>CM033392.1:10405746-11902331 GCA_019426215.1 Buddleja alternifolia | reverse complement strand
CTGGAACTGTCAATAGAGAAAAAGTAAAAGACAGCAACCAAAATCGCTGGAATCAACCGACGGCCGACCGATGAGCCCCGCTGCCTTGTTTAGGCAAATCCTTTGGAACGGACACACTTCCTCCCCAGTGAAGAACAGTTTTTGTAGGGGGGAATCCATCTCCCTTTGGTCCGTTAATATATGAAAAAATATTTTCTTATGGAATGAAATCACCGTTTGCTGCTTTCCAGGACCGGGGATCGCCCCTGTCGGGGTGGGGCCCATCCACCTCCGCCACCAAGAAGTTTAACCCTTGCACTCCTTGCATGAAAATCGTGTTATTGACATTGCTCAGCTTTGGCCATTAAAAGAGTACATTTTTCGAAACCTTGAGCAGCCTTATTCATCTGGATGGCAGCGAACCCATCAGCATAAGGGAAGTCTCCCAGTTGAAGAGTGTGATCCTGGCCGTCCATCCTGTCTTGTAATCAAATCGAGTGCCCATTTACGGTCACCCCACAATTACCCCACAAGGCAGTTTGCTGGTACTTTCTTGTGCTTGATCTTGGCGAAAGCTAGCGCTTTCTGTGATCTGTAACAAACGGTACTAGGAGGCATCTGAAGGAAGGAGTAACGGGGGGCATTCGTGTCACAACGAGCATTCTCTGCACAACCACACGCGCAAGTATTGCATGGAATAACCGCATCAGAATAGTAAGCAGAGTAGGAAACGCAACATCGGGCTTGTTTGGGCTTCGGGGTGGTAATATTGCAATTCACTTGCCAGCTGGCTACTGCTGAAGTAGTGGAAGCAAGTCCAGTAGGATCCGGGAACTCCGTTGGGTCGACTCGGACGGGCGGACCACATTTATAGCCCGGGTTGACCCTACCAGAAATTTTCCAGTTCTGGGGTGGGTTAATAGCGGTTCTATTCAAATCAGGTGGGAGTTTATACACTTCCATCTGGAAAATGGCTCTTGCTTTTGTCTCATTCATAGTTTTTGGCAACAAAGTACCATTTTTGCAACAATAAGGCAATTTTCCGACTTTGTCGTCGTTTTCTTTCTCAGGGGGTAGGTCGCCTATAACAGGCTTCTTTTGGCAGTTCATTACAGGAGAGAAATCAAAATCTTTGTAGTACTGTCCTTGACGACCATAAACGCAATCAGAAGAGTCTCGTCTGTGTGTATAGGCTCCCCTCATATCGTATATGAACTCATTTCGCATCCATTCCCAAGTTAAGTTCCATTGATCGAGACGACCAAGTGGATGGTTATTGTCAATAGTGACCTGGGCAAAATACCTGTTGTCATAAGCTTTGAGGACATCGTACGTGAAGGTGAGATCACCATATCGGCGAGGTAAGAACTTGGTTGTTATGTTCTTTTCTTTGTATTTTGGATCCTTTTTGCAGCAGGTGTACATGTAAGAACCTGCAAAATCATAAATTTGATTCCAATAAGAAAGAATTTGTAATTCATGTTTCATTTGCAATTCGCATTTCAACATATCCTTCTGTTTTAAAAATCTACGGTGACTTACATCAATGCCCATGCGTGAGACTTTAATCAAGAAAAAACACCCCAGTAATGAGAAATTATCATGACTTTTGATGTCAGTAAAATTAAATTACAATTGCACCCCTTTTTAGTAAAATCATAGAACACAAATTCATGCTTATTTCATGAGTTATCAGATCTGATAAGGGTGTCTTGGTAATTTGGTAGACTTCAAGGGCCTCGTGATAATTACATAATAAATTCGGGGTGTGAATGTAATTATCCAAAAATCTAATCAAAACACACAATTCAGGATCATGGAATGTATGGATTTCTATAACAATGGCGATATGAAGGTGCTTACAATCATTAATCACAGAATTCATGTCATTAAACTATAAAATTTTACAACTTTTTTCCTAGAACTCAGATTGAAATACAAGAACAAACCTTTGGGCGTGGAAGCAGGGCATTTATACCCATCGTTCACAAGCTTTATCGTCTTCGGCATTGGAGTCCCTTTATCGGCAACCCCAAATTGTGTTCCTTTGATGCCAACCTCAACTTGCATCTGCGTAAGATCTGCCGCCGTATCGATCGCAGTTTTCAAATCAGACTGCGGAAAGCCTGCCAAGGTCGTCCCATTCTTACCCACCCGAACCGGGAATCCATCGCCATCAACAACGACAGCCCCGTCAGTCGAAACCAACAGCTCGTTATGCTGAAACCCGACATATATCTTCCACGACTTCAGCTCTTTATCCCCCGTATTCAAAACCGTCGCGGTGGCCTTAAACGACCACGCCTGAGCCGAAACGTTCTTCACGAACGGGTATTCCTTCTCTCGTCCCTGGAAAACGTACGAGACGAAGATCCCATCACAACGCTCTATCTCCGGCGGAGGCGTTGCGGGGGTCGCCGGGGTATCGTAATCTTGAGCATTACATATCTGACAGCAAAACAGGGAAAGTGCGAGTAATGAAAACAATTTCCATGGTATTCTCATGCCTGATGATTTTGTTGTAATCAACATTTGTGAGAAGTAGGTGAATGGAAAGGAAGTAGAGAAGAGCGACGACGACGGGGACACGGCGGAGAGCTGGCGGAGAAGCTGTTGAGTAAGGAGGAGGAGGACCACCTGATGGATGATGCCCCGTGAAAGAGGACACGGTGCATGAGGAGGTGATGAGGAAAATAGAGGAGATTAACGAAAGTGGAGAAGAAAAGCATGTTAAGAGACGCACGAATTTGTTGGACGTATATTTAAACACCATTATCTTCCTCTACTTTTACCGATTGTCCCGGAACTCAGGAGAGATCACACTTAATTCTAGTTCCGACAAGTGAATTTATATTTATGCCCTGTATATAGTATATATATATATATATATATATATATCACAGAACAAGTATAGTAATATATGTCACGTAACGTAATTGATTTGGTAAAAAAAATCTAATTTATAAATTGTTACAGAGACGATACATAAATTTACACACACATAAAAAATAAAAAACTCGAGAAATATAAGTAAAGTTAGCAAACATGCATATTTTTTCTTTTCTTTTCTTTTCTGCTGGTGCATCAGCAAGCATGCATGCGTTGGTAATTGCTATGAGTTGAGTAATTTTACCTTGAACTTTTGTTTCTTTATATGTATGCATTGTCTAATCATGATCTTATCTCTCTCATGTTACGTTCTTGAATTAATAAAGGATGCAACAACTCGAAGAAAATTGATTATCTATATCTATACTATAGTCTTTTAATTTCCTACATTTTCTTTTTTAATTTCTAAGTAGTAATTTTTGTTTGTTATTAACTAGCAAAAAGTACGTGTGTTGCACGTGAATATATATTATGGATAAAATAATTATTAACACAACTTAATCCTAAAATATAATAATATGAAGGAGAACTTTTCTAGTTTATATGTTACGTGTAAAAAGAATAAATAAATAATTGATCACTAAATAACAAAATGGTAATAAAATAGCACAAAAGCTAATATATTATAAGGTCTCGAAGTAAATAAAATAATATCTCATATCTTTTCTTTTTTATTCCCTTTATTTTCTTTTCTTTTATCAATTGCTTACATTGTTTCTTTTCTCTTAGGGCGATGGTCATTTTCTCGTTATCTTGAATAGTTAGCTAATATCTTCATCATCATCAATCAGTTGAGCATCAATGCGTCAAAGAGAATTATAAAGTCAATATATAAAATATCATTAGGTTTCGCCTTGTTACATTTTTCAAAATCTTTCTAAAAAATGCTTTGGAAAATGTCTAGGAAATATTCTATTGGTTTTGTTTGGAAATTAAGAGAATTAAAAGTGTCTGGAAGCATGCTTCCAATAACATTTTACTGCAAAATTAAACAAACCTGTAAAAAGGTTTAAACTTTAAGCCTATATACATATTTATTTTTGTGCTTTTTCATGAAGAAAATAATTTTCTCTATCATATCCATCTTCGCAACTACTATTATTGATCAAATTTTTGAGTAAAAAAAGTAAAAGAAAATATATATACATATATATATATATGAAAGTATATGCCATTTCTTTCAATTTTTAGAAGTAGAAATTTATCTTAAAATATTCCATACGGAAATTGATAAACCATTTTAAGTGCACCAAAAGTGAATCTAGTTAAGGACGCTTTACAATATTTTTGATTATAACACCATTGAAGATAATGGTTATATATATTTTACTAATAGTAAATTGTGAGTGAAATTTAATCTTTATAATAAAATTTATAATAAATAAATAATATGCATGATTTAATTATTTGGCACCAAAGTTTTAGAGAGCAAGTGTATGCCAAAAAGAAAGAAGAAGAAGAAATAAATTCTGTGAAAAAGACTGTAATATTAATCAAAAGAAAAAATAGGGAAGATGGATCTAATAGATACACAATTAAACAATGTAAAAAGACATTCAAGTCCTCATTAATTAGATTACCACTCACCATGAATTGGTAAGACATTTCTAAGATGTGATTAATTTATGCAGACAGATTTATCTATATAGTAGGAGGATTTTATTAAACTCCAAACATGTGATTTAAGATGTTAATTTGTCCTATACATGTGATTTAATTCAAAACTCCAAAATTTATATGCAGACAGTTTGTAATGTCAAAATAAAAACATCATAAATAAATATTAATAAGTACATGTATACATAGATAAGATTGTATTACAAGAATTTGCCCTGGATATACTGTGCAATCCCCTAGGATGCAAAGAGCTTATTCATCCTCGTGGCTACACAATCGAACTTGTTAGTGGCAACATGAAGCGAATAACCGTTCTACAATTTCTTTCCTCATTTTTTAGACATTAGTGAGCAATTTCTCTGGAGCATAAACATCAGTACCACAAGTTGCTGATATCCTCGAGAATCTTTTAAATCATTTGAAGATATTGAAAAGTCCTCTTGTCTGACCCATGTTGTTGGGCAGCCCCTTGAACTCTTTACCGATTCGACATCAAAACCCTAAGGTCTACACCAATCTATTCGTGGACCAACTGATAGGAACACAACAATTGCTTTGCGGTCTCTTGAACTTTTTTGCCCTTTTCTTATTGATATTCTTATCGAGTAGAGGCAACACCATTTATACTCACTTGGGGTAAGATAGAGCTCAACTGATTATATAACGGAACTCCTAGATTTACATTAGGAAGGTGAGAGGTTGGCTTATTAGGTACGATAATAATGGTGAGGATGTGAACAGTATTGAATTTGGCCTTCTATCATGTGTGTTGATAAATTGAGAAAAAGTTACAAAATAACATTATTATTATTATTATTATTATTATTATTAGAATTAAGTTAACAATATTGGAGGCAGAAAGTTGCTTCAATTTTATGGGTTGGGCAAATTAATAACTTTTATTAAATTGACTGCTAATTAATATATGGATCTTCAACTTTTTTCTCTTTTTGTTTCTTATCTTAGCCACCATTGATTGTTTATTATTAATATTTTTTTATTAAATTGACATCTATATGGCTGTTCAATCGTTTTCTTTTATTCTTTTACCTTAGCCATCATTTGATTGTTTATTATTAAAATTAAAATTATTCATTGTAAATATTAATGGTATTATACAAGGACATAAATGTCAATTCACAATCGAAAGAAACAACTTTGGATCCACACTTTTAGTATAGTACTAGGAAATATCACGTGCTTTGCACGTGGTGATTCGATGAAAATTAAAATTAAAATAAATATGTTTAGTTTATTGGCAAATTAATAATTATGCTTGAGAGAATAATTGAGTATTTGGTAGTGCCTATCTGATACCTTTAATTTTTTTTGTTCTGTAGTCTTATATCATCACCATGTGTCTTTAAGTAAATCTATTTCAAAAAATTAAACTTTTGATAAAATAATATTAGTATTACTTTCCAGCATGTTTATGATATATGTATAGATTATCAATCTATGTATTGTTCATTTTCTATATATTATCATATCAGTTCTAATAATGTAGAATGTATACCATTTTTCATACTTCTACATGTAGTAATACTGAATACATTCTTTATTATGAGATTATAAATATAAAATAAATGCAAACAACTGATTATATATGAGTACTCATGTCTATAAGTTTTTTGTAAATTAAATAAAGAATGCATCCTATTTTCACTCAAATCGCATCCTATTTTCACTCAAATTACTTCTTTGATTTTATTTTAAGTACATTTTTACATTTGTTGTTCATTTTAATCACTTCATTTACATATGAACTTCTAGATTTATACGACCAGAAAAATAAATTAAAAGAACTTCTACATATAAGTAGATAATTTACTTGTGCAAGCATGTTGTATATTTTATTTATCTATCCATAAACATCTATTAAAAGAGTTTGATAAATTCTTATGTAAGATTTTAATCCATCACTATTTTCAGAATATACGTCTATGTCTTTATTATCAAAATATAATTTTTCATGTATTTCATAATTATTACTTCTTATTTGCCAAAATAAGATGTCATTTCTTAAAAATGAATTTTTTTCTAGTAAACTTCTCAATTAAAATAGAGATAGATATTGATAATTAGTAACGATGAACCACTATGAAATACTAATTTTTATTTAAACTTTCAAATCTCATTTAAAACTTAAAATTTGGTAAAATTTAGACATAAATTTGGATGGAAGGATCTTAGATGAGCGAGCTGTTGTTGCTCGTGATTTTTCTCTCAACTTTTGTCCAACACCTCATACTTAAACACCTACAAATTTGAAAACTATATTATATTTTATTAAATCTTCTCATGTATATAATTAAGGTTTTAAAGTGCATTGTCTAGTGTTTTAGACAATGTAGAAATTTGAATATTTATTTTCCTTTTAACCAAAGAGTTTCCTACTATTACGAGTTTATTTTTCCTTAACATTTATTTGTTATACTTAAGACACTTCTGTAAGTATACACAATATTATGTCCTGTTTGAATATAAATACAATTTTGAAAAAAAAAATTAGTACTTTATTTTCTAGCATGTTCATATATATGATCATTAATTTACGTCTATTTTCTAATTTTATCAATAACATATCTTTTCTTCTTTGTAATGAACATATGCAGATTTCTTTCTTTCATTCTATCACACTTTCTAATAATGATGAAAATGTAATATCCATCTTTTCTTCTTTGTAATGAACATATGCATATTTTATTTCTTTCATCCTATCACACTTCTAACAATGATAAAAATGTATATCCATCCTCATATTATGTATATAGAAACACATAAAGTATTCTTTATTGTAAGATATTAAAGATAAAATAATTGTAAATACCATATTTTATATGAATACTTGCATCCATGAGACTTTTCCAAATTACCGTAATACATCATACTTTCTCTAAAATTAGTTCTCTAAAATTATTTCTCTAAAATATGTTTTTATTATCAAGCATTCTTCTCATTTATAACTAAATCATTTAAACACATTGTCTAAACAATTTAGACAACATAGAAACTCAAAATTTATTTTTCTTCTACTAAATAGTTTCATATTGCTAAGGATTTTTTTTTACTTAGTCAACCTTTATCTTGTTTACTTATGATGTGGTTTAGCACCTGAAATACTTTGACCTATTCGAATATAATGTAAAATGAACTTTTGACAAGAATATTGTGTTCATTTTCTAGCATTTCCATGCTTTCGTTAATATACATATTTTCTTAATTAGTCAGAACCATCTATTTTTGTTTCTCATGATTCACATATTGATTTATTATTTCACTTACTGTATCACTCTTTCTGATATTGGTGAAAACATAGTATGAAATTTCATGTTTATATGTAGTAACATATAAGAGTACTATATTCTAATATTATGATATTCTAAAGAAAAAAAATAATTATAAACATCATATTACATAAGAATACTCGTATTTATGAGTTCGTTTAAATGAAATAAATATCTCAAATTCTCATTTTAATTACTCGCATGATTTACTCTCAAACATGCATTTTTTATATATTTGTTATTTATACTAATAACTTTTAGTACGTACAAACTTTTAAATATATCATGATAATTCACTTGTAGAAACATGTTATATTCCATAAAAGGTATTGTAATAAGCGTGTGTGTTATTACACAATTACTACTTCTTTTCTTTCTTTTTGGGATGTCAGAATAAAATATAATTTCTTAATTTTTTTTATCTTCAATCAACTCACTCAAAGTAATTATCTAACACTAATAGCAATGTACTATTAATTACAAAATACTAAAAGTGTTTATGTAATTTAAGATTATCAATATTAATAACCAACATTTTGTTTAAGTTGAAATATTGGTTGTGGGTGTAAAATGTTTCTTCTTCTGTATTGGTGGTTGTGGGTGAAAATTTATTTTACTTTGGTACCTTCAGATTTCAACTTCATGTAATTGTTTACAATTAATCAGTATTAGTGATACATTCTTAATTATGTAATCAATATTAATGCTGCTATTTCAAGGGTGTTTTACCGTTTTTCGGTATTTTTTATTTTTGGCTGATTTGTAGGCCTGAATTTGGATGAAGTTACCTCTTGGATGATGAAGATTTCACTGAAGGCTGCTTAATTTTTTTATACTAACAAATATAAACAATTAGCCAGCCAACCCATATGTAGCTAATACTAATTATGCTCGCCCATTATCAACTCTAATATTTGGAGGTAGTAATTACTTTTGTTGTATAGTGATACATCAAAGCCCAAAGGTTTTAGATATGTCCACCGAAATTTTTTCCTCTTACCAATAATCATAATGTAGTTGGACACTTTTCCCCTCTTAATATAATATAATATTATTAATAATAATATAATTGGACATGTAATTGGACTCCTACTACTAATATTGCCCTATTATTTTCTTCTTAATGTAATTGGACTCCTACTACTAAATGGTTTCTTTTACTTAATAAATTCAATTATTAACTATTAATAATTAATTAGTAATAATAAGGGTGGGTATGAAAGTCTTTTTACAATGGAACAAACAATTGAGTTATTCACACATTTATATAGGAGTTAGATTAGATTAGATATAGGTATGGATTTTTCATCCCATTCAATTAGTGGTAACAATTATGCTGATATTCTCTATTCAAAATGTATATATTCATGGGTCATCTTTAGGAGCTTTGCTTTCCAAATTATGAGTTCTAAAATAATCATAATTCATAATCATTCATAATTCCCAATTTCGAGTTCTAGATTCATTACTTTCGGTACTTTGAGCCCCGTAACAAGCACAATCATCCAAACAATGAACCCACGTTAAGTCGATCATGGTTATTGTTATATTGCAGGACTTGAAGCCCACAATCACTCGCTTTTTGTTTGTCAGCGTTTTCTTTTTCTTTTTCTATATATGAATATACGGAGAAAAAACAAACATGGTAAAAGTTAATTCCTCTCACTTCAGGGCGATTTAAGTTATCTTGATTGAATGTACGAAAAGAAAGAGAAGGTCAAAACAACCAACTGCAGTGTTTTAATAGCTTTCTAAGAACATACTTCCTGTAAAAGCTAGCACCTGTATATAGTCAGTAATAAAAAAGAAATGGAAATTCCACAGCACAAGAGAGGAGAGAAATAGATCCTTTACATTACTTTATGTACTATCATAGAATATGCCTACAGCATAAAAACAAGTGCACAATCTAGGATATGGTTCAACAGCATGTTCCTTGAATCATCCAGAGAGTTACACAGACTAAGTTTTGAAGTTGTCAACAGACAACTCCTCCTCCAGAAATCCATCTCCACTCAAAAACGTTTGGTGGACAACGTTGACAGATATGAACACACATTGTCTGAAAAGGCGAAAAAAAGCAAAAAGGTAAACATATACCATTCTATAGATTAAGTATATTCATATTAAGCTCATTTACAAAAGAGTCATTAGTTAGTTCCTACAAATTTAGGCTAACAAGTACACTCACATGATCAAGCAAAAGTAATCTCCTCAATGTTGCTGATATCTTCAACTAACTGGGCTTTTGGTTCCAAATCTATAAACTGGTTGGACTTGCTAGCAAGATGTGAGATGCTGACTCTACCCTCACGCTTGATGTAATCAGCGACAGCTTTCATTTCTTCCAGTGAGATGTATATATATTTTCCTCTATCATCCATTACACCAGATAGTCTTCCTGTAAAAAAAACGAGACTTCAACTTCACATTTTTCTGTAGGAAAAATTAAACTAGGATCGTTGCAAAAAAGAACAAAGTAACTTCATCATTTGCATGGAACTCGCCAGGACAAATGTAGAACTCAAGTGGTAAACAAAGAGAGAATTCGAGCATATACCCATAGATTCTAGTGAGGTTATCCGATTGATACAATCCTGCATCAAACAGTGAAAATGCATGAGAAGGGAGGAGCCAGACAAGACCACATAATCCAGGGTAGTATACCTTTTTGGCAATTTTAGTAGGGGGAAAAGGAAAAACAGCATATTTATTTTCTGTTTGTTCATCCATGATCATAGAAAATAATTACAATACTCCAATCCACCTCACATTGCTACTTTAGATAGTTGAAGGTAAGGGGCAAAGAAAAAGAGCACAAGAGCTACCTGAGTTCGCAACTTGAACTCTGCAGCAATATCCTCCAGAGGAACACACTTATGTTTCTGCAAAATCAAATAAAAAAGGAAAATAGATTAAACAACCACTTCAGTTTTTCTCGTTGGCGCAATTTATTCTCCATACACATACAGACATCTCCAAACAACAGTACAGAATGAAAAACATATTATTAAGATATGGTATTTTTTTAAAAAAAGAAAAGAAAAGAAGAAGATAATTTACTTGCCCTATATTAGGAAACCGCAGATATTGATAATATCATGCAGGTGAAAGCAAAGAGAAAAAAGTATCTTCATATAATTAAGAAAAAACTGCGATTACGCAAACTCTACCTTAATATATTCCACAAAATCAAAGAGATAATTTACTTGCCCTATATTAGGAAACCGCAGATATTGAGAATATCATGCGGGTGAAGCAAAGAGAAAAAAAGTATCTTCATATAATTAAGAAAAAACTGCGATTATGCAAACTCTACCTTAATATATTCCACAAAATCAAAGAGCAATCCCTGAGTTCCATCTTGCACTTCATTTTCTGTTGTACCTTCATCATCAACAGAAAAATCTCCTTTCCACTTTTCAAACTCTAATGCAGCAGCTTCTTCCTCCTTAGCTTTCCGAGCTTTGGCTTCTTCTTCCTGGATAAATTATATTTACGCTTATCAAAAATGTGATAACACTTAAACTATAAAAATATATCAGAAATTCCCATCAACTTACCTGCTTTCTTTCCTGAGCTTCACGCTCCTCATCCTTCCTCCTCCTCATCTCTTCATAACGATCTTGTTTTGTTGCCCTCGACTCACGTGTAGCATCTTCAGCCTTCACAAGAAGTCATAAGATTTCAATATATTAATCATCGATGCCCTTAGCAATCAAGAAGATTAAATATCAAGACATGTCCACCATTCTGATGCGCAAGAACTCTTTTCTAATTAGTGTTTAATTAGTTAAAAAACAACAATATAATTTCCTCGACAATAGAATACTTCTCATAGACACAAAACTGGAGATTTGCATACAGCATCAAGTGCAAGATAAAGTCATGCAATGAGAACCTTTACCTGGCGTTGTGCTTCACGCTCCTGGCGTTTCCTCTCCTTTTTCTTGGATGCCCTAGCATTATAATATCCATCTCCAGCTGCTTCGTCATCACTTTCATCAAGAGATTCTGTATCCATGTAAAATATCAAAATTACAATTACTTGCATAGTTTCATTCTCTAGACAATATATCTACTAAGAGCAAATATAAAAGACTAAGCATTCACTTGCAAAAAGTTCTTTGCCCTAACAAGGGGACCAATTCTAGAACATTATCAGCAGTAGCACCATACCACAGATGATTAAATACTAGTTTCAAGTACATATATCTATATTTCTCAAACTAAGATCATCTGAAGTGGTTATACTCAAAATACTTATGAGGTTAAATACCCAAAACTATAACATGGATTAGATGGGAAAGCAAGATCTTCATGTAGAAACAAAATATAGAAAAGGGAGCAAAAAATTTAGACATCAAGACACTGTCCAGAAATTCAAGATACTTGTCAATTACTCTCAACGGCATCACATACATAAGAGATTGTGGTTGCACGAGCCAAGGCCCAACCCCACTCAATAAAAGAGCTTTGACCTAGCAGCAGTGAAGGCGTGAAGCAATTCCTTCACCGTATCAGGCATCACAAATTGGTCCAAATTCAATAAACAAAGCAGCATGGTCCGTCGGTCATTAACGATGCAATCATAAATCATGAATATGTCCTTGCAAACATAAAGCCAACTAATAAAACTTTTTTCTACTCAAGAACATCACCAATCAAAATAATAATTCAAATGTACAAAAATAAGCAAACAACAAAAAACCGAAACACGTGTACAAAAATATGACAAGCAAACCCATTCCTGCAAGAACGCACTTAATTAATCTCACAATCTCCTGCTATAAAACACTAAATCATAGAATAATGCACCTAATTAATATGCATAGAAATTAAGTTACAAGAAGAAGAACCTTCCACATTCGCGGCAGCTGACGATGTGCTGGCAGCTGAAGAAGCCGCAGTTCTTCTGCGCATTCGGCGCGTATTAGTAGCTCTAACCACCCTTTCCCCTTGTATATCCTACATCAAACACAAACAAATAAAAATATAAGTCTTCTATTTCAAAAATAACAATCACACATGCAATAATTCATGAACTTTAAAGATCACGGAATAAAAATCCCTAATGATTAAAAATATTACAATTGAAAAGGGTATAATTGTACCTGCGTTTCTTCTTCATGGTGGTGCGGATTGCGAGAATCGAGTCGTCGTCTCCAGAAATAAAGTGGAATTAAAGACAAAACCACAACCATCATCACTACAGCCACCAATATATCCTCCATCTTGCTGAAGATGAAACCAAATTATCTATCAAAATTGATCGAAAATTGAATAGCAGCAAGGATCTGTGTAATTTAGACGAAGGTTTTTGGTTTCAGGTTTTCAGTTTCTACCCAACCGAGCGAGCAGTGTGTGTGTGTGTGTGTGTATATATATATATATATATATTCTGCAGGATATCCGACGTCGTATTGAGTTTTATCATAGTTTAAATAGGCCTTTCTCGAAAATAAGTGAGGAAGTATAAAAGTATAATACTTGTTGGTCTTTTGTGGCCCAAAACTCTGGTCAAATTTCGTTTGATCTATAAGATTTGGGCCAAAGAAATACCTAAAATTAGGGTCCCAATATTTGGCAGCTCGTTTCTATATGATTTGGGCCAAAGAAATACCCAAAAGTCATGGTCCAAATATTTGGAAGCTCCGATTTTTACCTACTGGACTTTGTTCCTATTAATAGTAGTAGGGGTGTACGCGGTCGAATTCGAGCAGCTGTATGAAAGAAAAAAATCAATCCGACCTGATATGTATGGCCTAACAAAATATCAAATCGATACTGCATAAATATATTTTCAAACCGAGTGGTTCGAGGTGGTTGGGTTTATTGCATTGAGTAGACATGTCCCCGCCTCTTATTTCTCTAAGGAGTATTTTGCAAACTCTAAAACGCGGCACACAGGTATGGTTGGTGTAAGAATTGGAGTATTGCCTTTATTGAAATCGTGAATTTAATTTGGCAGGGACGAAACGAGGCTATTCACAAGGGTCATGACACCAACCCGAGGTGGTACCTCGAATTGGCGCGCCGAAGAATTCTGGAAGCCTGCAATCTGACGAATAATGCAAGGAAGCTTGACGATTCATGCACCTGGATTGGGTGGTCGAAACCGAACAAAGATGTGATAAAATTAAACGTTGATGCGGCGACTCCTAACTTAGAAAATGACAGTAGAGCGCGAACTTCGGGGATTGGAGGAGTATTTCGGGACTGTAATGGTTTGTGGATCAAAGGATTTCAAGCACAAACTAGAGAAACCACACCTCTTGGGGCCGAGATTAAGGGGCTGCTGGAAGGAATTCACATGGCATGGAGCTTGGGAATAAAGAGCATTATTGTTGAAACGGATTGCTTAGAGGCTTACCAGGCCATCAATGAAGCTCCCATAACTCATTGTCACTTTGACAAAATCGGACAAATCAGGGACTACCTAAAGCGTAATTGGCATATCCAGATTTATTGCATTCCAAGAGAGGCAAATCAAGTTGCAGATCAATTAGCTAAAACAAGTTGGAACCATGGCTTGGTGACGAGGGACACCCCGCCTGCAAGTGTGCGAAGCTGCTATGATAACGATCTTCTAGGCATGAGATGGCCTAGGAAAGTGACTAATAGCCCGGGTTTGTCGGGCTAGGTTTTTAGGGTATCCCCCTTCTTTTTGCACAAAAAAAAAAAATTACTTTTTGAACTTTTGACCAAAAATAAGCATGTAGGGTGTGTTTGCAACCACTTGTTTTAGCTTCCGCTTGTTTCTAAACAGCTAACTCTAAGCAGAAGTTGGAAGCTGCTCCATGGATATTTCTAGGAGCTTCTAGCATTAATTTTTTTAAAAAAAAAGTTTAATCAAATAGTGATCGATTAATACTATTTATAATTAGCAACTTATAAAATGAATAATTATTATTTACGTAATTCTACTACTACAACTAGTAGTAGTGGTAAATTAATTAACAAATTCAAATACTATCTCACCATAAAAACAACATAAAAAGAAAATTAATTCTCAAAATAAAATAAAATACAATCTCATCAAATGCACACATTTCTAAAAAATATCTCACCAATAAATTTCACTGAAACACAACCCCAAACATAATCAAACATTACCCTAATATTTGCTCAGTCGTTATAATTTACTAATTGTTATGAAATAAACTCAAATATTATGAAATTGAGAGAATAAAATGAGAGAATTAAGTAGAGAACTCTTTTATTGATATTCTTGTATCTATTTACAATATAATGTCATTGCCTATTTATAGGCACAAAACTAGAATACCAAAGGTTTATTACCTAAAGAGTAAATTATATTTACTCATGATGGAAAATGAAAAGTCATGGAGATGAAGAGTTTTTGGGAGATGAGTAGACATAATGATTAAAGTTAAGTGACCATAAAGAAATTGGGAGATGAATAGATATCCACAAATAATTATTCATAATACTCCCCCTTGGATGTCTATCACTTAAAAATATGTCTCGTTAAAACCTTACTAGGAAAAACCCAATAATGGGACAAAAACCTAGTGAAGGAAAAAGAGTACATATCAATACGCAATCAGATGCTGCCTCATTAAAAACCTTACCAGGAAAACCCAGTGGGAAAAACCTTGGTTAAGGGAAAAAGAATGCAGCGCGTATTATCTCCCCCTCATGACAATATCAGTCAAGATCTTTCAGTCTACACACGCCAATATTGTAGACTAGTTTTTCAAATGTTGTTGTGGGAAGTGCCTTGGTGAACAAATCAGCAGGATTATCACTGGAACGGATTTGTTGAACATTGATATCACCATTTTTTGAAGATCATGAGTGGAAAAAAAAAACTTTGGTGAAATATGCTTCGTTCTATCTCCTTTAATGTACCCTTCTTTCAATTGTGCGATACATGCAGAATTATTTTCATATAAGATCGTCGGGATCATTTTTCCAGAAGATAAACCACAAGTCCCTCGAATGTTTTAAATCATGGATCTTAACCAAACACATTCTCGACTGGCCTCGTGAATAGCCAAGATTTCTGCATGATTAGATGATGTGGCCGATATAGTTTGTTTCATAGATCGCCATGAAATGGTTGTGCCACCACATGTAAATAAATAGCCCGTTTGTGAACGACCATTATGAGGATCAGACATATATCCAGCATCTGTTTAACCCCATTCCAATGCCTTCGTGTAGGGGAAGAACTATATCTTGCTAATAGATTAACAGCGAATGCTATATTAGGTCGAGTATGACAAGCAAGGTACATTAGTGCACCGATTGCACTTAGATATGGTACTTCAGGACCAATTAGTTCTTCATCATTTTCTCGAGGTCGAAAAGGATCTTTGTTCTTTCAATTTGCGGTTCAAGGCAAAATTTTGTTCTTCCAAGATCTTTCATCTCAAAATCTTTCTTTAAGCAATTAACAGTTTTTTGAATCTCTTCAGGAGTTCTAACGATGTTTAAATCGTCAACATAAACTGTAATTATAACAAACTCATTTCCAGATCTTTTCATGAAAATACAAGGATAAATTGGATCATTCTTATATCCTTCCTTCAACAAATATTCACTTTGAATTATATGATCTCATCAAAACGTTTCTCCTTATCTTGGAAAATACTCCCACTCAACTATCATTTCAAAAACAATTTGACATCATATATTCAACATATATTTAAATAATACACTTGATCACATCAAGTTTCTCATGTTGAATACAATCACACATATTTAATTTGATTTCATCAAATAAGCATGCGCAAGTACAATCAAATAATACATATTAAACGCAATGATTTAGAATCATATTTTATAAACATGAATGTATTCATGTATTTAAGCACTTTAAACAATTTGATCACATCAAACAATCAATGCTTTAATTTAATTGAATAATGTTCTCGAGAACTTAAATTATATGCTTCAGGCATATTAAATCCTTCAGGGATTTTCATATATATATATCATTATCAAGCGAGCCATACAAATAGGCTGTAACAACATCCATTAGACGCAAATCAAGTTTTTCATGCACTGCCAGACTTATTATATAACGAAAAGTAGTTGCATCCACCACAGGAGAATCAGTCTCCTCATATCTATGCCAGGTCGTTGCGAAAACCCTTGGGCAACAAGACGTGCCTTATATCTTACAATTTCATTTTTCTCATTTCGTTTTCGCACAAATACCCATTTGTATCCTACTGGCTTTACATCTTCAGGTGTACGGACTACAGATCCAAAAACTTTTACATCTTCAGGTGTACGGACTACAGGTCCAAAAACTTTTCGTTTGTTCAAGCGAGTTTAACTCTGACCTCATTGCGTCTTTTCATTTTGGCCAATCATTTCTTTGTCGACATTTATTAACAGACTTTGGTTCTTGATCCTCATTATCATTCATCATATTTAGCGCTACATTATATGCAAATTTATCATCAACGTTGACTTCATTTAGATTCCATCGTTTCCCGTTCATAACATAATCGATTGAGATCTCATTATTTTCACAATTTTCAAGTACCTGAGGTTCTTCTGGAACCGAAATATTAGTTATGACTGGGGACTCTTCTGGAGTTATTTTATCCTCGATTAGACCATCTTGATTCTTAGCTCCTTTTCTTTTTCGAGGATGACTATCTTTGGAACCGATAGGTCTACCACGCTTCAGGCGTGCAGTAGACTCATTACTTTGACCTTCAAGGACAACAATTCTTACTGGAGCATTAACAGCTGGTACATGTGACTTAGTCACTTTTTTTAGGTCAGTAAATGCGTCTGGCAGTTGGTTAGCTAAACCTTGCAAGTGAATTATCTTTTGAACTTCCAGTTCACTTTGTTTTGTTCGAGGATCAAGATGAGATAAAGATAATTCATTCCAACTAATTTTCTTTTCCAGCTGCTTATTTTCTCCCCCTAATGTTGGGAAATCTGATTCATCAAAATGACAATCAGCAAATCGAGCCGTAAATAAATCTCCAGCCAATGGCTCTAGATAATTTATTATCGATGGAGACTCGAATCCAACATATATTCCCAATTTCCTTTGAGGACCCATCTTAGTGCGTTGTGGTGGAGCAATTGGAACATATACCGCACATCCAAAAATTCTTAGATGGGAAATATTTGGTTCCTGACCATAAACCAAGTCTAATGGGGAGAACTTATGATAACTTGTTGGCCTTATGCGAATAAGTGCTGCTGCATGCAAAATAGCATGTCCCCAACAAGAAATAGAAAGTTTTGATCTCATAAGTAAATGTCTTGCAATTAACTGCAGACGCTTAATAAACGATTCTGCTAGACCGTTTTGTGAATGAACATATGCTACAGGATGTTCAACATCAATTTCAATAGACATACAATAGTCATTGAACGTTTTTGGAAGTAAATTCACCCGCATTATCAAGGCGTATCTTCTTAATTGGATAATCAGGAAAATGTGCTCGTATTCTAATCAATTGAGTAAGCAATCTCGCAAACGTCAGGTTACGAGTTGATAACAAAGATACATGTGACCATCTTGTTGATGCATCAATTAAAACCATAAAATATCTAAATGGTCCACACGACGGGTGTATTGGTCCACAAATATTGCCTTGAATACGTTCCAAAAATGTAAGAATTTACTTCCTACTTTTGTTGTTAATAGTCGAATAATCAACTTTCCTTGTGAACAAACAGCACATGAGAAATCATTCGATTGAAGAATCTGCTGGTTCTTCAATGGATTCGCATCATAATTGATCCGGGATGGCCCAACCGGTCATGCCAAACAACAAACTTATTTTGATTTGTAAACTTCTGGTTTACGATAACATGTGTTTCAATATTAAATACATGCGTGTAGTACAAACCGGAAGACAATGCTGGCAACTTTTCCAATATACATTTGTTACCAGATATTGTATTAATGATGTAAAGATACTCAATATTGCCATCACTTGTTGTCTCAATATGATATCCATTTCGGCGGATATCTTTGAAGCTTAGTAAATTTCTTTGAGACTTAGTAGAATATAATGCTTCATCAATATAAAATTGTGTTCCTCCGGGTAACAATATATTAGCTCTGCCGGAGCCTTCAATTAATTTTGCACTTCCCGATATAGTACTAACATTGGCATCTTGCATTACTAAATAAGAGAAGTATTTTTTATTCTTGAGGATGTTGGCAAATTTATAAAAGACAAATTTATAAATAATTACTTCATTAATGAAAACTTATAAAATTTGTTATGATTACTTGCATCTCCAATCAAATGATCAATTTTTCTATTAGGATCATCATAGAAATCAGCAACATCTAAATGAGTGTCATCAAAATCGGCCATGATCAGAATCGCCTTCTTCAAAAGCAAAATTTGTTTCTATTTTCTTTCTTTTACTTTTTAGCGATTCTTGGTAAAGGTCAACAAGATGTTTTGGTATACGACAGGTACATGACCAATGACCTTTACTACCACAACGATAGCATAAATTTTTCACAAATTTGCTATTTTGGCCACTTTCATGTTTCTCTTCATTATTTTTCCACTTCTGGTGGAAAGATGTGTTCTTTGAAATACCACCACGATTTCCATAACCATATCCACGACCACGTCCACGCTCATGATTTCTTTAATGATTAAAATAGTTATGTGCTGCTACTTTCACTTCAGGGAATGTAGTAGAACTAGTTGGACGGGACTCATGATTAAAATAATTATATATTTCTCAACACATTCACTTCAGGGAATGGAGTATAGTTATTTGCATCAAGATGAATTTCAACATCTAACGCCAAAGAGAAATAATTTTTCCCCGTAATATCAAGAGCCACAAAATTAAGTTTTGCAAGATTCGTCATTATAATTAATACTATCATCAAAGTATAAAAAATTAGGAATCAAACAATCATTATATTTCTAACGAGATATTAATCCACATAAAATATCATGAAAACCTGTGTGAAAAAAATAATAATTCATGAAAATACGAATATGAGACAGGTGGACATTGGACATTTTGAAGTGCAAAACATACTTCAAAGTATTGCAAATATGTGGCTAATATTCTCTCTAGAATAGGTCACTGTAATTTCTTCTTAGAAATGGGACAAATTATTAAATGTATATTTGATGAAATTAAACATTAGAAGACTTGCAACTGTCCGTGAGTTGATGCAAAGCAAATGGAAATATTTCTATTTTCTAAACATCAAATACATGTTTTTATATGTAGTAGTTAAAGGATAATATTTACCTTAAAGTTGAGAAAATTAAGAACCTCACTTGCGTGCTAAAAATTCCACCGACTCGCTATCGCAATTCCTCGGATTGAAAAGCCAACAACTTGAGACGGATCGTGCTGATAATGTGTTATGAAATAAACTCAAATATTATGAAATTGAGAGAATAAAATGAGAGAATTAAGTAGAGAACTCTTTTATTGATATTCTTGTGTCTATTTACAATACAATGTCATTGCTTATTTATAGGCACAAAACTAGAATACCAAAGGTTTATTACCTAAAGAGTAAATTATATTTACTCATGATGGAAAATGAAAAGTCATGGAGATGAAGAGTTTTTGGGAGATGAGTAGACATAATGATTAAAGTTAAGTGACCATAAAAAAATTGGGAGATGAATAGACATCCACAAATAATTATTCATAATACTAATAATGTGGACTGGATTTTTAATATGGTAATATAACTAAGTTGATTCTCTAAGAAATTAAGTAAAGAGTTTGCAATAATGTAACAAAATTTAAAATCTAAAAGTTCAGTAGCTTCATTGCAAACAATCAATGCGACAACAAGTTAATAAAGAGATTAAAAAAGTTGTGAGTTGACGTTCGCACTCCAAAATTGATAGTTTCACTCCTATCCTACTTTTCTACTTTTTGTTAACTAATATACTAAAATACGCATGCCTTTTAACAATAAAAGTTACCTTCATTTGATTGACAGAAATCAAAATGAAGGTAACTTTTAACCTTTTTGCTATTCATCTGTCTCAACCTTTTCAACTTTTTCTTATCATTTATGTAAAAACAACTAAAATAAATTATGTTGTCAACTTGTCATTTAACCTACTTTTCTTCATTTTATCAAGTTCACTTAATTATTTAATAAATTACATAACTAGTCTAAGAACATAATACACAGAATAATAAAAGTTATTGCGATCATGGTTCAAAGTCATTGTATCAATATATTATTTTACATTGATCGCAATGTATCGAAATATTACCGAGTTTTGTGAAACAAATATATTATAAAATACTTAGAAAGTCTACAGAATTGTAGAATATATATATATATATATATATATATATAGTTGCAACGATTAGCACTTAGTAAGAAATCACATCGAACATATCCAATATTATTGGATATCATAGACGATAATATCTCACTATGATTGATAATTCTCATTACGCCAACAATGTTATTTGATATTATAGAATACAATCAACGATATATATATAAATTTGGATAATAATGTCGATCCGAATATATCTTGGTTGGTAGCCGAACATTCACCCATTCTTTTTCTTTCTTTGAACAACATGATGTCGGGCTCGGTGTCGCCTTGGATATTTAACCCTCCTGTGTCACTTGGCTCCTCACATGATCAGCCTTAGCCACCGTTGCCTGACCGTGATATTGTTTGGTCTTGTCAAATGATGACAAATGGAGCAAGAGTAGTTTTGTCTAATTAAATAAGTTAAAATGTGCATTTAAAATGAAAGGATATATTGGTCAATTATTCAACATTAAAATTGGGATGAAATGCAAATATAAATTTTGAAAGAGGGAATAACAACTAGGGGTGTTCACGAATCAACCAAACCGATCGAGAACCGAAATTTCGGTCCGGACCGAAAACCGAACCGAAAATTTCGGTTCGGTTTTCGGTTTTTTTTTTTGCAAATTTCGGTTTTTCGGTTCGATTTTCGGTTTGGAGGTTCGGTTCGGTCGGTTAACCGAAAAATCGAAAAAAAAAATAATATTTTTTTATATAGTATAATATAGATAAAAAAATTATAAAAAAATGTGTTTCCTAGTGACAATTTATAAGAAAATGAATTAAAATTAGTCATAATTAAATTTCAATTATTTATTTATATCTAATTTATTTATTTATTTATACCGAAAAATCAAACCGAACCGGTTCACTTGTAAATTTCATTATGTCAATTTTAGTTGGACGTGCTAAACATAATTATAAATATATAAATGTATGCATTCCAAAGAAAAAGTGAACAACAATAGCCAAACAAAAATGTAAAAAAAAAAAAAAAAAAAATTATGTTTCGGTTTTAACCGAACAGAAAAAAACCGACCAAACCGATCGGTTAAAAAACCGAACCGAACCGACACTTTTTGATTCGATTTTCGGTCCGAAATTTCGAAAAACCAAAATTTCGGTTGGTTCGGTTCGGTTAAAAAACCGACCGATGAACACCCCTAATAACAACTCCCAAAAAAATTGATGTACAAAACGGATAGTAAAGGCAACTAACTCATCAGTTACAAGTACAATTAACATCTTATCATTCATCAAAAATAATTAACATCATGCCCAAATTCTAAACTTAACAACTTTAATTACAATAACACTCCCTCGTACTATGGAACAATATTTGAGTATAAAATATATTTTTAACTGAAAATTTCTCAGTTTAACTTTCACTTTTACATTCTCAATAAACTTTAATTATTTTTTCAAAATTACATTTCACATCATTTTTCTTTCACTTCCTTTTTATCATTTTTCTTTCTCCTATTGTATCATCTTTCCTTAACCCTTCTCTTTCCTATTCTATCACACAATCTTTAGTTTTCAATCATTTCACACATCACTAAATCACTCATTTCAATAATTTTCGAAAACATAACAAAATACACTTAGGCTATGTTCGTTTGTGTTTTTGCAACCATATTTTCATTTTCATTTGAAAATGAAAAAAAAAGTTTATACCATTTTCAACTAAAAGTACATTTATTTTCATTTTCACTTACACATTCTTTAATAATTACTTTTTATTTTACCAGTTCACACACATTCTTTTCTTTCTCTCACTTCTCCTTCTAAAAACCCATTTTTAGGCAATAAATGTGGTGTTATAGTGTAATAAAATACATAGTATTAATCTCCATATGCCTGTGCACATATTAAGATTCATTTCGAGTATTTTCCGTGCTTTTTTCGTGCCAAGTTTTATTATTTTTACTTACAAGTATATTTAATCAATATAATATTATCTATTATTTTATCTATACTATATAAATAATCATTACTTTTAAATAACTCAATCATTTTACGTATTATCAAATTATCGTTTCCAACCATTTTCGAAAATACAACCAAACATATCGATATTTTCACATAAAAAAAACTCATTTTCCCGTACAATTTAGAAAATAATGGTTGAAAATAAAATAAAAACACATTCACACAGTCTTTCACTTATTTCACACGAAAATTAAAAAACGTATTTTTCTATATATTTTTTCAAATGACAATTAAAAATGAATTGAAAACACATCCAAACAAAGCCAATGAACTCCTCTTTTCTCTCTATGGAAACTATGGGCATCCTCCTAAAATTAATGGACGCTAGCCACATTTGGTGGAAGTTGGTTAGCCACTCTACCAACCGAACAACCTAAAATTGCATAAAAGAAAAAGAGAAAACCAGACAATATATTTTAGGTTGTTGAGACAAAGAAATTCTTGAGATTGTCACTGTACGCCCCTATTATTGTGTAGTTTCCCCACTTTTATTATAGTTTTATTATGGAAATTACAAATTATATACTCATATAATTTACCTAATGTTGTCAACAATATCATTGAGACCTTCAACACATTTCTCATTTAGGACCATGGTATCTCGATTAACACTTTCTTACTCCATACACTTTACTCTCTTTTGCGTACCATTTAGTGTCGTATGAGCATATTTCACGTGTTGACCGAGCACCAGAAAAGACGGTGATGGTCCACTTCCAATTTTCAAAGATGGATTACCACTATTGGAGTACGGGATCTCACGAGTTTGATACGAGATAGAAGAGAATTGCAGAGTGGTGGTGATGGAAGACACCAAAAACACAATAAATATATAGAATCTATTTTGGAGAGTGATTAATACTTGTTTCTTACTAATGTTTGATAGAGTTCAAAGTATGTGATATAATTGAACTATGTAATATATGTGTTGTATTTCATTTAATGATTTATAATGATAATGTGTATATGTATATATAAACTAAACGCGTAGCCCTAATATAAAAATGGACCGTACTATAAGTATAAATGGGATGGACTATATACTAAACCCCCCCCCCCCCCCCCCGGAATCTGAGCAATGGGACCAACGCAAAGATTAGCCCGAAGTTGGGAAAACTTGGTAGTTGGTAAGGCTTTGGTGAAGACGTCGGCAACTTGTTCAGCGGTAGGAACATACTTGACCAAACATCGCCGGTGACAACCTTTTCCCAAACAAAATGGTAATCAATCTCAATATGCTTTGTACGATCATGAAAGATAGGATTAAGAACAAGATATATTGCACTAATATTATTGCAGTAGACTCGAACCGGATGCGGAAGGAAGATGCCTAAATCACCAGAATGAAATGTAGCCAGCAAGACTCAGCGACGGCATAGGCGATAGAGCAGTACTCAGACTTTGTACTGGATCTGGAGACGGTAGCCTGTTTTTTGGCAGGCTAGGAGATAAAGTTATCACCAAGATAAACAGCATAGCCAGTGGTGAAACGACGGTTGTCTTAACAACCAGCCCAATTTGAGTCAGCATAAACAGTCAGGGAGTCCACAGTGGAAGAACGGAGGAGAAGGCCATGATCAAGAGTACCCCTAAGATAACGAAGAATACGCTTGACCATCTGAAAGTGACTATCCCAAGGTGAGGGCATGAGTTGACTGACTAAAGCAACTGCATCTGCAATGTCAGGCCGAGTGTGAGTAAGATACTGAAGATCCCCAACAATATTGCGATAAAGAGTTGGATCAGAGAAAAGGTCACCCTCAATAGCTGAGAAAGTAGATGTCGCAGAAAGAGAAGAGGCAGCAGGCTTTAAGCTCATCATGTCAAACCGCTGTAGAAGCTTGGTTGCATACTTTTTCTACGAAAGAAATAATCCCAGAGAGTCCCGTGTAGCATGAATACCCAGAAAGTAGTGAAGATCCCCTAAATCTTTCATAGCAAATGCCTGGGAAAGGCAAAAAATAAGAGCAGTAACGACAGCAAAGTCGTTCTCAGTCAAGATAATATCATCAACGTACAACAAGAGAACCAAAGTGATAGAACCAGAACGGTAGATGAACATCGACATGTCAGCTTTGCTGCTAGTGAATCCAAGACGCAGCAAATACGAACTAAATTTCTGAAACCAGCTCTAGATACTTGTTTCAGACCATATAAATCCTTCTGTAACTGACACACATGTGAAGAACATTGGGGATGAGTAAAACTGCGGGGCTGAACCATGTAAACAGTCTCGGTAAGATCACCGTGAAGAAAAGCATTCTTCACATTAAGATGTCTCATAACCCACTGACGAGAGACTGCAATGGAGAGAATAGTATGAATAGTAGTCGGCTTAACCACAGGGCTAAAGGTCTCACCAAAATCAATACTAGCCCTTGAGCAACCAAGCGAGCCTTATAGTGCTCAATAGATCCATCAGAATGTAACTTAACCTTATACACCCATTTGGAACCAACTAGATTTTACGAAGGATGCGGTGGCACCAAAATCCATGTGCCATGAGCATTAAACTCATGACCCATGGCAGCACGCCAAAGGGGATCCTTGGTTGCCTGTGTGTAGCATGTCAGCTCGAGAGGAGGAAAAACAGCAGACAAGGAGAAAAGAACATGAGGCTTACGTATACCATCACGTACGCTGGTGACCATAGGATGAGGAATAAATGGAGGTGGGACACTGCAAGAGGGCTCGGGAGAAGAATAGACCGAGGAAGAGGTAGTGGCAGGAGACGGGACAGGCGAAAACTCAACAAGAGGTGGGGAAGAAGATGGAGATTGGACTGGAAGGACATGGAGAACTACGGATAGATGATGGTAAAGGAGGTGACTCCGAGATAGGCGGCAAGAGGGGATAGTAGTGGTGGCAACAGATGGATCAGGGGGGCCGGGATAAGGCGAATAGGAAAGGGACACAGGAATAGATCCAGAAGTAAACTGGTGGGGATCAAAGGCGGAAACGGAAGTGAAAGGGAAGGTAGAATAGGGAAAAGAGTCTTCATCGAAGACAACATGACGACTAATATGAATAGCACCAAAAATAGGTTCGAGACACCAGTAACCCTTGTAATCCCGGGCATAACCTAAGAAGATACATGAGGCTAAGCGAGGATCGAGCTTATGAGCAGCCCGGTGACCAAGATGCGGGAAACATACACTACCTAAAATCCAGAATGAGGAATACTCAGGGGAACAAGCAAATAGAGCCTCAAAAGGAGACTTGTGGCGAAGCGTAGGGGTAGGGAGACGATTAATAAGAAAAACAGCAGTATAGAGAGCGTCTACCCAAAAAGAGCGAGGAAGATAAGCAGTAAGAAACAAAGTTCAAATAAACTCAGAAATATGACAATGTTTACATTTCGACACACCATTTTGTTGTGGGGTGTAAGGGCATGATAGGCAAAACTGAATGCCAGAAGCAGCAAAAAGGATAAAAAACTGAGCATTATCAAACTCACGACCCTCATCACTTTGAAACCGTTTGATTGTAGTTGTAAAAAGATTTTCAATTAAGTGTTTAAAAGTGCAAAAGTGAATATAAACTTCAGATTTAGTATGTATGGGATAACACCAAGTAAAATGGGTAAAATCATCAATAAAAATGACATAATATTTAAAACCAGCTCTGGAGATAACATGAGAAGTCCAAACATAGGAATGAATTAAATAAAAGGGCACAGAACTACGCTTTTCAACAAGCTGAAAAGGTAACTTGTGTGACCCTGGCCTAACTGACAAGATTGACAAAAGAAATAGAACAATCTTTAGACGCGAAATGACCATTACGAGACAATTGCTGAAAAGTAAAAAGATTAGGATGACCTAAGCGGCGATGCCAAACATCACCAGAGACGGTACGCTCAATAAGAGAGGACACCAAGCTAGGGGAGACTGGGTACAGACCACTACTGAAACGGGATTCTAGAAAAACCTTCCCCGTCGCTTTGTCCTTAACACAAAAACCAATGGAAGAAAACTCAATCAGACAATCATTTTCTTAACATAATTTTCTAACAGATAGGAGATTGTGAGATAAATGAGGAACATGCATCACATTGGATAAAATAAGGGGACGAGTCAAGGTATGTAAAGTAGAGGAGCCGACATGCTTAATAGGCAACAGTGCACCATTACCAACTAAAATCTTGTTCGTACCAGAATAGGGAGTAAGGTTAGAGATTTTACCATCATTTGGAGTCATATCAGCAGAGGCACCACTGTCAGGATACCAGGCTATGTCAGAGGTGTCAGAGATGGACAATGCTGAAAAGGACTTTGGAAGATCCTCAGAAACGTATGCATGGTTAAACCACTGGGGACAAGGAACACAGGTATGACCCGAAATACCACATAACTGACATGTATGAACAGGAGTCGGAAATAGACTAAGACGCAGAGAGTGCTGAAAACCAGAAGGCCCAGAGTGCCTAGTAAAATGAGAATGTCCAGAGTGCTGCCCAGGGGGCTACTGAGACTGAGTCAGAGAGGAGTGCTACCAAGTCTGCGACGAAAAGGAAGAACATTGACCATTACGACTTTCCCATGCCCGGAACCATAATCGCGACCATGTAAGCTACCACGACCTTTACTACCAGAATGGTTGGAGTGCACAGAGTAAGAGCGGGCAACAAAGGCAGGAGATATAGAGGAAAGAGAGTCAGTTTGACGAAGGTGTTGCTCAAATTGAAGAAGTTGTGCCCAGAGATCATCGAATGTAAGGAAAGAGGGATACAAAGAGACAGACATGACGAAGACTTCATACTCAGAAAGGAGTCCATTTAGAGCTTGAAGAATGAGAGCATGAGGAGAGATAGGATGAGTTTCTATAGCAAGATTATCATAAATATGTTTTAGTTTGCTGAGATAAGCATGATAAGAAAGATCTCGCTTTTTGATAGTAGAGAACACAATTTTATACTCTAATTCTTTGGAAAGAGATTGCTGAACAAAACGACGCTCAAGAGTGATCCAGACATCACGCGATATAGGGAGTGTATAGACAGCTTGTAAAATTTGTTGAGTGAATGTAGTATACATCCATGATTTGATGCTACGGTCGGTGCGAAACCAGGAAGTGTATGTTGGGTTACTAATGAGTTGACCCGATGAATACAGAATATGAGAAGATGGAAATGGTAAAGAATCATCAATGTAGCCCAAAAGATCATGACTCCTGAGTAACGTTCCAAACTAATATTTCTATAGGAGATAATTTTCATAATTTAACTTTGAGATCATGAGTTGAGGATTTGGGATAGTAGACGATGGTTGTGAGGATGAGACCATGTGAGGTGGAAGCGCAGAGTAAGATACGGGAGAGGGGCTAGACTAATTTTGGGCAATGTGGGTTGCTTGGGGGCTGTTTTGAAAAGAGTAATTAATTAAAGGGCTATTTTGAAAGGTAGGAAGTATTTGTGGGTTGTTTTGAAAATTGCTCATATTTTGTGGGTTATTAGAGAATAGAAGGTTTTTGGTGGGGTCAAAATGTAAAAGTGGGTTGCTGTTAAAATAAAAAAAATTAGGTTGGTGTATATGTGAGGTTTGAGCATTAGAGGGGGCGCCTCCAAGAGGAGAAGGAGAAAGGTCGGCTGAGGATTGATGATCGGCGGCGACGGGTGGGAAAACGTCGACGGCGGCCGAGGTGGTAAAGGCAACGAGAGTATCACCGGCAATAAAGTGGCTTGCTGTAAAAACAGGAGAGGAAGAAAGACAACTTTTGGGATAATCACACCTGCCGCTAAGAGGGAGAGAGGCGACAACAACGGTGAGAGGTATTGCACCGGTGACGACGAGAGTCAGACCGGCGGCGGCGACACCAATAACAGAAGAAAGAGAAGAGGCTGATTTTAAGAGTGTAAGTGTTATGATTCAAGTAGTGAATCATACAAATTGCAATCAAATCAAGAAATTAGGGCAAAATCACTGCTGAAGAAGAGAGAGAAAGTAAGGGAAGAAGAGGAATTTTGTTATTACTTTTGCGTAAAAAATTACAATTTACAACTCTAAGCCTTTTATATCACTTTACAGAGAAGAATTGTGAAACAGAATCAGAAAATATCTCCAACTCCTGCGTAGGATTCAAGCTGCCTAATTAACTGAATTTGAACTAATTCTAGCAGGCCCTAAACGACGCCGCCTTCTTAACTTTCCAAATACACGTTTGAAGAGTTTCTAACACATTTTTCTTTAGTTTTAGTTTTTCTTCCTCTTTCACTGTTTTAGTCAATTCTCCTGTTATGGCTGCTACCATAACATTACTCCCTCCCATTAAAAAGTCTTGACCCCAAGACTGTAACTGGGGAAACTGCTTAGTGATGAGAGTGTAGTCTTCCCAAGTAGCTTCACTTTCAGGTAGGTGAGCCCATTGAACCAGTAGCTAAGTTACATCAGAGTTATTTTTTTTAGCTATTCTCCTAGATAACACCTTAACTAGTTGTAGTAGTACTTGACCCTCCTCATCTAAGGGTGGTACAGTAGGTGAAACAAGTGCAAAATCACCAATCCTCTTCTTTAACAAGGACACATGGAAGACAGGGTGGATCTTGGAAGATGGGGAAAAGTGTAATCTGTAAGCCACCAAGCCCACTTTGTCAACAATAGGGAAGGGACCAGCGTACTTAGGACTCAACTTCCATACTTTACTGCTGTGAAGTGACACCTGCTTGTAGAGCTTAAGCTTGAGATACACAAAATCTCCTACTTCAAAAGACCGTTCTTATCTATGCTTATCTGAGAAATATTGCATCCTCTCTTGGGCTCTTTCTAATTGTTGTCTAATGTGAGTGGCCATAAACTGTCTCTCTTGCACCAAGTGATCAACTCCAATTACAGTAGGTGGTAAAAAAGGGCCAAAACCAAGCTGTGGAGGTGGATAGCCATATAAGGCTTCAAAAGGAATAAGTTGGATGGTTGTGTGGAATGTGGTGTTGTACCACCATTCTGCCATAAGGAACCAAGATGCCCATCTTTTAGGGAAGTTGCCTGTCATATACCTGAGATAAGACTCAAGGCACTGGTTAACTCTCTCAGATTGGCCATCTGTCTGAGGATGGTAAGCAGTACTCAAATGGTGATCCACTCCCATAAGGTGAAAGAATTCCTTCCAAAATTTGCTAGTGAAGATCTTATATCCCGGTCACTGGTGATGGATTTAGGGAAGCCATGGAGTTTATAGACAGTGTCTAAGTATAAAGAAGCTAATGTAGAGGCATTAAAGGGGTGTTTCAAGGGGATAAAGTGGCTATACTTAGTAAACCTGTCCACAATAACCCAAATAGTGTCTTTAGCTTGAGAGAGAAGAAGTTGTTCTATAAAATCCATTGTGATATGTTCCCATGCTTGAGAAGGTACAGGTAGTGGTTGGAGGGGGTTAGCAGGTTTGGTTGTCTCATGTTTGCAAGATTGACAAACATGACACTCTGAAACAATCTTATGTATCAACTTCTTAACACCAGGCCACATGAAAACAAGGCTTAGTCTTTGAAATGTACCTTGTAGTCCACTGTGACCCCCAACACGGGATGAGTGAAAAGATTGGACCACTATGTCTCTTAAATCAATACAGCTCTCCACATAAATCTTACCCTTCTATCTCAGGACCCCTTAGTTGTAAGGAAAAATAAAAACATCATAAGGACAAATAGCAGCTGCAGTGATCACAGTCTGAGCCAATTCATCATTTTCATAGCTGAGACTAAGCTTCTCCACCCAAATAGGTTGTACCACAAAAATTGCACAACAACCCCCCTCATGTCCCCTCCTAGAGAGGGCATCTGCTACCTTGTTCTCACTTCCTTTTCTGTACTCAATCCTGTAATCAAACCCAAGCAGTTTAGTCATATATTTTTGTTGTAATGGTGTAGATATTTTTTGCTCCAAAAGGTATTTCAGACTCTGCTGGTCTGTCCTAATAAGGAATTGAGCATATAACAAATATGATCTCTATTTATCCACAACAAGTAAGATGGCCAAAAGTTCCTTCTCATACACAGATAGGCCCAAGCTCTTTGGCCCTAAAGCTTTGTTAAGATAAGCTATTGGATGCTTATCTTGAGTTAAAACAGCTCCTAAGCCTGAGTAGCAGGCATCAGTCTCTACAACAAAGGTTTTGTTGAAGTCAGGCAACTCTAACACTGGGGCAGTTACCATAGCTTCCTTGAGTTTGTGGAAAGCCTCCTCAGCTTCACTAGTCCACACAAAGGCCCCTTTCTTGGTTAAATCAGTAAGTGGTTTAGCCAAGAGGCCATGATGCCTCACAAAATTCCTATAATATCTAGTGAGACCAAGAAAACCCCTCAAAGCCTTGACATTCCTTGGAACAGGCCAAGTGCTCATGCCTTTAATCTTCTCTGGATCTGGCCCCACTCCTCCAGGGCTGATAATGTGACCTAAATAGTCAATTTGAGTCTTACCAAAAGCACATTTTGATAGTTTAGCAAAGACATTGTTGGCTGTCAAGATATCAAACACAGTTCTCAAGTGTAGCTTGTGAGAGTTCAGGTCTGGGCTGTAGATGAGAATGTCATCAAAGAAAACCAAGACAAAATCTCTGAGGTGCTCTCTGAAAATATGGTTCATGAGGGCCTGAAAGGTAGCTGGAGCATTTGTTAGCCCAAAGGGCATAACCTTAAACTCATGTAACTCTGTCATAGTTACAAAAGCAGTCTTAGGGATATCTTCTGGGGCTAATCTAATCTGATGATAACCTGCTCTCAGGTTTATCTTAGAGAAGATTCTAGCCTGTCCCAATTGGTCTAACAAGTCATCAATGAGTGGGATGGGAAAACTGTCTTTCACTGTCATGGCATTCAGTTTTCTATAGTCTATGCAAAACCTACATATCCCATCTTTCTTCTTCACTAATAAAAAAGGTGAGGAAAAAGGGCTATTGCTGGGCTGCATTATCCCACTCTCTATCATCTTCTTGACTAACTTTTCTATTTCCAACCTTTGTAAGTAAGGATATCTGTAAGGATTCTGTTTGATGGGCTCGACCTCTGGTTTTAAGGGAATCTTACGGTCACAAGCTCTATGAGAAGGTAATCCCTTGGGTTCCTAAAAAATGTTGCTATACTCAGTTAATAAAGTTTGTAATACCTGATTATTGTGCTGCTCAGATTGCACTTTCTCCACTGCTTGCAGTCCCCCTTTTCTTCATAATCTTTTTAAGATTTTTCCCACTTATCATTTTGAGGGTAGCCTCCTGTGGTGATCCCTGTAGAATGATCACTTTGCCATTCTTTTCAAAATTAACTTTTTGCACTTCAACGTCAAAAGTTATTGGCCCCAATTTTTTCAAGAAATCTACCTCAATAACCATGTCACACCCTCCCAATTTCAGTATCCTCACACTAGCAGTGAACCTCTGATTTCCCATACTCCACTGGAATTCGGAACACCTTGAATTGCATTCCATCATTCCCACATCCGCTACTGTGACTGCTAAGGGGTTGGTGTATTCTAAGTCACACTTTAGTCTCTTTGCAGAGTGAGGGTCCAGAAATGTATGAGTGCTACCTGTATCCAGGAATATTGAGATATTGTGATTGCCAACTTTACCCAGCAGTTTGATGGTGTCATGGGTGACTTGTCCTGCCAAAGCATTTAATGAGATATGGATATCCTCACTGATCTCTCTTAAACCAACTCTATCTATCTCATCCTCCTGCTCACTATCTCCACATTCCATTTCCATCCCCATGATGACAAATAACCTTTTGCATTTATGCCCTATGTGATACACTTCATCACAATTGAAATAGAGACCTTTCCTCCTCATTTCCTCCATCTCAGCATTTGATAACTTGTTGAGAGGAGGGTACTTCCCAGTTGTTTGTGGTGCTTTTTTAACCTCATGAGAGATATTAGTAGCGTCATTCCTCCAAGTTTTGTTTACAGCTGGAAGGTTACCCTTATTGAACCCTCTACCATCCCTATTCACAGCTTCCAACAACCCCTCTTGTTTTCTGGCTAAGTGCATAGCATGGGTCAATGTTAAAGGTGTCATCATCTCTACCATAGGGGCTATTTCATCCTTGAGTCCACTCAGGAAACTCTTGGTGAAATACTCCTCACTCAGATGCCTATTACTCCCCACCATAAAGGATTTCAGTTCCTCAAACTTAGTGATATACTCCTCTACACCCCCTGTCTGTGTAAGTTTATTGGACTGGCCAATCAAATTTTTAGTTCTCCATGTAGAAAATCTCTCAATTACCAATTCAGAAAACCTTTGCCACCTTATTCCTTCGCGCCCTTCAATATAATCGAAGTACCAGTGGTCAGATGCTCCTTTCATGTGCATGACCGCTGTGATGATCTTTTCATAATCACTCATGTTGTTGACCATATAATACTCTTGGCACTTCCTAATCCAATCTCTCGGATTTTTCCCCTTGAATTTAGGGAACTCCATCCGTGGTACCCTTACAGACATGGTGTGATTTTCATTGTTCCTTCCTGGTGTTTCAGGTGTGTGATTTCTGGAATTATGGTGGTGATTTGAATTTGAAGGTTCCCCAAATGTTTCATTTCCCTTCGCATTCCCCATATTCCGGCATAGATCCTCTAATCGCATCGCGATTACATCAAATTTCTTGTCAACTGCATTCTGGTGTTCCTGCATTCCATGGTGATTCTGATTCATTTCCTCCATGGTTTTCTCCCATTGTTCAATGCGTGTTGAATTCTCCAATTCCGATCGAGTTTTCTTCATAATTCTTCGATTAATTGCAGCGGATAGGATCTCTCTCTGATTACCACTTGTTATGATTCAAGTAGTGAATCATACAAATTGCAATCAAATCAAGAAATTAGGGCAAAATCACAGCTAAAGAAGAGAGAGAGTAAGGGAAGAAGAGAAATTCTGTTATTACTTTTGCGTGAAAAATTACAATTTACAACTCTAAGCCTTTTATATCACTTTACAGAGAAGAATTGTGAAACGGAATCAGAAAATATCTCCAACTCCCGCGTGGGATTCAAGCTACCTAATTAACTGAATTTGAACTAATTCCAGCAGGCCCTAAACGACGCCGTCTTCTTAACTTTCCAAATACACGTTTGAAGAGTTGCTAACACGTTTTTCTTTAGTTTCATTTTTTCTTCCTCTTTCACTGTTTTAGTCAATTCTCCTGTTATGGCTGCTACCATAATAGTAAGGTGGTGTTGTGGCAAAGTTTGGTGATTTGGGTGAGAAAAGTGGAGGTTTCCGATCGTGAGAGTTGATAAGTCGGCAGCGGCGTCGTTGGAAGTGGCGGCCTAGAGGGGTGGTTGGCTGGAGAGGATATCGGCAATATCCTTTAGAGAGAGAATGAGTTTCAATAGGTGTTGAATGAGTGATATATTATCAGCCGAGAAAAAAGACCGAAAGGCACGACGGTGATGATGGCGGTCTCCGGCGAGGAAGGATATGAGAAAGAGGACGGCATATGGAGGTTGTGGGTAACGGAGCTTGAAGAGAGGAAGAAGATGTTTCAATAGTTAGGATGGGTTGTGCCATTGTAATACCGACAATGGTGGTGCCGCTGGACAGAGAAAAGGAGAGGGCGGCGGTGGCGGATATGGGTACCGTGAGGGCTCGTTTGGCCCGTGACTGATAACATGATAGAGTTGAAAGCATGTGATATAATTGAACTATGTAATATATGTGTTGTACTTCACTTAATGATTTACAATGATAATGTGTATATGTATATATAGACTAAACGTGTAGCCGTAATGTACAAATGAGCTGAACTATAAGTATAAATGGCTGGATTACAAATATATACTAACAATGTTAGCTTAGGTACTTCAAGTGTGATTCTAACTTGTGACGACTAGCTAGTCTGGTACTGCTTATTTGGAAGACTTGTATTGTAAAAGCGTGACGCTATGGCTATGTTTGAATATGTATTTCGGGGGTGTTTTTAGAAGAAATTTCGCAATTCGTGCAATAGAGATATTTTTGTAAAAATAATGTCATGTTTGTTTGATTGCGAAAATGGTTGAAATTTGTAAAATAATTAGTTAATGACTTTAGCAATGATTATATGATTAAAAAAATAGTAATATTTGATAGAGAAATATTATGAATTGATAAGTGTCTTGATTGACAAGTAGGGTATAGAAGGAAAAATAAAAGTGAATTTGAAACAAATGTGTTCTTGACAGAAAATTGATTGTAATTGAATTTTTTAGAAATAGTTATTCAGAAAATAGAAAATAAAATTCTTAACATGGACTATATCTTTCTCGGAATCAATAATTGAGATTTAGCTAAGATCAACAAATTCATCTTGCGTGGACATCACCATTACATGATTGTTTCCCCCAATTTAATTATAAATAGCAACATCATTCTTTTATTCCAACATAAACTCAAAATCCATACTCATACATAAACGATTTACAGACCTTGGGTAAAAGCCATCAATCTTTTATTCCAACATAAACTCAAAATCCATACTCATACACAAACGATTTACAGACCTTCAGTAAAAGCCACTCCAGTGGAACTCAACCATTCCCCGCCCTGAATCAACTCTTTCACCGTGAACTGCTCAGCCACCGCCGCATCGGTAATAACATGATACCCTGGCCATTTCACTCTCTTGCTGGTCCCTGCACCAGGTCCCCGATTCATATATTCCCCATAGTACAAAGTCTTCAAAGCGAAATCGCCACTCCACTCTGACCACCCGGCGGGATCAATAAGGCCCCCAATGTACGATTGCATCACCACCGTCCTTGAGTACTCCTTCCATGGTCGGCCCAAATACGTAGGGTATGAACTTTCCACCGGTTCTAGGTCAGCGCTGGCTTTGATTTCACAGTCTTGGATCGAGGTGCCCGTGTTCTGATTTGGATCGGTTCGCCCCTGCGCTGTGACCATGTTCTTTTGGCTCTTCATTGGTTTGCGTGCCACCAAATTGCATTTCTGGAATACTACTGCTGCATTGCCGAATATAAAGTCTACGGTTCCGGTGATGTAGCAGTCTCTGTAGAATTGGCGCAGGCTGTGCGCGTAAAGTGTGTCTTGGTAGGCGTCGATGCGACAACGATTTATGACGGATTTATCAGCCCGACTCGGAGCGCCACTGCCTGGTGCTTTTCCGGTCCGGCTGTGTTCTGAATCCAATGTCTTGTAGTATGAACCCTCCCCAACTGCGGCTGCATAGCACAAGAGTTTAGATGATTTAGTTTCATATGAAAGAGAAAAAGGTTGGATGATTTAGCCATTTATGTTTTGAAATTTGAAGGGCAAGTTTTTTTTGAAGGGCCAAAGTTCTAATGTGTACTAGCTTACTTAATTAGCTCATAACGCTCAGATACTTGTCTAGTTCTATTAAAACTTTATGATCCAGTCATACTGCTCTTCTACCTGAAATGAGACAAGAATTACTAACCAAGAGTAGCGGATCTAAAGGTTGTGGATCCATCAACAACATTAAGGTCACCGGTTATGATTGTTGAATTCATACCATCACCAATGATCATCAGATTTTTCTTGCTCTTTCCCACTTCAACATTCTCCTTATAAGTCCCTTTCTTAACGTAGATCACATATCTCTTCTCGCTTTTGTTGGGTGCAGCTGCAATTGCTTCGGCTACAGTCTTGTAATTACCTGACCCATCTTTCGCTACAATTAGATCAGCTTGTATGGCATTGGCTGAGCTCTGCAGCAGCTTCCTGTCACTGGGAGTGATCCATGATGGTAACTTTCCTCTTAAAGACTGTACCATTTCCTTATCATTAGGCTCTGATATTGCTGCAAGCATAGCCAAAGAGGCTCTAGCTCTTGAGATCATTTCTTCAAGAATTTCTCCAATTGATTCTCTCCAAAAGAGTTGAGCCCATCAAAACAAGTCACATGATTGGTGAGAACACCACTCAGCCAAGCGTGTGCATTGGCATGAGATGTGCTGGTTTGGTTCATCAGAGCTTTGATCGAGCCGAACGCGAGATCAATCGACGTGTCGATCAATTCTAGGCAATCGGATAGAGGCCCTTGTTCATTTTGCTCATTCATATGGTTTTTGAGGCTTCTTGTATGCAAAACGACCCCATTCATATGATGGACTTGCTTCATCAAGAATTTCTGCAATACGGTAGTGCTATCGGGTGCCGTTACGCCATCGGGCACCACTTCAGACAGAAACTCTTTGCATTTCTCAGGGTTTAAAGCTCCATGGCACATGTATGAAAGGTTTGATGGATCACTCTGGGTGATGTTTTTGATTTGATTAGGAACAAGATAAACAGCTGAATTGATACTAGTGCAAGAATGGGTATAGTGAAGAAGAGAATTCTGCAGCTAGCTTAGTTTACTGGGAGAGTGAAGCAGGGGTTGGTTTGGAGAAGCCATATTCTTGTGTTGTGTGTCTTTAGGAGGCATCCGAGAGAAGGTTTATAAAGAAATTGGAGCGTGGACGGATGGGAGTAAAATGCGCAATAATGCACTCGACAATTATGCAAATTTTCTATTTAAAAAAAGTGTACCATTTTGTTAGTTCATGTGGCCAGTGGCCACATCATTGTTGTCTTTAATGAAATCTGTGACATTATCACAATACTTTATGCGCCACTGAAAATCCTACTAGAAAAAAAAAAGGGACTAAGAGGAACCTTAAAGGATATTTCAAATTTATGATACCATTTCATCAAAAGAAAAGAAAAAAACTTTATGGTACCATCTTTTCAAATCAACGCATCATTTTATTTTTTTCAATGATAAGATCAATATCTTTATCCTTTATGCATGCGGTCATTTTATGGTGGGCCGTGGCTAAGAAAATTGATCGACCTCACATAGTTGGATTAATGTGAGAGAGATTATTTTTACCATTTCACACATGTAATCAAATATGTATTGGTGCATCGAGATAACTTTGCAGGTAACTGTGTGATACCATAATTTTGATGCTTTAAAGAAAGTCCCTGGAAACATTATAATTTACTTACTTGGTGGATCGATTTTATTAGCCTCGGTCCATTATGCAATGGTGCACCACTTGCACATTGGAGGGGTAAATTGCAAAATTGGTGCTCCAAGTTGGTCTGTACATTTTTTATTTTTATTTTTACTATAATTTGGTATGTTGGTAATTTGGGTATAGTAACTTGCAAAAATTGGCAATTTCAGTACAAAATTCGCTGAATAATTCAAAATTGACCCGAAAACATCATTTGGCAAAAAAATTGACATAAATTTGGGAATTTTACTGAAATAGAGGGGAAATTAACCTTCAATTTGAGGTTTTTTGCATATGGAGGAAAAATTGACATTTAATTTGGGAATTTAACTCAAACACTCTCAATTTTTTTAATTTATTTAAATTGTTGGAAATTTCAATTCAAATATTTGTTTATCTAAGTAATTTTTTTATTTATTATAATAAAATTTGTATATTTAATATATCTATAAGTAATTTAAAGTAAAAAATTATAATATTATACGCATAAATTTAAACTAAATTTTTTTAGTATTCTGAATTTTAATATTTTTAACTTTTTTAAAAAAAGCTATTTTTTTTTCTTTCTTTGTTTTTATTTTACTAATTTTTTCATTATTTCATATTATTTGCTGATTTCTCAAATCTATTTTGATTATTTACGATTTTTTAGGGTTTTTTTATGGTTTTTACGATTTTCTATAGTTTTGAATTAATTTAGTTTTTGTCAATGGAAATCTTTTGCCACTATTAAAATTTATTTTACTTAAATTTAAAATTAGTTTGAGATATAATTTCTAATATATTCTAATTTTTTAAACTATTGTAATATGTTTTATTTTTCTTATATTTTTTTGAATTTTCACAAGTTTTCAAAAAAAAAAAACTGATTTTGTTTTCTAATTTTATTTTTTTTTTTCTGATTTTTTTCGAAAAAAAATTATGACTTGTTTATATTTTTTTTTTTCTGAATTTTTAATTTATTTATTTCATCAATGAAAAAAAATCATATTTGTCTAAATAATAAGTTGAATTGGTAAAAATTGGGGATTTGGGGCAATTTGATAAAATAACGGTTGCATTCTTCAAATTCGGGTTCAAGTAAGTGATTTTCCCTCCATTTTAGCAGAATCCTCAAATTGAAGGTTAATTTTCCATTCATTTCAGCAAAATCCTCAAATTCAAATTTTTTATTATCGCCAAATGATATTTTCTGGTTAATTTTGAATTTTCCGACAATATTGTACTAAAATTGTCAATTTTTACAAGTTAAGGTGCCCAAATTGCTAAATTATAATACCAAAAAAATTGTATAAACCAACTTAAACTACCAATTTTACAATTTGCCGCACATTGGAGGTGCATGATATAGACATCGAGTAATTGTGTAATACTCATGTGGACTTTATATTTCGATAACCGATTCACTAATTTGTGAACCCCAGCTGGGAGCCTTACCTTTAATTTGGGTAGGATTTTTTAAAATGTGAACCCCAGCGGAGAGCCTTACCTTTTATTTAGGTAGGATCTTTTTACTTTAACTTCAAGATTTATTTCAGATTTTATGTGTCAATTATATAAAATATCTTTTATATATACATTTGGGTGTGTATTTTATACGTGCATCTGTCAATGAGTAAAATTAAATTAACTTAACCAGAAGCTTTTATCAAGCATTTTTTTGGTAATAAAAAGCTTGGTAACCCAAAATATGTTGGTTTAGTGGTATCCATCTCCCATTTTATGTGAGATGTCCTGAGTTCGAATTCAGGCTACCACAAATTGTGGCTATCCCCTCCTTTATGAAGCTATATAGAGTCTTTATGACTCAAAATTATAACTATCAACCCGAGTTTGTCAAGTTAGCTAGATTTGTAGGTATCCCCCTTCCTCTTGAATGAAAAAAAAAAGCTTGGGTAAAATACAGTTTACTACCCTGAACTATGTTATTTGTATCAAACACCCCCTTAAATTAAATTTTGTACCATTTATCCCCTCAACTATGCAAAGTAACATTAACCCTTTTTCTTATCATGCAAATCAGCAAATGTCTTTATTACTCTTAAACTATTTTTATTTTGTATTCTCTTTTCAACTTTTTATTTTTTCCAATTTTCTTTTTCTTTATTCAACTTTATATATATATATATATGGTACAAAAAGAGTTTAATTAAAATAAATGTCCTCCAAGAGGTCCTGGATATGCACCGGAGGCTATTTCCATATGGTAAATTTCTTCACTTTGTGTGCTATGGCGTCTGCATATTTGTTTCCATCCTGTTTCCTATGATGTATGCGGCTGTCCCACAGATTACATAGAAGAGTCCGGCAGTCCTGAATAAGCACTGCGAGGGGGTGTGAATTTGTGTTGCCTTTTGTAACCAGATTCAGTACCACCGAAAACTTTATATATATATATATATATATATATATATATATATATATATACAGAGAGAGACACACACACACACACACACTATAGATCAATTTTCTTAATTACGCAGTAAGGTTTGTTTATTATCTTAGTCCCATATGTTTTAATTTAGATTTTAATGAAGAAATACTAAGAAAAATACTTTCTATCATTTATATAATATAATTTTAAATTTGTAATCCTTTTTTTTTAATTTTCTTTTTATTAATTTCTTATTTATAATCTACACATGTTCAAACATAAGACATTTTGCAATATATAGTTTCATAATATTAAAATCATCGAAGAATAAAATTAGTAACCCAAACCCTCGAATTGATTAAAGAATAAAATAAATTACTAATTTGTGAAAACATAAAGAAAAAAAACTAGAGAAATAGAAAAGATAATTAAAATAAAAATAAGTTTAAGGGTAATAAAAGATAATTCCATAATAAAGAAAGAGGGTAATTGTTACTTTGCACAGTTGAGGTGCGTAAATAGTACGAAATTTAGTTTAAGGAGGTGTTTGATGCAAATAAAATAGTTCGGGGTAAGTAAAATGTATTTGAAATCATCAGTTGGTGAGGTGACAAAAAGAAAAAAAAGGAATCATCAGAACACTTTAATGGTGGTAGGTGAGACACTGCAATAGAAAGCTCACGTGTATCATGATCATGTATCACATAAGAGGACATTCACAAACCTTTATCATTTTTTTTATTTTTTTTATGTCTATCGTCGATAGCAGCGATTAATTTTTTTTATCGCGGGAGTTCTCCCATTGAATGTGAACGGCTAGCCACGAAATATGCTTCATTCTCATAAACAGGGATTGAAATTTCAATCTCATGGTTAGGACCAAAATTCATTATCTTATTAGACTAACATTGTAACAAACAAACAAACCAACCAAAAAAATTGGCTAACACGATAAGATTTTTCGTATCATTTTCCAAATTCCACTACAATAGCAAATTATCTTTCTTCTTTAACCGGGTCATCATTACTTCTACTTCTGATTCAATTGTGCGATTCAATCACTCGTGGCACTTTAGCTGAATATTCATGTCCAAATTCGATTTGGTAATTGTTAATGCACTAGTTCTCTAACCAAAATCCATTATCTTAATTCTACGCTATTTATTTATGTGATAAATATAATTTATTCATCAAATGGTTACTTTGTTCAATTAATTTTGATTGGACTAGAATTTCCTCACCTTGGCCACCCATCCCATATTGATTGAACTTTGCACCTTTTATTATCAATACACTACACTGGTTTCTTTGCATGAGGTTTTTTTTTTTTTTTTTTTTTGAATTGCTTAAATGATAATACCTACTATTTTTCACATAATTCTTTTGTAATGTGTCTTAAGGATGTTCAAACTTTCAGTAACATTTTCGTGTAATACTTTTTGCAACACGTATAAATTTATAACAAGTATATACATGAATAGTTAGGACATGAAAAGAAAGCTTTCAAATTTTTCTCCACACCATAAAGTTTCTTTCTATTTTCATTCTATCCACTCGTTACATTCTAACCACTGGTGTCAACATATGAGCGTATCTAATGGCTGCATATCAGAGCACGTTTATAAAAAAATTGGAGTATGGGGACAAACACGTTTATAAAGAACTTGGAGCTTATCTCAAGGACGCTGGACAATTATTCTTCTGTAGTGGTGTTCATGCATGTGGCAACATCATTGCATATTTGCATGTCCCCAGTGAAATCTGGGATAATATGGAAAAATTATTTTTTTAATCCGTTAACTTGATTTTTCTTGCGTTTTAGTCTTTTAAGTTGACGCATCACAAATAGCTCGTTATCTTTGGACTTTTTGTAATTTTAGTCATTTTGTACTTATAAAATTGATAAATTTAGTCCATCACATAGTTCCCACAAATAAATCAGGCCCAACATGCTTCCGAAATAAAATTCGACTTTCATAAATTCATATCTTTGCTTGACCGTCGTATCACCGGATGTTCTAAGTCCTCGTTCTTATGGGTTAGATCGTCTTCCGGATACCATTTTGAGGGGGACTATACCACAGACTAAATTTACCAATTTTGTAAACACGAAAGGACTAAAATTATAAAAAATCTGAAGATAACGGACCAATTTTACAATGCGTTAACTTAAATGACTAAAACGCTAAAAAGATCAAGTTAACGGATTAAAAAAATAATTCCCCGGTTAGAAATCACATATTTCTACTGGACAGCCAAAAAAAAGGGCCAAGTGGGGTTCTACAATATGTCAAATCGTACCATAACGCACATTCCCAACTGTTTGCAAAAATAAAAATTAGTAAGGAGTTTTAAAGATTGAGAGTAATAAAGTTTAAGTAAAAGGTGAGAAGAGAAAAAAGAATAGAAGGAAAAATTATGAGAAATAAAATTAAACGTTTGAAAGATGAAAAAAAAATTAAAAGACAAAAATATAAGAGGATAATAGCACTTTCATACATCATATTTCATGAATCATATGGTTATTATCATGACATCTCATCAAAACACTTAAGGTGACATAACAAATTTATCAAAAAAATAAGGTGACATAACAATCACAATATCACATAATGCATGATCTCTGGATTCATATAATTTTATTTTATTTTAACATACCAAAAAAACGATTCTCTAGAGCATATGTGATACTTATAGTCAAATTTAATTTGCTTCATCAATCTTTATGCGATTTGCTCATTCGAGCTCGACAATGCATGATTTTGAGTCTTTGAAAATCATGTGGCACTCGAAATTTAACCTTCTGTCCGGTGTCTACTCGATCAATTGAATAAAATCATGGTATAAGTCAGTTTTTGACCAGGCCCTTTTTTTTCTTTTTGCGCAGTTGAGAAGCTAAAATTCATATTTTAACTGCAAATGTCATTTTCGATTGAACTTTTTTGCATGGAAAAATCTTTTTTTGACAAAGTTGAAAATCAAGGTATTGACACTATTAATATTAGGATAATCAATTATTCAACAATTGGACCAATCTCAATCTAAAACTTTATCTGCTTAGACATTGAGTTTCATCTACTTTTTACCAAAAAGAAATCACAGGTAGTACGTGAGATAGTAGACTAGACCGCTCAAACAACGAGGTATGAAATCAAGTTTCTCAAGAAGAAGAAGAAAAGGCGGAAACTTTAGAAATATTCAAATTTTGGAAGGAATATACCGGCAAGGTTTACAGAAAATAAAATTGTAAGAATTTTTAAATATATAAAGGAAAAAAATTGCATTAACCTCCCTTGAATTATAGACATTTGGCAACCACACCCCTTCATGTTTGGTATATTGGCATAAACCTCCCCTTATTCAATTTTTTCACTAGATTTATTACTAAAAGACTAAAAAGCCCTTCAAATTTGGGCAAAAAAAAGGTACAATTAAACAATTGGTTGGAGCATGAAAAAGTACCACTAAATTGCATAGTAATAAAAAATAAATAATAAAGCATCTTAAATTAAAAACATTCTAGAAATATAGTTCTAAGATTCCTAATATTTAAATTAACTAAGAAAATGCTATTTAATCGTGAATCCTTTTATGATCCCAAATAATATTACTTAAAAATATTAATTTTAACTCTCACATAATTCAACTAATGTAGAATTTCATAAAAAAGTAAGTTATTATTCTGATTATACTAATTTAATTTGCTACACCATTTTTCTTATTTTTATATATGGCAATCTTCAATAGAAAAAAATTAGTACTTCTTTTTATTTTTACATATTGTATTTAGTATAAATTCGCATTCATGTGTAAGAATTTATGGTGATAATATGAGTATTCCTTATTTTTCAATTAAGACCAGCTTCAAGAATTAAAGAACAAATATTATGTTGTGCTATTTTTAAGATTTGAACTTTAAATAAATATACCATTGTTTTTATGAATTAGTCATAAATTATTCTTTTTCTACAATTATTACTATATCTATTTAATAACAAAAAGATATATAAGAGGTTCAATTTATTTTTTTTTGTAATATTATTTTTGGTCAATATAATATACTACTTCTTAGCATATTTTCGGGAGAAGTTGTTGACTTATTATGAAGAAGCATATTTTAATAAGTATAATTTTAAGTATATAAAAATTAGTCAAGTTCTTACTTCTATACTTTATGCTTCTTTTTTAAAATGAGAAAATTAGAATTATTCAGGTTTATGAAAAACATTTGAATTATATGAACATACTTAAAGATATAAAAAATTTAGATCACATTGAGAATTCACGGTTAATGAGAAAATGTTTATAGAGTTTAGGATTAATTTTCTAGAAGATGCTACATTATTTGCTTTTGTTGTTGTTGTTGTTGTTATTATTATTATTATGTCATTTTGATAATTTTTCATTCACCAAGACATTATCAGTGAAAATTTACCTTTTTAATTCAAAAGTGAAGGGCATTTTGGTTTTTAACTAAAAAATATAATGAAAAAAGTGAAAAGAGGGGAGGTCCATGCCAATTTTTCAAATGTGAGGGGTGTGCATGCCAAATACCCATAGTTCAGGGGAGGTGGATGCAGTTATCCCTATACAAAGGGTGTAATTATAAGAAATGCCTTAATATAAAGAAAATTTTATTTAATTTTCAATAAATAATGAGAGTTTTAATAATTACACAATAAATATTGTAATTATCCCTTATTATTATTACCTTTTGGAGGGTTGTCAACTTATCATTGTACCAAGATAAGCTTACCAAAAAAAATATCATTGTACCACGATAAGTTTGTTGAATCATTTATGTTAGATTAGAGAAAATCTCGTAGGGAACTTGTATTATTGAGTAATATATTTATAGAGTTATATAAACTTGGTAAATAAGTAAACCCTAAGTTATAAACAAGAAAACATAAATACAAAAAAGATATTCTAAACTATAAAGATAAATACAAGGAAATATAAGATAAGGAAAGATCATATGCTAATCTAGAACATATTTTCTAACACTCCCCTGCAGTCGAAACGGGAGTTTCTCGAACGCTGAGACTGAATTGAAAATTCAAGAGGAGCCGGAATGGTACTCCTTTAGATAATGCTTTTTTTAACATCATGTTTTATTTTCTTTGCTTCTTGGTTGATAGATATAATCTTCAATGGTTATTGATTAAATCAAGAGGGTGGGTGCTGCAATGAGCCACGATAGAAGCAATTTCTCCTTCAACAAATACCTACACACCCATATCATGTAATCTTGTGTAAAGAATTGAGAAAGAAAAGAAAATGTAAAAAACGGAAAAAGGTAAGAATAGGGATTGAAAATAGAGTTAAGATATATAGTGAGAGACTAAAAAAGAAATAAGAGAGAATGAGAACATGTAAAGGCCGAGCAAACAACGATAAAGAAAATAAAAAAGGAACCCCATAAAAACAAAACGCGACTATAGGGCTAGGCACAATCGAAAACTATACCTTACATAAGAAATTTAAAGGAAAAGGATGGCTATTATTTTATATTAACCACAATCAAAAGAACGCTATATATACTTATACGTGTGGATAAAAGAATTTTTCTTAAGATTCAGGAAAAAAAATAGGAGTTGAACAACTCGCAATTCAACACCATGAAAGTAGGTAAAAATTAGAGATGTGGAAATAATGAAAAAGAGAGAAAGAGAGGGAGAAGGAAAGAAGAAAGAAAGATTTATTGGCAGAAGCTGCACTACACGAAGAGTGGTGGGCTGTCATTGTTTTGTGTGGGAACGAAAGAAAAAAAATTAAAAAGCCGGACGGGGACCGCAATGGTAGGGGTTGGCAGAAACGAGAGATCGTGAGGGTTGAGAGAAGAAATCCTTTAGCTCGATACCATGTTACGTTCAGATTAGAGACAAATTCCGTAGAGAACTTGAATTTCTGAGTAACATATTTAGAGTTACATAGACTTGATAAATAAGTAAATCCTAAGTTATAAACAAGGAAAGATAAATACAAAGAAGATATTCTAAATTATAAAGATAAAATACAAGAAAATTTAAGATAAGGAAAGATCTTATATTAGTCTAGAAGATATTTTCTAACAATTTATTTGGATAAAAATAGTACTGTGGGAAGTTGAAGGTGTACAGTGAACTGAGCGGTCCTTGCAGAGGACAATGTGATAAGATTAGGTGATTAGGTCTAATGCATTCATTGAAGGCCGTTCCTTAATTACTTGCTAATAATTGTTGTCTTAATACGGTCCATTACTAAATACGAGTGGTTGGAAGTCTGTATTATAATTTATAAATGAACTCTTAAAGAAGGAAATCTGGTTGTAGAAGTATTAATTATATTACGAAAGTTCACTTCAAGGAAGTGCATGTGATTATTATTATTTTTCCTTGCATTTCTATAAGACAATCACTTAACTACTTTTGCACCAAACATTTTTCATCCCTAGAAGCACCTATTCAAATACACATTTTGAGGAGTCCATTCCACAACTAAATTTATACCTGAAAAGTGATTTCATGTAAGTTAATATTTCATACAATTACATGATTATTATAATTGTGAATATCATAATTTTCACATAATCATAAACAATTAAAGATTACCATTTATCCGTAGCATTCGATGGTAGTCATTTATCGTTGATCATCAATCAATGGTTTGCAAAGTTTATTGAAGAAGACTGATTTCTCTCCCTTGACCCCCTATTCAGTGATGGAACTAGACGATACTTTTATCAAAATAAGTTTTCTGCCTTTTTACGTAATATCGTGTGTAGAGTGGTAAAGAGAGGACCAAACTCCTCTTTAAATAAATCTCTAATAGTTGTCTCTCATCAAGGCATCTTTTCAATAGAATTGTGACTCTTCCTTCAGCCAATAGAAATTAATCACTTAATATTCACACAAATAATATTTTATCAAATAGACTTTAATATTGATAAAATATAATATGTAAATAATAATATGTGAGCCATATATTTTTTACATTCTCCCACTTGGCTCATACATTTGCTTTTATGATTTAGAATAAACATAACGTGCACATAAAAATTATTCTAAATCTTTCCTTAAAATTGGCTTTACCATAATATCATGATTAAGTTAAAATTAATGTGAGTCATGGCGGTTGTACATCATTTAGCTCGACATAGTCCCTTCCATGTACCACGACATCAATTTCTAATTAATCATGACCCTTAATGAAGAGAACATAAAAGTTCAACTTTAATGTCTTTATCAAAGACAACTCCCGTTATCATACTTTCTATTCCATAATGTATACAATATAGAAAAACAGGATATTTCAGAAACACTCAATTGAGCTCAAGAGTATCAAATATGATAACTTGATATGCATATAACATAATTCAATTATGACGTCCTATAATATTCATTCTGTCGATCTGCTCGTTAATATCTTGAGCGGTAATCTATAATGCCTTTCTTTCAACATCTTGGGCAAATGGTGCTAGTATATTTTGATAAATACTCTTTGTTTCTGAATTCTTCTTTAACGACAAAATACATAATTTTAATATGCATTGCACCCTTATAATATTTGTCGTTCTTTCAAAAGAAGATTGTGATCCAATACAAGTTTAAAGATTCATCAAACTCTCAACGTTAAATACATAATGAATTCTTTTCATATGTTCTTCAGTTCTTGTTCCAATTCATTCTTTGGACTGTTCATAATGCCAAACATATCTCCCTTCTGAATTGGAACTATCTTTACTGAACATTTCCATCTTACATCTTTCTAGAACTTTATTCACATATATTTTATAAGACCATCCTAACAATCATTGTGATCTATCACGGAATATTCAATTCCTATCACATAAGTTGTCTCTCTCTTATCTTTCATAGTTCTTAGAAAGATATCTTGATTTCATGTAATAAACCAAGATTATTAGAGGCAAGTATGATATCAATTCATCAATACACAATACTAAGAAAATAAACATGCCCCCACTGACCTTCATGTATATATACGGGAAACATATTTTAGTTTGTGTATTGACCTTTTAAGCTTACACACTTTAGGCTAATCGATAAACCACTTCATCTAATCTTTATTAAGAAAGAAACTTTAACATTCATTTGTTGTAACTCTAAGTCATAATGGCAGATCAAAACTACAATAAAGTCTTTCTTAGATATTGATAAAAAGTCATTTTTCAATCAATTCCTTATTTCATGGAAATGCTATTAACTATATATCAAAGTTCTCCTTTGGGATATACTAAAATATATAAATCATAAATATAAGTAGATATTAGATTTATTTGTCATCTTTGGATATACAAAATAAATCTAATATAACATACCAAACTTAACAATTATATTTATATATTATAAGAACAATGAATCAACCTTTGGGCGATTCCCGAATGTCTTATAATAATAAATTTCAATATACCCATATATCTCTGTCATTTATGAGAATATAAAGTTTATGGGTAATTGAAATTTTTTAATATGCATTGAAATCTACAACATTCATGAGTTAGCCACTTTGATGGCTAACAAATCATCTATCAAATGGATTTCCTATGCAAATTTAAATACATATTGAAATTTATAATTTTTAATAATCAAGCCACTTTAATGACTAACAAATCATCCATTAAATAAATTTCAAACACAAAGTATGATTAATATTATTCGCAATCATGAATCAAGAACTAAGAAACCATTATTGAAGTGATTTTCATGATAAGTTATGCCAAGATTGGAGAATAGCATGCATGAAGTTAATGTCAGATGTGATAATGTGTGAAATTCTGATTATTAGCTTATTATCAATCAAGATTTATATGAGATATTCTCTTTTTTTGAAATTAAAGAGATCATGGCATAAATACGTAAATAATGTGTATGTATATATTAAGTTTGGCTTGAAAAGTCGATCACAGTAAACAAAATTTGAATTTTATATTTCTGAGTGAGTCTAGATCATTATGAGTAATGTTCTTGTTTCCTGGTGCAAAAGGAATATGTCAGGAAGTAGAATTTTAAGCCCCTTGAAATTTGTTTGGAAATCAAATTTCTTGTTTGCACTGATACTTCGAGAATTTGTATCGACTTAGATTATGTTTTCCGCTGCACTTGTGCCATGTGAATTTGATAATTTGGTTTCTGATTATGCATGTGTACATGTACAATTACGTCTCTGCATAATATATATAAACCAAAAACTATTGAATATGTACTTATTAGACTTACTTGTTATCTTTGGATATACAAAATAAATCTAATATCAAGCTTCCTCAAAAGACTTTGCAGCAAATCAACGATAAAAGACTATCAATAAAAGTCGTGGATAAAGGTTAGTGTTTTATTCATTATGATTATCGAATTATGTGAAAATCATGAAGTTCACGATTATGGGAATCATATAATTGTATGAAATTTAACTTACATGTGGTATCAGAGCATGGTTTATGAACTCATGATTTTCCAATAATGAACTTCGATATTGGTTTAAGTTTCCGCTGCGTATTGTATGGTATTTGACATATATAGTGGATTGCTTAGAGAACAGATTAAAGATATAGTATTATGAACAAAAGCCATGAAAGTATGATTCATGTTTCTGTTTCCTGGTTATAGCATATTAATGTTAGAATGTTTAATTCTGGGGCACGTGAAACTTGTTTAGAATCAGTTTCCTGATAAAAAAATCAGGCCTTTATTCTCGTAAAACTTTGTATGGAGAAATTGTGATATATGCTCTTTTCCCTGTGTACCCATATGAAATTGTGCATTTATGTATATGCCAAAACGCCTTTATACTATGAGGGAATGGGTGTTTTGCATGGTTTGGAGAAAAATATGAAAGCAATACTTAAAAATTTATCTACAATCGGTGTTGCTGTTAATGTGATATTTCAGTAATTTGTATAGATAAAAGATTAAAGTTATTTGTCCTTTCTGAATTATATCGGTGATGGAAAGAAATTTAGTAAAGGTGCTTTATGATTACTTATTACATCGTTTCATATGAATCCTGCGACACTATCTATGGATAAAGAATTATGTTTTCCGCTACAAATCATGTCTGATAAAAGCTATCCGCTGAATTATGGTTTCAAGTTTCTGATGTAAACTTTGTGGATTTGGGTATATATGCATATTGATTGTCATGTACAGTGGTTTTTGTCCAAATTGATTGATGAAATATTACAATTTTATGGTCAAAAGTCCATGTGGCAGAATGTTTAGTGCTTAGTTAAGGGATATGCATATTACCAAAATAAATGCTACGTCCTTGTCCACTTAGATTACTGAAAAATCAGATTACTTGATTATTGTGAAACTTCACGGATAGATCATATTTTCATGTATCATATATAATATATGGAACTCCACTAAAGTGTAATCCATTAATGTGTTTTACAATAGTTTACAGCAAACATGTTTGGGAAATTACATACTGGTTATATGCGTAGAGTATGATACTGAATAACATGTTTGGGTTTCAAATATGTATTAATAGTATTACAGATTGTGATTGCACGAATATGTTACAGTTATGAAGTTCTATGTGTATTATCCAATGAGTATGTTGATTCTGACTATATGATTTAATTGTAGTCGAGTATCAAAGTTTGCATTTGAAATTTATTTGATGGATGATATGTTAGTCACCAAAATGGCCTGATCATTAAAGTTTATAAATTTCAATACGTATTAAAGTTTGCATATAAAATCTACTTGATGATGATTTGTTAGTCACCAAAGTGACCTGATCATTAAAGTTGTCGATTTCAATGCATATTAAAGTATTTCAATTACCCATATTAATTTTATATCCTCATAAATGACATAGAGATATATGGGTGAAGTTTAATATTATAAGACATTAGGGAACCGCCCAAAGGTTAATTTATTGTTCTTATAATATATAAACATAATCGTTAAGTTTAGAATATCATATTAGATTTATTTTGTATATCCAAAGATATCAAATAAATCTAATAAGAACATATATTAATAGTTTATGGTTATATCTTAGTAAATCCCAAAGGAGAACTTTGATATATAGTTAATAGTTTTTCCATGAAATAATGCATTGATTGAAAAGTGACTTTTTCATTGATATCTATGAAAGACTTTATAATGGGTTTGGTGACTCATTATAACTTAAGAGTTACACCAAATGAATGTTAAATTGTCTTTCTTAATGGAGATTAGATGTAGTGGTTTATCGAGTAGCCTAAAGTGTGTAAGCTTAAAAGGTCAATATACAAATTAAAATATGCTTCCCGTATATATACATGAAGGTCAGTGGGAGTATGTTTATTTTCATAGTATTGTGTATTGATGAATTGATATCTTACTTGCCACTAATAATCTTGGTTTATTACATGAAATCAAGATATCTTTCTAAGAACTATGAAAGATAAGACAGAGACAACTTATGTGATAGGAATTGAAATATTCCGTGATAGATCACAATAATTGTTAGGATGGTCTCATAAAATGTATGTGAATAGAGTTTTAGAAAGATTAAGATGAAAATATTCGGTAAAGATAGTTCCAATTGAGAGATATGTTTGGCATTATGAAAAGTCCAAAGAATGAATTGGAACAAGAACATATGAAAAGAATTCATTATGTATTTAACGTTGAGAGTTTGATGAATCTTCAAACTTGTATTGGATCACAATCTTCTTTTGAAAGAACGACAAATATTATAAGGGTGCAATGCATATTAAAATTATGTATTTTGTCGTTAAAGAAGATTTCAGAAACAAAGAGTGTCAATCAAAATATACTAGCACCATTTGCCTAAAATATTAATGAGCATGTCGAAAGAAAGACATTATAGATGATTACTGCCTAAGATATTAACGAGCATATCGAAAGAATGAGCATTATAGGATGTCATAATTGAATTATGTTATATGCATATTAAGTTATCATGTGATACTCTTGAGCTCAATTAAGTGTTTCTGAAATCTCCTGTTTTTCTATATTGTATACATTATGGAAATAGAAGTATGATACGGGAGTTGTCTTTGATAAAGACATTAAAGCTGAACCTTTACGTTATATTCATTAAGGGTCATGATTAATTAGAAATTGATGTCGTAGTACATGGAAGGGACTATGTCGAGCTAAATGAGGTACAACCGCCATTACTCATATTACTTTTGATTTAATCATGATATAAAAGTATAGCCAATTGAATGGAAGATTTCGAATAATTTTATTGTGCACATTATGTTTATTCTAAATTATAAAAGTAAATATATGAGCCAAATGAGAGAATGTAAAAAATATATGGCTCACATATTATAAATTACATGTTATTATTTTATCAATATTAAAGTTTATTTGATAAAATAATTAATGTTGTAATATTAAGTAATATTATCCTATTGGCTAGTGAAAAGACATGACTTTACGTAATGTAAAGTCATGACTCTAAGTGAAGAAGTGCCTTGATGGAAGGCAACTCTTAGAGTTTGAATATAAAGAGGATTGGTCCTCTCTCTACCCCTACACAATTCTACACCAAAACTAATACGTGAAAGGCAGAATAGTAAAGCATAAAGAATACGTATAATTTCATCACAGAAAGAGGGGTCAAGGGAATCAATCTTCCTCAAGAGATTTTGCAACAAATCAACGATAAAAGACTACCAATAAAAGTCATGGATAAAGGTTAGTGTTTTATTCATTATGATTATCGAATTATTTGAAAATCATGAAGTTCACGATTATGAGAATCATGTAATTGTATGAAATTTAACTTGCATGTGGTATCAGAGCATGGTTTATGAACTCATGATTTTCCAATAATGAACTTCGATATTGGTTTAAGTTTCCGTTGCGTATTGTATGGTATTTGACATATATACTGGATTGCTTAGAGAACGGATTAAAGATAATAAACCATGCTCTAATACCACATGTAAGTTAATATTTCATATAATTACATGATTCCCATAATCGTGAACTTCATGATTTTCACATAACCTTAAACAATTAAAGACTAACCTTTATCGTTGATCATCAATCAATGGTTTGCAAAGTCTATTGAGAAAGACTGATTTCTCTCCCTTGACCCCCTCTTCAGTGATGGAACTATACGATACTTTTATCAAAATAAGTTTTCTGTCTTTTACGTAATATCATGTGTAGAGTGATAGAGAGAGGACCAAACTCCTCTTTAAATAAATCTCTAATAGATGTCTCCCATCAAGACATTTCTTCAATAGAGTTGTGACTCTTCCTTCAGCCAATAGAAAGTAATCACTTAATATTCACACAAATAATATTTTATCAAATAGACTTTAATATTGATAAAATATAATATATAAATAATAATATGTGAGCCATATATTTCTTACATTTCAAACGCTGCCTTAGTCAGTGTGGAACACACTTTATATATACGCAAAAATAACATATATTTTTTTTATTACAATGTCAGATAACACTTCTCTTTATTGGTTTAATGAACCATGTTGTCAGGGACGGACGGAGGGAGGGAAGGGGAGGGGGGGCTGGTGGGTGCCACCGCCCCCCTCAAATTTTTAAAAATCTAACTTCTACCTATAAAATTTGTAATTTCGCCTCTCCCCAAATTTTAAAATTATCACTTCTACCTATAAGACTAAACATTTGTAATTTTGCTCCCCCTCAAAATTTTAAAATTGCCACTTCTACCTATAAGGCTATAATATTTGTAATTTCGCTCCCTCCTCAAAATTTTATTTTATTTAATATTCGGACTATTTTCTATTTTAGTTTTAAAACTATATTTTATCTAATTAGTTACGAAAAATATATCAAATATTATTTTTATGTGGTTCGACAATTGCCTATGTCCACGGGAGAGGATAAGAGAATTTCAATATTAACAAAAGAGGTATAGAGTACAAAGTATGTCAAAAGTGTTCCTCAATTTTTTCGCATACATGTAGTGTATCGTACCGAGGGTTCAAGCCCCCCGCACCCCCATACAATCCTTCGCTACCACATAAATGAAACTCACAAAAATCTCGCCCCCCCTCACTATAATGCCTAACTCCGTTGCATGTTGTTATAATATATAACATCAACAGGACAGATGAGGTTACACTATACTGTTATGGTATTCAAACTAATAACAATGACACATAACACATTCGATGTATGTGATAACTATCATCAAATATAAAATAAATTTCAAAATTATTTATTTTATATGATTATAGAATGTATATGAATTTATAATAAGTTAAAAAAATCTTAAACAAATAAGATAAAATAATATATGAGAAAAAAAATACATGAAAGGGAAAAATAATTAAAAATCATTCTGACACGATTATTCGAAGTCATGTTACTATTATTTAGACACGCAAGACAGACCATAATGACCGGTCTAGGGCTTGGTGCTTTATTAAAAGAGTACAAATAACTGTTTGGGATAATGGCAGATACCCCTTAATTATGGGGTGATGTGCATTTTGCCCCCTAACTTATTGAAATGTGCACTTTGTCCCCTCACTTATCATAAAATGTGTATTTCACTCCCTCGGGCAGCTCGGGCAGGGGCAAAGTGCTACAAAACACATAAGTGAGGGGGCAAAATGCTACAAAAACACATAAGTCAGGGGGCAAAGTACTACGAAAACACATAAGTCAGGGGGCAAAAGTCCAATTTTTATGATAAGTGTGGTGCCCGAATCTGCCCGAAGGAGTGAAGTGCACATTTTATGATAAGTGATGGACAAATTGCACATTTCAATAAAATAAGGGGCAAAGTGCACATCACCCCATAACTGAGAGGGGTGTCTACTATTATCCCTAACTGTTTTACTAAACGTTTGTTTAATTTAGACATAAAAACAATTCTCCAATTAAAATAACTAGAAAATGTAAACTAGCTTTTATCTATAAAATAAAATTATTTAATCTATTCAAGTAAGAATACTATACAAAAATATTATTTTCCCTTGCAAATTCTATTGTTCGCATCATATATAACTTATTATTGTCATAGGATCATGGGAAAATTAGGATTAGGGGAGAAGGAAGTTTCATAATTAAGTTTTAACTAATTAAGGAGAAGAAATTATTAAACTTTACAAATTATTAAAGTAATAATTTTATCACAAAATCTCATTTATATTACTTTTATTCTCTCTTTTTTTCTAAAGAATGTCTATTTCTTTTTCCATATTTATTCAAAACTACTTAAAATTTTATTATTAATATTTCTTTCATGTTCTATAATATTTTTTGACCGTTTTGAGTGAGAAAAATTGCAAGCGAATCAAAAAAACTATAAATTATAGAAAAAGTTGACAAGTTTTTTCTCTCTCAATGTCTTGCAAATTGATTTATTTTGAGAAATTTTAGTTCAGGGGAATAAAAAATTGAGAGAATTGTTAATCTTTAATTTTTAAATTACTAAAGCAAACATTTTTAACACAAAGGAGATGGGACCTCAAGAAATTTTAGATTTATTGACTCAATGGGTAATTTGGTATACAAAGTTGAGAAATTATTTCACAAGCAAACTTATTATAATCATGACTGCGTAAAGCTACTAATTATTCAATATTTTAAAATTAGCTTATCTGTAAAACTCAACTATCTAATTTTTTTTGTTTTTATTAATTTTTTGCTAATGAAACACAAAATATGATTGTTATAATGATAGACATCATATGTACAAAATACAAGCCAATACGAATTTGGATATTGGTTTTGCTTTATTATGCAAAAAAGAAAAAAAAATTCAAATTTGCATGACATAAGAGTCAAAAAAAAAATTCAATTTCTTATATAAAGTATAATTTTCCTGATTCGCTTCCAATTTTTTTCAATTAAAACATTTTAAATGAAATATTATAGAACATGAAAGAAAGATCAATAATAAAATTTTAAATAGGTTTGAATAAATTTTGGAAGAAGAAATAAACATTCTTCAGAAAAGAAATGAATAGAAGTAATATAAATGAGATTTTGTAATAAAATTGTTACTTTATTAATTTGTAAAGCTTAACAATCTCTTCTCTTTAATTAATTAAAACTTATTGTGTCTTTATTAATTACAAAATTTCCTACTCCCCTAATCCTAATTTTCCCTAGGATCATTACAAAAAATCTACTAGTATTATACTACATAATAACATTCTATAAATATAGAACTATCTAATAGAATCAGTCAAATAAATATAAATTGAAATTAAGAAAAGAAAATGAATAAAATTACGGATGTAGTGCAAGTATCAATTATATTGCTAGAACTTTGAAGAAAATTGATATGGTTTTTCTTACAATAATTTATGAATATAGGTTTAACTTTACACAAACTAATAAATTAGAAAAGGAAAATTTTATAATTACACATAAAATGCCATACCAAATTTGGACAATCAAAAATTCAGAACTTTAGCGTGCTCTTAATTTATGACAGAGTAGATGTATAGGCAAAATTCACAAAATAAAAGGATCGTGCTATATCGAGAAGACTACAGGTCAACATGTATTTTGGGGCAAATGTGTATCGACCCGTGCATTCAAATTCATCTTAAGACGATATTACCCTGGATTGGTACTTACGAAATTCTTTTACGAGGACATACTTATTTCTTTCTTTCTTCACAAAACAAGATATCACCAGAAAATACAATATCCCTGTTCACAAATTTTACCTTCAATACGTCAAAATTTATAATTTACTTAAGAAACTGATAACACTACCGACATGGTCATTACAATGAGTCTGTACATAAGACTCCTGTGAACTTAGACACAGTAAGAGGACCAACATCTCAAGAAAAATATCGTTCGGGTGTTCTAGCTTATATGTCAAAAAAAAATGAACTCATAACAATTAGAAAAAACATCCAAATTATTTGCACCCCTACACTGAATAGTGAAATGTAATCACAGTGAAGCAAAATCGATCATACAGGACCATCACTAAGAGTCAATAAATATATAACATTTTAACAAGCCATTAATATGCAAATGGATTCGTAGTAAATGTAAATTTGATTTCTTTGACGCTTAGTTTGAATCTGGTTAGTTAGCCCCTCTAAAATTTCTAGTTATAAAAACAGGAGGAACAAAATAATATCAACCTTTTCTAGACATTTTGTGGCGTTTCTCTTTTGCCTTTTTCATTACAAAATGAACTTTCAAAATCTACAGTAAACACCCTTATCATACTTTTCACAAACGTCATACTGTGTTACATGCCATGAGAGGATTAATTGTCTAAAATTAAACCAAACCTCAAAGCATGTATCTGTATTTCACTCTAAATATTTATATGAGTAAGCGACGTGCGCCCGACCACACACACACACACACTGTAAATAGTCAACGAACATTAATCAAAAAGTGACCAACGCTTTTGATAATAATGGTGAGGGAACAAAATTAAAAAAAAAACTGAAAAACAAGGCAGATAATGTGAGCAATTCAGCAAAACATCTCCTCTTAACGTTTTCCTCATCTTGAATCCAAGTACAAGACAAAGGATAGCAGTTTCAAACCAAAAGAGTATCAAGCTTCAAGCCTTGTAATACCAGACAACCACCACAACCAGCCACATCTACTCTATAGTGAAATCCCAGAGTCAACAAAACTATTACGTTTCAAAGCAGCCAACACATCACTCGGCGAACGTGAATCAGTCTAGAGGTACATGCAAGACCAACTTACTGAGAAATGTCAAAGATTCAAAGTTGCAAATACATTACAGCCAGAAGCATACCAATCCAAGGTATATGCAAGACGAGCTTGCTGAGAAACGTCATGCACAAGAAATGTGCATCTTTAGACCGCCAGTCTATACAAATATTGTGCCTTGACATATATTCCCACTTTTCTCCAGCCTTCAATATTCACTCAAATAGGTATTTAGTATATAATGCCATAATAAAACGATCCCTATTCCCTACCTTCATACCCTCCTGCAGTTCCAGTTTCCATAGTGGATTTTTTTTTGGGGGGTTGGGGAAAGAGGGGGGGGGGGGGGGGGGGGGACAAGACATGGCATTCAAATCACTTATGTCATTATAGTACTAATAATAAAATAACCCATGTCAACACCACACGTAGGAGATACTGGAAATGTATATAAGCATACTACTTAGTTTACAATAACTTCACATATCATATCGGGCACTAACACAATAATCCACAGCCACCGACACACAGATGCCACAGCTCAGAAACCATGAATCTTGATATGCTCCTTTTTCACGATTCCAGCCTGTTTCCAAAACAAAGGATTATTAACCAATTGGCCAATCTACATCAGTCATTCTAAATGTCCTATATAATTATTATATTTTTCAAGCTCCCCAAGAAGGAGGCTACTTTACTACCATCGCTTCTTTTCTCGGCGAATCTCTATTCTCCTTTTTCTTTCTTTTATATTATATTTTCAATTTGACATTTCCATTTTTTTTTGACAAATTAAGTTTTCATGTTCAGAAGAAGAAGTGACACACAGCTGTGAAAAACCACCTGAACAAGGAAGGCCGAAACGTTCTTGCGCTGATCACCTTGGAGTTGAATAACCTATACCAAAGAAAAAGTTTTGATTGAATATGACTGTTAAGACATCAAAGGAAAGGAAAGGGAATAATACTAAAACCAGCTCAAACCTGGCCTAGTTCTGGGTCCTCAACAACAGTTCCATTACAGCAGAATTCTTTCTTAAGATCCTTAAGAATTTTGTTATAGCTGAACTCTTTCTTCAATCCCTGCACTGTTGTTAGGCTTTTCCGACCATTCCTTTGCTGTACGCGAATATGAATGTATTCCTTTGTCCCAGCACCAGAATTCCCAGCATTTGCATCAGCGAAAGGATCTACCAGTTGTATCAAAAAATCAAAGTCAGTAGTAAATCCCAGGAAAAAGGAGAGCACTTACCTAGTCCCCTTGCATATTAGTAAGGTCTCCAAGAACCTTTTTTTTTTTTACTCAAATAAATTTCATTATTTGCATGTTTCTCTTCAAGCTTCATCAACTTTACCTTTTTCCACTCCGTAACATAATTAAGAAAGATTGTGAACTAAGAAGCAAGTCCAAACTATATGTACAGAAGCATACCGAAAGCAGCAGGGGTCTGGATGTCAAATTCAGACATGAAACTTGGTTTGATGCAGCAAAATGTGAAGGAGCAAACAAGATATCTTCAAATTAAACTCAAATGCTCAGACCTGATTCAGAACAGAAATACAACCACCAAAAATCAGCCAATAAAGCACATCACAACTAAATGAAGTCTCGAAAAGCTGCAGTTTTATGTAGAGGCACTGGTGACAATAACAAAATCATAATAGAACACATCAAAAAGGAGAACATATTAGAGATGCATCACTTAAGCTAGACACATCTATAATACGTATATATATATATATATATATATATATAAATCCATAAGAATCATGAATTTGAAACTCCACTAAGAAGAAGAGAAGCCATACCAGACAGCTAATCGCACACGGAAAAGTTAACAAAATCGACCAAAAAAAAAAACCCGAGAAACAGATCTATTTGAACAATAAACAAATTACAGAACATAAATAAGATTTTTAACGAGGCATATCATATGACGGACGCTTCGATCCACAAGAAAAGAGGTGTCTCGTCTAATTCACAAGCACAATCACACAAACAATAAAGATGACCTGAGTTATTACAAATATTTGAACAGATCTGAAAGGATCTATGTAAATTAAGGGGAAATCGGAACGAATTAGCGTACCTGGTCCGAGAACTAGGGTTTGATCGAAGATTGAAACGGCGATTAGAGAACGTAACCCCAAATTCGTATAAGTCTGAGCAGAGAGAGAGAGACACAAGTCCGTGCTTAGGAGAAAGAAGCAAAGCCGTACTTTGTGGAATTCAAGGATTTATATGAAAGTGTGGTTAGGAACTTCGCGAAACACTGAATCAAAAATAGGGGTTCTAAAAATATATATATATATATATATATATATATATAAAATGATTAATTAATTTATTGTTTTAATTTATAGATTAAAAATCATTTTGTAATAAAACGGACTATAAAAGATATTTGGGGGAAAAATAAGAAGGAAAAGTAAAGATGAGAGGGGAAAAGGAACGTTCAGACAGCACCAGAAGAATAAAATAATCATTTTTATCACTTATCAAAGTTTTTAGAGAGTTTTATCAATCTAAAAAATCTGACACACCAAGTTTGTTACTCTAAGTCCTGCTCCATGTATATACGGTATTGAAATAGATAAATTAAATTAAATACTGCATATGTAATGTAATATTAATATAATATGGTAATTAGCTTTTGTTTATATTCAACCATTATTGTATCTAATATATTATAGGTATATACAGATAACGATCCAATGATTAATTGTAAAAATACTATATTGATATTTAGGGGAAAAATTAATATACCCCATTGAATTATATCATAAACATTAGTTATCCCCCTGAACTATCACAACATCACTTACCCCCTGTTTTCAAATTCTTTAACACCGTTAAGTGAGTTGGAAATTATCATTTTTGTAGCAACGCAAAAATTATTGTCGTTCATTACGTATATCTAATTGTAATTTTTGCGATCTTGCCACTTAATATTTTGTCATTATTATTATTTTTTATTGAAGTTAATTTATTACAAAATGATATATTATCTCATAATTTATTTTACCAATATACAAATATAAAGAGTATTTCCTTAAATATAGAGCTAAAATTGATTCTATTATTATTTTGTATATGTGTTATGAAGTATCAAATGGAATATTACTTTGAACTTAAAAGTTTCTTTTTATTTTTTTGATATGAAACTATAAGGTTTCGTGAGTGTCGTATGTTCCATCAAAAGACAGTTCAAAAGTCAACAACAGCTGACTCAGTTGGTAAGGACAGACCATTTCCTATCAAAAAGGTTATGGGTTCAATTCCCTTTGCCGATGTGAGGATAATGTTGGTGAGTAATTTGTAAGTACTTTTAGTCCTAAAAGTATGTCTTGACCCGTGGTAGATTAACGAAGTCAACTCTACCCAAACTTCTTGTCAAGTACCGGAAAAAAAAAAGGACAGTTCAAAGTATTGGAAACAAAATTCACTCAAATATTCACTTCCGTAGCCATAAAAAAAAAACAAGAAAAAAGGTCACTTCCTCAAATTTCAACTATTTGTGTCTATAAAATAGAATAATTAAGGAATATGCATCATTTGTTCGACGGAGTTTGATGTATGTTTACTAGTTTCCTTCAAATAACGTATTGCAAAATACTATATTACTTTGTATATATATTTCAATAACTTAGGCAATGTTTGGTTATGTTTTTATATCATGTTTGGTCTAAAATTCTCACCAAATCATGTTTGGTTCACAAAATATTTGGTAAAAAATATACTACTTTTTTTGTCCAAAAAAACATAATAGTTATTTTCCATTTTTCTACGCCTACTTTGTCCCTACACTCCCTTCTATGTGCTCTCTCTCTTCTCTCTACTCTCTAACAGACAAAAACTCTTTCCACTCGAACAGACAAAAGTTTCATGATTTAACTGCTAGAGTAACTTTTGTTCCTTCTGGAAACAAAACCAAATATTATCTCACCAAAAAAACACACCCAAAAATCAACTCCCAAAATAAAATCAAACACAATCTCATCAAACAAGCACGTGTTCCCATAAATTTCTCACCAAAATACCATCCCAAAACATAACCAAACATAGCGTTAATATTTCAGACAAGACCTAAAGCGTAGGGATGACAATGGGATCGGGTCTAATGAGTACCCGTCCCTAATGGGACGGGAATGAGTCCAAAAAAGGGGACCGGGTCCGAGTCCGGGTATCGAAAATCAAGACCCGGCCGGGTTCGGGACGGGAAACGAGTCCAATCGATACCCGTCCCGGACCCGGTCCCGGTCAAAATAATTATAATATTTTTAAATTATATATATATGTTGTTAGTGTATATATATATTATTATATATATATATATGTTGTTAGTGTATATATATATATTATTATATATGTAGTGGTAGACACTTTTGTATAGTGGGAGACAAAAGTGTCCAGCTATATATGTTGGGGGGAGAAGAAGAATAAAAAAATAGGAAGAAGAAGGAGGAGCCGGTGGGGAGAAGGAAAAAAAAAGGAAGAAGAAGGAGAAGAAGAAGAAGAAGAAGAAGAAAAAGAAAAAGAAAAAGAAAAAAAAAGGAAGAAGAAGAAGGGGCGGTCGGGGGGCAATGGGAAGGACCTGGACCCGCCGGGAAATGACCGTGTCCGGGACGGGTCTGGGCGGGACCGGAAAATGACCGGGTTCGGGACGGATCCGGGTCCAATTTTTTTTTAACGGGACAGGAAATGAGTCCTGCTCAACCCGTCCCGTTGCCATCCCTACTAAAGCGTGATGGTGTGTGTTGAGAGATTAAGGCTATGTTTGGTTATGTTTTGGGATGATATTTTGGTGAGAATTTTGGACCAAATATTTATGGGGACACGTGCGCTTTTGATGAGATTGTGTTTGGTGAATTGATTTTTGGGTGTGTTTTTTTGGTGAGATAATGTTTGGTTTTGTTTCTAGAGGGAACAAAAGTCACTGTAGCAGTCAAATCATGAAGTTTTTGTCTGTTAATGATTGAAAGTGAGAGAGAGCAAATAGAGTAGGGACAAAGTAGGTATAGTAAGATGAAAAATAATAATTATGTTTTTTTGGATAAAAAAAATAGTGCATTTTTGACGAAATATTGTGTGAACCAAACACTACTTGGTCAGAAATTTGGGCCAAAATGAGTCCAAAACATAACCAAACATTGCCTTTAATTTTCTCCGTATCAATGGTTATAAGATGACTCAGGATAGAAGTCGTCACGTTTGCCTTTCCTCTTCATGGTTCAAAGTCGCGGTATCGGCGATAATATCGGGGGGAGGGGATGCTGTTCCATATCGCTCGCGGCCTATCGAGATATTATTGGGCGATGTGATACAAAAGCATTATAAATGCTCCAAAAATCCTTGAAAAACTAGTAAAATTATAGAAAAATATAGATAACACAAATTGCTATTTGTTAATACATATTAAAAGTTTTTACTACATTAACCATCACTAAATTTAAATATATCATTCTAGTAGCTTACAAAATTAATGCATAAATATAATACATGAATGCACTTAGTTAACCACAACAAGATTCTAGCAATTTCTCCCCTCAAGCAACAGACAAAAGAATATTATTGGATTATTTTATTATTGCTCCAAATAATTTTCCTTCCATACAATCTATCAATTTGGACATTCTTACTATGAGATTCTAGCTATTTCCTCTAAGTAGTCCTTCCATGTAAGATTCTAGGTATTTTGAAATGCAATCTATCAAAACTTTTGAAATTTAGCTTCCAAACAATTTTCTAAACAAGCAATCTATCAATTGAATTTTTTAATTACTATTTCAAATATATTATTCATATACAAAGACTTTCACAGTCCACACATTGTGCTTCCATGCCAAACAGAAACATTCACACATACATTCCACTCATAATGGTTATCAAAGATAAGAATGCGACCTCTTTTGCTATTTCTCTGTAATCTCATGAGGTTTTTATACTATAAAAATCGATAATCCTCGTGATAGTTTATCAAATACACAATGAAATCAAGAAATACATTTGTATATTTGAGAGAACAAGTATCGCCGATATTATCATTATATCGACCGATAATATCCAAGTTAGCCGAGATTATCATTGTATCGGCGATAATATCGAATGATATCCGATAATATCGACGATATTATACATACCAGATAACATACCGTATCGAGCATTTTTATCGGATTGTACGGCGCCGATCTAGTTATGTATCGACCAATATCATCGGATATCGACCGATACTTTGAACCATGCTCCTCTCTCGAGGACAAAGGTCTTCTTCATTTTCAAACCTCCTTTATGTGGGATTGAAAGCCCCGCCTAGATGTAGTCTCTTGTCGGTTTGGACAAGATTGAGGTTTACATTCTAGAATTCAAAGTTCCTGTTGTTGGACCTTATTTTGTACTTTTATTATTGAGTCTTATTTTTTGATTAACATTTGTATGGAGGAAGATCAAGAAGAAGACCGAGAGGTGTATGTTCTTAATTTGTTTTTTGTATTATCTTGTTTAATTAATAAATAAAATTTTAATTATGTAAAAGAAATTATGTAAAAAAAATTAAGACCTCATGTAATTTAATAATATAACATTCTTGATTGTCACTCGAAGACGAATGATAAATGTATAACATGTAGAAATGAATTTCTCCACAACCAACCACACACATTTATACACGTACTTTTGACGTGTAAGGACATTTGTGTAAATGATGTTTCATTATCTTATAGATAGATCATGATCCAAAAAATTCTTACTCAAATTACGTTCGATATATCGGATCCAAATACAATTTGATTGACATATATCTTGTAATCAATTAGTATATCGCAATTCCTTTTTAATAAATTACAATTGAATTCAGGGACAATGAATGTGGGTCATTCATTTGGGCCTAATTACTAATTCAAGTATTTCCTAAGACCAAGTCCATCTTTTTATGCATTCTTGGACCTACAAATATGGGTTATATGGGTCAAATATTCTGAATTTTTTAGTGTTTTATATGTTTGGTGTATGGCATGTAGCTCAAACTCAGCTCACAAATTAATCGTGTTCAATTTGTAAGCTCAAACTCGGTCCGACTCACATTCAATTAAGTTTCGCTCATATATAAATGAGCTGAATAATCGGGAATAAAGTAGAAGAAAATGTTACATGTGATGTAATTGAAGGCAAAAACAAGGTTCGAGTACTGCGAAGTGGTGTGCTTTGGAAAGATCTATGTTAGACCGAATCTAATGGCATTAGTGTTTATATCTTTCACACAGTAAGATGTACTGTGTACGGTTTCCACGTACACTTGTGTTAACAGAGGTTTTTAGATTTTTTAGATATTCTCCTTCAAATGATCTAATTTTTGACTATTTATAGCAGTGTCTAATGGGCCATGGACCTCGTGCTTCACTGTCTTTAAATCTTGGACACGTATTAGGCATGTCGGAGCAGTGTCCGTGTTCAACATTGCACGGCCTGGAGCCACATGGGGGTCGGTGAGGGCACCAGTCCCCCCTCAACTTTGAAAAATTATATTTTTTATCCTACAAATTTTAAAAATTTCAAATTTTGCCTCCCAAAAATTAAAAATATTTAATTTTAGACCCTTTATTTTACACTCACCCCCTCAAATTTATATTTCTGGCTCCGTCCTCACTGCTTGAACTCTAATCCAAACAAACAATTGCATGAATATAATGCACTACAGAAACAGGCAACTTAAATGGCAGTATATGCCTGAGTAGCTAGTTTAAGTTAATGGCAGTATATGCATGCATGAGTTACATACGTGGAAGCTCAATTCCGCTCTCCTCGACACCTCACCACCCTGCCTAGCTACTCTGCTTTACCACCTCCACGTTCTCGCCATGCAAATCCTCAACTCCCCTATAAATATCCCTCTCTTCTTCCCCAATTCATCCTCACCACCAAAAAGAATAAACCAGCAACTTCACATACAGCAAAACAATCATCACCATGGCCAAGCTCGTAATTTTCGCCGCCCTCTTCGCCGTTCTCGTCGCTATAGCCAGCGCCACCACCTACACCACGGTGGTGACCACCACAATGGATGAGGAGAACCCGCGACAATCGTGCCAGCAGGAGATCAAGCAGCAGCGTATGCAGCACTGCATGCAATGGATGATGCAGATGGGGGGAAGGTCGTACGAAACACCCTTCCTGAGGAGCGCGGTGGCTAACCCCCGGTACCAGGAGGAGCACCTCCAGGAGTGCTGCCAGGAGATGGGCAACATCAGATCGGAGTGCCGCTGCGACGCCATCAAGCAGATGGTGATGAGGCAGCAAGAGCAAATGGAGGAGGAGATGCAGGAGATGATGAGGAGAAAGGCTGAGTCTCTTCCCCGCATGTGCAAGTGGCAGTCCCCTACCGAGTGCCCCATGAGGGCCCTGTATTTCTGAATGGAGTAGTGGCACTGGATCGCCGCCGTGCTGTGGTGTAGAATAAAGAGGTGTTTCTCTCCGGCTTTGGGGAGGATGCTGGGTGTAATAAATTAGCACATCATCGTGTGTTTGTACCTTGTAGAGTTGTACCTATATAGTCCTACTCCTGGTTTATGTGAAAATGTGGCTTTCTCGATTTTAGTTAGGTTCTCGTTTTTGTGCTTGATTTTACTGCAACCCCCGCCGCTGGCCGGTCGCCGCCGCCACCCGCCAAATTAATGAACCAAAGAACTCTCCTCCTCCCCTATGTCAAATACGTATTTGACAAGGACAAAGGTATAATTTCTTTTTCTTAAATATATAAATGAATTGAATTTTGTATTTAGAAAGTCCTTTGTTTGAATTTTGTACCTAGAAGGTCCTTTGTCAAAATACGCACAAAGTTCTCTATGTATGCATCTAGATGGTCCTTTGTCAAAATACGCACAAAGTTCTCTATGTATGCATTCGATAAGTGTATAATTTTTTTTTAAAAAATATATAAATGAATTGGTCCTTTGTCAAAATATGCACAAAGTTCTCTGTGTATGCATTTGATAAGTGTATAATTTTTTTAAAAAAAATATATAAATGAATTGAATTTTGTACAGGAAAAAAAAAACGAAAATAAGTATAATTAAGCTTAAAATCGAAACATCAGTCAAAAAGAATTTCAACACTTTTCCCTTTGCAACTCAATGGATTTTGGAAAATTTTAAGCCCGGACCGGCTTGGCCCAGTCACAAAATGGATGATATAAATCACATAATAAATGTAATTTTCAAGTTGTGAGATTCGGGTTTCAGCTAGTCAAATGGATGATAAATCACATAATAAATTGTAATTCACTTTGTGATATACGGGTTCAGCCGGTCGGGCGCTGAATTTATATACCATGGATTTTTGCCTCTGCATCTTCCCTGAATTTATATACCATGGATTTTTGCCTCTGCATCTTCCTGAATATTTTAATAAAGTTTTATATAGTAATAAAGTGAGATACGGGTTCGACCAGTCGACCGCGGCTATGGATTTTTGCCTCTACATTTTAACGAATATTTTAATAAAGTTTTATTTAGTAATAAAATTTTAATTAAAAGCTAAACATCAAACTTTAATAAAAATAGAACATTTAGTCCTCAATTGGATGGAACCTCATTATTTCCCATTTTCCAATTCTTCATATAATTATTTTCATAAAAAATGCACTTTGTTTGGAATCTCTTAAAACTGTTTCAAGGACATGCTATAGTAAATATTCCCAAAAGCAATCTGAAATTCCCTTAAAAGGCTTTTATCCATCAATATATTGACATATATATGCAACTAAATAATTATATATCATGATTCGAAATAACGCAAAGTGTGAAAAAAAATCCAATTTGTATATTCTTGGATGCTTTACTCGATGAGTTTAACTTAAATATGTCTAAATTTTTTTATAAAACAAAACTCATCCATACCATTTCTCATAAAAAAAAAAAAACAACTTTTCTTACAAGAAATAAACATATCACATCCTAACTATTAATTGCAATTTTTTCTATCAAAGAAACTCATCCAAACACTTTCATCAACATATGTCTGTTCCCTAAAATTTAAATCTCTTAATTTTTCAAAGAAAAATAAAAAATGGAAAACATCATCTCATCCAATCAGATATATAACACTTTCATCACATAGAGCTTTTTTTTTTTTTTTGAGTGGAATTAGATATATAATATCACACCATTTTTTCTTCTAAATAAGAACCAATAAATATAAATTGCTATCAAAAGGATAAATATTTTCACTTAAATGATACAATTATAAAATCCGAGGAATCTACAATTTCTTTCACTAAAAAGACCTAAACATATTCGTCCAAAAACAAATCAAAACTAAAATCACAAGTAATATTTTCTGAAACCTATTCCATAAAAACTCAAAAACATCGTACAATATTGGTTGTCTTCAACACCCCTTACTTAATTTCTCTTATATGTGAAACCTGTTCAAATTTTAAATAAAACCATCAAAGATGTACCCAAGCAAACACAAAAGAAACATTTGGGTAAAAGAACATTGAGTCGATTATATCAATTAATAACTTGAGCAAATAAATCAGAATCAGGATCAACTGTGAGTGTAAAACACTTATATTTCTTCAAAATTAACAATGAAATAATTTAAAAGAAAGTATAAAAAAGAATAAATCTCTAACATATCAAATAAATGAGTTCTTAAAGCACAAATAAAAATTCCACACTACGCTTTTAGTAGTTATAAGAAGGTAATGTTTATCTAAACCAAGGATGTACACAAGAATTAAGAATTATGAATCCTGATTATAATTCAGAAAAGCATGCTCATAGAATTACAACAGACGCAGACAATAGATTCTCCCGTCACAAACTCACAATTTGAATGGTAGAAATCAAAAAAATTATAAGAATCACCAATCATAAAACCAAGTTTCCTGAACTACAAAATCATTGCGAATTCGAATAACCAAAAGTCCAATTCAAGTTTTCCTCTCCAGTTTAAGAAATCATGTAATTCCCTTGATTCAGAAAATAATTACTTACTATCCCAAAGTAAATTCTAATCAGCAAACTGCTGCGTAATCATTCACATCGATCATAAAATAAGCATTGCTAAAATGTGAAGAAGATTAATCTTTCGTTTTCGTTTAGATGCCAACAAATACCTCAAAAAAATTAGCAACACGTACCTTGATGGCTGAAAGCTTGAGCTCTAGCTTCTCACTTTCGTTTATGTAATTGGTGGGTCATCGATGACCTTCAAATATAAGATCTCCAAATCAGTCATATTTAATGTTATTCATTTTATGCAATGACTGGACTACTTAGAGGAAAAACAACTACTATCAGTACTTAGGCTACTTAGATAAATACTTTGTTTTGTAGGAAATGGAAGCCTATAAAGGACAAATGCTTCAAGAGTCACGTCCACATTTTTCCAGTAGTAGTATTCATAATAAAGCCAAAGTAAAGGAAAATGAATTAAACCACGACAAAATCCAAAAACTTTGTTCTTGTAAGGCAACAATCTAGCCGCTGTTTGCATCAACTAGTTCATTAAATAATAGGAGAGACATAGAATCACCTTGTACAACATAATCGAGAGGTGGAGCTGGAGGCGACAACTATGTCAGTGATGATCTGATCCATCCACACTGTCTGTGTCACAATTACGATGAGTGGGTAACTTCACCCTAGAAGCACATTATTTCATAGCTTCTGGCCAATTTTGTGCTTGAATCAAATTATTTTCCATTTCTCTCACCTAAAAAATAAATAATCGAAAGTAATTTCAAACTACAAAAGCAACTACAATCTGGATTAAACCAGACGTCACCAATAAATTTATGGTTTACAGGATCCATCTCAAAATCAGCCTAAAGATCGGTTTTTCTTGCAGTTCAGTCCCACTCCTAGCTAAATCATTGTGCATCAATCCCCATTGTGCTACATGATCCGCATGTGCTAGATGCACCAGATGAATCAGGTTCCTACATTCAAAAATTATATTAGAGATATGGAGGTAAAAACATAAATATTTCAATGATTTGATAACGAAATGAGAAAAGATCTGCATAAGTAGAAGATAAAGCCCAGAAAAAAATAGAATATTGAGAAGAAAGATAAAATATGGTTACTGTACAATCACATAGAAATGATAAACTTCATGACAAAAATGTTAGATTCAAGTGGCCAATTTGCTGCCCTAACTTTGGCGTTGTCTTTACATTAACCCCAAATAAATAAAAGACATATTACTAAAGATTAATACACATAAACAACAATAACTAAAGTAGTTGTCATGGTTTAGTAGCTTGCGCAAAATATCCTAAGCTGCCATCTGCATTCAGTAATGGAGCTAAAATACTTTAACCCAGGCTAACTAAAGTTCTGTAAGTGTCTTCAATTTATGAAACTAGTTTTTCAGCATATGTTCATATAATTATTTTCCAAGTTCAAGCTTGGAGTTCCATTATAAACAGACACGAAAGTAATGGTTTTGATCTGATTTAATATGGTCTCATGCATGAATATCCAGTCATCTACTTGTGCAAGGATAACAAGATTTACTTGACCTCCACATTTGCTTACATTGTGACGAATCCTTTATTAGTACCAAGATATGTTAAAAAAGAAAACTCTTCAAGAAATAAATTATAGATAGATTACTAATATCGACATCATTTGAACTTATGTTATTTAGTAAATCGAAATAAAGTGATTAAATTGACGTCCTATTATAGATTGCATAATCAAGTTATATAATCTCCTAAATGCAACACATTTCCATCACCTTGGTTTGATGCTGACATAGAATCATCATATTTCATTGGTGGTATTTGTAACATGAAAGCTGCAAAACATAGAATTCAAGCCTAAAATCAGTACTAATTCCATAATCTTAATTATACCAACTCACTTAATCATACAAATAGAATTTTCCCCAGGAGAAAAACTAAGGATATGTGATCGGTCCTATAAGCAAATAAATGCTGATTATTATTAAGGATAGTTAGCATCTAATAATTCAAAAAACTATAAATAATTATTGATGAACCAATAAAAACAATTCAAAGCAGGCTCAAGCCTCATGTTGATTTGATCTAGTCTTCCTTCAAGCAGTTAAAATTACTAGTAAATATTACGAAATTGTAATTAAACTTTGTCACTAAAGGCAACACAATACAAGCATCGCCTGATTCTTATACACCAACATAACGAACAACAATATTTCATCACAATCTTAAAAATTCATAAAGCTCTTGATATTTGAATCAAAATACTAAAACTAGTTTGCTAAACTTAACTTAAATTTAAAAGTTCTCAACTAAATTCATGCAAATCAGTTCAGCAAACACAGAAAGCAAAAGCAGATAAAATTGAAATAGGAACCATAAAATTAGGAGCTCACTTTTATCATCCAATGGCGATTAATATGAGAAGATACGAGGTCGAGCTGCGCGAATTTTAGTTTCGGCGGCAGCTGACGAGCGGGGAACAATTTTAATGAGTGTGATCACGAAAGATCCTCTTCCGGTAGCAATTTTTATGAGAATTCACAAGCTCAAGTTCAGGAACAATGATAATCTCTTTTGCACATTACAAAATCTTCAAAAGCCTTTTCCTATCATTATCAAAACCGATAGCCACATCAAAAATTGAAGTGTCTCATCTTACCTTAGTAAGTACTCTGCTGCAAAATTATTAAAAAATCCCAAATTTGCAAAATTGGAACTCTATACTTCACCTTAAGAAGCCTCAACAACTGAAAAACCGATTAAAATTGAAACAGTACCTCATCATTATCATATTCAGAGGTCGAAACAAATGGCGAATCAATTGAAACAGTACCTCTGCTTCTTCTATTCTTCTCAGATAAACTGATTTGGAGTGACATAAACAAGATAAATTAAATGTGTACCCTAGAAATTGAACCTTCAATTGCAATGATCCGTTTTTAAGCTTTCTAGGGTTTAGACATGATATCTTCAAGAAACAAACCACAGAAATTCAGTGGTACAAGAAGTTATGACCTCGAGCGGCGAATATTGAGCTACGGCGGTGGCTCCTGAGCACGGAAACATGGGCGTCGGAGAGGTAGCAGCAGCAAAGATTCATGAACGAGCGTGATTCTTTTCCAATGTCGGTCATTCTCTTCCGGTAGCAACGATTGAATTCCGGTGGCGGCAATTAACTTCCGATGGCGGCAATTAACTTCCGGTGGTGGAGATTGACTTCCGATAGCGGCGATTGACTTTCGATGGCGGCGATTTGAGTGTCGGCGGGGAGGAGTTGTGAATCAAGGATCGCGCCTGAGTTTTGAGAGACAGAAAATGGAATATATTTTCCCTTTATTTATCTGGTAATCATTAATCACTTACAATATAATTTACTTTTTTTTCTTAATTGTGAATTATACGTGATTAGAAAAATTTCCTGGCATCGGATTTTGAACACCAAGTGATCACATACCTATACAGTACGATACAGACCACTTGGTGTATGGAAGACTCGATGTATTAAAGAATTTTATGTGATTCAAACCAAAATTTTCGATGGATACATATTACAAAGTAAAAACAGGAAAAGTTAATGGCAGTATATGCATATGCATGAGTTAGATACGTGGAAGCTCGATATATTCCGTCCTCTCGCCAACTCACCCCCCCTGCACACTCTGCTTTACCGCCTCCAAGACCACGTTCTCGCCAAGCAATTCCTCAACTTCCTATAAATATCCTCTCCCTCTTCAATTCCCCATTTCATCCTGATCACCAGCAAAAATCTAACCTGCAGTAACAACACATACAGCAAAATAAACAATCAGCATCATGGTCAAGCCCACCGTTTCCGCCACCCTCTTCACCGCTCTCATTGCCGTAGCCAGCGTCACCACCTACAGCACGGTGGATACTGAAGGAAAACCCACGACAAATATCGTGCGAGCAATAGACTAAAAAGCATAGACATATTTTAGTGAATGGGCGTATAGTAGATATACCAAGTTATCGCTGCAAACCCCGAGATATTATTACGGCAAAGGATGAACAAAAATTCAGAACTCTGATTCAAAATTCTCTCAACTCATCCCCTCACGAGGAAGTGCCAAACCATTTGACCCTTCACCCATTCCAATATAAAGGATTAGTCAATCAAATAATAGATAGTAAATGGATCGGTTAAACGAAGCGTAAAAATGGAACATGACTTGAAAAGAGTCTACACTTTTCACTTTGCAACTCAATGGATTTTTGCCTTCGCGAATATTTATCTATATCTATATCTATACTACTAAAAAAGTATGTATTTTAAAAGATGTTTCTTCCAATTGTGAAAAGACACCATTGTCCTTAACTAAGTAAATTTATTATTATTATTATTATACACTATAACTTTAACAATACCATACTAAAAGTATGGATCAAAAAAGTTGTTTTTTCAAATATAATAGCACTAATATTTACAATATATAACATTAATAATAATAATAATAATAATAATAATAATAATAATAATAATAAACAATCAAATGATGGCTAAGGTAAAAGACTAAAAGAAAACGATTGAAAAGCCATGTATTAATTAGCTGTCAATTTAATAAAAAATATTAATAAAAAACAATCAATGGTGGCTAAGATAAAAAAAATAAACGAAAATAAAATTGAGGAGCCGTATATTTATTAGCTGTCAAATTAATAAATAAATTATCAATTTGCCCACCATATTGAACTGAAGCTGTTAGGAAATTTTATGTTAGATGTTTTGATGATGATAAGATAGGATTTTTTGTTAGACCCCAAATTAATGTAAGTTTTGTTTTTTCATAGATTGATGTATAAGCTTTTGAAAGTTGTAAATTATTAGGCTTGTAATTGTTTATCTTTGTAAGATTTTAGACTAAAGTCTTAGCGACTGAATCGCTAGTAGAATTCTAGATGAGTCTATTAGAAAAGAAGTTGAAAACCAGCGTCTGAAATCAACCAGAGATAACGACCTTCTGCTTAGCGACCGTCAAACGCTAACAGATCTCTTTCCAGAACTCTTGAATCAAGCGCCCAAATACTCAAGCGACTTATGACAGATTCAATGGGAAATAAATTCTCAAGTCATGAAGGACTTAAATGCAATCATCAACGGGCATTTATTTCCAACGGGAAATAAATTCAAATTGCATTAAATGTTTGATAGGAGCATTAAATGTGATAAACAAACATGACCTGTGGACAAGCCACCTTTTTGACTCAGACTGTCAGAATTTCAGAGATTAAAACTGCTCCCGTCCAATCGGCCCCAGCAGATTTTCAGGAATGTCAGAACTTGGGTATATTCACTCTCTGCGTGAATGACACGCTCCTACATGTGTCCAACGGACAGATCTCAAGAAAGTGTCTATAAATACCACCCAAACAAAACCCTAAAAATTACACATGCGAGAAAACTGTTATTGAAAAATATTCACATACTCTTGCTGTGAAAAAGGTTTGAAACTCCATAGCTAAAACCTTCAAGCTTTTTACATACATTCCAAACAGTCACCAAAATATCTCAAACATCTTCTAAAGAAGAAATCCAAATTCCACTTGAGATATTATAAGTTGTTTGATCTTTCCAAAAACAAACAAAACCCTAGAGATAACCTTCAACCTTTCATCTGAGTGAGAAAAGTTGTTGTACCCTTTCAGGCAGTATTTCTGAGTGAGAGAAGCTTGAAGAAGACGATCTTCATTGGTGCTGAAGTCTGTGTGATCAAGGAGCCCAAGATCATTTTCACCTGTTACTATTGTGTAGAAGATTCTGTGTGAATTCTTTGATTATCATCATAGTGAATTCCTCCAAATGAAAAAGGAGAAGAAGGACGTAGCTGGGATTACATCACCCAGTGAACCTTACAAAAGATTTTGTCTTTTACTTTATTATCTTAGCACTATTTCATTGCATCATTCATTTTATTGAAAAGAACAACTCTAAGCAATCAGCGATTAAGATTAATCAATAGAACGCTAAAAACTCATTTCCGCTGTGCTAACCCTGATTAAGCGATCTAAGCGTTGCCCTACTTTGGTAAACAGCTAAAATCACTAAGTCTAAGTTAACTCTATCTGAAGCGTTTGACCCAAGCGCTCAGTACTCCAAGCGTTCAAAATATTTAAGTGATACGAAATTTTTGAAGTCTAAAAAGACTTTAGGGTCTATTCAACCCCCCCTTCTAGACCCTTTCGTATGCCACTTGGGACCACCAGAAGCAACTTTCGGCCTCCCATGGAGATTCAAAGGACAAAATTCAATTTCCCCATCTTTTCGGTTTCTAACTTTCTCATCTTTGTTAACACACTTGATACTAATGGTAATAATGTTATTTTGTAACTTCTTCTCAACTTATTAATGCGCATATAGAAGGCCAAATTCAACACTTTTCACATCCGCACCAACGTACTTAATCCAACCTCTCACCTTCCTAATGTAAATCTAGGAGTTCTGTTATTTAATCAGTTGAGCCTAACACTTTGTCTTAGGCCAACTGCGCATAAATGGTGGTACCTCTACTCAATAAGAATATCAACAAGAAAAGGGCAAAAAAATTCAAGAGACCACGAAGTGAATGTTGTATCTTCAGCTGGACCACAATTAGATTGATGTATATTTTAGGGTTCTAATTTCTAATTGGAAAAAAGTTTAAGGGGTCACCCAACAAGATGGGTCAGACAAGAGGATTCTTCAATATCTTCAAATAATTTAAAAGATTCTCGTGGATAATTTTAAGCAACTTGTGGTGCTGATGCATATGCTCTAGAGAAATTGCTCTCTAATGTATCTAAAAACAGAGAAAAAAAATTGTAGAACGTGTACTCAGCTTCATGTTGTCACTAACAAATTTGATTGCGTAGCCACGAGGATGAATAAGCTCTTTGACATCCTAGGGAATTATTGTTGGATATTTTCAAATTAAATTCCAGAATTTTCAAACTCCAACAGTTGCAACTCATATTGATACATCTCTATTTTGAATGGAAATATGAACATTGGTTTATGAAGAGATGTGTCTCTATTTGAAAGAATGTAATCTTGTTCTATATAAACGAAATGAGCCTTTTGATTAAATGCACAAAAAAGACCATATTGTAGTGTACACATATGCATAAATCTTTTTGGCCAGAACATCTCTTGACTATTCCGCATAAATTTATTGTCTAATTTTCGCATCAGACTGTTTTAAGGCTTTATATGTTTTGAGTATTCGGGTTTGTCTTCGAAAGTGCAATTCGCAGTCAAACAACAGTTCTTGTAACTGGGCTCCATTGTATCCTGGGACAAATTCGCTATATAACTCGTTTGCACTCGATAGGGGGCGAATATTATCTTGAGGAGAGCGTAAAATTTGCGCGACTTGGAAGTTATATGAAGTCATTCGTGTTATACGAAATCATTCGTATGAGTTGTTTGTCATATTTTTCTAACAATCTCAAGACAATATTATGGCTTCAAAATTTTGCTGTAACTCATGATTGATTTCGTGAAATTGGAGAGATTTGATGGTGAAAATTTTAGAATATGGACAAAGAAAGGTGGTTTTATTTTGTTGACGCTTGCGGTGGGTTGACGACGTCAAAGCCACATGATCGTGACATTGGCGAAATCTTGGCTAGAACGAAGTGGGAGAGGATGAAAATATAACTGGCGATTTAGAAGAAATTGGAATTTGCCGCGTCCATTAATTTTCTCATCATGCAATGCGACCAATTGAAGAAACTTTCAGATAAGTCTCTTGAATTATGTTTGTTAATGATTAATGTTCATTCCACTGATTCTTGTCTTTCATGCAACAATTTTCTGTTGTTAAAATTAATGTCTGGCTATATGCCACTACAAGAAAACATTGATATAGCATCGAGGAGATTACCTAGCTAAATGTCATTTTTCGATGCTAATTTGTGTTAGCAACGCAACCAGCATCGAAATGGTCGGCGTAGCTATATTGCTCGCCCCTAATTTGGACTCGTTGCTGATTTACTTTGCTGTGTCAGCATCGAAATGTACCAACGCACGATTACGTTGCTGATCAGCTGCGAAATTATTTTCATGATGATATTAGCTAGGACGTTTTTTCGATGCTAATATAATATCGAATTTCACCTGCGAAACTATTACGTTGCAAAATTCGATGCTAAAATATTACGAAATATTTAAATAATATTATTTAGTTAGGAATATTTTCGCTGCTAAATTTGATTATTGTTTATTCGCAACTAAATTTTATATTGCTAATTTCGTTGCTACAATACAAGAAAACAAGGCTTCAGCCACGAAAAAATTTGATTATTTTTTATTTGTAGCTAAACATCTGTCTTTGAATCCGTCTCTAAATCCCTCAATATTTTTCATATTTCATTTATTAATTTTATTAATCTTGATTCATTACAAATAATTACAATACAATCAAATTAACATCGAATTCTAAATTAATTCCAATCAATGCACTTAATATGATCATCACCGAATATCAAAAATCAAACATCTATTTAAAAATCTATGAAACCAATTAATTTAAATCAACAAAAACATTCATTTTCGAAACAAATACCTTACAATTTATGTACCTTTATTATTTAAAATACTATGTCCAAATTGAAGATTCAACTATAGTTCCATTTACAACTATTTCAAGAATATGATCATCCCTTCAAGATCTTCCAACTTCATCAGTAACCTGAAATGGAAAAAAGAGTAAATCTCAACTGTATATACTACAAAAATATGCAAACCCATACGTAAGAACGTCCAATTGTTAACACCAAATCTGCAACATGCTCCAATACTTTCAGAAATAAAACTTAGATGGGATCCCTTGATTTGAACTAAGCTTAAAATTGCCATTAAACAAAAGATGTTAACGCACCAGAGTCATGAACAAGAGTTAGCATACCTCAAAATTTGCAGCACTAAAGACTTGTGAGAAACCAGGGACGTGCTCCACTGAATTATGATTATCGGAAGGAGCTACATTGTCCTGAAATTCAATAATAACATTCAAATTAATTATAATTTCAAAGGGAAATCATTATATATATATATATATACACACACACGCACGAATAAATAGTAACATTTAGGATTTTCTTGAACTTGCTGCAAGGGAAAGATAAAGATAGGAGAGCTAGCAATATCATCAAGACACAAGTTGTGTTGCTTACAAACCCTTATCTCGTCTTTTTCTCTTTCTACTTAACTTTTTATCTTCTGAAACTGAATATGCATACATCTTCTTTAGTTTCTTCATATACATCTCAATCTGTATATGAAAAAATGATCTAAGTCCTACAAGCGATGACTTTATATAGATATAGAAACATTTCATAATTCCCAATAGTAAACCAAGCTCTATAGGCAAAATAGCATCGAATTCTATTAGTTTCTTCTTCATTTAAACCATGGCAAGTGGAGCTTCACCTATTATATATACAGAAAAGTATATAACCAAAAGAATTTCCAATATAATTCATATTAATAACTATAACAAATGAATCAAGATTTTTATACCTGCTAGGAAGTTCTTAGCCCAAACATTGGGCCAGCGATTGGAATAAGAGATATAACATGGAAAATCAAAGAAGAGTGGCTAAAAGAGAAAGTTAAGCCAAGCCTAGCAGTTGATGTTGTGAAAGTAGATTATGGGCTTCTCAGCTTACTCCCTAATCTTTCTAGCTCCTGCAAATAGTTTACCAAAGTAAAAGATAAATTCTTCAACTTTGACTAATTTATCATATGATTATTTCATCATGCTGATGCTAAAAAACAACTCACTTATTAAAATCAATAAGCATGTGATCAAAACGCACAAAAACACAATAGCACATAAGTTTACCTTCATGTAACTTGTCCGGTCAAATGAGACTCTAATGGAGAACACTAGTTCTTGTCATGTTTCCCACTTTAATCATAAATGACTATGCCTGGCTACTTATTTTGACAAAATCAAACAATTCAAACTAAATAAAAGTAACTAACTCTAGATTTCCAAATCAAATGTATACATTACAAAATGCATTAGATAATTTCTAATTCTTGGACCATTTTGCTTTTATGCCATGTTCAAACACTACTACATGAGTATCATCAGCAGAACACCATATTTTTCAGCAAGACTAACAACATTTGCAAACAACAGAGTCAACTATAGCATTACTTACAGTTTCCAATTCTTCATGATAAATATTAATTATATGATTACTTATACATATATAGTATTATATATATTTGACTTCGGGTTCCTCCTCGTCGAATGGATTAGGATCATTTCTCCGAGCCATTGCCAACTATTTTCTTCTCGCTATAAAATTGGAAGGAAGGAATAATCAGCAAAGTCACATATTTTCGAAGATTTTCGTACTTGACTGTCCAGCCTTCAGTATTTTGGGCATAACTGCTTCATTAGAAATCGAATTGAGTTGATTCTTTAAGAAAATTAAAGCTAACAGAAAGGGCTACAATTCTTATGTTGAGATCTGGAGCAAAAGACGTAATCTACAAGGCGTAAATTGGGTCACAACAGTAACATACTTTCTGAACGAAAAATCAGGGTTTTGAAGTTTTATAAATACCTGTCAAGAGCATGGTTCGCCGGAACGCCGCGAAAGCGGCCGGAACGGCCGTTCCGGCATGGGAACGGCCCCCGGCGTTCCACAATTCCAAGACATTTCATTTTTGTACCTGCAACGCGGTGGAATGGCTGAAAAACGGCGAGACGGGCGAGATTACGTTGAGACTCGGCCGTTCCGGCGATATCCCGGCCATGAAACGGCCGGAATGGAAGAAGGAAACTTCAGTCTGTGTATGCGGCCAGTGATAGTTGCTAGCAGTTGAGAAAAAAGTTGTAAAATATTGTTCAACCATGTGCCTTAGACCAATTCAAGGTTGTCAATCTAATTTCTCCGCACAATTCCTGTCTCTGCCGCATTTGAATTGGAAATGAAGGTAGGTGAAAAGGGGAGGAAAAAAGGTAGGTGAAAGAGTTAAAAGGAGAAAAGGAAAAGGAATAAAATATGAAGAAAGAGACTGCCAAAGTTAAAAGGCAAAAAGGAAAAGGAATAAAATAAAAAAAACTTAAAACTAAAAAGAAAATAAAGGAAAATGATTTAAAAGAATAGTCAATGAAAGTAAATAGCTTTAATTTAGTATTAGATTAAAAACTACTTAAATATAGACTAAGAATATTATGTGGAAATTGTGAGTCTAATTTTGAATCTAATTGTAAATTTACTAATTATAAATTTTTCTAGGATTTTTTTTTTATAATTTTTGAGCAATTTAAGCTAAAAAATTGTGGAACGTCCGCGACTTTCCGCAAGATTGCCATGGAACTGGTACGGTGAGCAGTAGAGGCGGCGGATCTGGTGAGCAGCAGGTTGCAGATTTTTTTGTGAAATTTGCTAAGTCCCAAATAATATATCCCTCTTTTGTCTTAACTCCTGGATAAAGATATAAAATTATTTTAGGCTTTTGTAAGTTACAACAGGTGCCTTAGTGTGGTGGTAAGGAGCTTAGAGTTTAAGTGGGTGGTCTCTGGTTCAATTCTTTGAAGTAGCATTTTAGTTTTGTTTTAAATTTTAGTCATTGTTAATTCAATCTAATTAAAATAAATATGAATTATATTTTTTAACTTGAATTACTTCTAGTTTTCAATTTCTATTCAAAATTAAGATAATAGAAAATTTATATTCCATCTTTGATTGAAGATGAAAATTAAATACATACATGAAAAAACAAACATACATGAAAAATACAAACGAATATATATAGTATAAATAATATTTCAACACATTTGACAACAAAGTTGACTCGATGAAATTTTCATTCTCCTCTTATTCTAGGGTAAGCCCCTTTTATGAAACGAATTTGCACATTGTTTGATGTAGTAGCTTCATACACTCTAATTGATGTTCTCTTATACACACCAATTGGATCATCAAAAAATTGATTAACACAGTAGATATTTAGTGTATCCAACTCAGTTGCATGCGACAACACGTACAGAATGTAGCTTAGCTCGCAATCAGAACCCGAGAAGTTGAAGATCGTGACCTCATTCAATGCCTCCAATCCCATTGCTTGCAACTTCCAGTCCTTTACGTAGTTGGATACACTAATGCCCGCATTTTTTCATGGTGCACCCTACACATGTTAAGTCAATTACAATTTTATTTTAGAAACTCAAATATAGAACGTGTTTAATAAACCATGTAATAACTAATTTCTTAGTCACTAATTCTTGTAAATTGCATTTCCTGTTTGCTTGAATTGCTTTACTCCTCCATTGACTAAGGAGTTTTAGAAATGATAACTGCAACAAGATTCATAAATTTTTGTGTCGAAATCAGTTGGTCCATGAAATACGCACAATTGATTTTTTATTTTTATTTTTTATTCCGTGTTGCATACGGTGAATTCATAGGTCTCTTGAATACTATAATTTCTTAAATAACTCTTCAAATCTTTGCTACTAGAATCTATGTGAGTGAAAAGGTATGTCGTTTGGTAGGATAAGACGATGCCTGACCTAGTGAAATACTTATGAGACAAGTTTCTAAATCTGGTATTAAGTATTCTAATTTGGCTTTTGACCGTGACACTGATTGGAAGTCAGTATGCAATTTTTCAAAAGCTTGTTAATGCCTTTATTTGCTGAATTCTTGACGTGAGAATCTTAGAAATTCTTAAAGGTGTGATATTATACATATATAAATATAAGAATTCTTTGGGTTACCTGTATATACCCATGTAATTGTATATATTTTACTGGAAAGTTTCTGTAAATATACACACGGTTGAATATTTATAATTTCCTAAAAGCCAAATTCTTGATAAGAAGTGAGAGTTTTCAGCCTGGCTAGAAGGAAATTCTCGAAGTGTTTGACAGTGACTGATCGTGTATATATATGGGCTGATTTGGGAATTGCTCACCTATTGAATCATGTGATTATGTTTGGAAGGCAACTGTTATATGTACTTCTTAACTATATATGAGAATTTATTACTAAATGACCAAGAGTTATTTATGATGAATATGGATGAAAGTATATAATCATTGAACTTAACCATGTTGAGAAGTGCTGTTAGGAATCAAGGCTCTCAATGGTGAAACAACAACGGAAAATATAAGGAACAAAGGAAAAACAAAAGCAATAAAGAAGAAAGAATTTATGGTGGAAACCCAATCAAGGGAAAAAACCACCTCCAATTAGATCTTTTATTTCAACTCTCTCAAAGTGATTCGATTACAATTACAAGATGAGTTCTATGCTATTTAAATAGACAAAAGTGAAGTTAAAACCCTAATAGATTTAGGAAAAACAATCCTAAATCAACCCTAGGACTTAACGAAACAATCCTCATCAAAATAGAACTCAAGAAACTTGCCAAAAATACATAAGCCACAAAAAAACGGTGAAAACCGCGTCTCCAACGTTGTTGCCCGTGCCCAGGCGCCATACGGTGGCGCCTGGGCGCCATCTTTCTGCCGGCGGCGCCTAGCGTGTGGCGCCCCCCTTGCTTCACTTTTTCGCCTCCTTTTTGTTCATTTGAGATCCCGGTCTAACCCCGACCCTTCTTGGCTCTATTTTGGCTCCTTTTCCAACCTATTTTGATCCGACTCCACATAATTGCCCAACAAAGTGCTTCTATTGTTGAAATTGGCATAAACTTGAAAATTTCTTGATAATTGGAAAATGCAGCAACACGAATCAGTATGAAATCTGTGAAATATTGTGTCATTTTCTTAATTTACGTTGTGAATAAATTTCTCTATAGTTCATTGTATTTGTTGACACCGATTCAAATGCAAGTTTATGTACAGTACTCCGAATCCATGTGGCGACTGATTAATCCATGTGACTAATCATTATATAATGTGAGTTTTTGCATGCAACTGACTTAACTGCACTGTTTCAATATATGATTCATTCATAATTGAGTGCATTGGTTTTAATAAGGTGATTTTATTCTTGTTAGAGAATAAATATTTGCACCCGTTTGAGTACTATTAGTACAAAAATTGTGACAAAAGAATATTCGAAATACTCAAATTAGTATTAGTACTAATAAAGAAAACCATAAATTTTGGAATTTGTTTCAAAGGATATTATTTGGTTTTGAAAGGATTTACTGATGCCAGTTGGATAACTGAGCAGGAAGGATCATACGTCTATAAGTGGATGGATCTTCAATCTTGGGGGGAGCTATTTCATGGAACTCTATAAGAAGCAAATGTGCACTTGCTTCAAATAGTAAAGAGGCGGAATGGCTATGGAATATGTTAATTGAAATTCCGATATGGCCAAAGCCGATTCCACCAATATCGATTCATTGTGACAGTGAAGGCCACACTGTCAAGAGCTTTTAATAAGCTGTATAATGGAAAGTCCAGACATATTGGAATAAGACATAGCTATGTGAGACAATTACTCACCGATGGAGTAATTACAATTGATTTTGTACGGTCTTGTGAAAATTTAGCGGATCCTTTGACGAAAGGATTGACAAGGGACTTAGTACAAAAGACTACTAAAGGGATGGGACTTAAGCCCATATTTTTGGACCACCAATGATGGAAACTCAACTCCATCTGAAAATATGAGAATCGAAGTTCAATGAGCAAAGTACATCATATGAAGTGGTTGAAGTACTAATACTATTATTCATCCCGAGGAAAATAGTGCTTGTACCTGTAATGTTTAAGGAAGGTTGAGTTTAATACTCTTAATAGATTTATAACACATGTGTGTTAAAGTGCTTTTATTACGGGGGCGCATTAGATAAATCTACCTATGTGAGTGTCGAAGGTAGTGCCGCCTTCTATGCGTTAAGGGCTTAACTCTAGAGCACTCATGAAACAGGATATAGACACAAGGCCAATCCACGTGTCGGTTTTTTGAATACTCAAGATTATTGGATATATGTGTGTGTTAGGCGTTTCCGGTTTTTCATATAGGAAATTGGTTCAAAGACAAGTCTACCATTCTTTCTGATTAATTTTGAAATGCTTTCACTAAGTAATGGTTCAAGTCGTGAGATACCATTATTTATGCACATAATCCGGAGCCTATTTTTATACATATATATCATATTTAATTTTGAAAATGGGGGAGGATTGTTGGATATTTTCGAATTAAATTCCAGAATTTTCAAACTCCAACAGTTGCAACTCATATTGATACATCTCTATTTTGAATGGAAATCTGAACATTGGTTTATGAAGAGATGTGTCTCTATTTGAAAGAATGTAATCTTGTTCTATATAAACGAAATGAGCCTTTTGATTAAATGCACAAAAACGACCATATTGTAGTGTACACATATGCATAAATCTTTTTGGCCAGAACATCTCTTGACTATTCCGCATAAATTTATTGTCTAATTTTCGCATCAGTTTGTTTTAAGGCTTTATATGTTTTGAGTATTCGAGTTTGTCTTCGAAAGTGCAATTCGCAGTCAAACAACAGTTCTTGTAACTGGGCTCCATTGTATTCTGGGACAAATTCGCTATATAACTCGTTTGCACTCGATAGGGGGCGAATATTGTTTTGAGGAGAGCGTAAATTTTGCGCGATTTGGAAGTTATATGAAATCATTCGTTATACGAAATCATTCGTATGAGTTCTTTGTCATATTTTTCTAACAATTAATGCATAGTATATCCAGGCAAATTCTTGTAATACATGAATCTTATTGATTTATACATGTTCTTAATAATTAATATATCTATTTGTGATATTTGATAATTTTGATATTACTTTACACTCCGTCTCTTGAACATAATTATCTATATGTACATATTAAGAATATATCTATTTGTCATTATTCATATTATCAAGTCAAACTTGTTAGTCTTGATAAAGTAACTTATCAAAATATTTTTTGAAGTATCTCATGAATTAGAAAGAAGTTGTAAAATAATAGTGTAAACTAATATATGCGAGTTTTTCATAATATTTCTAACAATATATTAGACGTGTTTCAAATTTTTATATGATAGTTATAAAGAGTACGTCAAAAATGAACATCTAAATTAGTTATAGGCAAAAATATAGAAATCAAAATGGCGAAACTTAAATGTATTCGATAATATACAGAAAAGGTAATGAACAAAAATTATAGGTAGGTTCTTAGTTCTCATTTGATAATATTTAAGGAAGTGTGTTTGAAGTTTGTACTATCATAAAAAAGTTCTCATTGGAGGGTTTAAGCCAAGATAGTAACAAAACAAAATCATCTATTGTACTACTATACTCTTGATGAATCTAAGTTCACGGTCTGGTAGTAATAGTTGGTTACTTGATTAAAAATTGGTGAATAGAATGAAATCTGCCCAACATATGAAGTACAGGGATTATAGGATTTAATTTATGTCTCATTCTTTAGTTTTAAATCTCCAAACATAGGGAAAGGTCCTCTCAATGCTCTAACGCCCACACCGGATATGGACTGAATTGTCTCACGACGTTCTGAACCCAGCTCACGTACAGCTTTAATGGGCGAACAGCCCAACCCTTGGAACATACTACAGGCCCAGGTCGCAATTGATTCAACAATTGGAGTTATTGGGTTATTAGTCTAGGATTTATCTTTTTAACAATAGGAATTCTTTCTGGAGTAGTATGGGCTAACGAAACATGGTGATCCTACTGAAGTTGGGACCTAAAAGAAACTTGGGTTTTTATTACTTGGATCGTATTTGCGATTTATTTACATACTAGAACAAATATAAAATTGAAGGGTACAAATTCAGCAATTGTGGCGTCTATTGGATTTCTTATAATTTGGATATGCTATTTTGGGATCAATCTATTAGGAATAGGACTACATAATTATGGTTCATTTACATTAACAAGGGGTTCTCTCTTATCTTGATAATTATCCATAGAAATTCTCAGTTCCATGCATGCTCAACCAGAGGTCCCCTTATGGAATAAAATTCACTTTGAATGAATTTCACATATGCAATTTAAGTAGGACTTAATTACATCAATTTGTGCTTTTTATGTGTATAATAATAGGATCTATATTACCTGAAAGCCTATGTGTATGGCCATAGCAATTCCTAAACAACAAAAATGTAGTATTTACATAAAAAAGGTTAAAAAAAAAATCATAATATATAGGATAAGTATATCTGCATAAAATTAAATCACATCTTAGAAATGTCTTTCCAAGTCATGGTGAGCAAATATCTAATGAGGACTTGAATATCTTTTTACATTGTTTTATCTCTATTAGATCCATGTTACCTGTTTCTTCTTTTGATTAACATATAGTTTTTTCCACATGATTCCTTTTTCTTTTTTTTTTGACATACACTTATTCCCTAAAACTTTTGGGCCAATTAAATCATGAATATATTATTTATTATAGATTTTATATAAAGATTAAATTTCACTCACAATTTTCCATTAGTAAAATATAGCCATTGTGCAATTAAACTAGGTTATCAGTTTCCGTATGGAATATTTTAAGATAAATTTCTACTTCTAAAAATTAAAAGAAATGGCATATATTTTTTTGGGCGAAAAACAATAACCCACCCGAACTTTGCATTTTTTACACTTTTTATCTAAACTATTTTTCGTTACACTTTTTCTATCTCAACTTCACGGGTTTTAAACTTTCCTATTTATTAGTATATTCCGGCGGAATATTATGCTGGAGTGGAGTTTAAACAATTTTTTCTTTTAAACTTTTTTATCCAAACTATTTTTTGTTTACACTTTTTTATCCAAACTTTATTTTTTTTACACTTTTTTTGTCTAACTCCGCCGTATTTGCTGAAACTCCGATGGAATATACCGCTGGAATATGCCAATAGATAAAAAAGTGTAAAACCTTGGAGTTGAGATAAAAAAGTATACCGAAAAATAGTCTAGATAAAAAAGTGTAAAAATACGCAAAGTTCGGGTGGGTAATGGTTTTTATTTTACCCCTATTTTCTTGACACACACACACACACACACATATATATATATATATATATATATATATATATATATATATATTTCTTTTACTTTGCATTACTAAAAAAATGATCAAAATTAGTAGTTGCGAAGATGTATGTGATAGAGAAAATTATTTTCTTCATGAAATAGAACGAAAATAAATATGTATATACACTTACAGTTTAAAACTTTCAAAGGTATATTTTGCAGTAAATAGAAGCAACAATTTTATTGGAAGCATGCTTCCAGACATTTTTAATTCTCTTAATTCTCAAACAAAACCAATAGAATATTTCCAAGGCATTTTTTAAAAAGATTTTGAAAAATGTAAGAAGGAGAAAACTAACGGTATTTTATATAATGACTTCATAGTTCTCCATGACGAATTGATGCTCAACTTATTCATGATGATGGAGATATTAGCTAACCGTTGAAGATAACGATAAAATGACCATCGCCCTAAGAGAAAAGAAATAATTAATGTAAGCAAGTGATAAAAGGTAAAAAAAAAAAAAAGAGGATAAAAAGTTAAAAGATATGAGATATTATTCATTTTATATATTTCAAGACCTTACAATATATTAGCTTTTGTGTCATTTTATTATTTAGTGATCAATTATTTATTTATTCTTTTTACATGTAACAAATAAACTAGAAACGTTCTCCTTGATATTATTATATTTTAGGAATTGTGATAATAATTATTTTATCCATAATATGTCTTCACGCTTTTTGCTAGTATATGTAAATAGGCCTTTTTTAAAAAAATAAGAAAAATCATTGTCCAGCGGTTTGTTTCACTACTACAAAAAGAGCCTAGTACAGCGCCCCAATTACAGCGATTTTTCGAAAAACCGCTGAACGGAGGGGGCTATTACGGAGGGGCCTTTCATACCACTGTAATAGGCCTTTTACCGCGGTTCTCTACTGAACCGCTGTAAAACGCGGCACCAAAAAAAAAATAATGAAAACACCTATTGCAGCGGTTCTTATGTGAATCGCTGTAATAGGTGTACCCTATTGCAGCGGTTCTAATAAGAACCGCTGTAATAAGCCAAAACGAAAAAAAATTGAAACTCTTTTATCTTCCCACTTCTCTCTCTCACTCTCAAAATTTAAAATCCATTTCAGCTTCTCTCTCTCTCTACTCTCGGTCTCTCTCTCGATCCCCCCCCCCCACCAAAAGCTCGGCACCACCGCCGCTGCCGCCACCACCACCACATACCGGCGCCACCGCCACCACCACCACATACCGGCGCCACCGCCACCACCACCACGATCGTAAGCTTCTTCTCTTTTTCTCTCTTTCCCTCTATATATATATATATATGTATATTTGTATATGTATGGGTGTATGTATATTTGTGTATGTGTGGGTGTATTTATTTTGTGTATATGTGGGTGTATATGTATATTTGTGTATGTGTTGATGGGTGTATGTATATTTGTGTATGTGTGGATGGGTGTGTGTATATTTGTGTATATGTTGATGGGTGTATGTATATTTGTGTATATATGGATGAGTGTATGTATATTTGTGTATATGTTGATGGGTGTATGTATATTTGTGTATGTGTGGGTGTATGTATATTTGTGTATGTGTGGATGGGTGTATGTATATTTGTGTATGTGTGGGTGTATGTATATTTGTGTATGTGTGGATGTATGTATATTTGTGTATTTACGAAAATATTTCTTGGTTGAAATTTTGCGGTGTCGGAATTACACGAAATTCACATGGCCATAGGAAAACGGCATTCTGAACAAAACGCATGACTTATGCGATCTCGTGATTTTAGCCATCGGAGATAGTTTAAGGCCTCAAATTCACGTTTTATTATAAAAATACCCTATTTTCGTAATAAAACGCAAATTTGAGGCCTTAAACGATCTCAGATGGCTCAAATCACGAGATCGCAAGACAAAGCTTGTGTTTTGTTCAGAATGACGTTTCGCTATGACCGTGCGAATTTCGTATCATTCCGATATGGTAAAATTTTAAACGAGAAAATAAAATTAAAAACAAAAACCACCTATTACAGGGGTTATTTCCATAACCGCTGTAAAAGACCCCGGAAAAAAAATTAATTTTTTATTTTATTTTTTACAGCGGTTATTTGTATAACCGCTATAATAGGTACCTATTATAGCGGTTAAAACCGCTGTAATTGGCCCAAAAAAACCGCTGTAATAGGTCATTTCTGTAGTAGTGTTTCAATAAGAAAATGATGAAGTGAGGACGCACCATTAAAACTTTACAGTTCTTATTTATTGGTTGAATACGGTAGGCACACATCACTCTAATACATTCTAGTATATTTTCCATCAAAAAAGAAAATTATAGTATATTCACCGTTTGTTAGAACAGAAGCAATAAACCGAATTTATATATAAAGCGACATCCAAAAATCCAAATAACACGACAGCTGTTTTTTCAAGAATTCTAAGTTATCTAAAGTAAATTATCTTTAAAGAAAAAGAAATTAGGTAACGAAACAAACAAATTTTAATCTAAAAACATCACACGAGATCTTCTATTACAAACCCTTACAAACCCACACACTTAGTTATGAGAGGTAACTGTTAGATTAGAGAAAACCCCGCAGAGAAACTTGTATTGATGGATAACGTATATATAGATACAAGAGACAAGAAACCCTAAGCTATAAATAAGGTAAAAGATAAACATGAAAAAGATACAAAGATACTTAATATATTTAACACTCCCCCGCAGTCGAAACGGGAGGCTCTCGGACGCTGAGACTGGACCGAAAAATCAAGAAGAGCTGAGCCGACAATTCGGGCACAAAGAATGCCGAGTAGAATGCAGTAGAGAATGCAGAGTCGAGTGCCGAGGGAAAACCAACTCTGTTGTGAGTATATTTGTATTTCACTTAATTATGTATGTGGGGGCTAATTGGGAAGGCAAATTTTATAGTGGGGCTGCTTTGAGAAGGAGTAGGAAAAAGAAGGTGGTTGTGAATAAAAGGATTAATGTGAGGGTTAAGGTGGGAAGAGGGTAAATAAGACCATGAGAGGAATTAATTAAAATCGTGAATTGCTTGCTGTGCAAATTCACGTGTGCACCAAAAGAAAGAGTTCCAGCGGTGACGGTGGAAAGAGATTTGCCGGTGATGGCTGCAATCGGACGGGCAACGGCAGTGGATAAGGAATCGGCAACGAAGGCAGGGAAGAGGAGGCCAAAGGCATATTCACATGGGCCACTTTTGATAAAGAGTTGCAGCTGTGACATTGAGAGAGAAGATGCTTTCGGCCATGTGAGAGTATAGAGAGGAGAAATTATTTTCAGATTTAAAGAGATGAGAGGGAGCCGAGAGATGGTTCATGGTTGAACTTGCACCGGTGATGGTTGCATATGGTGCGCTATTGCTGAATTTTCAACAACTAGTTGGATTAATTGAGTAAATAAAGTGAATACGGAAGAAATAGATAGATGAATAAAGTGAATAGGGAACATAGAAGGTAAAGAGAAGAAGAGGCGCCAGACGGGGAACAGCGGGTGGAGGAAAACCTATATATAGATACAAAATACAAGAGAAAACTTGTATTGATGGATAACGTATATATAGATACAAAATACAAGAGACAAGAAACCCTAAGCTATAAATAAGGTAAAAGATAAACATGAAAAAGATACAAAGATATCTTAAATCTATACAAAGATACTTAATATATTTAACAGTAACATCAACTTCATCTATTTATTCCGATAGAAATACACATTTGAGGACAACATTATTTGAGGGTCCTCCTGTAATTAGCATGTATGCGCATGATATGACGAGACACTAATATTAACACAACCAAACATTATTATGGAATCTGATAACCAGGAATCAGATTACCAGTTATCTGATTCCCAATTTTGATTCCATTCCCATACAAACAAACGGAGCCTAAAGAATGTAAAATATTATGATTATGCATCAAATGAGATATTCATTTGACTGATCAAAGAAAGAAAAAATAAAAAAACATATATATTTTTGCATGAACGCCTTGACACAGCAGCACCTTGGAGTTGCCACGTAGTAAGAGCGCATACTCACTCACACAAACAGATATATATAGTTAAGCGATATATGAAACGTCTTTTTTCAAGAAACCTTGTATTATCGTAGTTCTTTGGTTAATTTGCTTCTACAAAATGGGTGGGCATATCTTGTCCCTCTACACAACCTCACACGCATCAAGAATCAGAAACCTCACAGCCATTCTCCCCATCTCGATAAGGGTACGCATAATCCATACTTCTTAATTATATTTGTCAAATCTTACTATATGTCTAAAATTAAAGCTTGATATATATATATAATTGATTTTGTAAGTATGTGAAATACGTACACAGAGATACACGCAGCGGAAGAAAGAAGACATTAGTGGACATGTGGTTGAAGAGAGAGCACCTTCTACTGCTGAGGAGTTCGAAAGAGTGGCGGAAGAGAAGAGCCGCCAAGGGTTCGCCAGCCAGACGACGGAGAAGGCCGCAGACGGGGCGGTAGAGGCTACCGTGGAGGACGACTCTACATTTGAATCAGTGAAGGAAGCTCAAAAAGAGTTTCCTCCTGGCAAAGGAGATTTCCACAAAAAAGGCCACGAATGACATGCAAGTGTATAATCATCAACAGCTTGTACTTGTACTGTATATAGTATATATTATGTATCTTCTGTAACATATAGATACATCTCGTAAGACAAGACAACGGAATTTACTGAATAAATCTTGGGTTGTACAAATGTACATGACTAAATCTTCAGCATGAATTCATGAGAGTGCCATTAAGAAGATGTAAGATAATATGCACTGTTTTATTTACAACATGTTCTGTAAATTCCAACATGTTTTAACAGTATTATAAATACTCCCGTCTCGCCCAAAGCATAATTTGCCATTTTATGTGAATTTAACCCAGAGATTCAATCCAAGAAACTTGGTCCTACATTTTCTACTGTTCTTCAAACATTCGTCTGGCCAAGTTAGTCTTTGAGATAAAAGGGGATATTTGGCTTCACATTTTCTGATTCATGATCAATTTTCCAAAATTGAATTCCATTTTCCGTCTGCAAAAGAGTTTTATCATATTCATCCAATTAGCTCTTTTGAGAGGTGGTTGAAGTTTTGAAACTCACTCTCTTACTCAGTGGACGTGTTCTACTAAGAAGACATTTTCAAATACCATATTTAAGGGTTGAAGGCTTCGTAGTTCGTACCTCGAGATTTCCTATGTTACTTTCATCGGCTTTCGCCTTTAAATTTGGGTCCAATTCTCTTCTATGGTTTTTTATTCGCCATTGTTGCTCCTCCTCTTTTTGGGAGTGTGATTCTTTGTCATATGCTTGTGTAACACAGAAAGAAAGAATGATTGTGTATATAAGGAGGAACTATATTGATGTACAGAAAGATCCTTGAAAATGAACACTTCAAAGCCTGCCAAATAGCAGCGCATGGATGAGAACTGAATGTCATACTTTTTCCTTAACATGCCACGAGTTTTGAAGTAGCCCTTTTGATATGCTTAAGCATACGTCCTGTGTCGGTAAGTGTAAATTCGAGCAAGTTCCAAAGCGAGGTCTTTGGGTTCCATTTCTGCGAAATAAGCAATATTTTTAAACGAAATGTTGGAAAAAGGATAATATTACCAAGTTGTCTGTTGATCATGGTCATGATTGGACTTCTGTCGTCGCTATACCACCAACCTCTGTATAAATATGCTAGCATGCAAGAAAAGGAGGAACTCTGGGTTAGCATTCACTCGAACGGCCTGAGTCATCATTTCAGCAAGCTGCCTGACTGTAACTTCATTGTTGGGTTGCAGATCTAGTGAATTTCAAGATGCTAAATCTGCTTCAACTGAAGGGTACAAGCCAATGATACAACATGCTTGTAGCGGCGCATTATGGCAAAACATAATGATTTCTCTAGGATATTAAGCATACAAGATCATATTAGAACTCTGAGCTGCAGACTAGTAACACTGAGAGAAAGATTAACCATATTTAAATTACCCGTAACATATAAAAAAGCAATATTTAAACGAAATGCTAGAAAAAGGATAATATAGTGACAAGTACCTAGTTTCTTTCACAAAAACGATCGACTACCAGTTGTCTGTCGATCATGGTCATGTTTGCAATTTTCTCGTCATTATCATCATATCCTTCACCATAAAATTCTTTGGAGCTTATATCTATGGTAGGTGTATCTACTGGAGGTTCACCACTAACCTTTGTATAAACCTGCAAGCGTGCAAGAAAAAGAGCAAATCTAGGTTAGCATTTACCAAGGGTTTAGTTGAAAGCACAGTAACGATTTAAAGACAATTGCAAATGCTCGAATCACCTGAGTCATCATTCCAGCAAGCTGCCTGACTCTAACTTCATTGTTGGGGTTGCAGAACATAGTAAATTTCAAGATGGTAAATAAGAATTTCTGAATTTAACCATTATCCAGGGCCATGAACGAAATAGAACTGGTTAGCAAACTAATGAACTTGTGAATTGGTTATGTCAACTAAATATACTGAACAGATAAATTGTAGTGCTGCTTAGATTCATTAAATGAAAATCACATTACTGAAGTACTAGATACTGATAAGGCAACATAAATATCTTTGCCTAATGAGACACTCGTCTCTGATCGCCACCGAGAAAGATAATCTGATGATCTCATCGACATCTCATCAGTATTATTACTATAGGAAGCTGACAAAGATGAGGAATAACATCATCCAAACAGTTAAAAAAATGATGTGACACCATGGCAGCAGACCCTGTCAATAATCCTAATGCACTCTTCGTGTCTATATCTCTCTCTTTCTCTCACACACACAGTACAAAAAAGAATCCATGTAATAAATATAGAACACCGTAGGACTTGGGGTAAAGGAGAAGGGAAGAGTATTTAAGGCCATTTTTCCGATTATGACAATACAATGATCATTTCCTATCTATTTACTTCATGCAGAACTCAAATCATGCATAATTAAACAAATATAATCAAAAAATGTATCTGAAAAACTATTTGATGTTTGTATTCAAGTGAGACCTACCAAAAATTATCCTGAACATATCTTTCTGGAAAAGAATCTCAGAAAAACAACTATAACCTGCATGCTTTATTATCTTCTGGCATAGTATTAGTGTCATATAAAGGATAGAACATTATCTTAAATGCTAAATTTACAAATGAAAGCACAAAGAAACTACTAAGAACATGATCACGGCATCATAGCAGGGTTGGAGGGGAGTGCGTTATCATCGACAATGGCTCTAACTTTGGGGTTCTTTTTGTCTTTTAAAGCAAGCATCACACTTTGATGTTGTTCCTGTATGCTGAAACCAGACACCAGTGACCAGTTATACATTCTCCAAGTCCATGCAACTAGACACCAGTTATACATTCTCCAAGTCTATGCATTGGATGCTACTTCTCTACAAATGAAGTCTTTACTTCCTTACAAATCAAAAATCTCTGAACTTCATCATTATTAAGGCCTTCATCAGAAACAGAACGTTTTAATGAACTTGTGGTCTCGCAAAACCATAAGAAAGAATAATATAAACTAAATATACTGAACATGTAAATATAAGTAATGATAAGATCTCACAAAATGAAAATCAGCATTACTAAAGTACTCCATACTGAACATGTAAATATAAGTAACGATAAGATCTCACAAAAATGAAAATCAGCATCACTGAAGTACTGGACAATTATAAGCAACATAAAACCCTTCACCTAATGAATAACTCATCTCACAACCAAAATATAGTGAATTCATCGCAGTAACATCTCAACAGTAACATAAACTGCTATCAATTAGCCAACACACCACCCAAACAGTTGAACAATAATGCAATATTTCTACATCAGGAAGCAGATAAATACATTATAGGTAACAGAAAGAAACGAGAATAGTAGATACTAAACAAAACTTTATTTATGGGGGAACACCCCTATTCATTGTTCAAAAGACTGAAACGAACAACAGCAACTAAAATAAAGTCACAACGTATTAACAATTCAACATAAGCCATTAAAATGGCATAAACAGACATATAACATGACAAACCAGACCAGACAAGACTCCAACAGATGACAAGCAGGACACTTAGAAACCACCACGGAGACGGAGGACAAGGTGAAGGGTGGACTCCTTCTGGATGTTATAATCCGCCAGAGTCCTACCATCCTCCAGCTGCTTCCCAGCAAATATCAACCTCTGCTGATCTGGGGGGATACCCTCCTTATCCTGAATCTTAGCCTTCACATTATCAATAGTGTCTGAACTCTCCACCTCCAAAGTAATGGTCTTCCCTGTTAAGGTCTTCACAAAGATCTGCATACCTCCCCTCAACCTCAACACCAAGTGAAGAGTCGACTCCTTCTGGATATTGTAGTCTGCCAAAGTGCGGCCATCCTCTAACTGCTTTCCAGCAAAAATAAGCCTCTGTTGGTCTGGTGGGATTCCCTCCTTGTCTTGAATCTTGGCCTTAACATTGTCAATGGTGTCCGAACTTTCAACCTCCAAGGTAATGGTCTTTCCGGTGAGAGTCTTCACAAAAATTTGCATTCCACCCCTCAGTCTGAGCACCAAGTGAAGGGTGCTCTCCTTTTGGATGTTGTAGTCAGCAAGTGTTCGACCATCCTCGAGCTGCTTGCCAGCAAAGATCAACCTCTGCTGGTCCGGGGGGATGCCCTCCTTGTCCTGGATCTTGGCTTTGACATTGTCGATGGTGTCGGAGCTCTCAACTTCAAGGGTAATCGTCTTGCCGGTGAGGGTCTTAACAAAGATCTGCATACCACCACGGAGACGAAGGACCAAGTGGAGGGTTGACTCCTTCTGAATGTTGTAGTCAGCAAGAGTGCGCCCGTCCTCAAGTTGTTTCCCAGCGAAGATCAATCTCTGCTGGTCCGGGGGAATTCCCTCCTTGTCCTGGATCTTAGCCTTTACATTGTCGATGGTGTCGGAGCTCTCCACCTCGAGGGTGATGGTCTTTCCGGTGAGGGTCTTGACGAAGATTTGCATACCACCACGGAGGCGGAGGACCAAGTGGAGGGTAGACTCTTTCTGGATGTTGTAATCAGCGAGAGTACGCCCATCCTCGAGCTGTTTGCCAGCGAAGATCAATCTTTGCTGGTCGGGAGGGATCCCTTCCTTGTCCTGGATCTTGGCCTTTACGTTGTCGATGGTGTCGGAGCTTTCCACCTCGAGGGTGATGGTCTTACCGGTTAGGGTTTTCACAAAGATCTGCATCTGTACAGTGAAACAATTTTATAAGATAACTAATCCACTCTCGATACCGATTAATTACACAGACTCGGAACAGATTGTAAATTTCCGGAAGACACATATAATCAAATCAATTCGCCCAAAAAATCATAAAAACCCTAGGACATCAAATTAAGAATAGATTTTTATTCTAAAAATTCAATCCGAATTGATTATTTATCCGGTCCACAAATAGACTCACAACATCAAACGACAATCAACCAAGAATAGTTTGGATAACCTGTTCTACTTTTCAACGAAAAGATACATAAACTGAAAATTAAGAACATAAATTCAATAACCACATCATCAAGACAGAATTGAAAACGAAACAAGGGGAACATTCAACTAACCTTGGCACTAAATTGTTGAGAAGTCTTTGAAACAAAGCGATTGAAGAGAATAGATGGAAGATAATTTTGTATGTAATTGAGGAATGAAAAGAGAGGTGAAGAAGGGCTGTTTATAAAGGCCAATAGACCGACTTTAAAAAATTAAATAAATGCGTGGGGATATACCAATCTCACACGCTTATCCCAACTTTGCCCTTTTCTTTTCTTTGTGTGGTGGAGATAATTAGGTATCTTTTTCTAGTTTGGTCTTTACTTAATGTCCACTCCAAATCAATCTTACTCCTCTATTAAAAATATTAAAAATAATATCATATTTCTTATTGCATTCACCTCGTAAAAAAATATATAAAATTTAAATCACTTATATATTTAAAAAAAAAATTATAAACTTATCATGAATGGTATAAATACAATAAGATATACAATATTATTTTATAATAGAGGATCTTGTATGACTCTCAATACTTAATATTGCACTTTACTTTCTTATCATAGAACTTCTCTTAATTATATGGCGGTAATATTTGGTCCTTAAAAAACAGTTTTATCTCTATTTTTTGAGAAATTCTGAGATCATCCTAAAGAGACTCTAAATTTTATGTTAAATTTGGCAATATAAAGCAAAATAAGCTAGGACAACAACAAAATAGTAAAGCTTGTTACCTCGATCTGGAAAGTCTTTTTAATAGAATATTAGGGATTAAATTTCAGAATCTAGACGAGCGTAAGTGGAAATAAACTCGATTCGAATTGAGTTTGGATTCATATACATTGTATTATATATGTAAATAATAAAAATAATATACTGATAAGTAGAATTATATAAATATGTCAATAATAGTTCATATTGCCAGAACCCATAATTTCAAGGATAATATGAAGATAGTATAACATTTTTAAAAAAATGCAATCAAGTATGTTATAATTCTAAAGATTCACCAACACAAAAGCAACATGAATGAATAGTTGATGTTTTCAGTTTCTTGTGTCAAATTTAACGTATTTTAAATTAAATTTATTTTGATTTAGATAATCTTGAGGTGCTTCGATCTTATTAACTCTTTTTCTATTTGGTAACTTTATCTTATTAATTATATTAAAAAGATAAAATTGAGATTGAAAAATAAAATTACGCCCAATTTTGTGTCGGTTTGAAGTTGGTATTTGTTTTCAAATCAAGCTCAAATATTGATTCCTTAGTTCGTTTAGTATCAAATCGAGCGTAAACCTAAGCAGACTCATTTCACTTCACTTGATTGATAATTCTACTTAATTTAAGAAGTTAATCATATTTAATAAACTGATAATCATTAATTATCATAAATTAAATAATAACCCCAATTGTTTAAGTTGCTCTTCAAAAAGATAGTGAAAAAAAGTGAGTGCCTCTTGGCGAACCGGATCTTCTATCCCATAATCGTGTACCACAATGGTGTTACATCATTGTGGGATCGAAAAGTGTCTATTTAAAAAAAATTGCTAATAATAATTCAAAATAAATGAACACTTGTCGATTCCACAATGATATGACATCATTGTGGTACACGATTGTAAGATAGAAAATCCTCTCTATTTTCTTGGATAACATATTGTTCAATAAATATCTCGTAATTGACACATCATACAAGAAACCAATATATACCAACTCCTAACTTGGTCTTCGAGATGTTTTCATAATTCAGGGAAAATACTTTGGTGGACCGAGACCACTGGTCCCGGTTAACTTTTCACCATTGGATTCGGACCGAGACCACTGGTCCCGGTTCACTTTTCACCATTGGATTCGAATCCAATGGTGAAAAGTGAACCGGGACCAGTGGTCTCGGTCCACCATAGTATTTCTCATATCTAATGATGAAAAGTAAACTGGAATTAGTGGTCTCGATTTATCAAAGTATTTTCTATAATTCAGTATAATCTATGAGGTTGTGTTTGGATGAAAATATTAAGAAATTTATTTAAAGGAATGACTCCGAAAACTTCCAAGTTCCAAGTCTGACAAATTGGAAATCTATGGCAATTAATCGAAAAAATAACACAAGAATAATATGCTTATGGTTGGCCTCCAACTTGGGAATTGAGATGACAGATTCAATTAATTGACTATTTTTTTAATTGGCAAAATGACGCAAGCCATGACGTCTTCATTTTGCCATGTTCATACTATTCACCAATAAATAAGGTGACTAAAAATTTCTTTTTTCTTATGTTTCTTTTGAACAAAAAATCATATTATATTAAAAGAGATTACAAGTCTTTATACAGAATTGGTCCCTTAACACCTGTCTATGTACAGTGCATACAAGGTTCCTATGCAACAATGTGGTCAAAAAATTCGAACACATGTAATGGTAGTTTGCCAGATCGAGCTATGAGACTCCCACCTTTGCCAAGTGGTCCGCCACTATATTTATGTTGCGGTAACAAAAGTGGATTTTAATCCAGGACCTCTGATAACTCTGGAGAAGATAACATATAATAATTGTCATACATAATATATTTGCAAAAGTGGTACTTTCAGAAGAAAGTGACATAAAATTAACCTTAATTAATTTCTAATAAAAAGAAAGTGATTTAAATTAATTTTTGTAAATTCTTACAAAAAGCCACAGGACATCATTTGTGCGTCCAATGAATTAACACTAAATCATTATAGATTGCCAGTATATTTATACATAAATAATCATTGGATATGTGTTATGATACGAGTATTCGTATGCCACATCGAGTTTAATGGCCTAATAATATATTTTGTGATTATCTCTTTTCACACTTCCCACACACAATTCATCTTGCTGGGTGAGCAGGGAGGGCCCCCCCTCCCCTCCCAAAAAAAATAATCAATTTTTGAGATATTCTAAAAATAGTCCAAGCACCCCTGGGCTCGGCCCGGCCCGGCCCAAAGATTGTACTATAAGTAGTAGAAACTTTGACAAAACTTAAAATCTCCCCAAATGATATAATTATCTTCTAAAATAATGCCCCCTTCCCGTTACCAAATGACAAATCATCGTATACATTGCTAAAAAAATAAACTTAGCTCATTTATTTTCTGTAAGTAGTAAAAACTTTGACAAAACTTAAAATCTCCCCAGATGATAAAATTATCTTCTAAAATAATGCCCCCTTCCCGTTTCCAAATCAAATCATCATATACATTGCTTAAAAATAAACTTAGTTCATTTATTTTCTACAACAATTTAAACAAATTTCCCCTTACAAATTTCAAAATCCATCTTCGTTAATTTACTTTATTCTTCTCAAACAAATAAAATCCCACAAAATCAATTATTTGATCTTTGAGATATCAAAAATTACTAGTTTTATTATCGGGAATAATTCAATTTTCGTCTCTCACTTATACCCTAATTTCAGTTTTGATCTCCCACATATCGCACTCTATCTAATTGAGCCCTCACTTATCTCAATTTCATTAGTTTTGGTCCCTCCGTTAACTCCTTCGTCAAATAGTTAACGGATGGTCAATTTTTCCTCCAAAACACACGATTTTGGCTGCAAGAAAGTCGAATTTCAGCATTTTTTTTCTTTAAAATCAGATTTTAATCCAAAAAATCTCATATTCTTCAACAACTAAACTCAAAACATGAGCAACTCATCATCTTCAACTTCAATGTTTTCGGATCAAGTGATTTCGGTTCGGTTTTCAGATTAAGTGATTATTTTCTCCTTGGTTTGCATGACAATGTTGCGGTAACGTGCCTTGCTCGGGCGTGTAGATCGGATTATGCTTCTTTATCGTGCTTAAACGTGAGATTTAATACACTTGTAAAAAATGGGTATTTGTATGAGTTGAGAAGGCAGTTGGGAATTGTGGAGCATTGGTTGTATATGGTTTGTGATCCGAAAGGATGGGAGGCATTCGACCCCTTCAGGAAAAAGTGGATGAGATTGCCCAAAATTTCTTTTGATGATTGTTTCAATTATGCGGATAAAGAGTTGCTTGCGGTGGGCAGTGAGTTGCTAGTTTTTAGACGTGAGTTGTTTGAATTCGCCATTTGGAAGTATAGCATGACATGTCGTGATTGGACCAAATGTGAAGGAATAAACCGTCCTCGTTGTCTTTTTGCTTGGGTCAATTGCTATAATAGCGGGAGGGAGTGATAAGAACGGTAGTGTGTTGAAATCAGCAGAACTTTATGATTCTTTAACGGGCAAATGAGAAATGTTGGCGTTGGCCATGAATTATTGAAAGAAGAACTAGAATTTGATGTTGAAGATAATGAGTTGCTCATGTTTTGTATTTAGTTGTTGAAGAAAATGCAATTTTTTTGGATTAAAATCTGATTTTAAAGGAAAAAAATGTTGAAATTCGACTTTCTTACTGCCAAAATTGTGTTTGGAGAGAAAATTGGCCCTCCGTTAACTATTGGACGGAGGAGTTAATGGAGGGACCAAAAGTGATGAAATTGAAATAAGTGAGGGGTCAATTAGATGAGTGTGATATGTGGGGAACCAAAACTGAAATTGGGTATAAGTGAGGGACGAAAATTGAAATTTTTCCTTTTATTATCATTATAAAGTAGAGAAAAGTATCACTCAATAACTTTTAGAATTTTATATTTATTTATTTCTTGCAATTATGTAGCTTATTTTAAATTTTATTGTGTGACTGTACCTTCACTTGCTTATTATTTGAGATTAATTTTCACAATAAGTGATCGAAAAAAATTGTTTAATGGTGTGTGTTTGTTTTCCTCTTTATGCCCCCATTTGTTTTTACTTTTACATCTCCATCAAAGTTAAGGCAATTCAAAGTCAATATCGATGTCCCTTTTGGGGATCAATTTCCACCTCCTTTCATAGTTAGAGCCCAAATTCTCTCAATATTTTTATCCACTAAAAAATTTTCTTTTATGAAAGGGAAAATTTGAATTTTTGTCCCACACTTATACCCAATTTTAGTTTTGGTCCCCCACATATCGCACTCATCTAATTGACCCCTCACTTATCTCAATTTTATCACTTTTGGTCCCTCCGTTAACTCCTTCGTCCAATAGTTAATGGAGGGCCAATTTTCCCTCTAAAACATACCACGGGCTACTCACCTGTCTTACTAAGAGTTTAGGTTTGTTGAGATTAGGCTACCATTTCCCACTTCTCACATCTTCCGCCCTTAGCCAAAAAATTCCCAAAAATCTCCTACACAAAGAAGTCTTTCAATCCGCCATTTCTTCCAAAATTGAAGGTTAAATCGGTGTTCATATCCTAAACCCTTACCCAAATTCGATTAATAATCCCCTGAACAATCATAATCCACATTCCCCCAATTTCTCAAAACCCTAGTTATTCGATTTTATACAAATTGTTGACGTCAAACCCTAAATCTGTCAACATCACTTGAAGAAAAGGATAAGAAGACACGATTTAAAGTAAAATTACTTTATTTTATGGGCTAGTTCTTCCATGGCGAGAAGACCCAAAAAGGGGCTAATGGGTACCCCTAACTACAGTAAATTCCTTTCTTTTTCGATTTCTGCATGTCACTAGGGTTAATTTAGAATGATTTATTGTATTTCTGAAATATTTTGAGATAGATTTTGTTGTGTTAGTTCATATATGTTAGGGTTTACATTTGTGAAATGTGTTGTTTGAACAATTTCTAATAATTGGTTAAATGTTAATCATATCTTCATAGTGACAGTTGAACAATTGTTGAATGTGTGTTTTTCTTGTTTCTTATTTGTTGTATGTAGATGGAGCTGGTGATGAGACATGCGTTACTGTCAGATTATTTCATGATGGGGTTATGAGTTTAAGTCCAGTTAGGTTTTACTCAGGGGGTAGTGTAGATTATTTTGATAATGTTGATCGGGAAATGTTTGGATTAATTGAGTTGAAGGGATTTGTAGGAGAACTAGGTTATGACAAAGAAAGGGTAAAATTTTGGCATCAATATGGTCACAACTTACATATGGGTAGTAAAGAACTTAAGGGGGATAGTGAAGTTTATGGTATGTTACCTCCCCCTCTGCCACTAGTGTATGAGAACAGGCCAGGGAGACCACCAAAGCTTAGAAAAAGAGGGTCTGATGAGCCACCTGCTCCCTATGCAACTAAACTGAAGAAAATTCAGAAGCCCACTAAATGCAAAAAATGTGTTGGGGAAGGGCACAATCACAGGACTTGTGGCAAAGAGGAGATAACAAATAGTGTTTCACCACACCAACCAATCCAAGGAAAGTGCAAACAATCCAAATGCACCCGCTGTAGCATCTAGTACTCCACAAAGCAGTTCAAAATGTAACTCCTACACCATCAAGGCCTGGAAAATTACCTGTAGCTCATGGTTTTTCATTTGTTTATTTCAGGAAATTGTTTTTCTTGTTTTAAACAATGTTTGTCTTTGTTGTTTTATAGGTTAGAAAAGCTCGCCAAAAGTAAGAAAATAGCTAATACCAATGTGGATTTTGAGATAGGAGAGACAAACAACACAGTTTCATCAATCAATGTTAGTATTTACTTAGATTATTTAAGATAATAAGCTTAGTTCCTGTTTTAAAATTCTTCTGGACTTTCATCACTTCATGCAGGTAACTCAATCTTCAAGTGTCAGAACTTCAGTCATTGTAAGGGGAGGCATAAACTTCATAAGTGTGCCAAACCTCAGAGCCACAATTGGAAGTCAAAATATAAGGGGGTTGCTCAAAAAAAACTGGTGGGAAAGGTGGATCACACAAGGTGGATCATAGTAGACATTGGAATCCTTAAGGTTTGAAACTTTTATTGGATGTAGTATGAACAGTTTGTTGGATTGTATTAGTGAACAACTACTACTTTTTAATGTGCTGATATAATTGTTGGCTTCAAGATTGTCACCTTTTAAGTATAATTTCTAGTGTTTGTTGGCGTTTGCATATTTAGTATTCCATTTGGGATATTCTTGATTTCAATTGTATTTATTCATAAGCAATGTTGTTTGTATTTAAAATTGAGCATGTCTCTAGATACCACAGGTGTTCTCTCAAAACTGATTCGACATCAAAATCTACTTGAAAAACCTGAGCAAAATCTTGAAGACGGAGGATTTGGAGACAACAGATTAGATGGAAAAGACACACAGACGTGAAAGAAGACAACTGTTCTGTAAAACCAAGAGCATAGCTCGAGGATGCAAGCAACAGTGTTGCTCACATTGACATTTCCCAAGAAGGGGATACGTGTTTTTCCCCTTAGGAGAACCACCATATTTTGTAGGCACTCTCAGCAGCAAAACAGGGCAGCACTCAAAATCTATATACTCGAAAATAGGGTATATTCGAAATACTCACATGCTCGAAAAACTATGATTTAGAAATTTAGAGTACTCGAAATGCCATCCTGCTAGAAACTTGAGGTACTCGAAAGAAAGACATTGAATATGGTCATACTCGAAAATGTCATGTTCAAAAAACCCCAAAAACTCTGAAAATACATCATGCTCAAAATCACCATGTTCAAAATAAGGAAAATTCGAATCTCATCTTACTCAAAATGAAAATTATATACTTTACAAAATACCAATGTGCTCAAAGTAAAGCATGCTCGAAGATGAAGGTTTTGAGACCTCGCAATCCAAGATATGTGCTCGAGGAACTAAATGGAACAGGTCGTGAAGGGTAAGAATTCGGGGACTTACCATTAATCAAATCTTAATCGAAGGGGTAATTCGAAAAAATGAAAGAAATAATTTCACTGCGATCTTTGGTTGCTCGAAAGGCGAGTCAAAGAAGAGAGACGCTCGAAACTTGCATGCTCGAGATAAGGCACACTCGAAATACTATGTTTTCGAAATGAGGCATACTCAAAATACTATGTGCTCGAAATGAGTATACTCAAAACACCATATGTTCGAAAACCTATGTGCTCGAAATCTACAGGCTCAAAGGTCATCATGCTCAAAATTAAAAATTTACATGCTCAAAGTAAAGCATGCTCGAAGATGAACTCGAAACGTTCATGTATATTAGGGGGGCATTTGTTTACACCATAAAATAATTTGGATTTTCGAATTACAGAGCCCAAATAGCCCGAACTGTAAAAATTCGAAAAGAAGAAAATTGGGTCTACAAGTAGATAAGATAAGGCCCAATAAACTCAGAAAATAGCAGAAATGCAGACTGGGTTGATAAAAACCCAATAACCGAATCTGAAGAAATCCAGAGAGTCCAAAAGCCAATAACCTGCATTCAAAGAAGACGCGCCAAGTTGAGAATTTTGAACAAGACGGTTGGATGCAGTTGACGGCAGTTCCCGAAAAAGAAGAACGTGGGTTCTCTAAGGCCAAGATATATAGGCAGCCAAGACGAAGAAAAGAAAATTATCGCAAGATCATCAGACTTCTGTATTTTCGTTTTCTTAGGAGTACTTTCTAGCGTAATGTAGGAGTAGATCGTAGCGTAACTTAGGAATAGTTGTAGTGTAGACTCGATGACATTTGCCTTTAAGGCTTGTATCGGCATTCGCTTGCCTGTAATGTTTTGGAATTGAAAACTTTCATGGAGGTGTAAATTATCGTTTATTCAGATTTAAGTATCGAATAGATAGTTTATGCACTGGACTTGAGTTTTCAATTTACCCTTTTGAGTTCGAACATATTCAAGTATGGAAAAAAGAAAGGTTCACACGTAGATACAAAATTATCTTGTGTCAAATTTAAATATCAGAGAGATAGTTTTTACCTGGACTTGAGTTTTTCTTTTATTGTATTATTGTGTCATTCGAAGACGATAATCAACACCCAAAATAATACATTTGATCGAAAGATTCTCACGTAGGTACAAAGTTGTCTTGTGTCAGATTTAAATATCAGAGAGACAGTTTTTACCTGGACTTAAATTTTTCTTTTATTGTATCATTTGAAGATGATAAACATTTCAGTCAATTGCGGTCCTAACAACTAAGTTAAACAACACATCGAAGTGTTAAATTCTGAACCACCGTCTAGCGTATCGAACTCGAGCGCGGGAGTTGAAAGATAATTCTAAGATAAGAATTATCGCGGGGCTTGAAATACGCAATTGGATCCACCCTAATCTAGTTTGTTTTTATTTTCGAAACACTCATCATTGAATTATTTTTTCTTTTCTTATCTTTATATTCTCCCGGATTTTCTTCCTAAAAACTCTAATCCTCTTTTTCCTTATTCACGCTCCAAAACTCTTCCTAAACTAAAACTTTTCACTTGTTCCATTTAGTTGTATTATAAAAAGAGGGTATAAAAGTCAATTTAACATGACATCAAGGGTCAAAATGCAAAAACAGTATCAAATTTGCACTCGCTCTCCTCGGGTGTATTCCAAACATCGTTAATTGCTGATGGAGAGGGGGCCATTGTAAAGACTTTACAATTTAGAAGAATTTTTTAGGCTATTCTTTCAACATTGAGGGGTTTTTAGCGTTTTTGCAAAAAACGGATTTTATGCATTCTATCCTTTAAAAAGTTATCCTAGATAATTTCAATTTTTGAAAAATAACTCTGTCGTGTGTAGAACTTGATGTCGAATTTCTGAAAAGTAAAAGCTGGCACATGAATGTTAAATAGATTTTGGATGTTGCTTTAAATATAAAACTTGGAAAAATTACGGATGTATTCTATACGATAAGGGGTCTTGCAAAATTAATCATGTTGATTATAAAATTTCAACTTTAGTCAGATCGTAAAATGTTAGACAGAAAAATACGTGTTTTTTTCACGTATATATTGTTAGTCTCAGAAATACAAAACTATAATTCTTCAAACTTTTCTTTGAACGAGAGTCGGGTGTTTGGCTTATTAATGAAATAAATCCCAAAAAAAAAAAAAAAAAAACTGTAATGTCTTCTTGGTGAACCCCACCCACTCCACCCTCATAATCACACAAGCCAACACTCTCACCCTCTCGCCCCGTCGTTCCCACACCGTAGCATAGCCGAGCTGCTGCCCGCCTAAGATGTCGAAGAGGTGGTGCAATTGAAGATTTGACGGATAGGGAGGGCTGGTGAGTAGAGGGCCGGTGAGTAGCAGTCGGTGGCGCAGTGGAGGTCTTGTAATGATTTAAATGTAATTTTAATTAATTATAATTAGATGAGAGGTATGTGTATCTTCTTTTTTTGAAACATCAAATAATATGTGACACCCTATATGTTATTTCAATTACAAATCACAACATAAATATTACAACCCCTTGTATTTTCTTAAAGCTACAACCCCCCTCTCTATATTTTAACATTACATTTCAATCCTCTATTGTTTGGAAAATTACATTTAACCCCATTGGGGTATTTTAGTCATAAAAGATATATCTATTTGGAAAATTACATTTAACTCCATTGGGTATTTTGGTCATACAAAATATATCTATTGCCATTTTTGGATGCTAACCAACGATATCTCAGTGGTAAATGAATGTAATTATACAACTAAGTGGGTTGATAACTATAATTCAGTGGTAAATGTAATTACACGGCTTAGTGGCTATGATGCACGGGTACGGATACGAGGATACGGGTACGATATGACATGAATACAAAATACTGCAAATCTCAAAATAAATTGATTCGATAAATTCATTGATATAAATAAAATTTTGTCTAGTTCTGTAAATTTATTTGTCATTTATTTAACTTTTATGTGTCCATTTTTAACGAAATACCGAAAATATTATCTCTTTTCCTATTTTAGTCCAAAATGTATTGTACACTATTTAAAAAATTACTCTATTCGGTATCTAAAATGTGTCGGATACTTCAAATTTTGTGTCGGATACGGTATCCAAAATTTTTTCTTTTCTTTTTATTTTTGGACACTTCAAAAATGGTCCGGACACGGTACCCGAGAGTATTCGTGCCGGATACAGGTACGATACAAATACGATACTGCATGGGGTCGATTTGAGGAGTATCCGTTCATCATAGCTTAGTGGTAGATAATTATAATTTCGACTATAAGAGAGGGGAAATATGTGTAAATAAAAAATGTTAACAAGGGATACTCTGATTGGATGAGATGTTATTTTCCATTTTTTATTTTTCTTTGAAAAATTAAGAGATTTAAATTTTAGGTAGCAGAGATATGATGATGAAAGTGGGTTTGGATGAGTTTTTTTGATAGAATGCAATGAATAGTTAGGATGTGATATGTTTATTTCTTGTAAGAATTTTTTTTTTTTTTTTATGAAAAATGGTATGGATGAGTTTTGTTTTATAAGAAAATTTAGACATATCTAAATTAAACTCATCGATTAAGGCATCCAAAAATATACAAATTGGATTTTCTTTCACACCTTGCGTCATTTCAAATCATGATATATCATTTCGAATCAAGATATATAATTATTTAGTTGCATATATATGTCAATATATTGATGGATAAAAGCCTTTTAATTATTGGGTAAACTGTCAAATCATAAATAGTAAAAAAATTAATTTTCTTGAGAAAACTTTGGGAGAAATGCAATTACATTTATTTTTGTAAGGAAATTTTAGATTGTTTTTGGGAATATTTACTATAGCATTTTTTGAAACATTTCTAAGAGATTCCAAACAAAGTGCATTTTTTATGAAAAAATTATATGAAGAATTGGAAAATAAGAAATAATGAGGTTCCATCCAATTGAAGCCTATATGTTCTATTTTTATTAAAGTTCGATGTTTAGCTTTTAATTAAAATTTTATTACTAAATAAAACTTTATTAAAATATTCGGGAAAATGTAGAGGCAAAAATCCATGGTAAATTCAAAAATCCATGGTAAATTATAATCCGCGCCCGACTGGCCGAACCCGTATCTCACAAAGTAACTAAATTACATTTGTTATTACTATATAAAACTTTATTAAAATATTCGGGAAAATGCAGAGGCAAAAATCCATGGTAAATTCAGCGCCCGACTGGTCGAACCCGTATCTCACAAAGTGAGTGGTGATCATCCATTTTGTGACTGGGCCAAACCGGTCAGGGCTTTGAAATTTTCCAAAATCCATTGAGTTGCAAAGGGAAAAGTGTTGAAATTCTTTCTGACTGATGTTTCGATTTTAAGCTTATACTTATTTTCGTTTTTTTAAGAGCAATCTGAATTTTCTATTATAAATAGTGTACAAAATTTAATTTATTTATATATTTAAGAAAAAAAAGTTATACACTTGTCAAATGCGTATTTTGACATAAAGAACTTTGTGTGTGGCGTATTTTGACATAGAGGACCTTCTAGGTACAAAATTCATGTTCATTTCTTCTAGGTACAAAATTCATGTTCATTTATATATTTTTTTTAAAAAATTATACACTTGTCAAATGCGTATTTTGACATAGAGGACCTCGTGTGTTGCGTATTTTGACAGAAGAGGACATTGTGTGTTTCGGGAGGAGAGATCTTTGGATAATAAATTTGGCCAGGGAGGAGAGTTCTTTGGTTAATTAATTTGGCGGGTGGAGGCGGCGACCGGCCAGCGGCGGGGGCTGCAGTAAAATCAAGCACAAAAACGAGAACCTAACCAAAATCGAGAAAGTCACATTCACATAAACCAGGAGTAGGACTATATAGGTACAACTCTACAAGGTACAAAGGTACAAACACACGATGATGTGCTAATTTATTACACCCAGCATCCTCCCCAAACTAAGACCAGCCGGAGAGAAACACCTCTTTATTCTACACCACAGCACGGCGGCGATCCAGCGCCACTACTCCATTCAGAAATACAGGGCCCTCACGGGGCACTCGGTAGGGGACTGCCACTTGCACATGCGGGGAAGCGACTCAGCCTTTCTCCTCATCATTTCCTGCATCTCCTCCTCCATTTGCTCTTGCTGCTTCATCACCATCTGCTTGATGGCGTCACAGCGGCACTCCGATCTGATGTTGCCCATCTCCTCGCAGCACTCCTGGAGGTGCTCCTCCTGGTACCGGGGGTTAGCCACCGCGCTCCTCAGGAAGGGTGTTTCGTACGACCTTCCCCCCATCTGCATCATCCATTGCATGCAGTGCTGCATACGCTGCCGCTTGATCTCCTGCTGGCACGATTGTCGCGGATTCACCTCATCCATTGTGGTGGTCACCACCGTGGTGTAGGTGGTGGCGCTGGCTACAGCGACGAGAGCGGCGAAGAGGGCGGCGAAAATTACGAGCTTGGCCATGGTGATGAATGTTTTGCTGTATGTGAAGGTGCTAGTTTATTCTTTTTGGTGGAGAGGACGAACTGGGGAAGAAGAGAGGGGTATTTATAGGGGAGTTGAGGATTTGCATGGCGAGAACGTGGAGGTGGTAAAGCAGAGTAGCTAGGCAGGGTGGTGAGGTGTCGAGGAGAGCGGAATTGAGCTTCCACGTATGTAACTCATGCATGCATATACTGCCATTAACTTAAACTAGCTACTCAGGCATATACATACTGCCATTTAAGTTGCCTGTTGTTGCCTGTTTCTGTAGTGCATTATATTCATGCAATTGTTTGTTTGGATTAGAGTTCAAGCGGGGAGGGACGGAGCCAGAAATATAAATTTGAGGGGGGTGAATGTAAAATAAAGGGTGTAAAATTAAATATTTTTAATTTTTGAGAGGCAAAATTTGTAGGGTAAAAAGTTTAATTTTTCAAAGTTGAAGGGGGATGGGTGCCCCCACCGGCCCCCATGTGGCTCCAGGCCGTGCAGTGTCGGACACAAACACTGCTCCGACACGCCTTTGACACATGTCAGACACGGCTAATATGTGTCTAAGATTTAAAGACAGTGAAGCACGAGGCTCATGGCCCATTAGACACTGCTATAAATAGTAGAAAAATTAGATTATTTGAAGGAGAATATCTAAAAAATCTAAAAACCTCTGCTAACACAAATGTGGGTGGGAACCGCACGTAATACATCTTAATGCCTGAAAGATATAAACACTAAGATCATTAGATTCACTTTAACATAGATCTTTCCAAAGCACACCACTTCGCGGTACTCAAACCTTGTTTTGGCCTTCAATTACATCACATGTAACATTTTCTTCTACTTTATTCCCAATTGTTCGGCCTATTTATATATGAGAGAAACCTAATTTAATGTGAGTCGAGCCAAGTTTGAACTTACAAATTGAACACAATTAATTTGTAAGCTGAGTTTGAGCTACTTAAGATACACTAAACATCTAAAACACTAAAAAATTCAGAATTTGACCCATATAACCCATATTTGTAGGTCAAAGTATGTATATAAAGATGGACTTGGTCTTAGGAAATGCTTGAATTAGTAATTAGGGCCAAATGAATGACCCACATTCACTGTCCCTAGTTCAAATGTAATTTATTAAAAAGGAATTGCGATATACTAATTGATTACAAGATATACGATCAAATTGTATTTGGATCCGATCGAACGTAATTTGAGTAAGAGTTTTTTGGATCATCATCAAAGATAATGAAACATCATTTACACAAATGTCCTTACAAGTCAAAAGTACGTGTATATATGTGTGTGGTTGGTTGTGGAGAAATTCATTTTCGCATGTTATACATTTATCATTCGTCTACGAGTGACAATCAAGAATGTTATATTATTCTATTACATGTGGTCTTAATTTTATTTTATAATTAAAATTTTATCTATTAATAAAACAAGATAATACAAGAAACAAATCAAGAACATACACCTCTTGATCTTCCTCCATACAAGTGTTAATCAAAAAATAAGACTCAATAATAAAAGTACAAAACAAGGTCCAACACCATGAACTTTGAATTCTAGAATGTAAACCTAAATCTTGTCCAAACCAACAGACTACATCTGGGCGGGGCTCTCAATCCCAAATAAAGAAGTTTTGAAAATGAAGAAGACCTTTGTCCTCGAGAGAGGAGCATGGTTCAAAGTATCGGCCGATATCCATTGATATTGGCCAATACATAACCGGATCGGCGCCGTCCGATCCGATAAAAATGCTCGATACGGTATGTCATCCGGTATGTATAATATCGCCGATCGGATATCATCCGATATTATCGCCGATATAATGATAATATCGGCTAACTTGGATATTATCGGTCGATATAATGATAATATCAGCGATACTTGTTCTCTCAAATATACAAATGTGTTTCTTGATTTCATTGTGTATTTGAGAAACTATCATGGGGATTATCGATTTTTATAGTATAAAAAACTCATGAGATTACAGAGAAATAGCAAAAGAAGTCGCATTCTTATCTTCCATCCATTATGTGTGGAATGTATGTGTGAATGTTTTTGTTTGGCATGACAACACTATGTGTGGACTGTGAAAGTCTTTGTATATGAATAATATATTTGAAATAGTAATTAAAAAATTCAATTGATAGATTACTTGTTTGGAAGCTAAATTTCAAAAGTTTTGATAGATCGCATTTCAAAATACTTAGAATCTTATATGGAAGGACTACGTGGAGGAAATAGCTAGAATCTCACAGTAAGAAAGTCCAAATTGATAGATTGTATGGAAGGAAAATTATTCGGAGCAATAATAAAAGAATCCAATAATATTCTTTTGTTTGTTGCTTGAGAGAAAAAAAATGCTAGAATCTTGTTGTGGTTAACTAAGTGCATTCATATATTATATTTATGCATTAATTTTATAAGCTACTAGAATGATATGTTTAACTTTAGTGATGGTTAATATAGTAAGAATTTTTAATATGTATTAATAAGTAGTAATTTGTGTTATTTATATTTTTGTAATTTATATTTTTCTCTAATTTTACTGATTTTTCTAGAATTTCTGGAGCATTAATAATGCTTTTGTATCGTATCGCCCCATAATATCCTGATAGATCGCGACCGATATGAAACAGCACCCCCCGATATTATCGTCGATACCGCGGCTTTGAACCATGGAGAGGGAAGGCAAACGTGACGACTTCTATCATGAGTCATCTTATATCCATTGATGCGGAAGAGCAAAATCTCTCAACACACACCACCACGCTTTAGGTCTTGTCTGAAATATTAAGTTATTGAAACTAGTAAACATACATCAAACTCCGTCGAACAAATGATGCAGATTCCTTAATTATTCTATTTTATAGATACAAATAGTTAAAATTTGAGGAAGTGACCTTTTTTTTTGTTTTTGTGTTTTTTGCTGCTACGGAAGTGACTATTTGAGTGAGCTTTGTTTCCAATATTTTGAACTGTCTTTTTATCTTTTTGGTACTTGACAAAAAGTTTGGATAGAATTGACTCCGTTAACTTATTACGGGTCAGGATATGCTTTTGGAACCAAAAGTACTTATAGATTATTCACCAACATTACCCTCACATAGGGAATTGAACCCATTACCTTTTTGACAGGAAGTGGTCCGTCCTTACCAATTGAGTCAGTTGTTGTTGACTTTTGAACTGTCTTTTGATGGAACATACAACACTCAAGAAACTTTTTAGTTTCTTATCAAAAAAAAAGAACCCTTTAGTTCAAATTAATATTCCATTTGATACTTCATAACACATATACAAAATAATGAGCGTATTTATACCTTTTATAAAGTATAAAAAGTATATAGATGACAAATGAGCATGTCAATAAAGGTGAAAAATATGAAAAATACGCTCATTTTTTTAATAAATTGGATTTTTTGTACACCTTTTAAGAATATATGGGGTAATTAGCCTATTTTATTAACACACGAGGTTTTTAGGATTTTTGAAATAACATAGGGGTTTTATGCAACTACCCCAAAATAAAACTCTAAAAACTTTGATAAGTGATAAAAATGATTATTTTATTCTTCAGCTGCTCTCTGAACGTTCTTTTTCCCCTCTCATCTTTACTTTTCCTTCTTATTTCCCCCCCCCCCCCCCCAAATATCTTTTATAGTCCCGTTTTATTACAAAAATGACTTTTAATCTATAAATTAAAACAATAAACTAATTAATCATTATATATATATATTTTTTAGAACCCCCATTTTTGATTCAGTGTTTCGCGACCACCTAATCCTAAGTTCCTAACCACACTTTCATATAAATCCTTGAATTCCACAAAATACGACTCTGTTTCTTTCTCCCAAGCACAGACTTGTGTTTCTCTCTCTCTGCTCAAGACTTATCCGAATTTGGGGTTCCGTTCTCTAATCGCCGTTTCAATCTTCGATCAAACCCTAGTTCTCGGATCAGGTACGCTAATTCGTTCCGATTTCCCCCCTCAATTTACATAGATCCTTTCAGATCTGTTCATATATTTGTAATAACTCAGATCATCTTTTTGCTTGTGTGATTGTGCTTGTGAATTAGAATAGACGCCTCTTTTCCTGTGGATCGAAGCGTCCGTCATATGATATGCCTCGTTGAAAATCTTATTTATGTTCTGTAATTTGTTTATTATTGAAATAGATCTGTTTCTCGGTTTTTTTTTTTTGGTCGATTTTGTTAACTTTTCCGTGTGCGATTAGTTGTCTGGTATGGCTTCTCTTCTTCTTAGTGGAGTTTCAAATTCATGATTCTTATGGATTTATATATATATATATATTTATATATTATATGTGTCAAACTTAAGTGATGCATCTCTAATATGTTCTCCTTTTTGATGTGTTCTAAATTGTTATTGTCACCTGTGCCTCTACATAAAACTGCAGCTTTTCGAGACTTCATTTAGTTGTGATGTGCTTTATTGGCTGATTTTTGGTAGTTGTATTTCTGTTCTTGATCAGGTCTGAGCATTTGAGTTTAATTCGAAGATATCTTGTTTGCTCCGTCACATTTTGCTGCATCAAACCAAGTTTCATGTCTGAATTTGACATCCAGACCCCTGCTGCTTTCGGTATGCTTCTGTACATATAGTTTGGATTTGCTTCTTAGTTCACAATCTTTCTTAATTATGTTACGGAGTGGAAAAAGGTAAAGTTGATGAAGCTTGAAGAGAAGCATGCAACTAATGAAATATATTTGAGTAAAAAAAAGGTTCTTGGAGACCTTACTAATATGCAAGGGGAGTAGGGAAGTGCTCTCCTTTTTCCTGGGATTTACTACTGACTTTGATTTTTTGATATAACTGGTAGATCCTTTCGCTGATGCAAATGCTGGGAATTCTGGTGCTGGGACAAAGGAATACATTCACATTCGCGTACAGCAAAGGAATGGTCGGAAAAGCCTAACAACAGTGCAGGGATTGAAGAAAGAGTTCAGCTATAACAAAATTCTTAAGGATCTTAAGAAAGAATTCTGCTGTAATGGAACTGTTGTTGAGGACCCAGAACTAGGCCAGGTTAGAGCTGGTTTTAGGATTATTCCCTTTCCTTTCCTTTGATGGCTTAACAGTCATATTCAATCAAAACTTTTCCTTTGGTATAGGTTATTCAACTCCAAGGTGATCAGCGCAAGAACGTTTCGGCCTTCCTTGTTCAGGTGATTTTTCACACCCGTGTCACTTCTCCTTGTGAACATGAAAACTTAATTTATAAAAAAAAATGGAAATGTCAAATTGAAAATATAATATAAGAGAAAGAAAAGGAGAATAGAGATTCGCCCGTAGCAAATCTTTCTGTAGAAAAGAAGCGATGGTAGTAAAGTAGCCTCCTGCTTGGGGAGCTTGAAAAATATAATAATTATATAGGACATTTAGAGTGACTAACGTAGATTGGCCAATTGGTTAATAATCCTCTGTTTTGGAAACAGGCTGGAATCGTGAAAAAGGAGCATATCAAGATTCATGGTTTCTGAGCTGTGGCATCTGTCGGTGGCTGTGGATTATTGTGTTAAGTGCCCGATATGATATGTGAAGCTATTGTAAACTAAGTAGTATGCTGATATACATTTCCAGTATCTCCTACGTGTGGTGTTGACATGGGTTATTTTATTATTAGTGGATATGAACTATAATGACATAAGTGATCTGAATGCCATGTCTTGTCTGTCTGCTTAACTTTGTTACTATGTTCGTTTCCGTGTTCTTTTTTTTCCTTCCCCAATATCCACTCATGGATGTCATGGAAACTGGAACTCCAGGAGGGTATGAAGGTAGGGATTGTTTTATTATGGCATTATATACTAAATACCTATTTGAGTGAATATTGAAAGGCTGGAGAAAAGTCGGAATATATGTCAAGGCACAATATTTCTTACGTATGTAGATCTTTTGATGGTATATACTGGCGGTCTAAAGATGCACATTTCTTGTGCATGACATTTCTCGGCAAGCTCGTCTTGCAATATACCTTGGATTGGTATGCTTCTGGCAGTAATGTATTTGCAACTTTGAATCTTTGACATTTCTCAGTAAGTTGGTCTTGCATGTACCTCTAGACTGATTCGTGTTCGCCGAGTGATGTGTTGGCTACTTTGAAACGTAATAGCTTTGTTGACTCTGGGATTCCCACTATAGAGGAGATGTGGCTGGTTGTGGTGGTTGTCTGGCATTACAAGGCTTGAAGCTTGATACTCTTTTGGTTTGAAACTGCTATCCTTTGTCTTGTGCTTGGATTAAGGTAAGGAAAACGTCATGAGGAGATGTTTTGCTGAAATGCTCGCATATTCTACATTGTTTTTCAATTTTTTTTTTTTTTTAAAAATTTTGTTCTCACACCATAATTCACGAAAGCGATGGTCATTGGTTGACTATTGTTGGTTGACTATTTACAATGTGTGGGCGGCTGGGCGCGTCGCTTACTCGTATATTAATATTTAGAGTGAAATACAAATACAATCTTTTGAGGTTTGGTTTGCTTATAGACAATTAACTAGTTGTTGCCCCATGCGTTGCACGGGTACATAACATTTGTTTGTTTTAAAAGGATTCTCATATACTACATCAAAAAAACAACATATCTATGCTTTTAACAAATTAGTAAAGAGCATGTGCATTTCACGTGATTCATAAAAATTTACTAAAATAACTGTAAAAATTAAATAAATATTAAATATTAATATGTAAAATCAATATAAATAGAAGACAGCATCTTTACTAAAAAATATACATTGAAATGTTTAATATGGATAAGTTCTAAATTATCTTTAAAGTAATTCGACTATTCAAGTATGTACTTGAAGAGGATGCACGTATGTTTTACTGATTCGGTAATTTATTAACATATTGATTACATTTTTGTTTTTCCTCATCATCTAAGTTACGGTAGCAATCATAATTTAAATATTATAACGAAATAAATTGAATATCAGTGGTAGTTTTTACACATAAAATAAAATAACTTAAAATGATAAGTAATGTTGTTAATGTTGCTCGATTTTTCAAGTAGTCAACTAAGAAGGCATTTTTTGTAAAACTCTGGTAGAATAGCTCTAATAAGATGGTATATTAATTCATCTTCATTGTCACTCATTAATCATTAATGTAGAATTTTAATGTTACCTTTATTATAAGTTGGTTTAATCATTGTTCCCAACTCTCAATAACAACTCACTGAAGTTAGGTAATTTCTAACCCTATTTTTTCAACTATACATCTTTATGTGAAGCTCAAAATAAATAGGTAATTTGATGATAAACCACAATCAAATATAATAGTGAAGTATGCACTATTCTATAATATATTCTTAATTTAGTTTGGTCATTTAATATTTTTATTTTTAGTTTAGTTTATTCAATGATATAGATACCTACCTTTTATTTTATATTTGTATTATTAGAAAAATATAGGACATTTAACTTGAAAGTTATTTTGTAATCAAACTATACAAAACATAACACTCATCAAAGAATAATTATATGGTCCATGTCTAATTTGACTAAAAAATTATGTCATTCAGTCAAATTATTCATACATAATTTCTTTTACTTGAAAGATTTTGTAATTCAATTATCTACCATATATGATAAAAAAATCCAAATAAAAAAGATATATATGAGTTTACCAATTACTATTTTAAAAATCCTTGCAACAACTAATTACATTTCTATTATTGTCACATTTTGATTGTTTTTCTCCCTAATTACAGTGGTGTTAAGTTTGGAATTAAATAGTCAATTATTGCACACGCTTATAATTTTTTATTTTTTCTACGTTAGTAATTTTTTTATCATCTCATTAATTCAATTTTAAGTTAAAGTCTTGTTTTATCAATTGGATTATCTTACAATCGTAGTTTTCATAAATTTAGATTTTTTTTAATTTTTTTTCTATTGTATATATATTCACATGAGCCATTAAGTGCTTCTATATTGTGAATAATCTTCTCTATAGTATGATTTTAAAATGAGTATAAGAAATAAATAAATATGCTATATGACAAATTTATACAACATAAACAAATTTAAATAATTATATCTTTCAAATTTTTTACTTTTGGAACAAGGTACTACCAATGAAGTGCAAATATCTCCCCATCAAGTTAAGAAAGAGATACCATTGTCAATACACTAACGTAGTCCTACCTTCAAAACGTCACCATATTTTGGAGCTATGTTATTGAAAAGTGGCAGAAACCATCATCATTATTTGGAACATGTATTTCTTGATGTACTCCGCAATTCTATACACTTGAATTCTTTTTATTAGATAAAGTTTACTTTTCGAGTTATATGAAAAACATAACAGGTTATCTATCGTTCTTGAATACTACTTCAAACAAAATTTTAGTTTTCATTATTTGCATTCAGGGACAGAGCCAGGGAGGCTGGAGGGTGCGCTCCCCCACCCCCCCAATTTTGAAAAATTATTGTTTTTACAATACAAAATTTTTGATATTCGAATTTTGCCCCCCCTCAAAATCGAAAAATATCACACTTTCTCCCTTTTCTTTGAGTTCGCCCCTCCCAAACCTAAAATCCTGATTATAGCGAAAAAAATCTAGGAGTATAAAATATGTCAAAAATTGTAATTGAACGTAGTTCCTTATTATATTTTTTCAGTTAAATCTAGTGTACCGCACCCCCCTTGAATTCTTCGTCTATCTAGCAAAACAAAAGTGTATAGTTATATCATAACAATCTCGCCCCCCCTCAATAAAATTCCTGGCTCCGTCCCTGCTTGCATTTATATGAAATTTTGAAATAAATTCTTTAAATTGAACTATTCATATTTATAAGAATCATTTTAATTAGTATTAAACTCCACCTATCATATATATTGAACAAAAATTGGATGAAATTTTTGAATTAGATCGTGCGGAATTATGAAGTATTAATTTCAAGTTCATGCACATCTATTTGGTAATAATGATAAATATTTTTTTAATTAGAGGATAAAATTAATTTATTACTTTAGGGTTATTTTGGTCTTAACAAAAAAGTTAGAAATGTAAATAATGCAAATCATCCCAAATTATTCATACTTTTAGAATAGATATAGATGAATTGGATTATAATGCTATTAAAAGAATGCTCATTAAACTTTCAAATTTGATTATTTGAAATAAATAGGCGTTTAGTGCAATATCTTACAGTTGCACAAAAAAATATTATTAAAGAAATCAGTTAAATGATGGTTAGATTTTTGTGATTGAAATATCTTCTAACTTTGCAAGAGAAAAAAGGATAATAATATATTATAAGTCAATCATTTCAAAAAACTTGATTCAAATATATATTAAAAAAACTGATAACTACATTGAAAGGAAATAGATAAAAAAAAAATCACTTTATTTTTTTGTAAAAGGGACTTTCGGTTTTTTTTTTCCCCTGAATATCTCTTTGAAAGTTCTTTATATGAAGTTAGTTTTTTTTTTTTCAAAAAAAAAAAACTACGACATAATCAACTTCAAACCATTTAACTTCTTTTGATCCAACAAAATACCAACATACTCCATTTTTGTTAAAATAAATCTTATCCAAATCCATTTGTTTTACCATTGGTTGAAAATAGATAGTTTCGCCACTGTAGAGATGTTAGAATTTTATGAGGATATATATGAGTCATATACTCATACATAGATGGAAAATGTATATGAAATAGGACAACAAAATCAGTATGTATAATTAACATAATTTGTATGTGTAGATTTTATAATAAAAATAAATGCATTTAATTTAATGCAATGTCAAGTAACATTAAGTCTTCACATACTTACATCTTGATAGGTGAACTACAAAGATAAGACTTCACACGTTATTGTTATTGTTGGTAAAATTTAACTGTGATAAAATGGATATGTAATTTGGAATCGAGGCAAGAATGAACTCTGTCCTTAACATAATATTGCCACGCTATAGCCCTGCTATTGGTGGTACGGGTTGGTGCAATTTGTGTCCCAAGATACAACGATTCTTTTCGGGATTGAACCACTTCAAAATCGAGACCCACGAACGAAACCCTGTTTCGAACTCTCAATAACAAAATGATTCACCTCTTGATTTTGTTATTCCCAGAATAACGAAACTTGAGAGAATGAACATAGATGAAGAGGAATTGTTGATTCACTCTTAGAAAGAAATGATCATCCAAGGGAATTTATATAGGTGTTAGAAACAAGAGGGGCCATAAGTGTCATTAAATTTAATGACTCACATAAATGTCATTAAATTTAATATAATGACTCACATGTAACGGTTGTAACGGTTTTGACCGTCATAAATACAACCAATCACATGTGTATTAAAAATACAGCTCGTACAATCGTGGCCATCGATTGTAATGAGTAGTATCTTTAACTCCTCATCGTTTTACACCGTTGGATCAGAAGAAATTCACAGTAAACTCATAGATTTTCAAACCACAATTTCAGCATTTAATTTTTCATTCGTCTGAACTCGGATTAGAGAAATTCGAAATGCACATGTGTTGTTCGAATTTGTTACCGAAAGTACGCCACACGTACTTTATTTACATCCGATTTCCAACAATTATTAATCTAGAACTCGTGCAATTAGACAACCAACTAAAACAACCAATTTAAGCAACAAAAATTCATTGTGGACAAAGACTTTATTCAAGATATCATCTTCGGAACAAATCTTGTGCCAACTTTAACTTGTCAACATGAAAATGAATTTGTAGCGGTCTTTAAATGACCAGTAAGAAAAGTCATAATATAACAGTAGAGGAGAAAAAACTACGATTATTTAAATATTGATAGGATTGTAATTACCTGTGTAAATTCAATATTCTTCAATTTTTAGATTTTATAGCAATATACTCCTGCAACAAAGAAAAAAGATTGGCTAAAAGTTAAAGAACAAATTGTTAAATTACAAAGAACACTAAATTACAAAGCTATCAAATAGCTGAGATGTATACTTTTCGATGACTATAAAGAAACCTTATATTGGGGTTCAAAGAGAAAAAATTCAGTTCACGGAGAGAGGGGCAATTCTATGTCAGGCCCATCCCAATGGTCCTAACCCTTTTAACGTCACACATTTTCATTGAGGAGGGTGGTTTCTACATGGGTGGTTGGTGATAAAAACCACCCACCCCAGCATAAATATGTGGTGTTAAAGGGGTTAGGACCATTGGGGTGGGACTAACTTAGAATTTTCCCGGAGGGAGAAGAAAATTCACATTTATCCAAAGAAAGAAAATTCATATCTATTATCTATTATCTATTATATATATTATAGCAAAGCGGTTTGTTGACCCCAATGCCAATTTTGACTCAAAATTCTTAATTCTCAGAATTTCGAGTTTTTTTATTGTGTTCAAAAATTCTCATTGGTTGTTTAAATTCTTAAATATTAATTAATTTCTTAAATCATCCAATTAATACTAATTGATACTTTCCTATTCACAAGGCTTGCATCCGAAATGGAAAAAAAAAATCATTCTAATATTTAAAAAATGAATTGACATGAAAATAGAAAGGTCAAAAGTTAATTGAAAGTTTCTTATTTACATGTCTTGCAACCGAAATGGCAAGAAAAACTTTCATTCTACTATTTTAAAAATGAATTAACATAAAATGGAAAGAACAAAAGTTGCTCCATATAATTGAAATGTAATCTCAGCCGGCCCCAATGATAAATAATTAGCTAAAATTAATTTGTTAAATAAGGCCTAGCTTTGTGATGAAGTCTTAATTTAGGCTAATAAATAAATCATGTTTAAATTTAGCTGAGATTCACTATTTTGAGTAAATAAAGAGTTTTTTCAGAATATGTTATATGCTATATCTATTATATATAGATTACAATTTTTCCTCCATTTTAATTTATTAAAAGACACAAAGCATTTGCAGTTCTTCATTGTTCTTTTATCTTCATATTGTTCAGTCTATCTCTCTTGGTAAGTCTTAATTTCGATTTTAAATAGTATATTCTTTCAATATCATATGTTAATTGAATTTTTACAAAAACAATTATACTGTAATCGTAGGGTGATATTTGCAAACAACATTTGAGTTATCAAGTTTTGTGGTAAGTCAAAAAGATAAATTTTTTGTTGTCTTTCTACATGATTTTATAATTTCTTAAGTGTTTCGAGAACAATCATAAACCCACTGAAATATTATAATTTGTTTAGTGTTAATTGCTTTTTTTTCCCTTCAAAATTTGTATTCTTATTGCAGGGTGATATTTGCAAAAAATACATTTAAGTAATCAAGTTTTGTGGTAAGTTAATCATAAGTACCTTTTGATTAAATTCAATTAGTTTAATTACCAATCATACAGTGAACTCATGTATGTCAGGCTACAGTAATTCTTTTCTTTATGTTAGCTTTTTATTTGATTTGTATCATATTTATCTTTTCAATTTTATTATTAAATGATTCCATTATAAAATAAATGGGTGAAATATAAACTGTTCTATTATGTTATCAATTTTTCTTTTTTCTTATTTGCGATTTGTGTCTTTTTCTCTTTTATATTTTATCAGTTTCAATTTACAGATTTTGTTTAGCACTACTGTTGCAGTTTTCTTTTTTATGTATATATATATATATATATATATATATATATATATATATATACTAAATTAATCTTTTTATCATCAATTCCACATTGATGATGATTGCTACTGTGAATTGTGGAAAGTTAATCATAAGCACCTTTTGATTAAATTCAATTAGTTTAATTACAATATTTTTTAACGTGAATTTAAACATAGTTTCAAGCACCTTTTGATTAAATTCTAGATCTATACCAATTAAATTATGGTTTGAGTTATTTCTAATATTTTGAGGGATAATTAATTATTTTAGTTTGTTTTGATAGTACTTTCTTTTTCTCACAATATGAATTGTACATCAACCACTATCATAACAAGAGTTCCTAGCAAAACTAAGTTTATAATTCAGATGAAGGAAGAAAATGGAGAACATGAAGTAAAAAGTTGAACTGCAGTGTCACCTGTCCGTAAACACATGATGCATATATAATATTTATTTAACTTATATTATAAATCACTGTCCATGAAGTAAATATTGAAGCACTTAATTGCTTACAATAATATTTTCCTACAGGTCTGCTCTAAGAAATTGTACTTGATTCATTGTGGGTTTTTTTAAACCCACAGGGAAGCACTACGACATGTTAGTCAAGTTAGGATTACACTCCCAGTTAACTTCTTGTACTACGCCAGATGAGCGTATAATTCACATCCTTGAGGATGACAACATTGGTCGAACTTGGCCGCGTATTTTGACTATTAGCCCGGGTATATCTGGCTAAAACAAACTTCTTGGGTAACCCCCTCCTTTTCATGGATGGGAAAAAAAAAAACTGATAGTTGTTTCATGTGGTAATAGAGATGATTGGACTCATTTTTGTTCTTCAATTATTTTTGAATTATTTTATGTAGATAAAAAAAATAATAAGGAAATATTATTATAAACCCCACAACATAAACTTTTATATCTAAAAAATCATGATAATAATTTTTAATTAAAAAAACCGACTCCCATCAACTATTCATTGAAAAAAATTGAACAACATATTATAAAAAATTGGTAAAAAAAATACATATATCTATTATCTGTTTTATTGCAAGGTAATATTTGCAAAAAATACATTTAAATTATCAAGTTTTGTGATAAGTTAATCGTAAGTCCAGTAAATATTATAATTTATTGAGTGTTAATTGATTTTATTTCAAAATTTGTATTCTTATTGCAGGGTGGTATTTGTAAAAAAGTCATTTAAGTTATCAAGTTTTGTGGTAAGTTAACCGTAAGCCGACTGAAATATTATTATTTGTTGAGTGTTAATTGATTTTTTTTACAAAAAATACATTTAAATTATCAAATTTTGTGATAAGTTAATCGTAAGCCCAGTGAAATATTATAACTTATTGAGTGTTAATTAATTTTATTTCAAAATTTATATTCTTATTGCAGGGTGATATTTGCAAAAAAGCCATTTAAGTTATCAACTTTTGTGGTAAGTTAATCGTAAGCCTACTGAAATATTATAATTTGTTAAGTGTTAATTGATTTTTTTTGAAAATTTGTATTCTTATTGCAGGGTGATATTTGCAAAAAATGCATTTAAATTATCAAGTTTTGTGGTAAGTTAATCGTAAGCCCACTGAAATATTATAATTTGTTAACTGTTAATTGATTTTTGGTAAATGATATTGGCACTCCAAAAGTGTTATTGGCACTCCACTATTCAATTTATATTCTTATATAGGGTGATATTTGCGAAATTACATTTAGGTTATCCAGTTTTGTGGTAAGTTACAAAGTCGTATCCAGTTTTGTCATTAAAATACAAAATATTACTTTAATAATTTCCATAAAGTTTCGTGTAAATTATTATTATCTATATCATTTAAAATATTGTAATTTGTTATGTGTTCTTCGTAGACTTAACCAATTGTACTCCACTGAAAAAACTCAATTGCATCTTTTAAACTTGCATGTTAATTGATTTTTTTTTAAAATTTATACTCTTATTGCAGGTGATATTTGCAAAAGTAAAATAATCGTTCTTATTACTTAATTACAAGAAGGTTCTATTTATATATTCAATATTTTTCAAAGTTGTTCTTTATTTTTTCCGTCCATTTTTCGTGTTTTTTTTTTCTTTCTAAAATTTGTTCATTGCTGTAAATTTATTTTTTATTCTCTTATGAAGTATGGGAGATTTCCGTTTAATGTCTTTTTAATAAATATCTATCATTCTCTCTTTTTAAGATTAAGATGATAACAATTACTATATATGTTTCTAATTTATATAAATGGACTCCAACAACACCCTTCAACAAAAAACATCAAAATTATAATATCAAAACCATGTCCAGCCAAAACCTATTGCTATCGTGGAATGATCCATTAGTTTCTCTCTCTCATATATATATATATATATATACACACACTACACTACTACAGAAATGACCTATTACAGCGGTTAAAAACCGCTGTAATAGGTATACCCTATTACAGCGGTTATACAAATAACCGCTATTAAAAAAAAAAAAACCGAGGCCTATTACAGTGGTTTTTTCCAAAACCGCTGTAATAGGCCCCAGAAAAATAAAAAAAAATTTGACTATGTCGGAATGACACAAAACTCGCACGGTTTTAGCGAAACGACATTCCGAACAAAACGCAAAAATAATTTGCGCTCTCGTGATTTTAGCCATCTGAGATCATTTAAAGCCTCAAATTTGTATTTTATTACAAAAATACCCTATTTTCATAATAAAATGTAAATTTGAGGCCTTAAACAATCTCAAATAGCTAAAATCCCAAGATCGCATGAAAAAATCATGCGTTTTGTTTAGAATACCGTTTCGCTATGACTGTGCAAATTTCGAGTCATTCCAATACTGTAAAATTTCAACCGAAAAATATTTTCGTAAATACACAAATATACATACACAAGTATACATACACCCATCAATATATACACAAATATATATACACCCACCCACATATACACAAATATACATACACCCATCTACACATACACAAATATACATACACTCATGAACATATACACAAATATACATACACTCATCAACATATACCCAAATATACATACACCCATCCACATATACACAAATATACATACACCCATCAATATATATGCAAATATACACAAACCCATCCACATATATACAAATATACATACACCCGCACATACACAAATATACACATATACACAAATATACATACGCCCACACATATACACATATACAAATATAAATATATATATATATATAGAGGAAAGGAGAGAGAAAGAGAGAGAAAGAGAAGAAGCTTACTATCGTGGTGGTAGTGGCGACGGCGGCGGCGGCGGCGGTAAGTGGTGGTGGTGCCGAGCTTTTAGGGGGGGGGATCGAGAGAGAGAGAGACCAAGAATAGAGAGAGAGAGAGAAGCTGAAATGGGTTTTAAATTTTGAGAGTGGTAGAGAGAAGCGGGAAGATAAAAATATTTTAAATTTTTTCGTCATGGCCTATCATTTTTAATTACTTCTGAGTCTGTGTATACACATAAAACAAAAATCCAAACTAGGATGGATAATTTATTTTTGTGTTTACATTTTCGTATGAAATTATTATTATATATATATATAACAAATATACATATGTGTGTGTGTGAGAGAGAGAGTTTATAGATTATTAAGTTGATTCCCCAAGACCCCAAACATAGTAGAGGTCATGAGCTCTACTCCAATGAAAATGTGGAGCTTACTCTACTCTCTTGATAGTTGTTAACTAGATTATTTAGAATCAGTTTCATACAATGCAACGTGAAAATTTAGGATTGGACCAAGCGGAAGATATTTTTGATCGTTTAAACCAAAGATTTTAGGTTCGATCATCTTTTGAGGATGCAATATTTTTACAAAATGTGACATAATCCATGCCCAATAACTCGAGTCATTAGCCTTGAGTTTTCAAAATTGATATTCGAAATTTTGTCTCCCGCCTAAAGTGTAAGCATATCAATCTATTTTACCCATTTAGTCGAATATAAATAGATATTATTTAATTTTTTCCTATGTTTGACTTAAGATAGCATGTAGCTTTATTTTATAAGAGAACGAGTTAAATGTTATCTCTTTTGATCATCTACATGTAGATTGTTCTCAAGGTTATACTTTAATTAATTTGGGTCAAATCTTATCTACATTAAATTGAAAAAAATGGCAATTAATATTATTATCTTTTTTTATTTTCTTACCTCACTGTTGTAACAAATTCTTTATCAAACTATGAACATATTCTAATAAATAATTTAATAATAATTTTTTTTTTTTCATTTCGCAGGCTCCACCTTTTGGAGAAAACAAGAACTAGCATACTTTACTACAAGAATTGTGATTATATTGTCTAACAATTCATAAATTTTGGCATTTTAGGTCTTTATACAAGATATTAAAGGTTCAATGACTTCTCAAATATTTCAACTCTTTAGAAAATTTTGTTAAATAATGAGATTGTTGCTCTGTGATTTCATCTTTTAACCAATCATTATCTATTATTTGTTTTATTATTTTTTGTACTTATGATGTACCAAGATGTTTGTGTAGAGTGTTTTCAACTTTATTAAAATAAAAACAATCAAATATTTAGTTCAATTCCAAACAATGATATCATTTTTCTTAATTTATATTTAAGTTAATATCGGTCGGGCGTAACACGGGTTACATACTAATTTATATTATTATTTCATTGTTGTATGCATTTACAGATAAGGAAATCTAATATTTCTCTATTTCATTCCACATGGATCCATTTAGGCATCACATATCAACCATATGCAGGGATATTATTTCAATTGCTCCAAGGGAAAAGGCATTATAGCTACAATCGATTGTTCTTTTCAACATGTAACATGTCATCATCAACAAAAACTTCCTTCAAGAGAATATCTTCATTTGAAAGATAGTTCTCTACTTTGTGGCTTCCACACTTGAAGAGCTCCTTAATAAATCTATAATAATATTTACTGGAAACATCAATCAATATCTAATTAGAAAAAATATAAATAATCACTAAACACTAATTGTTCTTACACATATTTTTATTTGATCATCCTACGGTAAACTGAAATCATATACATTGATATTATATTAATCATGAGGCTGTCAGCATTAAGATGTATTACTAAAATATAATTTGAAAACTATCACTTTGAAGTAAACACACCGTTATCATATATTTAATGAAGCTAAAAAAATGGAATTAGAATTATTTAGATGGGAAACATGGACAGAACAAATAGGAAAATTTTAAGGTGGACCGAGAGTGTTGCTCTTGGTCAAGGGCGGACGGCGGACGCACATTAGAGGAAGAGAAGGGGGAGGGGGGGGGGGGGGGGCAGTGTCCCCACTCAGATTTTTTTAATATATACATATTTTTTAGTTTTAATTTATAAATTACATTAATGCAGCCACTCAAATTTTTAAAGGCCCCCCTCAATTCCAATTTTCATCTCACTCTCGGCCTCTTTCAGAAGATGAAAACTCGTAGACTACAGTTGTAAAATATAATTTACTAATTATTGTTGATCATTTTGTGTTAAAAATATTATTTATATTTATTTTTTATTTTGTTCAGTAAATTGTGCACTCACTGATCCAAATTTCTAGATTCGCCACTGCTCTTGGTCCATTTTACATCACACATTTATAATGAGTGGGGTGATTTTCACACCCACCTACCCCTGTGTAAATCACCCCACTACAAGTGTTTATGTGGTGAAAAATAAACCGGGAGTAACACTCCCAGTCCACCATAGAATTACCTGAATAAATACATGAAAGAATGGGTAGAAAGAGAGACTTACCACTAGGGTGCTAGATGGAGGTGATGAAGTGCGTGCATATGTAAGCTTTTTAAAGTTTTTTTTTAATTAAAGAGGAATGGGAATATCCTATATATCTAGTCCGACAAACCTGGGTTGATAGTTATAATTTTGAGTTATAAATACTGTATTTAGCTCTATAAAGGAGGAGAGAACCACAACTTGTGATAGCCTGGATTCGAAACCAAGACTTCTCACGTAAAGTGGGAGGTGGATCCCACTAGATCTGTTGAACAACAAATCTTAACGAACAATCTGAAAAATGCAAGAAAAGGATGAGAGTGTTTTTCGAGGCTAGAGTTAACTCTTTCCTTAACACGAAATTGCGCCGGCTATAAGTGGTACCGGCTTGGCAAAACGTGTCCCAAGATACAACGAAAACGTTTTTGAAGATTAAACCACTTTAATTTCAGAAACCAACGAACTTTACTAAATTGATGAAATCTCAAGAAATATATATGAAGATGATATGAACTCAAGAACACTAGAGAGAATGTATTTGAGTTGGTGTGAAAAATCTGAATGTGGAGGAGCCCCTTTTATAGCTGCAGAAATCTGATAGAATTAAATCAGAAATTTAATTCTGCCTTTACCATTTTCTGTAACAACAAATTAAATCAGCTGTTATGGAAGAAATGGCTGATGGACTATTGACTCCTTCTAGAAGACTAAATTAAATTTAATTCGAATTTAAAAAAAAATGGCCAGCATTTTTATTAATTCAAATTGATTTAATAAAATCAGATTTATCTTTGTTGGATTTTCTGGAAAGGCCCAATTAAACTTTTGTCCAAAAAGAATAATATAGGAGCCCAAGCCCACAACACACCACTACTTCAAACCTCAATCCACAAGCCCAAGGCCCAATGACCACGACCCGGCCCGAACCCGAACACGGACCTGGCCCCGGTCCCGGCTTGAGCCCAAGCCCGAGTCCGTGGTCCGAGGTCCGATCCGGTCCACCGGACCGCCCGAGTGAGAAGCTAAGAAATTGGGCCTAACCACAATTGCATAGCTCCTCCCCCTTTCACACAAAGGCCCAAAGTGGATGACCCAAAGGGCCAACCCTTTACCTTGAAGTAAGGACTTATAAACTCTTTTAATTGGTGGTGTATATCCAATGTGGGATACACAAGTTCAAACACCTCACTTTAGCACTTAATTTCTCATTCTTTACAAGTCCGACTTGAGAAATTCGAAATGCTAATCTCATCTACTCGGAACGTAGATCAAGATTATCCAATAATCTTTTGTATCCCGGATACTTACGGTGTTCGAATTTCGCACACAAAAGTGGTGAAACCACGCTTTGTTACAAACTCAATTTTTATCCAACAATCTCCCACACGAATGAAATTAATGCAATGCATGCTCTTGAGATTTCGTTTGAAAGTTTATCACATCAGAAGAGGTAACTTTTAGCTTTGAACCTTTCTTAATGAAATATCATCGGATTTACTAGGCTACCCAATGAACGTGATGTCTTGAATTGGTTAGCCGTTCGTGTAAACCCAGACAATGATATTCACATAATAAACTTTCAGTAGTGTTTACATTTTTCTCAATGTTGAGGCGACCTACACCTCACACTTACATAGGTGGTTTCCTAATTTAAGAGTATCCTGCAATACTCCACTTCATTTAGACAGTATAGGAATCATTAAAAGCCCAGCTTAACCTTTGCTACATCTTACAGGTTGCACTTCTTTATCTTAGGCAAAGGGTTTAGAGTTTATGTGAATTAAACTCTTAAGTGCCTTGCAGAATATTCACAACTTAGTTGTCCCATTGAACCAAGATCTTGGGATCTTCAGTCAACATGGTTGGGTTACCACTGTGTCTATTCTTTAATCTGTAGACTTTAAACCCATTCCTCTTGATAGGTATTCTACTTGATCTCTAGGCAATCCTTTCGTCAAAGGATCTGCAATATTCTCCGTTGATTTCAAATAATCAATGGAAATTATTCCATTAGAGATCAATTGTTTAATGGTATTGTGTCTACGACGAATATGTCTAGACTTACCATTATACATACTATTTTGAGCCCTACCAATTGCCGACTGATAATCGCAATGAATTAAGATAGGTGGCACTGGTTTTTCCCAGCAAGGAACATCTTCTAAGAAATTTCGTAGCCACTCAGCTTCTTCACCAGCTTTGTCTAAAGCTATGAATTCTGATTCCATTGTGGATCGGGCTATGCAAATTTGTTTAGATGATTTTCATGACACTGCTCCACCACCAATGGTAAAAATATACCCACTCGTGGATTTAGAGTCATTAGTGTCTGATATCCAATTCGCGTCGCTGTATCCTTCAATTACCGCTGGATATCTTGAGTAGTGTAATCCAAAGCTCTTTGTGTGCTTTAAGTACTTAAGTACTCTAGTTAAGGCCTTCCAATGGTCTAAACTAGGATTACTCGTGAACATACTCAACTTGCTCATAGAGTAAGCTAGATCAGGGTGGGTACAGTTCATGATATACATCAAACTTCCAATGACCCTAGCATACTCTAACTGTGATACGGGTTCGCCATAGTTCTTGCGTAAGTTGGCGCTCATTTCTACAGGCGTCTTAACAATCGAACTGTCGCTGGGAAGGAATTTTTCTAGAATTGTCTCAACATAATGAGACTGCGACAGTATGATTCTTTCAGATGTCCTTAAGATTTTAATCCCAAGTATGACATCTGCCAACCCTATATCTTTCATGTCAAAGTTCTTCTTTAACATTCCTTTAGTATTCATGATGATTTCATGATTACTACCCATAATTAGCATGTCATCGACATAGAGACATACAACAACATATGCGTTATGTGTTTGTCTAACGTACACGCATTTGTCACACTCGTTTATCTTGAAACCATTTGACAACATAGTGTTATCAAATTTTTCATGCTACTGCTTTGGCGCTTGTTTAAGTCCATACAAGGACTTTACAAGTTTACATACCTTTTTCTCCTGTCCAGGAGCAACATACTCCTTGGGTTGTTCCATATATATTTCTTCATCTAATTCTCCATTCAGAAATACAGTCTTAACATCCATTTGATGTATCTCAAGGTTATGTAATGCGGCAATAGCGATGAATAATCTTATGGATGTTATTCTCGTTACAGAAGAATAAGTATCGAAAAAATCAAGACCCTCCGTTTGTCGGTATCCTTTGACTACCAGACGGGCCTTGTACTTATCAATAGATCCATCAGTCTTATACTTTCTTTTCAGAATCCATTTACAGCCTAAAGACTTACTTCCCTTTGGAAGATCAACCAACTCCCAGATATGATTGTGTAAAATAAACTCAATTTCACTATTGATAGCCTCTTTCCAGAGTTGAGCATCTGGACCGGACATAGCTTCCTTAATTGTTCTTGGCTCCCCTTCTAATGTATACGATACAAAATCGGGACCAAACAAGTTTGGAACTCTTGCCCTTTTGCTGCGACGTGGTTCTTCGTCCCCGGGATTAGAACTACTCGTAGACTCATCCAATGTTCTTTTAGGAGGATTTTCTTCAGTTCTTTCCTTATTTGGAAAGATATTCTCAAAGAAAGAAGCATTTCTAGATTCCATGATAGTACCTTCATGAATCTCAAAAATTTTAGATTTATGTACCAAAAATCGATAGGCGCTACTATTAAGTGCATAGCTGATAAATATGCAATCAATAGTTTTAGGCCCTATCTTAACTTGTTTGGGTTTGGGTACTTCTACCTTGGCCAAACACCCCCACACTTTGAGGTACTTATATGAAGGTTTGTGACCTTTCTAGAGTTCGTACAGAGTCTCATTCCTACTTTTGTGGGGAATCTTATTAAGTATATAATTGGCAGAGAGGATCGCCTACCCCCATAAATTCTGAGGTAATCCAGAATTTATCAACATCGCATTCATCATTTCTTTGAGAGTGCAATTTTTGCGTTCAGCAACACCATTTGATTGAGGTGAGTATGGTGCCGTCGTTTGATGAATAATTCCAGAATTGGTACAGAATTCATCAAACGGTGTTCCGTATTCTCCACCTCTATCACTTCGGATAGCTTTTATGTTTTTCCTAAGTTGATTCTCAACTTCAGTTTTATAATGTGTAAATGCTCCAAGCGCTTCGTCTTTACTTTTAAGTAAATACACATAACAATATTTTGTGCAGTCATCTATGAATGTAATAAAATATTTTTTCCCACCTCTAGTTTGCACGAACTTTAAATCACAGATATCACTGTGAATAAGTTCTAGAGGCGCGGAGTTCTTTTCCACGGAGGGAAACGGTAGTTTGACTAGTTTCACTTCAACACAAATTTCACATTTGTGTTGCGTATCAACTTTGAAGGTTGGTAATAAATTTAAATTTATTAGTCTTCGCATAGTATTAAAATTCACATGTCCTAGTCTAGCATGCCATAAATTTGAATACTCAATCAAGTAAGCAGAAGATGTAATTTTATTATCATCAATTTCGGTTACAACAGCGCGAATAACATTCATTACAATCATTTTAAAAAGGCCCTGTTCTAGGTAACCTTTTCCTACGTAAATTTCACGCTTTGTAAATGAAAATCTATCTGCCTCAAACACTAGCTTGAACCTGTTCTTCACTAGGGCAGATCCTGATACCAGATTCTTGCGAATATCAGGAACATGTAGCACCTCGGTCAGAGTCAGTTCTTTCCCTGAGGTCATCTTCAGCACCACTTTGCCAATTCCTAGAACTGGAGAAGTGGCAGAGTTTCCCATATACAGTTTCCGCCCATCAGAAGGAGAGTATGATGAGAACGCCTCCTTATCAGAACAGATGTGGCGAGTAGCCCCAGTGTCGATGAACCACTCCCTTGGGTTGTCCACTAAGTTTGTCTCGAACACAACTGCGGTGAGATCGAGTTCGGACAAATCTAGTGGGACCCTACCGTCAGACAGGTCATCGATCATGTCGTTGATGCCCTGTACGTCATCAACTGCTAAGTGAACCTGGTTCTGAACTTGCTTGCCTTTGTTCTGGTTTTGACCGTAACCTTGCCCTTGAGACTTATTTTTCTTGGGCTCTCTGCAGTCTCTAGCCCAGTGACCAGGACGGCCATAGTTGAAATAGCCTCCGTCCTGTTTCGTTTTTCCTTTCCCCGTTTGCTTTTTCTGGGGATTTCCCTTGGGTTTCCCTTAGAATTTCCTCTTTCGGTTGGAGCCTTCCGGAACTTCGGCAATGTTTGCCATCGCCTGAACTTGAGGCTTCTTGTCAGAGCCCCGATTGTCTTCCTCTATTTTGAGTCGGACAACCAAGTCTTCTAGACTCATTTCCTTCCTCTTGTGTTTCAAGTAGTTCTTGAAATCCCTCCACGAGGGCGGTAACTTTTCTATAATTGAAGCTACTTGGAAGGATTCATTTAGAGCCATTCCTTCAGTGTGAACTTCATGAATTATTATTTGAAGCTTTTGGATTTGGCTCGTGACGGACTTGGAGTCCACCATTTTGAAGTCTAAGAACTTCGTGACTAAGAACTTTTTCAGTCCGGCATCCTCAGTTCTATACTTCTTATCCAGTGCCTCCCAGAGGTCTTTGGCAGACTTCACTTCTTGAAAGACGCTGTAAAGTGAGTCACATAGTCCACCGAGTAGGTAATTCCTACAAAGGAAATCACCTTGGATCTAAGAATCATAAGCCATCCTTAGTTGGCTATCAGTTGACTCAGCCGGGACATAGAGAGCGTCTTCCCTCAAGTACCTTGCTAGGCTCAGAGTTGTAAGGTAGAAAAACATCTTTTGTTGCCATTTCTTAAAGTCAGCCCCGCTGAACTTGAACGGCTTTTCAGCCTGAGCCGGTATAACCGGGTTAGCCATAGGAACAAATAAAGGGACCGGACGAGAGCCAAAATCGGAACCAGGACCTAGTCCTGAACCGGAGCCTAACCCGGCACCCCCACCAGAACCAAAACCAGAACCGAAACCAGGACCCAGCCCTGAACCAGAATCGAAGCCTGAACCGGAAATAGGACCCAGCCCTAAATTGGAACCGAAACCTAAGTCGAAAGTAGGACCCAGCCCTGAACCGGAACCGAAACCTGAGCCGGAAGCAGGACCCAAGGCCTGCTCCCGGACCTAGGCCAAAGTCAAGAGTATCAGCAGCAACGATATCATCACGGTTTGCCATTTTTCAGATTCTTCGAAGATTTGGAGAAAAAAAATCAAGAACTTTCGTGTTAAGTTTGTTGAACAACAAATCTTAACGAACAATCTGAAAAATGCAAGAAAAGGATGAGAGTGTTTTTCGAGGCGAGAGTTAACTCTTTCCTTAACACGAAATTGCCCTGGCTATAAGTGGTACCGGCTTGGCAAAACGTGTCCCAAGATACAACGAAAACATTTTTGAAGATTAAACCACTTTAATTTCAGAAACCAACGAACTTTACTAAACTGCTGAAATATCAAGAAATATATATGAAGATGATATGAACTCAAGAACACTAGAGAGAATGTGTTTGAGTTGGTGTGAAAAATCTGAATGTGGAGGAGCCCCTTTTATAGCTGCAAAAATCTGATAGAATTAAATCAGAAATTTAATTCTGCCTTTACCATTTTCTGTAACAACAAATTAAATCAGCTGTTATGGAAGAAATGGCTGATGGACTATTGACTCCTTCTAGAAGACTAAATTAAATTTAATTCGAATTTTAAAAAAATGTGGCCAGCATTTTTATTAATTCAAATTGATTTAATAAAATCAGATTTATTTTTGTTGGATTTTCTGGAAAGGCCCAATTAAATTTTTATCCAAAAAGAATAATATAGGAGCCCAAGCCCACAACACACCACAACCTCAATCCCCAAACCCAAGGCCCACGACCCAGCCCGAGTTTGGTCCACCGGACCGCCGAGTGAGAATCTAAGAAGTTGGGCCTAACCACAATTGCATAATTCTTCCCCTTTTCATACAAAGGCCCAAAGTGAATGACTCAAAGGGTCAACCTTTTACCTTGAGGTAAGGACTTATAAATTCTTTTAATTGGTGGTGTATATCCAATGTGGGATACACAAGTTCAAACACATCACTTTAGCACTTAATTTCTCATTCGTTACAAGTACGATTTGAGAAATTCGAAATGCTAATCTCATCTACTCGGAACTTAGATCAAGATTATCGAATAATCTTTTGTATCCCGGATACTTACGGTATTCGAATTTCGCACACAAAAGTGGTGGAACCACACTTTGTTACAAGCTCAATTTTTATCCAACAAGATCAACAGGTCTTAGGTAGCTTTTTAAACTTAAATACTGCAAATGATTGAAATAGTTTTTAGAAACCACTTTTGTTATTAGAAATATGGCGCAAGTCAAGGAGTGTGATTGCAAAGTATTTCTTAACAGATTTAAACGAAAAAAATGATGATTGATGAAGAACTTAATTGCTGCCATATATAATTTTTTCGGTCAATATTGTGAATTGTAAATGTGGATAAATATATGCATAAACAATCCTTAATTTTGATAGCTTAAATTTGGAAACTGGTGGAATGTATGGGAAACATTAAATAATAATTAGTTGACCTTATAAAACGTAACTAAATAATAGGAAATTGATATTTGCACTCTTAAAATTTCATAATGGCACTCCAATCTTTTTTTTATGTTGAGCAATGGACCAAAATATCCTTATAGTTTTATAACACAACTTACATCAAGTGAAAAATAAAATATACTCTTCGAATACTATTTTTATTTTTAATTTTATAATCTCATATTTCACCATGTTAGAATTTTCATTCTTTCTTTTTGTTGCATTCTTTCTATTTATTTACTTAATATTATACATACGTAGTTAATTATTACATGTTTAATAATTAAATAAATTATTATTATTATTTAATTATTAGTTTGCATGCCTGTACGTGAGCAAAAATATTTGGATCGAGCTCTAATGAGCAAGTTTGGCCTAACAATTGTTGATTATCAATTCCAATTGCTTTATTTTATTTTGATAATGTTACCATGCACTGCTTTATTTCTAGTTTTTTATATTTAAGTTTATTCTCAAAATATCAATTCTACGTCATGATTGTCAATTTATGTTATAAAATTAAGTATATAGGTAGAAGAAACGCAACAAATAGAAAGAATGAAAGTGTTAACATAGTAAAATATTGGATTATAGAGTTAAAAAGGAAGAATAATACTTGATGTAAATTGTGTTACGAACTATAAGGATATTTTGGTCCATTGCTCAAAATAAAAGGAAGATTGGAGTGCCATTATCAAATTTAGGATTGTAAATATCAATTTTCGGAATAATAATATAAAATAATATATTGTAAAGTCAAAACTAACCAATGGCAAAATTCATATGAAAGAGAAACGAAAAATATTTAAAGCACGGTTCATTCACCATATATCAAAAAATGTTTGAGGTAAATAATTATGTTATATAGGAAAAGGCTAATTTTAAGGATGAAAATTCGTAATTACACATAGGAAAGAGATGTAATTATGGGTTTGGATTCACTTTAAATATTATAATAAGATTCTCTCATTGCATATAGCTCGTATGATGTTTTTGAAAAGGACGAGGGTGTTTTTTTTTTTTTTTCGCTAAGCAAGTATGAGGGTGTTTACTGTAGATTTCGAAAGTTTATTTTGTAATGAAAAAGGCAAAAGAGAAAACACCACAAAATGTCTAGAAAAGGCTGATATTATTTTCTTCCTTCTGTTTTTATAACTACAAATTTTAGAGGGTCTAACCAGATTCAAACTAAGCGTCTAAGAAATTAAATTTCCACTTATTACGAATCCATTTGCACATTAATGGCTTGCTAAACCATTGGAGATTCATTTTTGTACATATAAGCTAGAACACAGGAACGATATTTTTTCTCGATATGTTGGCCCTCTTACTGCGTCTAGGTTCACAGGAGGAGTCCTAGTTACAGACTCATACATATGACCATATTGATAGTGTTACCATAAAGTTTTAATGTATTGAAGGTATAATTTGTAGACAAGGATATTGTATTTTTTAGTGATACATTGTTTTGTAAAAAAAAAAAGTTGAAATAAGTATGTCTCGTAAAAAAAAATTTGTAAGTACCAATTCAGGGAAATATCGTCTTAAGGAGAACTTGTATTATTTTAAATTTGAATGCACTGCTCGATACACATTTGCCCCACAATACAAGTTGAGTTGTTTCGATATAGCAATGATCCTTTTACTTTGTGACTTTTGTCTATATATCTACTTTGTTATAACTTAAACGCATGCTAAAGTTTTGAATTTTTGATTGCCCAATTTGGTATGGCATTTTATGTGTAACTATAATTTTCCTTTTCTATTTTATTAGGTTGTGTAAAGCCAAACCTATATTCATAAATTATTGTAAGAAAAAACACATCAAATTTCTTCATAGTTCTAGCAATCATATCGATACTTGCACTACATCCGTAATTTTCTTCATTTTTTTTTCTTGATTTCAGTTTATATTCATTTGACTAATTTTATCAGATAGTTTTCTTTTTATAGTATTTTATTATATAGTATAATTATAGTAGATTTTTTGTAACGATCATATGATATAAGTTATATATGATGCGAACTATAGAATTCGCAAGGGAAAAATAATATTTTAGTGTAGTTTTTTTTATTTGAATATATTAAATAATTTTATTTTATTGACAAAAGATAGTTTACATTTTTCTAGATATTATAATTGGAGAATTTATTTATTTTAGTCCAAACAAACGTTTAGAAAAATAGTTATTTGTACTCTTTTAATAAAGCACCAAGCCCTAGACTAATAATCACTATGGTGTGTCTTAAGGCGTGGTTTGGTTGGGGGTTGGCATTAGATGTGTTTAAAGTGTCAAAGGGTTTGAAACCACATCTAATTTTTTTTGTTTGGTTGCTATTTTTGGCTCACTCATTTATGCGGAGCTCAACAGTTGATTTATTTTTGGTTGGGTAGTTTACATAGGTTGAATTTAGCATAAAATACACTTTTATCCCTGATTTTAGTTTAAAACCCTATTTTGCCCTTGTAGTCACAAAAGATCCAACCACCCACACACCCCACTATGACCCAACAATTCTTTACCAATTCATTTCTTGGAGGGCCTAAAAAATATTTAAACATGGGAGAACTATCAAAATATAATACAAATGCTAGTGAAAATTACAGAATATTATTGAATAATATTATTGTGGATTGCATATGAATATTCTCGAATAATGCATTGAAAATTATATATTGATATCGCTTCGTATTTGTTGTTCTAACTTCTGAACTTGTAGTAATAGCAATACATCAAGGAGAAACACAACACATTTCAATCCACTAGTATAAAGCAATGACACAACTAAACAATCAACATCTCTCCAGGCATTAATTATTCTATAAAATGAAGGATAATTAGAAGTAAACTACTATTATGTTTGTGCATATGCAGGAAATAAGTCTTGTGTTCTTTTGTATGTATGTGTTATAAGAGCTGAAATGCGTGAAGAAAGCATCATCTAACTGATCCCTCATTAAAAATTGAAAAAAAAACACCTTATCTGCTTCTTTTGAAGAAGCAAACTCAACATGACCATAGCCTCTAAATGAATCATCTCTTATGGCAAAGCGAACATCAACAACTTGTCCAACAAGTTTGAAAAAATTCTGACTAAAACATTTGTCAATATATACACATACATATATCGATTTGTTCTCCAAAACCGTTTTTAATCTCATCGTTCGACTAGTTAAATTGTGGAAAAAAATACATTTTAGGATACCCTAGAACTGGTTTCAAAATAGAGATTACATGAAGATGGTAAATGGTAGAAGAGCTATAAGCCCCACCTCTTCTTAAGACGGAACATGAAAGCTAAAGATTTGATATCATCTTGAGGAACTTGAAGCATCAACTGCACTTTCATCTTCATCGGGGCTGCTTTTGCTTTCCCATTTTCATCTCCAACCCATAGAGATGCCCACCCAAGTCAAACCTCATCATCATAGCCCTCTTTTTATATGGCGTTTTATAATCCCAGTTACTGATAAAGCCCTCTTCTTCCTCCTCTTTTTCCTCAAATGAAACTTCACCAAGAGAAAATTTCAAGGTCGCTCTTTAGCATGCCAACATATGGAACAGAGGAAACTTCATCAATTGAAATTTTTAGGTTGGACCCGCAATCTCTGCAACCATTGCAACCTTTCCTTGCCGAGCATAAAAAGGTAATAAAGCATTACTGTAAGGAAAACAACACAAATCATATATAGAATATTGTACATAAACTAAAACTATTTATCATAATCATAGTAAGCATTTTGTACATGGTGCTGATTGATAACAATTTTACCCGGACACCTCGAAGAAATATATTTGACATAAAAAAATCAACAAAAAAACTAAAAACCACTAGTGATTTAATCAAAGTTTGGGAAGATGAAAGAGAAAATAGACCTTTAGAACCACCATCTTGATATTTTGGAATGGACACTATTGTAATTTCACCACAAGAACCAAAATGCTCTTCAAGAGAGCTCCTAATCTGAAATACATACATGGTTGTTACATTCAGAAAATAATTGAAGTAGAACATTTTGATTCACTAGATGATAGTGCATAGAGGATATAAGTTCAGATACAAGGTCGAAGTGAATGTACTACACAAACCAAAAAATGAAACAGAAAGCAAAATGTCCGCCCCCCCCCCCCCCCCCCTCCCTCAACACCACATTGCACTCCTTGTGAAATTCACTCAAAACCCCACAATTCAAATTCAATCACAACACATTAATTCATTTTCAGAAATTAGACTTGGAATGAATTAAATCACTGTTTCCTGCTGCACATACAAGAAAAGAAATTAATCAATTGCCAAAATGATCCAACTTCACTAGCATAATCAACAATGCAAGCTTCAAATCTAATGGAGATAATATGCTCACATAAATACTTTGGTGATGCAGATTGCAGAGAACTGGAGGTATAGCCAGAAAACAATCAAAAGAGTACAAGAACCAAGATTAAATAGACTTAGAAAGAGACCAAAAAAATAACAATTGATAATTAGGTATATGATCAGTATGAAGCTTCAAATTCGTTTCTCGCTATTTCTTTACAAGTGTGAGACTTTGCAAGTTGCTCATCATTTATTCTCTTTCACTAAAACAAGGTTTCTCGGCCATTGTTCGGTTATTATACTCTATGCAAACCGTAGGGGTGCTGAATCTTGAAAGCAAATATTGTATACACAATACACAAAATTTTAATAGCTATTAGCTGAATGTTGTATACACAATAAACCAAATAAGATATGAATTGAAATTCCAAACCAGAGTGATAAATAAATCCAACAAACCATAGAATCATATGAGCTGAAAATCGAATAGCAAACCAATAATCAAAGCACCTCATTGTTGTGTCTGGGCAACCACCATGTACCGAATGTAGATGTTATATGTACATAACTTTTCATTTTCAGGTATTTCAAAGATAAGTGCTCGTCGGGCGCTGAATAGAGATAATTCTTGGTAAATGCTTGAATAGTTTTAGACACATAGTAAGATGGGTGTAAAGGTAAGCAGTAGTGGACGCATGAACTTACGTAAATGTATGCGGCGACAGAAATCGTAGATAATCAACAAGGTGCTTAAATTACAGTTTACTAGAAAAATAAATTGAAAACTTGAAATACTCCCAAAGAATAAAACTTTACCATAATCACTTGAATCAAATCCTCCGCCACCGCTTCCTCCGTTCTCACCTCTCGCTCTTTTCGACGGATCGGAGGTATTCAAGAGCCTCACCGCGATCTCCTGTGCCTTCTGCTTAGCCAGCTCGATCTCGTCCATCAGAGGAGGGACATTGTTATACGACGCCGGAGATTCAGAAGAGCCCGACCCCGACGAGAACCCCGTTGCTCTACGCGCCACCGGCGACGGCGAATCCTCATACTTGCGCTTGTTCGATTCGCCACCAACGGATGAGTACGCCACTTCCTCTGCCATTGGTACGGTTCGGATGGATAGATATAGGAAAGTGTATGTATAGCTTGTTCGATCCGCCGCCAACTACAAATAACCATTAATTTTAAGAAACCTAATGTTAAAACAACTTAACAAACAATGAAATACAGCTACAAATAACCATTAATTCTTCGATGGATGTCAAGAAATCAGTCTATCATCAACATACTTGCCTTTTATTGAATGGGTGTGAAGAAATATTGAAAAATGAGACCGATCCCTAAGATTTCTTCAATGGCAGCGTCCAAGCTCGTGACAGAGTGTGCAGAGATCTGTGGGAGAGATTTGTGATTTATGTAATAATAATTCAAAAAATAGAAAGTAGTGGGATATTTATAATAAGGGGGCAAAATAGTAATTACATAGGGTGGTTGACCTACCAACTAAACACCAAATTATGTGTGTAAGAATTGTCCTACCAATGTAAACCATTCAACCAAATAACCACCAAGTGTCTAAACAATATTAACATCACTTTGAACAAATGACAATTGTGTCAGAATGGTTTTTAATTATTTTTCCCTTTCACTTACATTTATTTCATATCTATATCTATATCTATCAATCTCTATCTATATTATTATAAAAGTATGGATCTTAAAAAGTATTTTTTTTAATTATAAAATTACATTATTGCCCTTACTTGAGTAACCTACTAAATAATATAAAATTAATTATAAAATTTATTTTCAGCTTAAATATAATTCTTGTATTCAAATGATCACCTAATTGAAAATAATAACTAACATTAGTTAAAATTAAAAGCTACTAAAGAGTCCTTTGGACAATCCTTTATTAATTGTTTTGTATTCTTACTCAATAATAATAATTTGAGTGCCATTCGTATTAAGATAGCGTGTACATGTGCAAAGCACGTATTTTTACTAGTCTATACTAAAAGTGTGGATATCAAAAGTGTTTCTTCCAATTGTGAAAAGACCAAATAGTCCTTATCCTTACGTAAGTAATTTCAAAAATATCAGACTTTATTATTACTAATATATTAATATTATAACTACTAATATTATCATTCTGATCATTCATTACTAATTCTAATTAATAATGAATATAAATAAATTTGACTCACAATTTTCCAGTTGAAGCTATAAGGTCACAAATATAATTAAAGACGTTATGGCTATTGGCTATACCCTCATTTGTTGTAGTTTCTGAAAGTTGATGAGAAGATAGAAGATCATCCACTAATCACAGTCATTACAACTAGAACCAAAAAAAATATTGCTCTACCATTTTAACTATTGGCATTAAATATTATTCCCTCGTGACCTTTCAACTCAGATTTTCAATGGAGGTAAATACATACATGTGTATACCAAAAGCTAATGTAGCTTCTTTCAATTTATTTCACCAAGCTGGAATTTTTGGATAAAAGTGGTATACCCATCAACTTGAAGAGCAACTTTCATTGTCTCATCAATCTGGAAAATTTGAAGGTAATTTTATATTAATTTAAGGGTCATATACACTAATTCATGAATTGATCTTGTTGAATTTTTGGTGAAGATTAGTCCAGTTTTAACAATGTTGTGTTCTTTGAAAAATCTTACGAGGCTAATCATCATAGCAAGAAACGTTAGCTGAGGCAGAAGAGCAAAACTTCTGATCTTCATGAGTGGATTGCTCGGATAGATGACTATACTTCTATTAACATTATTGGAGAAAATCTTCATAGGATTGGAGATCGTAGAACCATATCAGATATCATGGAAAAAGAAGCTCGAAAGTTGAACATGCTTGAATTTGGTAAAGTTATTGAAAAGAAAAATCACTTAACGGAAAGAGAGTGTGTCCAATTTAAAAATTACGTATGGGTTTCTATGGTTATTCTTTGAACCTGTAGAAGTTTTTTGAAGATAAACGATTTCACAGGGGGAGATATGCAATTAACCTTTAATGTTTGGTCTGTCTTTACGATCAAATATTTATGCTAATTGTTAGACTGAATTAGGAAATTAGAATTTATTTTTGGACTTAGTCATATAAATTGTTATCTTAGAAATGACATGGAGTTTGATGCCACCATATTATTTCAAAATTTTCTTTGTGTATTTATAAGTGGGCATTAGTCATGGCGCGTACATGTACCCAACATATTTGCCTAGTCTTTTTGTCTAGATACAAGAAAAATTAAATAACATACGAGAAAAGTAAAAGAAAGCACACTCTTGCAAAATATCTTTCCAGTTTCTACACTTCAATGTACGTGTATATTACAGTATTATATTTATAAACGGGAAAATCTAACTTTTGGTCTCATTATTTACGAGTTTATCACATTTTATCCCATAACTTGCATGTTTTCTCAATTGTGGTCCCATTAGTGATTTCCATCTAAAAACTAACGGAGACGACACATGCGTGGCATGTGCTCCATCTAAAAACTTATTATTTTTTTTATTTTCTATGTTTGATTTCGATTGTTCCTTTTTCATCTTCATTTTCTTCACCAAAAACTTATATTCAAAAAACCCTAATTTTTAATCTCTACACCAACACCATGAACACCACCTTCCCCACCTCCACCACCGCCGTCACTCCAAGACCGACCACCACCACCAAACACAAGCCCGTTGCCTCCTTCCATTCCAGATGTCGGTGCCATCACCACCACCACCACGGACCTGCCACCACCACCGCCATTGCAAATTGCTGCCGCCACCACACACACACACAAGTCTGTTGCCACCACCCTCAATCCAGATCCGCTGCCACCACCACCACTCTCACCCCAGATCCATAGCCACCAACCAACTCATCTTCTTCCCCACAGCCACACCCAAAATTAGGGGTCTTTTGGGTATAAAGTTTGGTGAAGAAGATGAAGAAGAAAAAGGAAAATTAAAAATAAAAAATAAAAAAAATAAAAAAATAAGTTTTTAGATGGAGCACATGCCACACACGTGTCGTCTCCATTAGTTTTTAGACGAAAATCACTAATGGGGCCAAAATTGAGAAAAAAATGTAAGTTATAGGATAAATGTGATAAACCGGTAAACAATGACCAAAAGTGAGATTTTCCCTTTATAAACTTAAATAGTTGTTTCCTTCGAATAAGCACATTAGTTCTTTAAATTAGTTTGGTAGAGAGTTAGACAAATCATGACTTTAAGTTTCTAAATTATGCAAACATTAAAATAACAAATATTCTTATAAAAAAGGATATTCAAGTGCAACTTATACTAGTGTATGCAAAAATGTGTATTTAAATAGGTGCTTCTAGGAATGCAAAAATGTTTGGTGCAAAAGTAGTTAAATGATTTTTTTATAGAAGTGCAAGGAAAAAAATAATCACATGCACTTTCTCAAAGTGAACTTTTGTGATGACATAATTAATACTTCTACAATCAAATTTCCATCTATAAGAGTTCATTTACAATAGACTTCCAACGACTCCCTCATATTTAGTATTGGGACCGTATTAAGACAACATTTATTAGTAAGTAATTAACGAATGGCCCTCAATGAATGGCATTATAGACCTATTCACGTAATCTTATCACATTGTCCTTCTCTGCAAGGACCGAATTATCATGTACGGATAACTGTACACCTTAAACTTTCCACAGTACAATTTTTATCCAAATAAATGATTCAACAAACTTATCGTGGTACAATGATAAGTTGATAACTCTCCAAAAGGTAATAATAATAAGGAAAAATTACCCCCTTACTTATTTTATAATTATTAAAACTCTCATTACTCTTTGAAAATTACATAGAATTTTTTTCATATTAAGGCATTTCTTACGAAAACACCCTCTGTGTATTTAAATTTTTTTACAATTTTATTTTTTGTAAAACTTGCGGATAGATCCTTCCGAAATTTGAATATTTCTAAAGTTTCCACCTTTTCTTCTTCTTCTTCTTGAGAAACTTGTCTTCATACCTCGTCGTTTGATCTGTCTAGCCTACTGTCTCACATACTACCTGTGATTTCTTTTTGGTAAAAAAGTAGGTGATGAAAACTCATGTCTAAGCAAATTAAGTATTAGATTGAGTTTGGTCCGGTAGAATAATTTTGATCCAATTGTTGAATAATTGATTATCCTAATATTGATAATGTCAATACCTTGATTTTCAACTTTCTCGAAAAAATATTTTCAATGCAAAAAAACTCAATCGAAAATGATATTTGCAGTTAAATATGAATTTTAGCTTCTCAACCGCAAAAAGAAAGGAAAAAAAAAAAAGAGACCTTGGTTAGAAAGGACTCATACCACGATTTTATTCATTTGATCGAGTAGACACCAATCATGATGTCAAAATATTCCATTGTCGAGCTCGAATGAGCAAATTGCAAAAAGATCGATGTAGCAAATTTGACTATAAAGTATCACATATACTTTAGAGACGTTTTTTTGGTATGTTTTTTTTTAAAAAACTATTATATATATGAATCGAGAGATCATGCATTATGTGATAATGAGATTGTTATGTCACTTTAAGTGTTTTGATGATGTGTCATGATAAATACCATATAATTTGTGAAATTTGATGTATGGAACTTCCATACATCAAAATGTAGGAAAAATTATCCTCCTACATTTTTCCTTATATATATTTTTCATCTTTCATTACGTTTAATTTTAGAAAAAATTAAATTTCGTATCTCTGTGAAATACGAAACCTGCACACCTTTTTCCTATGATAAAAATATAACCTGAAATGCCCCTATAATTTTCAAAACCTTGCACTAAACCCCCATTCCGTTAGAAATCCGCGAAAGGTAGCATTCACGCGCAATGTATTTGAAGTAAGTTTGAGCGATTTTTGCAAATTAAAAATAATATAGGGGCATTTTAGATTATTTTTTTAATACGAAGGATGTGTGCAAATTTCATATTTCACAGAATATGCAATTATCCCTTAATTTTATTTCTCATCATTTTTCCTTCTATTATTTTTTCTCTTTTCACCTTTCACTTGAACTTTATTACTCTCAATCTTTAAAACTCCTTGCTAATTTTTATTTTTGCAAACAGTTGGGAATGTGCGTTATGGTACGATTTGACATATCGTAGAACCCCAGTTGGCCCCTTTTTTGGTTGTCCCAGTAGAAAGGGACATTTAGCCAAATAGCCCTTTTTTAAAAGTCTTTTAAGGAAATGGCACCTCTACTGTAGCCTCGTATTGTACCACTTTCTTATAATTGCACATGGGTCCAATAACTTTTGAAGTTATTAAGCTTTGGTCCTTATAAAATAGATTTTTACAAAAGCAACATAATTACATAAAATATGAACAGTGTCACCAAATTTTTATCATTTAACGAGTTAAGCATTCTATTCTAAATCTCTCATGTAAGAGGGTTGCTTTGTAAATCCGATTGCTTCATAAACGAAGACTTACGTTGGATCTGGAGTAAAGTACCTATCTTACCCTTTTGAATTTCAAAATATATGCTTAACTTATTTAATAATTTAAACTTAAAAACACTGTTTTGAAACATAACTTGAAAACACTTTTCTGATGTGGAAGATCAGATTAAACTGCGACCACAGAGCATACTCAGAATACTCAAGCTCTGATACCATTTTGCTTGCACATTGGGGGGAATTATCCCGCACATTTTGTCTCCCGACCAGTAACACCGAGACGGTAAACAAAATCTTCCCAAAGCAGTATCAGATATTATTGAAAACAATAATTTGTACAGCGGAAACATATTTTTGAGAAGATGAAACAGTAGAATGTTACTACTGTTTATCATCATTTTGAGCATTTTTAATGTTTTTGTATTTTTTGACCATGAGAGAGTTATAACATTTTTAAATAGTAGGGGAATCTCGTCCCTGGGGGAGTTTACTCACTATGCATTATAAAACATATAAAAACTTACAAGATATTATTGCACACAAAGAAGATATTTTATTACAAGAAAAGATGAGAGATTCTCTAGCAACCAAGAAGTGTGGGTTGGAGAATGTCAAGGTGCAAGTTTACAAATGAGGGAAGAGGTCCTTTTATAGGCCTCGGAATTGAAAAACATTACAACATATTGAAGAAAGACTTTGGCATCCACAGCTGCCATTATTACAAACAGTACAAACAGTGCTTAAACAGTGAAAAAGTACATAGGTGGCAATAGTGAATAATAAATATGGTACAAAAGTTGCTGAAATTATTAAAGATTGTTGCTTTGAATTCAGTGCCTTGTTTGATAGCTGAATTATTGCTGCAAATTATTGTCCTTGCTGCTGATACATTTATGGCTTTTGCATTATTTTGCTGAATCTTTGAATGCTGTCTTCATGAGCTGTCTCTTGAAGTTTGTCTTGTAGCTGAAATATTGGTGCTGCTAAACATTATTGCTGAACTGTTAAAGTTTTTGTCTTCTAGTATGTATCTCGGCTGGTTCCTTCTAGATCTGGATTATATTCTGAATCCGGATTATACATATCAGGATTATATCTTGGTGGGTATTCTACACTTGTCATTGCTCTTTTTCCTAGTGTAGTAAGGCGAATCTTGCATCTGTTCTTGGCCGGAATAAATATGCTATGATGAATTGCCTGAAAAATAAGCTTGAGGTCTGAATCTGAATTGGGCATCATATACTGTCGCTGCGTTTTCCGTCGTATTTCCAAAGCTAATTTGAGCTCTTCTATATTGGCTAAAGGATTTATGGCTTCAGGACAATTCCACAATGTTGACATTGGTTCCAATTTTTCATAATTCTCTGTTATCGAAAAGAATGAATGTCCTATTTCTATTCCTGTAGTGTTCCAAATTGGAGGTAGAGATACTATGTCAATCTTGATACTTTCTGCTGCTTGTTGCTCGAATATAAAATTGACAGCGTCTGAAATATGTCGACCTATATGAGTCACTTGTATTGGATCTGATACAAATATTTTTGCTATGAAACCGTAGTCTAATAACCTTTGAACGCTGATGAATTCTTCATCTATCCATCCTTCTCTAAAAACTGATGCGTCTATATGAACATTAGGCCATGAAAAATATTTTAGGGTGTAGAATTTTAATGATCCTTCGTGGCGAATAGGTTCTCCCTTCCATTGTAGTAGGTGAGTCTTTGAAATTATTCCTTCTATCTGCTGAATGATAATAATTTGGGCTACTTTTAACATTCTTTTGTAAAAGCTATCTTCTGCTTTTTGCCAAATGATACTCTGAATTTCTTCAGGTAAAGCTAGAACTGTTTGGCAAGGGTTAAAAAAGTTCGAATAAACAAGAATTGGTAGGATTTATTTTTAATCTCCTTAGGAACATCATTTTGTCTGGGGTTTATTAAATGGGCTGATAACTTTTGATGCTGGGCTAAAAGGTCTTGATAAAATTTGTTAAGGTTGGTAAACTGTTTAGTTATAGTCTCTAAGTCATCTTCGAGTGCTTCTACATCTGGGTTTATGGGTTTCTTTCCCTTTGAAAGTATTTTGGGCTTTGCATTTTCGGCATTAGGCTGTATGTAAAAATTTGGGCCTAAAATTCTTCTTGCTGCTGTTACTGCTTCATGAAAATGTTTAAAGGGCTCCAAGTATCCCTTTGCTACCTTCTGAATGCTTTGTATTGCTCGTTGATAATCTTCAAAGATTCCCACTGGATCTCCTCTAATAACAAGATAAACTGCTGCTTCTTCTATTGGAAAATTTTTGTTTTCTTTTTCGAAATAAAACATAATGCATTTAATGCTGTTAATTTGCCGACTGAAGGATGAGCTTCCCATAGAGCATTGAGTAAGATACTCTGTTCTTCAGTTATATGAGGGGTATCTTTTGGGAGCTTGAAATTATGTCTAACTGGAAGTGCTATTTTGCCAAAGGTTTTAAAAACTTTTTGAGTGGCTGGATTAAATAACTGAGTTTCTATTGTGAATGCTGGTCTATTCTGGCTAGTTTGTTGAAAATTAGGCCTGAAAGCTGGTCTTCGGACTATTTGGTTGTAAGTTGCAGAGGGAGGTCTTGTTTGTTGGTTGTCTTGGTCGTTGGAAGCCATGATCTGTTTCCCAAAATTAAAGTTAATTGCCTGCTTAATAAATCTGCTATGCTATTGTTTGATCCTTTAATATGTTCAAAATCTACTTTATATCCATTACCTTCTATTGCATTTCTAAAATTTAACCATCTTTTATTATTTTGTTTTCTAGAATTTTCGTTTTTTATAAATCTAACTACAGCTTCACAATCCGTTCTAATGGTAAAAGGTTTATTTAAATATAGTCTAAAATGGTCTATTGCTTTAACTATCCCTGCTATTTCATAATCTAGGCTAGTCCAATTACTTCCTGTTTTATTAAAATTACCACTGGAATAAGCTGATATTTTTTCTTCATTTTTTGGAGAAAATTTATGAGGTTTACATTTTAATATTGCTCCCCATCCTTCTATAGAGCTATCTACTTCTATTATGACATAATCAGTACTTAAGGGTAATTCTAAAGGTTTTAAATCTTTAACAACTTCTTTAATTTTTCTGACTAAGTTAATATCTTCCTGATTAAAATGTCTTTGACCTGATTTTCCTGTTTTCTTATATAATGGTCCGACTAATTTACTAAGTTTAGGAATAAATTTTCTAGAGTAGTTTAATATTCCTAAAAACGCTTGTATTTGTTTTAAGTTTTCTAATTTATCTGGGAAATCTAGAATTTTTTGAGCTATATGAGGTTGTAATTTAATTTGTCCGTTTCCTATTTCTAAACCTAAAAAGCTTATTTTTCTCTTAAAAAGTTCCATTTTCTTTTTAGATACTACTATTCCGTTTTCTTCTATTAAATTAAACACTTGTTTTAAATGATCTTGATGTTGCTTAAAAGTTTCAGAAGCTACTAAAATGTCATCTATATACACTAAACAGAAATCTAAATGTTTAAATATACTATCCATAAATCTTTGAAATATTGCTGGAGCATTTTTTAAACCAAAAGATAGAACATTCCACTCGAAATGTCCTTCACTACAGCTGAAAGCTGTCCATTTTTTGTCTTCTTCTACCATTTTAATTTGATTATATCCGCTTTTTAAATCAAATTTTGAAAATATCTTTTTATTTTGTATAAGATTAATTAACTCATCTTTATTAGGTATTCTATAAGCATCATCTTCTGTATTATCATTAAGTCTCTTATAATTATATACTATTCTAGGTTTTCCTCTTTTTATTTCTGCATTATTTCTTACTATAAAGGCTGCTGATCTATGAGGACTATCACTTCTTCTTATAACACCTATTTCCAACATTTCTTTTATTTGTGTTTTGAATTCTTTTATATCTTCAGGAGTATATTCTATAGCTGCTGTTCTTATAACTATATCTGGGTTTAATATGTTTAGTTTAAAAGTATAGTTTACTTTGTTTTTAGCTAAATCATCTCCTATAAATCCTAACATTTCTAATTTATGCAAAATTCTTTCATTTTCTAGGTTTAAAACTTCTAATCCTTTCCTATATCTCTAATTTCTTCGTCTAATAGGATATCTATAGTTTCAGATTCTATATTATTTTGTTCTAATTCTTTGAAAAAATCGAGTTCATGATTACCATGTCCACCACGCTTCGCAGTCAACTCTGATTGTTTAATGTATCTATTAGTTGGAAAAGTATAATTATGTTTGCTAATAGTAATATAATTTTTTCCTATTAAGATACTACCATTTAATGCACAAATGAAGTTTAGTCCTAAAAGGAATTCATGGCTATTTATGTTATCTGGTGCTATAAGTACTTGTCCTAATGTATATTTACTACTATAATTTCCTGAAAAATCCTTAAATTGTATCCCTATGTTAATTAATTCTTTTGTTATTCTCATTAATCTATTTTCTGCAGTTCTACTAGTAACTGTATAACTTAGTTGTGTTACAAATCTTTTGGCACAAGACTAGCGCTAAGCATGCTTTTTGTACTTCCTGTATCTAAAATGGCTTTAGTTTCAATATATTTTTCTTGATTACACCATATTCGACAATCTAAAAGTATTAGACTACTAGTATAGGGTACTTGTAGTTGGGGTTCATACGCTGTATTTTGTAAATGAGTTTCTTCTAATTGTTGGTTAATTTCATCAAGTTCTTCTATTAAGACACCCTTTCCTTTATTTTGATGACTATTTATGTTTTCATTATTTTTTATTTTTAATTCTATTAATTGTATTCTTAAATCTAAATTCTCTATTTTATGGCTTAGAACTTCTATAGATTCTAGTTTTTTACTAGGTTTGAGAGATACATCTGTTTCTATATTATATACGTCTTTAGCACAAATAAAACAAATTTCGTCAAAACATATATTGCACTGATATCTTAAATGCATATCAGGATATAATCTACAAATACTACAGGCTATACTCATAGTTCCCTTTCCATTTATATATTTATGTTCACATGAATTATTCATATAGGTATATTCTATTATATTTGGAATTTCTGGTCCTTCTTCACTTACTATACTAAATATGCTTTCATTATCACTTTCATTACCGTCTATACTTACTACGTCTTCATCTAATTGTTCTGCTATGGCTGCCCTTTCCATATTAAACTGTCTTTTCGGACATCTATTAGCTAAATGTTTAGGATCTCCACAAATATAACATGTGCATTTTTTGTTGATGGCTTTTTAACATAATTAGGTGGCTTTCTTCCTTGCCTATATTGTCTAAAACTAGATTTTGGTTTATTTGATTTTCTTAATATTTTGCGTTTTGACTTAAAGTAATTCTTCTGTCCATATTGTTGTGGGGTGTATATAGCTTTTCTACAAAACTCATAAGATTGCTTTCTAATTTGTTCTCTAATAAATTCTTCTTTACACCATTCCTGAAGTTTAAAGAAAGTATATTGTACTCTAGGTCCTATACCTAATCCTGTAAGATTGCCATTAGTTTTTATCCATTCTTCATGTATTCTTTTTCCTAAATCTTGTGATAATTTCGTAAAATACCTATTACATAATTCTTCATCAAATGCTTTATTAGCTTCTCCTATTAATCTTGTAAAATCTTGACTAAAAGGTATAATATATTTCATATCTGTTATAGTGAGTTGTTCTAGGTTTCTAAGTGCTGTATCTTGTATGAATGTATTTTCTCTTCCTGGATCTATACCTATTATTAATGTTCTAATAAAACTAGTAAAATTATAAGGATTATTTCCTAAGGCCTTTATTTCATTAATTCTATTAGGATCTTTCTTCTTCTTGCTTTGCCAGATAGATAATGCTGTAGGTCCTAAACAGGTTTCTAAAAAGTTAAACATATCCATATCTGCTTTTTTATTTATTTCCCAATGTCTTACTACACATTGTTCCCATATATTTATTTCTTCTGGCCACATTTGTGGACTTCCTAATTCAATTACTAACATGGTTCCACTCATGGTTTTTCCTATGGGTTGTCTTGATCCTATATATTTATTTGGCTGGGTTGATCCATATTCATATGTGGGACTTTTCCATTCTGGTCTACCACTCATTTCTACATTTCTAGCTGGAACTTCACTATAATCTGGTTCTACTCTAGTTCTTTTTCCTATATTACTACTAGTACTTGCTTGACTATCTGCCATAAAAGCTACTTCGTTATTACCTTTCTCTTTATTTTTAAAGAATTTTTCAAATTCTATTTTTCCTGAACATATATCATCAACTAAATCAATATTATAATATTGTTTAAATTCTTCTTCAGCTGATTCTAAATTGATATCTAAATTCATTGCTTCAAAATACATTTCATCTACTAATTCTCTTAAATTATTTATCTCAAAATTTTTTCTTAATATTTCTTCCATATTTTTTGGTCTATAATCATTTTTGAGCTGACTTTCTAATTGTCTAATCTCTTCATCTATTTCTTCTATATTTTCTTCCTCTTCATCTTCTTCGCTTTCTATATTCAGATAATATTTCCCAATTAGCAAATCTACTAGTTATTCTAACTTCTTCTTCTATAATATTCATGTAGCTTGTTTCAGTTTCATTATCAGTTTCTTCTTCTAGATCTTCTAAATTTTCTTTGGGATTTTGTTTTTGGTAATTAAGGAATCTAATAGAAGTTTGACCTCTACTGTTTGTATACATTACACTTTCTCCTGGAACTTTGACAGTCTCATTTTCTTCTAAATGCTTGGTTAATTCCCATTCTTCTCCATTTAAATCGTTATTATCTATATTTAAAGGTTTAATCATTTTTACTCCTACTGAGGCTAATCCATCTATTATCCCATCTATATTAATTTTATATTGAGGAAAACTATTATTGGTTACTCTTCCTAAAAATGCTATAGAAACTACTAAGTTGTTACCATCATATGTTTCATATCCTCTAGTTTGTAATCCTATAGTAATTTTATTAATATCTTTAATACTTTTCATCATGTTCGGAGCTACATAAAATATTCCTACATTATTAGTCATATCTATTTCCATACTAGCAAATACTGCTCTCCTAGCATCAGACCAACTCTTATCTAATAATAAAACTAAAACCTTTCCACCGGTTCCCTTTCTAGTTAATCCTTTTATTCCTACAATAATTAATCCTAAATGTATATACTTTTGCTTTAATTGTTTTAATTGTTTTATACATTCCGGGCTAACTAAGCTTATATTTTCAGCATTTGTTGTAACTTTTACTTCTTTTTCTCTAAATTTCTTGATTAAATGTGTGTTAAAATCCATTTTTCCTACTTTGTATAATGTTTTAGGTTTTAACTTATCTATTCCCTTGTTATTATATAAATTAAGATTTTCTTCTACGTCTATTATCTCTTCTAATTCTACTTCTCTAGCTGAGCTTTGACTTCCTGATCCTCTAAACATTCGTTTAGTGAAAGTATTACTTATTTTTCCTTTCTCTTTTTCTTTATTACTTGATTCACTTATAGTTCTACTAGTACCACTAAATGATCTCATCATTTTTTACCAATATATATATTTTTTAGGTTCTTTTTTAGGTTTTTCAGATTCTTCTAGTGCTAAATTTGATAATCTTTCTTCTATACTATCTTGTAAATCTCCTTTAATCACTTGAGATACTGTGTCTATTTTAGTACTTAATTTTTCTAACTTATTTTCTAACTTATCTAATCTTTCGAATATTTGTAGAATTAAAGCGAATTGAATATTCCAAAGTTTAGGGTACAATTTATCTGAATTACTAGTTCCTTGATAGGTAGTAAATCCTTCTTCAGTATATAGATATTTATTTGCTTGTTCAATGGCTCTTTTATATTCTAATCTATTGTCTAGACTATTCATCCACTAACTATTCGTTCTATATTTTTTAGCGTTTTACCTGTTTCTAAGTTTTGAGCTTCAACTTTATTTATTTTTTCTATTACTTGGCTTAGAGTTTTCTTAGTTTCAAGTTCTAATTGTTTTAGCTTATTACTTTCCAAGCTATATTTTAACTCTATTATTTCGTCTTTAGTGGGGAAAAGCTTATTATATTTCTTAACTATTTTTAGAGTTTCCTCAGATTGTTGTTTAATATAATCTAAATTATTATTTTCACCCTTCTTTATTATTTCTCTATTTATTAAAACGGTTTCTTTTAATGATTCTAACGTTTTACAAAGTTTAGCGTTATTTATTTCTAAGTTTGATGCTAAAGATATAAATAAATCTGTTAAACTATTTAAGTGTTTATTTTCTGAATGTAAATTATGCTTAAAACTTGAATCAAATCTACAAATAAATTTATGTTTATCTAAAGAGATTACGGTTCTATCGGCTAAACTATATTCTAAATCTAGATATTCTAATCTTTTATAATTAGAAGAAGCTATTTTAATAAAAGGCTGCTATTAATATATTCAATATTAAAAGGTACTTAATATAGTTTTCGTGATCTCTTAATCTAGGAGGTATGTTAAGATAATTATTAACCCAATGTTCTCTCCTAATTATTAATTGATTTCGTAATTCTAATATTAATTCTGTATTCGTATAATCTAAGTTTTCTAAAGTATTAAGACAATCAATAAAAGCACTTAAAATATGAGCAGGAATTGGCATGTATGTAAATTATGAAGGCAATAAAAGTTTTTATGCAGATTTATAAAAGCGGGTTGGGATTCCCTTTTCTTTAAAATATGTCTAATTACTCTCATGGGTTTATATAAATTCACAATAAACTAAAGGGACCAAATTGAAAATAAAAACAAAGCATAAATACTTAAAAAATAAAAATTACGTGCCATGTGTCGGTTTTTGCTTGGTTTTAGCTATTTTGACTTAGTCAAAAATAGTGGCTTGTTTTTGCAAATCTGAGGGACTAAAGTGCAATTTCTATGGTGCTAGACACTTAAAATTTTTGTGGAATGGGGCTAGAGGCTTAATAGCTTATGTAAAATGGGGCTATTTCCCCAATTTTCCCCAGTAGAAATATGTGATTTCTAATGGTGCATATTGTCCCAGATTTCATTGGGCACATGCAATGATGTTGCCACGTGAACTAATGATCACCACTATAGAAGAATAATTGTCGAGCGTCCTTGAGATAAGACCAATTTCGTTATAAACGTGGTTGTCCCCGTACTCCAATTTTTTTTTTTTTAATAAACGTGCTTTGATATGCGTCCTTGAGATTGGCTCAGATGTTGACACCAGTGGCTAGAATGTAACGAGTGGTTAATTTAAAGAAAAAGATTTTATATTGTAGAGAAAAATTTGAAATTTTTTTAAAAACTCTTTTTTTACATCTTAACTATTTGTATCTATATTATTTATAAATTTATACGTGTTACAGAAAATATTACACAAAAATGTTATTGAAAGTTTGAGCATCCTTAAAGACAAAATACAAAAGAATTATGTGAAAAATGGTAGGTATTATCATTTAAGCAATTCACTCAAAAAAAAAAAACTCATGCAAAAAAACCAGTGCAGTGTATTGATAATAAAAGGTGCAAACTTCAATCAATATGGGATGGGTGGCCGAGGTGAGGAAATTCTAGTCCAATCGAAATTAATTGAACAAACTGTTCATATATATTATGAGTGAATTATATTTATCATATAATTAGTATACAACTAAGACTTAAGACGATGGACGTTGGGTTACAGAAATAGTGCATTACCAATTATCGAATCGAATTTGGACATGAATATTCAGCTAAAGTGCACGAGATTGAATCGCACAATTGAATCAGAAGTTGAAGTAATGATGACCCAGTTAAAGAAGAAGAGAGAGAATTTGCAATTATAGCGAAAATGATTCGAAAAATCTTATCGTGTTAGCCACTTTTTTTTTTTTTTTTTTTCACAATGTTAGCCAAATAAGATGATAAAGGTTTGTGAATATCCTCTTATGTGTTACATGATCATGATACACGTGAGCTTTCTATTGCAGTGTCTCACGTACCACCATTAAGTGTTCTGATGATTCCTTTTTTTTTCTTTCTTTTTAGTCACCTCACCGACAGATGATTTCAAATACATTTTAGAACTATTTCATTTGTATCAAACACCTCTCTAAACTAAATTTTGTACTATTTACTCCCCCCCCCCCTCAACTGTGCAAAGTAACAATTACCCTCTTTCTTTATCACAGAATTATCTTTATTACCCTTAAACTTATTTTTATTTTTATTATCTTTTCAACTTCCCTACTCTTTTTTCTTTATGTTTTCACAAACTGTAATTTCTTTTATTCTTTAATCAATTCGAGGGTTTGGGTTACTAATTTTATTCTTCGATGAGTTTAATATTATGAAACTATATATTACAATATGTATTATGTTTGAACATATGTAGATTATAAATAAGAAATTAATAAAAAAAATTAAAATCAAAACAAAAAAATGGATCATAAATTTAAAATTATATTATGTAAATGATAGAAAGTATTTTTCTTAGTATTTCTTCATTAAAATCTAAATTAAAACACATGGGACTAATATAATAAACAAACCTTGTTGCGTAATTAAGAAAATTGATCTATAGTGTGTGTGTCTATATATATATATATAATGTTTTCGAGTTCGTACTAAATCTGGTTACAAAAGGCAACACAAATTCACACTCCCTCGGGGTGCTTATTCAAGACTACCGGACTCTTCTCTGTAATCTGTGGGACAGCCGCATACATCACAGGAAACAGGATGGAAACAAATATGCAGACGCCTTAGCACACAAATTGAAGAAATTTATCATATGGAAATAGCCTCCGGTGCATATCCAGGACCTCTTGGAGGAAATTTATTTTAATTAAGCTCTTTTTGTACCAAATTTTTTTATATATATATAAAGTTGAATAAAGAAAAAAAATTGGAAAAAATAAAAAGTTGAAAAGAGAATACAAAATAAAAATAATTTAAGAGTAACAAAGACATTTGCATGATAAGAAAAAGGGTTAATGTTACTTTGCATAGGTGAGGGGGATAAATGGTACAAAATTTAATTTACTTGGGTGTTTGATACAAATAACATAGTTCAGGGTAGTAAACTGTATTCTACCTAGCCTTTTTTTTTTTATTGAGGAAAGGTGATACCTACAAATCTAACTCGACAAATCCGGGTTGATAGTTATAATCCTGAGTATAAAGACTCTATTTAGCTCCATAAAGGAAGGAATATCCACAATTTGTGGCAGCCTGAATTCGAACCAAAAACCTCTCACATAAAATGGGAGGTGGATACCACTAGACCAACAATTTTTGGGTTACCCAAGCTTTTTATTACCAAAAAAACGCTTGATAAAAGCTTCTGGTTAAGAGGGTGTTTGTCTAAGTTTATAAGCTCCTCTAAACATCTTATAAGATATTTTAGAGCTTATAAGCTCTATAAATTTGTTTGGTAATTTTTTTTTAAAAACACCTTATGAGACCCAAAAATAAGATGTTTGAGTTTTATAAGTTGTTTTTAAAAAAGTAACTCAACTCCACTTTTTTTAAACATTTTATAAGATGTTGTTATATCTTATAAGCTCCTAAAACATTTGAATCAATTTAGCTAAACACCTTTTAAGTTAATTTAATTTTACTCATTTGACAGATGCACGTATAAAATACACACCCAAATGTATATATAACAAGATATTTTATATAATTGATATGTATATAAAATTTGAAATAAATCATGAAGTTAAAGTGAAAAGATCCTACCTAAATAAAATGTAAGGCTCTCCGCTGGGGTTCACATTTTAAAAAATCCTACCTAAATTAAAGGTAAGGCTCCCAGCTGGGGTTCACAAATTAGTGAGTCGGTCATGGAAATATAAAGTAGGGGTGTTCACGAGCCGAACTCGAGCTCAATTATTTGTGTCTCGAGCTCGAGCTCGATCGAGTCGTATAGCATGAGCTCGAGCTCGAACTCGATTATTTCCATTGAACTCGAGCTCGAGCTCGAGCTAAACATATATATTTTTTATTTTTAATAAATTATATTATTATATAAATATTATATTATAATATATATATATATATATATTAAAATATATTAATCAAAAAATATATATATAACTCGCGAGCTCCCGAACACTTATAAAAAAGCTCGAGCTCGGCTCGATCGCCGGCTCGGCTCGGTGAACACCCCTAATCTAAAGTCCACACGAGTATTACACAATTACTCGATGTCTAAATCATGCACCTTCAATGAGAGGAAAATTGTAAAATTGGTACTTCAAGTTGGCTTATACTTTTTTTTTTTTTGGTATTATAAGTTAGCCTGTTGGCAATTTGAGCACACTAACTTGCAAAAATTAGCAGTTTCAGTATAAATATTGCCAGAACATTCAAAATTGGCCAAAAAATATCATTTGACAGTAATAAAAAACTTGAATTTGGGGATTTTGCTGAAATGAATGGAAAATTAACCTTCAATTTGATGTTTTTGCTAAAATGGAGGGAAAACCACTTACTTGAACCCGATTTTGAAGGAAATGCAACCGTTATTTTATCATATTGCCCCAAATCCCCAACTTTTACCAATTTAATTTATCATTTAGATAAATATGATTTTTTTTTCCATTGATGAAATAAATAAATTAAAAACTCAAAAAAATAAAAAAAAAGTATAAACAAAAAAAAAATCTGAATTTTTTTCCGAAAAAAATCAGATAAACAAAAATTAGAAAACAAAGTCAGTTTTTTTTTTTTTGAAAACTTATGAAAATTCAAAAAATATAAGAAAAATAAAAAATATTACGATAGTTTAAAAAATTAGAATATATTAGAAATTATATCTCAAACTAATTTTAAATTTAAGTAAAACAAATTTTAATGGTGGCAAAAGATTTCCATTGACAAAAACTAAATTAATTCAAAACTATAGAAAATCGTAAAAACCATAAAAAAACTCAAAAAATAGTAAAAACCCTAAAAAATTGTAACTAATCAAAATAGATTTGAAAAATCAGCAAATAATACGAAATAATGAAAAAATTAGTAAAATAAAAACAAAGAAAGAAAAAAAATAACTTTTTTTAAGAGAATTTAAAAAATATATAAAAATAAATCAAAATTAAGAAAATAATACACAAAAAAATAGACTATAGAAAATAGCACATTCCGCGCTGACGTGGTGCGGAATCTGCCCGATTCCGCGCCACGTCAGCGCGGAATACAAAAAAACTTTTTTGAAAAAAAAATTAACGGCCATTCCGCGCTGACGTGGCACAGAATGACCAATTTTTTTTTTTTAAATTAATGTCATTCCGCGTTGATGTGACGCGGAACGGCAGAAATGCCTCGTGGCCCGAGCTTTCTTTCTTCTTTCTTCTTTCCTTCTTTCTTTCTTTGTTTTCACCTCTCTCGGTTTTTCACTTCTTCATCTTCACCATCTTCATTTCTTCATCTTCACCATTTTCTTCAACTTATGTTTCATCATTCTCAACAATTCAAGGTAAATTTTATATATTGTTACTTTATAAAATATATAGAGCCATTATATTTTTGAATTTTTGTGTAATTAATAAATTTAGGGCTTAAAAAATTGTATAGAATTTGTATGTAAATTTCGAATTTGATTTTAGTAATTTCGAATTTGCTTATGAATTTGTGGAATTTTATTGTGTAATTTTTCGAATTTATTGTGTAATTTCGGATTTGGGCTTTAGGTGTAATTTCTAATTTTTGTTGAATTATATCAATTTAGTGTTTTAATTTGTGGAATTTTGTTGTGTAATTTTGGATTTGGGCTTTAGGTGTAATTTAGAATTTTTGTTGAATTTTATCAATTTAGTGTTTTAGTTTGTGGAATTTTGTTTTGTAATTGCGAATTTTTGTGTAATTGATCAATTTAGGAATTAAATTTGTGGAATTTTGTAATGTAATTTTGAATTTTTGGTTTAGGTGTAATTTTGAATTTTTGTGGAATTTATCAATTTAGGTTTAAATTTGTGGAATTTTGTAGTGTAATTTCGAATTTAGGGTGTAGGTTTTAATTTCGAATTGTTGTGGAATTCAACAATTGAGGTTAAAATTTGTGGAATTTTGTAGTTGAGTTTTGAATTGTTGGTATAATTTTGATACTTTAGCTCTAATTTCGAATTGTTGGTATAATTTTGATATAATTTGTTTATTTTTTATTTTTTTAGCTCTAATTTTGAATTATCATGTTATTCTTGAATTGGTAGAAATATAAGGTTTAATTTTGAATTTTAAAATATAATGTCAAATTATTAGTTATAATATTAAATTTTTTATGTATACTTTAGGGTTTAGGAGGTATAATATCAATTTTAGGTGTGATTTTTAATTAGTACTTTGAATATCAAATTTTAGGTATAATCTTTAATTTTCAGGTATAGTCTTGAACTTTTAGGTATAATTTCAAATTATAGATGTGTGGATTAATTTTGTCACATAAGTTTATTTTTTTGTGATGTATGTGTTTGTGTTTGAGTTTATGAAATATTAATTTATATTATTCTAATTAGCTCAAGTATCGTTTTAATTGAAAATAATTTGTTATTTTATTTTAATGTAGGATGGCGGGGGAGTTTATTGATCATATATATGGCCCGATAGACGGTAGGGTGTTGACCAGCCAGTCAAATCATATGTCCGAGCAGGTTGGTGAGTCCCCCGATTTCGTGTTTCGTGCTAGATGGGCGGACAATGTGTATTTTAATAGTGCTTATGGAAGAATCCCACATAACTGAGTTTTGTTAAAATTGCAACACATGGGGTTATCTGGTATATAAGTTAGGGTCATGGACAAATGATATGGGTCTTGTAACGGCGCTAGTCGAGAGATGGCGACCGGAGACCAATACATTTCATTTCAGAACTGGAGAGGCTACGATTACTCTTCAGGATATTGCTATAATATTTGGTCTTCCAGTCGATGGTCGACCTCTAATAAAGAATCGTGTTTTACATAGTTATGATGAGTGTGCAGCCTATATTTTGGAATATTTAGGAATTCCAATGACTATACCGGATTTTGAAAGAAAAGGGTTTCAACTAAAAATCGCGAAAATTGTCGCCCATGTGACCTGCTGGCCAAATCACCCCCGAATCTAATGAAATGCAGGTCGATCAGATAGCCCGCTATTGGGCACTTATGTTGCTTGGCGTATTGTGTCCCAACAACACCGTAGATGTTGTCTCGGTACTATGGTTGTCATTATTTGAAGATGTTAATGCAACAAACTCCTATAGCTGGGGGAGTGGTGTGTTGGCATGGTTATACCGAGGGCTAAGCAAAGCCTGCAGCATAGGTCATAAAAATATAGATGCTTGTGTGTCATTGTTACAGGTGGGTATACTCTTGATTATTTAAATATTGTTATGTTATTTTTTATGACACAGAGCGATTTTTAATTATGTGTACATATTCATTAACAGATATGGGCGTGGTTTAGAATTTTGGTTGTCAGACCCAGTAATGTTCCCGATCTAATGGCAGGAATTGATGAGCATGGTATTGCCCGAGCTCCTTATGGTGCATGGTAATTTACTGATATTTTTATGAATTCTAATTAATTAACAAAAATTAATTGGGAAAAATCTTACTTTTGTACTAATTGCATGATTGATGTTTAGAGGTGGTATTGCCCTGTTACAAATGACATTGTTGTTGCTCACAATGTCCGAGCAATTAGAGATGGACTTGATCAGATGGGCGAAGGACATGTGAGCAAAAAAAATTTCATAATGTTTTATATCTCTATTATATCCTTCTGTATTAAAAATTTTTTCATACGTTTTTCATACTTCAGTTTATCTGGACTCCCTACAATTTGAATGATGAAGACATCGACGAGTTGCCACCTGAATGCTTAGACGTTGTTGTGTGGAAAGCATCAGTCCCGTTGATATTCTTCGACATCGTGGAACATCATCGTCCTAAGCGTGTTTTGCGACAGTTTGGACTCCGACAAAATATTCCACACAATGTTGTTCCTGAGCGAAGAAGGGACCGTAGGGGGAGAAATATAAATTGGGCAAACGAAAATGATACATATATTGCAATGTGGAATGATCGGGCCAATAGGACTGTGACTGGACAACCTATTCAGGGGAGAAATGACGCAGAGCTGAGATGCGACGAGTGGTATGATAGAATCACTCGGCGTTATATTTCACCCACCTTGACTAGGAGAACAGTGGGACATCAAACAGGGTCGGCCCCTCTATTGCAAAATGTGGTTAGTAAATATACTTATTGTTGTAATATAGTTATTTTTTCTATGATTTTTTGTTTAACTCTTTTGTTTTATCTTTTCAGTATAATCGCATTCAAATCCTACAAACGACTATTGAAAAAGCCCCTCGAAGTAGCCACGGAGTTAGGAGGGTACTTGGACAGGTACGATCGGGTCTCACCGGCCTCGCAAATCTGGTCACATGTGGACGTCATGGCGATGTAGCATCTGGTTCTCACAGTCATAGACGTGGAGGAGAAACCATGCTTCCGCAAAGGAGAAGCCGGAGTACATTGGAAGACTCCGAAGGTATAGAATATGATGACGATGAAGCACCTAGTTGGACCATCCTCAGCCCCGACTTCAGCACCTGAGGACCGAGCTGGACCATCCTCAGCCCCGACTTCAGCACCTGAGGACCGAGCCGGACCATCCTCAGCCCCGACTTCAGCACCTGAGTACCGAGCCGGACCATCCTCAGCCCCGACTTCAGGACCTGAGTATCGAGCCGGACCATCCTCAGCCCTGACTTCAGGACCTGAGTATCGAGCCGGACCATCCTCAGCCCTGACTTCAGTACCTGAGTATCGAGCCGGACCATCCTCAGCCCTGAAACTCACAATTTTCCCACACATGTAATTGTGTCTGAATATTTAAATCTGGAATCGTGGGCTGTGTAAAATACGACATGACTTGAGGTGGGTTTAATGACGTCACTCGGGTTAACGACGATCTGTATTGACCTTGATGTTGAATTGGTTCTTTCTCAATATAAAGCTCGACGAATTCATCAACAATATTACGATCCAAGAAATATGCTAAAGTATGATCGTTTTTGATCTCCATTGTCCTCTCCCTCATCACATTTCTCTTTTCAAATTCAAATTTTAAAATTACTTTTAATGAAAAATGATTTGGATCAGTTCCTGTTCTCGCGTATAACTTCTCCAGCAATTTAGCGTATGTGATCGTACGACGTACTTTCATGTTAGTGCTTGGACGAGTGCTATATCTCACTGAATTTGAGTCTTCAATAATTTCACCATCCGTGTATATTAAAACATTAACTGTGTTCGCCCTCGACATTTTCTATATAATATCAAAATTCAAACCATAAATTAACACTAAATTCAAAATAATACGTACAAACTATAGTTCAAAAAATAAAATTATACTTTTATATTAAACATGATATAACAAACTAACAATTATATCAAAGTTCAAACCATAAATGCTAAATTCAATATTATACATAGAAAATATCACTAAAAATTCAAAATTATACATACAACATATCATCAAAAATTCAAAATTATAAATACAAATTATACCTAAATATCCGAAATTACATACATATAAATTATACTTAATCCAAAATTATACCTAAAATTTCTATCAAAGTTCAAACCAAAACATACCTAAAAACTAAATTCATCATACATGCATACAAGGTATAACTAAAAATTCAAATTAGACGTACCAATTATAATACAAATTACACCTAAATATTTGAAATTATACATATAAATTCCAAATTACACTACAAAATTTCACAATTTTAAACCTAAATTGATAAATTCCATAAAAATTCAAAAATTACACCTAAACTATAAATTCAAAATTATATTACAAAATTCCACAAATTTAATTCCTGAATTGATCAATTTCAAACAAATTCAAAAAATTACACAACAAAATTCCACAAATTAAAACACTAAATTGATAAAATTCAACAAAAATTAGAAATTACACCTAAAGCCCAAATCCGAATTTACACAATAAATTCGAAAAATTACACAATAAAATTTCATAAATTCATAAGCAAATTCGAAATTTACATAAAAATTCAAGAGAATTTTTTAAACCCTATATTCATTAATTACACAAAAATTCGAAAATATAATGGCTCTATATATTTTATAAAGTAACAATATATAAAATTTACGTTAAATTGTTGAGGATGATGAAAAATAAGTTGAAGAAGATGGTGAAGATGAAGAAGTGAAGATGGAGGAAGAGAAACCGAGAGTGAAAATGGAAAAAGAAGGAAGAAAGAAAACAAAAGAAAAGAAGAAAAAAAAAAGGAAAGAAATTCTTGCCTGCCGCCTGACGAGGCACGCGGAGGTGGCAGCTTTTGCTGCCATTCCATGGCACGTCAGCACAGAATGGCTCTCATTCTGCGCTGACGTGGCGCGAAATGAATATAATTTTAAAAAAAATAAAATTCGGCCATTCCGCGCCACGTCAGTGCGGAATGGACGAAATAAAAAAAAATTTGGATTCCGCGCTAACATGGCGCGGAATCTGCCCGATTCCGCGTCACGTCAGAGCGGAATGTGCTATTTACTGAGCACAATTTTTTTGTGTATTATTTTCTTAATTTTGATTTATTTTTTTAAAATTCGCCTTTTTTTAAAAATAAAAAATAGTAAAATCCAGAATACTAAAAAAAAAAATTTAGTTTGAATTTATGCATATAATATTATAGTTTTTTACTTTAAATTATTTATAGATATATTAAATATACAAATTTTATTATAATAAATAAAAAAATTACTTATATAACCAAATATTTGAATTGAAATTTCCAAAAATTTAAATAAATTAAAAAAATTGAGAGTGTTTGAGTTAAATTCCCAAATTAAATGTCAATTTTTCCTCCATATGCAAAAATCCTCAAATTGAAGGTTAATTTCCCCTCCATTTCAGTAAAATTCCCAAATTTAAGTCAATTTTCCTGCCAAATGATATTTTCCGGTCAATTTTGAATTTTCAGCGAATTTTGTACTGAAATTGCCATTTTTTTGCAAGTTAGTGTACCCAAATTGCCAACATGCCAATTATAATAAGAAAAAAACGTGCAGACTAACTTGGAGCAACAATTTTGCAATTTACCCCTCTAATGTGCAAGTCGCGCACCATTCCATAATGTACCAAGGCTAATAAAATCGATCCACCAAGTAAGTAAATTATATTGTTTCCAGGGACTTTCTTTAAAGCATCAAAATTATGGTATCACACAGTTCCCTGAAAAGTTATCTCGAATTCTCGATTCACCAATACATATTTGATTACATGTGTGAAATGGTAAAAATAATCTCTCTCACATTAATCCAACTATGTGAGGTCGATCAATTTTCTTAGCCTCGGCCCACCATAAAATGACCGCATGCATAAAGATAAAAATATTGATCTTATCATTGAAAAAAAAAAAAATCATGCGTTGATTTGAAAAGATGGTACCATAAAGTTTTTTTCTTTTCTTTTGATGAAATGGTATCATAAATTTGAAATATCCTTTAAGGTTCCTCTTAGTCCCTTTTTTTTTTCTAGTAGGATTTTCAGTGGCGCATAAAGTATTGTGATAATGTCACAGATTTCATTAAAGACAACAATGATGTGGCCACTGGCCACATGAACTAACAAAATGGTACACTTTTTTTAAATAGAAAATTTGCATAATTGTCGAGTGCATTATTGCGCATTTTACTCCCATCCGTCCACGCTCCAATTTCTTTATAAACCTTCTCTCGGATGCCTCCTAAAGACACACAACACAAGAATATGGCTTCTCCAAACCAACCCCTGCTTCACTCTCCCAGTAAAACTAAAGCTAGCTGCAGAATTCTCTTCTTCACTATACCCATTCTTGCACTAGTATCAATTTCAGCTGTTTATCTTGTTCCTAATCAAATCAAAAACATCACCCAGAGTGATCCATCAAACCTTTCATACATGTGCCATGGAGCTTTAAACCCTGAGAAATGCAAAGAGTTTCTGTCTGAAGTGGTGCCCGATGGCGTAACGGCACCCGATAGCACTACCGTATTGCAGAAATTCTTGATGAAGCAAGTCCATCATATGAATGGGGTCGTTTTGCATACAAGAAGCCTCAAAAACCATATGAATGAGCAAAATGAACAAGGGCCTCTATCCGATTGCCTAGAATTGATCGACACGTCGATTGATCTCGCGTTCGGCTCGATCAAAGCTCTGATGAACCAAACCAGCACATCTCATGCCAATGCACACGCTTGGCTGAGTGGTGTTCTCACCAATCATGTGACTTGTTTTGATGGGCTCAACTCTTTTGGGAGAGAATCAATTGGAGAAATTCTTGAAGAAATGATCTCAAGAGCTAGAGCCTCTTTGGCTATGCTTGCAGCAATATCAGAGCCTAATGATAAGGAAATGGTACAGTCTTTAAGAGGAAAGTTACCATCATGGATCACTCCCAGTGACAGGAAGCTGCTGCAGAGCTCAGCCAATGCCATACAAGCTGATCTAATTGTAGCGAAAGATGGGTCAGGTAATTACAAGACTGTAGCCGAAGCAATTGCAGCTGCACCCAACAAAAGCGAGAAGAGATATGTGATCTACGTTAAGAAAGGGACTTATAAGGAGAATGTTGAAGTGGGAAAGAGCAAGAAAAATCTGATGATCATTGGTGATGGTATGAATTCAACAATCATAACCGGTGACCTTAATGTTGTTGATGGATCCACAACCTTTAGATCCGCTACTCTTGGTTAGTAATTCTTGTCTCATTTCAGGTAGAAGAGCAGTATGACTGGATCATAAAGTTTTAATAGAACTAGACAAGTATCTGAGCGTTATGAGCTAATTAACTAAGCTAGTACACATTAGAACTTTGGCCCTTCAAAAAAAACTTGCCCTTCAAATTTCAAAACATAAATGGCTAAATCATCCAACCTTTTTCTCTTTCATATGAAACTAAATCATCTAAACTCTTGTGCTATGCAGCCGCAGTTGGGGAGGGGTTCATACTACAAGACATTTGGATTCAGAACACAGCCGGACCGGAAAAGCACCAGGCAGTGGCGCTCCGAGTCGGGGCTGATAAATCCGTCATAAATCGTTGTCGCATCGACGCCTACCAAGACACACTTTACGCGCACAGCCTGCGCCAATTCTACAGAGACTGCTACATCACCGGAACCGTAGACTTTATATTCGGCAATGCAGCAGTAGTATTCCAGAAATGCAATTTGGTGGCACGCAAACCAATGAAGAGCCAAAAGAACATGGTCACAGCGCAGGGGCGAACCGATCCAAATCAGAACACGGGCACCTCGATCCAAGACTGTGAAATCAAAGCCAGCGCTGACCTAGAACCGGTGGAAAGTTCATACCCTACGTATTTGGGCCGACCATGGAAGGAGTACTCAAGGACGGTGGTGATGCAATCGTACATTGGGGGCCTTATTGATCCCGCCGGGTGGTCAGAGTGGAGTGGCGATTTCGCTTTGAAGACTTTGTACTATGGGGAATATATGAATCGGGGACCTGGTGCAGGGACCAGCAAGAGAGTGAAATGGCCAGGGTATCATGTTATTACCGATGCGGCGGTGGCTGAGCAGTTCACGGTGAAAGAGTTGATTCAGGGCGGGGAATGGTTGAGTTCCACTGGAGTGGCTTTTACTGAAGGTCTGTAAATCGTTTGTGTATGAGTATGGATTTTGAGTTTATGTTGGAATAAAAGATTGATGGCCTTTACCCAAGGTCTGTAAATCGTTTATGTATGAGTATGGATTTTGAGTTTATGTTGGAATAAAAGAATGATGTTGCTATTTATAATTAAATTGGGGGAAACAATCATGTAATGGTGATGTCCACGCAAGATGAATTTGTTGATCTTAGCTAAATCTCAATTATTGATTCCGAGAAAGATATAGTCCATGTTAAGAATTTTATTTTCTATTTTCTGAATAACTATTTCTAAAAAATTCAATTACAATCAATTTTCTGTCAAGAACACATTTGTTTCAAATTCACTTTTATTTTTCCTTCTATACCTACTTGTCAATCAAGACACTTATCAATTCATAATATTTCTCTATCAAATATTACTATTTTTTTAATCATATAATCATTGCTAAAGTCATTAACTAATTATTTTACAAATTTCAACCATTTTCGCAATCAAACAAACATGACATTATTTTTACAAAAATATCTCTATTGCATGAATTGCGAAATTTCTTCTAAAAACACCCCCGAAATACATATTCAAACATAGCCATAGCGTCACGTTTTTACAATACAAGTCTTCCAAATAAGCAGTACCAGACTAGCTAGTCGTCACAAGTTAGAATCACACTTTAAGTACCTAAGCTAACATTGTTAGTATATATTTGTAATCCAGCCATTTATACTTATAGTTCAGCTCATTTGTACATTACGGCTACACGTTTAGTCTATATATACATATATGTTATGAATAATTCATTAAGTGGATGTCCATATAACTCCAATACATAATTTAGTGGATTCACCTACAACTCCAATATCTCATTTAGTGGATTCACCTACAATTCCATTACCTCATTTAGTAATCAATATTTGATCTTGTTTTGTGCCTATAAATAGGCTTTGCCATTGTATTGAGAAATACACCAAAAATCAAAGAAAGAATTCTCTTCTTAATTCTCTAGTCTCTCTACTTTAGAATATTTGTATATATTTCATAATATTTGGGGTTATTTCATAACACGTTATCAGCACGATCCGTCTCAAGGTGTTAATCATTTTGAAATTTGGCAAAAGATATACATGGGGTACTCAACATATGATGTAAATGTAGTGAGAAATTTTTATGAGTTATTATGAGTTTGTAAAGAAAATTGATGGACAAGGTTTTCAAAACAAAGCAAGAAGAAAAGGTAAAGAAAAGGTATGTATATTTCAATATTTAACAAAATAGAAATATGCAATAATTCTCTTGATGTTTAGAAAGAAGACATATGTATATATATGTGCATATATTTGATTAGTATTATTCTTTTGAATAATCCTATCATGTTGAAAATATTTTAAGAAGTTGAATGATTGTTATATTATTTATCTTATACTTTGATAATAGTATTATATGATGAATCTTGAAAAAAACTTGACTTTGTGACTCTTGATATTACGAGGAAAAATTATTTTTCTTGGGCGTTAGATATTGAAATTCATCTTGATGCAAATAACTATACTCCATTCCCTGAAGTGAATGTGTTGAGCAATATATAATTATTTTAATCATGAGTCCCGTCCAACTAGTTCTGCTACATTCCCTGAAGTGAAAGTAGCAGCACATAACTATTTTAATCATTAAAGAAATCATGGACGTGGACGTGGTCGTGGATATGGTTATGAAAATCGTGGTGGTTATTCAAAGAACACATCTTTCCACCAGAAGTGAAAAAATAAAGAAGAGAAACATGAAAGTGGCCAAAATAGCAAATTTGTGAAAAATTTATGCTATCGTTGTGGTGGTAAAGGTCATTGGTCATGTACCTGTCGTACACCAAAGCATCTTGTTGACCTTTACCAAGAATCGCTAAAAAGTAAAAGAAAGAAAATAGAAACAAATTTTGCTTTTGAAGAAGGCGATTCTGATCATGGCCGATTTTGATGACACTCATTTAGATGTTGCTGATTTCTTTGATGATCCTAATGAAAATATTGATCACTTGATTGGAGATGGAAGTGTTCAAAAACAAATTTGTTAAGTTTTAATTCTAGTAATTTATAAATAAATATTTAAGTATGTTGTTTTAAAGTTCAATAAATGAATTTATTCATAAGATTATCGTTTCTTATATTAAATAATATTGTTTGATATTGATTTATTTCTTTTTATGTTTCAATAAAGAATGAGTATTTACTCGATCAGCAACAACATCAATAATGAAAATATATGTCTCGCTGATAGTACAACAACTCACACCATCCTCAAAAATAAAAAAATACTTCTCTTATTTAGTAATGCAAGAAGCCAATGTTAATACTATATCGGGTAGTGCAAAATTAATTGAAGGCTCCGGCAGAGCTAATATATTGTTACCCGGAGGAACACAATTTTATATTGATGAAGCCTTATATTCTACTAAGTCTCAAAGAAATTTACTAAGGTTCAAAGATATCCGCCGAAATGGATATCATATTGAGACAACAAGTGATGGCAATATTGAGTATCTTTACATCACTAATACAATATCTGGTAACAAATGTATATTGGAAAAGTTGCCAGCATTGTCTTCCGGTTTGTACTACACGCATATATCTACTATTGAAACATATGTTATCGTAAACCAGAAGTTTACAAATCAAAATAAGTTTGTTGTTTGGCATGACCGGTTGGGCCACCCCGGATCAATTATGATGCGAAAGATAATTGAGAATTCATATGGTCATCCATTGAAGAGCCAGCAGATTCTTCAATTGAATGATTTCTCATGTGCTGCTTGTTTATAAGCAAAAATAGGAAGTGAATCTATTACCTTTTTGGAATGTATTCAAGGCAATATTTGTGGACCAATACACCCGTCGTGTGGACCATTTAGATATTTTAAGGTTTTAATTGATGTATCAACAAGATGGTCACATGTATCTTTGTTATCAACTCGCAACCTGGCGTTTGCGAGATTGCTTGCTCAATTGATTAGAATACGAGCACATTTTCCTGATTATCCAATGAAGAAGATACGCCTTGATAATGCAGGTGAATTTACTTCCAAAACGTTCAATGACTATTGTATGTCTATTGGAATTGATGCTGAACATCCTGTAGCACATGTTCATACACAAAACGGTCTAGCAGAATCGTTTATTAAACGTCTACAGTTAATTGCAAGACCTTTACTTATGAGATCAAAACTTCCTATTTCTTGTTGGGGACATGCTATTTTGCATGCAGCAGCACTTATTCGCATAAGGCCAACAAGTTATCATAAATTCTCCCCATGACACTTGGTTTTTGGTCAGGAACCAAATATTTCTCATCTAAATTTTTTTGGATGTGCGGTATATGTTCCAATTGCTCCACCACAACGCACTAAGATGGGTCCTCAAAGGAAGTTGGGAATATATGTTGGATTCGAGTCTCCATCGATAATAAAGTATCTAGAGCCATTGACTGGCGATTTATTTACGGCTCGATTTGCTGATTGTCATTTTGATGAATCAGATTTCCCAACATTAGGGGGAGAAAATAAGCAGCTGGAAAAGAAAATTAGTTGGAATGAATTATCTTTATATCATCTTGATCCTCGAACAAAACAAAGTGAACTGGAAGTTCAAAAGATAATTCACTTGCAAGGTTTAGCTAACCAACTGCCAGACGCATTTACTGACCTAAAAAAAAGTGACTAAGTCACATGTACCAGCTGTTAATGCTCCAGTAAGAATTGTTATCCCTGAAGGTCAAAGTAATAAGTCTACTGCACGCCTGAAGCGTGGTAGACCTATCGGTTCCAAAGATAGTCATCCTCGAAAAAGAAAAGGGGCTAAGAATCAAGATGGTCTAATCGAGGATAAAATAACTCCAGAAGAGTCCCCAGTCATAACTAATATTTCGGTTCCAGAAGAACCTCAGGTACCTGAAACTTGTGAAAATAATGAGATCTCAATAGATTATGTTATGAACGGGAAACGATGGAATCGAAATGAAGTCAACGTTGACGATAAATTTGCATATGATGTAGCGCTAAATATGATGAATGATAGGATCAAGAACCAAAGTCTGTTAATGAATGTCGACAAAGAAATGATTGGCCAAAATGGAAAGACGCAATGAGGGCAGAGTTAAACTCGCTTGAACAAACGAAAAGTTTTTGGACCTGTAGTCCGTACACCTGAAGATGTAAAAGTTTTTGGACCTGTAGTCCGTACACCTGAAGATGTAAAGCCAGTAGGATACAAATGGGTATTTGTGCGAAAACGAAATGAGAAAAATGAAATTGTAAGATATAAAGCACGTCTTGTTGCCCAAGGGTTTTCGCAACGACCTGGCATAGATTGTGAGGAGACTTATTCTCCTGTGGTGGATGCAACTACTTTTCGTTATATAATAAGTCTGGCAGTGCATGAAAAACTTGATTTGCGTCTAATGGATGTTGTTACAGCCTATTTGTATGGCTCGCTTGATAATGATATATATATGAAAATCCCTGAAGGATTTAATATGCCTGAAGCATATAAATCAAGTTCTCGAGAACATTATTCAATTAAATTAAGTAAGTCATTGTATGGACTGAAACAATCTGGATGAATGTGGTATAATTGTCTCAGTGAATATTTGTTGAAGGAAGGATATAAGAATGATCAAATTTGTCCTTGTATTTTCATGAAAAGATTTGGAAATGAGTTTGTTATAATTACAGTTTATGTTGACGATTTAAATATCGTTGGAACTCCTGAAGAGATTTCAAAAAATGTTAATTGCTTAAAGAAAGAATTTGAGATGAAAGATCTTGGAAGAACAAAATTTTACCTTGGACTATAAATTGAATATTTAAAGAACGGAATTTTTGTATATCAAGACGCTTATATATCAAAGGTGCTAAAGCGTTTCTACATGGATAAATCACATCCATTGAGCACCCTGATGGTCGTAAGGTCACTAGATGTGAACAAAGATCCTTTTCGACCTCGAGAAAGTGATGAAGAACTACTTGGTCCTGAAGTACCATATCTAAGTGCAATCGGTGCACTAATGTATCTTGCTTGTCATACTCGACCTGATATAGCATTCGCTGTTAATCTATTAGCAAGATATAGTTCTTTTCCTACACGAAGGCATTGGAATGGGGTTAAACAGGTTATTTATTTACATGTGGTGGCACAACCATTTCATGGCGGTCTATGAAACAAACCATATCGGCCACATCATCTAATCATGCAGAATCTTAGCTATTCACGAGGCGAGTCGAGAATGTGTTTGGTTAAGATCTATAATTAAACATATTCGAGGGACTTGTGGTTTATCTTCTGGAAAAATGATCCCGACGATCTTATATGAAGATAATTCCGCATGTATCGCACAATTGAAAGAAAAGTACATTAAAGGAGATAGAGCAATGCATATTTCACCAAAGTTCTTTTTCACTCACGATCTTCAGAAGAATGGTGATATCAATGTTCAACAAATCCGTTCCAGAGATAATCTTGCTGATTTGTTCACCAAGACACTTCCCACAGCAACATTTGAAAAACTAGTCTACAATATTGGTATGCGTAGACTTAAAGATCTTGACTGATATTGTCATGAGGGGGAGATAATACGCACTGCACTCTTTTTCCCTTAACCAAGGTTTTTTCCACTGGGTTTTCCTGGTAAGGTTTTTAATGAGGCAGCATCTGATTGCGTATTGAAAGAATTATGTACTCTTTTTCCTTCACTAGGTTTTTATCCCACAGGGTTTTTCCTAATAAGGTTTTAACGAGGCATATTCTTAAGTGATGAACATCTAAGGGGGAGTGTTATGAATAATTCATTAAGTGGATGTCCATATAACTCCAATAAATAATTTAGTGGATTCACCTACAACTCCAATATCTCATTTAGTGGATTCACCTACAATTCCATTACCTCATTTAGTAATCAATATTTGATCTTGTTTTGTGCCTATAAATAGGCTTTGCCATTGTATTGAGAAATACACCAAAAATCAAAGAAAGAATTCTCTTCTTAATTCTCTAGTCTCTCTACTTTAGAATATTTGTATATATTTCATAATATTTGGGGTTATTTCATAACAATATACACATTATCATTGTAAATCATTAAGTGAAGTACAACACATATATTACATAGTTCAATTATATCACATGCTTTCAACTCTATCATGTTATCAGTCACGGGCCAAACGAGCCCTCACGGTACCCATATCCGCCACTGCCGCCCTCTCCTCTTCTCTGTCCAGCGGCACCACCATTGTCGGTATTACAATGGCACAACCCATCCTAACTATTGAAACATCTTCTTCCTCTCTTCAAGCTCCGTTACCCACAACCTCCATATGCCGTCCTCTTTCTCATATCCTTCCTCGCCGGAGACCGCCATCATCACCGTCGTGCCTTTCGGTCTTTTTTCTCGGCTGATAATATATCACTCATTCAACACCTATTGAAACTCATTCTCTCTCTAAAGGATATTGACGATATCCTCTCCAGCCAACCACCCCTCTAGGCCGCCACTTCCAACGACGCCGCTGCCGACTTATCAACTCTCACGATCGGAAACCTCCACTTTTCTCACCCAAATCACCAAACTCTGCCACAACACCACCTTACTATTATGGTAGCAGCCATAACAGGAGAATTGACTAAAACAGTGAAAGGGGAAGAAAAACTGAAACTAAAGAAAAACGTGTTAGCAACTCTTCAAACGTGTATTTGGAAAGTTAAGAAGACGGCGTCGTTTAGGGCCTGCTGGAATTAGTTCAAATTCAGTTAATTAGGCAGCTTGAATCCCACGCGGGAGTTGGAGATATTTTCTGATTCCGTTTCACAATTCTTCTCTGTAAAGTGATATAAAAGGCTTAGAGTTGTAAATTGTAATTTTTCACGCAAAAGTAATAACAGAATTTCTCTTCTTCCCTTACTCTCTCTCTTCTTTAGCTGTGATTTTGCCCTAATTTCTTGATTTGATTGCAATTTGTATGATTCACTACTTGAATCATAACAAGTGGTAATCAGAGAGAGATCCTATCCGCTACAATTAATCGAAGAATTATGAAGAAAACTCGATCGGAATTGGAGAATTCAACACGCATCGAACAATGGGAGAAAACCATGGAGGAAATGAATCAGAATCACCATGGAATGCAGGAACACCAGAATGCAGTTGACAAGAAATTTGATGTAATCGCGATGCGATTAGAGGATCTATGCCGGAATATGGGGAATGCGAAGGGAAATGAAACATTTAGGGAACCTTCAAATTCAAATCACCACCATAATTCCAGAAATCACACACCTGAAACACCAGGAAGGAACAATGAAAATCACACCATGTCTGTAAGGGTACCACGGATGGAGTTCCCTAAATTCAAGGGGAAAAATCCGAGAGATTGGATTAGGAAGTGCCAAGAGTATTATATGGTCAACAACATGAGTGATTATGAAAAGATCATCACAGCGGTCATGCACATGAAAGGAGCATCTGACCACTGGTACTTAGATTATATTGAAGGGCGCGAAGGAATAAGGTGGCAAAGGTTTTCTGAATTGGTAATTGAGAGATTTTCTACAGGGAGAACTAAAAATTTGATTGGCCAGTCCAATAAACTTACACAGACAGGGGGTGTAGAGGAGTATATCACTAAGTTTGAGGAACTAAAATCCTTTATGGTGGGGAGTAATAGGCATCTGAGTGAGGAGTATTTCACCAAGAGTTTCCTGAGTGGACTCAAGGATGAAATAGCCCCTATGGTAGAGATGATGACACCTTTAACATTGACCCATGCTATGCACTTAGCCAGAAAACAAGAGGGGTTGTTGGAAGCTGTGAATAGGGATGGTAGAGGGTTCAATAAGGGTAACCTTCCAGCTGTAAACAAAACTTGGAGGAATGACGCTACTAATATCTCTCATGAGGTTAAAAAAGCACCACAAACAACTGGGAAGTACCCTCCTCTCAACAAGTTATCAAATGCTGAGATGGAGGAAATGAGGAGGAAAGGTCTCTATTTCAATTGTGATGAAGTGTATCACATAGGGCATAAATGCAAAAGGTTATTGTCATAATGGGGATGGAAATGGAATGTGGAGATAGTGAGCAAGAGGATGAGATAGATAGAGTTGGTTTAAGAGAGATCAGTGAGGATATCCATATCTCATTAAATGCTTTGGCAGGACAAGTCACCCATGACACCATCAAACTACTGGGTAAAGTTGGCAATCACAATATCTCAATATTCCTGGATACAGGTAGCACTCATACATTTCTGGACCCTCACTCTGCAAAGAGACTAAAGTGTGACTTAGAATACACCAACCCCTTAGCAGTCACAGTAGCGGATGTGGGAATGATGGAATGCAATTCAAGGTGTTCCGAATTCCAGTGGAGTATGGGAAATCAGAGGTTCACTGCTAGTGTGAGGATACTGAAATTGGGAGGGTGTGACATGGTTATTGAGGTAGATTTCTTGAAAAAATTGGGGCCAATAACTTTTGACGTTGAAGTGCAAAAAGTTAATTTTGAAAAGAATGGCAAAGTGATCATTCTACAGGGATCACCACAGAAGGCTACCCTCAAAATGATAAGTGGGAAAAATCTTAAAAAGATTATGAAGAAAAGGGGGACTGCAAGCAGTGGAGAAAGTGCAATCTGAGCAGCACAATAATCAGGTATTACAAACTTTATTAACTGAGTATAGCAACATTTTTTAGGAACCCAAGGGATTACCTTCTCATAGAGCTTGTGACCATAAGATTCCCTTAAAACCAGAGGTCGAGCCCATCAAACAGAATCCTTACAGATATCCTTACTTACAAAGGTTGGAAATAGAAAAGTTAGTCAAGAAGATGATAGAGAGTGGGATAATGCAGCCCAGCAATAGCCCTTTTTCCTCACCTTTTTTATTAGTGAAGAAGAAAGACAAGACATGTAGGTTTTGCATAGACTATAGAAAACTGAATGCCATGACAGTGAAAGACAGTTTTCCCATCCCACTCATTGATGACTTGTTAGACCAATTGGGACATGCTAGAATCTTCTCTAAGATAAACCTGAGAGCAGGTTATCATCAGATTAGATTAGCCCCAGAAGATATCCCTAAGACTGCTTTTGTAACTATGACAGAGTTACATGAGTTTAAGGTTATGCCCTTTGGGCTAACAAATGCTCCAGCTACCTTTCAGGCCCTCATGAACCATATTTTCAGAGAGCACCTCAGAGATTTTGTCTTGGTTTTCTTTGATGACATTCTCATCTACAGCCCAGACCTGAACTCTCACAAGCTACACTTGAGAACTGTGTTTGATATCTTGACAGCCAACAATGTCTTTGCTAAACTATCAAAATGTGCTTTTGGTAAGACTCGAATCGACTATTTAGGTCACATTATCAGCCCTGGAGGAGTGGGGCCAGATCCAGAGAAGATTAAAGGCATGAGCACTTGGCCTGTTCCAAGGAATGTCAAGGCTTTGAGGGGTTTTCTTGGTCTCACTAGATATTATAGGAATTTTGTGAGGCATTATGGCCTCTTGGCTAAACCACTTACTGATTTAACCAAGAAAGGGGCCTTTGTGTGGACTAGTGAAGCTGAGGAGGCTTTCCACAAACTCAAGGAAGCTATGGTAACTGCCCCAGTGTTAGAGTTGCCTGACTTCAACAAAACCTTTGTCGTAGAGACTGATGCCTGCTACTCAGGCTTAAGAGCTGTTTTAACTCAAGATAAGCATCCAATAGCTTATCTTAACAAAGCTTTAGGGCCAAAGAGCTTGGGCCTATCTGTGTATGAGAAGGAACTTTTGGCCATCTTACTTGTTGTGGATAAATAGAGATCATATTTGTTATATGCTCAATTCCTTATTAGGACAGACCAACAGAGTCTGAAATACCTTTTGGAGCAAAAAATATCTACACCATTACAACAAAAATATATGACTAAACTGCTTGGGTTTGATTACAGGATTGAGTACAGAAAAGGAAGTGAGAACAAGGTAGCAGATGCCCTCTCTAGGAGGGGACATGAGGGGGGTTGTTGTGCAATTTTTGTGGTACAACCTATTTGGGTGGAGAAGCTTAGTCTCAGCTATGAAAATGATGAATTGGCTCAGACTGTGATCACTGCAGCTGCTATTTGTCCTTATGATGTTTTTATTTTTCCTTACAACTAAGGGGTCCTGAGATAGAAAGGTAAGATTTATGTGGAGAGCTGTACTGATTTAAGAGACATAGTGGTCCAATCTTTTCACTCATCCCGTGTTGGGGGTCACAGTGGACTACAAGGTACATTTCAAAGACTAATCCTTGTTTTCATGTGGCCTGGTGTTAAGAAGTTGATACATAAGATTGTTTCAGAGTGTCATGTTTGTCAATCTTGCAAACATGAGACAACCAAACCTGCTAACCCCCTCCAACCACTACCTGTACCTTCTCAAGCATGGGAACATATCACAATGGATTTTATAGAACAACTTCTTCTCTCTCAAGCTAAAGACACTATTTGGGTTATTGTGGACAGGTTTACTAAGTATAGCCACTTTATCCCCTTGAAACACCCCTTTAATGCCTCTACATTAGCTTCTTTATACTTAGACACTGTCTATAAACTCCATGGCTTCCCTAAATCCATCACCAGTGACCGGGATATAAGATCTTCACTAGCAAATTTTGGAAGGAATTCTTTCACCTTATGGGAGTGGATCACCATTTGAGTACTGCTTACCATCCTCAGACAGATGGCCAATCTAAGAGAGTTAACCAGTGCCTTGAGTCTTATCTCAGGTATATGACAGGCAACTTCCCTAAAAGATGGGCATCTTGGTTCCCTATGGCAGAATGGTGGTACAACACCACATTCCACACAACCATCCAACTTACTCCTTTTGAAGCCTTATATGGCTATCCACCTCCACAGCTTGGTTTTGGCCCTTTTTTACCACCTACTGTAATTGGAGTTGATCACTTGGTGCAAGAGAGACAGTTTATGGCCACTCACATTAGACAACAATTAGAAAGAGCCCAAGAGAGGATGCAATATTTCTCAGATAAGCATAGATAAGAACGGTCTTTTGAAGTAGGAGATTTTGTGTATCTCAAGCTTAAGCTCTACAAGCAGGTGTCACTTCACAGCAGTAAAGTATGGAAGTTGAGTCCTAAGTACGCTGGTCCCTTCCCTATTGTTGACAAAGTGGGCTTGGTGGCTTACAGATTACACTTTTCCCCATCTTCCAAGATTCACCCTGTCTTCCATGTGTCCTTGTTAAAGAAGTGGATTGGTGATTTTGCACTTGTTTCACCTACTGTACCACCCTTAGATGAGGAGGGTCAAGTACTACTACAACTAGTTAAGGTGTTATCTAGGAGAATAGCTAAAAAAAAATAACTCTGATGTAACTTAGCTACTGGTTCAATGGGCTCACCTACCTGAAAGTGAAGCTACTTGGGAAGACTACACTCTCATCACTAAGCAGTTTCCCCAGTTACAGTCTTGGGGTCAAGACTTTTTAATGGGGGAGAGTAATGTTATGGTAGCAGCCATAACAGGAGAATTGACTAAAACAGTGAAAGAGGAAGAAAAACTAAAACTAAAGAAAAATGTGTTAGAAACTCTTCAAACGTGTATTTGGAAAGTTAAGAAGGCGGCGTCGTTTAGGGCCTGCTAGAATTAGTTCAAATTCAGTTAATTAGGCAGCTTGAATCCTACGCAGGAGTTGGAGATATTTTCTAATTCTGTTTCACAATTCTTCTCTGTAAAGTGATATAAAAGGCTTAGAGTTGTAAATTGTAATTTTTTACGCAAAAGTAATAACAAAATTCCTCTTCTTCCCTTACTTTCTCTCTATTCTTCACCAGTGATTTTGCCCTAATTTCTTGATTTGATTGCAATTTGTATGATTCACTACTTGAATCATAACACTTACACTCTTAAAATTGGCCTCTTCTCTTTCTTCTGTTATTGGTGTCGTCGCCGCCGGTTTGACTCTCGTCGTCACCGGTGCAATACCTCTCACCGTTGTTGTCGCCTCTCTCCCTCTTAGCGGCAAGTGTGATTATCCCAAGAGTTGTCTTTCTTCCTCTCCTGTTTTTACCGCAAGCCACTTTATTGCCGGTGATACTCTCGTTGCCTTTACCACCTCGGCCGCAGTCGTCGTTTTCCCACCCGTCGCCGCGGATCATCAATCCTCAGCCGACCCTTCTCCTTCTCCTCTTGGAGGCGCCCCCTCTAATGCTCAAACCTCACATATACACCAACCTAATTTTTTTTATTTTAACAGCAACCCACTTTTACATTTTGACCCCACCAAAAACCCTCTATTCTCTAATAACCCACAAAATATGAGCAATTTTCAAAACAACCCACAAATACTTCCTACCTTTCAAAATAGCCCTTTAATTAATTACTCTTTTCAAAACAGCCCCCAAGCAACCCACATTGCCCAAAATTAGTCTAGCCCCTCTCCCGTATCTTACTCTGCGCTTCCACCTCACATGGTCTCATCCTCACAACCATCGTCTACTATCTCAAATCCTCAACTCATGACCTCAAAGTTAAATTATGAAAATTATCTCCTATAGAAATATTAGTTTGAAACGTTACTCAGGAGTCATGATCTTTTGGGCTACATTGATGATTCTTTACCATTTCCATCTTCTCATATTCTGTATTCATCGGGTCAACTCATTAGTAACCCAACATACACTTCCTGGTTTCGCACCGACCGTAGCATCAAATCATGGATGTATACTACATTCACTCAACAAATTTTACAAGCTGTCTATACACTCCCTATATCGCGTGATGTCTGGATCACTCTTGAGCGTCGTTTTGTTCAGCAATCTCTTTCCAAAGAATTAGAGTATAAAATTGTGTTCTCTACTATCAAAAAGAGAGATCTTTCTTATCATGCTTATCTCAGCAAACTAAAACATATTTATGATAATCTTGCTATAGAAACTCATCCTATCTCTCCTCATGCTCTCATTCTTCAAGCTCTAAATGGACTCCTTTCTGAGCATGAAGTCTTCGTCATGTCTGTCTCTTTGTATCCCTCTTTCCTTACATTCGATGATCTCTGGGCACAACTTCTTCAATTTGAGCAACACCTTCGTCAAACTGACTCTCTTTCCTCTATATCTCCTGCCTTTATTGCCCGCTCTTACTCTGTGCACTCCAACCATTCTGGTAGTAAAGGTCGTGGTAGCTTATATGGTCGCGATTATGGTTCCGGGCGTGGGAAAGTCGTAATGGTCAATGTTCTTCCTTTTCGTCTCAGACTTGGTAGCACTCCTCTCTGACTCAGTCTCAGTAGCCCCCTGGGCAGCACTCTGGACATTCTCATTTTACTAGGCACTCTGGGCCTTCTGGTTTTCAGCACTCTCTGCGTCTTAGTCTATTTCTGACTCCTGTTCATACATGTCAGTTATGTGGTATTTCGGGTCATACCTGTGTTCCTTGTCCCCAGCGGTTTAACCATGCATACGTTTCTGAGGATCTTCCAAAGTCCTTTTCAGCATTGTCCATCTCTGACACCTCTGACATAGCCTGGTATCCTGACAGTGGTGCCTCTGCTGATATGACTCCAGATGATGGTAAAATCTCTAACCTTACTCCCTATTCTGGTACAAACAAGATTTTAGTTGGTAATGGTGCACTGTTGCCTATTAAGCATGTCGGCTCCTCTACTTTACATACCTTGACTCGTCCCCTTATTTTATCCAATGTGATGCATGTTCCTCATTTATCTCACAATCTCCTATCTGTTAGAAAATTATGTTAAGAAAATGATTGTCTGATTGAGTTTTCTTCCATTGGTTTTTGTGTTAAGGACAAAGCAACGGGGAAGGTTTTTCTAGAATCCCGTTTCAGTAGTGGTCTGTACCCAGTCTCCCCTAGCTTGGTGTCCTCTCTTATTGCTCGTACCGTCTCTGGTGATGTTTGGCATCGCCGCTTAGGTCATCCTAGTCTTTTTACTTTTCAGCAATTGTCTCGTAATGGTCATTTCGCGTCTAAAGATTGTTCTATTTCTTTTGTCAATCTTGTCAGTTAGGCCAGGGTCACACAAGTTACCTTTTCAGCTTGTTGAAAAGCGTAGTTCTGTGCCCTTTTATTTAATTCATTCCGATGTTTGGACTTCTCATGTTATCTCCAGAGCTGGTTTTAAATATTATGTCATTTTTATTGATGATTTTACCCATTTTACTTGGTGTTATCCCATACATACTAAATCTGAAGTTTATATTCACTTTTGCACTTTTAAACACTTAATTGAAAATCTTTTTACAACTACAATCAAACGGTTTCAAAGTGACGGGGGTCGTGAGTTTGATAATGCTCAGTTTTTTATCCTTTTTGCTGCTTCTGGCATTCAGTTTTGCCTATCATGCCCTTACACCCCACAACAAAATGGTGTGTCGAAACGTAAACATCGTCATATTTCTGAGTTTATTTGAACTTTGCTTCTTACTGCTTATCTTCCTCGCTCTTTTTGGGTAGACGCTCTCTATACTGCTGTTTTTCTTATTAATCGTCTCCCTACCCCTACGCTTCGCCACAAGTCTCCTTTTGAGGCTCTATTTGCTTGTTCCCCTGAGTATTCCTCATTCTGGATTTTAGGTAGTGTATGTTTCCATCATCTTGGTCACCGGGCTACTCATAAGCTCGATCCTCGCTTAGCCTCATGTATTTTCTTAGGTTATGCCCGGGATTACAAGGGTTACTGGTGTCTTGAACCTATTTTTGGTGCTATTCATATTAGTCGTCATGTTGTCTTCGATGAAGACTCTTTTCCCTATTCTACCTTCCCTTTCACTTCCGCTTCCGCCTCTGATCCCCACCAGTTTACTTCTGGATCTATTCCTGTGTCCCTTTCCTATTCGCCTTATCCCGGGCCCCCTGATCCATCTGTTGCCACCACTACTATCCCCTCTTGCCGCCTATCCCGGAGTCACCTCCTTTACCATCATCTATCCGTAGTTCTCCATGTCCTTCCAGTCCAATCTCCATCTTCTTCCCCACCTCTTGTTGAGTTTTCGCCTGTCCCGTCTCCTGCCACTACCTCTTCCTCGGTCTATTCTTCTCCCGAGCCCTCTTGCAGTGTCCCACCTACATTTATTCCTCATCCTATGGTCACCAGCGTACGTGATGGTATACGTAAGCCTCATGTTCTTTTCTCCTTGTCTGCTGTTTTTCCTCCTCTCGAGCTGACATGCTATACACAGGCAACCAAGGATCCCCGTTGGCGTGCTGCCATGGGTCATGAGTTTAATGCTCATGGCACATGGATTTTGGTGCCACCGCATCCTTCGTAAAATCTAGTTGGTTCCAAATGGGTGTATAAGGTTAAGTTACATTCTGATGGATCTATTGAGCACTATAAGGCTCGCTTGGTTGCTCAAGGGCTAGTATTGATTTTGGTGAGACCTTTAGCCCTGTGGTTAAGCCGACTACTATTCATACTATTCTCTCCATTGCAGTCTCTCGTCAGTGGGTTATGAGACATCTTAATGTGAAGAATGCTTTTCTTCACGGTGATCTTACCGAGACTGTTTACATGGTTCAGCCCCGCAGTTTCACTCATCCCCAATGTTCTTCACATGTGTGTCAGTTACAGAAGGATTTATATGGTCTGAAACAAGTATCTAGAGTTGGTTTCAGAAATTTAGTTCGTATTTGCTGCGTCTTGGATTCACTAGCAGCAAAGCTGACATGTCGATGTTCATCTACCGTTCTGGTTCTATCACTTTGGTTCTCTTGTTGTACGTTGATGATATTATCTTGACTGAGAACGACTTTGCTGTCGTTACTGCTCTTATTTTTTGCCTTTCCTAGGCATTTGCTATGAAAGATTTAGGGGATCTTCACTACTTTCTGGGTATTCATGCTACACGGGACTCTCTGGGATTATTTCTTTCGTAGAAAAAGTATGCAACTAAGCTTCTATAGCGGTTTGACATGATGAGCTTAAAGCCTGCTGCCTCTTCTCTTTTTGCGACATCTACTCTCTCAGCTATTGAGGGTGACCTTTTCTCTGATCCAACTCTTTATCGCAATATTGTTGGGGATCTTCAGTATCTTACTCACACTCGGCCTGACATTGCTTATGCAGTTGCTTTAGTCAGTCAACTCATGCCCTCACCTTGGGATAGTCACTTTCAGATGGTCAAGCGTATTCTTCGTTATCTTAGGGGTACTCTTGATGATGGCCTTCTCCTCCGTTCTTCCACTGTGGACTCCCTGACTGTTTATGCTGACTCAAATTGGGCTGGTTGTCAAGACAACCGTCGTTTCACCACTGGCTATGCTGTTTATCTTGGTGATAACTTTATCTCCTAGCCTGCCAAAAAATAGGCTACCGTCTCCAGATCCAGTACAGAGTCTGAGTACTGCTCTGTCGCCTATGCCGTCGCTGAGTCTTGCTGGCTACATTTCATTCTGGTGATTTAGGCATCTTCCTTCCGCATCCGGTTCGAGTCTACTGCAATAATATTAGTGCAATATATCTTGTTCTTAATCCTATCTTTCATGATCGTACAAAGCATATTGAGATTGATTACCATTTTGTTTGGGAAAAGGTTGTCACCGGCGATGTTTTGGTCAAGTATGTTCCTACCGCTGAACAAGTTGCCGACGTCTTCACCAAAGCCTTACCAACTACCAAGTTTTCCCAACTTCGGGCTAATCTTTGCGTTGGTCCCACTGCTCAGATTCCGGGGGGGGGGGGGGGAGGGTTTAGTATATAGTCCATCCCATTTATACTTATAGTACGGTCCATTTTTATATTAGGGCTACGCGTTTAGTTTATATATACATATACACATTATCATTATAAATCATTAAATGAAATACAACACATATATTACATAGTTCAATTATATCACATACTTTGAACTCTATCAAACATTAGTAAGAAACAAGTATTAATCACTCTCCAAAATAGATTCTATATATTTATTGTGTTTTTGGTGTCTTCCATCACCACCACTCTGCAATTCTCTTCTATCTCGTATCAAACTCGTGAGATCCCGTACTCCAATAGTGGTAATCCATCTTTGAAAATTGGAAGTGGACCATCACCGTCTTTTCTGGTGCTCGGTCAACACGTGAAATATGCTCATACGACACTAAATGGTACGCAAAAGAGAGTAAAGCGTATGGAGTAAGAAAGTGTTAATCGAGATACCATGGTCCTAAATGAGAAATGTGTTGAAGGTCTCAATGATATTGTTGACAACATTAGGTAAATTATATGAGTATATAATTTGTAATTTCCATAATAAAACTATAATAAAAGAGGGGAAACTACACAATAATAGGGGCGTACAGTGACAATCTCAAGAATTTCTTTGTCTCAACAACCTAAAATATATTGTCTAGTTTTCTCTTTTTCTTTTATGCAATTTTAGGTTGTTCGGTTGGTAGAGTGGCTAACCAACTTCCACCAAATGTGGCTAGCGTCCATTAATTTTAGGAGGATGCCCATAGTTTCCATAGAGAGAAAAGAGGAGTTCATTGGCTTTGTTTGGATGTGTTTTCAATTCATTTTTAATTGTTATTTTAAAAAATATATAGAAAAATACGTTTTTTAATTTTCGTGTGAAATAAGTGAAAGACTGTGTGAATGTGTTTTTATTTTATTTTCAACCATTATTTTCTAAATTGTACGGGAAAATGAGTTTTTTTTCTATGTGAAAATATCGATATGTTTGGTTGTATTTTCGAAAATAGTTGGAAACGATAATTTGATAATACGTAAAATGATTGAGTTATTTAAAAGTAATGATTATTTATATAGTATAGATAAAATAATAGATAATATTATATTGATTAAATATACTTGTAAGTAAAAATAATAAAACTTGGCACGAAAAAAGCACGGAAAATACTCGAAATGAATCTTAATATGTGCACAGGCATATGGAGATTAATACTATGTATTTTATTACACTATAACACCACATTTGTTGCCTAAAAATGGATTTTTAGAAGGAGAAGTGAGAGAAAGAAAAGAATGTGTGTGAACTGGTAAAATAAAAAGTAATTATTGAAGAATGTGTAAGTGAAAATGAAAATAAGTGTATTTTTAGTTGAAAATGGTATAAACTTTTTTTTTCATTTTCAAATGAAAATGAAAATATGGTAGCAAAAACACAAACGAACATAGCCTAAGTGTATTTTGTTATGTTTTCGAAAATTATTGAAATGAGTGATTTAGTGATGTGTAAAATGATTGAAAACTAAAGATTGTGTGATAGAATAGGAAAGAGAAGGGTTAAGGAAAGATGATACAATAGGAGAAAGAAAAATGATAAAAAGGAAGTGAAAGAAAAGTGATGTGAAATGTAATTTTGAAAAAATAATTAAAATTTATTGAGAATGTAAAAGTAAAAGTTAAACTGAGAAATTTTCAGTTAAAAATATATTTTATACTCAAATATTGTTCCATAGTACGAGGGAGTGTTATTGTAATTAAAGTTGTTAAGTTTAGAATTTGGGCATGATGTTAATTATTTTTGATGAATGATAAGATGTTAATTGTACTTGTAACTGATGAGTTAGTTGCCTTTACTATCCGTTTTGTACATCAATTTTTTTGGGAGTTGTTATTAGGGGTGTTCATCGGTCGGTTTTTTAACCGAACTGAACCGAAATTTCGGACCGAAAACCGAACCGAAAAGTGTCAGTTCGGTCGATTTTTTTCGTTTCGGTTAAAACCGAAACATAATTTTTATTTTTTTTTACATTTTTGTTTGGCTATTGTTGTTCACTTTTTCTTTGGAATGCATACATTTATATATTTATAATTATGTTTAGCACGTCCAACTAAAATTGACATAATGAAATTTACAAGTGAACCGGTTCGGTTTGATTTTTCGGTATAAATAAATAAATAAATTAGATATAAATAAATATTTGAAATTTAATTATGACTAATTTTAATTCATTTTCTTATAAATTGTCACTAGGAAACACATTTTTTTATAATTTTTTATCTATATTATACTATATAAAAAAATTAAAAAAAATTTCGGTTTTTCGGTTAACCGACCGAACCGAAAAACCGAAATTTGCAAAAAAAAAAAACCGAAAACCGAACCGAAATTTTCGGTTCGGTTTTCGGTCTGGACCGAAATTTCGGTTTGGTCGGTTCGGTTGATTCGTGAACACCCCTAGTTGTTATTCCCTCTTTCAAAATTTATATTTGCATTTCATCCCAATTTTAATGTTGAATAATTGACCAATATATCCTTTCATTTTAAATGCACATTTTAACTTATTTAATTAGACAAAACTACTCTTGCTCCATTTGTCATCATTTGACGAGACCAAACAATATCACGGTCAGGCAAAGGTGGCTAAGGCTGATCATGTGAGGAGCCAAGTGACACAGGAGGGTTAAATATCCAAGGCGACACCGAGCCCGACATCATGTTGTTCAAAGAAAGAAAAAGAATGGGTGAATGTTCGGCTACCAACCAAGATATATTCGGATCGACATTATTATCCAAATTTATATATATATCGTTGATTGTATTCTATAATATCAAATAACATTGTTGGCGTAATGAAAATTATCAATCATAGTGAGATATTATCGTCTATGATATCCAATAATATTGGATATGTTCGATGTGATTTCTTACTAAGTGCTAATCGTTGCAACTATATATATATATATATATATATATATATATATATATATATAGGGTATGGATCAAATACATCTCTATACTTTAGGTAAGATATAAGACCCAATCTAGACCATTTAAGCCATTTGATCTAAGAGTCCATATTTAAAATCATTATTTCAGTTTTTATCTTTAATTTAATAATAATGGGGGCATTTTAGTCAATATGTCTAACAAATTCATGCAAATATCATGCAAGATCAAATCAAATCCCACTAATTGCGTAATAGATTCTTTTTAAACGTAAGTTACCTGCAATTATGAAGTAAAAGTCAATTATCATCAATCAAATAATTAAATAGACAGTGTGTATCTCTTTGTGATTAAAAAGGAGCGAGAAATGTATCTTCAAAATAAAAGAGTGTCATAATGATTCTTAATTAAATAGACAATAAATTGCAACGTCAATATTGAAGCCACATCAAGTGCGGCCTTCTTCAACAACATAAAAGTTACACTCAGAAAAGGAAAGATGAAGTAACTAACCTAGAGAATATCAGCCAACCCTTCGGGGTAAAACTCTCTATGCCTAGAAGTTCCTGGAAAAGGATCTCCATCATCATTATCTCAATAGTATGTAAATCATTATATGTGTTTATAACTATACAGTTACAATCTTATAAATCATTATAGGGTATCTTATAACACAGTATACAGTATCATATTAATCAATATACAGTATTATATAAGCCATTATACAGTGAATACAATAGCTAATTAATCCATTATACAATAGTTAATAAACAAATATACAGTAAATGCAAACAAGGTAAAGTTTGGAAATAATAAAAATAAATAAAAATAAAAATAAAAATCCGACACTAAAAACATAAAAACGCGAAAAAACCTATTAAAACGATGGAATTTGGGCCCGAGATGGTGGTGCTCAGCATACTTATGATAAGTATCTGAGTTGTTTTTAAAACAACGTTTCCTTCGAGATTGATGTAAAGCTTGGGGCCAAATTCCAAAAACAATTTTTGCCTTTCGGAAATTTAAAATATATATCTTTATATTATTTTTTAAAGTAAAATACAGTACATGAATGGTGATATACAGTGTGGTATTTTAGTGACACCACAATTAGTGATTTTTTAAACTATCATACAGTAGGTTATAAATCATTATACAGTAGCTTATAAACCATTATACAGTAAATACAACGGTGATATACATTGAATATATACATACATACACACATACACAAAAAAAATCAACGGCTCAGGAACCAACTCGAGTAGTATTGAGAGAGAGAATACCTTGAAATTTCTGCAGATGTGAATTTTGTCTTAATTTTTCTTTTTGTAGATCAAAACTGAGAATGTGTTAATGAGTAGGGTCCATTATACCCCCAGATATACATCATGCATAGGATATGAAAGATACAAAATTATTGTCTTCGTAATACCTTAAAAACAATGGACCATGCTACACCAGACATTGCCCAGGATGGTCCTTTTCTATCCAACTAAAATCCCTACACTTGCTGCGTGTATTATATCCAGCCAGCAGGAAATCAATAATCCTCTAAACCCCATCGAATATCCACATTGTATTATATCACATGAATGGTGATATACAGTGTGTGATTAATAATGATATACAATTAGTGATTTTCAAACCATTATACAGTATGTTATAACATATTATATAGTATCATACAAACAATTATACAGTGTGTGTTTATACGTCATACAGTTCGCGGAAATCTGTCATATTCATGGCTATTTTCCCGTCGTCTTCGAGCAGCGACTCTTGCAAATTCCAGAAGTTCAATATTTCAGATTTTGGTTTTTTCAATCTCGATTTTTCAGAAATTTTCAGAATTTCAGAATTTTTTTGGTGATAATCGACCGAAATCGGAGGTTAATACGATTCTATAAATTGATTGCGTTAATCGGGCCTGAGAATGAGAGATTGAAGTGAAGATTTTCGTGGGTATCAGATTTGGAGAGATTGTAGGGGATTTTCTGTTATATTGGGTAAGTGGATATTGTATAATCTTATCATTTTGTCTATTATACCCCTAATCTTTATTTTTCAATTTTTACCGCCTGTTTATTTCTTATTTTTTGGACTGTTGGATTTAATTGATCCAATGATGTCTATTGGGTCTTAGATCTTATTTAAGAGAGGGTATGTATTAAATCTTAACCCTATATATATATTCTACAATTCTGTAGACTTTCTAAGTATTTTATAATATATTTGTTTCACAAAACTCGGTAATATTTCGATACATTGCGATCAATGTAAAATAATATATTGATACGATGATTTTGAACCATGATCGCAATAACTTTTATTATTCTGTGTATTATGTTCTTCGACTAGTTATGTAATTTATTAAATAATTAAGTGAACTTGATAAAATGAAGAAAAGTAGGTTAAATGACAAGTTGACAACATAATTTATTTTCGTTGTTTTTACATAAATGATAAGAAAAAGTTGAAAAGGTTGAGACAGATGAATAGCAAAAAGGTTAAAAGTTACCTTCATTTTGATGTCTGTCAATCAAATGAAGGTAACTTTTATTGTTAAAAGGCATGTGTATTTTAGTATATTAGTTAACAAAAAGTAGGAAAGTAGGATAGGAGTGGAACTATCAATTTTGGAGTGCGAACGTCAACTCACAACTTTGTTAATCTCTTTATTAACTTCTTGTCGCATTGATTGTTTGCAATGAAGCTACTGAACTTTTAGATTTTAAATTTTGTTACATTATTGCAAACTCTTTACTTAATTTCTTAGAGAATCAACTTAGTTATATTACCATATTAAAAAACCAGTCCACATTATTAGTAAATTATAACGACTGAGCAAATATTAGGGTAATGTTTGATTATGTTTGGGGTTGTGTTTCAGTGAAATTTATTGGTGAGATATTTTTTAGAAATGTGTGCATTTGATGAGATTGTATTTTATTTTATTTTGAGAATTAATTTTCTTTTTATGTTGTTTTTATGGTGAGATAGTATTTGAATTTGTTAATTAATTTACCACTACTACTAGTTGTAGTAGTAGAATTACGTAAATAATAATTATTCATTTTATAAGTTGCTAATTATAAATAGTATTAATCGATCACTATTTGATTAAACTTTTTTTTTAAAAAAATTAATGCTAGAAGCTCCTAGAAATATCCATGGAGCAGCTTCCAACTTCTGCTTAGAGTTAGCTGTTTAGAAACAAGCGGAAGCTAAAACAAGTGGTTGCAAACACACCCTACATGCTTATTTTTGGTCAAAAGTTCAAAAAGTAAATTTTTTAGAGTTTGCAAAATACTCCTTAGAGAAATAAGAGGCGGGGACATGTCTACTAAATGCAATAAACCCAACCACCTCGAACCACTCGGTTTGAAAATATATTTATGCGGTATCGATTTGATATTTTGTTAGGCCATACATATCAGGTCGGATTGATTTTTTTCTTTCATACAACTGCTCGAATTCGACCGCGTACACCCCTACTACTATTAATAGGAACAAAGTCCAGTAGGTAAAAATCGGAGCTTCCAAATATTTGGACCATGACTTTTGGGTATTTCTTTGGCCCAAATCATATAGAAACGAGCTTCCAAATATTGGGACCCTAATTTTAGGTATTTCTTTGGCCCAAATCTTATAGATCAAACGAAATTTGACCAGAATTTTGGGCCACAAAAGACCAACAAGTATTATACTTTTATACTTCCTCACTTATTTTCGAGAAAGGCCTATTTAAACTATGATAAAACTCAATACGACGTCGGATATCCTGCAGAATATATCTATATATATATATATACACACACACACTGCTCGCTCGGTTGGGTAGAAACTGAAAACCTGAAACCAAAAACCTTCGTCTAAATTACACAGATCCTTGCTGCTATTCAATTTTCGATCAATTTTGATAGATAATTTGGTTTCATCTTCAGCAAGATGGAGGATATATTGGTGGCTGTAGTGATGATGGTTGTGGTTTTGTCTTTAATTCCACTTTATTTCTGGAGACGACGACTCGATTCTCGCAATCCGCACCACCATGAAGAAGAAACGCAGGTACAATTATACCCTTTTCAATTGTAATATTTTTAATCATTAGGGATTTTTATTCCGTGATCTTTAAAGTTCATGAATTATTGCATGTGTGATTGTTATTTTTGAAATAGAAGTCTTATATTTTGATTTGTTTGTGTTTGATGTAGGATGCACAAGGGGAAAGGGTGGTTAGAGCTACTAATACGCGCCGAATGCGCAGAAGAACTGCGGCTTCTTCAGCTGCCAGCACATCGTCAGCTGCCGTGAATGTGGAAGGTTCTTCTTCTTGCAACTTAATTTCTATGCATATTAATTAGGTGCATTATTCTATGATTTAGTGTTTTATAGCAGGAGATTGTGAGATTAATTAAGTGCGTTCTTGCAGGAATGGGTTTGCTTGTCATATTTTTGTACATGTGTTTCGGTTTTTTGTTGTTTGCTTATTTTCTGCAGTTTGTCCTTTTTGAATGCCATCTCTTGATTTAGTATTTAACTGGAAACAACGAAGTGTATAGGGTTTAATCTTCTCATACATCCGAAAGATGTACTTGCATTGTTTGTAGTTTTGATCTTCAATAACTTGTGCTTATTTTTAGCATTAATTGTCATTAACCAACTTCATGGTTAATGACTGCTTATTTCCAGCATTTAATCGCTGTTATCCAAGTTCATGCTCAATGGATCGTTTTCAATCCTATAAATTAAATTTGAATTATTATTTTGATTGGTGATGTTCTTGAGTAGAAAAAAGTTCTATTAGTTGGCTTTATGTTTGCAAGAACATATTCATGATTTATGATTGCATCGTTAATGACCGACGGACCATGCTGCTTTGTTTATTGAATTTGGACCAATTTGTGATGCCTGATACGGTGAAGGAATTGCTTCACGCCTTCACTGCTGTTAGGTCAAATCTCTTTTATTGAGTGGGGTTGGGCCTTCGCTCGTGCAACCACAATCTCTTATGTATGTGATGCCGTCGAGAGTAATTGACAAGTATCTTGAATTTCTGGACAGTGTCTTGATATCTAAATTTTTTGCTCTCTTTTCTATATTTTATTTTTACATGAAGATCTTGCTTCCCATCTAATCCATGTTATAGTTTTGGGTATTTAACCTCATAAGTATTTTGAGTATAACCACTTCAGATGATCTTAGTTTTAGAAATATAGATATATGTACTTGAAACTAGTATTTAATCATCTGTGGTATGGTGCTACTGCTTCTGATAATGTTCTAGAATTGGTCCCCTTGTTAGGGCAAAGAACTTTTTGCGAGTGAATGCTTAGTCTTTTATATTGGCTCTTAGTGGATATATTGTCTAGGGAATGAAACTATGCAAGTAATTGTAATTTGATATTTTACATGGATACAGAATCTCTTGATGAAAGTGATGACGAAGCAGCTGGAGATGGATATTATAATGCTAGGGCATCTAAGAAAAAGGAAAGGAAACGACAAGAGCGTGAAGCACAACGCCAGGTAAAGGTTCTCATTGCGTGACTTTATTTTGCACTTGATGCTGCATTCAAATCTCCAGTTTTGTGTCTATGAGAAGTATTCTATTGTCAAGGAAATTATTTTGTTGTTTTGTTAACTAATTAAACACTAATTAAAAAAGAGTTCTTGCGCTTCGGAAATGGTGGACATGTCTTGGTATTTAATCTTCTTGATTGCTAAGGGCATCAATGATTAATATATTGGAATCTTATGACTTCTTGTGAAGGCTGAAGATGCTACACGTGAGTCGAGGGCAACAAAACAAGATCGTTATGAAGAGATGAGGAGGAGGAAGGATGAGGAGCGTGAAGCTCAGGAAAGAAAGCAGGTAAGTTGATGGGAATTTCTGATATATTCTTATAGTTTAAGTGTTATCACATTTTTGATAAGCGTAAATATAATTTATCCAGGAAGAAGAAGCCAAAGCTCGGAAAGCTAAGGAGGAAGAAGCTGCTGCATTAGAGTTTGAAAAGTGGAAAGGAGACTTTTCTGTTGATGATGAAGGTACAACAGAAAATGAAGTGCAAGATGGAACTCAGGGATTGCTCTTTGATTTTGTGGAATATATTAAGGTAGAGTTTGCATAATCGCAATTTTTTCTTAATTATATGAAGATACTTTTTTTCTCTTTGCTTCACCCGCATGATATTCTCAATATCTGCGGTTTCCTAATATAGGGCAAGTAAATTATCTCTTTGATTTTGTGGAATATATTAAGGTAGAGTTTGCATAATCTCAGTTTTTTCTTAATTATATGAAGATACTTTTTTCTCTTTGCTTCACCGGCATGATATTATCAATATCTGCGGTTTCCTAATATAGGGCAAGTAAATTATCTTCTTCTTTTCTTTTCTTTTAAAAAAAAAATACCATATCTTTATAATATGTTTTTCATTCTGTACTGTTGTTTGGAGATGTCTGTATGCGTATGGAGAATAAATTGCACCAACGAGAAAAACTGAAGTGGTTGTTTAATTTATTTTCCTTTTTTATTTGATTTTGCAGAAACATAAGTGTGTTCCTCTGGAGGATATTGCTGCAGAGTTCAAGTTGCGAACTCAGGTAGCTCTTGTGCTCTTTTTCTTTGCCCCTTACCTTCAACTATCTAAAGTAGCAATGTGAGGTGGATTGGAGTATTGTAATTATTTTCTATGATCATGGATGAACAAACAGAAAATAAATATGCTGTTTTTCCTTTTCCCCCTACTAAAATTGCCAAAAAGGTATACTACCCTGGATTATGTGGTCTTGTCTGGCTCCTCCCTTCTCATGCATTTTCACTGTTTGATGCAGGATTGTATCAATCGGATAACCTCACTAGAATCTATGGGTATATGCTCGAATTCTCTCTTTGTTTACCACTTGAGTTCTACATTTGTCCTGGCGAGTTCCATGCAAATGATGAAGTTACTTTGTTCTTTCTTGCAACGATCCTAGTTTAATTTTTCCTACAGAAAAATGTGAGGTTGAAGTCTCGTTTTTTTTACAGGAAGACTATCTGGTGTAATGGATGATAGAGGAAAATATATATACATCTCACTGGAAGAAATGAAAGCTGTCGCTGATTACATCAAGCGTGAGGGTAGAGTCAGCATCTCACATCTTGCTAGCAAGTCCAACCAGTTTATAGATTTGGAACCAAAAGCCCAGTTAGTTGAAGATATCAGCAACATTGAGGAGATTACTTTTGCTTGATCATGTGAGTGTACTTGTTAGCCTAAATTTGTAGGAACTAACTAATGACTCTTTTGTAAATGAGCTTAATATGAATATACTTAATCTATAGAATGGTATATGTTTACCTTTTTGCTTTTTTTCGCCTTTCCAGACAATGTGTGTTCATATCTGTCAACGTTGTCCACCAAACGTTTTTGAGTGGAGATGGATTTCTGGAGGAGGAGTTGTCTGTTGACAACTTCAAAACTTAGTCTGTGTAACTTTCTGGATGATTCAAGGAACATGCTGTTGAACCATATCCTAGTTTGTGCACTTGTTTTTATGCTGTAGGCATATTCTATGATAGTACATAAAGTAATGTAAAGGATCTATTTCTCTCCTCTCTTGTGCTGTGGAATTTCCATTTCTTTTTTATTACTAACTATATACAGGTGCTAGCTTTTACAGGAAGTATGTTCTTAGAAAGCTATTAAAACACTGCAGTTGGTTGTTTTGACCTTCTCTTTCTTTTCGTACATTCAATCAAGATAACTTAAATCGCCCTGAAGTGAGGAATTAACTTTTACCATGTTTGTTTTTTCTCCGTATATTCATATATAGAAAAAGAAAAAGAAAACGCTGACAAACAAAAAGCGAGTGATTGTGGGCTTCAAGTCCTGCAATATAACAATAACCATGATCGACTTAACGTGGGTTCATTGTTTGGATGATTGTGCTTGTTACGGGGCTCAAAGTACCGAAAGTAATGAATCTAGAACTCGAAATTGGGAATTATGAATGATTATGAACTATGATTATTTTAGAACTCATAATTTGGAAAGCAAAGCTCCTAAAGATGACCCATGAATATATACATTTTGAATAGAGAATATCAGCATAATTGTTACCACTAATTGAATGGGATGAAAAATCCATACCTATATCTAATCTAATCTAACTCCTATATAAATGTGTGAATAACTCAATTGTTTGTTCCATTGTAAAAAGACTTTCATACCCACCCTTATTATTACTAATTAATTATTAATAGTTAATAATTGAATTTATTAAGTAAAAGAAACCATTTAGTAGTAGGAGTCCAATTACATTAAGAAGAAAATAATAGGGCAATATTAGTAGTAGGAGTCCAATTACATGTCCAATTATATTATTATTAATAATATTATATTATATTAAGAGGGAAAAGTGTCCAACTACATTATGATTATTGGTAAGAGGAAAAAATTTCGGTGGACATATCTAAAACCTTTGGGCTTTGATGTATCACTATACAACAAAAGTAATTACTACCTCCAAATATTAGAGTTGATAATGGGCGAGCATAATTAGTATTAGCTACATATGGGTTGGCTGGCTAATTGTTTATATTTGTTAGTATAAAAAAATTAAGCAGCCTTCAGTGAAATCTTCATCATCCAAGAGGTAACTTCATCCAAATTCAGGCCTACAAATCAGCCAAAAATAAAAAATACCGAAAAACGGTAAAACACCCTTGAAATAGCAGCATTAATATTGATTACATAATTAAGAATGTATCACTAATACTGATTAATTGTAAACAATTACATGAAGTTGAAATCTGAAGGTACCAAAGTAAAATAAATTTTCACCCACAACCACCAATACAGAAGAAGAAACATTTTACACTCACAACCAATATTTTAACTTAAACAAAATGTTGGTTATTAATATTAATAATCTTAAATTACATAAACACTTTTAGTATTTTGTAATTAATAGTACATTGCTATTAGTGTTAGATAATTACTTTGAGTGAGTTGATTGAAGATAAAAAAAAATTAAGAAATTATATTTTATTCTGACATCCCAAAAAGAAAGAAAAGAAGTAGTAATTGTGTAATAACACACACGCTTATTACAATACCTTTTATGGAATATAACATGTTTCTACAAATGAATTATCATGATATATTTAAAAGTTTGTACGTACTAAAAGTTATTAGTATAAATAACAAATATATAAAAAATGCATGTTTGAGAGTAAATCATGCGAGTAATTAAAATGAGAATTTGAGATATTTATTTCATTTAAAAGAACTCATAAATACGAGTATTCTTATGTAATATGATGTTTATAATTTTTTTTTTCTTTAGAATATCATAATATTAGAGTATAGTACTCTTATATGTTACTACATATAAACATGAAATTTCATACTATGTTTTCACCAATATCAGAAAGAGTGATACGGTAAGTGAAATAATAAATCAATATGTGAATCATGAGGAACAAAAATAGATGGTTCTGACTAATTAAGAAAATATGTATATTAACGAAAGCATGGAAATGCTAGAAAATGAACACAATATTCTTGTCAAAAGTTCATTTTACATTATATTCGAATAGGTCAAAGTATTTCAGGTGCTAAACCACATCATAAGTAAACAAGATAAAGGTTGACTAAGTAAAAAAAAATCCTTAGCAATATGAAACTATTTAGTAGAAGAAAAATAAATTTTGAGTTTCTATGTTGTCTAAATTGTTTAGACAATGTGTTTAAATGATTTAGTTATAAATGAGAAGAATGCTTGATAATAAAAACATATTTTAGAGAAATAATTTTAGAGAAATAATTTTAGAGAAAGTATGATGTATTACGGTAATTTGGAAAAGTCTCATGGATGCAAGTATTCATATAAAATATGGTATTTACAATTATTTTATCTTTAATATCTTACAATAAAGAATACTTTATGTGTTTCTATATACATAATATGAGGATGGATATACATTTTTATCATTGTTAGAAGTGTGATAGGATGAAAGAAATAAAATATGCATATGTTCATTACAAAGAAGAAAAGATGGATATTACATTTTCATCATTATTAGAAAGTGTGATAGAATGAAAGAAAGAAATCTGCATATGTTCATTACAAAGAAGAAAAGATATGTTATTGATAAAATTAAATAGACGTAAATTAATGATCATATATATGAACATGCTAGAAAATAAAGTACTAATTTTTTTTTTCAAAATTGTATTTATATTCAAACAGGACATAATATTGTGTATACTTACAGAAGTGTCTTAAGTATAACAAATAAATATTAAGGAAAAATAAACTCGTAATAGTAGGAAACTCTTTGGTTAAAAGGAAAATAAATATTCAAATTTCTACATTGTCTAAAACACTAGACAATGCACTTTAAAACCTTAATTATATACATGAGAAGATTTAATAAAATATAATATAGTTTTCAAATTTGTAGGTGTTTAAGTATGAGGTGTTGGACAAAAGTTGAGAGAAAAATCACGAGCAACAACAGCTCGCTCATCTAAGATCCTTCCATCCAAATTTATGTCTAAATTTTACCAAATTTTAAGTTTTAAATGAGATTTGAAAGTTTAAATAAAAATTAGTATTTCATAATGGTTCATCGTTACTAATTATCAATATCTATCTCTATTTTAATTGAGAAGTTTACTAGAAAAAAATTCATTTTTAAGAAATGACATCTTATTTTGGCAAATAAGAAGTAATAATTATGAAATACATGAAAAATTATATTTTGATAATAAAGACATAGACGTATATTCTGAAAATAGTGATGGATTAAAATCTTACATAAGAATTTATCAAACTCTTTTAATAGATGTTTATGGATAGATAAATAAAATATACAACATGCTTGCACAAGTAAATTATCTACTTATATGTAGAAGTTCTTTTAATTTATTTTTCTGGTCGTATAAATCTAGAAGTTCATATGTAAATGAAGTGATTAAAATGAACAACAAATGTAAAAATGTACTTAAAATAAAATCAAAGAAGTAATTTGAGTGAAAATAGGATGCGATTTGAGTGAAAATAGGATGCATTCTTTATTTAATTTACAAAAAACTTATAGACATGAGTACTCATATATAATCAGTTGTTTGCATTTATTTTATATTTATAATCTCATAATAAAGAATGTATTCAGTATTACTACATGTAGAAGTATGAAAAATGGTATACATTCTACATTATTAGAACTGATATGATAATATATAGAAAATGAACAATACATAGATTGATAATCTATACATATATCATAAACATGCTGGAAAGTAATACTAATATTATTTTATCAAAAGTTTAATTTTTTGAAATAGATTTACTTAAAGACACATGGTGATGATATAAGACTACAGAACAAAAAAAATTAAAGGTATCAGATAGGCACTACCAAATACTCAATTATTCTCTTAAGCATAATTATTAATTTGCCAATAAACTAAACATATTTATTTTAATTTTAATTTCATCGAATCACCACGTGCAAAGCACGTGATACTTCCTAGTACTATACTAAAAGTGTGGATCCAAAGTTGTTTCTTTCGATTGTGAATTGACATTTATGTCCTTGTATAATACCATTAATATTTACAATGAATAATTTTAATTTTAATAATAAACAATCAAATGATGGCTAAGGCAAAAGAATAAAAGAAAACGATTGAACAGCCATATAGATGTCAATTTAATAAAAAAATATTAATAATAAACAATCAATGGTGGCTAAGATAAGAAACAAAAAGAGAAAAAAGTTGAAGATCCATATATTAATTAGCAGTCAATTTAATAAAAGTTATTAATTTGCCCAACCCATAAAATTGAAGCAACTTTCTGCCTCCAATATTGTTAACTTGATTCTAATAATAATAATAATGTTATTTTGTAACTTTTTCTCAATTTATCAACACACATGATAGAAGGCCAAATTCAATACTGTTCACATCCTCACCATTATTATCGTACCTAATAAGCCAACCTCTCACCTTCCTAATGTAAATCTAGGAGTTCCGTTATATAATCAGTTGAGCTCTATCTTACCCCAAGTGAGTATAAATGGTGTTGCCTCTACTCGATAAGAATATCAATAAGAAAAGGGCAAAAAAGTTCAAGAGACCGCAAAGCAATTGTTGTGTTCCTATCAGTTGGTCCACGAATAGATTGGTGTAGACCTTAGGGTTTTGATGTCGAATCGGTAAAGAGTTCAAGGGGCTGCCCAACAACATGGGTCAGACAAGAGGACTTTTCAATATCTTCAAATGATTTAAAAGATTCTCGAGGATATCAGCAACTTGTGGTACTGATGTTTATGCTCCAGAGAAATTGCTCACTAATGTCTAAAAAATGAGGAAAGAAATTGTAGAACGGTTATTCGCTTCATGTTGCCACTAACAAGTTCGATTGTGTAGCCACGAGGATGAATAAGCTCTTTGCATCCTAGGGGATTGCACAGTATATCCAGGGCAAATTCTTGTAATACAATCTTATCTATGTATACATGTACTTATTAATATTTATTTATGATGTTTATTATTTTTGACATTACAAACTGTCTGCATATAAATTTTGGAGTTTTGAATTAAATCACATGTATAGGACAAAAATTAACATCTTAAATCACATGTTTGGAGTTTAATAAAATCCTCCTACTATATAGGATAAATCTGTCTGCATAAAATTAAATCACATCTTAGAAATGTCTTACCAATTCATGGTGAGTGGTAATCTAATTAATGAGGACTTGAATGTCTTTTTACATTGTTTAATTGTGTATCTATTAAATCCATCTTCCCTATTTTTTCTTTTGATTAATATTACAGTCTTTTTCACAGAATTTATTTCTTCTTCTTCTTTCTTTTTGGCATACACTTGCTCTCTAAAACTTTGGTGCCAAATAATTAAATCATGCATATTATTTATTTATTATAAAGATTAAATTTCACTCACAATTTACTATTAGTAAAATATATATAACCATTATCTTCAATGGTGTTATAATCAAAAATATTGTAAAGCGTCCTTAACTAGATTCACTTTTGGTGCACTTAAAATGGTTTATCAATTTCCGTATGGAATATTTTAAGATAAATTTCTACTTCTAAAAATTGAAAGAAATGGCATATACTTTCATATATATATATATATATGTATATATATTTTCTTTTACTTTTTTTACTCAAAAATTTGATCAATAATAGTAGTTGCGAAGATGGATATGATAGAGAAAATTATTTTCTTCATGAAAAAGCACAAAAATAAATATGTATATAGGCTTAAAGTTTAAACCTTTTTACAGGTTTGTTTTGCAGTAAAATGTTATTGGAAGCATGCTTCCAGACACTTTTAATTCTCTTAATTTCCAAACAAAACCAATAGAATATTTCCTAGACATTTTCCAAAGCATTTTTTAGAAAGATTTTGAAAAATGTAACAAGGCGAAACCTAATGATATTTTATATATTGACTTTATAATTCTCTTTGACGAATTGATGCTCAACTGATTGATGATGATGAAGATATTAGCTAACTATTCAAGATAACGAGAAAACGACCATCGCCCTAAGAGAAAAGAAACAATGTAAGCAATTGATAAAAGAAAAGAAAATAAAGGGAATAAAAAAGAAAAGATATGAGATATTATTTTATTTACTTCGAGACCTTATAATATATTAGCTTTTGTGCTATTTTATTACCATTTTGTTATTTAGTGATCAATTATTTATTTATTCTTTTTACACGTAACATATAAACTAGAAAAGTTCTCCTTCATAGTATTATATTTTAGGATTAAGTTGTGTTAATAATTATTTTATTCATAATATATATTCACGTGCAACACACGTACTTTTTGCTAGTTAATAACAAACAAAAATTACTACTTAGAAATTAAAAAAGAAAATGTAGGAAATTAAAAGACTATAGTATAGATATAGATAATCAATTTTCTTCGAGTTGTTGCATCCTTTATTAATTCAAGAACGTAACATGAGAGAGATAAGATCATGATTAGACAATGCATACATATAAAGAAACAAAAGTTCAAGGTAAAATTACTCAACTCATAGCAATTACCAACGCATGCATGCTTGCTGATGCACCAGCAGAAAAGAAAAGAAAAAATATGCATGTTTGCTAACTTTACTTATATTTCTCGAGTTTTTTATTTTTTATGTGTGTGTAAATTTATGTATCGTCTCTGTAACAATTTATAAATTAGATTTTATTTTACCAAATCAATTACGTTACGTGACATATATTACTATACTTGTTCTGTGATATATATATATATATATATATATATACAGGGCATAAATATAAATTCACTTGTCGGAACTAGAATTAAGTGTGATCTCTCCTGAGTTCCGGGACAATCGGTAAAAGTAGAGGAAGATAATGGTGTTTAAATATACGTCCAACAAATTCGTGCGTCTCTTAACATGCTTTTCTTCTCCACTTTCGTTAATCTCCTCTATTTTCCTCATCACCTCCTCATGCACCGTGTCCTCTTTCACGGGGCATCATCCATCAGGTGGTCCTCCTCCTCCTTACTCAACAGCTTCTCCGTCCGCTCTCCGCCGTGTCCCCGTCGTCGTCGCTCTTCTCTACTTCCTTTCCATTCACCTACTTCTCACAAATGTTGATTACAACAAAATCATCAGGCATGAGAATACCATGGAAATTGTTTTCATTACTCGCACTTTCCCTGTTTTGCTGTCAGATATGTAATGCTCAAGATTACGATACCCCGGCGACCCCCGCAACGCCTCCGCCGGAGATAGAGCGTTGTGATGGGATCTTCGTCTCGTACGTTTTCCAGGGACGAGAGAAGGAATACCCGTTCGTGAAGAACGTTTCGGCTCAGGCGTGGTCGTTTAAGGCCACCGCGACGGTTTTGAATACGGGGGATAAAGAGCTGAAGTCGTGGAAGATATATGTCGGGTTTCAGCATAACGAGCTGTTGGTTTCGACTGACGGGGCTGTCGTTGTTGATGGCGATGGATTCCCGGTTCGGGTGGGTAAGAATGGGACGACCTTGGCAGGCTTTCCGCAGTCTGATTTGAAAACTGCGATCGATACGGCGGCAGATCTTACGCAGATGCAAGTTGAGGTTGGCATCAAAGGAACACAATTTGGGGTTGCCGATAAAGGGACTCCAATGCCGAAGACGATAAAGCTTGTGAATGATGGGTATAAATGCCCTGCATCCACGCCCAAAGGTTTGTTCTTGTATTTCAATCTGAGTTCTAGGAAAAAAGTTGTAAAATTTTATAGTTTAATGACATGAATTCTGTGATTAATGATTGTAAGCACCTTCATATCGCCATTGTTATAGAAATCCATGCATTCCATGATCCTGAATTGGGTGTTTTGATTAGATTTTTGGATAATTACATTCACACCCCTAATTTATTATGTAATTATCACGAGGCCCTTGAAGTCTTGCAATTACCTAGACCCTTATCAGATCTGATAACTCAAGAAATAAGCATGAATCTGTTATATGATTTTACTAAAAAGGGGTGAAATTGTAATTTGCCTTTACTGACATCAAAAGTCATGATAATTTCTCATTACTCGGGGTGTTTTTTCTTGATTAAGGTCTCATGCATGGGCGTTAATCTAATTCACCATAGATTTTTAAAACAGAAGGTTATGTTGAAATGTGAATTGCAAATGAAACATGAACTTCAAATTCTTTCTTATTGGAATCAAATTTATGATTTTGCAGGTTCTTACATGTACACCTGCTGCAAAAAGGATCCAAAATACAAAGAAAAGAACATAACAACCAAGTTCTTACCTCGCCGATACGGTGATCTCACCTTCACGTACGATGTCCTCAAAGCTTATGACAACAGGTATTTTGCTCAGGTCACTATTGACAATAACCATCCACTTGGTCGTCTCGATCAATGGAACTTAACTTGGGAATGGATGCGAAACGAGTTCATATACGACATGAGAGGAGCCTATACACACAGACGAGATTCTTCTGATTGCGTTTATGGTCGTCAAGGACAGTACTACAAAGATTTTGATTTCTCTCCTGTAATGAACTGCCAAAAGAAGCCTGTTATAGGCGACCTACCCCCTGAGAAAGAAAACGACGACAAAGTCGGAAAATTGCCTTATTGTTGCAAAAATGGTACTTTGTTGCCAAAAACTATGAATGAGACAAAAGCAAGAGCCATTTTCCAGATGGAAGTGTATAAACTCCCACCTGATTTGAATAGAACCGCTATTAACCCACCCCAGAACTGGAAAATTTCTGGTAGGGTCAACCCGGGCTATAAATGTGGTCCGCCCGTCCGAGTCGACCCAACGGAGTTCCCGGATCCTACTGGACTTGCTTCCACTACTTCAGCAGTAGCCAGCTGGCAAGTGAATTGCAATATTACCACCCCGAAGCCCAAACAAGCCCGATGTTGCGTTTCCTACTCTGCTTACTATTCTGATGCGGTTATTCCATGCAATACTTGCGCGTGTGGTTGTGCAGAGAATGCTCGTTGTGACACGAATGCCCCTCCGTTACTCCTTCCTTCAGATGCCCTCCTAGTACCGTTTGTTAACAGATCACAGAAAGCGCTAGCTTTCGCCAAGATCAAGCACAAGAAAGTACCAGCAAAACTGCCTTGTGGGGATAATTGTGGGGTGACCGTAAACTGGCACGTCGATTCTGATTACAAGACAGGATGGACGGCCAGGATCACACTCTTCAACTGGGAGACTTCCCCTTATGCTGATTGGTTCGCTGCCATCCAGATGAATAAGGCTGCTCAAGGTTTCGAAAAAATGTACTCTTTTAATGGCACAAAGCTGAGCAATGTCAATAACACGATTTTCATGCAAGGAGTGCAAGGGTTAAACTTCTTGGTGGCGGAGGTGGATGGGCCCCACCCCGACAGGGGCGACCCCCGGGTCCCTGGAAAGCAGCAAACGGTGATTTCATTCCATAAGAAAAATATTCATAATATTAACGTACCAAAGGGAGATGGATTCCCTACAAAACTGTTCTTCAATGGGGAGGAATGTGCTCTTCCAAAGGAGTTGCCTAAACAAGGCAGCGGGACTCATCGGTCGGCCGTCGGCTTGATTCCAGCGATTTTGGTTGCTGTTCTTACTTTTCTGCTATTGACAGTTCAGTTAAACTGAGCTACTTCTAGAATTTTCTTTACTTGTGATGCTTGTTTCTTCCTTTGATGGTACAGGCTTTTGTGAAAGTTTTAAATTGTGTCTAAATTTGATGAAAACTGGTAAATGTATTTATTTGGATTATATAGTTGTATTTTGCAGTAAATTGAGAAGTGGTGCTGTGCTTTCAGATGATAAAGAACCCTCGTAGCTGATAAAAGTCACGGTTAAGACGAATTATTATTCTTACTGTTGATGATATTGTAATATAGTTTGAGATTAGGCATTTGAGACTTGTTTTTTATGAATGGTTAAATTTTTCGTGGCTTACAGATGAATATTTAATTTCTTAAGCAAGTTTCATCGTGAGAGTATAGCGTCTACATCATTGTGTGCTTCCTAGAAAGTTCATATCGTTGTAACGTCCCGACTTGTTGTTTAGGTCATTTTGGGTGAAACATTCCATGATATTTGGGATTATATATTAAAATAAAAATAATAAGAATTTTAGAGGAGATGGGAAACAGAATTAAGAGAAACAGAGATGAGAGTAGGAAGAAGACAATGCAGAGAAGAAAGATAGGAAAAGACTTTTTTTCATTTGTTGCTTAACAAAATACAATAAGTCTTTTTTTTTTCCTTCCCAAAATACAATAAGTCTTTTTTTTTTCCTTCCCAAAATACACCAATGTCACGGTCGACGGGAAAAATCCCCACCCCCCATGGTACCACACCCTTCTTTATTAACATCTTGACAAGATAGATACAAATGAGTTTCAAGGGACCGTGGAAAACTGGAAACAATATAGAAATAGGGATAATTACACTGAGCATCTTAAAATTTTTTTAAATTACATAAAACATCTAGTTTAATAATTTACATATAACATTCAAACGTTGCATTCCGTCCAACAATTAGCACCTTCCGTTAGAGTTTCAGTACGGGGCAGTTAAATTTTTTGGTGAACTTCCAAAAATACCCCTGACTTTTTTTTTTATGCTCTTTTGGTGTTATTTGTAATGTTTTGTAAATGTATAGGTGTTATATGTAATGTTGTATATAAAAAGTATACAAATAATTATTTATAATAAAAAAATTATTCTCAAGAAAATAAATCAAATTAAAAATCATATAAAAAATTATGTGTAAAATGTCTTTTTAATCTTTTATTTAAATTTATATATAAGAGTTTATATAATATTTTGATTTTATAATAGTGTATATAATTAAAAAATTATATATTTTAAATTAATTTATGTAAGTTACAAATAAATTTAATAATTGTATTTTTATAAACTTAATTTCTAAACTATATTACTTAAACAATATTTTACTTTATAGATTAAATAAAAAAGAAAGAGAAATGGGGGGTGGGGTTTACGGTTTACCGTTGTCTTCCCCAGCCCACCCCAACCTCACACACAACTATATACACACACAGTCACACACAAACACACAGACACACAATCAATCACACACACAAAAAAAATAAAAAAAAATTACACACACATTCACAATTTCTAAGATAAAACACACATACGCACTTATATATATATATATATATGTGTGTGTGTGTGTGTACATACTACTTTTATTTGAAGTTTAATTTTTAATTTTAAAATTGGTATTAGAATCAAATTTAGAGATGTAAAGGGGCATATGGTAATTCAATTTTTTTTTCATTTTTTAATATTTTTTTAAAAATATTTTGTAAGGGTATTTATGTCTTTTGAAGGGTATTTACGTCTTTTGACACTTTCCATCAAATCTTACATCAACACATGAAATATTGGGATGTTAAATGTAATTTATTGAATCAAATGATGTTTTTTGTAATTTTAAAAAATCTTAGGATGCCTAGTTAATTATCCATATAGAAATATAAATACAATAAGCGTACCTTGGAGCAATCTCAAGGGACCAAACACGCTTTATACTTTGAATTGGGCGTCCACACACCAATGGTGAAGTTTTGATGAAATTTCTCTCTGCAGTTGACACTTTAACAATAAACAAAGACAAAGACCAAAAGCTAAAGCATTTGTTCTTTTGCCTATAATTTCCTCTTTATTATAAAGAGGAAACAGTTTGTTATTTAACAATAAATAAACAATTTCCTATTTATTATTGTAACAGTTTGTTCTTTTGCCTATAATTTCTGGGAAATAGTTTGTCAAGTCTTTTGCCTATTTCTATATAGTCACATTAACAATAAACAAAGATGAAAAGCTAAAGCGGCTGAGAATTTCCTCTTTATTATTGTTACAGTTTGTTCTTTTGCCTATAATAATTTCTTGGAAATATTTTGTCAAGTCTTGGCCCCAGTTGTGACCTTCCTATGTTCCTTCCGAATTCCAATCTTCTTGTATAAGATTCACTCATCAAAATCAAGATCTTAACTTGAAACTTATTCTTCCATAAAAGATATATATACAGTACAAACCTGATCCATTGCTTTGCAGTTTCCCTCTCTAAATCATCTTGTTATCCATAAGTTCGATTATCAAATGGCGGAGAGCGCAGTGTCCTTTGTACTTGACCGGCTCACAGCATGGATACGCGAAGAGCGACAACTGCTGGGAAGCATTGGTGAAAACGCCGAGTGCATTCGTGATGAGCTGAGCCATATCAGAGCCTTCTTAAGGGTGGCCGATGAAAAAGAAGATATTGACCCCCAACTCAAAGAATGGGTCACCCAAGTTCGTGATATTGCTTACGATGCTGAAGATGTGATGGACAAATTCATGCTCCGCTTCGCAGGCCAGCGATCAGAGGCTTCTTTTGGCTATATCAAAAGAATATATGTTTCCGTGAAGAATTTGAAAGCTCGCCGCCAAATTTCTTTAGAAATGGGAGCAATCAGGTCGAGGGTGAAAAGCATTTCTAAAAGTCAGCAGAGATATAAAGACATCTATGGCACCTCGGATCAAGAATCTGGTCGTGCTAAAAGCACATGGTACGATAGTCGAGGCGACGCATTGTTGTTGGAAGAAGCAGAAGTTGTGGGCATCGAAGAGCCAAAGTCACAGCTGATTCGGTGGCTTTCTGCAACTAATTCTCGTGGACATAAAGTGATCTCAGTAGTCGGCACTGGCGGGTTGGGCAAAACCACCTTGGTCAAAAAGGTGTATGATGATCCTACGGTGAAGATGCATTTCAGCACTCATGTTTGGATGACTATTTCAAACTCATTCAAGCTCGAAGAGCTTCTGCGAACCATGATCCGGAGGCTTGTTTTTGAAGTCAAGCAACCACCTCCACAGGGACTAGAAGCCATGGATGCTGATGAAATGAAAGAATTTGTTTATAAGTTCCTACAACATAGAAGTTACATTATCGTTCTAGACGATGTTTGGAGAGTCGGTGCCTGGGAAGCTATTAGATATGCATTTCCCAGAAGCGAAGCTTTCGGTTTCATTGTTATTACCACGCGTTTTCAAAGCATAGGCCATGCTGCTAGTATTGAAACTAACGGGCACGTCTATAATTTGGAGCCTCTGTCTCAAGAAGAATCAAAGACATTATTTTGTAAAAAGGCCTTCTTGGGGGGCTCCTGCCCTAGTTATTTGGCGGAAATTGCTGAAGTTGTCTTGAAGAAATGTGAAGGTTTGCCGCTTGCGATTGTAGTGATTGGAGGCCTCTTGGCTACGAAGAATAACAACATTGATGAATGGAAGAAATTCCATCGAAGCCTTGGTGATGAATTAGAAAGTGATCATATGATGAGAATGATGAAGTTACTCTCACTCAGTTTCTATGACCTGCCTTACTATCTCAAGTCTTGTTTCTTGTATTTCAGCGTTTTCCCAGAGGATTTTTCTAATTATACCAGCAAGCTCGTTCGCTTGTGGATAGCAGAAGGATTCATACAGCCAAAGCAAGGGAAAACAATGGAAGAAGTTGCAGAGGAGTATGTCAAGGAGCTTCTAGACAGAAACCTTATCCAATTAGTAGACATACAAAGGCATACAAGTCCTAACGCGGTTCGAGTTCGAGTTCATGACCTTTTGCATGCAATGATTCTATCCAAGTCTAAAGTACAGAATTTTGTAACTATAGCCAATGGCGGAGGCACAACGTGGCCAGCTAAGAGCCGGCGCCTAACAATCCATGGCTCCTTAGAAGGTAAAGTAGAATCCAAGGGCTATGATAATCTCCGGTCTGTGCTAGTGTCGGATCTGGCCCATCCTTTATCTAATCTAAACTTGGATAAGCTGCTAGGCAGTGGTTCTAGGCTACAAAAGGTATTAGAACTGGAAGGTGCTGTGTCCGGGACAATCCCAGATGAAGTTTTCAAATTATATCATCTCAAGTACCTTAGCCTAAAGAATACAAATGTGGAATACATTCCAAAATTAATTGGAAAGCTTTTGAATCTGGAGACATTAGATCTTACGGACACAAACGTGACAGAATTGCCAGTTGAAATTCTAAGGCTCCGAAGACTTCGGCATCTGTTGGTCTATTGGCGCAAACGGCGAAGAGGTTGTCAGCTTTTTGATGATGTACGTGGTTGTAAAGCTCCATATAGAATAGCATGCTTGTCATCCCTACAGACTCTTTTAGGTATTGAAGCTACTCAAGCTAAAGACACTACAATTGTGAAGGAGATAGGCAAGCTAACTCAATTGAAGAAATTAGGGATTATAAAACTGAGAATAGAAGATGGCCCCGATCTTTGCATCTCTCTCACAAAGCTGACAGGTCTCCACGAACTCCATATCACATCAAATCAAGAAGACGAAATCATGGATTTGCAGTATCCGATGTCTCCAACACCTCCAATTACGTATTTACAGCTGAAAGGGTGCTTAGAGAAGGTACCACAGTGGATAGCTTCTCTTCATGGCCTAACCACGCTGCTTTTGAGATGGAGCAGGATTAACGATGACCCATTGGAATCCCTTCAATATTTGCCCAATTTGTTGGAGCTTGAACTCTGTCACGCCTATGAAGGAGATGGGCTGTGCTTTAAAGCTGCAGGGTTTGAAAAGCTCAAGAAAATATGGCTTATAAGATTAAGCAGATTGAGATGTGTGAAAGTGGAGAAGGGTTCCATGCCATTTCTCCAAGAGCTGTATATGTGGGACTGCAAATTGGTGGAGGAGGTACCGTCCGGGATTGAGCATTTGACCAATCTTGAATGCATTGATTTTACAGACATGTCTGAGGGGCTTGTGACGACTCTGGAAAAGCAAAAAGAAGAAGGAGGCGATCAGTGGAAGTTGGCAAACATCCCCAAAATTGAAATCTATTCTTTGAGTGATGGTGAATGGCAAGCGAGACGTTTGTAGATTAGCTTTTGTGAATTTGGTGGAAAAATATTAATCATATATTTTGTGATACTAGTAAAAGCTATGTTATGTGTGAAGTTATAGGAGGCAAATTAATTTTTTAAAATATAATACCTTTGTAATGTATTAATCACATGTAAAATTATATAATTGTATAATGTTAAGAAACAAGTTTTCTTTAAAAGAAAAAGGCGGATCACTAACCTGGTGACCTTAGTTTTTTGTGACATACAAAATTAAATAGCTTTCTTCTTGATTAGATCATAGGACCACCATATCATAAGAAAATAAATAAAATTATCAAAACAGAATTGATAATAAAATAAAATACTTTTACTTTAGGTATCTATATTGATGCTCCTTGCAACATTGAATCTGTATTGATTATAAAACTCTAGGATTATTCTTATCCGATCAACCTAATTCGAGATTTCATTTTTGGACACCATTATCCCTTGTAATCAGGGGCGGATCTAAGAGGGGGGTGCCCCCACTGAAATAATTTTTTTTTTATATAATATATACATATTTTCTAATTTTTAATTGTAAATTACATTTGTACCCCCCCAAATTATTAAGTGCCCCTCAATTTTGAAAGTATTAAAAGCCCCTCCTTTATTTTGAAAAATCATTTTTTCACCTTACAAAAATTTTTATACTTGAATTTCGCCCCCCCTCAAGATCGAAAAATATCACGTTTTCTCCCTTTATTTTGAGTACACCCCCCAAAACTCAAAATTCTGGCTACAACAAAAGAGATATAAAAGTATAAATTATGTCAAAAGTTGTAATTGAACCTAATTAGTTATTATATTTCCCCTCATAAATATAGCGTACTGTACCGCGGGGGGCCCACTCGGTAAAATTCCTAGTTTCCCCACTGAGCTCAGTTACTAGATCCGCCACTACTTGTAATTTCGGATTCCGATTTAGATCTCCATATTCCAGTTTTGGACAAAAATCCTAATAGGTTATTAAAATTTTATGTTTGGGTCTCCCACTATTTAAAGCATTATTAAATTTCTCTATTTTATTTATCAACCTTTTTATACGAGAAATTACTTTTAAAACATTGAAGCTAATAAATTTTCTTATTACTAAAAAAATCAGATCCACTTAAATCCTAACATCTTTAATAGTGCATATTCTTATTTTAGTAAGAAGACAATGCATAATTTTCGAAATAAACAAGAGGAACCCTATTTCAAATTAATATTTATTTGAAAATTAAGAAAAAGACCAAAATTGAAATATAAGATATATTTACTAAATTAAATATCAGAGTCTAACTTGTATATGCTTGAATTAAGTGCATACCTCAAAAGTGCATTAAGTGGATCTATATAATATAGATTAATAGTATATATAATATATATAAATATAATATAAAAATAATGTAATCATGCATATATAGATATTGATATATATCCACCGTCTCTTCCTGCCATTCTACGCCAACCAATCCATCATTCAACTGTAGTTTAATTATTGATCATCTTTTACCATTCTTACAAGTAACTCTTGATATGTGGACAAAATATAATTTTAATTTTTTCTTATTTAAATTAATCACGAAAACTTTGGAGCAATACATTTTTCATCTTGTCGATTTCCTTGAAAGTATTTTCAAATATGGATTACCGCTGCTATCTTTCGCACACATATAAATTGTTATTAGAATATATTACAAGCACTTAAAAAAAAAAATACTAAGAAGGACTTCTCATAGATAAACCAATATTACGAAGTCTGTTTTCTTGTATATTTTGTTCTGGAGATGGTTCCAAAAGGCTATTTTTGAGAACCCCGGATGATTTTATTTTTGAAGAAAATTAAAGCCAAGAAAAAAATTTGTACAATTATTTAATATAATATACTCTTACCTATGAAAATAAATAAATTATGTTTACCTTTTTCGTCTCTAATCTAATTCGGTTTTGAAGATGACAAGTTTGGTAATCACTGATTCTATGCTTCCTTCCGTATACAGATTTTCGGAAGTTCCGGCAAGAAGATATTCTTTCATCTATCTAAGGGAAGTATATATATCCGCCTATTTATACGAGAAATTGCTTTTAAAACATTGAAGCTAACAAATTTTCTTATTACTAAAAAATTCAGATCCACTTAAATCCTAACATCTTTAATAGTGCATATTCTTATTATAGTAAGAAGACAATGCATAATTTTCGAAATAAACAAGAGGAACCCTATTTGAAATTAATATTTATTTGAAAATTAAGAAAAAGACCAAAATTGAAATATAAGATATATTTACTAAATTAAATATCAGAGGCTAACTTGTATATGCTTGAATTAAGTGCATACTTCAAAAAGTGCATTAAGTGGATCTATATAATATAGTTTTATAGTGAGACTAACTTGTATATGCTTGAATTAAGTGCATACTTCAAAAAGTCCATTAAGTGGATCTATCTAATATAGTTTAATAGTATATATAATATATAAATATAATATAAAAATAATGTAATCATGCATATATAGATATTGATATATATCCACCATCTCTTCCTGCCATTCTACACCAACCAATCCATCATTCAGCTTTAGTTTAATTATTGATCATCTTTTACCATTCTTACAAGTAACTCTTGATATGTGGACAAAAATATAGTTCTAATTTTTTCGTATTTAAATTGATCACGAAAACTTTGGAGCAATACATTTTTCATCTTGTCGATTTCCTTGAAAGTATTTTCAAATATGGATTACCGCTGCTATCTTTCGCACACATATAAATTGGTATTAGAATATATTACAAGCACTTAAAAAAAATATACTAAAAAGGATTTCACATAGATAAACCAATATTACGGAATCTGTTTTCTTGGATTTTTTAATCTAGAGATGGTTCCAAAAGGCTATTTTTGAGAACCCCGGATGCTTTTATTTTTGAAGAAAATTAAAGACAAGAAAATAATTTGTACAATTATTTAATATAATATACTCTTACCTATGAAAATAAATAAATTATGTTGACCTTTTTGGTCTCTAATCTAATTCGATTTTGAAGATGACAAGTTTGGTAATCACTGATTCTATGCTTCCTTCCTTATACAGATTTTCGGAAGTTCCAGCAAGAAGATATTCTTTCATCTATGTAAGGGAAGTATATATATCTGCCTATTTATTCCTTCCTTCCTTTTTATACGAGAAATTGCTTTTAAAACATTGAAGCTAATAAATTTTCTTATTACTAAAAAAATCAGATCCACTTAAATCCTAACATCTTTAATAGTGCATATTCTTATTTTAGTAAGAAGACAATGCATAATTTTCGAAATAAACAAGAGGAACCCTATTTGAAATTAATATTTATTTGAAAATTAAGAAAAAGACCAAAATTGAAATATAAGATATATTTACTATATTAAATATCAGTGACTAACTTGTATATACTTGAATTAAGTGCATACTTCAAAAAGTGCATTAAGTGGATCTATATAATATAGTTTAATTGAGACTAACTTGTATATGCCTGAATTAAGTGCATACTTCAAAAAGTCCATTAAGTATCTATATAATATAGTTTAATAGTATATATAAGATATATATATATATAATATATAAATATAATATAAAAATAATGTAATCATGCATATATAGATATTGATATATATCCACCATCTCTTCCTGCCATTCTACACCAACCAATCCATCATTCAACTTTAGTTTAATTATTGATCATCTTTTACCATTCTTACAAGTAACTCTTGATATGTGGACAAAATATAGTTCTAATTTTTTCTTATTTAAATTGACCACGAAAACTTTGGAGCAATACATTCTTCATCTTGTCGATTTCCTTGAAAGTATTTTCAAATATGGATTACCGCTGCTATCTTTCACACACATATAAATTATTATTAGAATATATTACAACTTAAAAAAAATATACTAAAACGGACTTCTAATAGATAAACCAATATTACGAAGTCTGTTTTCTTGGATTTTTTGTTCTGGAGATGGTTCCAAAAGGCTATTTTTGAGAACCCCGGATGCTTTTATTTTTGAAGAAAATTAAAGCCAAGAAAATAATTTGTACAATTATTTAATATAATATACTCTTACCTATGAAAATAAATAAATTGTGTTGACCTTTTTGGTCTCTAATCTAATTCGGTTTTGAAGATGACAAGTTTGGTAATCACTGATTCTATGCTTCCTTCCTTATACAGATTTCCAGAAGTTCAAGCAAGAAGATATTCTTTCATCTATCTAAGAGAAGTATATATATCCGCCTATTTATTATAGCATTGCATCCTTTAACAGATTCTTATTGCTCACCCTTCTATAGTTATCCACATCCTTAATTAAATCTGAGATTTCCATTTATCCCTGCTTTGGAATATTTACAAAATTGGAACACAATTAATGGCATCCATTTTTTAGGAAAGTCAAACTAATCTGCATATGTTTTCTCTTCTTATGGAAATACATCTTAATTTTATTTCATATCTATTTTATAATTGTCAAGATCATATTTCCTTTTCTATGCTTTATCATATGAAGTAAGTTATCGTTTGTTACACTTTTTGTTAGGAAATTCATTGTTAGATGTTTTGATGATGACAAGATAGGATTTCATGTTAGACCCCAAAAGAATGTAAGTTTATACTTTCATATAATATTTGTATAAGCGTTTGAAAGTGTATTAGTTTGTTAGGCTTGTAATCTTTATCTATATAGATTTTAGACTATGTATTTAATACCAAGTCACTGATAGAATTCTGAGTGAGTCTATCAAGGATGAAGTTGAAGATCAGCGTTTGAAGTCAAGTGAAGATGAAGATTTGTCTTAAGCGTATGTCAAACGCTTAAGAGTCTATTTCAGGAGTTATGAATCAAGCGTTCGAGACAATGTTTTTAGCGCCTAGCTAACGCTAAAGGACTGTTCCAGAAGTGTGAACCGAGAGCGCAGATACTCAAGCGTTCATCGAAAGGATTCACCTGAAATACATCCTCAAGTCATTTAATCCTCAACGGTCATTTATTTCCAGCGGGAAATAAATTCAAGTGCATTAAATGCGATCTGACTTGTGGACAAGCCACCTTTTGACTAGACTGTCAGCTTTTCAAGTTCAACTTGCTCCTGTCAAATCGGATTCAGCAGAAATTAAGGAATGTCAGAAAAAGGACTATTTACGCTCAATTGTGTCCAACAGACAAATCCCAAGAAACCCTATAAATAGTACCCTTCAGCAAAACCTTTTGTGTGAGACGTGAGAGAGAATGTGCGAAGAGCCAAAACTTTGCTGAAATAATTTGAGAGAAAAAGCTTCCAAACTCCATAGCCAATTGGAATTCAAGAAAGTTAATTCTTTCAATAAGCAGTATTTTTGTGTAAGAGAAGCTTGTTGAAGAAGATCTTTCTTGAAGCTCCAATATCCTTTAAAGCTTCTCAAATACATTCCAAGACAGTCACCCGATATCTCAAACCTCTTTAAAGAAGAACCCAAACTATTATTGAGACATCCCAAGTTGTTTGAACTTCCCAACATCAAACAAACCTGTTACAATAAACCCTCAACACCTTTCGTCTGAGTGAGAAAGATTGTTGACTTCCACAGGCAGTATTTTTGAGTAAGAGAAGCTTGTTGAAGAAAGGTCTTTATTGGAGCTTGAGTCTGTGTGATCAAGGAGCTCAAGGCCTTCTTGGAGAAGATCTTTATTGGAGCTGAAATCTGTGTGATCAAGGAGTTCGAGATCGTCTTCACCTCTCTCCCTAATTTGTAGAAGATTCTGTGTGATTCTTTGAGAATCATTTTAGTGGATTGCCTCCAAGTGTTCAAGGAGAAGAAGGACGTAGTTGAGATTACACCACCCAACGAACCTTACAAATATTGTATTCTTTACTTTACATTCAGTTTTCACATTGTCATATCGTAAACTGATTAAGTAAAACACAATCAAACGTTAAGCAACTAAATACCCTTTCTGTGACGCTAAAGCTTTTAAAGAGAAGACTACAAAAATTATTCCGCTGTGCTAACACTGATTAAAGAACTGAACGCTTAAACCTACTTGGTTAAAGTATTCAAATCTTGAAATCTAAGTTAACTTTCTAAAAACAGTTCTCATTAGACGCTTCGCCAAAGCGCCTATATTTTAAGTGAACGCTTAAGTCAAGCGTTAGACACTTCAAGCGTCCAAAAACCATTTTAATACAAAATCTTTTGAAGTCGAAAAAGACTTCAGGGTCTATTCAACCCCCCCTCCCCCCTTCTAAACCCTTTCGTATGCCTCTTGGGACCAACACTTATGGAAGGACCCGTTTTACATTTATCTTAATACCTTTTCTCCTTCATCCTAAATATATATATAAAGTTCCATGTATCTTCAGTTGAGAATCACGAATTCTACAAGCATCTTTCAGCATACTATTTATAAAATTAATATGTGCATTTTTGGTACCTTCTCCAGTTAAGTTCCAGTGAGGAAAGAGCGGTACCAGAGAGTTATTGGAGTTCCGAGTGACATACACGAGTGGTCAAGTGAAGTGTTCGAGGTGAGACTCTCATAATTCCCTTTTTGGAGTAATTGTTTTTGGGGCAAAATTTTAATTTTAATCTCATAGGATCTCGCCATTCTGGACATTGATATATAGATATTAATGTATTCATGCATATATAGATATTGATATATATCCACCATCTCTTCCTGCCATTCTACACCAACCAATCCATCATTCAACTTTAGTTTAATTATTGATCATCTTTTACCATTCTTACAAGTAACTCTTGATATGTGGACAAAATATAGTTCTAATTTTTTCGTATTTAAATTGATCACGAAAACTTTGGAGCAATACATTTTTCATCTTGTCGATTTCCTTGAAAGTATTTTCAAATATGGATTACCGCTGCTATCTTTCGCACACACATAAATTGTTATTAGAATATATTACAAGCACTTAAAAAAAATATACTAAAAAGGATTTCACATAGACAAACCAATATTACGAAGTCTGTTTTCTTGGATTTTTTAATCTGGAGATGGTTCCAAAAGGCTATTTTTGAGAACCCCGGATGCTTTTATTTTTGAAGAAAATTAAAGCCAAGAAAATAATTTGTACATTTATTTAATATAATATACTCTTACCTTTGAAAATAAATAAATTATGTTGACCTTTTTGGTCCCTAATCTAATTCGGTTTTGAAGATGACAAGTTTGGTAATCACTGATTCTATGCTTCCTTCCTTATACAGATTTTCGGAAGTTCCAGCAAGAAGATATTCTTTCATCTATGTAAGGGAAGTATATATATCTGCCTATTTATTCCTTCCTTCCTTTTTATACGAGAAATTGCTTTTAAAACATTGAACCTAATAAATTTTCTTATTACTAAAAAAATCAGATCCACTTAAATCCTAACATCTTTAATAGTGCATATTCTTATTTTAGTAAGAAGACAATGCATAATTTTCGAAATAAACAAGAGGAACCCTATTTGAAATTAATATTTATTTGAAAATTAAAAAAAAGACCAAAATTGAAATATAAGATATATTTACTATATTAAATATCAGTGACTAACTTGTATATGCTTGAATTAAGTGCATACTTCAAAAAGTGCATTAAGTGGATCTATATAATATAGTTTAATAGTGAGACTAACTTGTATATGCTTGAATTAAATGCATACTTCAAAAAGTCCATTAAGTATCTATATAATATAGTCTAATAGTATATATAATATATAAATATAATATAAAAATAATGTAATCATGCATATATAGATATTGATATATATCCACCATCTCTTCCTGCCATTCTACACCAACCAATCCATCATTCAACTTTAGTTTAATTATTGATCATCTTTTACCATTCTTACAAGTAACTCTTGATATGTGGACAAAATATAGTTCTAATTTTTTCTTATTTAAATTGACCACGAAAACTTTGGAGCAATACATTCTTCATCTTGTCGATTTCCTTGAAAGTATTTTCAAATATGGATTACCGCTGCTATCTTTCACACACATATAAATTATTATTAGAATATATTACAACTTAAAAAAAATATACTAAAACGGACTTCTAATAGATAAACCAATATTACGAAGTCTGTTTTCTTGGATTTTTTGTTCTGGAGATGGTTCCAAAAGGCTATTTTTGAGAACCCCGGATGCTTTTATTTTTGAAGAAAATTAAAGCCAAGAAAATAATTTGTACAATTATTTAATATAATATACTCTTACCTATGAAAATAAATAAATTGTGTTGACCTTTTTGGTCTCTAATCTAATTCGGTTTTGAAGATGACAAGTTTGGTAATCACTGATTCTATGCTTCCTTCCTTATACAGATTTCCAGAAGTTCAAGCAAGAAGATATTCTTTCATCCATCTAAGGGAAGTATATATATCCGCCTATTTATTATAGCATTGCATCCTTTAACAGATTCTTATTGCTCACCCTTCTATAGTTATCCACATCCTTAATTAAAACTGAGATTTCCATTTATCCCTGCTTTGGAATATTTACAAAATTGGAACACAATTAATGACATCCATTTTTTAGGAAAGTCAAACTAATCTGCATATCTTTTCTCTTCTTATGGAAATACATCTTAATTTTATTTCATATCTATTTTATAATTGTCAAGATCATATTTCCTTTTCTATGCTTTATCATATGAATTAAGTTATCGTTTGTTACACTTATTGTTAGGAAATTCATTGTTAGATGTTTTGATGATAACAAGATAGGATTTCATGTTAGACATACTTTCATAGAATATCTGTATAAGCGTTTGAAAGTGTATTAGTTTGTTAGGCTTGTAATCTGTATCTTTGTAGATTTTAGACTAAGTATTTAATACCAAGTCACTGATAGAATTCTGAGTGATTCTATCAAGGATGAAGTTGAAGATCAGCGTCTGAAGTCAAGTGTAGATGAAGATTTGTCTTAAGCGTCTGTCAAACGCTTAAGAGTCTATTTCAGGAGTTATGAATCAAGCGTTCGAGAGAATGTTCTTAGCGCCTAACTAACGCTAAAGGACTGTTCCAAAAGTGTGAACCGAGAGCTCAGATACTCAAGTGTTCATCGAAAGGATTCACCTGAAATACATCCTCAAGTCATCTAATCCTCAACGGTCATTTATTTCCAGCGGGAAATAAATTCAAGTGCATTAAATGTGATCTGACTTGTGGACAAGCCACCTTTTGACTAGACTGTCAGCTTTTCAAGTTCAACTTGCTCCTGTCAAATCGGATTCAGCAGAAATTAAGGAATGTCAGAAAAGGGACTATTTGCGCTCAATTGTGTCCAACAGACAAATCCCAAGAAACCCTATAAATAGTACCCTTCAGCAAAACCTTTTGTGTGAGACGTGAGAGAGAATGTGCGAAGAGCCAAAACTTTGCTGAAATAATTTGAGAGAAAAAGCTTCCAAACTCCATAGCCAATTGGAATTCAAGAAAGTTAATTCTTTCAATAAGCAGTATTTTTGTGTAAGAGAAGCTTGTTGAAGAAGATCTTTCTTGAAGCTCCAATATCCTTTAAAGCTTCTCAAATACATTTCAAGACAGTCACCCGATATCTCAAACCTCTTTAAAGAAGAACCCAAACTATTATTGAGATATCCCAAGTTGTTTGAACTTCCCAACATCAAACAAACCTGTTACAATAAACCCTCAACACCTTTCATCTGAGTGAGAAAGATTGTTGACTTCCACAGGCAGTATTTTTTAGTAAGAGAAGCTTGTTGAAGAAAGGTCTTTATTGGAGCTTGAGTCTGTGTGATCAAGGAGTTCAAGGCCTTCTTAGAGAAGATCTTTATTGGAGCTGAAATCCGTGTGATCAAGGAGTTCGAGATCGTCTTCACCTCCCTCCCTAATTTGTAGAAGATTCTGTGTGATTCTTTGAGAATCATTTTAGTGGATTGCCTCCAAGTGTTCAAGGAGAAGAAGGACGTAGTTGGGATTACACCACCCAACGAACCTTACAAATATTGTGTTCTTTACTTTACATTCAGTTTTCACATTGTCATATCATAAACTGATTAAGTAAAACACAATCAAACGCTAAGCAACTAAATACCCTTTCTGTGACGCTAAAGCTTTTAAAGAGAAAACTACAAAAATTATTCCGCTGTGCTAACACTGATTAAAGAACTGAACGCTTAAACCTACTTGGTTAAAGTATTCAAATCTTGAAGTCTAAGTTAACTTTCTAAAAATAGTCCTCATTAGACGCTTCGCCAAAGCGCCTATATTTTAAGTGAACGCTTAAGTCAAGCGTTAGACACTTCAAGCGTCTACTATTTCAAGCGTCCTAAACCATTGAAGTCGAAAAAGACTTCAGGGTCTATTTAACCACCCCCCCCTTCTAGACCCTTTCGTATGCCTCTTGGGACCAACACTTATGGAAGGACCCGTTTTACATTTATCTTAATACCTTTTCTCCTTCATCCTAAATATATATTTAAAGTTCCATGTATCTTCTGTTGAGAATCACGAATTCTACAAGCATCTTTCAGCATACTATTTATAAAATTATTATGTGCATTTTTGGTACCTTCTCCAGTTAAGTTCCAGTGAGGAAAAAGCGGTACCAAAGAGTTATTGGAGTTCCGAGTGACATACACAAGTGGTCAAGTGAAGTGTTCGAGGTGAGACTCTCATAATTCCCTGTTTGGAGTCATTGTTTTTGGGGCAAAATTTTCATTTTAGTCTAATAGGATCTCGCCATTCTAGTTTTAGTCCCACACTTTACGGGATTTTAGAAAACGTCCTTATAATTTGAAAAGGTTGTAATATTAATCCTTTTTTTAAACAACATTAGTCTCATACTTTATTTTTGTACTTTTAAAATTGTATTTTGCCCCCTGAACTATACAACATGTGTTAAACACCCCCCTAAACATATATTTTTTTCACTTACCCCCTAAATATATTTTTATTTCACTTAATTTTTCAGGGGGTATATGCACATTTATAATTGTTTAGGGGGGGGGGGGGGGGGTTCATAAAGCATCTTGTATAGTTTAGGGGGCAAAATGTAATTTTAAAAATACAAAATAAAGTATGGGACTAATGTTGTTTAAAAAAAAGACTAACTTTACAACTTTTTCAAATTATTGAGACATTTTTTAGAATCCCGTAAAGTATGGAACTAAAACTAGAATGACGAGGTCCTATGGGACTAAAATTAGAATTTTGCCTTGTTTGTGGATTTACCATCTGGTTCCACCAGTTTGTTCCAAGGGTGTAGTGGAGTGACACTCACTTCATTGTACTCGGTGTGTATTGTCCTTTTACGTTTGTAGTGACTAAATTCACCTTTGTGATTCAACACTTAGTTTTATTATCTCATCTTTTGTAATTCTTCTTTCTGGAACTTGTAAAGTTCCCGTGGTATTTCATTTAAGTATTTTTCAGTTAAACCTTTGGTACTTTATAATTCCTACCCTAATTCACCCTCCTTTTTGGCCTAGCACAAGTTTTAATACCCTAATTCACCCTCCTTTTTGGCCTAGCACAAGTTTTAATACTCTAATTCACCCTCCTTTTTGGCATATCTTGAGTTAGAAATTATACCCCTTCATTCAACAATAGAACATCCACTATAGATCAAATTAAGCAATTTGTGTTCTTCCAACTATTAGTGAAACAGAAATGGAAAACGCTTGATCGGGATGTATCACCCAGATTTTACATCAAGCTGGGAGTGGTGTTTTGGAATTCTACCAAAAAATAGTCTTTTGAAGATCAACAGTTGAGAAGGCCTCAAAAGCCTAGAGTTAATTGGTTTAATATTTACATTATTTATTAAGGTCTATATAGTCAGTTTACGATTGGAAGAAACACATTCAAGATGCAAACTCTTAGTATAAATATAAAATATAGATATAGATATAGACATAGATTTGTAGTTGTGATTTAGCAGAAAATGGGAAAAGTGTATATTTACACAAGGATAAAGAGCAGCAGCAGCACAATGGAATCATGGTTAAGACAATTTAGATTCTTACAGATGACGAACTTGTAAGGGTTAATATCACTAACTACCCCTCTTATTTATTATAATTAGAGTCCAGTCTACTTATTTGTGGGCCATTACAAACACTCCCCTCCTATAATAAAACCTTACATTTACCCCCTCTGATTAAAGGTCATTAGTCAAACGTGACGAAAAGTGTAAATTGTCAAAATAAAAAAATAATTAATCACATTAACACCCTTCTTATTTAATTTGTGTAATTACAATGTAGTCCTCTTTTTTGAATCATGTAACAGACACCCCCTCTCTTATAATAAAACCTGACATTCACCCCCTACGATTAATTTCTGCTACTTTTATTTAATCTTTTTTACATTTTTCCATAATAACTTTTTAAAATTTCTTTTTTGTTATAACCTTATATATATTTGTTTTCTTTCAAATTTTTTTTTAATTTAGTAACTGATTTTATATTTTTTGACAACTTACTCATTTAAATTTATCTGCATTGAATTATGAAATTGCTTCTAAAATATACTGAAACTCGATATATGTTTTCATTTTTTTTAAATAATTGAATTGGCATAAATCGAATTTGTACTTCATTATCAAGATGTTAACAAGTCTTTAAGAAATTATTTATTTAAGACTAAATTGACAATTACATCCTCTTTAATATGAAAAATTATATTCACCCTTCATGGACAAAATAGAAAATTTAGAAAATATTTTTGATGGTGCCAGCAAATTCCGTTAATTTTTTGATGAAAGGGAGCAATTGTAATGTTTTATTATAAAATGGGGTTATTTGTTATGTTCTCAAAATAAGGGAATTGAATTGTAATCACACTAAATAAGAGGGGTAGTTAGTGTAATTAACCAAATTTGTAAAGAGAGGCATTGGAGAGAGATTGTTAGTTTGTATGAAAGGTAAATTTATTCTAGTTTACCATATATAGATGAACTCATGAACATTTAATTTCTTAAGCAAGTTTGTTGCGAAAGTTATTTTTCACGTCAGTTTGTGTGTCCCAAAAAGTCCATGAAATAGATTTTCATACGCTAAAATTCTAACAGTTTTAGGATCTTTTGTTGCAAGATCTAGTTCAGCGCCTCCTTATGTCCTCGCAAAATTACTTAAAATTTCTTATCTAGGATCACTACTGCTTACTAGATAGTCGAGATAAAAAAGTTTGCGCAAATACAAAATCAACAATATAAAAACTAGTATCAAAATTCATTGTCCCAACCCCCTCCAAAAGAGGGGGAAAAGGAAAGGTAACACATATATACTATTAGTCAGAACAACTATTGTGAAATTACCAATAGATCAAGGTCTATTCCATCTAAAGTAAATTTGGGAAGATATTGTCAAGAATTGAGTAAAAAGCACTTTGCACCCTCAAAATAACCTAAATAAGCACTTTCCACCCCAAAAAAGAAAAACTCACACTTTCTACCCTCAAAACCTATTTGTAGTTGCATTATGCACCCCAACTCCCTCTTTATTTATATATACATATATATATATATAAGGTCAAGATCTATTACATACCCTATATTAGATAAGATATAAGACCCAATATACACCATTGGATCAATTAAATCAAACAGTCCAAATTAAACACTAGAAACAGGCGTGAAACTCAATTGTAATTGGCTGAGGGGTATAATAGTAAAATACAAACCATTATACAGCAAAGCACGTCCTAAATTAACTCCACAATCTCCCTAAAATCTCTCACATTAAAACCCAATTGCAGTAAAGGTCTTTCTTCTCTCTTCTCTCTATCCCTTCCTCTCATCCTTGCTGCGAATACCTTTTAATTCATTTCTGATTCCTTTTTATTGAAATTGCAGTGTGGATTCTCATTTGTGAGTTGGAGACGATTTCATTAAGTAGTGGATTGAATAGCTTTTTTTTATAAACATCATCAAAATAAAATCAAAACAAGTATTATTACCGTATAATTTTCGATTAAGCGTCGCAAATTTGCTGAGATCAAGTAGAGAGAGAGAGAGAGAGATTGAAGCTTGATTTAGTAAGATATAACTCATTGTAATTTTACTAATTCAAAAACCACCATTTTACTTACTTCTGCAAAAAGCTACAAGTTGTAAAGCACTGATGCAGTTTGTATGACTTTAACTCTGTAAATTACAGTTGGATAGAGAATTCAATATGCACACACTGTATAATTAGTTATAAGATACTGTATAATGTGTTATAATATAATGTATAGTGGTTTATAAGATTATGTATAAGAAATATTCAATTATACAGTATCTTATAAGCCATTATACAGTGTGTTATAACACATTATACAGTATATTATAATTCATTATACAGTATGTGTTTATAACATATTAAAAATATCCAATTATACAGTATGTTATAAGTCATTATACAGTATGTTATAACACATTATACAGTATATTATAACGCATTATACAGTATGTGTTTATAACATATTAAAAATATTCAACTATACATAATCTTAGAAGTCATTATACAGTATGTTATAACACATTATACAATATATTATAACTCATTATCAGTATGTGTTTATAACATATTAAAAATATTCAATTATACAATATCTTATAAGCCATTATACACTATGTTATAACACATTATACAGTGTATTATAACTCATTATATAGTATGTGTTTATAACATATTAAAAATATTCAATTATACAGTATCTTATAAGCCATTATACAGTATGGTATAACACATTATACAGTATATTATAACACATTATACAATATATTATAACACATTATACAGTATATTAGCTGGAGGATTATAGGGTGGTGGAATTAGAGGATTAATCCCTGGAGTTATCCTTGCTTTTCTTGAATCACACCTTCAGGTATATTACATTATATACTACTGTTTTTATGTAGAATAAAATTACAATTTCTTAATATTTAAATAATTTTTTTATGTTCTCAGAAATGAGAAGGTGAAGGAGCCAGACTTGCTGATTATTTTGAAGTAATTGCTGGGACAAGCACACCAGGCCTTGTCACTGCAATGCTTACTGCTCCAAACGACGATAATCGTCCATTATTTGATGTAAAAGATATCAAAGACTTCTATCTTGATCACTGCCCCAAAATCTTCCCACGAGAAAGGTAACTTTCTAGTAGCGGAAATTGGAAGGAATAATTAAAAAAGGAAGAGGAATTTGTTATTGCGTATAATAAGGGATTTGATTTTGATCCTGCATATTATTTGCGTGAGTTTGTTAGACCTATTGACTAAAATGCCCCTATCATCATTAAATTAAATATTAAAACCGAAATAATGGCTTTAATTATGGACCTTGGGATCAAATGGTTTAAATGGTCTAGATTGGGTCTTATATCTTAACTAAAGTATAGGGATGTATTTGATCCATACCTTATATATATATTCATATATATATCTATACTCTTTTATAAAGTGGGAGCACCCTAGAAAAACTAACTTTGATGTGTTTTTAGATGAACTACCAAAATTGACCCTATTATCTATTATAATTCCTAAAATGCTCTAAATTAGAAGAAACTGACCGCCACAACCATCTCGGCGGTTCACAAGCTTTCTTTAAAGAGATAAACTTCTCATGCTTCAACTGTGCATTTTCTTTCTCCGAATGGACTGATACACATTCTTGCTCTATCATTCACTGTCTCTTTTCGAGCCGGCTTTTGGATTCAAATTTTAGTATTCTGGTATGTTACTTTTACTTTCAATTTTTTTTTTACTTTTAGGAGAAATTCATGTATAGTGTTTGAGTTTTTCAGAAATATACAAATGTTGTCTGATGATGGAATATAATGGTTTATGTACTGGATGGTGCTGGGTGCATTATGCAAATTCTTATGTTAGATTCAATATGTTCCTTAAATTGGAAAGGTCAAATAGGAAGACAATCTACGTTCTTCCTCACTTGCGACTTACTCAGGAAAAAAATGATTTTAATATATAAAATCCTATTTTCTTTACTCATAATCTTTCCCAAATCCACATAAAGGTCAGAATTTTTAATCTTTTAATATTTTATGTTGATTTTGTAGTTAATTAGCACTTACAAATCTAAAGTGCAAGTGACTACAAAACGAAGCCTCCAAAGTTTATGGAAAAAAATGCATTGGGTTTTGAGGTGACTTTTCTGACTCAAAATTAATGGAAAACAAATTACTCTTCACATTTTAATTTGATAACAGTGTTACACTAATAGGTATATATACAATTTAAGTTTTTTAAACTGTTATTTTATTGTGTATTTTATAGAAACTTGGTGAAACTATTTTGAGACTCAGGGTTTGAGATATGATGGATTAAATGGAGTGAATATCTCCGGAGACAACTTAACTGATAATTAATATGGATATTTTCCCTTACACCGATAGAAAATAATTCTATCTTACATAGTTTTGCCTCCTTTCAGGATACGAATGAAGACGTGGTGTACAATTCTTTCAAGGATAGAGGAAAATGGTTTAATGGCTGAATGAAACAAAGTTCATTATCCTGCTTAATTAATGAATTGTCGAACAATAAACTCTAAATTTAGTCATCTTACAAGTTTATTGTTGAAATCCAGCGGAATCTTAATTAGTAAGATGACAATCTTTTTCTTTTTAAGTTCTTTAAATATACATTGTTTTCCATAAACTTCTCCACATTTTAGGTGTTGTGATTTGGATTTATACTTGCTTAGCTAAATTATACATGAGTGGATTTGTATAGTTTATGTTTTATGGTATAACAAATAAATTTGTTCTTTTTTTCATATGTGCACACGCAGCGAGTGTGCTTCTACCGCTAGTATATATATATATTCATTCATATTTAATATAGTATATATATTATATTATTAAATATGGATGTATATATATTATTATAAATATCATGACAAAAATAAGTTTTTATATATTTAAATATATTATTATATGTCTATATCAATAAATAAGTAAAATGGCTTCTTTTTTTTTTTTTGTATATTTAACAATCAAGTGCAAAAAATACCCCCAAGCTTCTTCTCTAGTAAAGAAACAAAATGAGAATAAACTTAATATATCCCAACAAAAGCAAGATCCTCAAATTAACAAGAAAAAACTCCAACCCAGTAAGACTAAATCTCGAAAACGGTTAAGTTGGAATTATAAAGATTAATTTTGATATTTCTCTACTTGTTTGCTAAGAAAGGAAGAATTATTATAGCAAACAAAAAGATAGATTACTGAAAGTTAAATATTTTTCTTCTCAAAATACAATTTATTATATATAAAGAAATCACAATAAAAACCATATATAAAGACTAGAGATGAGCATCAATGCAAACTCATGAGCCGGTTTGATTAGAGCTCGACCTTATTTGAGCTCCAGTCAAACCTAACTATCCGAACTTTTGCAATGAGCCGAGCTCGAGTCCAATTATACATATTTTGGGCTAGCAAGACTTAAATATATATTAAAAAAATATCTGATGTATTCATTAATATATATAATAATAGAAATAATCATATAAAGATGTATTTAACATTTTTTTTTTTGGAAAAATCAATTGCATTAAAAAGAAAAAGTTATAACAAAAAAAGTGCACAAGGTACTATCTTGCCACAACAACCAGTCTACATCAGACTAGAACCATATCGATACTTAGCTAATAGATTATGCCATCTCCTGTACTCTTGCTTAGGCCCTATAACCCGTGCAATGTCCAACAATGAACCAACTACTAAACCCATGTAGCGAGCTCCAGTCGATCAATCTCTAACCAGTTGGTTTGGAGAGTCAAATGTAAAACACCCCTCGGACTATTACTCGAGTAGTGTAGGGCTCAGGAGGACTAAGGTCATTATGCCCGAAACAAGCTTTTTGTAGATAACATAATCTTTAAAAAGCATCATAACAAGATACAAACCGATAGAAGTGATATTACAAATGTACTATACTGACTCAACACATCACCAAGCAATCTTCCAAACTTTTCTCAGCACAAGGCTTTGAATCGAGTCTTTCAGTTTAAGCGTAACCAGACGATTCTTCACAATCTCAATTGCTTGTTTCGCAACTTCATTTGCACTATTACATTTTCAATTGAACGTTAGTTCATTTCTTTCCCTCCAAATATTATACACAATTGATGCCAAAAGCATTCTTTGTGCTACATTAATTAGGTGCTTACCTCTCCATTTGGTGGAAACTCGTGTAATACCTATTCTCCAAGAATTCGCCGGCCAAGTAAAATTTACTTGTTGTTTAAGAACTACAAGACAGAGTTGTGAGAATTGACATTGAAAAAACAAGTGATCATGTGATTCTATCAACTGGCTATCACATAAACAAAAAAAGTTATTATTTAGAGCAATCCAAGGTTTATCTTTCGTAGATAATTTTTCCTTTATAGCTAGCCATAATATAAAGATATTTCTAGGGATCTTACCTGGGCCTCTTAGTACAGCATACCAAGATTTTTTCTCTTCTTTGTCTCGCAGAAATTCCCGGGCTGACTCACTAGAGTAGGCACCGTGTGCTGTCCTGTTCCAAGTAATTCTGTCTTCTCCGCCAGCTCGAACTCTCGGTAGTTGCTCGCTAATCAGCCGGGTTATTACTGATCGTGGTCTCGGCCATCACCACTCTCCATTTTCGATTACAGCATTAAGACGGAATTGAGCGTTAAGACCTAATTGCCTCGACCCAAGTGGGAAAGTTCCCTCCAAAACGCCCAACGGATGCCACGGGTCCTTCCACAAGAATATACTATCTCCAGTACCTATGGAAATCGAAACACATGGTGTGATTATTTCCCTTAGTTTGAGTAGTTGTTTCCAGCACCAAGTACTAGAAGCCGATGACTTTGTAGCCCAAATTGACAAATTTCCCATGTGATTAGCCAATATCCATTCCACCCAGATAGACTTGTCATTTTTGGAAATAATGTCCCAAAGATGTTTAGCCATTAGTGCCATATTTCTAATAGATAACGAAGACCTCCTTCATTTTTAGGCTTACATACTTCCGTCCATTTGACCTTCTATCATGGCATTTTTTATAGTGTGTGTATATACACACACACACACACACACACACACACATATATATATATATATATTACCTTATATTCATAAGCATGTATCACTGTTAATTTGGTCATTTTTTCGTTACTTTTTGGGTCTTCCCGTTTCCAAATTTGCTTTGCTAGAATTAACACCATTTGGTCAACTGTTATTATTGACTCACTTCTGTTTTCCTTTTTTATTTATAATTTTTGTTGTGGGTCTCGCTTCATCTTTATTTCCTGTTGCCTCCTCGGTTTTCAACGGAACGGTGGCGTTTACGATTTGTTTTGTGGACTTTCGCCAGCCGGCGTTTCGGGAAGGACAGTGCCGGCCGGTGCTATCCCGAACGTTCACAGGCTGTTACAACAGCGGCGCTACTTTTCCCCTCTATACAATCGGCTCCACACCTCCTCTTCTCTTCAGATTCAACCTCTGCCTGTTCTTCTTCTCGCTAAATAAGCTGTTGTTTTTGACCCGGCACCGCATCGAGGTGATTTTCTCATATCTCATTTGTTATTATTTCTGCTGGTGTTTTCTATTACATTTATTTTCTGTAACAACTTCCTCTGCTGTCACGTTTCGATAGAATAATGCAATTATTCGCTGAGAAAAGGGGGGGGGGGTTTGTTATCTTTAAGGTATCGAAATTAGGGAGAAACCCACAGAATTGTGCTGACAAAGAGAGACGTGGAGGAAGAAGGCGCAGTGTAAAAGTGCGCAACTTCTCAATGCAAAATGCTCAGTGCGAGTAAAAAACCTAATAATGAGTGTTTGTTTCGAAAATAAAAACAAACTCGATTACGTTGGATCCAACTGCGTGTTCCGAGCCCCGTGATAATTCTTATCTTAGAATTATCTTTCAACCCCCGCGCTTTAGAATTATTTTTCAACCCCCGCGCTCGAATTCGATACGCTAGACGATGGTTCAGACTTTAACACTTCGCCGTGTTGTTTAAAATAATTATTCCGACCGCAATTGACTAAAATACTTATCGTCTTCGAATGACACAATAATACAGTGAAGGAAAGATTCAAGTCCAGATAAAAACTATCTCTCTGATACTTAAATCTGACACAAGATAGTCTTATACCTACGTGAGAATTTCTCGATCGAATGTATTATTTTAACCCCTGCGTTCGAGTCACATTAATTGAAGTGTTAGTTGTTCATTTCGAATATGAAAAACAGTGAATCGAAAGACTCAAGTCAAGATACAAATTACCTATCCGATACTTAAATCTGAATAAAAAATAATTTATATCTCCATGAAAGTTTTCAATTCTGAAACATTACAAGCAATCGAATGCGCGAATGCCGATACAAGCCTTGAAAAGGCAAATCCCTTCGAGTCTAATACTAAATTACATTACGGCTACTCCTAAATTATGCTAAGAGCTAGTCCTACATTACGCTATGAACTACTCCTAAGAAAACGAAAATGCAGAAGTGTGGTGATCTTGCCATGTCCTCTCTGTCTCTGTCTGTGGCTCGTATATATATTGGTCTTTGAGGAACCCACGTTCCTTTCCTTCGGGAACCGCCTTGAACCGTCCTCAACTGCTCTTTCAAATATTTTGAAGGAACGTGCTTGAACCGTCCTCAACTGCTCTTTCAAATATTTTGAAGGAACCCACGTTCCTTTTCTTCGGGAAACGCGTCTTCAACCGCTCTTTCAAATATTTTCGAATTAACGCGTCTTTGCAACTTATTGGCTATTTTGGTCTTTATTTTATTTCTTCAGATTCGTTTCTTCGAAATAAACATCTAGGGACTTTCTTTCTGTTATATATATATATATACACACACACATATATATATATATATATCAAGTGGGGTATGTATTGAATGGCACATTGCTCGAGCATGAATTTCTTTGCTGCTCGAACATGAATTTCTTTGCTACTCGAGCACTTGCTCGAGCTCGAACTGAGCAACCTGCTTGAGCTGGAGCGCTCGAGCACTTGACTCGAGCTGCCATTTTCTGTGGACCCAATTTCATTCTTTTCGAATTTCTACAGTTTTGGGTTATTTGGGCTCTGTAATTCGAAACCCCAAATTATTTTATAGTATAAACAAATGCCCCCCTAATATACATGAACGTTTCGAGTTCATGTGTATTAAAAAACAAGTCTTTTTATAAGAGACTTTTCGTATTCTGGCAGGTAAAACTTATACGAGGCCCTTCCGTTTTCTCGGCTAGGTAATAGTAATATCTCTTCGCGATTAGACACTTTAAACTCTATAAATATTTAATCATCAAAGAGGCCATCATTTACTTTCTCTCTCCCCTCCCTCCTTTTGAAGACTCTCGAAGAAGCCATAGCCAAGCATCTTTGAAGGTTTCATCTTCTTTGATTGCCCTTCGATAGTCCTCGAGCTCTCTTCGAATACAACAACTTTTCTTTGTCCATCTTATTTTAATGGCGGATTCTTACGCTCTTTCTCGCTTAGTCGCTCGAGCCACCCTCTTGGATTGTGAAGATACCCAAGATTTATATCAAATTATCAAGGATTTCGAAACCCACTATAATGATGTGAAAATCTCCTCTCTTGGCTCTACCCATGTAATTCCACCTTGGGTTCTTGATCGTCGTGGTCAATCCATCTCAGTCTTCGAATACGTGGATGTTTCGAATTTGCCATTATTTTCGAACGCGTAATTTTTGAATTTATGAATGTTTCGAGTGTGGTGATTATATATATATATACATATATATATATTTAAGCCCAAAAATGCAAATTTTATCGTAAGAAAAGAAGAAATTGAAAAACCCACTAGCATTAAACATGGTTAATCAAGAAAATACCAAGATTACACCTATAAATTGCACTTTTTATCAACTTGAAAAAGGAAATAAGATAAGCTTTATACAATCCCTGGCAGTCACCAAATCAGGGGGGAAAGTGATGAAATTGGATAAAACATGACTCTCGAAAATGACAAGACCCCACTAGCCAATATGCATTATGTAGTACCTCGAATATGTTATGTTTCGAGCTCTTTTCGAGTATGCTTAATTTCGAGGATGTAGTATCTCGAGTATATCTTATTTCGAGTACATGATTTTTCGAACATGTCTTATTTCGAGTATATGATATTTCGAACATGTCTGATTTCGAGTATATGATATTTTGAACATGTCTGATTTCGAGTACGTGATATTTCGAGTTTAGCCATTTTGAATACTTTGATATTTCGAATTCAGTGATTTCGAACACCTTGATATTTCGAGTTGAACAGGGGCCCAATTTCAAGGGTGTTCACCATTTCAACCTCAAGAGATTTTGACTCACCTAAGGATAACTCAGTTGCAGCTTTATTCGAAGGGCCTGAGCTTCTGGAGTTTTATCCATGGGTTCAATGATTTCTTTAACTCGAATACTCTAAATTGAAGGTTCAAAAAGAGGCTTATTTTGATTTCGAGATTGTTCATCGTTTTGACTCAGATAAAAAATAAGCGTAAAATTATCGGTGAGACTTCTTGCCCCCCAATATTTTGTTGATTCGCAAAATATTTCGAAATTATTGAATTCTAAATATCAATGTGCTCGATTGAATTCGAAATATCAAGGTATTCGAAATTGCTGAATTCGAAATATCAAGGTGTTCGAATTTGCGAAATTTGAAATTTTAAGGTGTTCGAGAATCATTTTTTCTCGAAAAAGCAATAAGCTAGAAGTCACTGTGGGTTGTAAACTTTTACTTCTCCTTTATATATATATATATATATATATATATACACACACACACACATGTAGAGAGCACCATCCAGCCACAAAGTTTGACATAGTCGTGCGTGTGTGGGTAGTTTCTTTATGGAGAAAATGTATGATTGGTTAGTAATTAATATAATTACATTTATTGGTAGGATCCCACCTTAAGTGGACTTTTGTCATATCCTTCCAAAATACAATTCAATATGCAGCTTGCTCGAGCTGCCTATTCGAGCAACTAGCTCTGCTCGAGCTGTTTGTTCAAGCAACTTTGCTCGAGCTGTTTGTTCGAGCAATTAGCTCGAGCTCTTTTTTTTTTTTTTTTTGTCTGTCATAATTCAGTGCGTGAAATTTCGTATTCTCTCTCTTATCTTGTGTTAATCATTTTACGGAATCATTGCGTAAACGTGATAAATACGTTTCTCCAATGAAGTGAATAAACCTTCTCGAATTTCGAAAGGAAGGTTTAATTACACCATTTGGCAGGACAGTCACTCGATCTTTGATTCTGGATAAGATCAAAGAAATCTCCCCCCAATACTTCTTCATAACTCTTTCAGATGATGAGTCTTCAATTTTCCTAGCATTTAGCTATTATTTCTTCGAAAATCAAGCCCGTACATCCTCTCAATAATCATTTCGATATGATTTAGGGATCAAAGAATTTCCACCAATACTTCCTCCCATATGGGCATCGGGCACAACTTGCCCCCCTGCATATGGTACTCGGATATTATTTGGGAACATAAGACCTCCTTAACTTATCGGTACATTCGAGAAGCCATTGTTTCCCGTAATAAAAGGAGCGTTCGACTAACTCCCACTGTGGTCGCCATTTATTTGTTTCGAAAATAAAAACAAATTCGATTAGGGTGGATCCAACTGCGTGTTCCGAGCCCGTGATAATTCTTATCTTAGAATTATCTTTCAACCCCCGCGCTCGAATTCGATACGCTAGACGATGGTTCAGACTTTAACACTTCGCCGTGTTGTTTAAAATAATTATTCGGACCGCAATTGACTAAAATACTTATCGTCTTCGAATGACACAATAATACAGTGAAGGAAAGATTCAAGTCCAGATAAAAACTATCTCTCTGATACTTAAATCTGACACAAGATAGTCTTATACCTACGTGAGAATTTCTCGATCGAATGTATTATTTTAACTCCTGCGTTCGATTCGCATTAATTGAAGTGTTAGTTGTTCATTTCGAATATGAAAAACAGTGAATCGAAAGACTCAAGTCAAGATACAAATTACCTATCCGATACTTAAATCTGAATAAAAGATAATTTATATCTCCATGAAAGTTTTCAATTTTGAAACATTACAAGCAATCGAATGCGCGAATGCCGATACAAGCCTTGAAAAGGCAAATCCCTTCGAGTCTAATACTAAATTACATTACGGCTACTCCTAAATTATGCTAAGAGCTACTCCTACATTACGCTATGAACTACTCCTAAGAAAACGAAAATGCAGAAGTGTGGTGATCTTGCCATGTCCTCTCTGTCTCTGTCTGTGGCTCGTATATATATTGGTCTTTGAGGAACCCACGTTCCTTTCCTTCGGGAACCGCCTTGAACCGTCTTCAACTGCTCTTTCAAATATTTTGAAGGAACCCACGTTCCTTTTCTTCGGGAAACGCCTTCAACCGTCTTCAACCGCTCTTTCAAATATTTTCGAATTAGCGCGTCTTTGCAACTTATTGGCTATTTTGGTCTTTATTTTATTTCTTCAGATTCGTTTCTTCGAAATAAACATCTAGGGACTTTCTTTCTGTTATATATATATATATATACACACACACATATATATATATATATATCAAGTGGGGTACGTATTGAATGGCACATTGCTCGAGCATGAATTTCTTTGCTGCTCGAGCATGAATTTCTTTGCTACTCGAGCACTTGCTCGAGCTCGAACTGAGCAACCTGCTTGAGCTGGAGCGCTCGAGCACTTGACTCGAGCTGCCATTTTCTGTGGACCCAATTTCATTCTTTTCGAATTTCTACAGTTTTGGGTTATTTGGGCTCTGTAATTCGAAACCCCAAATTATTTTATAGTATAAACAATGAGTAACCTGAATTTAACTTCAGGCATCACAACTTATCAATAGTGGATATGAATTGGAATTTGTTTGACTACTGTGTGTTGCGTATTGGCTTGTGCAATTGTGTTTATGTTGTGTGTTGGGGATGATACAAGAGGCGCTTATGCGATATGGACATGGACGAATCGAAAGGGTTACGTCGATTGCGATATAGTCAGCGGACGCCTGAACAGCGCCACCGTGACTCGGCCCGATGTAGAATTGCGTACGCAGATAGGGAGAGAAAGCTCGCCTGTGATATGGGGATTTTTGTTTCTGCACAGGGTGATGTGCATAAGTTCAATTCGGCAGATCGTCATGTCGTTTCAATTGAGTCGTGTGTAGGGTCAATTGTGGACGGCCCTGATGCAACCAGCGAATGTTCGGGTACGTTTCCTTTTTTAATTTTTGGGAAGGCATTCTACGTTTTCGGTGTTGCTGTGGTTGAATTGAGTGATTATCATTGCTTGTATGTTTTATTTCATTACTGTTTGTTAATGTCAGTTCTCTACGTTTTTTCGCCTTTCGGGAGAGTTTGTTCCTTTTAGGAAGGGTGGCTGAGCTAGAAATAGACTGGTTTTCTTGTGGATGCTTTGTCGCTATTTTCGATCCGGCACCCCATCGAGGTTATTTTCTCATATCTCATTTGTTATTATTTCTGTTAGCTACTATATTTATTTTCTATAATAACTTTGCCTGCTGTCCCATTTCGATAAGCATGAATAGCTGTTAGTTTGGTCGTTGTTCCCTTTATCGTTTGTGGGGCCCCTGCTCTTCCGGTAGGCCTAGAGCCGTTACATCTCTGGCTGTGTCTTTATAATTGGCTCTCCGCCTTCTATTCTTATCAATTCAGCTACTGTCAGTTCTTCTCGTCTCTAAATAAGTGTTTGGTTCGCTCCGGCGGCCCATCCAGGTTACTTTCTCATATCTCATTTGTAATTATTTGTGCTGATTTTGGGCATGCGCGCGATTTAGCTTTCTAAATTTGTATTGTTAAATTAATTGTGTGACACAGCTTTGGTGATTTGTGTTCTGGTGTATTTTTTCTTGTTTCTTTTGTTTTTAGTCGAACAGTTGCTTTGTACCTTTATTTGTATTTTTAAATTCATTGCATGATGATATAGCTTTGGGGATTTATATCCTGGCTTCCCTCCAACACATTATAATCTGACCACAGAAATTATATATTTCAAAACGCATGGTTGTATTGTTGGTTCGCGTAGTCAGTTCCTGATTTTTGTAGTTATTTCAGAACCATATTTTGTTTTACTATGTTAAGAGTAATTCTTAGCAGATTTCAAAACTTCAAATTTTGTTACCGACGGAAAGAATAAAAAATGTGTACGTAAAAATCATGTTACTTTATATGTTGGAGTTCTTTGGAAATCTTAAATTGATTAGCATGCCATTACATTTTACAACTTAAATGAATTCAAAATTTTCATTTCATTTCAAATTTTCATTACTTCAAAAGGAGATAATTGTTTAGGAACATTCACAATCATATATTATATGTGACATTTAAGAGATGGTCATCACAAAAATTATTTTCAGTTCTAGAAGTCTAACAAAAATTGTACCAATGAAATAGAAACATGCTATTTCAATAATTTTTCGTGGTAATAAAAAACATCAATACCTCGACTGTTATTTGTCACTTTTGTGGAATCCTTCTCCTGAAGTATTTGAAATATAACTACCGAAATCTTCAGAAGATTTTTGCATATTGATTTGCATCTAAAATTTTTATGAGCTTTTTCACATTAAATAAACTCGAAGCTTGTAAGTATCAACAAAATACAATTGGAAAGAACATGGATTATCTTCTCTTGGAAGTAAACTCGATAGGTTGTGATAACACATTAACTGTGCTCGAATAATGTAAACTCGATCCACGCCTTCCAGATGCATGCTCTTTATCTAATTTCACACCAAATGATGTAAAAGAAAATATGGAATTGAAAACACTAATAGTTTTCAAAAATTGACCGCCTGTTCTGTTTGGGATGCAAGTAGCTCGTACAATGCAACAAAAACTTCAATAGGTGCATGCAACTTTAATTCTTCCATTATCGCAACAAAAACCATGAGGCTCATATTAAAATTTTACAACACCACAATGATTGCAATTCAAAACCCTTTTCAACTCTCAGGCGTCACATGCTCTACATTTTTGAACTTGAAAGACTGAAATGTATAAATACTGTAAATTTAGTAGAGTAAGAAGATTGGTTACATGTATCATAATCACTATAAAAGAACTTTAAATGACTAAGCTTCGGATTTATGTGAAATCATTTGAACTCTAAGAATTCAAATCCAAGAAAATAGTGAATGTTGATAGTTTTGATTATTTAAGCCTGTATTTGAGGAGGATGCAAGCATCTTTCTCTCCTTTCGCAATTCATTAACATGTTGATTATATTTTTTTTCTCCCCCTCATTCAAGTTTTGGTAACTACTTCTCTGTACCGCAAGTGTTGGTGTGTTTATGTTACTTTTTTTCTTGTGCTCCTTAACTTTTCTATATATTCATGTCATACCAAAAATGTCAATGCTTTTATAAGGGAAAATTACTTTTTTTGGTCCTGTAACTATAGGGTGTTGGCACTTTTCGTCCTGTAACTTCCATAATTAAACTTCTAGTCCTAAAATTGACACCCCTCAATTCAATTTTAGTCCTTTATTTCATCTTTTTGGTCCCGTGTCACTCATTTAGTACTATTTACCCAAAAAAAAAATTACACATTTAGTCTTACTACCGTTAAATTGAAAATTTTAAAAAGTTTTGGTCAAATTAATGGTCGAAACTTTGCACGTGCAGCTCACACGTGATCAGAGGTTGTTTTTGCCCGTGAAAATGAAGTCAAATAAAATACTTAAACAAAACCTAACTTCGAATTTAAAAGGACTAAATCTGCGAAGACCATTAACTTGGCCAGAAATTTTCAATTTTTAAATTTTAAGATCAAATAAGAAAATGACTAATTATACCTTCATATAATTTTGCCTTACTTACTTATATTTCATATTATTTACCATTGCAAAATTTTCAATTGTAGATCATTTTATTTTTTAATGAACTGCCATCTAAATTTTAAATTTTTTGGTTTTCATATTTAATGTATGTTCAATATCAAAACTTTTAATCATACAAATTGCTTTTTACCACATTACAATAATTGGCTTGAACACTCAAATTTCCTTTGAAGATATTTTATAATTTATTCATATGAAACATTTCGATTTAGAAACTTTAGTAAGATGCAACGTCTTTTATTTATATTCATTGAATATATTAATTTTCATATTATTTAAATTTTCCTATTATTTAAATAAATTCTAATGAATCGCATGCAACACTCTATAGTTACAGAATCGAAAAACTAATTTTTCCTTTTTGTAAACGTATTAACCACGTTTTCGAGTAATTAAATAATTGAAGTGATCATCTTATTTTATTTACACCAAAACAAATCGACAATATGTGAGTTGGAATTGAATACAGAAGATTTTTTATGCATAACTAATTTTATAAATCGTTGTTGCAAAGTGAAAATCATCTAATTTATAAAATGAAAAATGTAGTTATTTTACAAGCTTTTGTTCAAAAAATTTGACAAAAGTGTAATGCAAGATTTGAAAAACCATTCATGACTAAGTTTTCGTCTTTTATTTCTATACAAGTTCCTTTTTAAAAAAAAACCGTCAAATATTAAACTTGTATTTGAAGGTCATTAAAAGTTATTTTATATAAATAAATTTTTTGAAGTAAAATAATTATAAGTTAACTATAAAATACATATAGCCCTTAAGTGAGATGCTAAAATACAAATAATACATCTAATAGTTCTTAACAACACATGGGATGCCAATACAATTTATGTACAATTTAACTATTATGTTTTTATTAATGTGAAACGTGAAAAAATCTAAAATATTTTATTAGCGTAAATTTCCCTCACCCCTCTGTACTATAGGAAAGACACCAATTACCTCATGTACAACAAAAACATCCAAACATCCCCTCATTTGCTAAAAAAATCCTTCAAACACCCCTTTGACGTTTTGATGGACCTATATGCCGTTGATTTATGTAATATTATAACTGCACTTTTCACCCATCTATTATAATCTATAACACTTTGCCCCTCCACAATTAAACTTCTATATAGTTTGATCCCAAAATTGATTTAAGGTTAAATTTATTAAATAAATAAACCATGAATGAAATCAACAATAAAATATAATTTTGATATTATAAATAATGTAAACTATACTTAAAATAGTCCGACATAAATTTTTATGGTCATTATTAATAGATTATTTTCTTGCATATATCAGATTTCTGCCGATAATTCATGTTATTCATTGTTAGAATAATATTTTTTAATAAAATTAATCATTTATCTTTTAATTATTATATTACATATTAAAATAAAGTGATAAACCTACCTATTTTTATCATTTTTTATTATATATATAACGTGATATACTAATGTATGAGCACAACTTTTTTCTATGTTCATTAATGTTTTACTGCTTCTCTTCCTATTCTTTCTTTTAATAGTATAAATAATAATTGTAAGACGTGCATACATGGTTTAATACACATTAAATAGATAAATATCTAGTTATTTATCTTTATGGCCGTGCAAAAATGGGAAAGCATAAAGTAACAATTTTTTGAACATTTATTAATACAACTAAGTTATCCAAGAAAAATAAAAGAGTTAATATATGAATTTTTTTCTAAAAAAATTATAACCGATAGTCATATAAATTCACATAAAGTAATTTAAAATTTATTGCATATTTTTTCTATATTATTGCAATCATGGTTTTTATTTGTCAACATAGAGTTAATTCAAATATTATTTAATAATATTCCCTCAAAATAAAACTCAAAGGGTAAAATAAATTAAAATTTAATTATAGAAAGGGAAAAGTACCATATAGATTGTCTAAATTGAACTTATATATCATTTTAAATTAAGGGCATTATGGTCTATCAATATTTATAGGGGATGCTTGAAGGTTTTTTTTGCAAATGAGGGGTGTGTTTGAAGAATTTTGTTTTGATGGGGGGGGAGGGGAGGAAATGAATTTACACTTTTGATTATACGAAATTTTATCAATTTTTATTTTATATATTCTCTTTTATTAAATTGAACTTGTGGATTCTAGTTTAATGACAATCATTGGACCTGAGAAGTAGTTCAAATGAATTAGAAGATTTAGTTTAACTTGGGATACGATTTTGACTTATCTAGAAGGGATGTAGAAGGATATCTGGAAAAAAATGTTGGTTATTGTTAACTTAAATATTTTGTGATAAAATGTATTTAAAATTTATTGTAGTATAAGTGCGTAAGAAATATAAAATCAATTTTGGCATATTTTCTGGATTTAGATAATAAGGTTATCTTAATTTCACAATATTAAAAATAATGAGAATGTAAAGTTGTTTGTATGTTTATAATAGTAAAATAATGTAATGTACTTTAAACTTTGTATTAAAATCTTTTAATATATATTCAAAAGTATTGGTTAAAAAGTTTGGTTAAAAAGTAATAGCCTCCTAATTGAATTAGTTAATTCCTCTTTATCTTTAAACATATTAGAACCTTTGATGCGCGCCCCTCTTTTCTGCAAAGTAAAGACAATGAAATTTTAGGTTTTTGGTTTTTATGAATTTGTGGTAAATCAGATATGTTTACGTTACAATTCTATCACTAATACTTCTCAAATCTCTCTTTTTCTACTCCCCCATCGCAACCTTTTCAACCGTGAAAGTTAACATTCTAATTTTTCATAAACCCACATTAAGAATTTATGTATTGATTCTATACGTTTTTTTTTCAAGGAATGAAACTACACTTCAAATGCTAAAAATACATCTTTGTTCAAGGTTAGTAAATCAATACTAATTCAGGAGATCTAAAACACATACCAAGATCTAAAACTCATACCAAGATCTCATATAACCTAAAATGCTAATTGTAGAAATTAAGAGAAAAACAGGTCGCAAGCAAGGTTCAATCTCATCACGATTGAACAATGACTAATTGTATAATGCTAACTTCTTATGATAAGACAAATTTAATCTAATCAAATCAACAATTAATCTAATTACACAAAAACAAAGGTATATAATTATATAAAACTTCTAAACTCAATCAAGAATAATTGTTTCGTATTATTTCTTTTAGTATTTTGGAATGAAATTTGGTTTCAGCATTAGAAAATTATTTAATGTTGTTAATGCAAGAACATCAGCCATGCCGATCTGTGGGGTAGATATCTTAGATATGTGTAGACAGAATCATGAACTACAAAAGATTTTAAAGTTAAAACCGTGATTGGAAATAGAATTTGAAAATCGTTGAGCAACGACTATAAATAAGATCTTCAAATTTAACCAGTCATATTCACAAGAATAATTTAATTTAGTATCAAAGTCATTGCCCTAATCCTGTCAAATTTAATTTAAAAGAGTAATTATATATCTACATATGCTATTAAACACAATCTCTTGAGATGACTTGAGCATTTGTTCATTTCTTTTCAAAAACTACAAATTAATTCACGGACGAATGAGAATTCATACTGACTTTTTTTCTCAATTATATTAAATTAGAAAATCCCACATATCACCATAAAGTAGATAAATTTTAATATGTAATAATAGTATAAACACTGCAAGGCCAAGACGGATGTACACCAAACTTAAGAGTCTTTTCCATAAAGGAGAAATTCAGCACTCAACATTATAGGAATGAGAAATTCAATGCTTAAACTTAAAAGAAAAGTCTCTATACAGTTATGTCCTATTTATGCAAGATATGCTTATCAACAATGGGCCTGAAAAAATATGATGTTCATCAAATGCTTATGCATACAAATATCTCATTAGAAAATTGAGCGATTATATTGGAATATTGGGATTTGAGAGCCCGGGACTGCTTAAGAATCGAAAAAAGCTCTCAAGAGTTGATTCTCTTTAGTGTGGTACTACAATTGATCTCACACATGAAACGGAAGAAGATCTCATAACAAAGTTCCAGGAATAATCATAACTATTCATGTGGTGTAGTCACCATGAAATTCATGCTTTCGTTAGTTTATTTGTTTTCTGAACTGCAGAGAGGTGATAGGAGACTATGCGGTTCGTGTAAGGGAGCGCAATAAGATTTCACTTAATTTTGAAGAAAAGAAAAAAGGAAGAAGAAGAATTGTTGTATCTCGGGTTTCTTTTACGTGATGGTAGTGTTGGTCCTATTTTACCGAGATCTTGATATTATAATGATCTCTTCTATTCTGCTATTCTAAAAGTATGAATCATATGAGATGATTTATATTTCTTAACTTTTTTGTTAAGACTAAAATAACCCTATGACAATAAATTAATATTATCCTCCAATTAAAAATAATTATATTATTATTAAATGAATGTGCATGAATTTGAAATTAATAGTAAACAACTTTATTCAATGTATATTCATATGAATGGTCTCAAGAATATGAATGAGTCAAGTCACACATAACTTGACTTAGCTTTAATGTTTATATTCAGGTACTTATATACACCCCAATTTTTCTACTCAAGGTAACCTCGTAATTGTATTCTCTTCGAAACTCTGATACATTTCTCTAGACCAACTATGATGATGGTGGTCTGATAGCAAGAGAAATTAAGTTCGTTAATTCTACGAAAGTGACAACGAAATCGATTGCAAGAATATAAGACAACTAATCTTAAACTCAACAAACAGGCTCTATTGATCTTGTGCACAATTGCAAGCGAGAAAACAGAGAAATTTTTCTTTCTGATTTCCAGATTTTCTTCCCCCAAAAGTCACATTCAAACTCCTAATAAAGGCCCCAAAAGAGGAAGCCAAAAGCTAACTTCAGCAACAAGTTAAAATAAATAAAACAGGTGGAATATAGAAAGACAAACTAAATTTTCTTAAATTGTGTATCTAATTGGCAGCTTGATATTCCTTTTTGGGCTTTCGTTAGTCGTTGTTACCGCAGGCCGCAGCATCATCATATGATGTGCTAGCGAACTCTACTATTCATCAAAATACATTTCCTTCTGCCTTGATTACCAAGAGAAGATTGAAAGTAGCCCCCATTCAACTTAAAATTTCTGGGATTTTGTTGGATACATGATCATCTTGTGGCTTTAAGTTTCAAGATATAGAACTCAGCAATGAAGTCATCTGTTACTTACACTCGAGTTTTTCTTGTGTTTTTCGGAATTCATTTCCTTTCTTTTTGTAGCCAGATCTTAAACACACATACACACAAAAAAAGATAAAAAGTAAAATATAAGCACTAACAGAAAAGATGGTATTTCAACTAATTAAAAGCAACGATAGTAATTAGAGTGCCAAAAGCCAAAACAGAAAGGTAGATGAAGACAGAGAATTACAGGCCAATATGAAATTATGCAAAAACTATTTTATAGTATCTGCAGCAATCTTTTTATCTGTTGAAGATGAAGATTATTGAATGGAATTTGCAGCAAGCAAAATGATACTACAGGAACTGCAAAATGATATTTTCGACTCCTAAAACGATAGTCTTTCCCCAACCCTGGTGGAAATGTACAGTCAGATATGAATTTTACTCCTTAATTTTTTTTATAGGGAATTAGAAAGGGTTCGAGTCTAAAAACCTTTCGACAGCAAGAAAAAGCTTCATGCATAAAGTTTGTCAAGCCAACACATTCGAAGCAATAATCTGCACCTCCATCAGTCATCTCATTTATCGTTCGTTTGATGTGAAAACACGGGACTAATCAGAAACAAGAACGTTAATGAACATTGTGTTGTTATAGATATGTGAAATTGACTAAAATAAGAAATTGTACATCGCTGATAGACTTGTCCTGGCAGTTTCTTGAGTTGACAAAATCAGTGATGCCGAAAGTTTTTCCTGTTTGGAGAAAATTAATAAAAAAAATTAAATGATCATCAAATTTCAAATCATGAAAATCAAAGAAAATTATAAAAAGTACCACAAGAATTGTAATTACCAATTTCGAATTTCTCTGGATTTACATCAACACCAATGATCTTCTTGGCTCCACGCAGCCTGGCTCCCTCTGCAACCTAAGATACAAAATGTATCAAGAAACATAATATTCATTAATTAATTGACCCATTCATATTCTAGTGAACGATTCATATTAGTATACATTGAACAAGCTTGTTGTCTATTAATTTCAAGTCCATGAACATTCATTTAATAACAATAATAAGAATTCTTTTAGTAATTTGAGGATAATATTAATTTATTACTATAGGGTTATTTTAGTCTTAACAATTTAATATGAAATTACAGAAGACCCGGTTGATGGTAATTGCAGCAATTAACAAATGATTTGGCAGAGGTAACCTAGTGGCCATTGGCATGCTTGTCAACCTGCCGGCCATTAAGATGGTCAAAAATTATTAATTAGATTGTAAAAAAATATTAATTAGAAGTGCATGCATAATGTATCTTCTTTTTAATTTTCATATTTTATTTAATATGTGATGATTAGGATAATATTAGAATAGGGTTATTTTGGTCCTAATTCAAAAGTTTTAAATCATGTAAATCACCCTAAATCATTCACACTTTTAGAATAGACTAGTACTAGTATTAGTATAAAACACGTGTGTTGCACGTGGATGCCCTATTCTTCTGATAATTATTTCGAAATGGATTTTTTGAAAACCATAACAATTGAATATTGTAATAATCAGGTAATAAATGAAAGTACTATAGGTAGGATTGTCAATTGAGTCGGGCCTACCTGAAGCCCGATTGTTTGGCCCGTTTAAGTATGAGCCGAGCCTAATTCAATATGAGCCGGTCGATTTTGAGCTTACAAATTGAACCCGCCCAATTTGTGAGCTGAGCTTGAGCTTTGATAGGCTCAGCCCAAATAGCCCGAAGTCAAAATTTTCTCTAGTTAATGCTCTGTCTCATAGGTAAATTATTTTTAAGCTAACATATATAAAATACATTGTAGATTTTTAAGGTTGAAGCTTACGAAATCGATGAAATGTATATATTAGTAAAAAAAATTCATCTAAAGAGATTTTGGAAGAACTTCTAATTATTAAATGCCACCGCATATACATTGATAAAAAATTTAAATTTTCATAATCATTAGTGTATACTTTGTGACTCCATTAGTAAAATTTGGAATTATAGATACTCATTAGCTTAAATATTTATTTAATGTACTATTTGAAATTAGTCTCTTAATATGATTCTATTGGATGACTTTTTTTTATTTGAGAAAAGCTAATGAGCCGCCTCAAATAGGCCCGAAGCTCGTAAAAAACATGAGCCTGAGTTTGAGCCGAGCCAAAGAAAAAAAATTGTGAGCTGAGTTTAAAAATTAGTTTATAGTGGAGCTCCAATAATATTTTTTGGACCTCCAAAATCAACTAATGTTTTTCTAGTACAAATTGTTAGATGTATAAAACCAAAATAAATCCTCAATCTTTCTCTATTTTGATCTTCTTTAATGTTGCTTTTGCTACTCGCTTGCTCTTGGAACTTGTTGTTTCTTTTCTCTTGGCGAATAAATTTGCTAATGTATCATCATCATCAACGTCCACATACTTTTTTCCATTGACTCTTATAATTTGCAACTCATCGTTTGAGTTTTCTTCACTTGCAACTGTTTTTGTAGCTCTCTTCTTATGCCCTTTCATTTGTTCATTAATTTCATGATATTTTTCTTCTCCCATTAATTCTTGGCACTGGTCTTCATATTCATTTGTATCTTCATCAATAAGCTGCAACCCGTCAATTTGTTTTTTGGTAATTTTCTCAATTTTGAACTGTTTCTTGAATTTTTTCTTGTGCTTTTGAGTAGCTAGTGCAGCCTTTTGTCCTCTCCTTTTTTGTTGTGGTTTGTTGTGCGTAATCTCCAATTGCGTCAACTATGGCAAATAATACTCCACTACGAACTTCTACATTTTTGTCAAGCTTGAGTACGAAGTTGTAGTCTTTCTTATCTGGCTTTTCCAAAGCTAAATAGTATGTAGATGAACTCTGATTCTGCATAGTAACAACATTAGTTAATTTTGGAATTTACTTATTGAATTGTAATATTATATTAATATTTACTTGATACCTCCGAAATCAAGTCTATGTACTGAGTCACAGGACAACCAATATACATTGCAGCCATATCTTCGAACAATGTAATTGTGGCTTTGTCTTTGTCATCCGTGACGTTCATGGTTAGTCGATACCTGTAATTGCTAGAATTTATTATTATTTTTGAGTTACTGTTATATATATCTTTTCAATGTAGTTAGTTTTTATACCTTGGAAATGTTTTCACTTGCTCATCTTTGCAATTTCTGCATTGTATCCCATTTATTGTCTTCGAAATTGATCGAGTGCAGTTGTTGCAAGCTTCATACCAAGGGGCCGACAAGTTTTCCACTTTCTCGACATTCGCTTTGAAGCAATAGTATGCATTCTTTAATTGTTCTTAAAGTTAGTTTGTTCATGTCGAGAGGCGTCTAACATATTTTAAAGTTCAAAATTGAACAACACAACGGTAAAACTAAAAAAAATATATGCATTCTGACAAAACTTTTTATATATTATCTTAAACTGAATTTAAATAATTAAATTGTTTAATATTTTGGGCTAACCTCAAGTAATGCAGCTCGATCGTTGATCAACTGTTTTAATGTCACTTTCGTAGATTCCTTGATCTTTTTAGCCATCCATAATTGCTCTATATTTTTATCTTCCTGTGTGCCCGTCAACCTGATTAACATGTGGTTGATAATTTTATATTTGTTTAATATATAATAATTAAAAAAATTGTTCTTTATAAAAGAATTTTTAATATCATAGTTCATTTAAACAAGAAAAAGTATCACCTTGAACTGAAGATTTCCGTTTCAGGAGATGGTGGGTTTAGAATTATAGATGTTGTAGACATCGATGCCATTTGTATATCTCCTGTAATAAAATTGAGTATATGTAATTTGTTTAAATTAAATCATCTAATTTTGCATTAATAAATAAACCCTTCAACTATAATTCATAAATAAAGTATTTTCCTTTTCCCCTAAATGTACCTTGATATGGTTGTCTCTTTAATCCTGAAAAAGCTACAATTGGTTTGTTTGCGGCTATTTTTTGCAACCATTGGTCCTCAACAATTGCCATATCATCCCACAAATTTATCGTAATAGTATCAAACCTGATAAGAAAAGAAATATGATAATATTCCAAATAAAAAAAGTAAAATGAAATTTTATATTTACACTTACTTATGATTCATCAATACAACTTCTCTTCTATGTCCGATAGTGTTGTCATTTCTGGAAAACTGAAATGCTTGTTTTATCTTCTTGACGAATCCTATTACATCAGTTAGAATTTAGAATAATTTGTTAATTTAATAAAAAGAAATGTTAGAATTTTGCAAGAATTATTATTTTAAAGCATTACCAAATAGTTCATTCACATCTGCATCTGTCTTGAGCTCATTAAAATCTGAAAACACGAGCGAGATATTTCGACAATTGATGTTTTCTTGAGTTTCAGTGACAGTTGTTGTTGCTTGTAGAACCAACTCAATTTTAGGATTAACGTTCGGATATTTCTTATTTGTCTCTCTGATGGTTGGACTTGATATGACATAGGTCTTATGGATAATCAATTTACTTTCAAATAGTTGCATTGCATTTGTGAATATAATCCCATGTATTTTTGTTCCCTGCAATTAAACATATATGCTTGGTAAATTATTTTAATATCTTTGATAAGATTCATATAGATTAAAGTAGTTGATTTGGCAAAAGTAATATCCAGATTAGGTAACACACTATGTAAAGGGAAAACTAAAATTTCAGTTTTACTGTATTATTTCAAAGATGGCATAAGAATTTTATATAGTTCATGGGACAAATAAAGTAAAAGGAAATAATGATGTGTATAACCTCCAATAGCTACTGATGACTAAAATAACAAATATATTTCTAAGTGTGATTAAATCTAAACAATGAGTTATGGTTTCTAATTTATTTAGTCTCCAATAGGCCGGTAGATCAATGAAAAGCATAGTTAATTTTAATTCCTAAATTTCATCACTAATTAGATCACGCAGATAATTGACTAATAAACACCTAAAGGATTATTTGCAGTGTCTAATTTTTTTGGTCAATATCGATGTACAGGCAGAACAACATTTTTTTTTTGATGATTACTTTCAAAATCATATTTATAAAGAATTAGTAAATATCTACTATGATGCCATTTAGATAAGTATTAAAAATGCAAGTTATTAGCACATACCACATAGTCTGATAGATGAGTACATCGAGTGAATGAATAAATTACCTCTTCATCCACAAATATAAGTTTTCTTTTGCTCTTCAAATTCTCCTTGGATGGTTTGCAAATTCCTTGTCATAGGACCATTACTTTGATTGTCACATCTTTCTGGTTTACGGACAATGAGCAAATGGGGATGATTGGAGATTCTGGCATTTCCATTGTTACCAAATTTAGGATGTTGGTTGTGCAATGAAGTTGCTATCTAATGATATATATATATATATACACACACATACACACATAGTATAATGGCAATTATAATTTGTAATAAATTGTGAGAGATAGTGGCAATGTGGCATTTAAAATGACCCATTGAATTCTATGATAGTTTTGAATATATATATATATATATATATAGATAGATAGATAGATAGATAGATAGATAGATATTATATACATTTGTACACACACGCACTAATGATATATATATACATACACACATACACGCATAGTATAATGGCAATTATAATTTGTAATAAATTGTGAGAGATAGTGGGAATGTGGCACTTAAAATGACCCATTGAATTCTATGATAGTTTAGAATATATATATATATATACATTTGTACACACACGCACACTATATTGTAAATAACACTTTATAATAAAGTTTCATAGGTAATGTCATACAAAATGACCTTTATGCTTACAGTTTAGAAAATGGAAAGGCTATATTTTTACCTAATGATGTTTCACTCCACATAAATATCCTACACTGATTATTATTAAATCACATTTAACCTTCTTTATCTAATATATTAAACTGACAGCAGCTGTTACATATCATTTAATGCCCTGAATTCACTATCAGTATATATCAGTGGAATAAATAGATAATTGAAAAATAATTCTCATACTGATAAAAGGTTGTGTATGATATTTGAGTTGTTGTTAAATCATTTTATATGAATTTCGAGATTATTTTGAAATGGTTGTGGCAATACAAGATATAATAATCATAATAAGTAGTGTAATGCTAAGTAAATTTTAGGGATAAGTACAAAAAACTTCCTAACTTATGTGCCAAATACAACCCCATTCCTCATCTTTGTCTAATTACTTCCACCTCCCTCAAAAAAGGATGTCCGATGTATTTGCCAAGTAATTATTAGTTATCAGTATCTAACACGAACTATCGCAGTTCGATGATCCCAAGAAATTCCCTTCCATTAAGGTAAAAAATTATGTGATGACGTCATCATTTTTCGTACGAAAACTTAACGGAAGGAGATGATTTGTTAGTCGACCAATAAAGTTAGGGAGGTGAAAGTAATTGAACAAAGACGAGGGAAGGGCTATATTTGACCAATAAATTAGGGACATTTTTGTAATTAGGCCTAAAATTTTATAGAAGATAGTTACCTTTCCTTTGATCTAAAGTCATTTTCTGGCTTTTGTGATTTGAACCACTTATAATTCAATTTCAATAATTTTAAAAACCTAATAAATAGTCAAATTTTCTGCTTAAAGAGTGTTTGGCTGAGCTTATAAACTCTTTAAAACATCTTATAAGTTGTTTGAGAGCTTAAAATCTGTTACAAAGTGTTTGGTAAATTATTTTGTAACATAGCTTATAAACTCTCAAAATAAGCTTTCAGGAGCTTATAAGCTCTTCAGGAGACCTCCATTTATATTTTAATAACGTATAAGATATATTTTTTAATAACCTATAAGATAGAGAGTTTATAAGCTCTAAAAATATCTTATAAGCAATAAAAGCCTATAAGCGCTTTTAAATAAATTTAGCCAAACAACCTGTTAATAACAATTTAAAAGAGCTTATTGGTAAACTGGATTAGCTCACCTTGATTTGGTTCGAGCAATCCGTTGAAGAAAGAAAATGCAAGCAGAAAAAGGAATAAACGTCGGTAGATCTATATAAATGCTTTTAACCTCTTACTGAGACATCCAAACTTGCAATCTCCAATTAGCAGCATATTGAGCAAGCGAGAGAATCTCTCTAATTTCAAGTATATGTTGAAGGTAACCACAAAATTTCATTTTATCATTATGAAATCAAAATATTTTTGTAAAAAACTAAGGTTATAATTTATATGAAGGTGGTATTCAATGGCAATTTGGAACATCAGTAAGCCTAATTACGTTGATATTGTCGACGCAAATATTTCTGGCTCGATTCCAAAACAACTAAGCAATCTCAACATTCTCGAATATATTTTTCTCTCTCAGAAATCATCTAGGAAAACACATATTGGGACTAAGACCGAAACCGTAGAATTCCATATGACTTAATAGCATTGTTCTAATGTAGCTAGAAAACTGCGAAAGACATACGTACCTCAACTGAAGGGCATTTGTTTAGATTATTGATATGCGATAGTTCGTGTTAAATCATGATAAGTAATAATTACTTGGCAAATACAATGGAACAGTCAGAATCAAGTTAAAGAAAAGTCTAATTTCTGCATTTGATCATTATAAAAGGGCAGCAGAGATAAACCCAACTCTCAATTCTAAGATGCAAACAAATACAATATTCAGCAAATAGATTGACATGGTCCTCAATAAGTCTCTGAAGCATTAGCTGTCGATGTAGAGCATTCATTCTCTGCAATAGGATAGGATATGCATTAGTATTTTTTGAAATGCAATACATACTTAAGAATTTTAAATACAATATATTTGCATGAATGTGCATTGTACCTTTACTTAGAACTTCAGGATACACCACATTTTTTGTCCAAATTTCTCCAATGCCTCGAATTGCTTGTGGCTTAATTAAAACTTTTGTGTTGGACATTGAAGTTCCTCTAGACAATGCAACATAGAGTTGCCCATGTGAGAACACGGGTTGCTGCAAATAGACACCAACTATTGGTATTGTTTGTCATTGTGCTTTAATAATGGTCATCGCGAAGCAGAGGCGAATCGGGAATTGCTTTCTTCTAAATTGAAATGGATATCCTTCATTCTTAGCTGGAGAAAAAGGTATCCTTGGGATGAAAACGTGCTTTCCTGAATTATGGCCAACTGTGATTTCTGCATGGATTACATTTTCATCAAAGTTCCTGCAAACCATCCTAGCTAGTACCATTACATAAACCATCTGATGGGTCCAAGTTCCTCAATAACATAATTGGACAATTTTTTTTCAAAACCAAACGATGAGGAGGCATTCCATTTGGTGTTAATGAGTTCAAAAATTCTATTTGGTAATAGTTTTGTGTGTCATCAACTGCTTCGTCAAAGCTTGTAAATGTTTTAGCCATTCCAGGAAATGATTGGATGATTTTCTCATTTAACTTGTCAACGTACTCATTCTTTGAAGCAAGTATGGCGCGTTTTGTCAAATAGGTTGAACAATGCGCATATTCCTGTAGGCTTGGGAAAACAATATCAATAAGCTTTTGTTCAGATGCATCGTCATCATTTTCATCGTAGTTGATGACCATATCCTCTGGAATTCTGATATTTCCTTCTTTGTCCGTTGGTTCAGTTCCACTTCCTACTCTTAGCAAAAAATCACCAAACAAAGGGTCTGCTTTCGCCCTCATGTTTTCAGAGAGTGTCAAACGATGCATTTGTTTAAACCAAATTGATCTTACCAAGCTTGCATCTATAGTTTCTTGAACAGTGGCTCTTGGCACTACTGGTAGTACTTGCATGAAATCACCTCCAAAAACAATTACTTTCCCACCTAATGGTTCTTTGATGCTTGTGATATCTTGTAAACTTCTCTCGACAGCCTCAATAGCTAAACGTTTTGCCATTGGTGCCTCATCCCATATAATTAAATTTGATCGGCGCCATAGCTCTACAAGTCCACTTTGCTTTGATAACGTGCAATAACTTTTTTCATGTAGAACGATTGGTATTTTAAACCTTGAGTGTGTTGTACGACCACCAGGTAATATAGATGCTGTAACTCCGGATGTCGCTGTTGCGAGTGCAATTATTTGATTTGATCTCACATATGCCAGCAAAGCGCGATACAAATATGTTTTCCCTGTTCCTCCTGGCCCATCAACAAAGAAAATTCCACTTTTTTTTTAGTTGACACAATCCATAATTGTTGAGAAGGCCTTTTGTTGGGCTGCATTTAAGTTAAACTGTGTCGTGTAATCCTCATGTGCAATCTGAATAGACAATTTATCACTAATTTCTCTAGAAAATGATTCACGAGATTCATTTGTGTCAATAATCAGTTGTGGGAGGTCATACAGCTCTATGCTCTTGCCCATACTTTCTAACATTAAATTGATACTTTGCAATGTTTTTTATGCTTGTTCTTTTACAGTAGTACTGTTGTATCTTTTGAAGTCTTCGGACATTGCTTCAGAATATGTTTCCCATAGCTTTCTTACTTCTGTAGGTTCACAATATACCAAAATAGTTGCAAAGAGTCTTCGGAAAGCATGTGGCATTTGGAAAGTAACAGCTTCATTTAAGCACTCGAAAATGCTATTATCTGATTCCAATAAACCTCTCATTTGAGCAGCTTCTTTGAAAGTGCTGTATATTTTTCCATTTACTGTTAAAAGATCATCAAATGAAGTTGGTCCCCTCACATGATTTAACAATAATCTCAAGTAATATCTTTCTCCTTCCACGGGATTGGCTCCATTCACACGACCAATAACTTTTCCCTTTTTTCTTTCTCGCCAACACTTCTTTTGTTTATCCCATACATAATGCTCTGGAAACTCACTATACAGGTAACCTCTTGCTTTAACATCTGTTGCACACGTTTGAAAAAACTCGGTTAGCATCGTCTTAGACACATGATCCCATTGCATAACATTTTGCAAATTCTGGTTCTTCCAAAACGTGACAGATTGTTTATTCGGCAAATGTAGTGGTAAATTGATCACTGCAGGAGATATTTCATTCAAATCGAATTCATAAGTTCTCCACATTGCTTCTTATGCTGACACCCACGTGCATCGTGAAATTATCGAATTTCATCGACAACATTTTCCGCTTCACCGTGAGAAATACAGACTGCAACTTTGTCATGTCCCTTGTATATATACTTGTATAGGTACTTCACAGCTGTTAATCCAGAGCATACTTCAACATTAATATGACAATCGTACCTTGCCAAAAGGTAAGCATTATAAGAGACAACCCATTGATTGTTAAGCTTTGCACGTCTCACATCAACTGTACGACCATCATTTCTCCTTCTATAAATTGGATATCCATCTTTTCCTTGTGTACTTCTCTCACAAAATGCACGGGGATGGTGACTTTTGCATTGACCATCAATCATACAAGAATTGCTTTTATTGATGTTTCCACAAGGACCGTGCATCATATGTTTCACCACCAAATCATATAATCGAGGATGTTTTTCTCTCTCAGGGAGTTCAACAGAAACATAGTAGTCAAATTGATCAGGAGTGTTGATTTTGTATGAAGACTTCAATATGATCAACATGTGAACATGAGGCAATCCTCGCTTTTGGAACTCAATTACGTACACATAGGCAGCCACTTTTCCAAAGATCTCTTTATTAATGACTTGATCTTTCAAGTCTTGTAATTTTGCTCGAAATACCCTTGATGTTAAATCTGGTCGATCCTGAGCTTGTTGACCATTTTTGAGATTTTCTTTTATTTCCTTCCACTCGGGGTTACAAGTCATTGTGATAAAAAGATCTGGCTTCCCAAACTTTCTAACCATTTCCATTGCATCAAGATATCTATGGCGCATGTCCCTCGGTCCTCCAATAAAAGATGCTGGAAGAACAATTCTTTGCCCAACTTCGCTACCTCTAGTTTCACCATTAACAACACTGTCTACTATACCTTGGTAAAACTCAGCTCTCATCTCTGCCTGATTCCTTCGAAAATAGTCCAATCTTGTTGTTTCAAGTTTGATGTACATATCCACAACATATTGTTAAAGCAACATCCTAGCAAGTAAAAGAATTGTCTGATCTCTAATTTGCAACTTGTAGCAATAATATTCTCGACATGAGACCATTTTGTTACTTTCTCTACTGACACCTAAAAATTATAGATTATACAATATTGGAAGTGTTAGAATTTATGCATAAAAACAAAATGCATCACTGGTCAAACTAATATTTATATTGATTTTGGAATATATTATACTCTCTATGTTTGTATGTATTGTCTTTAAGATGGTTTTTCATAACACATAATGGTTGTTTTTCAGTATTGAGTTATACAGATATGAAAACTTATTTGCACAACAAAGGTGAATATGCTAATTATTTGCAAAGACAAAATTCTTTTTCCATTTAAGTGAAAATAAAATATAAATTTATGATACAATTCTTATACACCACATTGATTTAGCTTGACTTTGCAAGTAATTAATGAATATAATAAATTTTTTAAAATAAATTATGAAAGGACATTGTTGATTTATAAGATTCTATTTTTTCCATACACATGGCTATGTAATATAACATGAATTCGTATGATATTTGTATAATCCATTGATACGAAAGAAAAGTAGAAAGTACCTTGTTGTTCCCGATTAATGATATTCTGAACTGAAGAGACACTTGCTTGGACCGAAGAACTCTCTTGCATTGGTTCATTATTAGCACTGGTATTGTTCTTCCGAATATTTTGGTGCCAGCCGTTCTCTCCATTTGGAAAAAGAAGGGGATACTGTAACGGATCATAACAACCAAAGTAATGCTTGATTCTGTGGCGTCAACCATCGTGTGCATGTATAATAATATCTCTCTCATATGGTATGTTAGGATTATTTCCTTCTACCCATATGGCAGCAACTTCATCAGCCGTTGGTGAGTTATACCGATGTTGGTCTAATCCGGCATTTTTACAGATATGCAATTTTATTTCATCAATGGATGAAACATCATTTATCCTCCTCAATAACACTGCATATGGATTTTTTTTCCATGATTTTCATCAACTTCTTCATTGTATCTTCGTTAAGGTCTGCACCATCCAATATATTCATTTTATTTTGTAGTTCATTGTTGACATCCCAGAAATATAATTGAAAGTGAGACGGACCATCGTCATTGGGCACCAATCCAGGGAGACCATGGTAAACTTGGCCCACTACTTTGAATGTATAAATCCCTTGAGTTGAAGATGCGAGGTCCTTATCTATCTTTGCGCCGAATGAAGTAAAAGAAAATACGCTATTGTAAACCCAAATATTATTTCGAAATTGTGTAGCCTCTGATGACTCAAAATCTGTAAAGAGATGGAGTAGTTCTGGTGGAACTTCTGCGGTAGCAAGTTTTATCTTTCCATTGTCACAACAAAAGCACGGTGGTTCATATTGGAACTTCTTAGCATCACAATGCTGACAAAAATGCATTGGTTCAAGCTCATGTAGTTCAGAATATACAGGCTGATATAATAATTCACCTAATTTCATTAAAAAAAATTAGATGAATTAGAGAGTGGTTAGAGAATATAACAATCTTAAACTAAATTTATCGTGAATAGAAAGTAGACACCTTCACGCTCAGATGTTCGCAGTAAAGCTTTAAGTAGCCAAACAACTTTTTCCTGTTGTCTTGGTCTTCGTTTAGATGAATTAGGCTGAATGTCCAAAGCTTTTTTTTTATTTCTAGCTTCAACAACTTTATCAATATATTCTTGTCGCTCATCATGTGAAAGATTTGCATACTTTTTCCTTTTCAGCCCTAATTTTTTTTTCCTGGAATCATCTTCAAAATAATTAATTACTTTAGAAAAATTATAAACATAATGAATAAAATGGTTACATGTATTAGAGGTGATCACAAACCTGCATCATATATTTCATGCTCATTTTTCTTTGAAGATGATTCAGAGCTGCCACCAAATAATATCCTATAGAATCAAATGAACAATTAAAATATGTTAGAGTGTCATCAACTAACAAAGTCTTTGGGCAAAAAAGTCTTAAGAATCAGATATGTGTTACATCTTTATTAGTTTAAGTTTTCTCAATAGTTTTTGGCGGTCTTATATTAAGTTAATGATCTTTGTTTTTTTTTAAAGAAAATCGTTTCACAATTATTTAAGAATGAGATTAAAAAAAATGTGAATTCAAAAATTGAAAATTAGATGTAAGTGAAAGCATGGTATGTTTTAAATTTGTAAATGAAAGTAGAAGTTTTTTTTCTAAGACATGAAACTACCAACAATATTAATAAACTGAAATTTACCTTTTTGTAGATGAAGTGGTTGGTTTTCTACCCATATTAACGATCAATTGGTATCTGTAGGACACACGTGCGTCAATGAATATGGGACAATGGCAATTATGCATCAGGTAAGTATGTATGATTAATATATACTAATCCGATTGTCTCACTTCAGCAATGTTGAGGCAATACCTTTGAAGTATTTGAAAGCAAAAAAAGTGCCTTGTTCTTCATGAGGGTCAGTCACCCCAAAACAAGCAGAAATGGCAAGAAATAAAATCCGAAACCATTTTATTTATGCATATAATTGGGTTGTATGTAGAATGTTCATCTCAGAAATACTAATAAGCATTTCTTTGGGCAACCAATTTAGACTTTATCAGAATCATAATCACATGTACTTATCAGATCATCCACTCTAGCAATGTCATAGCGCCATTTATATTGTTTATGTAATATAATTTGACAAAGGATATAATTTGAAAATTTCTGTTTCTCTCTCAGGAATCTCCCCAAAGATAGATCAGGGCGCTGGATGCCTCGTTATATTTGATGATCCAAAGACGGATGAAATTTACCCAGCGACATTGGAGACCATTTCCAATATGGGAAAGGTTGTAGACAGCCTTTATGCAAGGTCTGCAAAAATAATGGCTTGAGAATCACATTTGCGTTGGCGACTATATCGCTTTCATGTGTTTCTTTTCATAACTCTAGAAAAATTTGAATTTTCTTGCTCGCCTCATCTTTAATTGTTGTGGATTTACATGTTGATCTGATCATTGAGGACTTGATTTTATCTTTTATGTTTCAATATTAATCCAATGCCATTGAAAATTTCGCTCGAATCTGTACCAAGTCTTGTTAAGAATAGGCAATCTGGCCAAATCTATTCGTACTATTTATGAAAAGATAGTGTTATAGTTACTATTTTGGTAATTATAATTATGGACGTAAACGAGTTGAGTCGATTCGAATAAGTTATTCAAGCTTGTCTAAATTATTGTCGAGCTTCAAAATTTGTGTTTGAGCTTGGATTGATTGTTAGTTGAGTAGAGTTTTAACCAAGTTAAACACGAGACGAGCTCGAGTAATTTAATTTTTTTGCACATACTTTTATCATATTTTTTTATCAATTGAGATGAGTTTCAAAAGTTATCGAAGACAAAAAGTTGTTCAAGTCTGGTTTGATATATTAACGAACCAACTCAAACAGGCTTTTGGCGATTGATCTCAAGTCAAATATTGATTAGTTTGATTCGTGTTTCAGCTCTAATTGTAATTAGGTCTCATGGACTTCAATGAAAATAATCAAAAGAATAGTGATTTTCGTAATTTTCGTCAAGTCATTGCCTATTATAGATCTTAGTTAGTTAACTACCAAATAGAAAAAGTTCATCATTTTAATACGTACAAGTATATTATGAAATTTTATTGAAAGTTATGGTGGAAAATTGGCTAAAAAGTACGGGAACAGGAAATAAATAGATTTATAGATGTACAAGTATAATACGAATACTGATGAATTATTAGGGAGTAAAAATACGGCTTACCTTATATAAATCTATAACAATAATTAATATTTTGATAAATTAATAAAGTTCATGTTTTTAATGGTATAATATTCAATCAATACGTACTTATAAAAAGTAATGATAATTTTTAAGTTTTAAACAAAAATAATAATTCTTTTAACCAAATTAGAGTATTATTCATCACATATAATAAGGGATATATGAATTACATGTACTAAACTGTTCAACTCAAAAGTATGGCAATCTCCTCGATTTTCCGGCGAGTTAATTTTTCAAATTGGAGTGTATGAAATGATCATATAGTTCTAATGGTTTAAAGCTTGGATGTGATTTCATTGCAAGGGAAAGAAAGAGGATATGTTTGAAACAAACACATTTTCATAATAATCGTTGATATTTTCAGTGTAGTCTGTTACAAAACTATGATGAAGTCAGTTTATACGCAGCAGCATCTCAAGATGTCAAATATTATCATTAATGTCAATACAAAATAAGTTCAGATACAAAGTTTACACCAAATATATATAAATTCAATTGGCTAAATTTTTTTTGATTGAGAACAGCTTCTGTAATTCTTTGAAAAGTTTGTTTTGCTTGCATCCTAAACTTTTTCAGTGAAACAAAGTTTGAACCTTTCCTCGAGTAGTCCACTATGGAGTCTACGCTATCACAAATGTTTCTCCTTCTCACGTAACTTAGATTTTTTTTTTAACTTTCTATGTTTTTAAATAATAAAGAACAACGGTCCTTTTATAAGAAGTGATAACCTGCATGTAACTGCACAAGCAAATTGTTTTTTCAAAAAAGTCCACAAAAGAGCACTACTAAAATATTTTACTATAACACGTTTTTTTTCATTACAAACGCCTTGAGAGGATATTAACATGCTGAGTAATTGACAAGTGTGGAAATTCTAATGTCTATCAATTATCATATTCATTTATTGAATAGAAAGTCCCGTTTTGTAGACCAAATTCATTGGATTCAAGCAACAGAATAATAAGCATTTTATTCATAAAATTTGATCGAAAATAATAAAAATAATAAACTCCTATACAAATGAATAAGAATTATGCCATAAAGAAAGACGTGTCTCCTTTATCACGTAGACGCCCTTATTGATCACCTCTAAAAGAAATTTTGCATTTGCAAGCTCATCGCGAACGCAGCCATGGTTAACTTGGACACATTATAGAATGCATTTGCAGCCTCCTCAACAACGCACCTTCGTAATCTGTGCAACTTTTCACATTCAAATAACAAAAAATACCCCCTTTCCAACTTCCCAAATCTATTCCTAGATTTTCACTATAAATGTTATATTAATCTCTGTAATTCTCATGCAATTTAGTCTGTAAAACTATTTTTTGTGATTTCGGCTTCACGAAACGTTTATGGAGCTACTAACTCCACAAAGATGTGTCTCCTTTATCTTGTAGACGCCCTTCTTGATCAGTTGATGCCATTCAGACCATAGTAGTGCACCTCTAAAATAAATTTTGCAGTTGCATTAAAAGAAATTTCATTCTTACCGGTATTTTCTTTTAGAAATATAGATATATGTATCAACATCTATGGCCATTATACAATACTGGATCTATTAAAGTTACCTTTGACCAATCAAGCTATTTTGGTATACACTACAATATATATATATATATATATATATATAAAATTTTGCACAACTACAGTAGCAATATTATTTTTTTAAAATTCAATTTTATTAAAATACTTTATTCTAGAATTAACTATTTGAAAATTGTGTAGATCATCATTTATATTCCAATAATAATCAAAAAATATTATATTCCAATAATATGATAAATAATAAATCTATTATTTAATAAGACACATTCGACATGTAATTTTATTATATATAGAAATTTTAAATGGTTGAGTAATTAAGAGTCAATTGAATTATTTCATAAATAGATCAATTTTCACTTTCCAAGTCAATCCTTATAATGAATTTTGAAAATGTGATATTGAGTCAGCATTCCACATGCAATTTATTATACTACTTTTGCTCAAATGGAAAAAAAAAAAAAAAAAAGGAGAACTTGATAACGTTTAATATATTTAACTCCTAACAATGAAAGAGATTAATTAATTAATAATTTAGTAATTATAGAATTAAGTATGTATACTAAGAATGCAAAAGCCAAAGTATTGAATGCCAACGGGCAAAAAGAATTTTAAAAGAAACAGAATGAGCAAGAGGAGGTATCAAGATATATTTTTGTCCAAATTCTTTTGAATCTTGATAGCTAATTATCTTTGAAATAGAAATGTCAGCGTGATCATTAATTTTCCCCATATGCATTTTCTATAGTTCACAATAATAAACCACATCAACATTTTCTTTCCTATGAGCGTGAACTATCATTGTGCCGAAATGGTTGACAAAACACATATATGATAGGTATAAAACCAGTCATTAGCCTCAATTGCCAAATATGTCGACAACACTTGCAGTATGCATCTATTGACTAATGAGAATAGTGTATATACACATTTGAATTTTCTTCTAACAAATTACTTTACATTTTCTTGACCTATATAAAGAAAGCAAAAAAAAATATTTTTACTCACAAATAAAGATTTTTTGTAAATAACTGGATTGCATGACAGTAGATATAAGGAAAAGTCTATATTTATATAGACTTCAAAACTACTTGGAAGTTGAAAGATTTTTCTATTATATACTATGACTTTTGGATGGATATGTGCATAAGAGAGTATAATCTATTTAATTGATTTATAACTCCTATCTTTATAGAATTTCTTTAACTTTGTGATTGTTGGAATTCCAAATAATTTGGAATGTTGGAACCGTAGATGTTAATGCTACATTAATAAGGAGAACATGCAGCCAAAGATATGAGAAGTGGAGAAGGTGAAAATTTTATCATGTTAATTAATATAAAATCAATATTAGTATTATTGTAATTATCATAAACAAATTATTATATTATAACAATGAGTACTTAAGTAAGGGCACAATTGTCTTTTTACAATTGGAACAAACACTTTTAGGATCCATACTTTTAGTATAGAATAGAATATAGATAAATATAGATAACTTTTGAAAAGACGAAAATCTTTTCACTATTTCATTTAAATTTTGCAAAGATTGCCAATTTTATTTTCGTTTTTCTTATGTTTTTCGAAAAATGGAATGAATATCTTTGTTTGTTATATTATTTTAGATCTATAATATCTAAAATAATTATTACGAAGTACATAATGTCAAACTTACACTTGTTTTTTAAAAATATAAAAAAAATTAAAAACTAATTAATTATACTAACACAATAACACCCTTCTTCTTTTGTGTAATTACAATGCAGTCCGCTATATTGGATTATGTAACAGACACTCTCCCTAATTATAGAAATTTACATTCACCCCCTAGCCCCCTGGATTATGTAACAAACACCCTCCCTAATTATAGAACTTTACATTCACCCCCTAGCCCCCACGACTAACTGGCACTACTTTTTTTTTTTTTAGTAATATTTTTTTATAACTATCTAAATTCTCTTTTTTATTATAACCTTATATATATATATATATATATACTTGTGTCATTCAACTTTTTAATTTAGTTATTGGTTTCATATTTTGGCAACTTACAAATTTAGATTTACTTGCGTTGAATTGTGATATTGCTCCTAAACTAAAATGGAACGTAACTCGGTATTTGTTTTCATGTTCTAAAAGATAATCGAATTGGCATGACAAAACCAGATTTGCATTTCATTATAAAGATGTTAACAAGTCTTTACGAAATCATTTATATAATACTAAATTGAATGCTACAACTACATCTTTTTATATATGAAAAATTACATTCACCCCAGACAAAATAAGAAATCTAGAAAATATTGTATTTCTTTCTTTTAATTCCCAATGAGTAAATGTGACCAATAAACATACTCTGATTTATCAAATCTTATATCTGAACTTTAATTATTTGTACATGCACTATATGGAAGTAGATTACCTTGAATTTAAATATTATCCATTATTAGAAATTCTATTAGTCTACATTCACAGTAACAAATTAAATGATTATTGGAATCTGTATCTTCTTTTTTGATATATAAATTGTATGAATGTTTTTACTAAATAAATAAACTTTTCCGTTCATAATTTTGAAGACTTTTACTTTTCCGTTCATAATTTTGAAGACTTTTTCACAAATTTATATGACAAAATCTTGACCCGCACTGAACGAATCAATAAAAGCACACTCATTCATGGATAAAGGCTATATAGTTTCAGTTTATACTCCTATACTATAAAATAATGTTGAATATGCCTATATATTCCAACAAAAATTTTGATACTCTTTTTCCCTAATCCAAAGAACTCCATACCATAGCTCGGGATCCCTATTTTTCATCACTTTCCTCCTATTGTCAGCCGTTCTCCTTGTCAAGACAGAAAGGTCATAGTCATAGAATCATAGTTAAGTATCGGAATGGCTAATCCCACATGAAAACTTACAAGATGAAAGTGTGAATTGTACCAAATAAAGTTGACGGACAAAGAGTATGATAGACCACAAAGCAAACAATTCCGAGTGCTCGCTGTAATTCTTTCCTTTGCCATGGCCAAGCCTCATAGCGTTCATCTTCCAAGCACTTATATTACTCCGAGTGCTCGCCCAAGCCTCTTGGCATCCATCTCCCAAGCACTTACAATACTCCATGTCGGCTGCTTCACAAAGCTAAACCTTATGTAGAATTATTACTATAACTCTTGGAATTTTAGGCTATTAAATACTACCTAATAGTGATAATTAATTTAGTGGATAGTGGGTTGCCTTTTTATGACTCTAAGACTTTTGACATTTTTACAATTAACGATAACAAATATTGTTATTACATAAAAAGATACTCATTGAGGCAGAGAGAACCTGAAGAGACATGCAACCTCGGCTGGTTATGTCTTGATCAAGAGAAATCGGGGACCTATTTCTTTGAGTAGCAAGTCCTACAACTGAAGTTTCCACATTAATAGCTTCAGCAATCTCATCGTACGTAGAAAACCTCCGTAACCTTCTGCTTAAGCCATCGTTGGCCTCGCAGATTCTAGGCACCACTTCAGTTACGCTGCCCTGTACATGGAAAGCTAACCATGCATTCACTAATTATGATCTTTAATTTTGAAACTTAGATTAAGAACAATATATCTATCTCACGCTCAAAGATCGAAAATTCTGACTCCATCCCTGATGATTACCTTACCCTTTATTAGTTGATAATTATCAAATAATGCAAGACTTACCGGTAATCTGATAATCTTCGATTTTTTTGCTAAGGCTCTAGTAATAGATTGCCTAATCCACCAATAAGCATATGTTGATAGCTTATAACCCCTCTCAGGATTAAACTTAATTGCCCCACGGAGAAGTCCTATGCTTCCTTCCTGCAAAGTGCAAATAATGTCAATACGAACCATTAAGCATGAGCAGAAATGCTAATAACAGAACAAATTTACTGACATGAGTTAAATCTTGCAAGCTTAAGCCTTTGCCTTGATAAGAAGAAGCAACTGATACAACAAGTCTGTGATAGCAGCTTGTGATTCTTTCCTCTGATTCTCTTCCATTGCACAAAATTTTATCCAGATTACGTGTACTGATTCCTGCAGCCTTGGCCCATTGAGTTGAGGATAATTTATGTCCTCCTGTTTCTGCTTCAAGTTTTATTCTCACACCTTCAATTCTCGCTCTTTCCTGTTGCAAGAATTTCTAATAAAATGATGCTTATAACTTGAAACTAAATTATCTACACAAGCCATAGTGATAATTAATTTAGTGGATAGTGGGTTGCCGTTTTATGACTCTGAAACTTTTGACATTTTTACAATTAACAATAACAAATATTGTTATTACATAGTGGCCATCAAGTTGGCAGTTTATGGGCCGATTGTGGGTTTCATTTTTATGCGTAATAATTTTTAATCAATTTTGTAGGATACTTAATTGGGTGATAATTAATTTAGTGGATAGTGGGTTGTCTTTTTATGACTCTAAGACTTTTGACATTTTAACAATTAACAATAACAAATACTGTTATTACATAGTGGCCATAAAGTTGGCAGTTTATGGGCCGATTGTGGGTTTTTTTTTTATGCCTAATAATTTTTAATCAATTTTGTAGGATAGTGGTGTAATGAATAACATGGTTCAATCAATACAAAGTTGAGGGTAGAAGTGTAAAATCACAATTGGAACAAACACTAAGATATCCACACTTTTAGCATAGCATAGTACTAGTAAAATGCACGTGCGTTGCACGTGAAAACAGTTATTTTAATAATCCATATGCTATGTTATTGCGATGATAAATGACGTATCTTCTATAGATGAAAGGCCGTTATTTTAATAAGTATTTTAATTTATAATTTGAAAAATGTAATATTTTAAATACTTCCAATTATAATATAAGGTTAAAAATTGTTATATAAGCAAAAAATATATTGATTTAATTACTCTATTACACTGAATTTTAGTCGTATTCAAAGTTAAATACTTGCATATTTTTATTGAAGAAAATAATAACTTAAATCACAAAGTAGGTAGGTAAATTGTTTATTGATACGATAAATCTCAAGAATTGTAAGTACAAATGTTTTCAATCTCTCTCTACTTTGATCTTTTTTTGAGGTACTTTGACTTGTTTTTTGCCCTTGTATATTTTTTGCCCTTTTCTCTTTGCAAAAGTTGCCAACTTTTCGTCATCTTCAATGTCATCATTAGGTGTTTTTTTGTCATCCATTATTTGCACATCATCAGTTTCATCGACTGAACTTCAAATTGAATTGTTTTGCCAACATATTTGTTTTCATCCTTCTTTTTCTGAACGCCTTTTTTTGCCTTTTTTCCCTCGGGAGTTGGATGACTTTGTGCTCCATGTTCATATGTTAGCTTCGTCCTTTCAGCTTCAATATCTTTTTTGTTTGACTCTTTATTATTTCATCCTTTGTTTGATGACTTGGATTGTTTTTTTGGATCCGCAATTGCTTCAGCGATGACCAAAAATACTCCATTGCGCACTTCAACATTTTTGTCTAGCTTGAAAAGGAACTCATATTGTTTGTTTTTGGTTTTTTCCAAAGACACATAGTAGGATGAGGAAGTCTAATTCTGCAATGTGTAATAGCTTATATTGATTATTCTATTTTTGTCACAATTATAAATTAAGTTAAATTGTATACCTCACTAAATGAGTCGATGTATTGGGTTACTGGACAACCCACGTATGCGGCGGCTACATCTTCAAACAATGTGATTGTCCCTTTTTCATTTCCATCAGAGACATTTAATTTGAGGCGATATCTGTGCAATAAAATTTGAGTTTATCATTTGGTTGTTAAGTTTATTTTTCTTCTAAGTGAAATATTTTACATACCTTGGAGATGCTTCCACTTGTCATTTGTGCAATTTCTACATTCAATGCCGCCCATTGTCTTGGAAACTGATTTGTTGCAATTGTTGCAAGCCTCGTACCATGGCATTGACAAATTGTCCACTTTGTCAACATTCATTTTGAAGTAATAATACGTATTCTTTAATTGTTTACATAAACAAAAGACATATTAAATTTTTTAGAATGAAAGGACAAAAGGAAAAAAATAATTCTATATGTATATAATAAAACAATTTTTGTTTACATCTAACCTCAATTAATCAGTATCGATTATTGATAACTTGATTGAGTGTGATCTGTGTGGATTCCTTAATCTTCTTTGCCATCCATAACTCTTCTAAATTTGAAGATTTATGCTTCTTCTTCAACCTATCTCACCATTTGAAAAGAAAATTCATAATATTAAATTTATTATGTTAATAATTTGCTTTCCTTGTTATTTGTCAACATAATATGAAATTAATATTATGTGAGGGAGAAAAAAATTACCAAGAAATGAGGTTGGTTGTTTGAGGAGATGTTGGGTTGAGCAATAAAGCAGTTGTGGATGTCGATTTTAGTTGAACCTCGCCTGCAACGAATATTTGTCATATTCTGATTGAACTTTATATAAAAGATGTAATTCTTATGTAATCATACAATATTTTTATTGTTATCTTAAAAATATACCTTTGTATATTTGTCTTTTCAATCCCCGAAAAAGCTACAATGGGTTTATCATATACCACTTTTTGCAACCATTAGCCTTCATTAATTACTAGGTCATCCCGTGTGATAGTATCAAACCTATCAAAAGTAACTATAGTGAATTTTTAAATAGTAAAATTAATAGAAATGTTATAGTTATACTTACAAGTGGTTTATCAATACAACTTCTCTCCTGTAGCCGATGCTGCTATCATTTCTGACGAATTGAAATGATTGTTTCACCTTTTTAACAAATCCGAGTACATCTGTGAGAAATGTAATTGGGTCAGAATATATGAATAAGGAGTGTTATTTTTTCATAATTTATATAAATAGTGATAGTGAAGTATAATCAAGCAAACTCCAAAAAGACTGTACCGATTTCATTTTCATCTGAAGAAGCCTTAACATCACCGAAATCAAGAAACATGTATTTCATACTTTTGCAATTGAGTTTTTGTTCAACTTCAGCTACCCTTGTGGTTGGTTGTAGGACCAACTCAATTTCAGGATTGACATTAGGATATTTCTTGTTTGTCTCATTAACTATTGGATTTGATATGATGTAAGTCTTGTGTAGAATGAAATCCTTTTCAAATTGTTGCAACGCATTTACAAATACAACGCCATGTATTTTTGTGCCTTGGGATTCATAATCTATCTACAGGTTAAAACTTGTCTTGAATCAAACAATTTGCAGAACATATATGTTAAATTTACCTGCTCGTCCACAAATATGAGTTTTCTTACTCCTTTGGAATTCTCCTTGGAAGGTCTGCTACTTCCTTGTCGGAGAACCATCACTTTGACTGTCACATCCTTCTGATCTCTATGTAGTGAGTTTATAGGTATGATTTCTGGAGTAGAGTTTTCGATGCCACGATTTTGATTTTGTTGTACAGATAAAGGTTTTGAACAGATAGGAAGCAATGCAAGAGTAAGATGATCCTAGCAAAATATATATAGTAGTAACAATCATTAAATTTATACATTAATTGGGATAATCAGGGGTCACGTTTGGTATTGGCAATTGAAATGCAGAAGGTTTTAAAAGATGGAACGATGCTCTTCATATCCTCCACTAACCATCATTGATATATATTTTTAATTCATTAATATGTGTTAACAATCTCTTAATATCCTCAATTCATGGCCACCAGTTCTCATTGAAGTTTCATTATGCCCCTTTGAAGTGCTAACAGTTACATATATAAATTATATGCATATATGATCATATTGTTTTGAAGTGATAGGACAACGTGCAGCAATTTTGTTATAGAGCAATCAGTTACACATATAATTGCATGTATACATATAATCATATTAGGCTTGTAAGACGAAACAAGCTACTTGATACTTGGCTACAAGTTTGATAACGAAGCTTGAACATTTTTTTTTCCCAAAAAGTTTTGAGAGTTCGGCTCGATTAATATAAAATGAAAAGTGGACTACAAGTTTGATAACGAAGGTTGAACATATTTTTTTTTTTCGAAAAGTTTTGAGAGTTCGGCTCGATTAATATAAAATGTGGAAAAATGACGCTACTCGAGATCGATTTTAATTCATTAATATCATGTTACAATCTCTCAATATCCTCAATTCATGGCCACCAGTTCTCTTTAATGTTGTTTTTGGTACCAGTTACATATATAATTGTATTATACATATAATAATCATATTAGGGTTGTAAGACGAAGCAAGTTACTTGATACTTGACTACAACTTTGATAACGAAGCTTGAATAGTTTTTTTTTCCTGAAAAGTTTTGAGAGTTCGGATCGATTAATATAAAATGAGGAAAAAGTCTACTACAAGTTTGATAACGAAGGTTGAACAATTTTTTTTTTCCCGAAAAGTTTTGAGAGTTCGGCTCGATTAATATAAAATGTGGAAAAATCACGCTACTCGAGATTGATTCGTGGTGGCTTGATTGAAACTCGGTTCAATTATCAATAAAATGACTGTTATTTCTCTCATAAATCATAAACTCTCAATTCACCTTCCAACTAATAACTTTTGGATTATCCTCTGCAAACAAATCCTTGCAGTATTTTTAATAGTAATCCTTCTCTACAGTATATAGGTAATTATTTCTGAATTCATATTATTTTGACAATCAATTTGTTCTCTTAGAGTAAATAGTTTAAAAAATATTGGGACCATAAACCTCAAGCACGCTAGTTTAGTTTGTTCTACATCTAAGCTTCTGCAAGATCAAGGCATGGTAGTTAGCTCACATCAAGCTTAATGATAACATTTAATAAGACCTCTAAATGTCTGCAAAAGTTATTGAAATTTTCCATTTTATAAACAAAATTATAAACCATTCATAACTAATTGAAAATGGCAAAGATTTAAACAAATGGCTAGATGTTAGATTCTTTATTGTGACCCAGACTCATTGGTAAGGTGGATTCAATAACTCTTTTAGGAAGAGGAGGATTAGTGGTTGACTCAGTCTCTTGAGATTACACAAAGGTGCTTCTGCCTACTTGAAGTCAACCAAAATAGTTATTGGCATTGCTGTCTCGTCTTCTCTTTCATGAGTACGATCTAAGCTTAAGCTCCATCAATTGACGGGTATATACGGTGGCGCAAAAGAACCATCTCGGGCAATGCTGTCAGTCTTCGAGAATGTAGTTAAAAATATATGTCAACATTACAAATGAAGTGAAAAAAATACAATAGCGTTTTCAAATATATTAAGATAGATACGAATGAAGCATGACAAGGAAAAAAAAAATAACCTTAACGTAACTGTATTTTGATTTTTTCATTAAAATTAAGCATCTAGCTTGACAGAAAGTTCACTTTATGAATATGATATTTATTACTCATCTTTACATTTAAAAAAAATACCAAATTAGTTTATCTCAAAAGAAATATTTATTCATTGAAAGTTGTTTCAATACGAATATGGAGAAAAAGATTCTGATCAACATTCTTCTACATGTTCACTATTTTCTTGTACACCTTGAAATTAAATTAAATGTAACGAAATAAAAATAAATGATATAAAAAATTAAGAATAATTTTAAGATTTGTTACCTGAATCCCTTTCATTGCTTGAACTACTGTGTGTTCTTTCTGAAATGAGATGAAACAAAATTACTTACATTTGAAATAGGCCAAACATTAGAAAATAAAATTATAATTTCTTTGTAGTTGTTCAAATATGCAGTAGCTTAATTTTACCTATGTCTTTTGCTTTATCTGGCTGAGTTGCATTACTAAGACCAATTTGAGCATTTCCTGGATATTAAAAAATATATATATGATCAGTTAGTTGTCATATAAATTGATTATTAGTGAAAAAGAGCAAGATAAATTTTTATGCATAATTTAGAAAGTATGATACCTTTGTTTAGAACTTCAGAATAGATGACATTTTTTGTCCTCGTTTCGCCAATGTATCTAATTGAATTTAGCTTAATTAGAACTTTGGTGTTGGACATTGCAGTTCCTCTAGATAATGCAACATAAAGTTGCCCATGCGAGAATACAGGTTGAGGCAGATATACACCCACAAATGGGATTGTTTGTCCTTGTGCCTTATTAATGGTCATCGCAAAGCAAAGTCGAACTGGAAACTGCTTCCTTCTAAATTGAAACGGATAGCCTTCATTTTCTGCTGGAGATAAGGGTATCCTTGGGATGAAAACGTGTTTTCCCGAATGATGCCCAACTGTAATTTTTGCATGAATTACATTATCATTGAAGTCCCTACAAACCATTCTAATGCCATTACAGAGCCCATCCGACGGATCCAAATTCCTTAGTAACATAATAGGACAATTCTTTTTTAGAACCAAACGATGAGGAGGCATGCCATTTGGTGTTAATGAGTTCAAAAATTCCGACTGGTAGTAGTTTTGTGTGTCATCCACTACCTCATCAAAACTTGTAAATGTTCTGACCACTCCAGGGAATGATTGGATTATCCGCTCATTTAACTTGTCAACATAATCATTCTTTGAAGCAAGTATAGCACGATTTGTCATATAGGTAGATGACTGAGCATTGTATTCTAAATTAGGAAAGATAGTATCAATAAGTCTTTGCTCAGAACCATCTTCATCATTCTCATCACACTTGATGACCATATCACCCGGAATATTAATGTTGCCTTCCTCATCTGTTGGTTCAGTTCCATTTCCTACTCTCAGCAAAAATTGACTAAAAAAAGGATCAGATTTTGCTCGCATATTCTCAGTGAGTGTCAAAAGCTGCATCTTTTTGTACCAAACTTGCATCAATAGTTTCTTAAATTGTAGCTCTAGGCACTACTGGTAGAACTTGCATGAAGTCACCTCCAAAAATAATCACTTTCCCGCCAAATGGTTTTTTACGCCGGTTATGTCTTGTAAGCTTCTTTCAACCGTCTCAATTGCCAAACGCTTTGCCATTGGTGCCTCATCCCATATGATTAAATTTGCTTGACACAACAACTCTGCATTTGCACTTTACTTTGACATTGTACAATAGCTTTTCTCATGCAGAACGATTGGCATTTCAAACCGTGAATGGGCTGTTCGACCACCAGGTAAAATAGATGTTGCTACTCCTGATGTTGCTGTAGCAAGCGCAATAAGTTTTCTTGATCTCACTTTGGCCAATAAGGCACGATACAAATACGTTTTCCCTGTTCCTCCTGGACCATCTACAAAGAAAATCCCACTTTTTCCAGAATCAAGACAATCCATTATTGTTGAGAAGGATTTTTGTTGTGCTACATTTAATTTGAACTGAGCTGAGTAATCCGCATTTGTGACCTCAATAGCCATCTCATCAATAAGGCACGATACAAATACGTTTTCCCTGTTCCTCCTGGACCATCTACAAAGAAAATCCCACTTTTTCCAGAATCAAGACAATCCATTATTGTTGAGAAGGATTTTTGTTGTGCTACATTTAATTTGAACTGAGCTGAGTAATCCGCATTTGTGACCTCAATAGCCATCTCATCAATAATTTCTCTTGGCAATGGTTGATCCGATTCATGTATGTCGCCAATCACCTGTGGCAGATCATATAATTCTATGCTCTTTCCCATACTTTCTAAAATGAGATTAATACTTTGCAAAGTTTTTTATACTTATGCTTCTATTGAAACATTGGGGATTCTTTTAAAGTCTTCAGACATTGGCTCAAAGTAAGTCTCCCATAGTTTCTTGACATCTGTAGGTTCACAATATACCAAAATTGTTGCAAACAACCTTCTTAAAGCGTGTGGCATTTGGAAACTAACAGCTTCATTTAAGCACTCAACAATGCTATTATCTGATTCCAATAAGCCTCTTTTTTGAGCCGCTTCTTTGAAAGTATTGTAAATTTTTCCATTCACTGTCAATAGATAATCAAATGAGGTTGGACCCCTAACATGGTTCAGCAACAACCTCAAGTAATATCTTTCTCCTTCCACAGGATTGGCTCTATTCACACGACCAATGACTTTTCCCTTTTTTCTTTCACTCCAACTCTTTTTTTGCCTATCCCACACATAATGTTCTAGAAACTCACTATATAAGTACTGTCTTGCTTTTTCATTTGTTGCACACATATGAAAAAATTCAGTCAGCATTGTCTTCGACACGTGATCCCATTGAAGAACATTTTTCAAGTTCTGGTTCTTACAAAATGTAACACTTTGTTTGTTTGGCAAGTGTAGTGGCAAATTTATCACTGCAGGATATATTGCATTCAAATCAAATTCAAAAATTCTCCACATTGCTTCTTGAGCTGACACCCATCTTGCATCCTGAAATTGTTGAATTTCATCAATTGTGTTTTCTCCTTCACCATGAGCAACATATACTGCAACCTTGTCATGACCCTTGTATATATATTTATACAAATACTTCACAGTTGTTAATCCAGAACACACTTCCACATTAATATGACAATCGTACCTTGTAAGAAGATAAGCGTTGTAAGGGACAACCCATTGATTGTTGAGCTTTCCATGTCGGACATCAACTGTCTGACCCTCATTTTTTCTTTTATAGATTGGATAACCATCTTTTCCTTGTGTACTTCTATCAGAAAATGGACAAGGATAGTGGCTTTTGCATTGACCATCCACCATACAAGAGTTGTTTTTATTCATGTGCCCACAAGGACTGTGCATCATATGCTTTACCACCAAAGCATAGAGTCGAGGATACTTCACTTTGTCTGGCAATTCAGCAGAAACATAGAGGTCAAATTGATCGGGAGTGTTTATCTTGTACTCAGATTTCAATATTATCAACATGTGTACATGCGGCAATCCTCTTTTTTGGAATTCAATAACAAATGCATAAGCAGCAACTTTCCCAAAGATTTCTTTGTTGATAATTTGATCTTTCAAGTCCTGCAATTTTGCTCAAAATACCCTCGCTGTTAAATCTGGTCGGTCTTAAGCTTGTTGTCCCCTTTTAAGATTATCTTTTATTTCTTTCCATTCGGGATTACAAGTCATTGTGATGAAAAGATCTGGCTTTCCAAATTTTCTTACCAATGCCATTGCATCAAGGTATCTACGACGCATGTCCCTTGGACCTCCAATAAAAGATGCTGGTAGGACAATTCTTTGTCCAACTTCACTTCCCCTAGTTTCTCCACTTATGACGCTATCGACTATACCTTGGTAAAACTCAGCTCTCATCTCTGCTTGATTCCTTCTATAATAGTCCAACCTTGTGGTTTCAAGTTTGATGTACATGTCAACAACATATTGTTGGAGTAATCTCCCAGCAAGTAGAAGAACTGATTGATCTCTAATTTGCAACTTGTAACAATAATATTCTCGGCAAGAGACCATTTTGTTACTTTCTCTACTGACATCTAAATTAAAAGATGATCCAATAAAAAAAACTGTTAAGAATTGAAGTAAACAATATAGAGATTTAAAAATTCATAATATGATAACTACACATGACTTTTATTTATATTACTAATGTTTCCATGTAATGTCTTTAAGAAGCATTATTTATGACAAATAATTTTAATTTCTTTGTGTTAAACACATGTAAGTAATACACTTGTTATATTAGGTAAAAATTATTTGGACTATTTTTCTGAAATACTACTTAAAATAGATTTATACTTTTTTTATATATAAAAATAGGATTAGAATAGATTAAGATATATTTTTTTGGGAGTCTATTAAGTGAAAAGAATTAATTCACAAAGATTATGGGTATGGAAAATTAGAAAATGCATCTATATATTTAGATATTTCTTAAAGGTTATATGAGAAAGTGTAGAGATATATTTTTATTTGATTTTCATATCATGACTGAGAATTTGATTTAAATTTATGGTGAAATATGTGAAGGAGTATTTTATTTTACATTGTAATTATGTGAATCCGAAGAGATAATTAAGTGGAATGTCAAAAAGAGAATTTCAATAGAATAATTAAGTTAGGTCGTACCTTGTTGTTCCTGGTTAATAATATTCTGAATGGAAGACAAATTTGATTGCACCACATGATTCTCTTGAATCGAACCATTATTTGCATTACACTTTGGGATATTTTGGTGCCAAACATTTTCTCCTACCGAAAAAAAGAAGGGGATATTGTAATGGATCATAGCACCCAAAGTAATGTCTAATTTTGTGTCTTTGACCATTGTGTGAATGAATAACAATATCCCTCTCATATGGTATATTAGGATCATTTCCTTCTACCCATATGGCAGCGACTTCATCAGCTGTTGGCGAGTTATACCGACGTTGGTCTCGTCCAGCATTTTTACAAATATGCAGCTTAATTTCGTCTATCGAAGAAATGTCATTTATCCTCCGCAACAACATAGCATATGGATTCTTCTCCATGATTTTCATCAACTTCTTCATTGTACCTTCATTAAGATCTGCATTGTCCAATATTCCCATTCTATTTCGTAGTTCATTGTCAATATCCCAAAAGTATAATTGAAAATGAGATGGTCCAGCTTCATTGGGGACCAACCCCGGAAGACACTGGTACACTTGTCCCAATACTTTGAAGGTGTAAATTCCTTGTGTTGATGATGCAAGATCCTTATCTATTTTGGCCCCGAATGAAGTAAAAGAGAAGATACTGTTGTAAACACGAGCATTCTTTCGGAAATGTATAGCTTCTGCAGACTGATAATCTGTAAATAGATGGAGTAGCTCAGGCGGGATTTCAGCGTTTGCAAGTTTTATCTTTCCATTGTCGCAACAGAAAGTCGGGGGTTCGTATTGGTACTTCTTAGCGCCGCAATGGCAACAAGAATGCATCGGTTCGAGCTCATGTAGTTTGGAACATACAGGATCATGCAATATTTCACCTACATAGACAATATTAACATAAAGTGCATTGGAATAGATAATAAAATATCTTATATATCTTGTTGATTTAAATAGAAATACACACCTCCACTTTCAGATCGGTGCAATAAGGCACTAAGCAACCAAACCGTTTTTGCTTTTTCTTTTTGTCCTTGTTTAGCTGAATTAGCAGGAATGTCTAAAAGTTTTCTTCTTTTCCTAGCTTCAACAACTTTATCAATGTATTTATGTCTTTCCTCTTGAGAAAAATTTCCATACTTTTGCCTTTGGAGAACTAACTTTTTGCTCCTTGCTTCACCTTCAATATAATGAGATAAAAGAAATGAAAATCAAGTTTCAATAAGTGATCCATGGACAAAGATGTTTGATGTTATTTTACCTTGATCACGGATTCCATGTTCATTAGTCTTTGTGGAAGGACCAATGCATTCATCAAATAACATTCTGTATGAACAAATGACAACTCTTTAGTGTGAAATGATAATCAATCTAATGTTGAGATTCTAGGACCTGCGATATAATAATAAGTACAAGCATAAAAATATGTTTTAAAAAAAGAATCTATAATTTGAAAATTCTTTAATTCTTTCGATACTCAAGTGCGAGTTGTCACATCATTATCAACAATCGCATATAACCGAACTTAGATAATACTCTAGGAAATATTGTAATTCTTTCTCACAAGGCCTTCCCCTTGTAAGAACTCATCACTACCAAATTATAACACCATATAATTACTTCAGGCTGTACTACGGGGGAAAAATATCCTTTGTCTGGCTATAACTATGATTATGTATAATCCCTTCTTAATGGTGGCATTTCAAGATACAATGTACTAAGATGTGTTCAAACTCTTTGTTGTATTGACAACATTATGCCAATGATAAACCTTTGGGAAGCGATCCACATACTTTTCTATGAATTGGTGGTCATGTATAATTCCTAGACATTCTTTGCACACGAGTTGAAGCTGCGTTAGGGACTTGAGGGGCATATAGGTTAAGATCTCGATTATGACTTCAGGGGGAAAGATCGGCATTGAAGGGTCGTCTCTCCTATTTTGAGCAATTAAAATATAACTAGTCTTTCAAGCCTAGCAATTCCGCTGCTTTGTTGGTAGAATTACTTTTCGACTTGGCATGAAGCTTTCCTTGATGGAATGGATACTAAATTTACTGTTTCATCAATAATACTTCATATATGATCCTTCTAATTATCCCTGTTCCGTTTGTGATCTTATGTTTTAATAGTTTACAATTACAAACAGGCCTAGTTTTTATCTCCTTTTGCAGATTGTTGGAAGTATCCACACACAAAAAATGGTGGGTTAAACAAATAAATCACCAAGAGGCAGTAAAAAGAGAAATTATGGTACAAAGCAATTGAACAAAAGGTACCTTTTAGTAGATGACGTTGATGGTTTTCTACCCATGGTAACATTAGCTAACTACCAATAAATTAATTTCGTTGATCCATCTGCACAAGTTGTTCTTCAGCTTTGATCCGCGACTTGAATAAGGATACTTGTGGATTGTCAAAAAGGTACCTCTGACGGAGAAATCGGACAAAAGACAATGAACCTGGTGATGTTGATGATGCAGAGGTCTATGTCTGTTAGGATTCTTTGATTTTATTAGTTTAACTTTAATGTAATATTTTTACATAAGTTTCATTAGATTAGAGGTGGCCTTTTTTTGTTTATGACAAATTCATTAGGGGACCTTTGAGCTTGCCGGCAGTTTAAGGTGAAAGATTTCAAGAAACTGTAGAGTCTCAAATGTTGTTAATTTAATTATTTAATTTAATATTTTTACATAAGTTTTCATTAGGAGGTGCTCATAGGTTCTTAAGAAAACATTAATTAAAAAAGAAAAAAAGACAAGTACCAATACTAAAGGAATTGAATCAGCAACATATATGAAGTTTCAGAAACATAATAGCATGACAAAGTATTATGAAATTGACAATGTAGTCCTGTTTTTGAAAATCTTCCAGACGTCTCTAAGAATCTGTGGTGGGGCGGTGCATTCTTTTATTGTATTAGTTTAATTAACTTTAATTTAATATTTTTACATAAGTTTCATTAGATGTGGACTTTTTTTATTTATGACAAATTCATTTGGGGACCTTTGAGTCTCAAATGTTATTAATATAACTATTTAATTAAGCAATGAGAGTTAATGTAGAGTCTCAAATAATTATTTAATTTAATTATTTAAAGGTGGTAATATAATAAATCTAAGTAAGGGTAATATGGTAATAACACAATTGGAAGAAACAACTTCCAAGATCCATACTTTTATAGTAGTATAGATATAGTATAGATAGATATAGATTAATTTTCATTATTAGAGGGTAATACTACTTTATTACTATGAGATTATTTTAGTCTTAACAAAAAAGTTAAGAAATGTAAATCATCCAAAATTATTTATACTTTTAGAATAGTTAAGATTAAGATAAGATAAGATATTGAATGTAATATTTTTTTGAGATACTTTTACGAGATGCCAAATGAATGCATTTTTGATGAAAAAAATCTTTGAGAAAGGAAATGAATGCCATCCAATTGGGGCCCAACTTCCATATAAGATATATACAGTACAAACCTGATCCATTGCTTTGCAGTTTCCCTCTCTAAATCATCTTGTTATCCTTAAGTTCGATCATCAAATGGCGAAGAGCGCAGTGTCCTTTGTACTTGACCGGCTCTCGGCATGGATACACGAAGAGCGACAACTGCTGGGAAGCATTGGTGAAAACGCCGAGTTCATTTGCGATGAGCTGGGCCATATCAGAGCCTTCTTAAGGGTGGCCGATGAAAAAGAAGAAACTAACCCTCAACTCAAAGAATGGGTCACCCAAGTTCGTGATATTGCTTACGATGCTGAAGATGTGATGTGTTTATACTATAAAATAATTTGGGCTTTCGAATTACAAAGCCCAAACTATAGAAATTTGAAAAGAAGGAAGTTGGACCCGAAAATGAATAGAAGAATTTAGAAAATGGCAAAAAAACATGGGCTGAATTGACAAAAGCCCAAGAATCGAATTTGAAAAATAAAATGAAGTCCAAATAGCCAATCATCTGCAGAGGCGCGCTAAGTTGAAAAGATTTGAAAGAGCAGTTGAAGACGGTTGACAGCGGTTCCAGAAGTAGAGGAGAACATGGAGGTTGCGAAGAAACCAACAAAAGAAGTGGAGTATATAAGCGCGAAGAGAAAGAAAGAAAAAGGAGATCATCAAGATCAAAAACTTCTACATTTTCATAGAATTAACTCTAGCCTTAGGAGTAGTTCATAGCGTAACGTAGGAGTAGCTCTTAGCGTAAATTAGGAGTAGCTGTAATGTAATTTAGTGTTAGACTCGATGGGATTTGCCTTCAAGGCTTGTATCGGCATTCGCCTGCTTATAATTTTTCAGAGTTGAAGACTTTCATGGAGATATAAATTATCTTTTATTCAGATTTAAGTATCGGATAGGTAATCTGTATCTTGACTTGAGTTTTTCATTCGCCATTCTCATATTCGAAATGAACAACTAAAACTTCAATTAATGCGACTCGAACGCAGGGGTTGAAAAATAATACATTCGATCGAGAGATTCTCAAGGAGGTATAAAATTATCTTTTATTCAGATTTAAGTATCGGAGAGGTAATTTTTATCTTGACTTCAATTTTTCCTTCACTATGTTATTATTTCATTTGAAGACGATAATTAGGCCGTTCATCTTTATCGTATTGTTAGTGTGCATTTTATGCATATTTTACATATATTTCCTTTATTCTTTTATTAGTATTTGAGTTTAAATTATAGATATTTATTATGTTTTTTTATTTTAATAGGTGAAATTTTAAAGAAGAAGGAAAATGAAGAAAAAAAAATGGAGAAAAGAAAGAAAAAGAAGAAGACATGTGAAATTGTAGGAGTCTTCCTATTTTTTTGAGGAGTCTTATTAGTATTTTATTCTAGTAAGTAATTATTTTCCTTCTTCCATTAGAATTAGAGTTTTATTTAGTAAGGAGTCTTTTGGCTAGGCATATATAATTAGATTTGCTGGAAATTTATTCTCTCTTCAGACTTTAATCACTATTCACGTTTTGTACAAGAGAAGAGAAGGAAAATCTGCGTTTTTACTTTCATGGAGATGTATTGCTAAAAAATCAAGTTCTAGCCGAGGATATTTGAAGTTTTAATTCTACAAAAATTTGTGAGATCTAATTTTTTATTATTCTTTCTTTATTCTTGAGTATTTACATATTCTTTATGTTTGTTGAAATTATTATTTTGATTAATTAAATAATAAGGGCCCGTTATTTGATTGTCGGAATAGTATATAGCCATTTAGAATCCCAAATCCGTAATTGTTTGATCAATTCTAATATTTGTGGCAATTAATAACATTGATTATGGACAAGTTTTCGATTGTTATTATGGGAATATGTGATCTAATCTAAATGAACCGTGCTTGCGAGTTTGTTGGTTAGAATTGGTGTTTCTCTATTTCTTAATGCTATTGTTAAATTAAATCCTAAGAGCTTATTTAGGGTTGTTTAATCAATAGGAGAAGTAATCAAAGAGCTTGTTTTGGTTATCGATAAATTAAAAAGAAACTAGGTTGTTAGAGCTTGTTAATAACTATAGCCAATTTATTCAAGAATATTGAATTATCTTTGCATCAAGGATCAACTATTTGAATCAAAACGGAGATAATTCCTTAGGCTAGAATCTCACCATCTATTGATTTATTCTACTAGTTTAATTTTGCATCTCTTGATTTTAATAATTTTTGTTATTTAGTTTAATTTTAGTTTAATCGATTATTAAAAACCCCCCATTTATTTTATTCGTTTATTGAGAATTATATCTAAACCAATCTCTGTGGATTCGACCCTGCTCACCACTATCTGCAAATTTAGGAGTAGGAATTATTTTTGTTTGGATTCGACACCCATCACGTATTCAAAAGAAAGATTCTCAAGTAGGTATAAGATTATCTTTTGTCAGATTTAAGTATCTGAGAGATAATTTTTATCTGGACTTGAATCTTATTGTTCATCTTATTATTGCATTCGACGATAATAATCAACTTCTAACTTAAAGACTTGAACCACCGAAATAGTGTGTCGAACGCAGGGGTTGAAAGATAATCTCAAGATATAGATTATTTCGGGGCTCGGAACGCGCAATTGGATCCACCCCAGTCTAGTTTGTTTTTTAAACGAAACATGATGGACAAATTCATGCTCCGTTTTGCAGGCCGGCGATCAGAGGCATTTTTTGATTGTATCAAACGAATATATGTTTCTTTGAAGAATTTGAAAGCTCGCCGCCAAATTTCTTTAGAAATGGGAGCAATCAGATCGAGGATGAAAAGCATTTCTGAAAGTCAGCAGAGATATAAAGACATCTATGGCACCTCGGATCAAGAATCTGGCCGTGCTAAAAGCACATGGTACGATAGTCGAGGGGACGCATTGTTGTTGGAAGAAGCAAAAGCTGTGGGCATCGAAAAGCCAAAGAAACAGTTGATTCAGTGGCTTTCTGCAACTGATGCTTGTGGGCTTAAAGTGATTTCAGTAGTCGGCACTAGCGGATTGGGCAAAACCACCTTGGTCAAAAAGGTGTACGATGATCCTACGGTGAAGATTCATTTCAGCTCTCATGTTTGGATGATTGTTTCAAACTCATTCGAGCTCGAAGAGCTTCTGCGAACCATGATCCGGAGGCTTGTCTCTGAAGTCAAGCAACCGCTTCCACAGGGGATAAAAGTCATGGATGCTGATGAAATGAAAGAATTTATTTATAAATTCCTCCAACATAGAAGTTACATTATTGTCCTAGACGATGTCTGGAGAGTCGGTGCTTGGGAAGCTATTAGATATGTGTTTCCCAGAAGCGAAGCGTTTGGCTTCATTATTATTACCTCGCATTTTCAAAGCATATGTCATACTTCTAGTATTGAAACTAACGGGCACGTCTATAATTTGGAGCCTCTGTCTCAAGAAAAATCAAAGACATTATTTTGTGGAAAGGCCTTCTTGGGGGGTTCCTGCCCTAGTTATTTGGCGGAAATTGCTGAAATTGTCTTGAAGAATGTGAAGGTTTGCCCCTTGTAATTGTAGTGATTGGAAGCCTCTTGGCTACCAAGAACAACAACATTGATGAATGGAAGAAATTCCATCAAAGCCTTGGTGATGAATTAGAAAATTTTCATATGATGAGAATGATAAAGTTATTCTCACTCAGTTTCTATGACCTGCCTTACTATCTCAAGTCTTGTTTCTTGTATTTGAGCATTTTCCCAGAGGATTATTTTATTTATGATGAGTGATGAATTCAGAATCGAAATTGCAATAAATTAATTAATAACAAAAACATTTGTCTTGCCCAGCCATGTCCAAGTTCCTGATCAATTCTTTGATAAAACTCCCAAATAAACCTAACAAAGATTATATATGACTACTCTCATCTCCTACCCAAAATAGGACTCTGCTAATTAAGGAACTAATAATTAATAACTAGGGCTCTGCTAATTAAGGAAACTAATAAATAATAAAGCAACAAATAATAACAATAATACTATCAACTAATTAATTATCCGCTGATCCTTCCTCATTTGCACGCTGGCCCTTCATCAACATCTTGCGCCTCACATAGACTCGAATCGGCTTCGATTGGCCCCCATCACTCACCACTGGCTCGGACTCGTCCTGTTGCTGCACATCAATTTCCTCCCCCTCGAAAACAACCTTGTCCTTAAGCTAAAAGCTAACGTGCTATTGTAGCAAGTGCACTAGTCGTGTGTAGTAATAAGTGGACTAAAAGTCCGGGTTGTCGAACCACGGAGACTTGAATTTTAGTTTATGATTTTAACGAAAAAAGAACAAATATAATTAAAGTAAATTATAAGTAAAATGCATACAATAAGAACAAGATTACACAATTGATTTTACACAAAGTATAAAGAGAGACTAAGGCACATGCTAGGTTCAAATTGATCAAATATACTTATAAAGGTTCTTGTTGAAGGATTACACTTATATTGTTATGGTGAGAGCTCCGAGGGTAGAGAATAACCGATGTCTCGCGTATAAACTCCTATGCTTAGATCGTGATTTCCCAAATATTCCTATCCGAAAATCTAACCACTAAACATGCATTAACTTACTAGAGCTCACTCGATTTGAATCGAACAACTTCACCCGGGAATCTTTACCTATGTCTAGGGCAATTCCTCATTAGTTGCGGGTCATGATGTGAATTTCTTGCACCCTAAGTCAATTTTCTCCCGAAATATTAACCTAGGCATAAGATTCTAACATATAGTGATCAAGTATATGCAAGATAGACAAAAACACAATTCACATCACATAACAATATAAGAACAACCTCAACAATCATCTATTGTAAGCATATATCACAATTTGGCCTTACATGGCCCTAGTCTTATGAATTTAGTTCATAATGGATAATATGAAAAACATAAATGAATTAATACACATGTTCATAGACATAATTGAAATGAAAAGCTATAAAAACTCCCTCAAAAGTGAATAATGATGGATCTTGAAGTTGAGCCTTCAATCCCCAAGCTCTTTTCCTTCCTCTAGTTTTCCCCTCCAAGAGTGATGAAGAATGGTGATGAATGGTGGAGAAATCAGATTAGGGGCTGCCCCCCTCTCCTCTAAGAATCTAAAATTGATAGTGAATGATGAAGAGTATGGGTTCCCTCTCCTTTTATAGCCAAAATTCCACTAAAGTATGCATTAAGAATTCCCATTAAAGTTCCCCAATGAGAATTCCACCTAAGGTGATGCTTAAAGTTTGGATTTTAAGATTCCAACCAGCTAAAAAATGCTAAACTTTCGGCCCTTAAGAATTCCACCAAGCATAACCATGTGAAAACTTCAACAAAACACATGCATGCTGCCATTTTCTTGCTTTCCAGCGCAGTCTTAGTATTTTCCTCATAAAATTCTCCACAGATCTCCAAATTGGATGATTCAAGTCCCCATGTTCAGATAAGAACATAGATCTACAACTTTCCAGAAGGACATTTTGTCCAATTCAGTCGCTAAGTATACCTAAATTACGTTTCAATATGGAGGTTGTTTCTGATTTGGCACCCATAAAGTAAATCTACCAAGAAACACACTTATGACAACCCCTCAACACATGTGCTGAATTATGGCCAAAAGTGATTCTTACCCATCATATAATGCTGGAATTTAGGCTGAAAAGGAGTAACATTCGGACTATCCATGCCTAGGCATGACTAGGAGGGCGTTGGGGCGTATCCTGGCACATGTACTTCTCTGTTCGGCGCAGCAATCGTATTTCCTTCACAATTATCTCTATAGACCTCCGATTTGGATGTTTCAAGTTCCCATTTGAAGCTAAGACATACATCTAAAACTTTGTAGAAGGAAACTTTGTCTAAGTCGGTCTCGAAATGTACGGAATTATCGCTCGAATGTGGTAGGAGATGCATAAACCGCCTAGGTGTTGAAAAACATGCTTGAACTTGTTTTGTACATCGTTTTTCTTCCCTTTTCTTCATGTATTCTGATTTATTACCTGTATTCACTTAACACACCTATTAAATGCAAATGTGACATGATTTAAGCAATAAGTGAATCCAAATCATAAGAATTACGGTCTTAAAAACACGTAAAAACACCTCTTATCACTGCACATCAATTTCCTCCCCCTCGAAAACAACCTTGTCCTTAAGGCGGAAAGATGGAAATTGCCCACGAAACTCCTCTTCATCAACCCACGAAGCATTTTCTTTGGCCTTCCCTTGCCATTCGACAAGAAACTCGCGCACATTCTTACCGTTTTCTTGACGAACCCGAGAGGTAACAATCGCCAATGGCTCAAACCACCCTAGCTCCTGAACTTCCAATATCGAAGGTAACTCAGTTTCCAATGCATGATTACCCAAAACTCGTTTAAGTTGTGACACGTGAAAAACGGGATGAATGCGACTAGAACTCGGCAACTGCAACTCATAAGCCACCTTTCCAATTCGTCGAATAATTTTGAAAGGACCATAAAATTTTGCAGCCAATTTTGTATATCCCCGAGCAGCCATAGATAACTGTCGGTAAGGTCTAATTTTCAAGAAAATCGGATCACCAATCTGAAATTCAACATCTCTGCGGTGTTTATTCGCATACTTCTCCATTTGACCCCTAGCCCCCAACAAATTACTCTTCAAAATCCGCAACAACTCATCCCTATCCTTCAATACAGCAGCCACGGCCTTCACTCTACACTCTTCCGGCAAAAATCGTTGGATTGAAGGAGGTGGCCGCCCATACACGACCTCAAACGGGGTTAGTCGTGCCGCCATTTGAAATGAAGTATTATACCAAAACTCGGCCCACGACAACCAACTAACCCATTTTTTTGGTTGTTCAGACATAAAACAACGAAGATATGTTTCAAGAACTCTGTTTAATACCTCCGTTTGTCCATCTATTTTCGGATGGTATGAAGTACTAAATTTCAGCTTCGTCCCTTGCAGACAAAAGATCTCTCGCCAAAACAAACTCATAAACACCGGATCGCGATCACTCATAATGGACCTCGGGGCCCCGTGTAGACGTACGACTTCGCGAATAAAAATTTCAGCCACTCCTCGAGCTGTAGACGGCGACTTAAGTGGAATAAAATGCCCATACTTGGATAGTCTATCAACCACCACCAATATACTCGAAAACCCCAATGATTTCGGTAACCCCGTAATAAAGTCCATCGAAATGTCCTCCCAAATCATGTCGGGAATGGGTAACGGTTGTAATAATCCCGCGGGTGATTGAGAATCATACTTCGATTTTTGACAGACGAGACATTCCGCGACATAATCCCGAACTCGGCGGTACATTCCTCTCCAATACACACTAGCTGCTAAACGTCGATAAGTGCGTAAAACCCCGGCATGACCCCCTGATGGTGTATCGTGGAACTCATGCAATAATCGAGGAATCCAATCTGAATCCTCCGGGAAAACCAACAAGTCCTTGTAAAACAACCTCCCTTGTCGCAATGTAAAACCCGGACAACCCGCCTCGTCTAACTCTACCTGCTCCATGATCTTCAGTATATGCATATTCCTTTGTTGTTCATCTAACACATCCGCCATTGATGTCCAAATTGGACCACTAATAGCTGCACACTCAGCCCCCTTTTCCCCCCTTCGCGACAACGAATCCACTGCTCAATTTGAGACGCCGGTTTTATACACAATCTCGAAGTCGTACCTAGCTACCCAATTTTGTTGCGAGGGTGTGACGATCTTTTGTTTAAGTAAGTGTCTCAAGCTATGGTGGTCGGTCTTTACCACAAACCGTCGACCCACCTAAGTATGGCCTCCAATGCCGCACGGCAAGGACCAATCCAATCAATTCATGCTCGTACGCCGAGGCTGATCGTGACCCAACTTGCAAGAGCTTGCTGAAATACGCAATCGGCTGCTTCCCTTGCATCAAAACAGCGCCGACACCACTACCCGATGCATCACACTCAATTATAAATTCTTTAGAAAAATCCGGCATTGCAAGTACTGGGGCCAAAATCTGCGCTTTTTTAAGCGCACGGAAAGCCCCTTTGTCCGCGGTATTCCACTCAAAATGACCCAACGCCTCCTTCTTCAACAACTGAGTTAACGGTCGAGCTATGGTTCCATAATTTTGAAAAAACCGACGGTAGTACCCCGTCAAACCCAAAAATCCCCGAACCTCCTTGACCGACTTGGGAACCGGCCACTCCTTCACTGCCGACACTTTCCCCGGATCTATAGATACCCCCGCAGCCGAAATGATATGGCCTAAATACTCTACCTCCGAACAGCCAAAAACACACTTCTTTTTATTTACCAAAAACTTATGCTTAAGTAATATAGTTAGAACATGGATAAGGTGATCAAGATGTTCAAAATGGGAGCAACTATACACTAGAATATCATCAAAAAATACCAAAACAAACTTACGTAACCAAGGCCGGAAAAGATCGTTCATAGTGGACTGGAAAGTGACCGGTGCATTAGACAACCCGAACGGCATAACCAAAAACTCGTAATGGCCACTATGAGTCCAAAACGCTGTTTTGGCAACATCTTCCTCACACATTCGGATTTGATGATATCCCGATCGCAGGTCAATTTTTGAAAATATTGTTGCGCCGCTGAGTTCATCGAGCATCTCTTGTATCATGGGGATAGGATACTTATCCGGTACAGTGACCTTGTTCAACTCCCGGTAGTCCATGCAAAATTGCCAACTACCATCCTTCTTCTTAACTAGCAAGACCGGGCTCAAAAACGGGCTTAAACTCGGTCGGATGATCCCTGCAGCCAACATGTCCTCCACTAGCCTTTCTATTTCATCCTTTTGAATGTGACCATATCGATATGGACTAACCGATACTGGTCCCTTCCCTGGTACTAACTCAATGTGGTGATCCGTCGGACGTTTCGGTGGTAAGCCATCGGGATCACCGAATACATCTCTAAACTTACCCAACACCCGCGCCACTTCGTCATTCATACCGCCCTCAGCAGCCGTCACCACCCAACAGTGACTCGGCTCCAACAACACGGCATGAAATTCGACTTCCTCGTCTCGCATTATCACCTTGAGCGACGCTCCCGCTCTACAAGATGACCCATCCCCCTCCAATTGCACCGTCTCCCCATCAACATTAAAACTCATATACAAATTCTCCCAATCCACCATCATCTTTCCCAATGTCTGTAGCCACGCTATCCCCAAGATCATGTCTATTCCCCCTAAGGGAAATACATAACAATTTGCCTTAACCGTTGTAGTATCGAGATGAATTGACAAGTTACGACATAAACCCGTCGACTCCGTGCGACGTCTGTCTCCCAATTTCACTCCAAACCGATTCATGTGGTCCACCTCTAGAGCTAATTCAGATGCGAGCTTGTCCGATATAAAATTATGGCTTGCACCACTATCCACTAAAATCGTCACGTGTCGATTATTCAATAGACCCTTCAGCCGTTGGGTACGTGGGCCAGATATCCCTGTTAGGTATATGCCCTAGATGCCAATGAGGATAAATAGTTAGATTGGGGTATCTTATTATGTTGTACAAACTATTGAAATAAAATTAATAAAGGCATCTGTATTTTGTTCATATAAATCTTTATGGCATCTAAATAAGTATTGAACATATAGTCCATGTGAATAAAGGTTTGACTCTTTGCCCTTTATGGAATAAAGACGTGGCATGGGAAGAGTCTTACACCTTATCACTTAAAAGGGTTCGCAAGTCAAAGAATCTTAATTGGGCATTAAGATTCGACTTGTATGACACATGCTTTGACGATGAGTGCCAGTCGAATACTATAGGGATAGTGGGAGCAAGTATCATAGATATGTCAATGGAATTGACATATTCGAACACAGCTCGTAGTAATCCGATCACATGGGTATTTACTCGGTGACTGTCAATGATTGGATTACTGATCATAATAGTATGCGTGAGCCTTAGACCTGAGGGTTCATGATCAATGTGCTTGTATTATTGGATTTATTACCAGAGTAGTTAGGCCCATATCACCCGTCGGTGGGATCGATCTCGAAGTGCGATATCAATAAGACAAGTAGCAGTTGATCAGTGATCGCCAAGATGGGATTCACTGTCTCGATAGTAAACGAGAAAGTATCCTGTGCGATTATAGGCTAATGAAATTATAAGTCTTTGGCCAAAGCATAAACAACTAACTCATGTGGGACATTGAGGGTAGTTTAGTAATTTCATTATGCTATAATCTAATGCACAGTATCAAGTTTAGTGAGTTTGACATTTTTCATGACACTCACTTGATCGGGATACGTCAGTGAAGGGCTTATACTCATACGGCATTAATGATCAAGAGGTTCGTAAAATGATTCATTCATTTTGTACTCAATTGGGTTACGATGTGAGTCCATTGGTCTGGCTAAGTGACACTCACATCTTTAGGTAATTCCTCCCTTTGCCAATTGAGACGAACCTAAAGAGTCGCGCTATAAGAAACGAGCAGGATGTATCTTTTTGTGTAAATCTTTTAGAAAGAATTAAATTGACTGATTGATTTAATTAGATTAAATCAATTAATTAAATTAAATTAGATTAAATTATTTAATAAGTATATTAATTAATTGGAATTAATTAATAGTATATATTATATTTAAATTGGATTTAAATTTAAATATATACAAATGGGCTAGAAATTGTACATGCAAATTAAAAGCCCACCCAGTCCAAAAAGAGCCCTAAGGGGGCGGCCACTACTAGGGTTTTTGGAGTAGCCTCCAACTTGTTCCACAAGTTAGTTGAGTTTAAATAGGACTCCTATAGTGAAACAAATCCTAAGTGACAAGGTAACTAATCTGATTACACAACACAAAAAGAAAAGAACTCTCTCCTCTCTCTCCTCTCTAGCCATCCACTACTGTCAAAGAAGGAGGAGTTTCGGGATCTTTGGAAGGCTCGTTTCGCGTGAGGCCTTAGAGACAGGAGCCGTTGGAGGATTGCTGTTCTGCAGAATCAATAAACGAATCAAAAGGGTATGTTTATTTATTCTAAATTTCGCAAAACCCATGAAAAATCATCAGATCTATTTTTGTGATCTACCGGTAGAAATCCTCGAATCTTTCGCTGCAATTCTCTATTTTTCTGTACGGGATTCCTAACAATCCCCACGGCCGAACACATAGAGAGTGTGACTTCCTCAACCGGTTGCTCCTCTTCGTTTTTTCCCGACTCTCCCACATATTCATTCAGTTCAATTTCCTCCAATTCCAACTCGGGCGCTTCATCATCACTTACTAACAGAATCCACAATGATTTAAATGGACAATCATGTTGCGTGGGATGATAGGGCTGCTCGCAACGATAACAAAGGCCCCGGCGACGTAAATCCTCCCGCTTTGAATCCGATAACCGCGCAAATGGAGCCCTTGCTGGACCCGGACCTGTTCGGCCACCTCTTGCGTTCGTTGGGGCCTTAATCCCGCTGGGTTGTGCTGGAGCCGGAAGTGCCAGCCGTGGCGGAGCCGACGGCAGGCGCAGTATGGTGGTCGAACGCACAGGCTGCCAATTTGCGCGCACCACCCCGCTGCTTCACTATTGTACCCACAATGCCACCTCAAGATTTAGAGCCATCTTCATCGTCGCATCCAAGTCCACCGGGTCCAAAACCCGAACCTGAACTCGCACCTCCTCTCGCAACCCATGCATAAATAATCCCAGAAGGGTCTCCTCGGTCAATGCAGGGAGTTGATTGGCCAATTGCATGAATGCATCAATGTATTTTTCCACCGTATCAGCGTGTCGAGTCGAAGCCAATCGCTCATACGCGTTCCCTACGCAACGGTCATCAAAACGGGCTATTAATGCATGTGTTAGTTCTTGCCAAGAGAAGCGTGGTCGTTTCCTCTTAAACCAACGAAACCAATTGAGCGTGATTCCCTCCATAGCCACCATACTCAATTGAATCTTTTGTTCATCGTGACACAGGTATAAATCAAAGTGTTGGTCAAGACGTGCGAGCCATCCCAACGGGTCATCTCCATTAAAGTTCGGGAGGGAGGGTATGGTTGTGACCCCCTCCACGTCCATATTCAAGGGCTGCGCCGCCGCCGCCACTGCTGGTGGCATGGTGGCGGCGCTGGTAGCCGAATTGTTTGCCCCCACTTGCGTTGCCATCAACGTCGCTGTGACATCGCGCATCTCCTTCATAAATTCATTCAATTGTTGTTTGAGTTGTATAATATCTTCGGACATTACTCCCATATTCTCTTCCAACGCCTCTACGTGGCCGTTGTTACTCCCCTCACCTGTCATTGATCCCGAGCGTGTTTCAACCATTGTTTCAATCCGGCAGGTCGGACCAAATTGATGAGTGATGAATTCAAAATCAAAATTGCAATAAATTAATTAATAACAAGAACAATTGTCTTGCCCAGCCGTGTCCAAGTTCCTGATCAATTCTTTGATAAAACTCCCAAATAAACCTAACAAAGATTATATATGACTACTCTCATCTCCTACCCAAAATAGGACTCTGCTAATTAAGGAACTAATAATTAATAACTAGGGCTCTGCTAATTAAGGAAACTAATAAATAATAAAGCAACAAATAATAACAATAATACTATCAACTAATTAATTATCCGATGGTCCTTCCTCATTTGCACGTTGGCCCTTCATCAACATCTTGCGCCTCATATAGACTCAAATCGGCTTCAATTGGCCCCCATCACTCACCACTGGCTCGGACTAGTCCTGTTGCTACACATCAATTTATAAGAACAAGCTCGTTCGCTTGTGGATAGCAGAAGGATTCGTACAGCCAAAGCAAGGGAAAACAATGGAAGAAGTTGTAGAGGAGTATCTCAAAGAGCTTCTAGACCGAAGCCTAATCCAATTAGCAGAGACACAAGAGCATACAAGTCCCATCATAGTTCGAGTTCATGACCTTTTGCATGCAATGATTCTATCCAAGTCTAGAGAACAGAACTTTGTAACTATAGCCAATGGCGGAGGCACAACGTGGCCAGCTAAGAACCGATGCCTAACGATCCATGGCTCCTTAGAAGGTACAGTTGAAACCAAGGGCTTTGATAATCTCCGGTCTATGCTAGTGTGGGATCTGGCCCATCCTTTATCTAAGCTAAACTTGGATAAGCTGCTAGGCAGTGGTTTTAGGCTGCAAAAGGTATTAGAACTGAATGGTGTTGTGTCAGGGACAATCTCAGATGAAGTTTTCAAATTATATCATCTCAAGTACCTTGGCCTAAAGGATACAAAGGTAGAATACGTTCCAAAATTAATAGAAAAGCTTGAGAATCTGGAGACATTAGATCTTAGGGACACAAACGTGACAGAATTGCTAGTTGAAATTCTAAGGCTCCGAAGACTTCGGCATCTGTTGGTCTATTATTACAGAAGTCGAAGAAGTTATCGGCCCTTTGATGATGTACGTGGTTGTAAAGCTCCATATAGAATAGGATGCTTGTCATCCCTACAGACTCTTTTAGGTATTGAAGCTACTGAAGCTGAAGACACTACAATTGTGATGGAGATAGGCAGGCTAACTCAATTAAAAAAATTAGGGATTATGAAGCTGAGAAAAGACGATGGCCCCGATCTTTGCATCTCTCTAACAAAGCTGACAGGTCTCCAGGAATTGCATATCACATCAAACGAAGAAGACGAAATCATGGATTTGCAGTACCCTCTGTCTCCAACGCCTCCAATTACATCATTACATCTCAGAGGGCCTTTAAAGAAGGTGCCCAAGTGGATACTTTCTCTTCATGGCCTCACCAGGCTGCTTTTGAGATCGAGCAGGATTAACGATGATGACCCCTTGGAATCCCTTCAATATTTGCCCAATTTGTTGGAGTTTGAACTCTGTCATGCCTATGAAGGAACAAGGCTGTGGTTTAAAGCTGCAGGGTTTGAAAAGCTCAAGAAAATATGGCTTGTGAGATTGAACCAATTGACATGGGTGAAAGTGGAGAAGGGTTCCATGCCATTTCTTCAAGAGATGTATATGTGGAACTGCAAATTGGTGGAGGAGGTGCCTTTGGGGATTGAGCATTTGACTAATCTTGAATGTATTGATTTTACAGACATGTCTGAGGGGTTTGTGACAACTCTGGAAAAGCAAAAGAAGAAGGACATGATCAGTGGAAGTTGGCAAACATCCACAAAATTGAAATCTACTCTTTGAGTGATGGTGAATGGCAAGGGAGACGTTTGTAGACGACTATTGGCTGGCAGGAGTTCGAGAAATATAGTTACTCGAATAAAGGACCTGTTGGATATTTGGTATTGTTTAATGATTATTACTTAAACCGAGCAATTTTCAGAACTCACTTACTTATGTTTGCTTCACCTACCCTGGATTCTGGAATAAGCTTTTCTGAATTTGGTGAAAAATATTTATCATGTATTTAGTGAGCTTTGTGGATGTGTTTTTGCACAAAATGGGAGATGTGTATATTTACAAGGATACAGAACAGCTGCAGCAGATGGAATCATGGCTAAGACAATAGTTTCTTGCGGATGATCAGATTGTATAACAGTTTGAGATAGGCATTTGAGATTGTTTGTATGAATTTAATTTATGCGTAGTTTACTATATATAGATGAACACTTAAATTCTTAAGCAATTTTTGTCGCGAGAGTTTATTGTTCATATCATTTTGTGCGTTCCAGAACGTCCCTGAAATAGATTTACATACAACGTAATTTCAGACAGGTTTAGGATCTTTTGTTGCAAGATTTGGTTCAGCACCTCTTTATTTCCTTGCGAAATGACTGATAATTTTCTTATCCAGGATGACTGTTTACCAGATGGTCGAGATATAAATTTGCACAAGACTCATGGTGTATTAGTTGCTAAGAATGATTCTAAATGAATCAAGCCATAGGATAGATAACATATGGTAAGTAAAATTGAACATATAAGAAAATTTATTTAGTTTCGCGGAGAATTACCTACATTCACGGTTACACTAAAGAATTTTATTGATATTTGAAGACATTATTATCTAAGTAAAGAACAATCATTTTGAAACGACCAATATATTCTGATAAAAATACCCCTGATTATTTAATTAAATACATCTCAGCCCAAGGATCCGCACGTTTTTGTTATGAATCGGGTCGGGCCGGGTAAAGATCCAACCCGACCTACCGACCCGACGACCCAGGTCCTTGTGGTCAACTTGAAATCATGAATAGTGCAAAACTCATACTATAAATACCCCTTCTTGTTTATTTATGGAGGGACCAACATTTAATTCGATCACAAAACACTCTGTATTTACTTCGTATTCAATATTATTCCAATCATATTATTGCAGTCATATTTAGTCTCATATTCTACAAAGCAAATGCGTATATATTCACTGATCAATTTGAACTACGTATAGACTTGATCTTATCTAATTAGAACATAGGCAGCTTGACTTCGTCAAGTTCAGTCAATAATCTCATTTGATAAGTTTTGGTTTGGCACATTTGGATCGTTGATTCGGTTCGAGTTAGCCCAACGAAATTCGAGCTAAATTATATTCCCATCTAAAATATATTAAGGAAAATATGATCATGCCTTCCCAACTTTTGAAAATGGGTTAGAAAACAAATGGAAAACAGAGGTGTGATTAATTAGAGTATTTTTCTACTCAAAAAAAAAAAATTGGAGTATTTGTACATGTACACAACATTACGCTTTAATAAAATTGGAGTATTTGTACATGTACACAAAATAACGCTTTAATAATGATGAACCTGACGGCTGACACAATAATCGATACAGAGGAAAGTGGCGAAGCTGAAAAGCCAAAGAAGCTATACTGTATAGCATATAATCTAGCCAATTTCGTATTCTCCATAATTCTTCAATCTCCATCAATGGCAGATAATCTACTAACAGAACAAAGATCCGAATTCATGGTTTCTCCAACCAGCAGCCATGAACATTTCAAAACATCCCATTTCCTCACACCCTCCGTCACCTCCATTAACAGCCCTGTAACCGCCCCTTCATTCAACTCTTCTACTTCCTCCAAAATCAAATGCAAAGAATTACCTTTTAAGCTAAACTTTCGTGGGTGGAGATACCCACAGGAAAACTGGAAAAAATGGGCTCATAAAATGCGAACTTTACACCATTCCACCTGGAAAAGAGCTGAGATTCATGACGCCATCATGAATACCACGTTCACCGTTCATCGACACGATGATCTCGTATTCGGGTTCGTCGAAAAATGGTGTCCCTCGACAAATTCCTTCGTATTTCCGTGGGGAGAAGCAACAGTCACGTTAGAAGATATCATCATGCTCGGGGGTTACTCTGTTTTGGGGGACTCTGTTTTGAGCCCTCCTGGAAATGGAGAAATGGAAGAAACAGTAAAAAAGTTATTTACCGCACGGTCAGCTATTTCCAGTTCTAAATCAAGGAAACCTTCCCAGGGAATGTGGATGAATAAATTCATGAACAGTGGGAGTGAAATCGAGCACGAAGCGTTTCTTGCGTATTGGCTTTCCAGATTTGTCTTTCCATTTTGGCGCGATGTAATAGGGAGAAATGTAGTCTCCATTGCTGTTCACTTAGCTAGAGGGACTAAAATTGCACTTGCACCCGCCGTTCTTGCGAACATTTACCAGAGCTTGACCTTATTGAAAACTCGTGTTGTTTCCGCGAGAAAATCTGGCGGAAAGAAACGCCAGGAAGGCGAAATTACAGTTTCGGCTCCATTAGCACTTTTTCAGATTTGGGTTTGGGAAAGATTTCCATCCTTACGACCACCAAACCATAATCCTGTTGGCAAAAGTGAGCCAAGATTTGCCAGATGGCATAACTTGAAGAAATTGGAAATCAAAGATCTTTCCCTGGAAATAGATTCTGCTGATGAAAATTTTCAGTGGCGGCCTTATAGTGCAGTTTTGAGTGAAATTTACAAGGATACTGGATACTGGGCTTTGATTGAATCTGATTTGAGTGAGGATTTAGAAGGGGCTGTTCGATGTTTGAGGACGAGTGAGCTTGTCGGCCTGGAAAAAAATTGCATAGAGCAGTATCTGCCACATCGTGTATCCATGCAATTTGGCATGGATCAGGACCTTCCAGGCCATGAAAAACGAGTTAATGCGAACCCAGAGAATGCTTGGAGGAATTACAGTCGACCGATTAGAGATGTAAAGATTTACGTTCCAGGACGCCTTTATGAGCCTGGTGTTACTACACGGTACTTTAAATGGTGGAAAGAACTATCAGAACACGACTTTGTTCCTCCACCTCCCGGTTTTTCGCCAAAATGGAAGAGGGATCAAACGAATTCAAATTTCACGCCTCGAGAAATTGCTAAAGGGCAAAGCACTTCAATTTCTAGTGCTGAAAAAGATGTTAACGCTGGCTCGTGTGAAAAGGGTAGTTTTAAGAGTTTAAAAAGGAAATTTGCTGTAAGCTCATCATCGGACGATAGTGCCCCTGTTTGTACTCCTACTGGTTTTGCTCCAAAGGGTAGGAAGGTGGAAGTATCGGATTCAGGCATTTTGGGGAGTGACAAAGTAGTAGTTGAATTGTCCGACAGTGGAAGCAATGGGAACAGTCAGTCTAGAGATGAAGCTCGAGATGAAGGGCCCAATCGTTTATCTTCCACAAAAGATAATGGAGATGTTGAGGAGACGACATTATCGGCTGATAATTGCCCTGTTTCTACTCCTACTGGTTTTGCTCCAAAGGGTAGGAAGGCGGAAGCATGGGGCTCAGGCATTTTGGAAAGTGAAAAAGTAGTACTTGAACTGTCTAGCAGTGGAAGCAATTGGAACAGTCGGTCTAGAGACGAAGCTCGAGTTGAAGGGCGAACTCGTTTATCTTCCACAAAAGATAATGGAAATGTTATGGAGACGACATTATCGGTTGAAGCTGCAGAACGTGACGTAAGGTACGGAATGCAGAAAGAAGTTTCAGAAGGATGGGTAGATGGCCTGGAGAGTAGAAGTGGAGATATGATGAGTGGTATCAAAAGCAGCAAATCTGAGGGAGCTGGATTAGGACTTGAAGAGAGGATCAGAAATATTGAAAAGCTGTGTGATTGGTTAAAATCAGGAAAATTGAAGATTAGTTGTAAAAGAAAATGACGTTTTTTTGGGTGTTCTTTAGGAGAGGGGAGAATGGCTTTTGAGTTTTTGATTCAGTCTGTAATTTAAGACGAGGTATGTTTTGCTCTTTCTTTTGAAAATGGCCATACAAAGTGTTAAGGTGTATATTTTCTGTATTAGATGTATCGGCCCATATAGTATAGCTGGTTCAAACACGTCCGTATTGTACTGAGTATTGCACATTGGTAATGCTTGTACCTTGATCAATGTGAAAGAAAAAGAAACATGGAAAATGCGAAAAAAATGATGCTCGTTTATTCGATGATCGATTAGATATTGTAAAAACAAAATTACCTTTTCTATATCTCAAAAAAATTAGAGAACAACACTGGTACAAATTACGGGGCCTCTCGACAAGAATGATGCTGACAATTTCACATACAAGAAATGATATTTAAGGCATGTTTGCTCCTTGGTATAATACAACAGATGTAATCTCTGAGATCGTACTATCTAACAAAGTTGCTCTTATGTGAGGTCATCCATGTAGTGGTTCCTCGACAAAGACAGAACAGATATAGTTACATTGTCTCAACATTTCTCCTCCGTCATGCGTTTTTGGCCTACAAGGACATTGTAACAATACTAGGTGAGGGGGAGAATGATTGTTTAGTAACTTAACCTTACATTATTCTCTGGAGGTCCCGAAACAATCATAGTCGTGTATGTGATCATGATCATGTGCTTTGTTACTGATGTGGGGTCCGCCATATACGAACAATTGTGACAGTCCCTAAACGTTGTGTACATGAGACTCTAAGGTGCAACTTCCAATCTAGAGTAAATTACATACACTCTTGCAAGAGACCTAATTACGAAAAATTCCCTACCGTTTGAGAAATTACCATAATTTCTGCTATCACCCCTTGTCAGTAAACACATACTAGAATTACACGCTTTATTACAATTACAACCCCGGGGGGTTTTCAAGTTATCAGGATAGAGGTATCTTGACAATTTGCAAAACCTCAATGCGCTCATGGTAATTACCCAATAAGTAAGTGCGCTCGTGGTAATTACCCAATAAGTAAGGGGGCGTGCATGAGCCATTAATCTGACTAAACCTAGAATGACCATACAATTTTGAGGGTGATATCCTACTAATGAATTATATAGTTAGGTAATACCTTTTTAAGATACTTTTTGTGGAGCTTCATGGCTCCCGTGCAAGCTTTTTTAGCGTCAAGGTTACCGGTAATGTCGTTCAGTATCTAAAATTTTAACATGAAGAAGCACCACATCAGCGGACTATCATAAACCTATCAATATACTAACACCACGTACCATAAAGTTCCAATAGTAGGGGGGCGGGGGATGATGTAGCTGATCGAGCTAACCTTAACAACGTCATCCAAGCCTCGGGCTTCGGTTAACTTAGAACTCTTATCCTTTAGGACACTGGCTACAAGAAAAACAGAAATAGGGAGCGGCTCAGCACCATTTTTGCCTCCATTTCTCCTCATGTTTTCTCGTTCGAATTTTCCACACTGCCTTATAGACTTGGCCTTTCCTCTAGACTCCTCTGTTTTTTCACTAGCTAATTCATGGTCCTCGTACATGGAAAATAAATCGGGGTCGTACTCTAGGGCCCACATCATCTGTTAAAAAATATCAACTTTTTAAGAAATTGTGAGAAGCATTAATGATTTTAAGTATCAATTTAGCATCAATAGTAGATAAGTTCATGAATCAGAGCGCAGAAGTGTGATGAAGTGAGTATATGATAAGTTAGTGAACATAAAAGATACTTGAATATTGTTCAATAAAAACGGTGAAAGAAAGGACAAAGGTACAAGATATGAAGAGTTACCTCCCAAAGGTATAATGAATCACCAAAAGAGAATTCTCGACGAAACAAAACCATAAGCATTCGGAAAGCAAACAGATAATCACCCCCACCAAGAGTTTCTGTTCTCAACATCAAAGATGGCGCCTTTGTTACTTTTTGGTTGAGGAAATTGAATTTAATATTTACATTTTAAAAAAGAAACAGAAAAACCATATCATGAACAGTTAATTATAAATGTCAATGGCGCCCAGAGATTGTAACATCATAATATTGGGAAGATTGAATAGAAAGAGGCACAAAACATTTAAGTGTTATATATTGCAAATATCTTCAATGAAAAGTTATATAAAGATTGACAAAACGTGGAAAACAATACGGGTAGAGAGGGTATACCTAAGTGCTGATGAAGTTTAGGATCAAGAACTTGGGTTACTGAAGCAAGATTACCTAGTTGTGCCTCCACACCTACAGAGTTCTCAGTGCATCTGAAATTTCCTCGCTTCAAAGAAATTTCAAATAACGACAAATTTTATAAGCAGCTGAAAAGTAGTAAGCAAAAGGCATTAGACAGCTACAAAATTCATCGACAATTAGGCACGATAAAGGACAAGAACACAAGTATTGCAGTTTGTTCAGGCCAAATTAAATTCCAGAAACAATGCAACTTTACACTTCCAATATAGGAGAAACTACACTCAAACCGTCGTGAAATGTTGCTGTGAAATGTTCAAATCTATTGCAATTTGAGGCCAAAGAAAAAAAAAAAAGGAAAATGAAGGCCACACAAATTCGTCTGTACATCATGTTTGAGCTGGCAAGAAATGAATAAGTTAAACATTTTATCAAATTAATTACAGTTACATGTTTTAAACTGTATCCTGATATTATAGGCTACTCAGATGTGAAGCCTTTTGAAAACAGAGCATAACATAAACAGAGGATAACTTTGAAAAATAATTAAAAGGAAAACTAATAAAATAAAGAGACCTTTTGTCATTAAATAAACCCCAAATTCATGACATGACAATGAGAACGAATGGGGTCACTGAGAAGCGGTTACAACAAAAAGACCATTGGAAGCATAACAACAGTATTCTGCTCATAAAAGAAATTATGGACAGTTTGCTTAAATACCATAGCAAGATTGCAATATAGAGAAGAAGGTTTTTAGCTTACAAGTTACAAGATTTAATGCATGGAAATATTACATGTCAACAATAAGGAAGCATCATATATAGAAGAAGGGAAAAAGGAATAAAAAATGCTACCAATCTCCGCATCAAGCGTTCAAAGCACCAAAATGCATCCGCTTCATTCTCAAGGAGAATAATCATAGGAGAGCAAAGGTCACTCATACCTGCTCAACATGCAAAGCTTCAAATCAAGCGTTTTGTAGCAATTACCAGATATATAATAGTTACTTTCTCTTTACTCCGAGATGACTTCGCAGCACATAAGTTATTTACAAATATCCAGAACCACTCCATTGATGATTCCTTAGTAGATTAAGAAAATTACAAGAAATCTTAAAGCAAAGTTAGGTGTGCGGTTATACTTTCAAGTTTAAATTCAAATTCTCTTGACAAACCATAATCACTCTCATAAGGTATTTTTGATCTAGCATAGAAGTAGAATAATATGTATAAATTGCCTTCTTCAGTTAAATGTTTAACAATCTATAATTCTTTTAACTTATGAAACAATTATGTTAAAGTTAGAGGTAGGGAACAGTATATCAAATTTAAAACGCTTTGCTCTATTGTTTTTCAATCAAACTAGGTACGTCAATCACATGCACACAGCTGAAGAAGATTAAAAAGCAAAAGTGACAGAAAATATCCGACAACAAATTAAGTTCTGCAAATGCGACTCACCTTGGCAATACCCAACATCTGAATCAAACCAGGCGTAGACAGCAAGAATATCCCAAAGTTTTGATAAATTATCTTGCTTCTCATAAAACACTAACGTCCTGTCCGTACGGACTACATCAAGACCTGGCATAAATAACAAATCATGGATGAAAAAATCGCAAAGATCAACAAAAAAGTCATCCATGCATGCATATAAATACATGAATTCATATCCTTTTGTGTGAATACTAAGCCACAGGCTATCATATAATTTTATTGTTTTTAAAGAGAAACATAAGCATGCATACTACATTAATTAATTACCAACCTATTTGATGTAGTGTAAGTTTCCACTGAATTTCTTTCTTGTCCAGGGGACAATGCCCATTTGATTGTTTTACTGTTCTGAGGCCATTTGGAGCATCTATTATTGCAAGAAACAACTTCCAAGTATTAGTAACTAATCTGCAGCTATAACTTAGTTCATATACTCTGAGGCTAGCAAACATTATATAGACACTAGCTGAGAATCCATCATTACCATTCCCCTCGGTAAGCGATGCAGGTTCATTTCCAAGATTAATTTGTTGAAGTACAATGGGATCCTGAATAGGTTGGCCATCTTCCATAATTATTGGTGCAGTGACAAATTTCCCGCTCCCAACCAAGGGAAACATTTGCCGACACTCCTCTTTCAACATTGCATACTTTGCTCTAAAAGATACACAAGGGAAAGCACACGATTATTATCTAGAAAATCACTGAATTGATCTGAAAAAGAAAAATTGGATATTCCAATAACTCCAATAGATGGACTACTCAAAGTATATATCGATTTGACCAAGTATCTACACAGCCCGTGCACTTAATTACATCTGCACTGAATGTTTTGATAACTCCAAACAACAGAATGGACAAAATTTAAAGTAAGATATTAATTTGCCTATGTAATCTGCAGAGCATAGTTAACTTCTATACCCTCTACAATAGTTTATATGAACTGAACTAATGAGGTGCAAGTTTAAGGCTCGATTCCACCTGAACTTCTATACCCTCAAGAAAATTATTTCTCTCGAAAAGAAAAGTGCATCCCTACAAGGCGCTTCGCTAGCCTTCCTTGCTTCTATAGCCTTTTCTGAAATATTTTGTGTAAAAAGAGGGTCGAAGTTTAGCTTAAAAGGAACTTTAATACAGAGAAACACAAAAAGGAGGAAAATACCAAAAAAGATATTGTCTAGTCATTATAACATACACAGAGTATCATGCAAAGCTACAGTATCCAAGTTAGAATGTCATACAAAGTTTGCTGGTATCCAGGTTCGAACTTTCTCAAGTTCTAAATACAACTTAATTAAGTTAACATGTTTGTTCAGTAAATGTTGAAGCAAACAGTTATATAGTGGAGAATGAAACTGTGTAACTTGGGTAACAAATGTATATTTCTCCGTGCTTTAGAATCCTCAGACCAACATAAATCCTTATCATGCCACAACGCTTAGATTTTAATAATATTCTCATATTTGGACATGCAAGGTATCCTTGGCTAAAAAAGGTAATCATGGAGGCAAAATGATATGAAGTAAGAAGTACCTCCGACGCTCTCGTACTTGCTCTCGTTCATCAAAGCTGCTCTTTGAATCATAACAACCCAATAAGAATTCCCAAACTTCACCTCTAATTGATGGGTGAATCCCCTATTTTTTGTCAAAGAACAATGACAAGAATCATTTTCAAATCATAGTTTTCTTGAATAGTCACTAGAAATTAATCATAATATGGTTTATCAGCTTAATTGGAGCTCTGAAAATGCAATTATAATAGATGATTTAAGACAAATATTATATATATAAACAAAACAAAGAAGGGGATAACATAAAATTTGTTATTTGATAAAATTTACATATTTTCAACAAAAACCAAAAAACTCCACAAACAAAAGAAGATGAAGCTTTTGGCAAGGACAAGGAAGCTATGGACAAGAGAGTACAAGTTATAGATAAAAAAATATAAATCGTTAAAGGGGTGTTTGCAAACTCTAAAAACAAGTGATTATCCACTTAAAGCTTAAAATAATTTATTTGAGAGTGTTTGCAAAGACAACTTTAGCTTCCAATTCTCTAAGCTTAAGCAATTTGAAGTTATAATCTAGAAGTTGGTGATTATGATTTTCTTTAAAATAAACTGAAATTATTTGTGGCATACTTATCCTCCTCCAAATTTAAATAATCCTAAATTATCCTCACCATAATTCAATCTAAATCTACGTCACGCTCAGTTCTTTTCTCCACTCACGCCTCACGCTCTATTTTTTTTTTTCATTTTTATTTAACTTCTTTACTTAATAAGTTAGTGTTATTTCCACTAATTAGTTATGTGCTTAAATATTTCTGTTACTAGAAACATGTTCATCAAATTCGAGTTAACAAAAGGCATAATGAATTAATGATTGATTATATTATTGATATTATAATTATTTTTAGTCGATCAATGGGTTAGTCATCTAATTATTTTGTCAAACTTGTTGAAGAGAGATATTTGGTAATGAGAAATATTTATACTCTTTAAAAATAAAATGTTTTAGTTATTCAACCACTCATGTGACCAAATTGCTAATCGAAAAATAGGTTACAATTGTTAATAAAATAATTTGAGAAAATCAACATTATTGCTGATTTCTTACCAACCATTTCTTTATTATTAACAAATTGATATTACTTAGTTGAATGAGTCATCAATCAATAACTTAAACTTTATCGAGTAACATTTTTATTGATTACTGATTAGTGTATATCTCATTATCTAATGCATTTTCTATAAAAGAATCGGGCTAAGTGATTTAGTGAGTACTTGCCAATTAATAGGAGCAAATCAGTTTGCTCACTTATACTATCAGTTATTTTATTAAAGGTTTTTAACAAATAATTAGTATAAATTTGTAGATGTATGAATAAAATACTAACCAAGAATTATTCAGGAGCAAAAGTACACCTCATTTTACATGATATATATATATATATATATATATATATATATCATACTTTTAATCATCTATAACATTTATAATAAGATAAAATACTTTTAAATAAAATATTTATATTAACTATTTCTAAATAGTTGTTTTTAACAAATATATGCTTATAGGGTAAATTGTTAAAAAAAATCGTAGGAAGATAAATGTGAAAAAAAATATGAATTTTCTAATTTTAGGGGCAATATTGTACTTTTCGAAAAAAGTTAATTGATAATCACTTCTAATTGCAAACATTCCGCAGCAGCGTTTTTCCACTTTCTGCTTGTTTTGCAAACACTACCCACTTTTGCTTCTTAACTGATTCTGCTTCTTTTTCACTAATAATCACTTCTCCATAAGCAGTTGTGTTTGCAAACACCCCTTAAATGTCTAAAGATAACTCCACAAAGAAAAGTCTTTATCAAATAATCTTTAGTTTTTGATGAGCAGGTTTAGAAACATTTACTATAAAGCAGTAGTAATAAACGCAATACAAACAGAAGCTTACCCCACGTTGAATCCGACCAAGTGTTTTCCCTACATCAAGATAACCTTCTGAAGAGAAAGCAGCATTCCACTTCCTGGCACTTAAAGTTCTGCCAGCCTAATCATGTGGAAAAAGAAATTGCTTCAGAACTGTGAGCAGGTTGAGAACAGTTGGAGTTGAAAGGAAACAGAAATGGACAAGATTCTAAAGAAAATCCAAATTAAACTCCCAGTAATAACAATGCGATTGTACTCTGGTTTTACAATAGAAAGAAACATAATTTAGGGGAATAAATTGCTGGATTCCTCAACAAACACGCCAGAGTTCTAGCCTGGACAAGTTAAACAATACTACTTCAGAACAAGCTATTGTTCCTTATTTGGAGATCTCGAAATTTAGTTCCACCATGTAGGGAAAGAAATGAACATGCAGTCCAACCTAGCTAGCATATGTACTAGCCTTACATCTGGATCCCTATAGAAATGCAAATAATTTGCTCTGGTCATACTGCTAACAATTTGTTGTGTATGACATAAAATGCAGACTCTTTGTTGTTGTTTCTAACTCAACCCGAATGCTTTTGCTACTTCTTTCCAGCTATTACAGATATTTGCAGTGTCCATAACAGCTTGACAGGCAATTTCTCCGTTCAGATTATCGACCCCTTAATTTCTTTTTATGCTCCACATCAATTCTCTCCCTTGCACACAAATATATGTTCAACAATACTGCTTCCTTTTTTAAACCAATACTAGCATAAAAATTAAATGTTGTAGCAAAAAATCTACCACAAGTTAGGTATAATTTTGGAGAACTCCAAAAAGTATGTGTATATTTAGTACCCAGTGGTAGTTTGATTAAGTACCTGTAGGTGGTAAATGTAATGGTTTAGTAATGACAACTTCAACTTACTAAATATCATACATTATTTGCAATGGCACTTCACATGAATGCTAATAAACAAAATTAAAAAGATAAACTAAACTCAAACTAATACACAGTTGAGGAGTTTACAAGTTGAACATTCTTGCATCCCAATCAATTCATGAAGTAAAGTGCATAAACCAGTTAGCCGGCAAACAAGACTCCACACATTTCACTTCCTATAAGTAACATTGAACAATGATTGATAGGATCACTGCAAAACCATTATGGAACGAAAGCTTGCTCAGAATAACCTTCATTGACCATTGTTCTTAACCACAAAATCAGCACAAACTTCAACTCAATATACTCTAAACACAAAATTCATCAAAAACGGGCAGGTAGGAAATGAGAAAAAAGCCACAAGATATCATGACATGTAAATTTAATACTTATGAAGGCAAAATCTTCCAGTCAAAAGGAGTCCTCCCATCAAATATCATACTTCAAAGAAATCACACACCAAGGCAAAGTACTATTTCGACTCGATCTAGCATAGAATTACCTATCGATCATTCATGACAGAATCAAAAGGATGAACAAATTCTGCGACCATTTTTTCCAAAGTTAAAACAAATTGTGCAAACTCCAACAACAAATCCAGATGATACCACTTAAAAGCATCCTGATTCCACAAAGAACTCACGAGAAACTAAAAAAAGAGAAAAAATCAATCTTTTTAAAAAAAATAAAAAATCAAACCTTGATCCTGAACTTGCTTTGGGGAACATCAGCGGTGCATTCAGGACGTACTTGATAATAAGAATCAGCGGGAGTTCCTGCGTCCCTCCACATTCTCATATATCTATATATGTATGTATCTATCACCCACGAAACACAATTAAACTCTTCCTTATAAACCCCCAATTTAAATTCTCCTGAAAAATTAAAGAACAAGGCAAAGGAAATATAATTCCCAAAACCCAGATCAAAGTTCAACAATACAACATCACCCCCAAGGCCACCAGATCAATAGCTGGCCTTTTTTTACAATGATTCCGGGGACCCTTTCAAACCAAGAAAATTTATTAATTATTATATATATATGTATATATAGATATAAATTTGCAAAAACCAATGACAGTTGTTTCGTTGTGGTCGTCTTTTATTTGTTTTTGCAGTCGGGGGAGGTTGGTGAAGAAGGTTGTCTATTCTTGGGAATGTCCGACCCGACCCGATCCGATCACACATCCACAAACGAATACCCGTTTATACGTCGTCGTTTCTTGTTTGTTATATTTTTCTCTGTCTAAAAGTGTTTATTAAGGAAGACTACTTAAAGTGCCATGCTAGAGCGAAAGTGACGCGGGGTCGAGGGAGTCTGTGTCCACTCGCCTTGATTCGCGGGTGCTTTACAATGGCGGGGGGTTGGAGCGTTCTAGCCACGCGCTGCACGTGATCGTGCTGGTGGAACAACAGAATATAATACAGGGTCGGGCTATTTGGGTCAATTTGACCAGGAATGGGTCCACTTTGTGGATCAAAATCGTTTTAATGGGTCAATGAGGAGTGGGGCCTTAGCCCTTAGCTTTGAACTGGAAATGTCGGTTTCTACATTCTACTCTTGGACTGGTTCATATTTACTATGAAGACTGGTGTAATCGGGTCGGATCCAAATTGAACTGATGAAGGCCCGATGTTGGTTTTGGATCGTGATTACCTATGTTTGGTTTCATTGTCAAACATACCGCTAGCCCAAAAGTTAATATTGGGCCGCGTAGGTCATTCAACCCAATACAGGCATGCAAAACCCAGCCAGAATGGCTTTTAAACCATTTACCCTGCATTAGTTCCAAGTTGATAACGTTGAACACCTTTGATCTGAAAAATTCAATTTCAAACTCAATTTGGTCGAATCTAAATATAATTTATAAGGCGAGTTATCAAATCCACGTGTCATATGGATTATATCAGGATTCAATCAAACTAGGTCGAGGTTGTCAGACACTAGTTTAATTTTCTAATGACAGATAAGCAAGGCATGTCATGTCATTAGATAACGAGTTTCGTTACTAATGTGACATCATTATTCTTACTTTCCCTTTCTACAAACATATACATATGGACTTGCATGAAATAGTTTGGAAAAGAAAATGCTCGAAAAAGTTTGTCCATAAGGGCTCGTGATGTTTTTCAATCAGTATAACTAATGGAACTCATTCAAAATCAGTATTCGCGGTTGATCTATTCCACGATCGTGTGCCAGTTAAAAGATCGACTCATTCAACTTTCACTCTATTATTCGACTCCATCAAAAATTATCTAAGGTCGTTTTTTACAAAGGCAATCAATCGAGCGTAAAAACACAAACGTAGGCCGATTAGTGTAAGCGAGCAACGCCTGAACAAGGCCCAATGGTTCTTAACTTCTTTCCATTCTTGAACATGTTTATGCATCGAGGAACTGATACTTTACAGAATATCATAATGAATAGACAAAACTTGCACCAAATCTATAGTGCTTCTAATAGTATTAAAGACTCAGCAATATTCCAGTTCTTTTTCTTTAGATTCCAATTCCCAAAGTGCAAGACATGAACAATTCTTGATCATGGTCAAGTAAAGTATAAACTACAAGAATAAGCTACTACCATAATGAGTTCTATTAAAAAAAATACCATTTATGCTTTGCACTGTAAGAGAAGAAATCCGAAAGGAGGCAGAGAATAACAAAAAGAAGCAAAAGCTTCAGTTCTACAGCTTGTAAAGTTCATGCAACTTCACCTACAAATACCCTTCTTATCATTCCTCAATTACTTCAATAGCCCCAATAAAATAACACTTGAAGATTTTCAGTATACAACACTTGAATTCTCTCCCAATGGCTCAAACAATTTTAACATTCAAACGAAGGGCTATTCGTTTTTTGGGGATTCTAAGTGTTTTCTTGCTGATCCAGAAAGGTAATGCATATGATTACAAGGTTGGAGGTCCAAGGGGTAGTTGGACAGTTCCTAGTGATCCTAATGCTGCCATCTACAATCAATGGGCAGAAAAGAACCGGTTTCAAATTGACGATACTTTACGTAAGTATACTTACTTCTCGTGAAAAACTCTTGAATGCACCCGGTGTCGGATGCACCAAAAGGTCTGGATAATGCCACATCAGTGCATAGTGTATGTTACTGCTGATGTGGCGATAATCCAGACCCTTTAGTATTCAACACCAGGTTTATAAAAGAATTTTCCGCTTCTCTTCACCCTTATTTTCATAAAGCATTGTGCTTGATGAACAACAGAACAAGTACTTGTTTGCTCCAAAGAAAATGTTAAACTTCATACATTTAAGGAGAGACCACGCAATTAGGGGGTTGGAACTTGGAAGTGGTGGTCGGCCCTCTCATATATTTGTAATCCCAAGTTTTATATGTAAACTTAACTTGAATCCACAATTTTGCCTCCTTTCGAACTCCATTAGAGGTCAAACTTTCTATCCCCACCCCAAACTATATAGTAATTTGTACTAACATTCACTTCTTTTTGTTGCAGTGTTTGTATATGATGCTAACCATGACTCAGTACTGCATGTAACAAAAGATGACTACACAAACTGCAATACAGAAGCACCCCTTGAAAAGTTCACTGATGGGCACACTGTTTTCAAGTTCAATCAATCAGGGCCATGTTACTTCATAAGTGGAGTGGCTGATAACTGCCATAAAAATGAAAAGTTGGTGTTGATTGTAATGGCGGATAGAAGCAAAAGCAAGTCGAACGAAACGGTGTCGTCTCCTCCTCCTTCACCGTCTGCTGACATGGCGCCTCCGGCTCCTGCTCCTGCCGGCGAAGAATCGCCTCCTCCGGCTCCCTCTGATAAGTCTTCCCATTCTAAGAATAGTGCTTCTTCAATTGTCGCCGGTGGTATTGGAACAGTTGCAGCCTTTGTTGGTGCATCACTTGTTCTGGCTATTTGAGGTTGAAAATGGTTTCTGAATTTTTTTTATTTCTTTTTCTTTCTGTTTTTGGCTTGTTTTCATTGTTTTGAGTGTGGATAGAATGATTTATTTGTTCGATACAGTTGAGTAATAAGGTGGCCGCTGTGGTGAGATTTGCAGGCCGTTTTCATATTTGTTTATGATCTACACAATGCACAATTAATGAAAATAAATTCTTATACATTTGGTTAATGATGTTCATTTTATATCCCCCCACCCCAAACGCACAAACAAACTAATGTTTTATTGAAGAAACTTGTACACCTTAACATGTAAAAGTCATAAAAAAAATATTCAACTTTCAGAAGACTGGAAATTCAATTACAACGCCATGAAAGCACACATAGGCATGATTAATCGATGGTGACAATCACATAAAATAACTGAGAAATATGGTCATTTTAAAAAATGAAGATAGAACCTGTTCGAGGACCACCAAATTTAAAATAAAGCTTAACCTCCATCAAAAACATCTGAAAGCTAGTACAACGCTATGATCGAATTAATTTAACTGATGGTCTCGAGCTCGACTAGAGGGTGTGTATACAGATACTTGGTTTTCTCTTTACAACACTAAATTCAACTTTTGATCAAAAGTTTTTCCCAAGTTCAACTTTTTTCATCATCCTAATACTGTGGTGCAGAATTGAGTCCAAGATCCCAGCAACCTGGAAAAACATCCAGAATAAAGTTAGAAAAGACAACCAAAAAATGGGAAAAGAAAAGAATGTAGAGGGAAAATCGAACACCAACCGTGAAAACACCTCCAATAATAGCGCAGACATTCGTAATAAAGTGCGAAAAAGACTTGGAGTTTTCAGTAATTAAGACCTGATTTGAGAAGAAAAGGCAAAATAATTGGGCACAGTATAATACGCCATCAAATGAGGAAAAAAATAGGCGGATTGCATACCTGCATTGGTGATAGCTCAAAATGAAATTTTGCAACAGGGATGTCAAGGCTGTGGACCAAACTACTGTGGGCAGTATACTCATATTCCTCTACTAGTTTATAAGATCTTGTCATCACCTCAGTTTTCACAACTTGGAGATAATGCTCAATCTGCAAATGCATAATTTTTTTTAATGAATTTATTGCTAGATCATTGGCAATGATAGGTAAAATAATTCGAAAAGATTCACTAACAGTAAAGAAATGCGATCTCTGTTTCACCCACAGTCAGACAATATATCCATACAGAAGAAAAGGGAAATAGTGAGGGCTAGATTCTCATAAATAAGGGAGAGAATTCAATTACATAGATCAAGGAAAAGAGAAGGATCAAATATTTGTGGGTGGTGTAGCAAGCTGATTGACCAATATACACCACGAGGTCTATCGTCAATGGTAAATATTAAACTCGGTAGCAACCCATCTTCAACATTTTTCAAATTTCCGGAAACAAAACAAAAACTAATTTGCTTCTCGGAAATAGTATTGAATAAATAGCTCAACTTGTAAGCCTTCTTCAAGGAACCACGTCACTTTTCATCACTTAACATGAAAGGATGGAGGGTGATATTACAGATTTGATCATTTTAAAGGCGTCAAAATCACAAATTTAAGAGACATGCTGAAATAAAAAGAATATGAAACATGGACAGGCTTTGGAAGGGGATAATGAAGCAAATAAAAAGAGGGGAACTTACTGTTACATTTGCATTGGATTCGCTTGGATTACTGATATATGGCAAGCCATTCAATCGATCATGGCTTCCACCAAGATGTGGCAGCAACCTTTTCATGTCACTCATTACCCGTGGAGTGATCTTTCTACCAAAAGAAAAATGAGATATAACATGGGACATGTTCATCTGAGAAGCATCAAAAGAATGAGCAGCTGAACGAGCAGATATGATAAGATTTCCAGGAACCTGCATTATACAGAGCAAGCTAGATTTGCATAAAACAAATTCTTGAATGCATATATTTTTCATGTGTGAATGTATGCATGAATTTATGAGTGACTATTCTCTAAGTCGTAAATCCATCTCTAAGTGATGTAACCTTACCTTCTTCACACGTACAAAACCCTCAATTCTACACCCTCCCGTTAAAGGTGCAGGCCTTTTTCCATTATCTTTCATCTCAGTGGGATGACTATCTGAAGCCTTTTGAGATTGCAAAGAAATAGGTGCCACCAAATCCTCCATTGTCTGCAAGGACCAAATTTCGTTCAATTTCATCTAGAAGGATTTAGTGAGATCACCAATTTATATATGGGTAATACCACAGTGTCCTGGGACTTCTTGATAGTTAAGCAAGGAAAACAATTATAGAACCAAAATCGTTCCAATCCACCAAATTTTCTGATTTTGGGAATTTTGAACCATATAACCTTTCCCAGCTAGAACTGTAAGCATTCTCACCTTGACTAAGGTATCTGTATCCCTATCGCCATAATATGACTCATGATCGTGGTGGCCATGATCCTCTCTGTGCCCCAGGAAGGGAGTAGGGGTGAAAAAGACAATGAAAAGCAGTTAATTGAAAAACATACATTCAAATCACAGAAAAGCTGATTACTGGAGGAAACCACAGTAAGTCAACAGCATTCAATATTGTAACCAGGTATCCAATCAGACTAAATATTGCATTTATAATCAAGTAAACAACATATAACCAAAACTTTTCTAGAAAGCACCTGAGAAGGAAAAAACTAGAAGAAATAATTACTTACTTTACATCACTTCCTTTACGGAATATGCGAATAGATGGATATCCTTGTATGTGATTCCTGCACATTTGTATCAAGAGACTTAATAATAGAAAAGATGATAAAATGAAGCGCAGAAACAACAAGAGTAATATTAGGAATAAAGGGCTTCCAAAACTTGGGAACATGGATATCACACAACCTCCATGAAAAGTGAACCATGAAACATAAAAGTACAAATGGATATGACAAGCAAAGGTGTAAACCTCACCCATCGAACGCTAAAAAAATTATGTACTAATGATTGAAAACCAAGGCTACCTACCGAATTCCTCTTATGAAGTATATAGTAAAAATTGTACTATATGTCCAAATCATAACAAAACTTGAGAATGCAAATACTATATAGCTGCAGATAAACATGCTCAGTAACCAAATATGAGAACATGACTTCGAATTATTATCGTGAAAAACAATTTATCAAAGCTTATAAACCATTATCTAGAGAGTACCGTCTGCACAAGTCAACTTCTTCAGTGCAATCAACCTTCCCCATTAGTATACGTCCATCAATTTCTGGGTCATATCTAAGAAAACGTTGAAGGTGAGGTTTTAGAACGTAGCAATACCATAACAATGCTAGTTGCTCCCTCTCAGCATAAAGGGAAATTCAGTAAAAAAAAAAAGATTCTCTCAATAAGCAAATACATGGATGAGATGAGGGATTATACCTTTCTCTTATAATTGTGGCTGCTTTCTCCCATGAAGGTTTCTGAGCAAAAGAGGGAGACAGGTTATGCAAATTAAAATTATCCACCAGTGTGAAAGTTCAAAAATGGATGAGATTGAGATAGAAATTTATGGCTAGCACAAACAATTAAATAGATGAGGAATACCAGGCGATTGCTCCAATAGCACCAAGGAGCATAAAAATTTACTACCAAAATAGCATGCCTGCCAAAGAAATATTTCCCAGACATCAGAAGTCTATAAATCAAGACCTTCATACATGCAGATGTAGCTGAAAAGATAAAAGGGATGGGAAATAGAGAAAGGAAATCGATTAAAAGATACTCACTGGTGTGAAATACTATCAAAATTGCGTGAGTTGAGCTTAACAGAACCTTCTCCATGCTCTTCATCAACTTCCTCATCATGCTTAATTGCTTTGGCAATGGGCCCTGACCGAAACTCAGGGCCAGTAGGCTTTAAGTTTGAATCTATTGAATACTTGACGACAGTCTTAGTTATATTCAACCTATTCTGATGAAAAATGGATGAAGTTCAGAAAATACACAATCACTTTTGAAAGAAAAAGAATTTAATTAGTATATGAAATTATAGATATCTTTGAAAACAAATGAGCAGCATGATAAATTTATTGTTTTTCTTGACCTTTAAAAAAAAAAAAAAAAAAACTGTTGATAAAGCACTCAAAAAGATATTGGAAGTCACATAAAACCCAAGTGTAGATGCTATCTCTTACACCACCAATTTTTCGACCTTGTAACAAGCCACCAACCTTTCAGTGGTCAGAATCATTAGTTGATGGTCAGAATCATTAGTTGACAGGGTTTAACAACTAATGAAGTACCTAACCTACTAATTTAATGACATCTGCTTGATTAATATACACACTGGAGTATAGGTAAAAGAGTGAAGGAAACACGAAGTTTGCAGTTTGCACTCCACAATCACCACCTGCATTCCTAACCTCTCTGGAACACAACTTACCATCGCACCCTGGAACATTTCTGGACCCCATTAAAAGATCGACTCTTCTAGTTCACTTCAACAGTACCATATCGAACAAAAACCTATAAGGCTTCAAAACGTCCACGAAGCCATCCAAAAAACCAATAGAGACACACTGGCGAAAGGGGAATAAATTCCATTACAGTTTCACCCCCAAAGTCATCCAAAAACTGTCGTGGATGGCTCCTAAGTAAGATGTTTTTAATACTTCTAATTAAGACATCTCAAGGTAAAAATAAGAAAATCCTCCCGAAAGGTCTTGATAAACATAAACACACTCTTCTCATTGATTAGGATAAGTTCGTCAACTCTTCAGGTCTTTAATAACCAACTGTGGAGTAGAGAATTATTTGTACTTTTAACACATGAAGTGGTCGTCTAGTCACTTTAGTCCACGTTAAAGTCAAAGATTAGGTTCCTGTATCTTGATACCCAATTACCTCCTTATTTTCAATCAACAAATCAAAAGCTAATCAGGTGCTGAAAGACAAAACACTTGGTGTATTCAATAATAATCAAAGATATATATAAATCCTAAAGAATTTACTTAAAGATACCTGATTAATATCTATCCCGAGACAGTAGATTGTTAATTGGGCATCATTTACTATTTCAATTTAATATGAATAAAAAGGAAAGTGGAAGTATATTTCCATGTGAAAAGAAACAGAGTCAGGAACAGACTCATCTCCAAAACCAACCATATCAGACATCACTGCAGAAAGTACATTGTTCCCCTTATGGCTGAAAGGGAGATTTTTAACTTTGTGAAAATTTGTCAACATCATTGACATGAGATACTAAAATGCTAGACATGAAAGCTCTAAAGTACTGTTGCTCTTGTAGATATAGTGTAAATGAAATCAATGAACTGACTTACTGTTCCCAAGACATCACTGACATCGATAGAGGCAAATTCACAAGACAATGCCGGAAAGCTACAAGAAAAATAAGGAAGTTACTGATAGAAATTTAATAAAAAGAGTTCCAACAGAAGAACTCAATTAATGTCAGATGAGATGTCAAAATATAGACCTGTAACTGTGATCTAGACAGAAAGCAGTAAATACACCATGTCAATTAATATTATGATGCTTAACAAATAAAGAGGGCTACAGTTCATTGTGTGTCTACAAACTTTTGCTTCATAACCACAGAATTATAAGTATCAACCACGATCAGAAAGTATAGGATCTGAGTAAATCATGGGCATCATTTTGGTGGAATTTTCTAGGACTTCTGCCATTGGCTTTTCGAGAGAGGGGGGGGGGGCATGCAATAGAAGTACATAAAGCTGTCACCAGAAAAGGAAATAAAGGTTAATAATGAAAGACGAATTTTAAATTGTTCAAGATTTCTGATGGAAGAAGGAAAACAACTTTGTTAAAAGCAATAATGATACAGCATGAGGGGAAGGAATTGTTGATTGTAGCTTTATATCATGAAATTTCAGTCACCAAATAGGTTTTTTAAAGTAGCTAAATGGCTCCAGTAACGTATTTTTCTTTATTTGAAATAAAAAATGAAAGGACGAGAAAAATTGAGGATAAAAAGAGTTTTGAAATCTATATTTCTTCACATGAAAACTCGACATTCCCATATAGCTAAATGCCAAACATGAATTGTCCTTGCAGAGTTAGAAATAAATAATAAAAAAAAGGAAAAACAATCAACTAATGGCCTGTGAATACGCTCTTTCACTTAGCTGAGAATAGAATGGATACTCCTCGGATTATCTCCCAGGGTTTCTTATGGATACTAAAAGGGAAGAAGGTATAGAGAACACCAAATAAGTAAAACAAAATACATTTGCAATGAAATTTTACCTTATATTGAAATGAATTTGCAAAAAGTCGCCATCAGAGCTCTTGTCAACAATAATTGCTGTAGAGGTGCTCACTCTCATATACTCATTCAGTTCCTACATATGACAGTAATCATAAGCAGAGATAGGACATTTTACTATGTGGCACTGGTGCAGAAAGGAGCACTTAATATGGTAAGAATTAAAAGATAAGAAAGCGATCCCTGCTGAATAAATGATAAATAGCAAAACTTTAACTGAGTTTTGTTATGCATGAATCTGTTAATCATTGACAAATGAGGAGAAATTCCCTACCATTCCAAATAGAAAGATCATGGAAAAGGCTGCTAGAATTGATAATCCAGCACCTGATAGTGACGCCTCAGTCAAGTCTCTGGGAATTTTCCTGTAAAGAAACGTGGAGCCCAGTTTGAGCATATCTTACTTACGTGGTATACAAAAAAACAAAAAAGCATATCTTCCAACGCTAGTAGAATCAAAGACTAAGAAACAGCTGCAGTTGAATTTAGAATCAGAATTCTGCCAAACAAAATTAATCTCAAAATTGAAAGGAAGAAATAAAGTATGTTAAAGACTATCTTTGGGATGCCGTCATCTTCATGTTCCTTAAGATTTGGAAGACTTTAAGTGTAATGTCAAATATTTATCACTTATATAACGCATTCAGGGTGTATGAGCCTTCAATAGCATAAAATAACAGTTGTGGCTGGATAAAATGCTTTAAAAGTAAGTTGAAGGTTGAACCCTCAGAAGTCCCCAAAATGACTCTATCTAAATGTATTCATTCTGATAATCTGAAGAGTCTAAACCATACATCAAATACCAGGCTCGCCATTTCTCTTCACACTTTAGAATACAATAGATAACCTTCTCATTTATCAGTAGCTTCAATCAATCAATTAACAAATCAAGACCAATCTTATGTAATCCAAGGGTGCTAGATTTTGATCTAACTCGACAAGAGTCACCAAAAAATTCAAATTTCCTACAAACTGCAATTAGCAGAAAGCCAATCCATAATGGATATACATCACGCGGAGTGGTGATTCTAATGCCTTTCAACACCGTTGGCGAACCTCGATTCCAGAAAAATTTAGACTGAGTTGTGCTTATATATTTATCAGAAGTAAATTTAGACTGAGTTGTACTTATATATTTATGTTTCATGAAGCCTTTCGACTTGTATATTTATGTTTCAGATGAGTCCAGAAACTCAAGCTATTAATGAAGGTTTAGCGCACACATACATTCCAAGATACACTAGACATGACAAACCATTCATGAAGCCGACAAAATTTCAATAGATAACATTTTGTACAGGAATTGGATCATAAATTGCATATTCCAAATAAAATCCAGGACCTAATTGAATCATAAACATACAACAGAGGAATTCAGAGTCTACCGTTTAAAAAAACACATAGAACAATCAAAATGCAGGGAAAATAAGGAGTGAAATAATATACAGCTAGGAGCAAACAGGTTTAGATAGCAGGAATGATCTAAGAAAATTAGAATTTTAATCAAGAAGTCAATGAAATCTGAACACAATGTCTTCCAACAAATTCAATAAAATCTGGAGAGGAATCGAGAAAATCGGAGCTTGCCTGTAAAAATCCACGGATTTGATTTTACTCGTCGACACCATGATTAATCAATCCTAGATTTGAGGAGAATGGAAATTGTGACCTAAAGTTATTAAAAAATAGAATTGAAATTCATAGATCTGTGGGAAGGGTTACTAAATTTCTAGGCTAAATATATACTGTATATTACACGATAGTACGAAACTGAGGACTATGTGTTGGGGTGGGAGATTTAAGCGGGTTTATCAATTTATTGAGAGTAATTTTTACTGGAGCAATAAAAGAAAGATAATTCTGAAATTACTGGCAAAACTGGGAAATTTTTAGATCCCCGTTTGTTGTGCAGGTGCGCAACGTAAACGGTTGTGATGTCAGCTTCGATTTGTGGAACCCATCTCGGCCCCCACCAGGTGAATATATTTAATATTCAGTCAATTGTATTCTACTTTACGTTTTATGTAATTCACGGGATGAGAGTGTGTGAAGAAAAAAGAACGAGCACGGTGATTTACCTATTTTATTTTATTTTTAATGATAAAAAGTTTAGTAGAGTCGACATTAGTCATCTATTATGAGCCAGGACAGATTTTGGGACTAAGGTTCTTTAGGAAAATTTGACATAGGATTTGGGTAATTTATAATGGATAGCCAGTTATAATATAATGGATAGCCAGTTATAAGGAAAAGTCAAGACACGAGTTTAGATTTATTTTTTTTAAAAGGATATTTTCCCACACTCGGTGCTTATGAAATATGGCAATCGTCTTCCACAATGCAATGACTTGTTTCACGTATAGTAGCACCACAAATCCCAAGAATCGGCGAACATAATTATGTTTTGAATCCTTTTTGAAGAAAATGACTAGAGAATGAATTGAATGAAAATGTGAAATGAGAAGGCTTATTTATAGAGTTTGATGTGTTTAGTCGACATTAAACACATCCATTCGTGCGAACGCCGAACAGGTGCATTCGTACAGTTGCGGCCGCTGACTGTATGGATGCGATCAACTGATCAATATTCGTTCGCTCGATTAATTTCTCATTTATCCTAAAATGGATTTGGCTAATTTAATTCAAATCAATTTTTCCGACAAGTTCGCATACAAAGATACTTACAAATAGTTTACCAACACCGCCCTCACTTCGGCTGAAAGAATTGAACTCGCAACCTTCTGACAGGAAGTGACTCGTTCCTTACCAATTACTTGCACATGTGTTGTCAGTGATTTACTTTAATATGAGCTTGCAGCGGTTGATTTATAATATTGATCAGGTATAGGTTAGGACATATTTTCTTATGTGTTGACAGAGACGGAGGCAGGGGTGGGAACTAATTGCACATGTGTTGGCGGTGACTTACTTTAATATGAGCTTCTGGTGGTTGATTGTGATTTGTGAATCTCTAAAACTTTTAGTGGATCATGGGTTTAACACCTCATTAACCAGCTAATTATATAACATGGAAAATTAGCACCTCCTGTCGAAGAAGCTCGAAATTAAGCTCGAGCCCAAAATGCCTGTTCAAAGGCTCGTAAGACGCCTCGCGAGCTTGAATAAAAAATAATGTTTATTTATTTACTAATATATATAATATATTATTTATTTATTTATATATATAATATAATATCTTTTAATATCATATACGTATAAATAATAATATATTTAATATTTATCATGATTAATTATATATATATTAATACAAAAATTAATAATAATATATAATATAGATATAAGTAAAAAAATTTTAAAAAAATGAGCTCGAGCTCGAGCTCAAAATTCTTTGCTCGAGTTGAGAAATTTGGCAAGCCCAACTCGAGCTCGGATCGTGGCACCACTACAACAAATTAATAAAAGATTCAATTGACATGAAGTGCCGAACTGCCGCACCACTTCTCATTTAAAATGGAAAATCCTGTCACCTTACACTGATGCGTAATATGATTAAATAATAAAATTTGATTAAATATTAAAATATGAATATGTCAGCACTCAGCAGTCAGGGTACCCATAACGGGTTTCGTTGGATTAATTAGCCCACCCTAATCGAAAGCTGATTGATATTCTCATTTTGCTGAGGTAGGGTAGTTGTGTCAATGGACAAATATTTAATTTTATAATTTTCTTAAATTTGTTATTTATCAGTTCTACAAGTGAACTTCTATTAGATTCATCATTAACCACGAGGTGTGGTGTGGTGGTAGTTCACCTCAACTCTTAATCATGAGGTTGGGAGTTCGATCCCCGCCTATGGGATAGAGCACATTTCGTGGTCAACCGTTTAACTCCAATGGGAGAGCTCCCACGGCGAAAGAAATTAGTTATTGCTGTCGATGATGGATACCCTTGGTTCAGACTAAAAAAATTAGATCCACGGTCAACTTGAGCTGAAAGTTTTTATATATTAAATTTTAAAAAATGTTCATGGATACGCATGAAAGTTACATGGTATTTTTATTTAAAAATTATTATTTTATATTTTTATAATTAAAAAACTCTCCCACTTCCCCTTTTTCTCTTTTTTGCTTTAAAAAAATTCCATCATTAGCCCACACACTATGCAACCATTTATATTTCATATACCCACCGTTAGATTATAAAAAATTTTATAGGAAAGTTGTATTATTGGGTAACAAGAGGATACAAAAAAATCTTAAATTATAAAGAAGGTAATAAGAATACTAGTCTAACTAGAAAAATAATAATAATATAATCTAACTAAGAAAATAATAATAATATCTAACATTCCCCTGCAATTGAAACGGGAGGTCACAAATGGTGAAACTGGAACCAAAAACCAAGAAGAGTCGGGACGGTACTCCATTGGTATAGAGAATGCTTTTTGGTAACATCTATTTTCTTTGCCTGCTTGGTTGATAAATTTAATCTTTAAGAGGCAGCTAAAACACAACCAATTTTTTTTTAAAAAAGGAAACAAACTGATAGCAGCGACGGCTAATACACGACCAATGAAAGAAAAAAAAAACTAGCAGCGGCGGAGGCTAAAAGACGGAAAAGATAAAGAGTAGGTTGTTAAACCTAAATCAAATTACAAAAGATTCACCACAGTGAAAAAAGAACAAAAAGAAAAAAAGTATAGGGAGCCAGATGGGGACGACGATGGTAGTGACTGGCGAAAGCGAGAGATAGTGAGGGTGGGAAGAAAAACCCTTTAGCTCGATACCATATTATTAGATTAGAGAAAATCCTGTAGAAAACTTGTGTTACTGAGTAACATATTTATAGAGTTACATATACTTGGTAAACTACTAACTCCTAAACAATGAAAGATCAATACAAGGAAAGATAACCTAAGCTATAAAAATAAATACAATAAAATATATGATAAAGAAAGATTCTATGCTAATCTAGAAGATATATTATAACACTCCCCGCAATTGAAACAGGAGTTTTCTGAACGTTAAGACTGGAGAAAAAATCTAGAAGAGCTGAGACAGCAACGTTCAAACGTTGAAATCGCGACGTTCGTACGTCTCGAGCAGAAAAAAGAAGGTGTTCATTCGTGCAACGAAGTTCAAACGTGGTGTGTTAAATATTCGAGCGTCTAGGGCCCAAAAAGGTGGCGACGACGGTTGCAACTCCAAGTCCTTGTGTGTTAAGGGTGGGCGGCGATAACACAAAATAAAAAGGGTTGCGACTCCAAGTCCTCGTTTTTCAAGGATGAGCAGAGGCAGCAAAAGAGAAAAAAGAAAACTAAATTAGATACAGGCTGAAGCGAGAGATTGAGATACCATGGCTTAAAGTCATGACTCTAATACCATATTAGATTAGAGAAGACCCCGCAGAAAACTTATATTACTGTATAACATATATATAATTACAAGAGAAACGGAATACAAGAAAACCCTAAACTATAATGAAGTTAAAAGATAAATAAGGTAATAAAAATACTAGTCTAACTAGGAAAGCATCAATAATACTAGCCTAACTAAGAAAACAATAATAATATCTAACACTCACTATATTTTATTTTATAACTAGTTTATAAATATTTCATACAAATGCATGTTACATTACATAAAAAAAATTAGCTACTAGAGAACATTATTAAATTCTAGACGAACGGGATACCCTAACCCGACAAATATGAGTCGATATTTTTTAATTATTGGGTCACACAAACCCTATAAGACTCCAAATAAGGAGAGAAAAGTTACAACTTGTGACAGCTTAAAATTGAACCAAAACCTCTCACGTAAAAGTGGAAACTGATATTATTAAACTATCAAGTCTTGGGTTACTATAAAACATTATTAATCTTGATATCCGATACTTTATAAAAACGTCACTGGTTTTCTTTCTTGTAAACCACTCGAGAATGAGCGATACTAGACTCCTGCATTGATACTTTGAGCCTTTATGCAAATGTCCATTTTTTAGAAAAAAGTTATACAACTCTATTGGACTCAACTCGAATCTTGTCCGCCACTATGCATTTAAATCCATATTGGAATGTGTCCATCTTTAACACCAACCCATCTCTTAGGGGAAAAATAAAAACCCAAACCCATTTGAACTCGGCCTAAATAAGTTTGTTTGCCACCTCCTTGACCGACTTAAAAATGCATTGAATAATAAATTAATATTTCACGATAACTCATACTGCAAATGTTAGATAACATTGGGCATGGATATTAAATAATTAAAATAAGTAGCAATAAATAGAAAGCATTTCTACAAATAAAAGTTTGAGAACTTTTTCGATTTGTGAAAGTTATTAATGCTAAAAAAAAATTATAATTAGATTTGATATCGAGAGATTAATCTTAAATCCTCAAGATCGAGAACACCTTTAGAAACATAAAAAATCTCACAACATTTAGAAAATAGTCTAATGAGATAAAATACTGAAAGAAGAAAGATGGATATATATTGGTGACAGAGTATATAATAAACGTTAATAATTTTAGGCTTCGTTTGGTTGGGGTTTATAGAGGTGATATACCCATTATCACTCCTAATTTTCAATTTGGTTCAACTAGCTCGGCCCATGAGGCATAGTAGGCCCGGTTTTTTTATCACATCTATTCTAGGATACTGGATATCACCTGATAGGTAGTATCCATTATCACAAAATTATATTCAAACCTCTTTAAACACGGTAAATACTAGTTCACCCCTGTAATAAAAAAATATATATATAACCTAGCTTCTTTGGTATTAAACCAAGTTCTTGCAAAGTAAAATATATTTTTTATAATTCATCGATTTTATTATGATACTCGAGATGATTTTATTTGATTTATAAACCGTAGATAGAATTATTTACAATCATATTATAGGGTTAATTAGAATCAATTTGAAAGATAAAATTGTGTTACCATGGGAAGATAATGAATATTTTTTTAAAATTGATTTCTTCCTAAAATGAAGCAAGAGAAAAATTGAAGAATAAAAAGTTGAATTATATTTTATTTTCTAGATTTGTGAAAAGTGACAAGATGACTTTTGGTTATATATTGAATATGATATTCCAACTCTCTCTTGCTTTGCTGTTAAGTTAAAAAAAAATGGATAATTTTGGTAATCCAAAAATATTAATAGGATATTTCGGGATTTTTCTATTGAATCCATCTTTATATAAAATGTTAACCAAACAATTTGAAAATAAATCCGTAGGATATCAGTCATATTTATCTATACAACCGAACAATTTTTTGCCAATGTATCACTTCATTTCTACCATAACTATCAAGCATAATTTTATCACATTCAATCCTATGCGGGCAACCAAACGAAGCCTTAGTTTACATTAATTAATTATAAAATAAGACAACACTTTTCTTACATCTACTTGCACAATATGTATTCATCAAGCGTAACACCATACACACACATTTATTGTATGCGTATGTAATATTTTTTTATTGGGTTTCCCATATATGTTCTAATCTTTTGGGTCAGTCTAATGTTGCTCGAGTTAGGAAGTGTGGGACTAGCTCTTCCAAGAAATTTCTTTTTTTTATACCCAGAGTTCGAACCCGATAACTCTAATTAAGGGAATTGAGACATGTACAACCTGAGAGAAAATGTATCTTTGTTTTTGTTTCGTTTAAAAACAAACTAGACTAGGGTGGATCCAATTGCGCGTTCCGAGCCCCGCGATAATCTATATCTTGAGATTATCTTTCAACCCCTGCGTTCGACACGCTATTTCGTGGTTCAAGCCTTAATTTAGAAGTTGTTTATTGTCTTCTAATGCAATAATAAGATGAAAGATAAGATTCAAATTCAGATAAAAATTATCTCTCAGATACTTAAATCTGACAAAATATAATCTTATACCTACGTGAGAATCTTTTCTTTTGAATACTATAGTAATGAACGGAAAACTTAAGTCAAGATACAAATCACTTATCAAATACTGAAATCTGAAAAAAAGATAATTTATACCTCCGTGAAAGTCTTCAATTCGGGAAAATTACAACTGATCGAATGTCAGTACAAACCCTGAAGGCCGGATCCAGCGATTCTCGATAAACTATTACTATTTACGACTAGTGCTAATCTATGCTATAGACTACTACTAATTACGCCTACTCCTAAGAAAAGAATAAATAAGTTGTTGATGATTCTGATCCCTCTTCCTTCCTCTTTCCTCTTTCGTTTTTATCTCTGCCTCGCGATCCCACGTCCTCAACCGTCGGGAACTGCCTTTAACTTCTTTTTCAAAATTCTTTCGTCTTGGCGGGTTGTTTTTCTTACGGAATTCCCGGCTCTTTGAACCTGCCTTGAAATTGACATCTTTGAGCCCGCCTTGTTATTCTGTCAAATTTAGACTCTCATTGGGCCTATTCCATTTGAAATCACTCTATGCATCATTATTGTTATATTGGGCTCAATCTTTTATATTTGGGCCCATTAATTAATATTAGGTCACTTGAGTTTTTTAATACGTAAAATCCATTTTCATTTTTAGTATAAACAGTTTTATATCCGGCCCAAACCCAAGCCCTGGATCAGTTTGCCAGATCGCGTAATCTGAAAATTAATTTGACTACGTGGCAAGTCAATACCGGGGGAACAAATTGTGGGCCGATCCGCAGAACGACGACGTTCCCCTTCTTAAACTTTAGAACTGAACAGTACAGAAAGAAGCACCCAAAAAGAAAAAAACAGAAGGAAAGAAAAAGGGAAATGACAATTCGTGCACTCGTCGGAGCGTTTCGGAACCGTTCATTTGCTACTCATTTCGCTTCCTACTCTCGATCTGTAAGCCCTCTCTTACATGCCCACGCAATAAATCAGGCTTCTTTATTTATGTTGAAATATATGAAGAATTGAGGTGTGTTTGGATTGTATTACTTTTAGTTTTGTGCAGAGTTACGTAGCAAATCAGGCGTTTACAAATTCGTTAGTGGCCGGAATTTTGATTCACTAGTCCAAAATGAATTAAAAAATGGACAGCAAATTACCCCTTTTTATGATTTTCTTGGGATGTTTTTTATTTATCGAATATGAATATACACACATTGGGAAACATCTTGTGGATATTATTATTTTTGACTGTTTTACACAGCTCAGCACACTGGTTTTAGCTGAACATGAAGGAGGCTCTGTTAAAGCCTCATCGTTGAGTGCGGTGGAGGCTGCCAAATTTTTGGGTGAGGATAATTCTGTATCTTTATTGCTAGCTGGTTCAGGTCCTTCCTTACAAGAAGCTGCTTCCCATGCTGCCTCGTGCCATCCTTCCGTTTCGAAGGTACGCTACTACGCCCAGCTTCGAATTACAATATTTCTTTTTGTTGCTTATGTACCCTATACTTTTAGTGTTTTACTTTGTCTCGATTGATCTTTGGTGCAACTTATTGATCGCAAAAAGTGGGATCCTAAAAGAGGGTATGATCAATTGGTTGTGAAGGGCTTATGTTGAATTGCTTAATAAGAAGTAATAGGTGAAGTTTTTTACTTGTTTCTCCATGGTCTGTGACTTTTTAAGCAGTATTGTTATGTATACCAGGAAAATGCATTTCTTTCTTTGATAGATACCATGTAAAAAACGAATCTTTTTCATCTCGTGTTCTGGTAAATGGAAAAGATTTGACTGGCTTCAAGTAAAACTTGTCAACTTTTTAGCTGCATAATTAAGGGGAATCCACTTAGACTGGTGAATAAGCTTATATTACATAATTTGGTGAAAGAGAAGGAGCAGGTTTCCAGCTGGACAGGGTAGTGTTTTCACGTGCTGAAAATTCGTAAGATACTATTACTTTTATGTAGTGTGGAATAGGAACCAATCATATCAAAACTCAAGATAGTTATTCTAGTAGTAACACTTTAGCATCATGTGATGCACAGGTCCTCGAGGACATTTAGTTGTCGTATTGTTTTTGAATTTTTAATTTTGATGAGGACTTGTTGCCAGGTCCTTCTTGCTGATTCAGACAAGTTTACATACCCTCTAGCAGAAGCATGGGCTGAACTAGTGCATGTCGTGCAACAGAGAGGTAGCTATTCGCACATAATCACTGGATCAGGTTCTTTTGGGAAAAATATTCTCCCTCGTGCAGCAGCGCTTCTGGATGTTTCTCCCATCACCGATGTTATTGAGATCACTGGCTCTCATCTTTTTGTTAGGTAACTTATTGACGTTTGCCTAATTTGAGGTTCTCATAGCTCGTAAGTAAAATTGGTACTCACAAAGCAGCATCTCATTTTATAGGCGAATATTGCTTACCCATTCTTTCATATGGCAGGCCAATATATGCTGGTAATGCTCTTAGTACTGTCCGTTACACTGGTTCAGACCCTTGCATGATGACCGTTAGGTCTACATCATTTCCTTTGGGGGCAGTGTCAGCTCGTTCAGAATCTAACACTGCAGTAATTGATAAGGTTGATCTCTCAACCTTCAGTGAAGGTTTGTCATATATCTTCTGCATGAACATCTTCTACTGTTTCCCTATTTTTCTTGCATGCATAGTAGGAACAGAGTGGCTGGATTGGTTTTCCACTAGAAGTCTTATAAACGAGGATTTTGTGCCATTTGATTGGAAACTATTCAGATTTTGGGTTTGCGTATTTGAAATGACTTCACTGTTGTTTCAGATTATGGAGTTGGCAAATCAAAATACATAGGCCTTTCCTCTCAAGATACAGAACGCCCAGATCTGGGAAACGCACGTATAGTGATTACAGGAGGACGAGCTCTAAAAAGTGCTGAGAATTTCAAAATGATAGAGAAGCTTGCTGAGAAACTTGGTGCAGCAGGTTAGTTTCAATTAGCTTAGATTTCAAACTTACAAGGCATGAATTTTCTGCTGAATTCAATTTGGACTCCGGAACTCTTCATTTTTCTCTTCTTTTTTCCCTTATGTATACCTGATACCTGCTCTAGTAAGGTATGTATCAGTCTTATTAATTTTCATCTAATCTTAGGTAATAATTGACTTTTTAATTCTTGCAGTTGGAGCTACTCGTGCTGCTGTCGATGCAGGATTTGTTCCAAACGAACTTCAGGTAAGGTTTGAATTTTTTGTGGATTTTAGAAATTTTAATAAACAAAATGCACTAAGAGATGATCACCTTGACATCATTTTTGCTCATATATAATGCTCTCCCTGTATATCCTTTGTTTATAATTGTTGCTGCAAATAGAAATTGATACTGTTTTTAGTCAATATTTACCAGTCTAGAGTTAGAAACTAACAGTTGCATATAAAAAATAAATAAATACCCATGATGGTTAAAATGATGCGGATGGTTGTCAACATTTTTATCTGTGTATAGATCTGTTTTTGCTGATACAGCTTTGTTTTATTATCAGGTTGGTCAGACTGGGAAAATTGTTGCTCCTGAATTGTACATGGCTTTTGGTGTTTCTGGAGCTATTCAACACTTAGCAGGCATGAGAGATTCTAAGGTCATTGTTGCAGTCAATAAAGATGCTGATGCGCCGATTTTTCAGGTTTGGTCAAACCATACATCTCTTCTCTCTTTCTCCCTCTCCTCCCTCATCCAACAAGATCACCAGCGATTATGTGAGTGAGATTTTTATTTTGTTATTTGCTGATGAATAGTGCATCATTTGGGATAAGTTTACTTTTCTCAGAATAACTTGGATGAGTAACTCATTATAATTGTTCTTCTAATTGTTTGAATCCTAAGTTTTGTTTACAACAACAGGTATGATTGTTCACCTACTCAAGATTCGCTTGAATTGCAGGTTGCTGATTATGGACTTGTTGGCGACCTTTTTGAGATAATCCCAGAATTGTTAGAGAAGCTCCCCGAGAAAAACTAGACAGATGACATCTTATCCACTCATGAACTGTAAAAACGTCGCCATATTACTTCTGAAAAGGTTAATATGAGTGTCTTGTCAATGATGCTTATTTTTCTTAATACCGGGTTTCACTTTTTTGGGTGTATTATTTCTGCAGTGGTTACTATAGACATGCCATGCTCGAGCCATTGTTTACCGAGGTTGAAAGAGATTTCTGATGGGAGCATTCTAATTTGCCTTATTGACAGTAGCTTCTGTAACTTTCACAATAATGGGGTTTAGTAGTTGGGTGCTGGTGATTCAGAATCTGGCGATGCTTCAAGAGGAGGATGAGCTGTACCAATGATTAGTATGGTTCAAGTTATTGAACTAAGTTTTACCAACATACTATGACTTGTCTCAAGTTCATTGCATGCATATGGATTTTATGTTGTCTTCGTGAATTTTATATGAACATGGCTTTATGATACTGTGAAAGGTTACAGCTGGTTCTTGTTTTTAGTTGACAAAAGCACTTAATCTTTAAATTTTTATATTGGTCATGACTCATGACTCATCTTCAAGATTAGTTTAACAGCTTCGCTTACGTCGTTTCCCCCAATTCTTTTTTCTTCAGTAAGGTTTAAAGATTCTGCTGGTCTTTTGGTTTTGATGTGGAATAACTTGTCTTTATCGATAGGTGGTATCCCGCGGTAGGGACTGATGTTTTCTCGTACATGATCAGTTGTTCGTATTCTTTGAACACAAATTCGTCTGTGGTAGTAAATCATAGTAGACATGATCGTCGCTAGGACGAGTGGATATTAAAACAATTGTGTATTCTGTTTGAGATCGAGGTTATGAACATTATGCTCAACTCGAAGATTCCTAGACCCGGGAAAATTATCATTGCTAGTGCAGTAGTGCTACAACAGTCGTTATTTTGGGAAAATTACAGTCGTTCACATCTGATGTTAATGAGGTAATTGGCTGCGACATTAGATGTTAAAATTCAGTTAGAAAGATAATAATTTATTATCAATGTTGATTTTTCTCAAATCAGCTTCAAAACTATGTATGTCAACGCTACTAATTGAGCATTTAAGGTCAAATACTTATCTTTTTTCTTTTTCGCGATATTCTTTCTTATCAATAAGAAATGTGAAATGGACTTTTTAAATTTCATATTTCTTATTTAGCTAAAACTCAATAAGAAATATGAAATTTAAAAAGTCCATGGGTAGGACCAAGCATTGTCCAAAATGGCATTGCCTACCTTCTGAATGTCTCTCCCATGTTTTGCAAATGGAAAAGTAAGTACAATTTTCAAGAGTGTAATACACTTGTCATGTAATTGGTAAGTTTTTTTTATAAAATATACATGAGTTTGGCCAAGCCGGGAGCTGGATAGAATGTCTCTTGCTGCAATTAATGCACTCTTTTCTAATTATATACTCTTGCCAAAACTTAATTCAATCTGGATTTTTTTATTCCAAATGACGTTTTATTGCGCATTTTATCTCTTATATATCTGTTGTGTGTATATATACTTTTTTAAATACACAAATGACGTAGATTTTATATATAGATAACGTGAAGCGCAATCAAGTACGAAGTAAAACATTTTAGAATAGAAAATCCAGTTTCCGTTTCCTTTGCTTGAAACATTGATTAAATGTCATACATTTTCTGCCAGCTCTATATAAATAAACATCAAAATCAAAATAATCTTAACAAATCCTTATTCTTTATGATGGCACCGTACAAATGTGGCTATGAAGATATAAATAATTAAAATATTTTTCACTACATATGATGGAAAAAGGTAATTAAATTTGTGAGATACAACACCATTAGTCCGGGTCATTTTATGTTGGTCTCGGCCCAACTTTGACCGTTGGATTCCCAATAAGGAGGGTCATTTATCAAATTAACCCCCCCTATTTGTTGATCCAAGGTCAAAGAGGACCGAGACCCAGCATATAATTTTCCCAACAATCCTAACCAGATGTCCTTTTCTTCAGGTCAGTGTGGTCAGTATCCCTTTCAACAGTAAAAACTCCACCCTTGGCAAAAACATTTCTTTTCATCTGAACACATAAACAAAAAGAGCTTATTAATTAATTAGTTCTTCAAATAAACTAAAAAACAATAACATAAAAAAGCAACAAATTATGATATATATATATATATATTTATATATATAGTTGCCTACCTCTGAAGCATCCATCTTAGCCTTTTCTTTCTGATTCAAGAACTGGTTCATATAAGAAACCTGTTAAACCCACAAAGAATAAATAAATTAAATACAAGAAAAAAAGATGTAAAAGAGTAAAATAAATGAAACCTTTTAATTATATATATATATATATATTTCCAGTCATATATAAATCGAAGATGAAATATATATATTTTTTTCAAAAAAAAAAAAAAAGGCATCTAATTACCCTGGGACTGTTTACAGGAGAACTTGCAGTGTCCTCTAATTCAATATCCATAGCTGTAATAACTCTAGTTTTCTGCTTCTTGAAACTATTTTGCTTACATATAGTCCTACCTGCACATGAACTATTATTACTTTTTCCAGAAAACCCTATATTTGCCAACTTTTTAACTGCAGAAGAAGCTGCATCAGAAACAAGAGAAGGGCTCTCATATTCAGAAGAGAAACAACTATTCCTATCATCATCTTTCCCATTTTCACACATAAACCCTTCAATGTAGAATGTCCAGCTACTCTCTTCTGGAGAATCTGCCATTTATATATATCTATCTATCTATCTATCTATCTATATATATATATAGAGAGAGAGATCAGAGAGAGAGAGAGAGAGAAGTTACGGTTTCTTGAGCCAGTTATGGAGAAGGTATATACGAAGATGGGAATATATATATTAGTGGAGAAATGGATACAGAATATTATTATTATATGTATATATTATATATATTGTGGAATCTGAATTATGTGGGGCTTATGAAGTTGAGGTAGGTAAATTGACCAACTGCAACAGAAGAACAAAAGTTTGAGATAGAAGGGTTTGACCTTGATGTGGGTTGGATTAGAATACAATCAACAGAGATTTGCCAAATCTTGTTTTCAATCCTTTTTCCACTTAATAATAATGCTGAACAAGTCTCCTTAGATCATGAAAACCCTATTCTTAGCATTTAATTTTCTCTCTAATCATTGCCTTAATTAATTTTTATTCTTCCTAATTAATTAATGTACCTGTTTTTTCAGATAATATACGAGGAAGGAAACTCTCTTTTAAGTTTCTTTGATAAGAAATTCGCCGGCTCGGCTTTCTTAATGCCAGACTAAATATTGTGTTAATTGACTAATTTGGCCTCATATTAAATACCCCACTTCTTGTAGACATTTCAAAAATAGTTTGAACTCTTTAATTTCAAGTATAATGATCTATTTTCAATTACTTACATGTTTCATCACTTCACATGTGCATGTCATGTATCCGTATCATGCTTTATAAAATTAAAGAGAGGCTTATAGAATTGCTTTTAGACCGTACAATGGTTTTGGTAAGAGTACTATTATTTTATAAATTAAGTGTTATGCATCATGTGACTGATATTGTTTCACCTTTAATAGTTTTGGTGTCATAGTTTAGTGACAATCACATGGTTCATAAAAATCGACGTAGAAAACCTTTTCCTTTTACACTTTTGTTTACTTCTTTTTAATTTTTTTTTAAATTTTATTTCTAATATCTTTTTCTTTTTTAAATTTCTTTCTTTTCTTTTGTCACCTTACTTAAACTCAATTACTTTAATTTAAAAATCTTCTTAATTTTTTCACATGTATCGAGTGTGCGTTACAAACTAGTTTATGTAATTCACTTTCACATTTAAGGAAATGTTTTATAGAAATTATGTATATTTATATAAACAAAAATACATAGATATGAAGCATATGGGGATTTTATATTTTTTTTGGTTCCCCACCCGGTTCACTGGAGCTTTGCCCCGACCACATTCGGATCCGGCCCGCGTCGCACACCTGGCAATGGTGGGTGAGTCTCCCAACGGAGGTTTTCTGCATTCACAAGGTCTCGAACCCGAGACTTTGCTTAAGCGGAACCGAGCTGTTTACCACTCGGACCAAACCCCGTTGGTATATAATCCTCATATGGGGATTATATGATATATTAGAAAGCCTTCAATTTCTATAATCCAGGATGATAGATAATTGCCTTATAAAAAGATATAGTTATGATCAAGGACATGTTTGTCATCTAATTAATTAATATAGATTTTGATCTGACAATAGTCTTATGTATATATTTTTTTTACTAGAACCTAAAGAATATTAATTTGACAAACCCAGCAGAATGATTCTGTCTGTATTAATTAAGTGCTCTTTTTCTTCAAATTATCTTGTTTCTTAATTTCTATATTCTTTTTTGAAGAAAAGAGAAAAATGGCATGGGCGTTGAAAACAGAAAACGTGACCCAATGAATAAATGGAATGATGTATTGACTTAGGGCTACATATAATAATAGCTTAAGAAATTAAACCCACTTTTAGAATGTATTTTGCTTTTGACTAAAACATAATAACTATATATTAAATGATACTCTTAATTAGGAGCTGACATTGATACCTTCAACTTAATTTCTTATATTTCTTTTGACATTGATAAAAAAGAACATTTTGGTAATAATTAATTTTCTTTTAGTTATCATGAACTCCGGTACACGTACCTTGATGAACACAAACGCTAATTATGAAATTGGCAAAAACCTAACAAATGATCATAGTGAAAGAGATGATATGAGCAAAATAAATATCTTTTACTAATCTAAATCTCTGATGTATAAGTACTACTATTTCATTGGCTAGTATTGTGATGAAAATTACCTGAACTTCCTAGATAGATAATACAAGAAAAAAATTTAAACCTCAAATTATTTCTTTTTAATTTTTTTAAATTTCGAATGATTAACATACTCCTGGAAAAAAAAAGTAGATAATAACAACTTACTATTCATATGCTACCGAGTTATCCAAGTGAAATATTGTAGCATAGAATTACACATGATTAAGTTAGCATTTTATTTTACAACATCGTATATGTATAAATATAATTCTTCTAAACCTAAATTAGATATATACACTGTACAAATGGGTATCTATATATAATAAAACACAACATAGGCTATCAAAGTAAGCGTACATGTGGATATTTTAATTAAGCTCAAATATTGTGCCATTGGTAATTATATTTTATATTTCTTTCTTTTAAATATGGATAAAAGTATTTATCAATCATTATCTAGAATAGTCAAATTTAAAAATTCAAAATAAGACAGTTACCATCATAATCTGAAGTCAAATAAAAATTATTTTTTCGGTAAATATTTCCCTTATTAAGGATAGTTGTCAATCATTATTTTTAAACATTTAATTTACTGAATTCATCAATGATACACTATATTTTTAGGCTTCGTTTGGTTGGAGTTTATAGAGGTGATATATCCATTATCACTCCTAATTTTTAGTTTAGTTCAACAAGGTCGGCCCATGATACACAGTTGACCCAGTTTCTTGTCACACTTATTCTAAGATACTCATTATCACTAGATTATATCCAAACCTTTTTAAATTTACTAATTACTAGTTTACTCCTGTAATAAAATAACTTAAATACATGGCCTATGCTTCATAGATTTTATTAAGACACCCGAGATGATGTTATTTAATTTGCAAACAGTAGATGAAATGATTTCCTCATTATTCTAGTGTTAAGAATCAAATATGAAGGATGAATTTGTGTTTTACCACATGAAGATAAATAATGATGAAAGTGAATGTTTTTTGAATGGATTTCTTCCTAAAATGAAGCAAGAGGAAGATTGAAGAATAAAAAGTTGAGTGGTATTTTATTTTCTAGATTTATGAAAGTGAGAAAATGACTTTTGGTTGTATATATGTTGAATAGGTATTTCACGTCTCAATTACCTTGTTGGTGATTGATTTTTTTCAAGCTTTCTTGCCTTAGTAGTTTTGTATAGCTATTGTTCTTGGTCCCAACATTAGATTTTAAAAAAAATTCAATGGGTAATTTTGGTAATCCAGTAAAATGAATGGGGTACTTCAAAATTTTTCTATTGAATCCATCTTTACATAAAATGTCAACCAAACAACTTGAAAATAAATCCTCAGGATATCAGCCAAATTTATTTTTGCAACCAAATATTTTTTTGTCAATGTATCTTTTCATTTCTACCATAATTATCAAGCATAATTTTATCGCTTTCAATCGTATGCAGACAACCAAACGGAGCCTTAGAGTATAAATTTAATACTCAAATAAAATGTTTCACAATTTTATTCATCAAAATTGAATAAATTTTCTAATCTTGCAGATTATAAATGAATAAGTTATGTAATGCTAGAATATATTTTTACTATTAATCTGTACATGATCAGTATCCCATATCTTGGCACGTGGTACAACTAGTATTATATATTGCATAAAATTTCTCTATATTTCCCATTTTTTTAACATTCACCAATATGAAAAGAAATTAAACTAGCTAAAAAATTTATGACCATTTCGATTGTCATGCAAACAAGACCCCACAAAGCTGGTTTATGTTGTTGTGTACAGTGAGAAATAATAATGCATTGCAGCATTTATTTACTCAAAAATGAAAGAACACCATCCCTTGTGAAATTCATCCCAGACAAAAAAGGGGAACATAGTTGTATATTCAAATTAAAGAATTAAATTAGAAGCATAGCTTATATATATACTGGGAATAATATAATGGTCTGGCAAATTATCATCCAATTATTATAAGTATAAAATTTTCTGTTCTTGGTGGGACAAATAATTTACCCTCAAATTGAGTGGAGTTTATACTTGTAGTTAAAATGCAAAACAGGCCACTTAAATTCATGTCCACCCTAATAGTACTTATTTCCATTATCCTGTTAACATTTCAACTATAAGGACATTAGATTAGGATGTATACTGACAACCTTGTTGCAACAAAATTGTGGGTGATTCATATCAATTCCTCTCATTTTTCCCTTAACCCTATGTTTGGAAGACGAGTTTTAGTAAGGAAATATTATTAAAATACTTTCCCCATTTCAAATGATGAAAATATACGTGTATTGTGTTTTACGATGTACGACATTTCTTTTTCCTTTTTTTTAACATACTCAATTCGTATTTTTTTTTTGGTACAAACGTACTCAATTGGTATGAATATAGAAATTACGAAGGTAAGTTTTGGTTTTTTTTTTCCATCTTCAATTGAATGCATGAATTTAGATAAAACTGTCAATTTAGTCCTGTAACTTTGTGCCATTGGCAATTTTAGTCCCGTTTCTTTAAAATTGGCAATTTTAGTCCTCCACATTTCTCAATTTGGCAATTTGAGGCCAATTTTCACCGGAATTGAATAAATCAGCCGAAAATCCCCTTTAAATTGGGGATTTTAATTTTCCGACCAATTAATCTGATGTGGACGCTTGACTCGGATAAAGTTCCACCTAGACTAGGGAAAAATTGCCAATTTAGTCCTGTAGCTTATTGCCTTAGGTAATTTTAATCCCGTTGTTTTTAAATTGGCAAAATCAGGACATTAAATTTGATAAATTGGGAATTTAAGGACAATTGCCACTGGAATTTGAGAAATTGGCCGGAATCCCAAATCAATTTGGGGATTTTTGATTTTCCAGCCAAATTTGCCTAGGTGGATAACAAGCTTGCCTACTAGGAAAGAAAATGACAAGTGGACCAATACATATGCGCCAGGTTAAAAATTACAAAAAAACCACAAAGTTTTATATTTTATACTTTTACAAACTAAAAAAATTTACAAACTAGAACATATGAATATTATTTTTCAAACAAATATTTAAATTTAAATTAATATATATTTATTAATGGCAAAAGCAAATTTCTATTAGATAAAATTCCATTTAATTAAATATTAAATTACTTAATACATTATTAAAAAATATATTGTGAATCATACTTTAAATATTCATATAGAAAAGTATTTTTCTAATATTATTAGTTATCTTTTACAAATTAAATAAATTTCTCAGGGGGAGGGGGAATGGAAGAAAACCCATCTTCCCACTTCAGCAACCCCTTCCCCCCCCCCTAAAAAAAAAATCCCTCTGCTATAGTTCATCACCTCTGGCCTCTTCTCCTCGCCGCCGATTCCCACCTTCCTCTCCACCTTCAATCCTTCCAACTCTCGCCCCCCACTCATCTTCGCCTCTTTTAATGCTAGATTTGGTTGTGTGTATATGTATGTATTTAATTTTTGAAATTTGTGGATTTGTTTTGTTGGTTCAAAATGGGGTGACGGGGGAGGGGGAGGAGTAAAGACGCCGACGGAGAAGGTACTGGGCGGCCGGAAGAGGGGGACCGGAGGTGGTGGCGACAGACGTTTTTGTGTGGGTGGGTGGGTGGGTGGGTGGGTGGGGGAGGGGGGGGGGTTGCACAGAGCTGCAGAGGATGATGTTTTTTCCCCTTTTTTTCTTTTATTTTTTGGTAATTTCCTTTTATTTATTAAAAACTTATTCAAATAAGAAATTAGTTTGGAATATATAATTTTAGTATTTTCAATTATTTTTTTGGATATTTTTAAAATTTTCAGATTTTTTAGAATTGTTTTTTAATTTTCTAAATTTTTTTATTATGTGAATTTTTTCACTTCAAAAATCGGTCCAAATGGCAGTTTAGGTGGAATTTATTCCATATCATCTAAGTTCAAATGTCCACATCAGCAAAATTGACTGAAAATTTGAAAATCCCCAATTTAAAGAGGTCATGTGCGGTGCACGTGTTAAATTCCGTCTAATTTAGTCAATTCCGGTGTAAATTGACCTCAAATTGCCACATTGAAAAATGTGGAAGACTAAAATTGCCAATTTAAAAGCAACAGGGCTAAAATTGCCAAAAACAATAAACTACAGGACTAAATTGGCAGTTTTACCTAGTCTAGGTGGCACTTTATCCGAGTTAAGCCTCCACATCAGATTAATTGGCCGAAAAATTGAAAATCCCCAATTTAAAGGGGATTTCCGGCTGATTTAGTCAATTTCGGTGAAAATTGGCCTCAAATTGCCAAATCGAGAAATGTGGAGGACTAAAATTGCCAATTTTAAAGAAATGGGACTAAAATTGCCAATGACACAAAGCTACATGACTAAATTGATAGTTTTGCCCATAAATTTATGCTAGTAAAAAGTTATTTCACTAAAAACTTTTTTTTTTGAAGAAAAATCGAACTTATATATCATTTAATTGAAAGTTTACAACGCTTGGAACAATACAATTCATATCGACTCAAACGATGTAGTAAGAACATTTGAAATACCAACTATCAAGTTTCTTGAAGATAACAAATTTTAAGAACTCACAAATGAACACAAGAAAATTCTTGTGCAACTCCTATTGAAGGACAGATGAAACTCACATTCGAGAGAGAAAACAAACTCTCATATGAGAGAGAAAATAAATACTAAACAAAAAATTTAAAACGATATATAAAAACTTATGTATCACTCGTCTTCATCTCGTCAGATCTGTCTCTGTTTCGTTAGATCCATATCCGTCTCGTCAAATTTGAAGGTGTGATGTATAACTTAAAGATGGGTGCTCTAACTCAACCCGCCGATGATGGTGGTGGTAACAGTAGTGAAGTGGATGACTACTTCACCAAGTCATCGCCGGCGGAGGAAAATAGAAAAAAAAAGAAGGTTAGGATTTAGAGAGAGACGGGGAGCGACAGAGATTTCACCAAAAACTTAGATTGTTCAATCTTATGGTAGGTGTAATTAATATTTATAGGTATTCTGGAGTATTTGTTGCTTTTATCTGAGATTAGAACAATTACGTATGTGTATCGTAGCGGACTAATTATTTCTAATAAGGAGGTCACGCGTACTTTCAAATTGGTTTGAGGTAATATTTTGTGAATAAATCATTTTGTTTTAGATGGGCTCCACTGAAAGTCCCAATCAAATAGTACTTGTGGATTAATTTGGATACTCTACCATTTGTGTAATTTTATGACCACTCAATAATATTCGGTATATTGATTTTTCTTAGGACATTTTATGGGTAATTCTATGTCAAACTCATCTCAATGGTCCTGATCTCTTTAATATCACATATTTTTATTGGGGTGGGTAGTATTTACATAGGTAGTTGGTGATAAAAACCACCAACCTCAACACAAATATGTGGTGTTGAAGGGGCCAGGACCATTGGGGTGAGATTAACTTAGAATTTTCCGACATTTTATGGCGGGTTGAACGAGTTTATTGACACTGATCTACCATTTAATGTTTGATTAGGATGGGTGAGTAGTTTTTAGCGCCACCCTCTAATAAATGGATTTTAGTTGGATCGACTCTAACCAAATAATTATCCTCACTCCTGCCATGCCTTTTACTTCTCATATTTTTTTAATATTATTGAAAAGAAAAGAAAAGATGTAGGCAAAACTCATTCAATGATCGATTTTAGCTTTTAATTAATTAGTCTATGAAGTGCGGCTCTCATGACATAATTTAATATTAAATGTATATTGTATTCTGGGCTAATTTTACCTTTCTAGCTAAAAAAGAGTTTCAATGCCATATTCATAAATATAACATGCATGAAGAAATGTGGCAAATACATGCATTTTCATTTTGTATGTTGATATAATTGGACTTATGTAATTTAAAGCTGCTAAGTGAATGGTTTAACAATTTTTTTTAATTATACTTATAGGTAGTGCATAATTAATTAGCCGGCAATAATTTATATAGAAGAATATATTTGGATGATTGGAATCGTTTGAAGGAAACATGGAGAAAGTGAAATGGTGTAAAGTGTGACATGATGTGGAAGAGTTAATCATCATACATATTAATTAATTGTCCCCAATTTTAGGTATTACTAACACTTTGCACCTTCTCTATTCCCGTATACTTATATTACACAGTTCTAATCATCTATTATAAAATGGTGCTTCTGTTTTTTATTTAACTTCATCTCTACATGATATATATATATATATATATATATATATAATGTTAAAAAATATTTAAAAGAAACCTAACATGAATTCTATACACTTTGGTGCTTCAATAAAATAAATCATGAGATGATACATTATTTGAAATAAAAGTCTAAAGTGTAACAGTGGAGGGACATTCTTTTTTGTAGAAAAGTGACACTTCCATGCTCAATCACTGAATTATATATCTGAAACGGACTTAGACAGTGATTCAAGTCCAAGTTCTCGTGGAATCATAATTATTTATATATATAAATGTTTCATTAATTTAAATTTCATAATGTAAATATTTATGATTGTTGCAAATTTTAGAATTTGGGAGCTATTAAAAATACCGACCAGGTGTTTTTGTTCAAAAAAAAAAAAAAATACCGACTAAGCAATCAAACGCGTGTGGCTTAAACAAATTGATATGTGGTTTGCATATGCCACCACGTGGAAACTCACGCTGAAATGTGCAATACTTTTTAAATTGCCAATAATACAATTTTAGTTTTATAATTAAGAGGTATTGGCGTATATAGTCCATAACCAATGTATTCCATGTCGCATGTTAAATAATTAATAAAGTCTTGGTTATATTAGCCAAGTACTTAACCTCGTAAAGTCTACAAGGAGATTTTACATACATAAGTACAGACATATATATATATATATATGTATATTCATTTGCCACTTGGCGCTTAGACATGTTAACTTATATAGCTATTCCAAAGAAATAAAACATTATTTTTATTTAATTATTTTCGAATTTATTTTATTCTCTTGGAGTTATTTTGTGTAATTTATTTGTTAAATAAATAGTTGAAAAGTTTAGAAAATACTTTTTTAAAACAATGTCTTTTTCAGAATTAATTTTGTTTTTATGAATATGTACTTCTTTATTGACAAGAAGAGATATATCCAAATTGGTGCAGCCTTTGAAAATGAACTAGAATCCCAAAGAACATCTATTCTGAAAAAGCATTTTAATGTCTATATAAACACATGTCTCGTTCCAGAGTTTTTACATCTTATTTTCGTTATTTCTTTCAGTTATATAAGCTTAAAGTTTTTGAATTATTCTTGAAAAGAGCCTTTCGAAATTGCTATTAGTTAGGTTCAAGTAGTGTTGTTGCATTTAGCATATCAATGATTGATAGATTAGGGGCAAAATTGTCATATAAAGACAAAAATAGCATAACCACTCGCAAAATATGTGAAACTGAAACGCTTTAAAAGTCACAAGAGGGTTGATTGCCCTTTATTCTTTCACAAGGACTTATTTGCTATTTACGAATTCCACATCAAGGTTAATTACATTTAACCCCTAAAAAAAGTAAAATCACGCTTTAAAAATCATATAATGTTATATATTGCTCTATGACAATGTAAGTAAAAATCTATTGCCATTATAAATTATACTTCATCATACATTTCATTTATCCACCCATTTACACATTGCGTGGCTAGAGCGCTGGACTGCGTGTACAGAAATTCTTATCGATGAATATATATAATTATGTAATTAAGAAAAACACTATATAGAAGAGATATATAGGAGGGAATATCTCTTGAACCGTTGTAGCATAAAAAGATAACTATATAATCTCCTTTTCATTTCTTGGGCCGTCATAAAATGATATCTTTCGAATAATTGTAAACACAAAAAATGCATATAATTAAGAAAAACACCCAAAAATATTATAACTTAGATTGGTACAACAACTGAGAGAGAGATATAGGTCTGGGCTAGTGATAGTGTGATTCGTTAATCTTGGAATTAGTATCCTCGTACTTAACTAACCAACCGTATAACATGGAGATATATATATATATATATATATATATATATATATATATATATATATAATGTGTATAATTAAGGATCAAATCCATCAATTTATTTATAAACATTTTTTACAATTAAATGGTTTAAGGTTCCATCTCCGATGAAGAAAAGCCAATCCTTATGATTGTCAGCAGTCAGGTATTTATCCTTAAAAATATTTTCTTATTCGGATTTGTAAATAATGAATTTCTACATCATGCATGTAATCTTACAACACAATTATATTTACAAAAAATATGAAATTGATTAATGTTTCGGGTTCACTTTGTTTTCTTCTTCTTCTTTTTAAAGAATGAATATTTTGTATTTTGTGGTGGCCTAGATAGGATAATATAAGATGATGGAAGGCGACAAGTTTGAATTAAACCACAATGGTTATCCAGAGGTATGGTATGAAGGATTTAATCCATTAAATTTAATGTGGTTTTATCTTCCACATTTTTCTTATGTTTTCTCTCTTTCATGAAAATGATCCCTTTTGGCTTTTCGCCATTTTTATTGGGGCAACGTACATTTATATTATCATAAATATAGTATCATAAATTTGTAGTATTAGGTAAAAGTAGTACCCAATTCATAAAGGTAACAGCACCTCAATTTTGAATTGAATACTGGTCGTCTTCTTAAAATGACATTTTACTATTCCTAATTAGGTAAAACCTTTTTAGTTGCACGATAATGTTACTTGGAGAGACGAGTAATTCTGTCACTGTATAATCACAGTTACTTGTGTATAACGGACGGCATGTCGGCCCTACCTCGTGGATGGTTGCGATTGTTTCAAGACGCCTAACCCTGGGTTGGGCGGTCCTAAGAATAGCTCGAGAAGTACCTCTAGTTTGGATATAACAAAAGAAAAATGAAAAGAGAAAAGAAATTAGAGTATGAATCCTAAGCCATTTATATATGTTAATATAGAACTAAAATACATCAAACAAAACATTTTCCTCTATCTTTTAATTTCAAGGACTATATCTCTGTAACTTGTTCTCTGTAGATAAATGGATCTTTTCGTTACATGCATGAATAACATGAAATCAGATGACATGATCATATACAACACATACTTTCTCACTAAATGTAAATTCGTAATCTAAAACATTAATAAAATGAGACACCACCAGGCATATTGTAACAAAACTTATGCCCTTACAACCAGACAGCATCAACATTGCTGCATCTTTTTATAATGTACTTCATTTTTATCGATGGTTTATCAATCTGAGATCAAGGAATAACTCAACGGAATTAATGCCATTTCCAGTCCCTTAACGATCCTGCGAAGAACGATATCGAACGTGCCAGTGATCTCCTAGTGTCAGTCTCAGCTTGTGCAGATGTACACAAAGCAAAAATCACTGATCTTGCTTTCACTTCGAGTGAAGAGCTCAGGCTAATGGCCCAAGAACGAGAACCCTTATGGGTTTTCGACATTGATAAGAGCTTGGAGGCTCTTAATGAAGCAGAGTACAAGAAGAGATTTGCATCACTTGATCCAACTTTAGAGGAGATTATCAGAGTTATTAAAGAAGGAGAGCCTTCTGATATTTCTAACCTTAACGAAAAAGTCAAATTTCAAAGTGGAAATGGATTCATCTCTTCATATGAGAATTGTATGGATTGTGAAGCATCCAGGGCTATAGGGGTTGTTTTCACAAATCCAATTAGCCTTGTCAATATGTTCATGGATGTGGTGAGTTTTTATTCTTTTTAATCTTGTTAGAGATTAGTACATATGTAAGTAGTTTTAGAGCTATTTCTGTATATTTGTGAACAGGACAAATGGTCAGTAATTTTCTCTAATATAGTCTCAACGGCCAGAAATCTTGGAGTTTTATCACCAGCAAACTCGGAAAACCCGAATGGAGCCATGCAAGTGGTACAATCTACGTATATACGTACAAATAAGAAATTTTAACTTACAATTATATAACAATAAGATGTTTCATCATCTATTTCATATTACAGATGGTGGCAGAATTTCATGTTCCTTCTCCTCTCGTTAAGACTCGAGAGATGTACTTTGTGAGATACTCGAGGCAGATAGATAACGACACTTGGGTGGTATCAGATGTTTCTTTGGAAAGTATTTTCCCCAATCCAATGGTAACATGTCAAAGAAAACCATCAGGATGTGTAATCCAAGCCCTTCAAGACAGATTATCCACGGTACATATATGATCTTCCCAAAAAATAAATGCATTCATATATACACACACACACACACACACACACACACATACATATAGATATATACAAGTGCAAATCAAACTTATATAAACTAATGTTTTGAGTTCATCTTAAAATCGCCAGGTCACTTGGGTAGAACACAATGCAGTATATAACAGTGTGGTTAATTACATGTTCAGAAGGCTACTTAAATCTGGTTTTGCATCTGGCGCCAGACGTTGGATTTCATCATTGGAGAGACACTACGACAAAATTGCAACTCTAGAAGCCCCAAACGACGAAGGTGAGCTATTTTTCCTATATTTTATAATGTTTTGTCCCTTTTTTTGACTGAAGTTTTTATGTGTTCCATCAATTGTTGCAATAATTAGCAGGGGTTGGAGGTGCTAGGAGTGGTTTACTAAAGTTGGCAGGAAGAATGGTTAGGGAATTTAATTTAATATTTGCTCAAATATGGAAAGTGCATGGAGATCATTGCCAATACCAGGAGCAGAAGAAATCATGATTAAGACAGGCTTTAACGTAGATGATCCAGAGATCCCTCCTGGCGTTGCAGTAACCATCGCAACTTCAGTTTGGCTTCCTGTGAACCAGAATGACTTATTTGATTTCCTCCGAAACGAGCATAATAGAAACAAGGTACGGTTTTCTGGCATTGGTTCTCAACTGTTGTAATGTGATGATTCCATAGTGGACCGGTGCATTTCTAGACGTAGGATCATAGCGGTTGGTCCCACATGTGATCCAACTGTAACAGAAGGACCGTAATTATTGCACCCGATCCATACAGAATTACACTTATTATCATAAAGTATCACCCCCATGTTCGATATAGTAGAAATCATTAATTAATTTATTTATAGGGCTCTTTCTCTAACATAAATTTTCAAAACCATTCTCCAACTTAGAATAAGGGTAAATTCATAGACTCTAAGACACCTCCTACATAAGACCCTAATTACGAAAAACACTGCAAAGTTTGAAAAATTACCTTAACCATCAGTAAAACTATATTATAGTTGCACCCCTTTCAATCAACGGGGTTTGTAAATTCACCTCCTATTTTTCGAATTGTTAGGATCTAATTGGAGGTTTCTTGGTAATTTACAAAATCTCTCTTGGTAATTACCCAATAAGTAAGGCATATGTGACGCACACAAACGGTCAATTATTATTTTGTAGGAAAATAGTATAAGAAATACGAGAAACCTTTTCCAACTTTCACCTAAAACTCCGGGTCAAAGATCAACTTGTTTAGAATTGAGCAAGTATAGGTAATGTCTTCAGAACACATATTATGGGTTTGCTTCTAATGAGTTTGTAATTATAAATGCAGTGGGATGTTCTTTCTCATGACCTGGAAGTTCAAGACGTTATACGTATTTCATCAGCCCGCAGCTCTACAGACTGCGTTTCTGTCATTTCAGTCCAGGTAATCTACGCATTTTTCCATTTCCCCAACAAGAGCAATTCTTGCATCATTAAATAAAAATTACTTGATTTTGCAGCCTTCCTCAAGCAAAGCAGTCATGACATACCTGCAAGAGAGCTTCAGCGACTCGACAGCACATTACATTGTATACGCTCCAGTTGACGTTCCTGCAATGCAACATATTTTGCAAGGTGGTAGTGCAGATTCAGTGGCAATATTACCTTCAGGATTTGCAGTCCTACCTGATGAGAATGTGAAGGCTGCTGAAACTGGGAATAGTATCCTGACTATTGCATTTCAGATCATGGATCAACAGTTAACAACACCAGAATACCTACCACCACAGTCTATGTTAACAGCGTACAGACTCATGCAAGAAACGGTTTCACGAATTCGTGTTGAGCTTCCCCAAACCTGATATATTTCTTAGTTTATGGGGCATGAGATTTTAGTTTCCACTCAGAAATAACAAGTAAAGATGTTTTCCGGCGTAATATATTTATTGAGAGAAAATTATTGAGAAAACACGCTCCAGAAATACTGGTTTCAATTGGAAGTACAATTGTCCAAAATATAATTTGCTCTCAAAATTTCCAAGTAAAATCTGCCCTAGCTCAACGTGCACAGATTGTGTGTTCCAGTCAACTGCGACCCATTACTCCTTTTCAGCTCATCGGTATATATAGATGGATACTCGAAAGAAAATCTATTTCCTTGGAAGAACATCCAAAATCGAAAAATCATGGAAAAGAGGACCTGCCACAAAGAAAGAGTATAAATCTGTAAACATGCAAGAGGAGACGTCAATATGAATGAACAGCGAACATCGACTAACAGGAAAAAGAATACAAGAGATTTGTGTAAATTTGACAATAACTCGTGATTACACAAAAAAAAAAAAAAATTGATAACCAAAGATTAGTTTTCAAGATAATGTTTTGCCGAGGGATATTTACCTTCTTGGCCACCTAGGAGGTAGAATGGAACATGAGCAATCATTTTTTTGCTGCCTTCTTTCCAATTGACAGTGCCGGGATGCTGCATGTCTTCAGTTGAAGGGTTAGATGGTCCCAAGACAGACAAACATATAGCAGGTTCACTCATTAAACCCAAATAATCCTCCGCGCGTTTGCACACCCTTGCATCTGATATTCGAGAACGAGCTACCTGTAATAACCAAGTTACTTTCATATTCGGGTAACAGAAAAGCAGAGCTGACTGCCTAGAGTTAGTTCTCTCTCCGTGTGAGAGTGTTTGTGGGCGCACTTGGGAATGTGCTAAACCAACCTTAGGGCCAACTGGAAAGCCAAGAAATAAGAAACGATGCGCAACAATTCTGACCTTTGCCAAAGACACACGAGCCCTTGGTAGTAATTCGCGATGATAAGTGGCAAGTTTTGCTATTGCAGTCACAACAAAACATAGGAGCCTTGACTGAGAAGATTTTCTGAAACTAGAACTGCCAGAACCATGGGGGGCTTCGCCTAATCTTAAACGACTTCTCACAAAATAATAGATGACAAGAATTAGGACACAAGTGGTGAACAACAAACATTAATCTATAACATATTATCTTGAAAAATCTAACATACCTTGAAGAAAGGTTTTCATAGAGAAGTAATTCCAAACTCTCAAAAAGTTCACGAGCTGCATCTTTGTGAGATCCACCACCGCCTCCATGCTCCCCAATGGCCCAACAGAGCTGTAATGCCAACTCAGTCTGTACATGAATCAGAGAAGAGTTGAATAGAAGATTGCCATTAAAGCAATAAGAAATCGCCATTTATTTACTGAAGAAAGGGCCTTCATTTGTTGGAACTGACCTTTGCAGGGTTGTCATAGGTTTCTCCAAGCATGTCCACAATTGGCTTCTGCATTAAGATTCAGATTGACATCAAATGCAAATCGTCATATTCATCGAAAGAAAACATGAGTCCATATAAAACAACTAGAATTCTCATCACAATTCTAGGAAATGAAATGTAGGAAAAAGAATATCTCTATTGTTACTGGACCCAAATCCCATAACGCAATGTTATTTCTATGTACAGATCGTCTTCTTTTCGTGTTCTATCATAATAGCTTTTATTGGTCAGCTAAGAGAGGAAAGCAAATGCAAAAAGACTTTCTCAGTCAACTTGTCTTCACTAAAAATTTTGAGTCGCTCAGGCTAAACTTTATGCTCTTTAAAAGAAATTACGTGCACTCAATGGGCATGATACGAAGCTAAACAAGACGACATAAAAGAACTTTCAAGAGCGGCTACCTAATATAATAGGATAACAGCATACGTCGGCCTCAAATAATCTCCAATACACTTAAGGATGTTTAATGCTAGATCCACCAACAAAATAATAATCTTTGTTAACTGTCTTTGGATGAAATTTAAGGGAAATTTGGTTAGAAATTACCTTTAGAACTGCAATGAAATTAGGAGATTGATGAAAGGCAGCAAGCATGAATTCTAAAAGCCTCTTCTGAATCTGCATTTTGACGGAAGTTGCAGCATATAATTCAGTCACGCCTTTCTCTTCAGATTACACGATAACACCACAAACGTTTATCTCTCTGCTACGTTGTTAGGGTAGAAGAGTTTTCAACCTCGAAGTTATATGATTCCCATAATGCGTGCCAATATGTTCTAAATTATAGTACAGACAGAGGAGCTTTCCACACAACATAAGAAAGAACTAAAAATAGGAAAGAAAATACCTCATATGTGAAGATTTTGTCCGGAAATAATGTGGAATATCTTGCCATAAGCAGAGGAATCAAAGCGCATATTAAAGCTGGCACAGAAATACATCAGAATTAACATAAGATTCCAGTATAATGACTTTTCTTCCGAATGTGAGCATTTTCCTAAAGATAAGTTTCCTTGTTCAAGTCCAATTTCAACTGAAAAACTAAAGAAAACCACAGTAGACATACAATCATTGGCATCATGAACTGCTAAGGCGAAAAAGGAATCAAGAAGCCGTGGTGCTATTTTGAGTGCTTCTTTCAGCCTATCAGATAAAGGGGTACTGATTACTGCCTGCAAAGCTGCAGCCATTGCAGGAGATGTCCAATGACGTTCCTGACACATCACAGAGACGAGCCATAAATTTCCACATAAAATAACATATTATATCACCTAAGCCGTTTCTCGAAAGTTGTTGGATCTCCTAAAATAAGTTCACCAAAAGGTACTCCTAAATAAAATCAGATCAATTGGGAAAAACATATTATACCCCATTCTGAAAATTAACACAGATGTTTGTAAGAAGTAGTCACTTAATTGATGCTTCATCTAGATCATAATCGTAACCAGAAAAAAAGAACAATCTTGACCATAATCATTAGATAGAAAGGACCATACACCAAGACCTTCATTCTCATCCTTGAGGATCTCAAGAAAGAGGGGGTCAGCTACAGCCATTGGAGTGTTATCCTCAGATTCAGAATCTGCACCTCCATCGCCAATGGTCGACCCTGTATATGCTTCATCCATCAGAGCGAGTAGCATCATCTGTAATTAAACAGGACTAAGCATAAGCTATAACCATAGCAGAATTATCAGAGGCATTGTTTATAGAAGCTCCATACAGACCTCAGAAGTTGCACTCTTCTGAATTGAAGCTATGTTACTTCCGACAAGGGACCCTGAACTTTTTTCCACCTTTTCCAATGCCACAACCAGTACTAGACAAGATTAGAGAAACGTGTCACAATGTAAAGTATAACCAAGGAATAAATAAAAATAACAGATCAATTGTGGAGCAATGATAAAGTTGATCCCGACACTATGGAAACTGGGGGACAATCAAGAATCTGCATCTGACACAGTATTCAAAGTTCAAACTACATGAGAAAGAGTGGAAGAATAAGTAAATGACCAAATCTTCCTTTTCATCTCTGTGCATCGGAGTCCACACAGCTTCCTTAATAAGACAACCTCACTGTTGGTGATGAGCTTAACAGGAAAGGAAAACAATATTTTCATGGTAAAGCTATGTAATTATGGGTTATAATAAGAACAAAACTAATAGAGCTTAAACTATGGTTTCTCAAGTTCATGTCAAACTGAGATTGGCAAGGAAAGGGTAACGTAATAGTAGTCAAAAAAGCAAGATAAATGAACTCACTAGGTAAGTCAATGAGTGACGTAAAAAGCGGCATGAAGGATCCAGGAGAGAAGAATCCCAAGAAAACACTTCGGAATAAGTTTTCTAATCTGCATGACAAAGAAACCGTTAATAGCCAAAAAGAGCAAATGATTGCAGTTAAAGTACAAACTCAGTTTGTAGTAAGACCAAATGTATTCATTTGGGTGACAACTCATTCAATAAATGTCATTTGTCCCCGATACATTTTTAGACAATTAAGAGAAAAGATTACAAGACTTACTTCTTCCCATTCCATGCAATCAGCTTCAGCATTAACGGGAAAAACTGCAAATTCACACAAAATATTAGGCGTGTATATGAATTCAATGTTGAAACATATGAAAGGAAAATTTTCAACTAAATGCTAGTACATTAGTTTGTTGAAGATGCAAATCTTGGGAGATGATCAATAGTACTTATTCTCTAATTTTGCAGGCCTACGATGTATATTGCAACTTAGAGTGGTTATGAAACTCAATTTTTGACTGTTTGTACAAAACCAAAATGGTATTGAGAGATAAACTTCTTAACTTTCATTAGGAACAAAGTCAAGCAACATCAATAAGAGTCTGTAACATTGTGGTCCAAAAGATCACAGAGAAAGTACTATTTCACACCAGAATACGTTAGTTGCAACAGACTGACACATCATGCCCAGTACAATAGCATACATGCTCTCATAAATATTAATACACCCTTATTTCAAACATTATAAGAAACTCACCATAACTAATCAGTGAAGTTCTTCGTGATATGATCAATAAAGTTCTCTAAACGTTAATTTTGCCTATTTGTCATGCTAAAGATCATCAACATCATCTTATCCTACATAAGTAGTAGGCAGTATCTACAAGAATTGATTCAAAACATATACCTGAGGAAGCAAAGTAGGGAAGGAGTTTAGAAGCTTTCTTTTGTTTGAGCTCAGAAACTCAAGAGTTGCTTCAGCAACAATAGGGTCTGCAAACTCACTGCAAGAATAATTAGAAACCGCAAGTATATGATGACTATCAAACTGATAATTTTGTACTACTGAACTGGGCATAAGAAGATCAGTAAAGAAAACACACAAGGTAGGCAAATTGACTGAGCAAAGACATACTTGTTGACCTTCTAATAGCGAGGAAAAACAAACTCAGGCCATGAGAGCACTAAGAAACACAATCGGATTCAAGCAGATTTCTAACTTTGACTTCAGTGCTGCTAATTTACATATAAAGTAAAAGAAAGAAGCAGCATCAAACAAATCTGCTGCATCTATCACGAAATCAGGAGACGAAATACTGACTGCAGCGTGACGAAATTGGGTCTATGTAAAGAATTAGCACATCAATTATGACTGGCCGGATCACACAAATTAAAAGATACCAACAAAACAATGTCCAACAATAATTATGAAACGAGTTTCACAATGTACAAGCAAACAAGGGATTTCCAAGATTATTCCTGGGTCAAACTACTGGGCACTGGCGACCTACTGCTTTAGACCAGTTGCCAATATACCAGGAAGTTGAATGCCATTATGATTCAAATTCTGTCTTTTAACTGCCCACGTCTTGGAGCATGCCTGGCCTCGAACCCAGCACCCCTCTCATTGAAGGTGGGGAAAGGTACCACAGCACCAAATGTTTGGTAGTATAAAAGCATACTGCTCTGACAAAATACTAGTGTAGGACAAAATGGATGTGTTTGGATCCATTTTTTAATTAATAAGTCCATTTGTAGAATAGACTTTTCAAAATGGGCATTTCAAATAAGTGCTTTTAAAAATGTAAAGGGTTTGGCCAAATTACACTTAAAGTAACTTCTTATAGAAGTGCTGGAAAGAAAAATCAAAAGCCACTAATATGCACTTCTTCCAAATGGACTTTTGGAGAAGTGACTTATTCCAAAAGTCCATTTAAAACTTATTGCCAATAAAAGAATATAATCTCGCCCTACCGGCTCAAACACGAACGGAAAAATGTCCTCAGAGTAGGATCAGCATCGTGTAAAACTATATCTCCAAAATCAAGGAAAAATTGAAGAATCGCCTGAATGACAAAGGATAAATTTAAGTATAAGCAAACAGTTAAAATTAGCAAGCATAAACAGAAATGTATAGTAACACTGAGTACCTATAATTGAAAGTCACAAACTAACTTCTATACAACATCGGTGTCAGAATGCAGCAAGAACCTTTCTATATATGAGTGAATTTAAGTGTTCGTAACACTGTATATGTAAAGGTGAATCGCATTTCTTAATACACAGCACAAAAAATCCACATTTCTAGAGGTCTGTAATTAAATAATAGTACTTTGTTAACATCACAAAACCGTTCTTATATTCTTCCATAACGTGGGCCAGCTTGTGGGCTGTTTGAGGAGTGTATTTCCCCAATAACACCTATATTTAGGATAGCATCAGTAAATACTGAAAATGCCATTTTCTCACCACACAATTCCATTTACCCAGCTGAATTCAACAATGAACAATGCTAGGTCAAAAAACTGTGTAATTAATTAAATCAATAAAGTTGAATAAGTTTTCATTACATTGTCAACATTTAGCCATTGGCTTATATATATATATATATATATATGAAAACATACAGAATAAAATAATTTCAGGAGGGGGCAAAAGAAAAAAAAAAGAGTACCAGCAAAAGAAGGCCATTAGAGGTCTGAGTCTGCGAAATCGAAGCAACGGATCGCTGAAATATTTTGTTCAGGTGTGGGTAAACCCTAGCTATTAATTCCTCTGATTTCTCGCTTTTGCAGAGTTCATACAGCCTTTTGACCTACACAATCAACATTAACATCAACAATTTTAGACAAAATTAAGGGGAAAATACAGAACAAAGTACAAGAAAAAGTAGGAGAAATTAACGGAATTGAGAAGCGAAGGATCGGAAGCGGGGTCGGTTGCATAATTTGAATCTCTTGCAATCGACGACAGCGATCGGAGATGAAATTCCCATTCTTTATCTCCATCCACCATTTTTAAATTGACTTTCAGAAAAATAAATTGGCTTTTCCAAATGCATATATCAAGATGAAATCACACTGATTATCCATTCATTGCAGTGAAGAGAAAAGATATTCTTCTTGATTTATATATTCATATGTATGAGAGATATAGGGAGTGTTTGCAAAGTGAAAACATAAGTAGAATCATTTGAGGAGCACAATCATTTGAGAAGTCATCTGACAAGCAGAAGCGGGGGAGTCGAAAGTGTAAAAAAATTAGGAAAAATTGCAACATTTATACACTATATTTTGGTCTACACATTTTTTTAGTACATTAAATTGGTCTATTGATAATTTAGGTACATTAATGTAAAAAAATTGACAATTTTGGTATAAATTCCACCGGAAAATTGAATTTGACCGGAAAATTTGGGGATTTTGACTGAAATTGGAGATTTTCTCCAATTTCAGTCAAAATCCCCAAATTTTCCGGTCAAATTCAATTTTCCGGCCAAATTCAATTTTTCGATGGAATTTGTACCAAAATTGTCAATTTTTTCAAGTTAATGTACCCAAATTGCCAGTATGCCAACTTAGTGTACTAAAAAAATGTGTAGGCCAATTTAGTGGGGTTTTTTATTAGATTAATACAAAATAAAAGAAAAATTCTCAAAATAATATAATTTTAAAAGAATAATTTTTTTAATACAAGACGTCATTTGATATGCCGTCTTCAGCCTAATTTTCATTTTTTTTTTCAAAGAAAATTTGAAGACGTCTTCATAATTTTCTTTTTTTTTTAATTGAAAATTTGAAGACAATGTCGTCTTCATAAATTCTTTTTTTTTTTTTAATTAAAAATTTGAAGACAACATTTCTAATGTCGTCTTCATTTATATATATATATATATATATATATATATATATTTTCTTATTTCTCGCTCATTTTTCTCCTCTTTTCGTTTTTTCGTTCATTTTTTAGTTTCGACTTGAACATGTAAATTTTAGACTTTCATATAGACTTTGTAACCACACAAAAATGGATTCATTCCAATACCCGAATGAAGAAATATGACAAGTAAAAACGGATACATTAGAGCAATTTTTTTAAAGAAAATAATAACTTTGTCTATGTGTTCGGCTCATTTTTCTCCCTTTTTTGTTCATTTTTGAGTTTTGACTTGAACACATAAATAGTAGATTTTCATATAAATTTTGTAACCACGCAAGAATAGACTCATTCCGATACCTGAATGAAGGAATATGACAAGTAAAAAATGACACACATATACGAATTTTTTCGGAAAAATTTTTTTTTTGTCATCTTCGGAATGATTTTTTGACATTTTTCGTACATTTTCAGGCTTCGACTTCAACACAAAAAATGTAGATTGACTCACAAATTTTGTAACGGTATAAGAATTGATTCATTTCGATATTCGAGTGAAAAAATACAACATGTTAAAAAGGACACACATATACAAATTTTTTGGAAAAAAATATTTTTTTCGTCATCTTCGGGATGATTTTTTGATATTTTTTGTACATTTTCAGGCTTCCGCTTCAACTCAAAAAATGTAAATTGACTCACAAAGTTTGTAACGGTATAAGAATTGATTCATTTTGATATTCGGGTGAAAACATACAATATGTTAAAAAACAGATATATACGGATTTTTTCAGAAAAAATTATTTTTTCGTTATCTTCAGGATGATTTTTTGATATTTTCTGTACATTTTCGGGGTTCGAATTCAACACAAAATATGTAGATTAACTCACAAAGTTTGTAACGGTTGAAGAATTGATTCATTTCGATATTCAGGTTTAAAATATACAATATGTTAAAACAGATACACATATACGGATTTTTTCAAGAAGAAAATATTTTTTCGTCATCTTCGGGATGATTTTTTGACATTTTCTGTACATTTTCGGCCTTCAAATTCAACACAAAAAATGTAGATTGATTTACAAAGTTTTTAACGGTATGAGAATTGATTTATTTCGATATCCGGGTGAAAACATACAACATGTTAAAAAAGACACATATATACGGATTTTTTCAAAAAAAATATTTTTTCGTTATCTTCAGGCTAATTTTTTGACATTTTGTGTATATTTTCGAGCTTCGACTTCAACACAAAAAATGTAGATTGACTCACAAAGTTTGTAACGGTGCAAAAATTGATTCATTTCGATATCCGGGTGAAAAAATACATTAAATTTAATAAAGATATTTTTAAACATGTTATATTTTTAAACCTGAATATCGAAATGAATCAATTCTTGCACCGTTACAAACTTTGTGAGTCAATCTACATATTTTGTGTTGAATTCGAACCCTGAAAATGTACAAAAAACATCAAAAAGTCATCCCGAAGATGACGGAAAAAAAAATCTGAAAAAATCGTATATATCTGTTTTTTAACATATTGAATGTTTTCACCCGAATATCGAAATGAATCAATTCTTATACCGATACAAACTTTGTGAGTCAATTTACATTCTTTGTGTTGAAACCGAAGCCTAAAAATGTACAAAAAATATCAAAAAATCATCCAGAAAATGACGAAAAAATATTTTTTTCCAAAAAATTCGTATATGTGTGTCCTTTTTAACATGTTGTATTTTTTTACTCGGATATCGAAATGAATCAATTCTTATACCGTTACAAACTTTGTGAGTCAATCTACATTTTTTGTGATGAAGTCGAAGCCTGAAAATGTACGAAAAATGTCAAAAAATCATCCCGAAGATGACAAAAAAAAAAAATTGGGGAAAAAATTTGTATATGTGTGTCATTTTTTACTTGTTATATTCCTTCACTCAGGTATCGGAATGAGTCCATTCTTGCGTGGTTACAAAGTTTATATGAAAATCTACTATTTATGTGTTCAAGTTAAAACTAAAAAATGAACGAAAAAGGGAGAAAAATGAATCGAAAACATAGACAAAGTTATTATTTTCTTTAAAACATTGCTCTAATGTGTCCGTTTTTACTTGTCATATTTCTTCACTCGGGTATCGAAATGAGTCCATTCTTGTGTGGTTACAAAGTCTATATGAAAGTCTAAAATTTATATGTTCAAGTCGAAACTCAAAAATGAACGAAAACAGGAGAAAAATGAGCGGGAAATAAGAAAATATATATATATATAAAATGAAGACGACATTAGAAATGTCGTCTTCAAATTTTCAATTAAAAAAAAAGAAATTATGAAGACGACATTGTAAATGTCGTCTTCAAATTTTCAATTTAAAAAAAAAGAAAATTATGAAGACGACATTTAAAATGTCGTCTTCAAATTTTCTTTAAAAAAAATGAAAATTAGGATAGAGACGGCATATCAAATGACGTTTTGTGTTAAAAAAATATTCTTTTAAAACTATATTATTTTGGGAATTTTTTTTTATTTTGTATTAATCTAATAAAAAACCCCAACATAGTGTATGAATGTTGCAATTTTTCCAAAAAATTGCAGACAGTGTTTGGAAATAAAAATAATTATAATTATTTTTTTTATTAAAAGGACAATATTGTCCCTAAAATAATATAAAAATTATATTTTTTTATATTTATGTTTTTAAATTATTTTTTTAAACAAAATACTCCTAAAAGCATATGTTTATGAAATAATATTGATTACTTGGGATAAATAGATTACAGAACGTAGCAAAATAATTAAATGAGTAATATCCCAACTAGTAAGTTATAATTAATAATATCCCAACTAGTAAAATATAACTAACAATAGAGTAAAGGGATGTATTTTACATTTTTTTCAGGCTTCTGCTCCTCTAAAATTTAATCGCAAGTTTTTTTTTAAAAAAAAATTGATGAGGTTATAGAAATATTGTCAAGGATAGAATTGTCATAAAAAAAATATTTTAATTGCAGGAATTTAAAATACACCAAAAAATACCCCCTACCTAGCTTAGAGTTTTTGGCTTCTAGGAGCTTAATTTTAGAGAATCAAAAACAAAAGTTGAATTTGCAAACACTTCAAAATTACTTATTTTTAGTTGAAAACTCAAAAACACTTTTATTTAGAATTTACAAACAGTCTCATAATCATACGAGTGGGTACAGTGAAACTTAGCCCTCACTTTAACATATTTTGGCGCTTTTGTCGTTTTGACGCCAATAATAACCAGTTTACTTTCTTTTGGCATTACAAAATCAATATCCATAATTCTGTGACAAATTCATTATATTAAAGTTTTTAAATTTATTATGTTCAATTGTTGATTATTAGAATCAATAAAATATTAACGTACTTGTCTGGAATAGTAACATGTTAAAAAAATGTTTGAATAGGTACTTACTATGGTTCCATTTGCATCTCTCACGTTTAATCTCTTGGTATTCACCTCCTTTGTAATTTAAATTCGTGGAAATACATTCTTCTTAATTATTTGTTGTCGAATATTCTATAAAATCATATTATAAGGACAATAAACTCTTATCCATGTATGATATATTTGGAGAACGTGTAGGAAATATTTATTCTTGTTGGATTAAGTGCATTTAATTTGCTCAAATTTAAATATAATTCACTATGCGAGTAAACTATATTTACCACGGAATTAATTATTCATCTTACAAATTACACTAGTATTTTGACATATCATATTCGAGCTAAAATTTCTCTTTTCTAGGTTAGTTTTCACGGCATTACACGTTGGTGTAATCCCAACGAGTAGACTCGCCCCCCACCCCATCCCACCCCACCCCACCCCTCTCCCTAATTAGATGCAAAGTGTACTTATAACACAACAAATACATTACGAATCATCTACAATTTTGTTCAAAACATTTATTATCAGCAATTCTTGCTATATTTTGTCAGTTCATATCATATGCCACAGGGTCATACGAGCTATGTTCGTATTTATTATTTTAATCAATTTAGAACTTAAAACTTTATCCCTCAATTCTTTCAAAGAAATTGACTAATTAATTAGTTTGTTCTCAACTATGCATCTTAATGTTTTTAAACTCAGACCGAACTGATTGGTCCGAACGGAGTCAGCCATGTTTTGTCATCTTTTGGTAGTAATACAAATATCCCAAATATGTTGCAAGTTTATATAGATTTTTATATACTTATAATTAGGGGTGTTCACGAATTGACCGAACCGACTGCAAACTGAAATTTCGGTTCAGTTTTCGGTTTTGAGATTCGGTCGATTCGATTAACCGAAAAATTGATTTTTTTATTATTATTTTTTATTTTTATATAGTATAATATAGACCAAAAACTATAAAAATTGTTTTTCCTAGTGACAACTTATAAGAAAATAAAGAAAATGAATTAAAATTAGTCATAATTAAATTTCAATTATTTATTTATTTATACTGAAAATCCGAACCGAACTGGTTCACTTTTTAATTTCATTATGTCAATTTTAGTTAGTCATGCTAAACATAAATATAAATATATAAATGTACGCATTCCAAAGAAAAAGTGAACAACAATAGCCAAAAAACAGTAGCCAAATTTATTTATTTTCGGTTTTAACCGAACCTAAAAAAAGCCGACCGAACCGGTCGATTTTTTAACCAAACCGAACCTTTTCGGTTCGGTTTTCGATCTGGATTTTTGAAAAACCGAAAACCGGAAATTCGATTCGATTCGGTTAAAAAACCGACCGATGAACACTCCTACTTATAATGACAATTGATATTCACGAACAAAATTAAATTTACAGCTACCACATTTTTAGAAATGATTGTAAAAATTATCTACTATTCCATTTGAGTCTCCTAATGAAAATAAAGCAAAATGTAAAAGCGTTCTCAGCAGCCATACATATATCGATACAAACAAAAGCGTGCGAACTATAGTACCTTGTCTCGCGCCATTGCACTTCTTTACTCTTGGTGCTGCTTCGAACAACTCAAACACCCATCCCATCCAATTCCCCCACACCCCCAAAACCCGTCTTCTTTAGCTGATTCTTGGTGAACTTGTACTGTTATCACTGTATGCTTACTTTAATCTCTTGCTTTGTTACTTTATAGCTCTATTTTGGGGGGTTTTGTTTGAATGTGACTAATAATCTTTCTTCTGCTGTAACCGATCATTCTATGCCCGTTTTTTCTTTTGTATTTGCGGTAAGAACTAAGGGGTTTTGGTTAGTAAAGGGTTTTCTTGTTATGAGACTGCATGTTTTCCAATGCTCGTTTGTTTTACATACATGTTTGGGAATATGCTTCTTGAATGATCGCTGCGTTTTATTCTATATAGAGCTTTCCCCACGGTTATAATTTTAACTTGGGGATTGAGGTATTTTTGGAGTCCAAGTGAAACACGTTCTATTAGGCTAAAACCCTTGAATTTTATATAGGATTGAAGGATTTGAATTTGATGAAAAGATAAGTGGTTTCGAATCCACTATATGATACTAGCTCAATGGATTTGCATTGTGGATATTGTGGATTTGGAAGTCTCAAATATTTCAATCCAAATGTAATATGGGGTGTCATGGATTAGTAGATGTTGTTTTTAAGGCAAAAACTTGTGTGCTGATTTTTTTTTTTTTATTGCTGGTAAATTATATGCATATGTTTAAATTATTTCAATTTGTTGGCTTTTAATCACTCATTATAAGAGCTTCATGTTTCACCCTAGGCATGCATAGTATATATTAAATACATTGAAATAATCTCTTATCAAGATTTTTGTTTTCACTGGAAAAGGTTTGTGTCAAATGAATGGGCAGTTGTAAAGTCACAAAGGTTTCTATGGAGTGGAATATTGATGTTGGAGATGACAAAATCAGCCTTTTTCCCGACTCCATTCTTCATCAAATACTATCGTATCTTCCAACCAAAGAGGTCGTGGCAACATGTGTATTATCTAAAAGATGGAAGTATTTGTGGACTTCTGTTCCCAGCATTGACTTTGATGATTCCTTGTTATATTCAAGTCAGTTTGACCGTTGGCATCCGCTTGATGTCACATGTTTCATGAATTTCGTTGACAAGGTGCTTCTACTAAGAGACACTTCTAATATGAAAAGATTCCGCCTCTCTTGTCGTGTTTGTGTCAGTGCATCCCATATCAATGAATGGATTTTAGCTGCTATTAGGCAAAATGTCCAAGAGCTTGATCTTTGCCTTTTTGTGGATGAACCCTTCATGTTACCAGGTTGTGTTTTTGATAATAAGTTGCTTACTGTTGTAAAATTAGAAATGAACTGTACCCTTCAGCTACCTCCTCACATTTCCTTTCCATGCCTTAGAAAATTACACCTTTGCCTTGTCACGTTTCCTAATGATAACTTGATGCAATGTCTATTCTCTAGTTGTCCTTTTCTCGAAGAGTTGGCAATATTAGATTGTGAATGGGTGAATCTGAAGAGTATCACGATAACTATGCCTTCACTGAAGACCTTAATCATAGATGACTTACCATTTTGTTCTGTTGGTGACCTTCGGGGTTGTGTGGTCAAGATTGATTCTGAAAATCTCATATTCTTCAAGTACAGTGGCTATCTATCAAATGACATTAACGTACATGATCTTTCTTCATCGGCCCTTGCATTTGTCCACATCCCCATCATTTGTGGGAGGCAGCTAGAGATTGCTTATCGTACTGTTAAGTTGTTTAGAGGGCTGCAAACCGTTAGTAGCTTCAGAATATCTAGTAGCACTATTGAGGTAATTAATCCATGAGAAGGCATTTTTCATATTAAATGACGTAGGATGTTATTCACAAGTACTATTTGTATTATACTACCTTACTAACCATAGCTATTATTATTTTTTATTTTTTTGGTGAAGTCTCTCTTTCTTGCACAAAACGTGATGAATCATCGCCTTCCAGTGTTTAAGAAGCTGACACTTTTGGAGTTGAGTGGGGAATTTGGGGAGCGTTCTATCTTACTGTTGATAAAGCTTCTTGAGTGCTTGCCTAAGTTGGAGTTTCTTCATTTTCGCGAGGTAGATAATGAGGAAACGAAATTCTATCATAGCATTTCAGGCAGTCGACTAATAAATTACTGTTTATGCATTCAGGGACTTGGTCACTGTGAAGATGATTCCAAGTTGAAATTGGTATCTAATTGTATCTTGTCCAGCCTAAAGATGGTCAAGTACCAGAATTTTCTTGGGACTAATACAGAAATATGGTTTTTGAATTTTTTGCTGAAAAATGCGATTGTATTGGAAAAAATGAATGTATTTTGGTCCAAGAGTTCTTCCAAGGATCTGATGAACCAAAAGGAGATCATAAACCAGTTGCATGCTCTTCCCAGAGGCTCCATACATTGTGAACTGCTGATCGCATGAAACCCTCCATGCAGCCTGTACGGAATCTTCTCCCACCTCAGTAATTTTCTTTCTCCTTAACCAATAGTGAGCTTTGCCTTCTTTTTGGGAAGTTTGGCCGTTTATTTTTCATGTGTGTCAGTGTTACGATGCCTACTTTCTCCACCGTATTTCATATCCGACAACACTAACAAATGATTAAAACTAGAGTTGATGCCTTTCTCAAAGAACTATAATTCCTGACCCCCATCCTACACCTTCTATAAGACACAAAAGAGACAAAGACAATGGCTTTCTCAAATCTTGACACATGCTATCCCTCGTGAGATTAGATATAGCAAAACCTATAGTGGTATTTCCTTCTGTGCGTTTTTGCTAGTATTTACTTGTCATCTAACTGCACGATCATTTATCCCATATAAGCTTGCATTATGATTAAATGGTTCTATTTTGGTAACTAGTCATTTTTGCTAATGTGCTCTGTTTGATGGTTTTCTTTTCTTGAATCTGTTCTGATGCTCAGATGAAGAGCAATCTTTTTGGATATTGGAACATCAAAGACTACCCGCACACCTCTCATATCAAAGCGGCCTTTTTGACATCTCTCCTTTTTGTGGCATTTGAGTAAAGATTTTTGTGCCTTTTCTGAATCTTTGTTCATATACATGTACTTTTCTTTTTTCTCATAAGCTGCTGAAACTGTTGCATGTATTTTCAAGTGCCTATATACATCAGTGATTTTGACATCGTCTCTTGGATTATAGCCCTTAATTTTGTCCATATGTCTTGGTTCATTATCAGATAGAATGCTTCTATGCTGTCAGCAAATATGGGCATATATATTTTATATCTTGCTTTACATCAGCTGCTAATTAGCATAAGTCACTATTAGACTAATTCTTCTGCCATTTTTGTGAAGCTTTATTATGTAAATTATTGATTTATCTACCTACTGATAAGCCATCTTCTGTTCAAGGTTTTACATTAAGTCATTCTGCAAAGTGGTTTTAGTTCTTTTATTTACTATTGCTATTGATATTAAGCTCTGGCGAGAGAGTATAGTTCAGTGGTTTTTTAACTATAAAATGTTGTATCATCTTGTGTTTCGCGTGACTTTTCACACAAAAATATAAAAAATCATATTAATTTATATTTTTGGAAATTTACTCACGTCGTGTGTAAATAGAATAGAATATAATAAAGTGAAATATGAGATGAGACCTCATTTTGAAATTGAGGATCCGAACTATTTTCATAATGTATATATATATTATATAAAGAACATGGGAGTAGATCGACAAGTCTCAAAATGGCACCTTAGAGTTTCTTCAGAATATACCATTTCAGAGGGAGGTGGGCCTAACTAATTAGTATAATGATAAAGTTAGTCAACACAGGGAGATGTATCTTTAATCTTTACCATCATAGAATAAAATAATTCATCAATAATTATGCTCAATAACCTAAACAAATTTGAATAGAATAAGAAAAAACGAAAAAGTAAAGCTAAAGCCATCTTGAAAGTTTTAATATGCTTATATACCGAATATTATATATGCGTTTACTTTTTTTAAATTTGTGATTTCAATTTTATGTAAATGAGCCTACTCATGCTTAGGTTAAGATTGCATTATCAAGATTATCCACGTGAATTAAACTAAAGTATGCTATTATACTATTCCATGGGTCAAACTAATGAATCCAACGGCAACTTGGACCAGATGGTCCAAAATGCAACAACAATAATGCCCCGTTTAACACAAGATCAAGCTTGCATCATGCCTCGTCATTTATTTTCTTAATTTTCTCAACCCAATATATATATTATATATATATATATACCTACTACGTAATTCTTTTTTTTAAGTTTTTTAAAGAAGTGTTTATTTGATAAATAATTTGAGAAGAAAATGGGACTTGTATTCTTCTTTTTTTCATTTGATTTTATCCGTTGTTTATTTAAAATATAATAATAATTACTCAATGGAACTTTCTTGAGGTGGTTGCACCCAAAAAAAAAAAAAAAAGGGTTCTAAAAACCATTTTACCCTTTTATGTTATGTCATTCAATTTGGTGTGAGATCCTTTATCGAAATGGAAATTGTGTTTAAATTTGGGATTGGATGATCAAGAATTCATAGTTAGACCTATTCGCGAGTTTTTGTTCGGGTTCGGGCAACCCGATCCTACCCGACTTGGCTAACCTAACCGATCAACCATTGATAGACTTAGGGGTGTACACGGTCGGGTTCGGAACGGTTTTGCAAAAAAAATTAACTCGACTCGACATGTGCGGGTTGACAAAATATCAAACCGAAAATGCATAATTATCTTTTCAAATAGAGTGGTTCGGGTCGGTCGAATTTAATGTTTTAACGGGCGGGTTGACGGGTTATCAAATTATAGTTATAATTTTTACAACTTAATTTTAGTTATAAGTAGTAAGTAAGAAATACATAAATAAGTGGTGTTATTAAATAAAATTTATATTATGATGATTTCTAATGAGTGAAAAACTCTAAAATATTAATAAAATTAATGTTTTTCGTAAATTTATCATCAAAATATACATATACATATAATTTTTCGTTCAAATCAAATGAAAACAAGTGTTCAAACAAGTCAATTTGTTTGCTCAAATAAAAAATAAAATATGTTACATAAATATGAATGAACCACTCTTATTAGAGAGTATATATGCATATATAGTTCTCAAAGTTTAGTGTTAACCTTTAATTATATATACTTATACTTGTAATATAAATGATTAGCGGTCGGGTTGCGGGTTAGACGGGTTACAATTATTAAACCCACCACCCGACCCGAAAGTGGCGGGTTGCAATATTTTCAACCCGACACTATTATTTAATAATTCTAAACCGGAGGTTTTCAGGCGGATCGGCTCGGGTTGAGCGGTTCGGGCGGGTTGGGCGGGTTTATGTACACCCCTAGATAGACTACACGTAGCGTCTCTGTTTACACCATAAAATAATTTGGGCTTTCGAATTACAAAACCCAAATAGCCCAAACTGGGCAAACTCGAAAAGAAGGAAAATTGGGCCTACAAATAGATAAGACAAGGTCCATTAAATTCAGAAAATGGCAAAAACATGGGCTGGATTGACAAATGCCCAAGAATCGAATTTGAAGAAATAAAATGAAATCCAAATAGCCAATCATCTGCAAAGACGCTCTAATTTGAAAAGATTTGAAAGAGCAGTTGAGGACAGTTGAAGACGGTTCCCGAAGACAAGAAACATGGGTTGAAAACGATTCTCGAAGACAAGATATATAGGAGTCGCGGAAAAAGAAAAGGAGAGATAAAAAAATCATCAGACTTCTTTCTTTTAGCGTAAATTAGGAGTAGTTCATAGCATAATGTAGAAGTAGCAATAGAATAGATGTAATAGTTTCTTATCGAAAACCACTTGGATGCGGCTGCGAAACATGTATCCATAATTATCTGTAATCATCACGATTGAAAACTTTCATCGAGGTGCAAATTATCGTTTATTCAGATTTAAGTATCGAATAGATAGTTTATGCACTGGACTTGAGTTTTCAATTTACCCTTTTGAATTCAAACATATTCAAGTATGAAAATAATACATTTGATCGAAAGATTCTCACGTAGGTACAAAGTTATCTTGCGTCAGATTTAAATATCAGAGAGATAGTTTTTACCTGGACTTGAATTTTTCTTTTATTGTATTATTGTGTCATTCGAAGACGATAATCAACACCCAAAATAATGCATTCGATCGAAAGATTCTCACGTAGGTACAAAGTTATCTTGCGTCAGATTTAAATATCAGAGAGATAGTTTTTACCTGTACTTGAATTTTTCTTTTATTGTATTATTGTGTCATTCGAAGACGATAAACATTTCAGTCAATTGCGGTCCTAACAACTAAGTTAAACAACACACGAAGTGTTAAATTCTGAACCACCGTCTAGCGTATCGAATTCGAGCGCGGGGGTGAAAGATAATTTTAAGATAAGAATTATCGCGGGGCTCGGAACACGCAGTTGGATCCACCCTAATCTAGTTTGTTTTTTTTACGAAATAGTCTCACGATAATGCCACTTGTCCGACCTCTACCCGTACAGAGTGTTAGTACGTCATCTCAATTATTACTTTGAGGTATGTCATTTATTACTCTAAATACACTTTACCAACCTCGATCTAAAAGTTTATACTTACTTGATCGTCGGATGGTCTACGCGCTTGACCTTGGCGAGATTCTTTTGGTTTTAGGTAGTTTCAGTTTAGAAGCATCGAGATCTTGTTCAAACCTCTCTCTATACCCATTTTAGACCCAAATCAATATCTTTTAATCAAATAGAATTTGATAAATTTAATGAGTCGAACTTGAATGAATTTTGTAAAGTGAGGCCGGCCTTTAGGTAATTTGGGTGTGGGAAATGACAAAAATTCGGTCTACAAGCAAAGGGGTGTGGCCTAGCCGTCACAAGGTTTTTAGCCATGAGAATTTACCCGAATTCGAAATTTAGGAGAAGGGGATGGAGGGTTCACTCCTACATCCTCCCAAGGTCGCTTATTGAGCCTGTCCCCTATGGATAACCTAGGGCAATTACTTCCATACATAGGTGATTTGCGAGCTATTACTTATGGACATATTTATTCTGCTGGTTGATTGACGAAAATTTACCCTGTAATTTTATTTTTTTCAAAAAAGTAAAATTCGGTCTACCACATTAGAACTAATACACTTCTGCCAGGCTGCCACCCTAGTTTACCAATACAAGAAAAGATCGACACTCCTCTCTGTCTCTCTCATATTCGTCGTCGTCATCATCATATATTAACCTAAACAGGGACCAACCCCATTAACGAACAGCTGATATTTCCAAGCACACCAAATCACCCACAATTTATTATAGTATTATAAATAAGAAGCAAAAAAGAGATCTCATTCTCATCTCATCTCCCATTAAAATTTCACCCTCATTCTCTCATTTTATATATAATACGTATATATCAGTTGCTGTTTCACTGTAGTTTTCTGATATTTTTTTAAAAAATCATTGTTAAAATTAAGTACTGCTCCAAAGTTGCGGACTACCATACACATGGTTTGTTCCAGGCCTTTTCCCACATACAAGAGCCGTCAATAACTAGCGCTATATTCTCTCCTTTTCGATTCACCTAAGAAGCCTCAATTAATTCTTCATCTCTTCCCCTATTCATTACACACACACACACACACACAATATATATATATATATATACATCTTGAGATCGTCAAAATTTTCTTCTGAAACTTTTCGATACTGCTATGATCTCTTCGCTGAAGCAGCCAGCTTTGTCACTCCATGGCTCCAATTTTCTCCAGACCAGGAGGAAATTCACCGCCAACCACTCGCTGGTGTTGCCGCCTCCGGCGGCGGCGAAGGCTAGCCGGAGCTCCATTTTTTCTCTCTCTAAACCGCTCCACGTGTCAAAGGTTGAGTCTTTTTCCACTGAGAATGAGAAGGAGCGATCGTTGATCACTTGCAAGGCGTATGAAGCCGACCGATCGGAGCCGATCATAGAGTCGCCGGAGGCTCGGTCCGAGGCGGCGAGGAAAGTGAAGATCGGAATCTACTTTGCTACGTGGTGGGGTTTGAACGTGATCTTCAATATTTACAATAAGAAAGTGTTAAATGCGTATCCGTTTCCTTGGTTAACTTCAACGCTGTCTTTGGCTGCCGGGTCACTCATCATGCTCATTTCATGGGCTGTGAGGATCGCCGACGCTCCAAAAACTGATCTTGATTTCTGGAAGTCCCTTTTTCCGGTGAGAAAAATTAGGGTTTTTTTTTTGAATTATAGTGAATTCTACGATCTGGGTTTGTGTTTCTCTTGAATTTCTGATCTGGGTTTGTTTCAGTGATTTGGGTTTTAATTCTTTTTTTTCTGGGTTTCAATTTTGATGATTTTGTGTTTATTTAATTGAAATTTTGATGGTTTGGGTTGGTGGTTGTAGGTTGCTGTTGCGCATACAATTGGGCATGTGGCAGCTACTGTGAGTATGTCAAAGGTGGCAGTTTCATTCACTCACATAATCAAGAGTGGTGAACCAGCTTTCAGTGTTTTAGTCTCGAGATTCATATTGGGAGAGTCCTTTCCTCCGGGAGTTTACTTATCGCTTCTTCCGATTATTGGGGGTTGCGGTCTGGCTGCTCTCACCGAGCTCAACTTCAACATGACTGGTAATTCACACAGCCTATAATTTGGTTGTTTTTACATAGTTTTTGTTTAATTTGCTATAGTTAGACTAAATTTGATTATGTTTGAAATACTGGACTGTAGCAAAAGCATGATAGCCAACTTGTTCAATTTTGCTTTAAGCAAATTCTTTATTGAGTCACATGAAATCCTGGTGAAGTAGGTGGCTAGGTTTGGCAGTTTGTGGTTGTTTGGAAAGTTGTGAGGGTTTTGAATGGAAATTTCCAATATTGAGGTTGTTTTCTGATGCCTTTTTGTGATGGTTGTTGGCTGTCAATATCAGGTTTTATGGGGGCCATGATATCAAATTTGGCGTTTGTTTTCCGGAACATATTTTCGAAGAAGGGGATGAAGGGCAAATCTGTTAGTGGAATGAACTACTACGCCTGTTTATCGATGCTCTCTCTCTTAATTCTCACTCCATTTGCTATTGCTGTTGAGGGACCACAGATGTGGGTGGGTGGTTTTAAACAAGCCCTCGCCCAAATTGGGCCCCAGATCATTTGGTAATCACATGAGCTGCCTCTTTATTTTCTCATTTTTTTCTTGTAGATGGCAGTGATTCTTATGTGTGGACTCCAAGGTCCGGTATCATCACAATCATCCGTGTATGGTGGACCCCACTGGGTTCCGTTACATGGATGGTTGGACTTGTCCTGTGACCGTGAGTCCTTGGAACTCCTAAGAATGACCCATAGAATATGGCATCAAAATGAGCAAGGTTAAAAGATTTAATCTTCTCCTACAAGATTGTAAAGTGATTGAAGTCATTGAAATGAGCGAATGTATCACAATAGTACCGAATGATGTTCACAAATCTTATACTTACTTGAGTAGTTTCCTTACTGTCCTATCGTCTCCAAAAAATTTTGAGGTTAACTCCGTATGTTGGATCTTAGGGAACAATGTTGGGATTTTGTGCATTTCCACTGCCCTTTTGTTAGAGCTCGGTGTTTGTCAACTTATTGTTCTTTTGTTTGTATGTTTTGTGTGGTTGGCATCTGTACATAGGTGGATGGCGGCCCAAAGTGTATTCTACCATCTCTACAATCAAGTGTCATACATGTCATTGGACGAGATTTCTCCTTTGACGTTTAGCGTTGGAAATACCATGAAACGAATTTCCGTCATTGTCTCCTCTATTATCATCTTCCGAACACCTGTACAACCTGTCAATGCTCTAGGAGCCGCAATTGCAGTTCTTGGAACTTTCTTGTATTCACAGGTAATTTAATTTTGTGGATTTTTTGATAGTTCTGTCTTGTATGTCCATAAGACTTTCAATTGCAATATGAGAGTGATTATAACCGAACAAGTAGGACTGAAATCACAAAAGGATTTGTTTCCTTGTTATAACTGTATCCACCTTAACGGGCAACGCTTTGATAGAAAGTGTTTACAATCCCATTTTCCTGAAATAGCCACACTTAGATAGTATGTAATAATATATCTCTATAACTGATGACACCCTGCATTTTGGACTAGTTATTAGGCTATTCGTATCATCTCAATCAAGCATTTCCTTCTTTTTAGGCTATAATAGGAGATTCTGTGTTGCTGTCTATTTTTATGCACGTGATATCACAGTATATGAACTTATATTTATCATTCTACTCTATTAAAATGCTGTAATATCAAAATAGAATTTAACTGTTGTAATGAACTAAAATGTGTTTGCATAACACCATAAATTAGACACAGCATCAATGGGAATTATTCTCACAAAGTTGTGGCGTCCATCTTTATTTCTAACAATTTTGAAACTTCAAAAGTAACATGCTTGCTGATTCCCCATTTTTCACGCCTCGTCTCTATCGTTCTATGTGAGTGTTTGATAAGTTAGTCCATGTGTCTCTGTTGAACTTCGAAGCTCATTAGTGAAACTTGAAATGGTTGTGTGAATTCTTTTGGTTTGATGTGAGCATTTACACACATTTTACGGTCTTCTATACTTAAATACTCTTCTTGACTAGTATGTTATGCTTAACACAGGCGAAGCAGTGATTGGGGCGAAGGCTCTGGAAGTAGGAATTCAGTATGATGAAGTAGCATAAACGAAACAGAAGCTCTCGAGATATTAATAAACGGAGCTGAATGAGTGATGAAGTTTTCTCTTTGGTGGAGCAGCGGCTGTACTTGTAGATATTAATAATGAGTTACAAAAACATTTCATCTTAATTAGGCGGCGTTTTCTGGTTTTGTTTTTTGGTACCTCTGGAGTTGGAGGGGAAAATTAAGAACTGTAGTTCCAATAAACAATGGTAAAAACTCTTGATCTCTGTAAAGGGACAATATCAACCATGGCAAGGATAACCAAAAGTCCATTTGCATAAGTTGCTATATTAAATTAGTGTTTCACAATCATGATTCATGGAGGAATGTGCTGGTAATTTATAGCAAGTACGAACTTTGCCATACTTAAACTTGGACTTTATATCAAATCTTAGAGGGTGTTTAGCTAAGTTTATTTTAAAGAGTTTATGAGATGTTTTTGGAGTTTATAAGCTCTTAAAAAGTAAGTTGGAGTTTCCTAATTTATTTTTGAAGAGATTATAAGCTCTGACAATGTATTTTGAGAGTTTATAAGTTATTTTTTATCAAAACATTTACCAAACAAAGAACATCAGCCAAACATCCTCTTTGAAAGTTTCTACCACTGCAAGATGGTGTAATATTTTTCTTTTGACCATGAGAAGTTTTGTTTCATGCGTTCAACTCAATTAATTTCAACCTTCTTGCGATTCCAGGTGTTCTGCACCTCGGTTAAATTGAACTTTACCCCGCCTTTCTTGAGAGTCGAAAGTCTTTTGATGACCGGAAAACGTGTTTAACATATTGATGGTTACAGAAAGCAGTGATAAATAATGTCATTAATTTCGTGCGCGATCTTGGATATAGATATAATCAATAGCAAACCAGGAAGACTGGTTAATTTTATTTGTTTCACCACAAGGGGTAATCTTTCCACTATGGTATACAAAGTAAAATGTGCCTCACAGACTGCCTAACAATTTCACTTAAAGTTACAATGGCTACATCCACACAACAAAAGGGATTCCTCTAAAGCTTTAGATGTTTGATGGCTGTGTGGACGTCCTTATCTCCTCTGCCACTGCAGTTGAGCACAACTTTAGTTCCATCAGGGAGAGTTGGGCATAGCGTCTCCAAATAAGCCAGAGCGTGGGACGTCTCCAATGCAGGGATAATACCCTCTAGCCTAGATAATCTTTTAAATGCTGCACATACAACCACAGTAAAAAAGCTAAGCAAACACTGGGGCAAAATTCTCCAACCTTCATCTATATGACACGTTACTGACTTTTTTTCTTTTTTTAACCTAAAAACAACCAGTAGTGCAATTTCACACACGTATGGAAGGGGGGAGAGAGAGAGAGAGAGAGATGAACAGAATAAAGAAAATGAAAGCAGCAGACTGTTTGCCAATTGTTTGCTAATCAATGGGGCTAGAAATGGACAACTCCATACACTACTTCAAAGTACAGACCACGTTAGAATGTAAATATCATTCTGTACCTTCTAAAGCCTCCTCATCAGTGATGCTATAATACTCAGCCCGTCCAATATCTTTCAGAAAGCTGTGCTCAGGTCCAACTCCAGGGTAGTCCAGTCTGCATTATAAACCATAAAATAATAATTCTTAGTCATGGAATTATGCAAACTGAAGTCTTTTGTCATATTAACAATGTAAAAAATAATGCTGATTTTACCCAGCACTTATAGAATGTGGCTCAATTATTTGGCCATCTTCATCCTGCAACAAGTAGCTCATTGCTCCATGCAGAACCCCAACCTCTCCTTTAGTCAAAGTGGCGGCATGTTTACCACTGTCTAAGCCAAAACCTGCAGCCTCCACACCGATCATTCTAACATCTTTGTCATCAACGAATTCATGAAAGAGTCCCATGGCATTTGAACCGCCACCAACACATGCAACAAGCACATCAGGTTTACCACCCCACTTTTCAAGTGCCTGTTTCCTTGTTTCTTTACCAATCACTGCATGAAATTCCCTTACCATCATGGGATATGGATGGGGCCCGGCAACAGATCCAAGTATGTAATGAGTCGATTCTACGTTAGTCACCCAGTCTCTTATAGCTTCAGATGTAGCATCCTTCAGTGTGGCAGTCCCAGAATGAACTGCTCTAACCTACATGTTAAATAATAATTTTTTGAGTCAAAAAGCAGGAACATTAACCATACAAGGATAATGAACGGGCAAAAGAAAGAAACGGAAACACAAGAGTAAATTATGGAGTTCCAATATGACCCATGGATCTGGCAATTGCTAACAACAACGGAAATGTCAGACAATAAAGGAATTTAACAAGGAAGCACAATAATGAAACTAATCAGACTGACAAAACAGAAGATGTCCTAGAGGCAAATTTGAAGGCAACGCTATGCCCACTAGTTGCTTTATCAATTTTCTGAAAATGTAAATTAGCATGAAGGCCAACACAGCAAAGAATTGGACTTGCGCTAGACCATCTTTAGCCTCCTAGTGAAGTCAAGATTAGTTCTTGGATAGTTAAAAACCTCAACCATACCCGCTTGATACATAGCATGATCATACCATATTTGCCCATGATCTTCCAACCATAACAGTATCAAAGTCCAAAGGTTACCTATGCAAGAGCAGAAGGCATATACAAATTCCAAGCTCTAAGAAAGGGAAAATAATTTAAGAGAACTAGTAAAGGATACAGGAAAAGCACACCTCAGCACCAAGAAGCCGCATTCTGAAGACATTAAGCGCTTGTCTCTCCATATCTTGGGCACCCATGTATATAATACACTCCAAACCAAACCGAGCACAAACAGTAGCTGTGGCAACACCATGTTGACCAGCGCCAGTTTCAGCAATGATACGCTTTTTACCAAGACGCTTGGCAAGCAAAGCTTGGGCAACAGCATTGTTGATTTTGTGGGCCCCAGTGTGATTCAGGTCCTCCCTTTTGAGGTATATGAGAGGCCCTTTCCCGTCAGGGTTTCTGTAGTGCTCGGTAAGTCGTTCGGCAAAGTAAAGTGGGCTTTCTCTTCCAACATAGTCTTTCAATATCCCGTCTAGCTCTTTCTGCAATTGATCCAATCAAAAAACATATTAGGTGAAGCAGAAATATGAAAAGACATCATATTTGTAAATGCATAAATTATAGGCAGTGGTATATTGCAATTTGCAATGCTGACAGGCTAACTGGTCCCTGAAACAGTACTTTGCTTCACAAGTACGGACAATGATATGTTTTTACCCCACCAAGCTGCAGTTCACTTGCTCGCTTGGCCCTTGTGATCCTTACATTTCTCATCATATGTTAATTTCGTGCACATCATGAAACGTGGCTCACACCTGTTTATCCGCTCTCCTATATATTGTATTGTTGCAATTACATGGACCATACTTCTTTGCACGCTATGAGATGGTTCTTTTCACGCTTTCTTCTTTCTCCAATGAAAAGGTCACGATAACAAAGAGGAGTGACCTTCTTTCCCCCTTCTTGAATCACGATATTACATCTTCCAGTACAATTCTTTTCAATACTTTTTTAATTTTCTTAAACTATATGGAAATGCAATTATTAACTCAGAGATCTTTATAGATTGGAAATCATCATTGCATATATGTATTATTTTGTATCTATTATCTAAATATGCATAAAAGATCATGGCACCATCATTATGACGCAAAATACTATAAATCAATTTCATCACCAGCTACAAATAGAAATACATGTATTTTTACAAATACAGTAAGTTAAAACAACAAAGGCAAGTCATTAGGTCATAGCGAAATTCACTAGCTATTAAGAAGCAATGGCAATTGTCTATAACCAAACATCCTAACGAATTTGTAGACTGTCAGAAAAGTTGTAAAACTTTTCTTCGTACACGATATCGATTTTTTAAGATATTAATCTAACACAAATCACTAGAATACTTAATTGTGCTAAAGTACCTATTTGTTTCTTTTCTGTAATTAAATCACCTTGCTAACTAAGTGGTTTCCATTAGTACAGCAAAATGTGAAAATAGTTAAAAATGCACCTATCAAATGTCATTGCCATATTACTCTTCACTTATCAAATATCTACGGTAGAAGCACAACACAAAATAAAATGATTTCCATCACAAGCCATTATTTTATTTAACAATTAAAACTCGAGCTTTCGAACAAAAACAAGAAAAAGACAAAACCTGAAAATCATGGTCCGTGGCAAGGGAATTGAAGGCAGCTTCAAGCTCCGTGAGTGCGTGCATTAGGGTTTCCGGAACGTATTTCCCACCAAATTTGCCGAACCGGCCGAACGCGTCGGGCCGCTGAAGAGCGGGAGCCGGTTCGGCCTTCTTCTCCAGCGCGGTCGCCGCCGCCTCCATAGAGTGTTGTTTGGCGAACGTACAGAGAATCGAAGAGGAACGGGAATTGGAATGGCAGGGGGGAGTAAATTTGTTGAGTTTGAGGGGCAAGAAGGGGGAATGTGAGGGTAGGTAGGTTTGGGTTGTGCAAGCTGTGGTGGTGGACGACGAGATTGCAGAGAAGGCCATGTTTGGTTTTTAAGTTATTACTAACTAATTATTTTTATTAAATGGAAAAAAATTCTGGATTTATTTGTAGCTTTCCAGTTGTGAGGTGATGACGTGGTTGCCAGAGTATCTGTCGTTTAGCCCACTTTGTCGGCGTATAGCCCGGACATTAGACTCGTTTTATTGAATCTCGGTTCGCTTATCAATCAGACACAAGATCTAAGGTTTGAGAATCATGTGATTGTCTTAAAGTTTTAGACCAAATTTTAGTGGAAGACTTATGTTTAAAAGATCGGTTATGTAGAGTGCAAAGCTATCGAGAAATCTATTGTTCATACTTTTAATATTCATTGTACGACGGACATCTTTTGTTAATTATAAAATTCTTTTATTTTTTTACGTGGATATAATCAATTGTCGAACCATGTAACTTGATGTATTTCTTATTTTTTTTGCTTTTGTTATCGTGATTGCTCTAACGTGACTTTCATTGATAATAGAATTTACTATTAAATATGTGTCTTTAACTATTTAATAGTGCCAAACATATCAAAGAAGAACATTTAGTTTGAATTTGAAAGGTGTTTCATTTTCTATTTCATTTAATTGTTTGTTTTTTTAGTTAAATTTCATATAATTGTTAATTTCACCTAACTAATAGTGTGGGTGTAAATTCCACAAAATGAAATAAGAATATCACTTTTTTCTGAGAAGGATATAAGAACTATCACTCGATTCACCATTCTATAGGTTTTATGCGTCACAAATTTCGGAACGGATTTTCTATCACACAATGATGTATCACAATGGTGTTACATCATTGTGAGATTGACAAGCGTCCAATTAAAAAAACTGTTAATAATAATTCAAATTAAAAGAACACTTGTCAATCTCACAGTGATGTGACATCATTATGGGATAGAAGATTTGTTCCGCACAAATTCAATAAACATAAAACTAAAGGGACCCATGAAATAACCAAAACCCCAACAAGAAAACCCATTACCTTTTTGTACTTGGGCGGAAGCCCATTGAAATATGGCCAATTTATGTTGGCCCACGGAAAACTACATGTGTCCACAGAATGGAAATCATTTATGCAAATAATGTGGAATTAGAGGAAAGAGAAAAACATCAAGCATGGAACATAATATTTGATCTGTCACACCCGCGCCTTTTGAGATTGCTTGAGGCGCCTCGATAGAGAGAGGAGTTTTTCGACCTTATAAGCATCTCAAATACCCGTCTCAATCCAATGTGGGTAGTTGAACATATACATCAATATTGAACTAACTACTTGTGTTCTATTTTTGCATTCATATTTCCACCACAAGTTTTTAACAAAAACCCATAGTATTTTAGTCAGATATGGAACTTTAGTGGAGCAAATAATTAGTGTTTATATGACATAATATGTGTGGATTGACATGCTGCTGTCTTTTTGCTTGAAATCAATTGTCAATAGAAAGCATCTGAAATGTTTTGCATTTTGTGCATCTTTTACTAGTGATAAGCATAGCAAAGAAATGGAGTTAAATACATACGATGATCCCCTGTGATATGCCTAATTATCAACCCGTCTATTTGGGGGGGAAAAATAACAAACAAAACCCTAAGAAAAAAATAAAGTAGCACGTCCATATATTTTAAATATGAAATTTATCCGATTACGTATTTAACTAACTACGCTCAGTTCTCAATTACGTTCCATTAACAAGTATTGGATTCTCATTGCAAAACAAGAATCATATAAAAGAGAGAAATAGACACAAAAACATTTTCCTCCAAACAGAGAATACAATAAGAATAAAAAACCACAAAACATTCAAAAAGAAATAAGGGAAAAAATAGGATGAATATAATCCATCTCCAAGGTGTAGGGCTTCTCTATATATATCTCTGGTTGCTTGAAGCATAACTATTTACAAATCTACTAGGAACAAATTACAATCACCAATACTATTTGTAAAATGAACAAATAAAATAAAACTTAGAAGTCAATAATGGGTTCACCAATAGTCAAGTTTCTTTGGACAGTCCAAGGCAAGTTAAATAACTTGGCCATAATAAACTTGAAGATTTTGTTCACATTTATGTTATGTGTTGCACTTGAAAAGAATAAGGTTGCTTTCATTGCCCTTGCATATGCCCGTGCCTGCATCCAATTTACACATATATTATATATTCACGCCTTTAACGAAAAAAACAATGTTCATCAATCTACAAATCTCGAGCCTTGAAATCTTATACAATTACAATTATTGATACGATGAAGCTTACTCGAAACACATTATAAACTAATTATTATTATATATGATTGTAAGGAGACTATGAAATTGTAAATACTCCAAGCAAAGAATAAGTAAATAACCCAAAGAAAACGCCATTGACTAAAAGCTGTAACATCATGAGAAATTATAGTGACACTAACATATAAGTTTTGACAAGTGAAATCGGCCGTCTGTTGTGCTTATCTAACTATCATGCCAAACAATAACGCGCACGCCGCACACGAACGAAGACGTATGTTTCTTTTCTATTGTCGTTGATTTCATACGTACCTTTCAAATCATAATTTTCTCTTAATTCTATTCATTAAAATAGGAAGAAAAAAAAACCAAAACAATGGAAAAAGATCTATCTATGTATCTATATATATATATATATAATATAATATAATATAATAATGTACTACTTTATTTTTTTTAGCTTCAGCCCACACTCTATATTTTAGGAATTTTTACATTTAAAGGCATCGTATAGACAAATTTTGGTGTAAAAATAAAAAACATTAACATTTTCGTTGAATTTTATTATTTTGTTTTGAGTTAGAAAAGTATGATGGAGTGGGGCCCTAGAAACCATCCTAATTCTGAATTATCCCATTCACCATGATCGGGACAGAGTTCGTCTGTACCACGTAAAGTGCTGTGGGCAAAACCATTTCCTTCTTTACTTACATAGCAAATGGTTGGACGAAGCTTAGAATTGACCGCGTCAAAAAAAGACTCCTATTCAACACCAAAAATACATTCTTCTGCATATATATAGCAAATACGAAGCAATATTCTAGTTTAGCTCGATCGAACTCAACTATAATCCACAAAGATACTACTTCTTACTAAGATTTTTTATAACGCACATAAAATTTATTTGAATTTGATCAAATCAAGTTTAGACTAAAATCTTCGGGAGGGTGCCCACACCCCAATACTAAATATTAAGAATTTAGACATTGTTTGACGACTTGGGAGAAAAACAAAAGACAGTTTTGTCTGGATATATGACATCGAGAATTCAAAATTACGAAACCAAATGTCACACCATCGGGGTCAGTTTAAGCCCGTCGTAGGTGCCACGTTAATTGGACACATGTTTGAAGAAATGACTTTTTCTTTTTTAAAGCATAAACTGTTGAACTGCCATAGAATTTAAAATAAAAATTTCCAGAAATAAGATATTCTACAAATTTAGGTGGAGAATAAAAATACCTGAGTGACGACAGTCCATTGGATATCAGGTGGTAATTGTACAAAATCATCAAATTTAGTCCCTATTAATATTGGAATTGCATTCTGCATACAACAAAAAAATATGAAGCATGCTATCATTTACATTGTAAATTTCAAAATTAATTATTGAAGGAATGAGTCATCAGATTACATATAATAGTATCAATATATTATTTTCTACACTATTATATGTACATACCGGAAAATTTTAGCGCAGAACCGGCTTGGCCGTACCCAAGTATATTTCATAAGGAGAGTGAATTACACTTGTTATATAATTAGTAAATTAATTTATAAAATACACATGAGTTTGATCGAGTTGGGAGCAAGTTAGAATTTCTCGTACATCAAACGTCTAGTAGATTCATTTAACGAACATAAATGCATGGGAACTGGGAAGTATGAAAATTGTACTGTGTGCAATTTTCTCATCTTGCAAATTTAATAATCTCAAAGAGTTTTTAGTACTTAAAAGCGTAGATACTCATAATTGTTCATATATTGATGGACCAAAATAAATTCTACTATCGTAAATTATTGTAATTGTCCTAAAAAAAATTGACCCAGTCCAACAACTGTAGTTATTGGCAAGTCCTAATCCGTGAAAGGAGTTTCATACTTTCAGTAAGGTTCCAACTACCGTACCTAATATTTTAACCCCCTATTAGTATTACCCTATACAACGTGTGAATCTCTTAATAAAGTTACACTCCCACTTACTGTAATTATTTCACTTGCAATTATTAACTTTTCATGAACCTCCCCCATTTGTGAACCAAAAAAAAATAAAAAAAATTCATGAACCGGGAATCATGTCTTAAAATAGTGTTTTATTTCGATTTTTATTTCATATATGAATATTATGAAAAATTACACAAACCTCTCCCCTCAGGTAATGTGTAATTACCCAACTATTTTTTACTTTCTTTCTTAAAATTATATAAAGACCTCCTCATGTAAAACGATTTTTACAATTACCCCAACCTATAATTTAACATCTAAAAACCTTACAATTAAACACCCTTGTAGGCGGTGTTGGTAATTTCAAAAACATAAGGGTCTTTTTGATAATTACACATTATAAGAGGGGTATATCCATAATTATCACTAAATATTATGTGTACAAAGTTTACGTTTTTATATTCTATAAGACACTTTTGTAGATATGATGTAATGTGAGAAATGAAACACAAAATAAACCCGAATTGGAGAAGGAGTGACAAATGTTGCTAAAGCATAATACTACTTTTCAGAAATTGTCAATGAAATTTTGAAAAGTAAAGTACAAGCCATGTTTGGTACCTGATTCCACTTCCTTGCTTCGTTGTACCAACCAATTATGCTGCAATTTCATGCCAAATTTCATTTGCATTAGCTAAAATAGGATTAGGAGAATTTTTATTTAGTAATTAACGAATTAGGACATTTTTTTACCTGTTTAGTGTACATCTACTGGTAAGATCAAACATAAACAAGATTGCCACGGCATCTTTGCAGGCAATTGGAACTTGATCAAATGAGCTGCTGTCACCTGTATTTTTTGGAGAATTAAATTAATTAATTAAGTTAAATAAAGATTAATCCATATTTCACCTAAATAAGAATTGACTCAACAACGAAGAACAATTCAAGGAAAGAGATAATTCAACACACAAGCAAATGGGAAAATCTAGTCCGCTTCAGGCTCGTCTAATTTTAAATGTATTTTATAAAATGAGTAGTCAATCAAATAATAAGGTTAACTCACTCAGATTATTAAATACATTTAGGCTAGGCGCGGCTGAGCCGGGAACAAGCTAGAATTTTCGAAAACGTGTATACCTGCAACATCCCATATTCTAAAGGCAATTCTTGCACCTCTAATAGACATTGTTTTGTCCATTAAATTTAGCCCTTTCATCTGCAAGCTTCTCTTTTCTTCTTCATCTCCCACATACTTTATCTGGAAAAAATAAATAACAAAAAATAAAGAAATTGACGAAACAAAACAAAATTCAAAAATAAATCATGTAATCAATTATAATTTATTATAAATAATTACCACGAAACTCGTTTTTCCGATTTGGCAATCACCCAAAATACTGATCTTCAAGGAGACTAAATCGGAATCGCTCTCGTAGCCACTGGTGGACGACGACGACGTCGTACCGGGGTCGTCTCCGCAACCAGAACCCATAGCTGCAACTGAAGAAGAATTTCTTCTACTGGACAATCTTCTGTAGCGAGAATTACGCATTCTTACAGAACAAACGAGGATCCTGTCCCAAATATACCTGAAGAACTGTCGGAATACTGTCACTTTGTCTATGAAGCTCCACCGGATTTTGACGTGGACGATTTTCCGGCAGAGGTGAGTCATCTTTCCGGTGGCTTCATGGAATTTCTGAGTAGCCATGCGTGCTGCTGTGCATATAATATATATATATATATATATTTCCTGGCTTTGTACTTTGTACAGTGGGGAGGGAGAGGAGGACAAAAGTAATCGTTGGTTTTTTGGTGTTGTAATTTGACAATTACGACTTACGAGGCTGTAATAATAGGTCGAAAAAGTACCTAAGGGCGTGGGTTGTTCGAGGGGGGGGGGGGGGGGGGTTGCGCGTGGAGGGGAGGTTTTTGTCCCTTTTTAATTTATTTTGTTTTGATCTCTAAAAATAATAATTTTTTTTTTGTTCTTTTTTTATGTAATTTTGTTGTGAAAACCAAAAACAAGAGTCCAATTCGCCGGCTTATTAGTTTCTACGTAGGTCAAGTAATTTGGTCAATTTGCAATTCAGATCTCCCATTTTATCATCGTTATAATTTAAAAACGGGTTAAAATGTTGGGCAAAAATCATTTTGGTACCCGAGTTTCACCATTAATATCAATTTGGTACCCGAGTGTTCACAAATAGCTTGATTGATACCCGAGTTTTGCCATAATTGTCAAATTGGTACCCAATTGGATGGATTCCATCCATTTTTCCGTTAAATCATTAGACAAGACCTTTACACCCTCCGGGTTTCAATATCCCTCCTCAAAAAGAACAATAAATTTTTAAACAACTCAAAATTCCAACCAACCTAAAAAAACTATTAAATAAACTATCACAAAGTAGAATCTGCAAAGCCAAGATGCATGATAGTTGTCCAAATCTAGTGAACCCTGCATAGATAAAAAAAAGTTTAAATTGCAATTTTGGTACCGTAGGATAAGGCTAGTTCATAAATGGTACCACACTTTTCACTTTTCTCACTTTTGGTACCAAATATGTTTTTTTTTCTCATTTTGGGTACCACCGTTAGTAATTTGACAGATTTTGACATGTGCCTCGCACATGTCCGTTAACCTTTTGGAGCTTCTCGGCTGTGTAGACAGTTGTGCGCGTCTTTACGAAAAAATTCATAACTCATTGTAGAAAGCTCGGATTCATGAACCTTTTCTTCCCATGAAACTAGACACATATGGCTATCCACAAATATATCGCACATAATCAGGAGACTTCTAGAACAAAGCAGTTTTGCATTCAAATTCAGCTAAAGAAATTCTTTGACCACAGATTTTTAGCTGACTTTGAATACAAAACTGCTTTGTTCTAGAAGTCTCCTGATTATGTTCAATATATGTGTGAATAGCCCTATGTGTCTAGTTTCATGGGAAGAAAACGGTTCATGAATCCGAGATTTCTACAATGAGTTATGAATTTTCTCGTAAAAACGCGCACAACTGTCTGTACAGCCGAGAAGCTCCAAAAAGTTAACAGACATGTGCGAGGCACATGTCAAAATCCGTCAAATTACTAACGGTGGTACCCAAAGTGAGAAAAAAAAATATTTGGTACCAAAAGCGAGAAAAGTGAAAAGCGTGGTAAAATTGCAATTTAAACTTTTTTTATCTATGCAGGGTTCACTAGATTTGGACAACTATCATGCATCTTGGTTTTGCAGATTCTACTTTGTGATAGTTTATTTAATAGTTTTTTTAGGTTGGTTGGAATTTTGAGTTGTATTGTTCTTTCTGAGGGGGGATATTGATCTATTTTAGAAGCCTAGAGGGTATAATGGTCTTGTCCAATGATTTAACGGAAAAATGGATGGAATCCATCCAATTGGGCACCAATTTGACAATTACGGCAAAACTCGGGTACCAATCAAGCCATTTGTGAACACTCGGGTACCAAATTGACATTAATGGTGAAACTCGGGTACCAAAATGATTTTTGCCCTTAAAATGTTAGATGATAGAAGTTGACCCACTTTGATAGAGAGTTAAAATTAGCATTTCCAAAAGTGATAGGGAGTTGTTAAAGGCACTCCAACTTTTGTTATTGGCACTCCAACTTCCATTTTATTTTGCTAAAAAGACAAAAAAAAACCTTCATTGTGTAAAAGAAATTTTTTGAAGACAATTTATATTATTCTTGTTAAATCTATTAAGTATAAACGTGTTAAAGTCAATTCAGCTTAAAATATCTAGAAACGCGATTAGAGATAAATTGATTGAATTTTATTTTTTTATATTTACTTTATTACCTAATGAATCAAAAATATTTTTATTTATTATCATCAATTTTAATTGAAAACTCAACGAATCACATATGAATATATAACTATAATATTGTAAATTGTAAAAGAAAAATATAAAAATCAACTAATTCTTGAAAAAAATTAATATCTTAAACTATTTTAGAAAGAAATAATTCATCAAGCAAAATATTGAACGAGAGTTCTAACTTTTGTTTTTACCAATTATATTATTAATGTGGGTTGATTAGTACTTGATAATATTTTAAAATTTTCTCAAAGTTTTTAGTATGACAATTTTTAATATTTTATTCGAATCCTCTAAATCATTTTCATTGCCTCAGTTGTTCATTGCCAAAATTTTAATTGAGTTAATTTCAAAAGCAACCAAAAACCAAAATATATGCAGCAACTAGGGTGACTAACGAGTCGAGCTGGCTCAAATAGCTCGACTTGAGCTCGAGCTGAGACTAACAAACCGAACTCAAGCCCAAAAAAATACTTGTTCAAAGGCTAGAAAGCTGGAATAATGAATAAAAATTTATTTTAGTAATTATATATTTAATAAAAAATTATTCATTTATTGATACATACACAAATATAACATAATATCTTATGATATTATATATATAACGATATATTTAATATTTATCATGATTAAATTTAATAATATATATTAAAAAAAATTGAGCTCGGGCTAAGAAATTTGGTCAGACTTGATTCGTGGGCACCCCTAGCACCAACTGATGGATGGATATTTTATCTTTAAAAGTTGACAAAAAAAAAGAATTATTTATTTACAAAAAGTTTGAAGATTTATGTTTTTCTCTCCTTATTTCTTTTGGACAAAGTTTCTCAAGATTCAACCTTTTTTATTTTGGAGTCCATGAGCATTTCCCATAGTACAAGGTGCAATTGTGTATGCACTAATTTATATTTTCTTTGCTTTAAGGATAATTTTGTCCTTTTGAAAAAATGAAATGAAATGTGGAGTGCCAATAACAAAAGTTGGAGTGCCTTTAACAACTTCCAAAGTGATAATCACACTCTTCATTTGGCAGGTTAGGAACGAACTAATCCACGGGAGCAGGACTGAGGCACCTACAATGGTCCTAGATATGTTACGCTCACGAATTGACGGGACTGTACAGTCGATTTCTTTTGACCCTGAAGTAATGGTTCTTCAATTACAGACGGGTTGGAATAAGCCAAATCCCGGATACTGCAAGGTAAACGTGGATGCGGCGGTGGCACACACTAATGAGAATTCCGACCGATTGGTAGGCATAGGGGGTACATTGAGAAACGAACATAGTGTCTGGATCATTGGGTTTGCAGGCAAGATTGAATCATGTTGTATCGAGGAGGCCGAAATGCGAGCCATTCTAGAGGGACTAGAAATGGCGTGGAAGTCTGGAGTCAGAAAACTCATCCTCGAATCTGACTGCCGGAGTCCTATCTGAAGCATTGTGGACGCCTCTTCCGCTCACCACTATTATGAGCTAATTCAAAAAATACATGTTGTCTGGAATAGAGACTGAGAGGTTTCTATCAACTGTATTTGGCGAGAAGCCAACCGAGCGGCAGACATGTTAGCCAAGTTAGGAATGCATATTTCGTTAGCTTTCTTTAATACGCCTGATGAACGTATCCTCCATATACTTGAAGATGATAATTTTGGTCGAACTTGGCCACGTATTTTAACTATTAATCCGGGTTTGTCGGGTTAGAAACTTTGTATGGGTAACCCCCTCTTTTTCATGAATGAAAAAAAAGTGATAATCACACTCTAAATTTACTTTATTTTTAACATAATTACCAAAGTGTCCTTATATTATTTGAGCACACATTTCTTTTAATATGTAAGACAAACGTAAGTTTCACTATACTATTCATCATTTTTAAGGTTTATTTATATAATTTATAATGGTTGAATACACTAGACAATATATATTGCAACTTTAACATAATTTATGTTCATATTTTCTCCTATTAACTTATTTTACATTTTCACTCAATTAGTACATTTTAAGAAGCATAAAATTATTAAAAGCTAGAAATGGTGAGAAGTTGAGAATTTTGAAATACAATAGATCATTTCTTTGAATATCGGATAATTTTTTAAATTATATGTTCATCACAAATTTGTGAAATATAATCTATTTTTCATTCTTTTATAAGTTTAACATTTACAATACAACTACCTATATGAAATTCAAATCACTATTTCATGTAATTTCTTTGACAACAACTTGAATACCAAAAGATAATAGGAGTTAATCAATATACACCACAAATTCAAAATTATTTTTTTATTTTACTGTTTTTGCCTCATATAATTTCGTTGACATCAACTTAAATACAAAAAAAAAAAAAAGAAGAAGAGAAAGAGAGTTAATTAATACAAACCACAAATTCGAAATTATTAGTTTATTTTATAAATACTAAACTTCATATGTGAGGTAAAAACTTGACTGGTGTAAGAATGTTAATATTATTATTTTAGATAAATATTCTTGATAACTAATATTATTTTTTGCCTAATGTTTGACCTAATGTAAAAACTTGTTCTAGTGTAAGTAATTTGAACCTGATTTTAGCTAATGCATATAAGAAAGCTAATATTATTTTTTTAAATAAATATTATTGATTAATAATATTATTTCTTGCCTAATATTTGGCCTAATGTACAAATATGAAGTGAAAACATGACCTAATGTAAGAAAATTTGACTTGATTTGAACTAATGCGTGTAAGAAATCTAATATTATTATTTTTAATTATAAATAATGATGTTCAAACATTAAATATGTGAAGATAAACTTAGAATGATGAATAGTATATGAAAGTTATATTTATCTATAATAATAAGAGAGATTTTGTGTGTCAAATAATACATGGGCACTTTGGTCAATAAGTGAATTGGTAGTGTGGTTATCACTTTTGGGAGTGCTAATATCAACTTCTACTTTGATATCATCCGACTTCCGACCAAAAATTTAGTGGTTATTGTCGAGCACAACATCCACCTTATAGTTTAAGAGTCTATTTAATTAACACAGCTTTTGAAACGTTAAAAATTGTGTTTGGACTCTTAATCCTATTTTTAGGTGTATTTGGCCCCCTTTTTAATAATCGTTGGGCATTTTTTAGTTACAAAATCACATTTTGAAAAAAGCAAAAAATTTAACTTTTGTCATAATCAATTCCGCAAAAATCAATTACATGTATTAATATATCATGAATACCATTTATCATTCAACGATGAGTAAATGTACTATCACCTAACTCACAATTATTAGTAAAAGCCAAAACATTTAATATTTTGAGACTAAATTTTATGAACAGAATTAGGCTTTATCGACTTACCCACATGAAATAAATGATAGACTATTTATAGGCCATGAGTGTACAGTCTAATCTCATGTAGTCGTGTTGTCTACGTGTCACGAGCTCCACACTCCGCTTGTTCAACATCAACAAGGGTATGACCTAATCGAGTTTGGATCATCATGTTGGGACGAATCTTGATCTCCTAGGATGATTTGTTCCTCGTTTTAAATGAGAATTCTAACGTAAAACACTATTTTACATTATTGAATGCAATTGACCTAACGAATACCGAACACATACTTCTTGACAATATCATATTAGAGAAAAAAGGACTAATAATTTAATTATATACTGGGAGAATTCATCCGTTTCATAAGAATAAAATATTTTAGCTAGCGTGGATAGATTGAATTCAACTTGAATAATAATTAAATAGTATTAAATGCGACCTATGAGGCCTTATGTTGGTAAAATCTCCATTTCCAACTTTGGAAGGCTTTATGAGAAAGGCGATTTTAATATGTTAGCTGTTCTGCTCAGACTTGCTAACAACATGACCACTTTGTTAACCAACGCAATGGACCCTCGGAATAACTTTATTTCATGATGTAAAGAAATAATATAATAATTATTCAAAAATAAATAAATGATTTATCCGGAATGATTACTAATGGATGTCCGGAAGCGTTAAATAAGTCCCCACTATGTTCTTATTCTTTCTTTTTATCTTCGTAATAGAAAAAAGGGATAATTGCATATCATACCCCTATAAAATATGAAACATGCACATATCCCCCTGTATTAAAAAGATAGTCAAAAATAATTCTATGATTTTCAAAATCCTGCACGAAACCCCCAATCCGTGATAAATTCGCGGAAAGTAGCATTCACGCGCAGTGTATTTAAAACAGGGTTAGGAGTTTCGTGCAGGGTTTTGAAAAATATAGGGGTATTTCAGACTATTTTTTTAACACAGGGGAAATATGTACATATTTCGTATTTTATTAGGGTACAATATGCAATTATCCCTAAAAAAATGTAGAGTTACAAGAGACCTCCGCTGCCATTAAATGTCGAATAGAATCATAACCACTATTGACAAAATAAATTGATCCACAATAAGCTCACCAACAAAAAAGGTGACTATTCATTTTCCATATAAATATAATAAAAATATGCAAAACATATCAAGGTTTATGATGTAAATAAGCACATGAGGTGTCTTAGGCACTGTATGGTTGTGTTTTCGGAAATGAATTCTAATTTTTTTTTGGAAATATGTATTATAGAAATTCATGTGAAAATGTTGACTTTATTTGTTTGTGTGGATAAGTTTTAGAGAAATGTTTGGAAATTGTGTGGATGTGATATAAAATTGATTGAATTAGTTACATATGTAATGATGATAGAAGAAAAAATTAAAATAATATTTTATTTATGATAAAGTAAGAAAAAGAATATGTTGAATAGTTGAATTATATAATTAATAAAGAGAAAGAATAAAGTGATTGAAATGATGAAATGATGAGTAGTTATATAAGAGAATGTGTAGTAGGATTTAAAATTTAAGTATTTTCTGTAAAATTTACCTTGAATTGTGCATTTTCATTTTTTGGACATTTTTTGATAATCCAAAAAATGAAAATATTTTAAAAAAATTCATCCACACAGAGCCTTAGCATTTATAAACATATACTCATCGTTTTTCATATTTTATTTAATTTTGCCAAAAAAGGTGCAAGGAATTCGATTGAATAGATTTAACGCATTGATAACAACATTCTTTTAATTTTCTTTACAATATACTCTTAAATAATTCGTTTAGAAATTAATACACCTTGGGAGGCAGTGACTAATCCAAAGTTAAATAAAAATTATACTCTAAGATCCATTGACATAAATATAAATAATCAGAGGACACAACACTTGATTGGTGGATCTAGATCGATAAAATTCATTTAAATTTTTTAACTTTTTGTGAGAGAATATAGAAAAAGATGCACAATCACAATGACACATAATTACCCATGCTTTGAAAATTACATTCTGCCCCTTCTTTTCCCAGCCATCTCCAACAGGTCCAAAATAAATATTATTTCATATTTTCATTTGCTAAAAGCATAATCTACGAAGTTTCATAAGGTTTAGAAATTACGATTTTTTTTTTTTAGTTTATACTAAAGTTGAAAAGAAAAAGAGGAAAATGACTTTCCATCATGAGAGAATAATTTGTACCATGTTTATTCGTTCTTATCAATTAAGGGGATTCTTTGAATTTCAGTGTCTACTAACTTTTTTTAGTTCATATTATAACACATTAGCACCAAGTAATATACTACGTTTTGGCAAAAAAAAGGAGAAATTGATATGATAATAATAATAATTGCTTTAAAAATGAAAGTAGTCTAATCACCTAAAATGAAATCTATGTACCATATTTATTGTGACTTAAAAGAAGAATTAATAAACTAAAACACTCTAAGTCACAATTATATTGTGACGAGATTGTGACGTGAAGAGAGAAAATTTATTTTTATTTTTTAAAATTTATTTATTTTTTCTCTTCGCACTACAACCAACACCCGATCCATTATCAATCTATCACACATCTATTAGTTTAAGTTAAAAACATAACAAATTATACAATTGCATAATTTAAGATTCCCAATTAAAAGTAAGCCCACCAAACGGTCCACATAAATTACTAAATTATGGTGATATGATTACCCTAGTGAGGACCTAATGGGAGGGTCCATAATAAAGATACATTTGAATAAACCACGTAACTAGTTTTTCATACGTTTGCAATAATCTATGGCCATAGGAGTTGGGTAAGATATTTAATTTTAAAATTATTAATAATTAATAATAAAAATAAAAGTACCAAACCTTTCAATTTCTTTGTATTTTTCTAATCTTGTCACCACATTTATGTACTCCTTTAAGATTTTAATTGGAACACTTAAATAACTACCATTAGGTATGGTTTTCTTGTGGATAAGTAGTCAATTGTTTCCTTCACAAACTTTCGTGGTCCTCACACGTGTAACCACGTCCAAAATTGAGTGAAAGTTACATAACATTATTAATCATAAAAAGGAACTCGAATGTGTGGTAGAGTGGAAATGACTCCTCCTCCTTTAACCAAGTAGCGAGGGTTCGATCATCGGCCTTGGGTATGGAGAGCAATTGAAAACTTTGGGCCAGTTGTCCCACCCTTCGAGATGCCTCCAATCAGCGAGGAGATTAGTCACTGTGGTTGGCGGTGAAAACCTTGGTGAAAACTAAAAAAAAATAAAAAAAAAAAGAAATTAATCATAAAAAGGGCTTCGATGGTGGTTAATTGTTAAACATATCCTTTAACAAAAAATTATTTTTCCGAGCCAATGAGGTAATGACTCAATTAGCAAAATTGAAGTTTAATGTTATAGTACTTCTCCACTATAATAACTAATTATTGATAGTTTTTAATAATAAATTTATGATTAGTGATTATATGTAGAGTATTTGTATTTATGTTGACATTATGATGTAATCACTTCTAGTGAAGAAAGGGTTTTTGAAAATTGAAATTTTCGAAAACATGGTTAATTTGATCCCAAGAGTATTGAGCTTTCATGTTGTTCTTGAGTTTTCTCGTCGTAGAAATGGGTTAATCAGACGCAAGTCAGCTGAATAAGAAATGAATTCACATGTTAAAGTACTTTTCTGAGCGGTGATTTAGAGGCCTTGTTAACAATTTGGCATTATTAAGATTACCATTATGTTAAATTCATTATGGTAGTGTGGCAAAATATTTTAATGCTTCAAAAAACAGATGAATGAGTAGCCGACCTATGACAAACATATATATTTAATGAAATCATAGATAGATTTATTGATGTAACTGTTTAGATTAAAGTTTGACAAGCCACAAACATTTCAACGAGTAGATTATGAATTATCAAGTAGATTCAATTATACCAGTAAGACTTTATTCATACTGTAGAGTCGACATCTCAAACGCTCTATACTTGTTCGGTTCGAGAATTACAAAATATTTTTTTTGGTATATAGTCGAAAGTAAAATACAAAACACTTAGTATGGTTTACTTAATTAGTCGTTAATATGATATGCTGATTGAATGATGTAATAGATCTCTAGAAAAAGAAATTGCTATGAATAAGGTCCAATAGAAATTGTGTGTTAATTTCGCTAGTCGTTAAGTTTAGGTCGTTGTTTCTCTTGCACAGTTACATGTTGAACGGAATGCCTGCTTAGAGAGATTACTGATCTTAACTGTATTTGTTGTAACAATTTGCTTTACTTTATCTTGTTCGTTTAATTAAATGACCTACTAGATTCGGAGTTCTCTAATTTTCACTCTTTATGTCATTTGGTTAGTCTTGAACTACTCTCATTAATTAGTCACAATGCAATTTGAAACTAGAACTTCATGATAAACTGAATCAGATTACCTCAGCCTATACCAGTTTGAATATGTTCAGATGATAGTGAAGAAAACTGATCATGGGATTTTTCATTATACTAGTAAAATTCACACGCTGCATATATTTAAGGGCAAAATACACATTGTACCCCTGAACTATTCACTTTGTCCCATTTAAGTCCCTGAATTATTCACTTTGTCCCATTTAAGTCCCTAAACTATTCACTTTGTCCAATTTAAGTCCCTGAACTATTAAATGTAACAAAATAGTCTTAAGCTATCAAACGTAACAAAATAGTCCCTCAATTTAAGGACGTGTTTGGCTTGCCGTGACATGTTGATGAGGTGACACTATGTTTGATCACTGTCATGTGTCCATTGAAAAAGTTTGTTAATTTTGCCCTCATTTGCTTACAATAAAATGGGTCTTTTGCCTATTTATAATTTTACTATTTTATAACCATTTGGTTACCATAATAATAACCAATTTTCTACTAATTTCTCAAGAAAAATTTACTGAAAAAATCTTAAAATATATTTAATTTATACCCAAACAATTCATTATAATATTTTTCAATCCAAAAAACTAATTTCACCAGCTTTTCTTTCCAAAAATCCAACATTTAGGGTTAATAAATTTAGGAATTTAATTGTCCTTAGCCTTCAAGAGCAAAAATTAATTAATTGTAGTTCTATCTAAAAAATTTATATCGATAATTGATACTAATTATGATATAATTTTACATTTATAAATTTTTTTAATCTTCTTAAAAAATATATTTTAAATAATTACCATATTAAAAATAAAATAAATTATACAAAAATATTTAAAGTACTTAATATTCAAAAATAAAATTTGTATTATAGTATTTATCAATTTTAAATATTAGAAAGAAAAGAAGATTCCGATAAAAAATTACTTGATCAATTATTAACTTATGAAGGGTAATTTGGAACTGATCAAGTAAATTTTGTTACCCTTTATTTATTAAGTAATTTAACTAAATTATTCTTTAATATAAAATTTTATCATGGATTCTTTCGACATAAAAGTTTATATTAAGGGGTTTGTAGTAATTTTTTCCTAAAACAAATTAGTGGGAAATTGGTGTATAATTTTTAGCACAAAAGTTAGTAGAAAATGGTTAAAAAATAATAAGCGCACAAAAGACCCATTATATAGAAAGTAAGTGAGGGCAAAATTGGCAAACCTTTTCAATTGCCACATTACAATGGTCAAACCCAGTACTACATCAGTAACATTTCACTGCAAGCCAAATATGTACATCAATTCGAGGGACTATTTTGTTATGTTTGATAGTTCAGGGACCATTTTATTATATTTGATAGTTCAGTGACCTAAATGATACAAAATGAATAGTTCAGGGGTAAAAAGTGAATTTTGCCATATATTTAATTTAATTTTTAGGTAAAATTTTATTTTTGTTCCTATAAGATAGGGAGTTGTGTACTTTTAGTCCAATCTTTATGGGACTTTCACGTCTAGTATCACATGATGAAATTTTGGAGCACATTGAGTTCTCTCATTACAAAAGTCTATAGTTAACTTCTTAAAGTTGCATATAACGGTTCCTGAATTATGTTAAACTTGCAAAAAAAAAAAAAAAATCACCCCAACCTCACCTTGTCTCACCAGCTCTGTCCTACCTCACCTCGCGTCCCCACCCTAGCTTACTTCCCAGACGTAGTGTCCTCCCCTCCCCCCCAAGCTCCACCTGTACCTTCATCATCCCTCACTTGCACTGCAACCACCATATCCAACACCATCACTACTTGTCCTCCCCTTTCTTCTCTCCCCAACTGCGTTGCCACCACCATCTTTGACACTTTCTCTTCCATCTGACTCAATTTTTGAATTTATGTAACACAGAACTCCCCAAATCTCATATTTATTTTTCTTTTTAAATAAAATTTTTGTTAGTTACACATAAATCAAGGGGTTTGAGCGAGTTTCAGAAGTTGACTTATGACTTCCGTCCATTTTTAATATAAAGAACTCATTGTGATTAAGAATTTATCATATGGGATTATATTTGTGAGTTTATAATGATTGGATTGAATGTGCACCCCCTATTTTTCATGACCAAAGTGCATTTTTTGCTATGAAAATTAAATTTTGGATATTTGATAGTTATAAGATAAAAATTGTGATATATAAATTTTATTATGTTAATAAGATATTTTACTTGATGATAATCCACAACTCAATATAATACTAAAGTATGCACTATCCTATTATATATACTAAATCTAGTTTGATTAATTAATATTTTTATTTATTTAGTAACATCGCTTAGTTATCAAAAAAAAAATAGTAACACCGCTTAAGTTTTATTTTATGTTTGTATTATTGAAAAAATAAATAAAGAACATTTAACTTGATAGACATTTTGCAAGCAAAATATACAAAACATAACATTCGTCAACGAATAATATATGATCCATATCTAATTGGATTAAAAAATTGCATAATTCAATTAAATTACTTATATCTAATGTTGTTATACATAATAATATTATACTTGAAAACTTTTGTAGAATGATTTGTCGGGAATTGATATTGGTGCTTCACATATTACTATAGAAGCCCCACTTTTATTTATTTCTCTAAACAATTGACAAACACTCCCATTTGTTAGTAAAAAGTCTATGATTAAAGACTTTAAGAATATAAAGTTTTTGTCTTTTTATAATGTTTTCAATCTTTTCACCGTCTTAATAATTCCGTCAAAACATAACATTCATCAACGAATAATATATGGTCCATATCTAATTGGATTAAAAAATTGCATAATTCAATTAAATTACTTATATCTAATGTTGTTTTACATAATAATATTATACTTGAAAACTTTTGTAGAATGATTTGTCGGGAATTGATATTGGAGCTTCACATATTACTATATATAGAAGTCCACTTTTATTTATTTCTCTAAACAATTGACAAACACACCCATTTGTTAGTAAAAAGTCTATGATTAAAGACTTTTAGAATATAAAGTTTTTGTCTTTTTATAATGTTTTCAATTTTTTCACCATCTTAATAATTCCGTCAAACAATTGGTTTATAAATGCGAATACTGGAATAGACATACATATATGTATGCACAAGCAGTGTAAATGATATGTATATACACATATTATTTTGTGATTATGCTCAAAAAAATTCATCATGGGCTTACGTTTTAGGTTTTTATATATAAGTTTTAGAACTATTCAATTTTTAATTTATGTATTTATTATTTGATATGAAATAAAGTAGTGAAGATAATATCTATTAAGTGATAGTAACTTGTTAGACTGTATAAAGATAATATTAGAATTCAATTTTAAAGTTTATTAGAGTCTATAAGCATTGTCATATTTTAATAGAAAAATTAAAATCGGAGCTCCTATAATATTTCATGGAGTGCGCCGCCTTATCTGTCATATGTGACAAAAAGATCCAAATGAGAAAAGAAATAACTTAATATACCATTTACTCTTTTTAATGCTTAGCTAATCACATTCCATTTTGAATTGATTTTCTTCATAATTATTTATTATTATTAATTTTGCAAATTAAATACTAAATTATTGAATATATTTGTAAGTTATCAGTTTTTTGCTTTCATAAATTCTTTTATCATCTCATTAACTCAATTTTAAGTTGGAGTTTCGCCATATAAAGTGGATTATGGCACAATTCTATAGTTTTCATGAATATAGATTTTTTGGGGGTTTTTCCCCTTGTATATGTATATCCACGTGGGCCATTAGCTGCTGTCGATTTGGAATGCATTTTCCTATACATCTATAATTCTAAGAAGAGTATAAATGAGTTAAATTATTTGGTACATTTATTTTTAATTAATAAAAACTAATTCTTGTAATTAAGTTAATATGAAATTACTAAATATCATATATATGAATATTACAAATAACTTGCAATGTTGCTCTTTTTTTAAAAGTTAATGTAAATTATAATCCCCATTTCATCTACTGTTTAACCTTATTGTGTAAATATTTAATGATTTACATTCATTCATACATAACAAAATAATGGACATAAAATGTGTGCTCTGAGTTGCCAGTCTCCTAAAGTTTGTAGAAATAGTGTTTATGAAATTCAAGTTGAATAATAGTAGAAGTTGTTGACTAATCATTTATATCACTTGCAGCTCGATTAAGATGTTACTACTCATAAATAAGCATTTATGAATACGTTATGTGATATCTTTAGTAAATATGAAATTATTAAGGAATATCAATAATACTATATGTGACAGATATGAGGACCGATAGCATTGCCCTTTGAACTCATATGTAATTTTTGTAACTGTGAAAAAATTAAGTATGTAGGATAATCCAATCTCATGTCAGTTTAATTTATTATTAATTCTCATTGATTATGTGAATTTTCAAGGACCGTGTACAATGATGTAAGAAAAGATAGTGGGCACCAACCCAAATTCATGTAAAGATAATCCTTATGTTCTTTGTAGATTTTTTAAAGTAATTTCTTATTTACTCGTCAATTAACTTATTCTTAATATAATGCTAGAGGGTATAGAAAAAAATTAATTTATATATATATATATATAGTTATTCCATGACTTTATAATTTGTTGTTAAAAAAAAAACCAAATATATATAGGTAAATTATATAAACACAATTCTCATTTGTTTATTTTTCTACTGAACTCTCATAATGTTGGGAATATATTTTCATATTTATAATTTTGTGTTCTTATCGTTTCAACTAAGTTTTATAATTGAATGTTAAGAGTCAACGTAAGTAGAACATGCAAAATTAGATATGTCACCAATAACCCAACATTTTTCCCCCTCAAATTTTCTCATGTGATGGAATTCATATGGAATACACATCAATTTTTTTTAAATATGATATAATTTATTTAAAGTCCATTGCAAAATTTTATGTTGCTCATTAGTAACTTTTTTTGCATATTCTAGAAAAAAAATTGTCGTGAAATATAGAAAATGTCTACTATATTTCACGACAATTTTTTTTCTAGAATATGTAATTATGTATCTACTATAATAAATAAGCTTCCACATATCAATCATTTTTACAAATTTCAAATATGATATGATAAGAAAAAGTAGATACATAATTACTTATGATTATATACAATGAACAAAATGACTCATTTATTATAGTAGTGTATACAATGAACTAACATTAATTTTTTTATAAGGCTAGATTAAATTAAGTAATAATACAATAAATTTATTTACTTAAATGAACCTCACTTTTTTCTCTAGCTTAATATTTACCTAAGGATATTTTAGTCTCTACAAAAAAGTTAGGAAATATAAATCATTCCCTAACATTCACACTTTTATATTAGTTATTATTTTTATTATTATAGATTGTAGATTATAATATAACTCGATACTTCGGACTTCACTAAAGACATGAACTTAGATTAAGTCAATATGTCTGTCTTGTATAATTTTTGAATTTATAAGAAGTATAGGTACACTGCTGGGATGTGTCTTTTTGCTTGTTTATACCTACTTATCATGTGGGGAGGATGCATAGTAATACCGAAACGAATGAGACGATTGCTATCTGTTGCTAGTTAATCCAATGATCAAATATTCCTTATAGTTTGAAAGATGGAAGTTCTAGTTTGATCTTTTTTGGTAATAAATTTTTTTCCAATCTTACTTTGCTTCAGTTTGATCAGATATACTTATCGCGGGTAATTTTTCTAATCCATCCAACTTAACGTTTCATTTGTGTAAGCCAACGCACTTATCATATTCACTTCTCTGGGACAATGTTGCAGATGGTAGAGCCATTGATGCAGCTATGTGTACTTTAGCCTTTGTCATTAACTAAGCAAACTATTCATCAATATTTCTCTTAACAATCCAAAGTGAGATTGCTCGACCATTTTTCATGAAGTTTTCAGTGACGATATTGCCTGTTCTTGGATGCGTTCGAGTATTGGTTCAATAAGTAAGCATGCATACATCATTTTATCAATCTATTTACAACTGAAAATAGCTGAAGTTAGATAATTTACACTTCCTTCTTTGCAGATACGTACTTCTTGATGTTGTTCATGTGTACAATACATTTACTTCTCTTTCTCAATACGGCAGACTGTTAAATTAAATCAAGAAGGATTTGAGGTATTTAGAGAATATTGTTCCAGAAAGGAGGAAGCTTCGACAGTGTTGGAATGAATTTGGCAGAGAGACAAGTATATATTAGTTGAGAGGACTCATAAAAGTGAGGGTAAAAGCCTTGAGAAGGATGACCAAAAAGATATCTTGCTGAAGGCAAAGATAGGGATCATTACATTCACACCCGCTCAAGGATGGGGGTAATTACACAAACCACCGTCACTAATTGATAATTACAAACACACCCCTCAAGTGGTCTATTTGTAAAGTTTACAAAGGGTGTGTAATTGTAAGAATTGTTACACCCACTGAGGGTGCAATTGTAAGTAATTTTTAACATGACAGGATGTGTTTGTAATTATGTACATGTCATAAAAGACTTATCAAATGTTACGTAGTAGTATTATATTTGCTTAGCCACGCATTTAGTTCAAGTTGCATCAAATTATTTAGCTATCACCTTTTTAATTTTTATTTAACTAAAGTAAACCTTATAATCATCCCTCAGAAAGATACAGCTCGTATGGTATTGTTTTGGTTTTCAAATCTCATTTTTAACGTTGGAAATTGAGTTTTAAAAGTTGTATTGATTTCTGTGTAGAAAATAAAAATGCATTTGGATGAGTTGTTTTTTATTGTTAATTTATAGGTTGAAAATGAAAATATTTTTTAATGAATATTTCTTGAAGTATTTTCTAACATGAAAAGGATTTGCGCTATTAGATGAATAAGATAAAATATGATGAATGATGGTTCCTTGATATAACATAAAGTAAAGATGATCTATAGTTATTAATGTAGTTGGTCGTGCTAAATATAATTATAAATATATAAATATATGCATTTCAAAGAAAAAAATGAACAACAATAGTCACAAAACAGTAGCTAGTGAGATTTTTGAAAAAACAATACTAAAAAAAACAAACAAATTTTTTTTTCGATTTTAACTGAACCGACCGAACCGAACCGACCCTGTTCGGTTCGGTTTTTGGTCCAAAATTTCAATTAGATTCGGTTAAAAAATCGACCGATGAACAACCTAATTGCATCTAGTCCGTCTTAGACTCGCCCGGTATTGTGTGTCCCACTCTCAGTCGCAAAATAGAACCAAAATAAACGGGGGCACTCGAAACGACGTCGTAACAATGGAGAGAAAATGAAAAGCGATTGGGTAGCCGGTAAAAAAACAAATAAAATCAGGCGAGCTTTACCGTTGGTTTAGTCGGTTTTCTTTTAACGGTCATCACTTTTCAGTTTTCACTTACAAAACTCTATATCATTCCGTATCTCTGCGGAAACCCATTAATAAATCAAGCAAATTTTATCCTCAGAATAGAAGCCATTATTGAATTAGGGTTTCAAGAAACTAACAGAAGGAAGAAAAAAATCTTGAAAATGGTGTATCAATGTAGCAATCTCGTTGCAGCACAATCGCGACCTGTAGTACTTCAATCACATTATCCTCGCTTCCGCAGGTAATACCATTCTCATTCCAATTTTCACTCTTATGTACTTTTAACTCTTTCAACATTCTATGTTTGGGTTTTGATTCTTGGAATTGGAATAGAATTGCAAGATCTTCTGTTTCTGTTTAAGTTGAATGTTTACTGAAATAAATTGAGTTGCGTTCTTCAGATTTCACGAGATAATGTTTCTGAAGCAAAATGGCACAAATTTTGAATTTTTATGTTTACAATCTTCAAAATTTGACAATTTTGTATCTAAAGTGTTATCTAGCTCATCTGTGTCACTATGTTGTATTTTACATTAGGGGATTAGTGCCGAGCAAAGAGATCTCAAACTGCTGCGATGAGCAGCCGCCGATGTCTATTGAATTTGGTGCCAAACAAGCAATAGCAGGTCTTGCAGCATCAGTAATATTGCTCTCTCAGACAAACCTGGTTAGTGCTTTATCCTATACATATGTCGTGTCTTTACTTCGACAAAGTAAAACTTGTATCTTGGGATTTGTCTACATCATTCTTCTCAGCGAGGATAATGCACGTGATCTCCACCTTGCGTTGTGGGAGCAAATAATTAAACCCTATTCCTCGAAACTTAATTGTAATTTCAGCAGTTTCTGAATCCATATGTTCTTTGAAAGTGTAAAGGAAAGATTCGTCATATGATTTTCCTAGTTTTGGTGCTATATCATTTTTTACATACTAGTACTCCCAGCCTACATCTGTCTTGAGTTGCTATATGCGAGGAAAAGAAATTCTTGCTTCTGCTACAGGCCTACAAGGACAGGTTTGTCTGAAATGATTGTCGTGGTGTTGAGGGCAAGCTGAATGACTTGATAAGGTTGATCGTTTCTCATTCGATCCTATGGAGACTAAGTGTTAAAGAAAAAAGATCAAGGATAAACCTTTTTCTGAACTTATTTTAGTTCTACTGGGCAGGCTACTGCAGCAGACCTTTCTCATGGCAATATATGCCAGCTTGCAAGTGCTACAGAGAATAAGCTGACTCTTCCATTGGAGAATGATGAGGGAAATGGAATGCTGATGATGATGAGAGGCATGTCAGTGAAGAACTTCGACCCTACCAGATATGCTGGAAGATGGTTCGAAGTAGCTTCCCTTAAACGAGGATTCGCTGGCCAAGGTCAAGAAGATTGCCACTGCACTCAGGTAACCCGAAAAGTTAAAGAAATAGAACCTTGTGATGGATAATTTGTTATTTAATAGTCGAAAAGTTGTGTTTTTTTTTCTCAATTATATGCTCCACATTGTTATTGTGATGAACTTCTAGATAAACATGAGTCTCTTTTTGCAAATCTGCATGTTTGGGGGACAAATATGGAATTTTTTTAGCAGCTCTCATGTTTTTCGGTTTTGCTCTTCGAGCAGAAATGTTGGCCTATTGCTGATATTTTTACTGTACATAATTGCAGGGAGTATATACGTATGATGTGGATACACCTGCAATCCAGGTGGATACCTTTTGTATCCACGGAGGACCTGCTGGTTATATTACAGGCATAAGGGGAAAGGTTCAATGCCTCTCTGAGGAAGATAAGGATATGAATGAAACTGATCTAGAAAGGCAAGAGATGGTCAAGGAGAAGTGTTACCTCCGATTCCCTACTCTTCCCTTCATCCCCAAGGAACCTTACGATGTCATAGCAACTGATTACGACAATTATGCCCTTGTTTCTGGAGCTAAGGACAAAAGTTTTATACAGGTATGCTTATAAATGCTGTGTCTCAACATATAACAGTTTTCCTAGAGCCTCCTATGGACATTTTTTAACTGTAATGAGCGACATTTTCAGATTTACTCAAGAACGCCTAATCCGGGACCAGAATTCATAGAGAAGTACAAATCTTATTTAGCAAATTTCGGATATGATCCAAGCAAAATCAAAGATACTCCACAAGACTGTGAAGTTATGTCAAATAGTCAGCTAGCTGCGATGATGTCCATGTCTGGGATGCAACAAGCGCTCACCAACCAATTTCCTGATCTAGAACTAAAATCCTCTGTTGCGTTTAATCCGTTTACCAGTGTTTTTGAAACTCTGAAGAAGCTCGTTGAGCTTTACTTCAAGGGGTGATTTCAAATTAGTTCAGAAAGTGTCTTGTAATGTAGAGCTTCTGTACGTAAATCAAACTATCTGGTAACAATGATCGTTTATGTATATTGGTAAATGATTGATATTTGTCGAAAAATCGTATTTTGTGGAGAAATAAATGATAAACTTTCTCGATTGTTTTCGATTTCTGGTTCAAGATTCAACATAACTGATGATGACAACCAGCTTCAACTTGTATACAGATAGAACTTATCTTTAATTGAAAACTAAAATCGATCAACAAATGTCGATACACATTAAACCAAACACACATCTCGACTCATTGAGGCAATAATTGCGAAATTGTAATAACAGAAATTCCGGGTGAACACAAGATTGACAAAAACACGAAACATATAGTCGAAGAACCAAATCACGTCTTTTTAACAGAAAAACCGAGAATCAAATCCTTGATTTCGTCACTGGAAGCTCTATCCAACGCAGTCCGGCCTTGTGCATCTTTGACAGTGTAATCAGCTCCAGCTCTGAGCAGCTCTTCAATTTTGGGTTTATCACCCTCAGTTGCAGCCAACAACAGCAATATATCAACAGGATGAATGTTCTGGTTCAAAAGATCCTCCATCTTATCATATGAACCCTCCACTGCTAACATCCCCATATAATTAAAATACTGTTCACAAAATAAAACATCATATTAATTTCACCATAATCATATCCACAATTAAAGAAACATAACAGTAACAGTTAAATGACAGGAAATCATCAATAGATAACCACCTGTTCGACGTCGTCGCGGTCGAAATCGTCTCGGGCTTGGCTTCCATAAATGCCAGCGCCTTCAGCATCAACACCATTCTTGCCGAACCTGAACCAGCATGTGGCTCTTGAACCACAGCTTGGTCCTAGTTTCCTTGTGGTTCTGCACCATCCAAGGCTCCTTCCGCCTTTTGCAGAGCCCAGAAATTGACAAGTGAGATTGGGGGGAAGTGAAACAGAGCCAGAAGAAGAGGAATGGATGATGGGTTGAAGGGAGAATTTTGGGTGGAGAGAATATGGAACTACTGTTGACGCCATTGTTTTGATTGATGGTTTCAGTTTCAGATATCGCATTGAACCATATTATCCAGTTTGGGAAGTTGAGATGAGTTATAAGAGTTGTTTTGTTTAGTAAGCGAATGTTCAACAAAATCAGAGTGGCGCAGCGGAAGCGTGGTGGGCCCATAACCCACAGGTCCCAGGATCGAAACCTGGCTCTGATATGTAAGAGAGCGAGCTTCTCAATATCCACTCTAATCTTTTTCACTCATTTTATTTCGTGTTTTTGGGGGAAAAAAATGGTTTAACATTCAAAATTGCAATATCACAATATAGACTTCTCATTTATACAGTACACTCCCTCCATTTTAAGGTTGTTTTTTTTTTAATTCTAGACGGAGGGGAATACCCTACCCGACAAACCTGAGCCGATAGTTTTTTTAATCATGAAACACATTAACCTTATAAAATTCTAAATAAAGAGAAAAAAATAACAAGTTGTGACAGACTGAAATTGAACCAAAGACCTCTCACATTAAAGTGGAAGTTGATACCACTAAATTAACAAGTTTTGATTATTTTAAGGTCCTTTGATATGCTCATCAGCCAAACTGATTAATATTAAATAATCTAGCAATTATTATCTTGGATATATAAGTGGTACTAATTTTTACAACAATTTCATGAAAAAGATGGAGTGCGAAAACAACTTTTCAACATTTATTTAAACAAATGTAACATAGGTTATGTAGCCATTATTGTACGTTACTACGATATTCATTTTCATATATTAAAATGAATACATTATACACTCTCGTTTGTTGATATTCTATACTTTTTCCAATTAAACATCTTTATGAAGCGGAGTTCAAACACCAAACAGCATAAATACTGCTTTGTTGACTTTTAGTAGTAAGGAAATGAGACCTCAACCACTTAGTCTTCTGGACAAAGAGAAAGCACAACCACCTTGTTCTGCGGCTCTTAGTAAGCTCTATCTCCGGTTTCATGATTCTCAAGTTTTCCGATCCTGAACAATCAACATTAGCATATTAACATCACTACGTTAATATGATATTAGTCGCGGTGGCACACTCAATACATGTACCTAATTATTAAGAATTATAAATATATTATTTTATAATAAAAATTTCTCAATATCAAATATGTTGTCTGAAATTTTGTGAGCATAAATTTTATATATAATTTTATGTCAATTAGTATAAGTAGTTAGAAATTAGTAAAAGAGAAAAAATATATATATAAAAAGAATCTATGGAGAGAATTGAGGAGAAAAACAGAAAAAGAGATAGACGGGGGAACCAACATGAAGGAGAGAAAATCAGACGAATGGAGAATTAACTTTGACACTTGTCAAAATTTTGCCATACCAAAAAAATAAGCGGACCAAAGGTAGTTACTCTAACGTCTTTTCTCTAAATTTATTAGTATTAGTAGTATGGATATAGGTTGTTAGGAATCAATACGTATGAACGAAATTAAAAATAAAAGAAAGCAAGAAAACGAGACAGCGATTTTACGTGGTTCGGCAAATTGCCTACGTCCACGGACCTATGTTAGAGAGTTTTTATTAATCTTGTGAGAGAGATACAATTACAATGAAGGGAATATCATCTACTTATGTATCGTAAGCTTGGAGACAAAGATACAAAGCCCTAATCCCAATAGGTAACTTAAAACTTGACAAATAAGTCAAAAACGCGTCTAAGTAACACTGCCAGCGCGCGGGACCGACGCCTAGGCGCCGCAACCAGTGCCAACCGGTTCCGCATCTGCTCGCCACGCCTGGGCGTGGTGGTGTCCACGCCTGGGCGCCGTGTGATGCACGTCTGGGCATGGGCAACAGTGTACTCCGGCTCCTTTTCTCCTTTCTTGACTCTTGGATTTGTCTCCACACTCAAACCCATCAATCTTCCACTTGGAGACCAAATTCAAAGTAGAATCTCAACCTCTTCATCAAACTTCACGACTCTTCATTCTCCAAATGAAAGCACTCTCTCTCTAGCATAAGTCGGCCTCCTCATCACATAAGTTCGAGGCCAACTGAGGCCATGCAAAACCTCAGTTTCTCGGTGGTATCCCTTAGTTAACATATCCGCCGGATTCTTCGCACCAAGCACCTTCTTCAACTCCAAAGTTCCATCATCTATCATCTCTCGAATATGATGATACTTCAATTGAATATGCTTCGTCCTCGAGTGAAACACCGGATTCTTTGCCAAACAAATGACACTTTGACTATCACTATAAAGTCCACAATCCCGTTGCTCCTTGTCAATTTACCTCAGAAAATTCTTCAACCAAACCATCTTTTTTCTAGCTTCTGAAATAGCTATGTACTCGGCTTCGGTTGTAGAAAGTGTTACACACTTTTGTAGCCTTGACATCCAACTAATTGTTGTGCCACCTAAAGTGTAAATATAGCCCGAGGTCCTCTTCCGACCATCTTGATCACCACCTAAGTCAGCATCCACAAAGCCCTCTAAAGTGACACTACTAGTCTTAAAACTCAAACACACATCCGATGTGCCTTTCAAATACCTTAGTAGCCACTTCACTGCTTCCCAATGCTGTAAACCCGGATTAGCCATAAATCTACTCACGACTCTCACTGCATGAGCTATATCCGGCCTTGTACACACCATTGCGTACATCAAACTTCCAATGGCAGAGACATAAGGAACATTTGCCATCTTTTCTCGCTCCTCATCAGATTTAGGTGATTGCTCCTTACTTAGTTTAAATTGACTCCCCAAAGGAGTGTTTCTAGACTTTGCATCAGTGATAGCAAATCTATCAAGCACCTTATGAATATACCTTTCTTGAGTCAGCTTGAGGCTTCCACTCGACCTATCTCGAATAATTCTCATCCCGAGAATCGTATTTGCAGCCCCCAAGTCCTTCATTTCAAACTCACTTGACAATTGTTGTTTCAGCCTTTTGATTTCCCCCATATTAGACCCAACGACTAACATGTCATCGACATACAACAATAAGATTATGTAGCAATCTTTAAACTTCTTAAAATAACAACAGTGATCCATTTGACATCTTGTAAATATATTTCCATCCATAAAGGTGTCAAATTTCTTGTACCACTGTCTCGGAGCTTGTTTCAATCCGTACAAACTTTTCTGTAGTTTGCATACAAGGTTTTCCTTTCCATTTTCCAGAAAACCCTCCGGTTGAACCATATAAATGTCTTCCTCCAAATCCCCATGAAGGAACGCCGTTTTTACATCCAACTGCTCAAGATGTAAATCCTCTACAGCAACAATACTCAAAACCATCCTTATAGTAGTCAACTTGACAACCTGCGAAAAGATCTCAGTGTAGTCAATCCCTTCCTTCTGTTGGAACCCTTTGATTACCAATCTCGCCTTGTACCTTTTACTACCATCTGGCTCATCCTTAACCCGGAATACCCACTTGTTCTGCAAAGCTCGTTTCCCTTCCGGTAATTTAGTCAACCTCCAAGTCTTATTTCTCTCAAGCGAGCTCATCTCATCTTTCATGGCTAGCTCCCACTTGAGATAATCTCCTACACTCATTGCCTCTTTGTACGACTCGGGTGCACCCGAATCCGTAAAAAATAAATAGTGTAAGGAAGGGGAATGCCTTATGTTTGGTTTGGGGGTTCTGCTCGATCTCCTCAAGGTAGGTTGCGGAGTCTCCGGATCTTCCTCAATCCTATTCTCAGCTCCATTTCCTACAACCTCATCCACAGTGATCTCTTCCAATATCGCCTTTGGTTTCTCATTATCCTCAATTGCTGCCCCAAGTCTATCCTTGTAAAGCACCTTCTCATTGAGCGTAGCATCTTTATGCCTTATGATCTTGTTGTTTTGGTAATCCCAAAACCGATAGCCAAAACTCTCTCCACCATAACCAATAAAGAAGCACTTCTCTGCTTATGGATCCAACTTATCCCTGTCATCAGAACTACGCAAGACATAAGATAAACAACCGAAATTTTTTAAATACGATAAAATTACCTCCTTTCCAGACCAAACTTCCTCCGGAGTTTTGAAGTCCAACGGTACTGAAGGTCACCGATTGATGAGGTAAGCCGCCGTGCTTACTGCATCAGCCCAAAAAATCTTTGGCAACCCGGAGTAAAGCCTCATGCTCCTAACTCGTTCATTCAAGGTCCTATTCATCCGCTCTGCAATCCCATTCTGCTGCGGAGTCCCCAGAATGGTCTTAATCATCTTGATCCCATTCTCTACACAATAGTCTTTGAACTCTTGGCTATCATACTCCCTACCATTATCCGACCTTAGACACTTCAATCTCATCCCCGTTTCATTCTCGACTTCTGTCTTCCACTTCTTAAAGGTACTAAACACATCCGACATATTTTTCAAAAAATAGACCCATACCTTTCGAGTGGAATCATCAATGAAGGTAACATAATATCTCGACCCTCCAAGTGACTGTATGGGAGTCGGTCCCCATACATCAATATGCATAAGCTCCAACTTCTCTGCCTTCGGTTCTCTACCTGTCTTGGAAAAACTCACCTTTTTCTGCTTCCCAAGCACACAGTCTTCGCAAAGATCCAACTCAACCGACTTTGAGATTGGTAGCTTCCCCTTGGATGCCATGATTCTCATTCCCTTCTCACTCATATGCCCAAGTCGTCTATGCCATAAGTGAACATCCTCTATAGCCTCGACTGCAGCAAATGAGTCCTTCTTTATTCCTGTGGTATACAGAGTCCCCAACTTTTTACCACGAGCCACCACCAGATTACCTTTGGTGATTTTCCATACACCACCACCAAAGACCATGGTGTACCCATCACTGTCAATTTGACCCATTGAGATCAAATTTTTCCTCAATCCCGGACATGTCTAACATCATGCAATTTCAACTGCATTCCCTGTGCCGTCGTCACTGTGACCTCACCCTTACCAACTATTTTCAAGGGTTCGTCATTCGCAAGAAAAACCTTTTCAAATTTTCCAGAAACATAATTTGTTAGATAATTCTTACATGAAGTAGCATGGAATGACGCACCTGAGTCCAGAACCCATTGGTTGACTAGACTGTCAACACAACAAACCAAAGCATCTCCGACGTCGTCTACTGCTGCGTTTGCTTGTTGATGTTCCCGATTTTGATTTTGACCCGCCTTTTCAGGACAATCCATCTTGTAATGGCTTTTCTTCCCGCAACCCCAACAATCAGCTTCTTTACGCGGTTTTGACTTCCCTCACCCCTTAGACTTGGATCAACCTCTACCTTTCTGACCACCCCGTTGAACACCTCTCCCTCTGCTTTCCGCACTCAATGCAACAGATGTGAGTTCTCCTGATTCCTTCTGGCGAATATCCTCGCTTAAAATTAGATCCCGAATCTCTTGAAGCTTCAACTTCCTTTGGTCAGACGAACTACTCACAGCAACTTCCTTTGGCCAGATATCAACCGAACTGAGTGATGATACTGGCAACGGGACGGGAATGGGACGGGTTGGGCAGGACTCAGTTAACGTCCCGCACTCCAACTTTCCCCGGCAACATGAAGACAATAGAATTGTCCATTTATATAATATGTCCATCTACCAAAAAGATAATAGAAAATAGAGAATAAAGTATTAGGGTTGGTGATATAATTATTATTAAATATATAAAATTAAAAAATATATATTATTTACCGGGACGGGGACGGGGACGGGTCCGGGTCCCGGGAAATTGTCCTCACCCGCCGGGTCTTGAATTTCTATTCCCGGACCCGGACCCGGTATCAATTCCCGAACTCAACTGAGTGATGATCACGTTGAATTCATTGATATGATTTGTCACGGATCCTCCTTCAGTCATCCTTAAGTTGAATAAACGTCTCATTAGATAGACTTTATTCGACGCCGATGGCTTCTCATACATGTTGGATAGTGCCTTCATCAAACCCGCAATGGTTTTCTCTTCCAAGATGTTAAACACTACGTTTCTTGATAACGTCAGCCGAATAACCCCCAAGGCTTGCCTATCCAACAACTCCCAATCTACATCTGTCATCTTTTCAGGCTTCTTCCCCGACAACGGTTCATGGAGTTTCTTCTGGTACAGATAATCGTTCATTTGCATCCGCCAGAATCCGAAATCCTTTCCATCGAACTTGTCAATTTTTACTTTACCATCTTCAGACGCCATTGATTTGCACAGAATGCTATAACCTGTGCTCTTGATACCAGTTGTTAGGAATCAATGCGTATGAACGAAATTAAAAGCAAAAAGAAGGCAAGAAAACGAGACAATTATTTTACGTGGTTCGGCAAATTGCCTACGTCCACGGACCTATGCTAGAGAGTTTTTATTAATCTTGTGAGAGAGATACAATTACATTGAAGGGAATATCATCTACTTATGTATCCTAAGCTTGGAGACAAAGATACAAAGTCCTAATCCCAATAGGTAACTTAAAACTTGCCAAATAAGTCAGAAACGCGTCTAATTAACGCTGGTAGTGCGCGGAACCACTCCTAGGCGTCGGTACAGGCACGCCTAGGCACCGCAACCAGTGCCAACCTGTTCCGCTTCTGCTCGCCACGCCTGGGCGTCAGGTGATCCACACCTGGGGGTGGTGGTGTCCACGCCTGGGCGCCGTGTGATGCACGCCTGAGCGTAGGCAACAGTGTACTCCGACTCTTTCTCTCCTTTCTTGACTTTTGGATTTGTCTCAACACTCAAACCCATCAATAGATTAGAAGATATACGTTATGGAGACCATTTGATGTTGCAACTTGCATACGCATTTCTCCCTATCTGACCAAATTATCCTGAAAAATATTTAGGGGTTGTGGGCCCCTATAATAATTTGGTGGTTGATAGTTTGCATGAGGAGAAAAGGGCAAAAAAACCAAAAATACTGATTTGAGTTCACATGATAAAGCAAACAATATCATATGCTTCTCACGAGTCACGACGGTCATTGTAACTTGTCTGTCATAGTTTGGGAAAATTACAAAAAGACCCTTTTTATTTATTATGTAATTATTAAACCTTACTTATTGAAAATTATCATCATATCTCCTAAGGTGATCTATTTGTAAAGTTTACAAGGGAAGATTGTAAAATAAGAAAATTAACACACAGGGTTATAATTGTAAGAAATTATTAACAAATGGGGTTTTTGTTAATTACATAATAAGTGAAGGGGCCTGTATGTAATTTTTCCTAATAGTTACATTTTCTGTTAGAGATGATGGAAACGGGTACAGATGAGTGATTGATGTTTAGAGAGAGTTGAAATTTCTCTCTTCATATAACAACCTTTTGTGAAGTGTCACCGAATGACGTGGGTAACATAAGAAAAAAACATAAGATTTAAAAACAATAAATATACCATCCAATAGTCTTTTTTTTTTCCGGTTTTCCCGAAGTGTCCGGGCCAGCTTTCGCGCACCTCGACTAATCCCCGCTCGCGGTGCATGGCTGCCGCTGGCCAAACATTATTTTGACAACGTTGAAAATCGATCTTAGGAGCACACCAGGTCGACCCCAAGTTGTCCCGATGGTAGGTCAAGAGGCTTGGTTATACCATCCAATAGTCACTAAAAAAAAAAATTAAAAACTCTGAACTTTCACCTTTTGACCTACTGCCAGCAAATTGGCTAAATGGGCAATTGTTAGGTTTTCATTAAACAGTAGCATATATAGAGATAGGGTATATAGTTCATAATACTAGTAATAATAAACATCTACCAAGACTTTAAACCAAATAAAAGGAATGCACAAGTGGTTACTGGACAGTATAGTAAAGCAACTTAAATTGATTTAATTGCATGCACATGAATCCAGTGACCACATCACCTCAAGCCTCCACTTTTTACATAAATAACATAAGGCTAAGAACTCATGCAAACTCACAAACACATAGCCAAAATGCCTCAAACTCTAAGCAACTCCACCACCAAGACAAGGCCCAAAAACATCTCTACTCAACAAAACCCCCCCACATATATTGCTAACACAAAGGAGATGATGCATATATCCAATAGTTTTGGCTCACTAAAATTGACTGCAAAATCTGATCCGGTAGCGATAGGTACCAGAGGTACCGTTGGATCCCTCATCATGCAAGAAATGGAATATTTTAGCAGGGTCGAGCCCAAAAGGCCACCACGTCAGATTTCTGTCTTGGCTACAACCCGTGAGGTGTCAAGATCCAAGCCTGAACCAGTGATCACTATTCCTGGAAAAAGGAAGAGAATAAGCAACCGGCTCATACCAAGGATGTGTTCTATGGTAGAAGTAGCAGAAAGCAAGAAGCCAAATGCTGTGGTTTCTGGATTCACTTACAGAAATCTGAAAGCTGATCTTAAGCGGTTGCAACCTTAAACAATGCTGTCAGATCGTTTTGAGAAACCGAGCTTCTTTAGGCGGTTTGTTATAGCATTCACCCACGTCTTGTTTTGATTTCCACATTTTATGTCCATAATTTCAACTAAACTAGACCCCTTTTTGACAGATATCGTTCTTATAGAAGTTCCATCTATTGATATGTTATCAGCTTCGAGCATCGGGATTTCTTGAGTTTTTCCCGGGCAGTGTTTTGTCTTTCTTACAGTTTCAGAGCATTTATGACTTTTAACATTGCTGCTGCTTGCTTCATCTAGTGATGTTCGGTTTTAGTCTTCTGCTAGTAGTGTGGCTGGAAGAAACAGAGACGGAAGTGCATAGTGAGGGCGCCTTAGATGTAGATTTTGTGGAATCGATTTCTTTAGACATGAGGGCTTCGATTGTCCCAGTTGTACCTACTTTAACAGACCCTCCGCCACCTCTTATAGCTTCTAATGGTTGTGCCATGGTGTTCCAACTAGTGTAATGATCCACTAAGAACTTCTTTATGAAGCTAGTGAATGTGTATTCCTAGTAATTCTTAGCTCCAGACAAAACTGAATCTATATGTTTCAAGATCCTGCAAAACAGAGGAGCGCAAAGCACAAAAGTCTTGAATCAAATACAATGGATACAACATTATATATGAAGTTCACCCTAAGCGTTTGAGTCAGATAACACATGTCTAATGTCTTCACAACAAAATCACATTAACGCACAAATTATTCTCACTTATCCTTTTTTATGATGCTTCAAATTTGAAGTAACTTGTTCCCTACATCCATTGCATCTTTTTCATTCCAAAAACTTCTGATATTCTTATTTACTATACACGTACATATAGTTAAGGATCGAGGCGTCAGCATGGAAAAGGGTTGCATCGTAGCTAACGGTTGTTGAATGTTCAAATCACCTCCCTTAAACAAAGCACCAATCCCATTGAGATATATATAAGAACATCCATTTGACTAATTCATAACGATTAACGACAACCCCAGAAGGTAACTACTAAATCCGATAACTGTAGCGAAAAGAGATAGATATATTCAAGTGTTGGACAGGGTCATAATGGTTTGTAATGCTACTTCCATTCCATAGGTGGCTGTCCAGAAAAAGCTACTTCAAATAATCAATGCTTATGGATTAAATGGTTTCAGATGAATGCCCCCCACTCTGTTAAATTACAAGCAAGGAATACCTAAATACTGCTGGCATTGTTTTAAATTTTAATTCAACTGTACCACACATAAATTACTTTTCTGCTTCCCCACAAAAATGTTAATTAGATAATGTTACTTCAAACACCTCACAAACAAAAAAGCTATATAAATACATGAAAATCGAAAATTATACAAAAATTCTTATTCCTCAAAACCCATAAACAGAAAGGAAAAAAAATTGAAATAAAACATTAACAGTAAATCAAGATAGAATGTTGAGCAGGAATTTATCAAGGATCCAGCTATTAGCAAAGAGCAACAGCATTTGGACTGAACATTTATCCAAACCCATATTCATAATTCACTACTGTGAAGGCACAAAACAAGAAAAGTACTAAAACATAACATGAAAGAAATATAATGATCGGGAATTTAAGTTTACCAAGAAAAAACCCATTATCAGGAGCTCCGAAGATGAGAGTTAATAGATAGAGTCTTTAATCCAAAACGTCTAAAAGGGAATGAATAATGAGGAGTCAAAATCAAATCATACAAACAATGCCCACAAAAGCAGATTCGATATTGAAATAAAAGCTCAATCTTGGCATTCTATACCATATTTTGGCTAATTATACATTATTTTTGTTAAGTATGGGAAATAAATTTTAATTTGTTTGTGGGCTAAATACGGGACGGAAAATTTTTGTCATTAAATATGTATGACATATTTTGAAATTTTCTTGAAAGTTACGGTGAAAAAATTGACTTAAAAAATAGAAAAATAATGGATTCGTAGAAATGCAAGTATAATATGGATATAAATGAATTATTCGTGAGTAAAAGTAAAGCATATTGCCATATGAATGAAAAGTATATTGCATGTCTCGCATTTATTTTATAGTAATAACATGTTATATAAGTCTCTAATTGACAATAATTAATATTTTCATAAATTATCAATATTCGAAGATTTTTAACTGTATAATGTTGAATTAGCACTTATAAAACTAAATTATAATTTTCAATATTCAAATTAAAAATTAATATTTCTTACCAAAATTAGGGTATTATTCATCAACTATAATACATGACACGTAAAATACTAATACTAAATAGTTAAACTCAAAAGTATAAATATTATTCATTACATTCAAAATATATATGAGGAACAGAATTATTTTTCAATTATATATATACGCATATTATATATGTATAATATAAATTTTAAGTAACATGCGTTAAAGCTTAAAAAGATATCTAAATAGAACTGTTCCCATGTGTAAGAAAATATTATTGAAGATTTCAAAGACCGAATAATTATTATTGAACTAAACAAATGTTTCGGGTACCAACTGCGGGTTCCCTGGATACCAAAAAAAACTAAACAAATGCTTTTAAGAAGAATTCAGAATAGAGAACAAGACACGATAACGTTTAATATTGGTCCTCAAACTTACCAATTTGGTAACTTTTGTAGGCCCAGATGGCTTGGCCTTATTTTAAGGCCATAATCCATTATTTGGTCAGGCCCTTTATATTGAAAAAGCCTAGCTTATTTTGAATAAGAGCCCATTTAAAAATCCAGACCGCGAAAAGGAAAGATCGCCCATTTTTAATTCTACAATATAGGTTTATAAATTGTACTTTATTTATCATTTAAGTTTATAAAATTCTGAATATATTATTTTCGGATTCTTTGGGAGGATTTATTTTAGTAAACTACTTATTTATTTAGTTGACGTTCTACATTGGTTCGCAAATTTTAGGGACCGTAGTACTTTTTATTGTTGAAATTTAAATTTAATTATGGGTGACACATATCCTAAGACTTCAAATAAGGAGAAAAAAATTACAATTTATAACATCTTGAAATTGTCGGTTAAGGTATCTCCTTTGTCTAGAATTAAAAACAAAAAAGTTAAGTTTACTATTTGATTCAGAGTTTCCATTTACATTCATTGATTTTATTCAAATAATTTTTAATATCTTCAAGTAAAGAATATTTGATTCTGTTTTGATCAAATAATTGTCAATAATCATTTGGTTAAGCAGCATCGCCTTGACATGTAGGACTATTCATCGATTCGGTTTGGTTTGAAACCGAACTTTTAAGCCAAGAATTTCAGTTCGGTTCAGTTTTCGATCATACTGAATTTTCGGGAAAAAAAAACTAGCCTAATTTGAATTTTGACTCTCGTCTTTTTTTTTTATAATGTCCAAAAAGATTAATATAAATTATGAAGTGGTCTAGACATCAAATGTAAAAGTACAATTATTTAAAACTTTTTAGAAGATTAAAAAAAATCTGAAAATTTGAAATTAAGATCAATCTGAAAATTTGAAATTAAGATCATAATTAATATACAATGTTAAATAAAAAATCTTTATGTGAAAACACAACTGGTTAATTCTTAGTATAGATGGTTAATGATAATTAAATTCATAAATTTATTAATCCTATCTAGTGAGTTTTTCTTTTTAATGAGAAACTGTTGAAATGAATCTTTTGGATTAAGAATAGTATCACAAGATTTTTAAGATACAAAAAATTACTTCAAGGGATTTTTAGTTATTTTTGCCTTAAAAAATTCATGTCCTTCTACCGAAACAATATAAATGTTTTCATTCTTAAGTTAATAAAGATTAAAATGGAGTGTAATTTCAATCTTTTGAGATATTCTATTATTTTCTCATTTTTTTACGTTTTTTATTTCCTAATGAAACTCTTGTTTATGATTACTTATATAAGAATTGTTGATATGGCAAATTAAAAACTTATTGGTAGTCAACTATTATTATGAAATCTTAGTATAGTACATACACATCTATTTAGTTCATGTTCTATGGTTATATACATATTAGCTAATTAAGTGTACTAATGACAGGTCAAGTTTTCTAGTTATGCTCTCAAGCCAAAGTAAATTCATTTAGAGTGTTACTTCGATATTAAAAAAAAAAACATCTCTTAAATTGAAAAGTGACCCATTCACAATTTCAAAATGTTACTTCATACAAATCATCAAAATCAGAGCCAAATCCATTTTTTTTTATAAAAGCGATTACAACATCATATCGTATCAATTACAAGAGAATCTATTACAAATAATCATTATGAGCAAATACAATCATATTGTATCAATTACAAGAGAATCTATTACAAATAATCATTATGAGCAAATACAATTATAAACTAATAACTATTACAAACTAAACTACCATCTAAGTAGAGAGAAAACCCACATGCATCCAGTGGGAGTCGAACCCATAACCTTTTGATTATGGGGTCTCAACCTTAATCAACTAGGCTAGGCATCATTGACTCGAGCCAAATCCACTTCAAAATTCAAAAATACCAGCAATACAATAATTGCATGAAACATAATAGACTTGTAAGCAAAAAGTTTACCAAAAATAAAATAAAATGACCTTCCCATGTGAGCTTTTCTAATTACATTTGACCCACATTATTCTATTTCATATGGCACCTCATACTAATCTTAATTATGTTATTATTTATTAATCTAGTTACTAAATCACATTCCATGTCAAAAAAAAATTAAAACCAAGATCTAACTCTATATTATTATATATATCTCACCATTATTCACACACACACACACACAAAAAAAAAGATGTAACAGTGCTCCACTCTCACAGATCTGACTTCTCTTTCCACTCCAGCACATATATTTTGCTTTGAATTTCAGTAACTCAAAACTCCATAGCTACATTATAACCATTCCTTAATTCTCACTCTTTCCCTCAAAAAATCTCACACATTTCCAATTCAGAAAACCCTTTATATTTCAAATTCAAAATCCTCACATTTGCAAATTCTGAACAGCGCCATACATTGCCGGAGATAGATACATCTTGTGCCAAAATGAGATCCGCAAAACCCACAAAAACCCCCAACCAAACAACGCCTTCAAGGTCATCTCCAGCTTCCTCATCATCTTCTCTCTCATCCCATTTAGCCATGGTCGAATTGAAGCAGCGTATCCTCACTTCTCTCTCTAAACTCTCCGACCGCGACACCCACCAGATCGCCGTCGAGGACCTCGAGAAGATTATCCAGTCACTCTCAAACGACGGCGTTTCAATGCTCCTCAATTGCCTCTACGACGCCGTCAATGACCCCAAGTCCGCCGTCAAGAAGGAGGGCCTCCGCCTATTGGCAGCCCTCTGCGCCGCCCATAAGGACGCCGCCGCCACTCACCTGACTAAAATAATTGGCCACATTGTGAAGAGGCTTAAGGATTCTGATTCGCTGGTCAGGGACGCGTGCCGCGACGCCATTGGCTCGCTGGCGGGGATGTACTTGAAGGGCGGTAATGGCGGCGACGGAGCTGTTTCGCTGTTCGTGAAGCCGTTGTTTGAGGTGATGAATGAGAATAACAAGACTGCGCAAGGCGGGGCGGCAATGTGTTTGGCTAAGATAGTGGAATGTGCTCCCGACCTGCCTTTGACAACTTTTCAGAAGCTTTGTTCACGAGTTTGCAAGTATTTGAATAGTCCTAATTTCATTGCAAAGGCTTCGTTGTTGCAGGTCGTGTCGAGCTTGTCTCAGGTTTGCCCTTTCGCCATCACAGCTGCTTTGCCATGGTGGCTCTCTTAGTTAGTTGGTGTTTGAGTTTGTATTGGCTGGCCTTGTGAATGAGCTGGTTTTCGGATATATGCTGGGGATTATGACAAGAATTACTTGAATTCGAGTTAGAAGTTATGTGATATTTGATAGTTAATTGAATATTTGTGATATGTTTGATGCTGCATTACTAAGAGTAGAGAAGTATAATTTTTACTCATTTTCCTATTGGACTCTGTCTGCCAACTAGTTTCCTGTGAAGATTTAGGAAAGTTTGAGGAAGTAATTTCTGAAGTTCACTAAACAATAGTATGCTAAATTGCCTTAGATTTAATGGAGACTGAAAAAATTTGATGTGGGTCGTGGATCCTTCCCGCGTATGAGGTTTGTTAGATAAGAGTTATTTATCAACGTCTGCTCCTCTAGGTGTTCCATGATTCGCGATACTTCTTCCACTGGTACTGCTTTGTTATCTTTTGACTGTTGCTTTCTGTAATCCTTGTTAAAAACATGCTTTGGAATTTATTTCTAGTTCCATAAAACAGGAGATCTTTTATCGTATTGCCTAATGCTCATGATAAGTTGCATTATCTGCTATCGAATGTTTCCTGCTGGTTTTATTACGTGTCTGAATATATGACATTCAACCAGTGAATTGGCAATGTACATGATGTGAAAGTAAATTAGGAAGTGGACTTGCTATTCTTCTTTGAAATAACCTTTATTATCTACCAATTGTTGTAGGTGGGAGCAATTGCACCACAGAATTTGGAACCATTGCTGCAGAGTATTCATGATTATCTTGGCAGTTCAGATTGGGCAACCCGAAAGGCTGCCGCTGATACATTGAGTGCCTTAGCTGTGAACATGAGCAACATAATCCCAGAAGGAGCTGCTTCCACAGTGAATGCGCTTGAGGCTTGTCGATTTGACAAGGTATGTGTAAAAATAATTTCCCCCTTAAATGTACCAGGGAGTGGGTATCTTTCTGTCTGCCACCGTTTCTCATTTACCAGCTAGAATTTTGTTATTGTAAAGTTTAACTTGGTCTTCTACGCTTTGTTATCTTACATCTATCCAATAAATTATACAGCAAAATTAACATTTGACCTCTGCATTAAGCTGCTCATATGTTACTACTTGGTGCCTGAAGTTAACCTCGATCTTAATTGTTCTGGAGAAGTGCTAATAATGTACATTTATCACTTTAGCTGGACAGTAATATGCTGCTTTCTTGGTCTCCCATTCAAGTTGTATAAATGTTTTTGTCTTTTAGATAAAACCCGTCAGAGACAGTATGACAGAGGCTTTACAGCTTTGGAAGAAAATTGCTGGAAAAGAAGATGGATCTTCCGATGAACATAAAGCCTCATCTCATGGTAGGCATGGATCTAATGTTTTCATTTGGATTCTCGTTAGTTAGCAATTTTACTTATCCTCACATGATTCTTTGTCTAATGCTTGAACCCTACAGATAGTGAGGATTCTGAATCCGCTGACCCATCAGATAGAAAAAATCTTCCAAATCTTGGTGAGAGAGCAAGTGAAAAATCAGTGAAGAATTCTTCCAATGGATCATCTCCCAATGATTCCAATTCCAAGGGCAAGGGAAACAACATCTCCGACAAGGCAGTGGGGATATTAAGGAAAAAGGCACCATCATTGACCGACAAAGAAATGAACCCTGAATTCTTCCAGAAACTAGAAACAAGAGCTTCAGGTGATATAGAAGTGATTGTTTCTCGTGGATGTGTAAATCCTTCAAATTCGCAAAACGCTGAAGAGCCAGAATCGAATGATACAGATCCAAGTGGGAGGACCACGCGAAATGGCCACGCTGAGGGATTATTCAAAGTGAAATATGAAGACATGGAGAGAGGATCCATTGGTGATAGGAATGATTCTAATCACAGAGACTCATCCAGCATTTATGCAGATTTTTCCAGAAATCCTGGCCAATCTGATGGATTAATGAATAGTAAAGGAAATTATTTGACTATGCAGAGGCAATTGTTACAACTTGAGAGGCAACAATCTCATCTCATGAATATGTTGCAGGTGTACTTTTATATTTTTTGCGCATATGGTTGCCAATCCTGAATGTGAATTTTACTGACTAGTTCTTTTCCAAATGCAGGATTTTATGGGCGGGTCCCACGATAACATGTTGACCCTAGAAAGCCGAGTACGAGGACTTGAAAGAGTTGTTGAAGATATGGCTAGAGATTTATCAATATCAACGGGTAGGAGATTTGAAGGATCTTCAAATAGGCCTCTCAGCAAGTACAATGGCTTCCCTGACTATCCAGGTGGCAAGTCAGGGAGAGGTAATGACGGGCGCATTCACTTTGGAGAGAGGTTTCAAGGAAGGGCCCCTTCTTGGAGATCTGATGCATCAGATGGTTGGGATTTTCATGGATATGCTAAAAACGGGCAAATGGGTTCAAGAAGACCCGTGGGTGGTGGTAATATGGATATTAGGTCCACTAGACCAGAAAATGATGCCGACCCGGTTGGCAGCAGGAGGGCTTGGGAAAAAGGGCCCGGCCCGGCTAGGTTTGGTGAAGGGCCTTCTGCAAGGAGTGTCTGGCAAGCTTCAAAGGATGAAGCAACTTTAGAAGCTATTCGAGTAGCTGGTGAAGACAATGGAGTTGCTAGAAATGCTCGAGTCGCTATTCCAGAAATGACGGCTGAAGCATTAGCAGATGATGGAACAGTACAAGAGCGTGACCCAGTTTGGACTTCTTGGAGCAATGCAATGGATGCACTTCATGTTGGTGATATGGATTCAGCTTTTGCTGAAGTTTTGTCTACTGGGGATGATCCCTTGCTCATGAAGCTTATGGATAAAACAGGGCCCGTGATTGATCAGCTCTCTAATGAGGTAGCAAGTGAAGCTCTCCACGCCATTTCACAGTTGCTGACGGAGCCGAATTTGTTCGACATGTGCTTGTATTGGATTCAACAGGTATGTCTTTTGCCTCCCCATAATAAAAGCAGAAATTTTTGACTTTATAGGCAAATATTAAGTTCTCTCTTATTTTTAAGGCTAACATTGTGTAATTCAGTCTATTGACATTGTTTTGCTTTCATGTGCCTCCTAGTTAACAGATATAGTTATGGAAAATGGGGCCGATGTGGGCATTCCCATGGAAGTAAAAAGGGAGATTTTATTTAATTTACATGAAGCTTCTTCATCAGTAGAGCTACCAGAGGACTGGGAAGGATCAGCTCCAGACCAACTGTTACTGCAGTTGGCATCAGCCTGGGAATTCAATCTCCAAAATTTCGACAAGTAGATAGAGACATCTACCCTGTATCTACACATGCATGAGAAAGAAATGTGAAATCAAGTATATGAATTGCTGTTGAATATTGTAAGAATTGGATAAAGAGATTTTTGCCAGAGTTCACATGAATTCTTCACCTGTGACTTGGAAATGTTAATAGAATTAATTTTTTTTTTTTTGAGGAGGTTGATTGAATTAATTGAAATTGATATTCCAAAATCTGAAAAAATTGGAACTACATTTGCAGAATTCCAAAGAGCGTATATATTCCACATCACATACAACTCAAAGACTACATCCAAAAACCAACAAAAAATCCTACTTGGCAGAATACCAGTTTTGAGCACATTTGGCATCAACAGACAAGTCAACTCTAAGAATATTCTCTCCATCAAAGGGCTTCGACATGCAGTTAACCACTATAGACTTGGCCTCTTCAGCTGATTCTGTTGGCCCTTCTAGGATCACTTCATCATGAACCTGTTTCAAGAGAAAACTGCGCTGTTTAGCAAGACTTAGCAAACCCCATAACGGTTGGTGTATCAGTTAACTCATGTTTGATCTCTCTTCCGGGAACATAAGGTGGATTTAAGCATGTTACAACTAGTTTGACCTGTAATAGTAGTCTCCACCCTAGCTCCTTCAGACGTGCATTCTTTGATATTTCCAACATGGCACACATTGCGACATCTGCAGCACTTCCCTGTCCATTTTTTTTAGTGAAAAAATTATGTCAGTGCATCCATAAGGCAACAAACTTAACAAATACAAATATACACATTTGTCAAAATTAAGGGTGCAGGAGACAAGGACCTGCACTGGGGTATTGATGGCAGCACGTTCGATGTGAGCTTTGTGAGCAGAGCTGGCATTCTTTAGTGATGGGAAATGTCGAGCTCGTCCTAGCAATGTGTGGACACGGCGATATTTACGTGCTTCTTTTTTACGTTGTTCCTGCCAAGCCAACACTTCTTGTCTGTCACTATACCAGAGATCAACCGTTTTCTGAGCTTCGCGCCTAGAAACCTGAGAACATTGATAGTGTTCACACAAATTGTATTAATATTTGTTTACCAGTTGAACTCACCAAAAGCTAGTGTACCTTCCAATCGCGGGCAAGTCCCACGGTAGTTTTTCCATATGCAATGGAAAAGTTAAGCATCTTTGCCTTCCTTCTTTCAGAAGCAAAAGCATCCTGAAATTAGAGAAGCACTTTACTATGAAGGAAGTGAATAGCAACAAACATAAATTGCTCTCATTTCCTAAGTTGGACAGATGTCCCCAAACAAGTCTAAAAATCATGTTATTCGCCTTCATCCCATCCTACGCAGTTCATTTGGTTTGTTCATTTAAGAGGGAATTTGAACTCACTCAGGTAATCAGCAATTTCAGTTAGGGTAATTAAATATCAAATAGCTTAAATGTAGGCATATATTATCTTACCCAAGGAGCAAATTAAGATGCTGATACAGAACCAGATATTTACAGGTAAAGGAGATAAAATTAAATTTAAAGGAAAAGATTCAAAAGCAAACCTTTAGTAGAGGAGCTGGAGGCTTATCTTGACCAGGTTGAGGATCCCACTCAAGAAGCACATCCTTTCGCTCTATAGCTTCACGAATGTGTGGATACATATTCATCGCAGTCCTTGAATGGAAGTCCCCACCAGCTTTAAAAGCATTTAACATGCTCTTACAGTTGGCCAGATGTGCAAGAATCCTAAGTTCCAACTGAAAAAACATTTTCTCAAAAACAAAATCAAACTAAAAAACTTAAGTTTAAGGAGGGTTCAAGTCATTACCTGACCATAATCAGCAACTATCAGAGAGTTTCCAGGTGCAGCTATAAATGCCTGACGAATCTTGTAACGATCCTTCTCCAAAGCAGGTTGGTTCTGAATTCAGAAAGAAGAACATTATGCATTTCATTAAAAGAGAGCTTGATCATCATATACTTGCTGAGATAAACAATTCCACTCTATAGTTTTTGAGGCAATAAGTACTCGGACAAGCTTTCTCTGACAGGAAGACTGATTTGATTTAATTTTGTCAACTTACATCCCCTCTTAAGTCTAGTCTCCACACATAACTCAAATTCTTTAAGGCCGAGTTTGGATTGAAGGATTTGAAAGCCATGGATTTCAAATTCACCAACAAATTTATTGAGTTCGTTTGGATGATGTCAAGTTACAATGAAATTCAAATACCTTGGAACTCATTTTGAGCTATTTTTCAGTCATTATGGTAGATTTCACACCTAATTTGAAGTAATTTGAAATCTTTCCCCCAAATTCATTCCTCAAATTCAAATCCATCAATCCAAACATGACCTAACTAGATAAACTCTCTTCATGTTACACCAGTGAGCATGACGTATGACAAACACATGCCCATACAAAAGGCTTAAACAAACATCAACAGACTTATGGTTAAATTCACTATCACAAATTTCACAAGGATAACTACGAATGATGATATGGCAGAACATAAGCAATATCACAACATTTCTCTATCGTAATTGTTATTTACTGTGTTCTGATGGATTACTTCACTTATTCGTTTCTGTCCCTTTCAACTGCAGCGTGAATGAAAGTAAGTTATCCGCAGCTTTGCAAAACCTAACTCTGGGAAAATAGTGATCAAACTTAACCTTTAATACTGCATATGTAATGTAGAGTGTGTCACTTTCTATTTACTCAACTTTTTTGAAGAATTATTGGTTGAGATTTCTCAGGTAACTTAATGATTAACAGGATCCTTGGGCAAAAAAGTGAGATTTATTTGATACCATTCCCGAAGGATGTGTTGCCTTTGTTGAGAAGAAATATAAGAGTAGACCAAGAGGAAATAACACTCATCATATTGCATACCCAGTGGACAAACAACAGATAAGACACCACATTCATTGCACACACCAATAACCAGTGATAAACTTTTACCTCCACTCCTTTGCGAAGACAATCTGTGACATATCAAGCAAAAGAAAGTTTCTAATGCAAAGAGCACTTCAATAAGAAAGTATGCCGGAACAAAAAGATTCCAATGGCTTAATTCATACGCAACAAATTGAGTTGCAAGTTGATTTGTCTAGATCACATGCAACCAGAATTTAGGTAATGACCGGCAGATATGGCGATATACCTGCAAATTTGGTCTTCGTGCAGATAACCGCCCAGTTTCTGTGTTAATATTCAATGAACAATGGATTCTTCCACTCTTGCCTGATATATGATTGCCCTGAGTTAAGACAGCAAAAAAGGAAATGGAAATAAAATAAAAAAGAGGTGAGAAGCCCGGTTCAGTTATTGCATATATACACACTATTTGAGGATGTAATCATCATTCTCATCATGTATCCAGGTAAGTGTCCAGCAAATAACCTGTAAGGGGAGAATAAAGTTGGATATGAGGGAGTCTATTGAGCAAACTTCACATAAAGCAGCAATGGCATGACAGGCCTCAATTCCTGTACGTCCACCACCAAATGCGTAATAAGCTACTCCATAAGCAGAGGTATCATTGTCTTTACACAGGGGTGCTCCACTGTCCCGATAAGTTCTTTGATTTACATTTTCAAGCAGTTCTTCATCACTGTCTTCATCCAGAAAGTCAAATTCAGCTGAAACCTTCCCTGCAAGATTCTTCAAAACATCTCCACTAACAGAAGGCCAACCACTTGCGGTGTACTTATCAGGCTCAATGTTAAAGTCATCAAGCTTATGAAGTGTGATTTTACGATATTTCATGGGTTTCTTCTTGCCTTCTTCAACTATATTATCTATATTGGGAATTTTAAAATCCTTCTCCACTGGAAGAAACTCATTGGGGTCCTTTCTGTAATAAAACACGGAGCAGTATAAATGACTACGTAAATTACAAAAAGGAGAAAATTGTAAATTCTAGTTTCATTAATGATGCTATATGAAGATTGTAAATTCTATGAAAATAATATTCAATATTATTTACACTTTTGAAAAAGTCGAGCCAAAATATTCCAATTAAATCGAACTTTGATCAATTATTTACCAATATAGCATGTTCCTTTTTCTTATGCATAGCTATATTTCCATGTGGCATGTCATGGTCCCCATTAGTGTTCGACACTGATGTTCTAAAATTTGACTACTTGAGCTTCTTATCTGATTGTTCTCTGAGCAGTAACAGAGAAGCCAATAAGGCGAGCAATCCAAACAAGGAACCTAAAGCAAGGAAATTTTCCAACAAAATTCCCATTTACGGGTCCATGAAGATACTTGTTAAGCTCCATGAGGGCCTCCATTAAGAATGATGATACATACCTGTTCTGTATACCACCAAAAAAGATTTGGCGCAACTGTGTATCACTTCCCACATTCATGTACTTTGCATCTGGGCAATACTTTGACGCCCATTTGCGAAATCTCTCAGCAGCGACCTGCTGCTCTGCCTTGGCTACCTTTTCAATCTCAGCGAGGTAGGAACGATCAACCAGAATTCCCTCGGTCTCCATTTTTACAAGAAGCTCACCAAATGGACGTAGGTATTTTTCATAGAAGTTGAACATTGAACCTTTGTACTGTCCATCAACATTCCAGGTGGTTTTCAACAGCTTCACCTCCAAACTTTCACAAAGTCGCAATGTGCTTATGGAATCTAAAGCAGAATAACAGATCCATAATTTTCTCTCAACTCTCTGTAGTTCTTCAACAGGAGGGATGGCGATCAATTTTCCCTCAGATCCATCTTTCTTCAGTTTTTTCCTGCCAAAGATATTCTTCATTGATACTTTTCCAATCACCTTTTCACCAGGGCCTGTTTTAGCATCTGACATGATTCCGGAGTCACCTGTAAGTGCTTCTAGAGAATAACCCCCCTCTGTCCGCCTAGCGGAGTTCCACAACCGAGCCATGTGCATCGTATCGGCAAAGAAACCGGAAACTTTCAGCCCATAGTTCTCTATTACGTGATTATCAAAGCTATAATTGTGCCATACCTACAAAATCCACAAGGAAGCTGGTTATGGTAATAAGTATCAATGCGCTTACTCCCTGGTTCAATGGTGTTTTGCTTAAGAAAAACATTATTGAGAGAGGAAGGTCCAAGTGACCAGAAAAATCCTGCCAGAAATTGACGATGTTAAATTGATTTACTTTTTTAATGGAAGGGTCCTCAAAAAATGGAGCAAACACGGCCACAAGATCCTTGCCACCTCCATTAAGGACATCTATCCATACACAGGACTTTCCACCACCAAAATCCGCATCTGGACCAGAATAAATACTAAAACATATTATTTCTCCATGGTCGACTGGTGTTTCTTGTTTGACATCAATGCTGGCTACCTACATTATTAGCAATCACAAGCTCAAAGCTAAGAAGTGGTTCAAAATCAGACGAATATGTGAATAAACCATACTACAGTATACGAGCTTTTCATACCCTCATTATCTAAAAACTTAAACTATAAATGGAGTTCAAGCCAATACGTGCCTCAGTATCACATGCATGAATGAGATATTTGTATTGATTGGTGAGCATACTGACTACATTCCTGGCGGCAACGATGCTATCGACTACGAGAACCTGGTCATAGACCTTACTAAGCCTCTCTCGAAGTTCTGTGGCTTCATCAGTGATTTTCTCAATGTGGGTTTCATCAACACTCTCAATTAAAACAGACTTCTTATCAGCTGCATCAGTTTCTTTTTTGTCAAATATAACATCTTTATCAGTCAAGGGATCTCGATATCCATAAGGGTAAAGTTCAAATTCGACAAGAGACATTTGGTTATGGGAAACAGGAGGCCTTTGTTGTCTAACATTTCCAGTATATATTTTCTCCTTCCTTCTTAGTCCACTCCCTTCTCCTTCATACTGCAAAATAAAGAGTCTTTGGATGATCAGAAAGCGTCGATAACGGTGTTAATAAAGTGAAAATCTCAATAACAATTTGTGCCCACTAAGCTTTGTCAGTGTTAAGAATACCATACTATGCTTCTTCTCACAACATTAGATTCTTCTGCAATATCTTCTTCTGGTAAGGTTTTAAGATTTGCAGATATTCTATTTCTATGAGCAAATAGCCTCTTGCTCTTATCACATTTTTCAGTAGCTTCGCCCAAGTCTTCAGTAGTATGTCGAGGACGCGATGTCCTATACCAAACGTCTTTATTGTTACCCACTCTCCTTTCCACTTCTGTTCGAAAAGAAGGATTATTCCCCTCAGGATATCGGACGGTATTTCTTCGTGGATAATGAATTTCACTTTCATCACACTGAAATGTGCTGTAACTTGATCTATTTTTCAACTCAAGTATATTGACATTATGAGCTCCAATAGCGGACCGACCATTTGCACTTTGGAGCTCTCTATCTTCCTTCCTGCAAAATAACATAGGCCTGCCTAATGTGAAAATACATCGTCGCGATAGACTGCGGTATTCCACACCCCCACATTCAAAGACATTGCAGCAAAAATTACAACTCCTCACACTAGCTATGCGAGTGTTAGAAGTTTCAATTTGAAAAGCAATTCAGAGAAATATTATAATACTGCACGAAAACACACCACTGTGAGGGCTTATGCTCGATAAACCAATAATCCATAATCAAATTACTCCAAAAAATAACAAATGTGCAAGTGAATGATAACAATAAACCCTTGCAGACAAATAAAACAATAAGAATTCACAAAGATTGTAGAACATAAATTTAGTGAAGTTGAAAAAGAAGCTGAACCTGCAAAAGGGTTTGCTGGAAGAAGAAGAAGAAGAAAAGGAGTAAAAGTGAGAAGAGGGACGACGAAACCAGAAAGGGGTAGTCTGAGTAGAGAACCCCATTCTGGCCATAGCCGCTGCAACTTTGCCTACTACAAGCTTATTGCTAGTTCTGTTAAAATTACTACGACCTGCCGTTTTGATAGATTTTTCTTTCACAAAATATATATTTCTAGAGGGGTTTAATTTAACTGGCCACAGTAAATAAGAGAAATTGACAGGGTTTATCGTTTGTTTGTCAGGGAGTGGCGGAAGAAGAACCGGATATGAGAGAGAGAGAGGAAGAGGAGAGAGAGAGTGCTGAAAGCAGACAATGATAGGAAAAGAGCGTCTCACTTATATTTAGGGAAAATTATGCAATCACCCCTATAGTTGAAGCTTTTTACACATACTTACCCTCATAAAATTACAAATACCTAATTTACTATAATTGGAATTATATTTACCCCGTGTGATCAGTTTTTTGATGATGTGATAATTTCAAATTTCGAAAATGCTTCTATCTAAAATTTCGTACATTTTTAAGATCATAATAATCCGAGAGAGAAATGTGAAATGTGTAATTACACAGGGATGGAAATATAGTTACACATATTAGTAGGGGTGAATTGTAATAAGTAGGGGTGAAAGTGTGGTTATTCCTTAAATTTACTCTCATTTATTTACACCCATAATATCATCTAGAATCAACCGTTAGATCTTTATCATACTTGATTTTAATTAATTCTAAAGTAAATATTTTATTTAACTCAACCGTCAGAGATTTTTGCATTCAATGGTCCATATTTTTTCAGCAATGTAACTAGAAAAAAGTGATAAATAAAAATTAAAAGAATATGAGAAATTAAGAAAAAGATAAAAAAAAATAAAAAAATAACAAACCTGAAAAATCAAATAAACAATTAATTAATCAAAAAGAAAAAAGAAATCAAGAAAATAAAAGAAGGATGACGACAGAGGCGAGACTTGGGATGGGAGCTCGAGAGTTAGTGGCGATTTGATGGTGTAGAGAAGAAGAAAAAGAAGAAAGATATTTGTAATTTCAACTTTTTTTCTTTTTTTAAATGATTTAAGTGAAAGCAAACATGTCATTTAGTATAATTTGACAATTGACTGAGTGTTTTCAAGGGTAAATTTATTTTTTAATTATAATGGGCTAAATATTTGTAATTTCAATTATAAAAATGTAAATTTGTGTAATTAACTATTATAGTAGGGGATGATTGTGAATTTCTACTTATAAAATTATTTTAATTTTTCTTTTTAATGTTTAAACTTTAAACCTTCATTTAATTGAAGAATTAATCATGTGGGTAATTTTTATTTATTTGCTATTGCATGTGTTTCTCTTATTTTTTACTTTGAGGGGGGAAAGAAAAAAACTAAATAAAAGTGTTGTAAGGCTTAGGTTCATGATTTCCATCTTAAGTGAGTTTGTGAACTTTGGTGCTTTATCAAATTACGTTATAAAGGACTCGCATGCTTTTTGATAGTTTAGAATTATCTTTAAAAAATTATAAAAATAAAAATAGTACATCTTTCCGGAAATACAAATTATATCAAATGCAATACAAAAAATGTGTTATGTTAAATCGTTTCCAACTGTATGATTTATGCTTATAGTAATAATAACTAATTTAACTAATTCATTTCACATTTTAACGTTGAGTTACATCTTAGAGGGTGTTTGACTAAGCTTATTTTAAAGAGCTTATAAGCTCTTAGTGCTTATAAGATGTTTTGGGAGCTTATAAGCTCTTCAACTTATAAGATCTTAAAAAATAAGTTGGGGTTTCCTTACTTATTTTTTAAGAGCTTATAAGCTCTTAACATCTTATTTTAAGTGCTTATAAGTTGTTTTACGAAAAAATTTACCAAACACTTTGTAAGAGCTTATAAGTTCTGAAACATCTTATAAGATGTTTTAAAGAGCTTATAAGCTTAGCCAAACACTCTCTTAATAATGTAGTAAGTATGTATTTGATCCGGGTCTAAAACCTAGCTCATATCTCAAAGCTTGAGGTCCTTGAAGTCAAGTCCACCTTGAGCTCTAAGTTGATCTGGATCCGTCCTGAAATCACAAAGTTGGTTAGCCTAGCCGGGGTCACCCCCGGCGAAGACCCTCCGATGCTCAACTCAGTATTGAGGTCTAAGAAACACATAGTAAAGGTGTAAAGGAAGGGAGAAAGTGATACCTTGTAGGGGGAATGGTGTGGTCTTTATAGAGTTTTTAGGGGTTGTACGGACCTGACAAGGGATGGGGCAGGTGGCGCAATCTGAAACCTCCACGTGTCCTCAATGGACGGCTAGATCAAAGGCTCCGACCGGGTCAGGTCGGGTCATGCAAGGTCCGCGTGTTTTAGACCTCGCTTCCTGGTTATTTCGTAATTACGAAGAGCAGCAGGGGTTATTATGGTCTAAGAGATCTTAGACCTCCACATGTGTCCTTAATGAACGTCTGGATTGTCGAGTCTAGCTGGGTCGGATCCGGGTTAGGCGAGGTCTACGGTAAGAATACGCGGATCCTTGGGTGACCTGTAATTATGAGCTTCTGCGGAGGTCTTTTTGGTAAAGAGGTCATTATGGGGTATTTTACCCCATATCATCTAGTCCCCTAATTTCTTAACTTTTGGAGTGAGTTTATAAGCTCCAAGAGTTGGGAAATTAATAGTGAATTTACACATTAAATGGCTACAATCTAGTCGGTTTTTGCACTTCCATTAGATGGGTGTATCTACACCACGTTATTAGAATGGTAGAGCTCACATTTTGTTGCTTACTTATGCGGTTCTAAAATTATTTTTGGATAAAATCTTTTAATATCATAACTCTTATGCAGATAGTGATTGGTCCATATTGAACCATCTTTGAGAGTGTTGTTGTAATTTGTCCTTAAACATGGATTGTCTTTGATCCCTTCTCCATTTTGTGAAGAGGTCCTCAATTTTGAGGTCATGCATGTAAGATCTTGAGCTTTGACCTTTTCTAAATGTCACATTTAGACCTTGAATTGGGTCTTTTTTCATATTATCTGAAGGTCACGCAAATTCCCGAACTTGCTTCTTGACATCTTCTTGAGGTCATGCATGTTCGGCCTAGGCCTCCTCATGCTAGACCTCTTTTTCAGATCACTTTTGAGATCGTGTGTGTTAGACCTTGGGGTCATGTTCATCGGGCCTTGAACGTGGATCTTCTCCAGATCGCTCAAGAGATTTTGCGTATTTAGACCGTAAGGTCGTGCATGCCAGATCTTGAGTGTTAATCTTCTTCAAATCGCTTTGAGAGTCTTGCATGTCGTGCCTCTTGAGGTTAGTGAATGCTAGACTCTTGGGGTCATGCATGTTAGACTCATATTGCATTCTAATCTTTATGTAGATCCTTTTTTTTTTAGTCATTGATGTTAGACCTCATGGGGTCATAACATGTTAGACTATTTAGATCTTTTTTGGTGGTCATGCATGTTAGACCTCATGGGGTCATTACATGTTAGACTCTTTTGATCTTTCTTTAGATCTTTTCGATGGTCATGCATGTTAGACCTCATGGGGTCATTACATGTTAGACTCTTTTGATCTTTCTTTAGATCTTTTCGATGGTCATGCATGTTAAACCTCATGGGGTCATTACATGTTGGACTCTTTGATCTTTCTTTAGATCCTTTTGTTGGTCATGCATGTTAGACCTCATGGGGTCGTTACATGTTAGACTCTTTGATCTTTCTTTAGATCGTTTTGATGGTCATGCATGTTTAGACCTCATGAGGTCATTACATGTTAGACTCTTTGATCTTTCTTTAGATCTTTTTGGTGGTCATGCATGTTAGACCTCATAGGGTCATTACATGTTAGACTCTTTTTCTTTGACAATAATTATCTTTGAACTTTTCACAATAATTAAAGATACAAAAGAGAAATTAAATTTGATAAAAAAGTAAGAATAAAACCTTTTGAGGTTCTAAGCCTTCCGAGATCGTATGAGATCCTCTCCATCCAAAGCTTGTTGTTGATAAGCTTCCGCCATTGATTTGATTTTGACTTACATGTGCTCAACTTTGTTTGGTAGTCATTTATGGGGGTATGTCCGCCTTTAATTTTCTCTTAAGATCAAGTGGCATCTCGTCTGTGCTAGCTCTTGAGATCGTACAGTAGACCCCTTAAGTGTTAGGAATCAACGCGCATAAAAGAACTTAAAAGTAAGAATCAAAGCAAGAAAACGAGACAACAGATTTACGTGGTTCGGCAATTTGCCTACGTCCACCAGAGTTTCCGTTCTTCCACTAAGAGAGAATTTTACCGGTACAAAATACACACTTGAGTTTATAGACAAACTCAAGAAAACTACTTTTGTACAACCACTCTCTAAGTTATATAGAACACTCTCCCAACCCCTTTGTATTTCCCCAAAAGAAAAAACCCACAAGTGTTTCCCGTAACCCACAATTTATCTCTCACAATAAATTGCTCCTAACTCACTACACATTTATGCCTCCTATTCTCTCTTGCTCTCTTTGGTTGGTGTGTTTACAAATGAAGAAATGACCCTCTATTTATAGGCAATTTCCAAGCCCACAAGATTGAATCCATGCCTTCCATTCTTTTGCATTAATCTTGGCCATCAATTCTTTTGCAAGTTGGTTCATATGTCATCCATGACATTTGCCAATGGATAGGTCATGCATAGGTCATGTATGACATCCATTTCCTTTTTTGATTTGTGTCTCCACACTAATCCCATCATTAAGTTCACCTTTAATTTCCTCCTCTATGAACACTGATCAATCAGTTTTATTCATGACTTTCTTGCCTCGATCTTATCGTCAGATTATTATTATTTAGAGCTCAAATACTTCACGATCTCGTTCCTTCACCAAATGTTTTATGTTCATTTTCTTAATCATACTCCGCTTTATTGTTAGTATCCTCAAAATCTACCTTGATCTCAAAATTCTTGGCCTCCTTCGGTGGGTCCTTGTAATTAAACTCCAATTTATTTTTTTTTGTTTATTGGATGAAGCTCCTTCGCTAAACCTTTTACGCCTCTGAGCTCTTCATGAAGACCTCCTTTGAGATCCAATATTTTCATCATAAAATTCATAATGGCCTGGACCTTAAGGTCACTGGTCGAACTTGATACTCCATAGAGCACACCGAGCTTCCTTGCTTCTTTGAAAGGTCTTCACGAGACTTCCGGCATAGTTAGTATCTTCCTCATGAGCTGACTTGGTGCTCACAAATATCTATCACAACATCCTACTTATGTAGTGGACATGTTTATACTCATCTTTCTATGCTTTTATCAAAGTCGAGCTCGATCGCCTTCGTTGAAATTGCTACATATAAAAAGTTTCTCTCCCCCAACTCGTTCAAGCAAATAGCGGTGGGGAGGCCATTGCGGGGTATCATCTAGTCCCCCAATTTCTTAACTTTGGAGTGAGTTTATAACCCAAGAATGTTCCTCATTTGATTGCAGAAGTGCACTTGTTAGGGCTCAACTTCACGCTCAACTTTCTTGTGACTTGGGAAGCTTCATTTAGATGTTTCACGTGATATTCCTCTCTCGAACTCTTTATGAGTAACATATCTTCATTAACCTTCATGGTTTTTCCTATCTGCTCGTGGAACATCATGTTCACCATATTTTTATTTGTTGCTCTTGTACATCAGGAACATATTCATTAAGCTTATCAATGCATGTCTATTCGTTGAATCTATCAAAATATCATTTTTTGCAAGGAAAAAGGGTCATTGAGACACACTCTACTTTGGTGAGATTTGCACACATCCTCCATTGTCCTTCATCTTCCGTGATCATGACCACATTTGAGAGTCATTTCATGGACTGGATCTTTATTATCTATCTGGCTTCGGAGAGCTTGTTGACTTCTACCATTATAATATTTTTCTGCTCTACTGCAAAGAGAATTTTTTTTTGACCCCCGTCCTTGTCATTTAAACGATGGATCATCAACATTGGGGTCTATGCCTTCGATAGTTGGCCATGATAGATTTTCTGTTAGGTTCTGTCATCATAGATGTCGGGTGGTCCCTAGCTCCCACTTTCATGACCTCCATTTTTCCACAGATCCTTAGCGGCGTATTGACTAAATCTAAGATGGTTAAATTGAGCTCCAGTCTTCTTAATGCCTCCACAAATGAGATGTCTGTAGAGCCCATCTTTGTCTACTAGTGTCTTTTGTTCAACAAGGTTAACTATATCAATAGTCACCACTTTAGAATCACTTGGCGGAGCTACTTAACTATGTTGATCAACCATCTCTTCTTCTTTGGGTTGAATCTCCCTTGCTTGGACCTCTTGCAATTATATGGATGACTCATCTCCGGGGTGGATTGTTTGCCTTGGATGCAGGCTCGACTGGTCTATGGGTCTTTCCAACATTTTCATCTTGATCTCTTGAATTCGTCCTTTTTCTTGGACCAATTCACTGACTTGGTTGGTGCTCCTGGTCATTTTTCGGCTAGGACCTCATTCTCTCCGGTTTTTAGCCACAAATTGCTTCAGAAAGTGTAGCTTCATTAGTAGATAAACTTTTTGCGCCTCAATTGAAAATACTCATCGAGATCGTGATCTTCATTGTTGTGAAAACGATAATACTTGCTAGAGACTTTTTTGGTTTGAGGTCTCTCTCACTTCTCTAGACTGATTCAGCATGTTGGAGCTCTCTATACTCGAAAAGGCTCGATCTCTTGTGGTCATTAATATAGTTTAGTCATTATGATTTCTGTAAAGGGACCTTATTGGATATCCCTCGAGTCGAGGTCCTATCTAATGATTATGATTCTCTTCTTGATCTTTTTCAGTTTGTCTCTTGACATGGGAAGTCTTTCAATTCTTTATTCAACTTTTTTATGGTGTTTGACTCTTCGGATTAGGCTTCCTCTGGGCATATTTATGAGCCATTTCCTTTGGTTCCTCCAAGTTCACAGGTGCTCCTGAGATAAGTAAGGTGCCAAAAGACCTGTTAAAGCCCATTGCTTTAAGATGCTCACCGCCAAAATGATACAAATCTCTCTATTTTGCCTTGACTCGAAGGGGGTGAGCTTCAGATTTCTTTGTGTTTCTCGTTTTGGTAAAATGGTACTTGACTTCTCGAGCTAATCGTTCATATGAGACCATCGTACTTAGGAGGTAAAGATGTGAACCTTTCCTGGACTCATCCTCTTTACGAATATTTGGATTTTCATCATTTGTCTTATCGCGGGACGTCATTATGCGGTCTAAGACTATGACCTACTCATCTAGATTTTTGATCCAGTCTCATTGAAGTAGACTCGAGCTTCTAAAGTTGGGCAACACTATTTCGGCCAAGGTGCATTCGTGAAAGGAGACCTCTTCTTGGGGATAATTATGACATATCTCAATTGATGCTCGAGATTTCTCCTCTCATTCTCCACTGGATCTGGGGACTTGTTCAACGCTATGTGATAATGACTAGGACATCATTGTCTTTTTGTTTTCTTTCGTGCTTCTAAAAAGGGATGGTCAGTTCAGCTCTTAGCCTCATTTGACCTCTCACTACTATACATCTCTTGGCGCCCACGTGGGATTCCTCTAGGCCGGCTCTCCTTTTTCATGGCCTTCTTCCTCCACTTCACTATGTGGGACTCTAATGGAAACAACAATTTTGGTGGGGCATTACATCTCTTGGGATTGCTCTATCCATAGGTCCATCTTGTCTTCCTCTTTCGGGATAGGTCTCTGGAGTTTTACTCGTGAACAAGATTACTCAATCGTAATCGCTCATTACCCTATTTAGGGAATAACTGGATAATCAGGGTATGTTCCTTCACGGCACCATTCTGAATTAAAGTCGAGCTGGAGAGAGGTCGTGATCTTGATTATTCTCCCTAGTGCCCCATCAATTATTGTATTTCTGAGCTTCATCTGGGGCACCTGGGTCGCAGGTATTTTGATGGTACTCCTCAACATGGGCTCTGTGAGGTCACTCCAGACCGAAGTAGGTAGTCATTTCTCTTCGAGAAGGATGTCCGCACTGGAGATCTACTCTTTGGCGGTGGACCGACTCTCTTTCGTGATGGACCTCCTCTTTTGGGTCGTCATCGGTCAACTTCTCTTCGGGAAACTATTGGCGAGGTAGGACATGTCTTCTCATGACGGAACTACTCTTCTAATCATCATTGGCCGACTCCTCTTCGGGAAACAATTGTCAAAGTGGGGACATATTCTCCATTGGAATTACTCCAAACTCAAGGTCGAGTTTGTTGAGGGCCGTGAGTCTAACTTCATCTTCAGGATGGATTTTCTTTCAAGGTCCTCCACATTCAGAGCTCTCAACCTCCGTTGATCATCATCTCTATGAGCTTGGCTCTGCCGTTTGAACTGCAAGCTGTGATGAAGGTCGTTCCTCACAAGAGCTCTGCGGGGTCGCTCCAGATCGAACTAGGTTAAAGTTCCTCGGAAGAGGTATTGGTGTTGGAGATCTACTCTCTGCTTCATTGAGCCATGTAGTACTTTAGACCTCACATTGTTGATGTGGTGGCCTCCTTGCTGGAAGGACCTGCTCCTTCTCATGGTGGTGCTCCTCTTCTAGATCATCATCGGTCCATTCCTTTTCTGGAAATAATAGGAGAGGCGGGGGCACATCCTCCATTAGTACTACTCCAACCCGAGGTCAAGTTTGTTGAGGGCTATAAGCTTGATTTTATCTCATGGATGAGTTGGCTCTCGACCTCCTCTCCATTTAGAGCTCTCAACCTCCATCGATCATCATTTTTCTGAGCTCGACTTTGGTCATTCGAACCACGGGCTCCGATTAAGGTCATTCTCAACATGGGCTCTGAGGGGTCATTTCAGAATGAAAATGGATGACCATTCGTCCTTGGTGCCTTCTCACCTACCATATCTTCTTGAGGACCTCTTCATTTAGAGCTCTCCACCTCCATCGAACATCGTCTTTCTGGGCTCGGCTCTGGTCATTTGGACTGTGGGCTCCTATCAAGGTCCTTCCTCATGGACCTCTTCATTTTTGAGCTCTCCATCTCCATCGATCACCGCTTTCTGGGGAGGTCTATGACAACTTTATTCGTAATTTCAGGAGTTTCCCACAGACGGCGCCAAATGATCCGGGTCTAAAACCTAGGTCATATCTCAAAGCTTGAGGTCCTTGAAGTCAAGTCCACCTTGAGCTCTAAGTTGATCTGGATCCGTCCTGAAATCACAAAGTTGGTTAGCCTAGCTGGGGTCACCCCCGGCGAAGACCCTCCGACGCTCAACTTAGTATTGAGGTCTAAGAAACACTTAGTAAAGGTGTAAAGGAGGGGAGAAAGTGATACCTTGTAGGGGGAAAATGATGTGGTATTTATAGAGTTTTTAGGGGTTGTACGGACCTGACAAGGGATGGGGTAGGTGGTGCAATCTGAGACCTCCACGTGTCCTCAATGGACGGCTAGATCAAAGGCTCCGACCGGGTCGGGTCGGGTCATGCAAGGTCCGCGTGTTTTAGACCTCGCTTCCTGGTTATTTCGTAACTACGAAGAGCAGCAGGGGTCATTATGGTCTAAGAGATCTTAGACCTCCACGTGTCCTTAATGAACGGCTGGATTGTCAGGTCTAGCTGGGTCGGATCCAGGTTAGATGAGGTCTACGGTAAGAATACGCGGATCCTTGGGTGACCTGTAATTATGAGCTTCTGCGGAGGTTTTTTTGGTAAAGAGGTCATTATGGGGTATTTTACCCCATATCAGTATTATTGATTATCCATCAACTAAGATCATATACATAATTGTTTTTCTTAATTTACACGAGGAATCCAAAATTTACAATAGTAACTTTCAACATTGTATTCTAAATGCAATAATCACTAAAATCATATAAATGTAATGTCCATATCCATGTTTTATTATATCTTTGACAACTAATTTGTTCACTTATTTATATCATGTCATGTCGTATTCATATTATTCGTGATTGATTTCTGATAATATTTTCTCTTCCTTCTTCATCTATTTATAAGGAAAAAAACTTGTGAGGATTAATGATCTCCCATTCTATTATTTCAAAATGTACTAAGTTTTAGTTTTCAACATTTCCTACAAACAGCATTTTCTGGATACTGATTTATTCATCATAATAACCACCCTTCTCTTCTGCCATATCAGCTCGGTTTTCGTCTAAGGACAAAAATTCTAATGCAATTACAACATCGGTGATCAAAGGCCGAATAATGGCTTCGTCCTGGAGACACATTGCTGCAACTGCAAGAGCTTGGCACAATGCCTTTTCGGGGTATTTCCCTTCAAGCAATGGATCCGCCATTAAGTGGAACTTCTTCTTGTCTTTAAAAAAAGGTTGTGCCTGCGAAAGTTCCATCAAAAGTAAAACATCTGATATTTTTTATCCATTAGGCCTTCGATTAAAATGAATTTTTGAGTTAATTATCTACATACCCACTCAATTAAGCTTTGCTCTTCACTTGGCCTTGAACTGTCGATAACTCTCCTACCCGTGATTATCTCCAAAAACACGACTCCAAAGCTGTAAACATCTGATTTTGTAGTCAACTGGCCTGTGGATGCATACTCTGGCGCACAATAGCCGTATGTTCCCATAACCCTGGTGGAAACATATGTTTTCTCACCGGTAGGACCAAGCTTTGCAAGGCCAAAATCAGAAAGTTTCGGGTTAAAGTTCCCGTCTAAAAGTATGTTGGAGGCTTTAAAATCTCGATAAATCACTGGCGGATTAGCTGTTTCGTGCAGGTACTCAAGCCCCCGTGCTGCTCCTTCAGCAATTTTCATCCTCGTATTCCAGTCGAGAGGCTTTCTGCCGGGACCTAGATCTTCACAATAGAATTAGTCAGCATAGATATAGATGTGCCATTTATGTAATGAACACATCTATCCAGACCATAAAATGGCATATCAGCTCAAGGCAAATCATACCACGGGACGGGGTTGGAACTCGGAATTCTTAGGGCCTGTTTGGCAGTTTTTTGTTTTGCAGTTATACACAACAATTTTTTAAGGCAAAAAAATAGTTACCTGTTTTGCCCACTATTCTACATAATCTATGTTCTCATACAGGAAAATTTTGGATTTGAAGGTGTAAAAGTTTTATATTACATTTAATACATATAAAAATTATAGAGAAGAAGTGGAGGGGGCGTTTACTGATCCAGTCTCCCTACTCGCTCCGTATCTGATCACAACATCTCGACTTTGCAATATCCAGTGGAGAAATACCGATTACATAATTGAAAATTTTCAAGCTTATAAAGAGAAGTAAAAGAGGAATAATTTAGAGACATACTTAGAAGGTGATCCTCCAAGGAACCATTGGCCATGTACTCATACACTAAAATTCTCTGATCTCCATCAGCGCAGTATCCTACTAAATTAACAAGATTCGGATGGTGAAGAAGACACAACATCAAAACTTCCACTAGAAATTCTCTATTTCCTTGATAACCATTTCTGTCAAGTTGCTTAACTGCAACATCCTGAGAAACGATGACAAGAGGACAAGGAAAACAGAAGTTCACTGATATCGCCTTTTCGAGAAAGAGATAACGATATAATTGCAAGAAATGAGAAGAAGGGATTACTGGATTTTACAATATTTTTTCTTGCTATGTGGCCTTTGTACACCCTCCCAAAACCACCTTCTCCTATCAATTTTTCGGGATTGAAGTTTTGAGTTGCAATGGACAATTCATGGAAAGTAAATATATCTGCAGAAATATTGTTCTTCCCGAGTTTTTCTATATCTGCTAATTGAAAAAAATCAATCAAGTATATTCATTCCAAAGCTTTTGAAGTAATGCTAATTAGTCCTTCTGATTCAAAATTTGATAAAATCACTCATTCAGAAAGAGGAGAAAAAAAGAAGAGGAATTAAAAATGTTACTCTTTTCCACCAGTATTTGCTGTCTAAACATGATAACATGCACAGCTGAGATGACCATTAGAGGAAAAAACTAGAAAATTGGCAAAAGGCAGCATTAAAAAAAAGTACAAAATGAAACATAAATGTAATTTGATCTTTTGATTCTTCACATCCATCAATAATCATGATCCTCCTAATGCTTTAACATAACGACAATTAAATCAAGGTGATCTATCAATACATTTCATCAAAACATAAGACAGGAACAAAAAGGATGACATATATGGTATTACCACTTCTGTAAGATACGTTTGTGATGGAGGCAAACACCTTTGTGTGCTTGTATTCTTGAATGCTGTTCTTCAAGGATTCTTGCTGGAAGTTATCTTCTGACATGCAACACGAAAAACAGCTCAACATCCTCTTTTTCGCCTTTTGTTATCTCAACTCAACCATTTTGTTATCAATCCTTGAATATTTTGTCCTTTTGATCAAAATGCTAATAAAATTTTTCCATTTTAACTAGCATCCATATCCTGAATTGGTAACAGAAAACCTTAGTCCCCAAAAAACCAGTGCTTTCTGGTCTCTCAAGAAACTAAGAAGAATTTCATGGTGTAGTTTTTTTTCTTCCTTCAGAACCAATGTGTTTTTTTAATATTTTTGACTTTGTCAAATTTTCTAAATTTAGCCTATGGTTTGGCACTTAAGAATGTCAATAAATAATATCGCGCCACGTTACCTTCATGTGTATAAGATCCTGGTTAATTTCCATATATATTCAGATTCAGGTTTGGACATAATTCTCCTGGAAGATTGAAAATGATGGCTTAGACATATGCAGTAAGCATATTAATTCCCTGTGAACAAATATCAAATCTATAAAACAAGGAAAAAATTTTAAAAATTAATTCAAGAAGATATTAAGCTGTAGCTTTGCTATCCTACAAACAGGTAGAAAAATCACCATTACCATTTTAACTAATCCTGGACCGTTGTGATCAATTTTTCAATCCTATGAGTTCACTCCCGAGCCTTAGAATACGAGCTTCAAGAGCCGATACAGCTTCCAGATTGAAATTTGCAAAATCATCATAACTTAGTTTCTCAGGATTACTTTCTTGTGATTGTTCCAAAATCATGGTTGACTTTACTTTATCTTTTTCTAGGTTCGCCATTCGTTGCATCTCCATACACGTTGTCACAGCTTCATTCTGTATACCATCTTCGTCTAGATTTATAACGGACTGCTTCATAGTACGTGATCCAACATTTTCAGACAAAAGACATTGAGAATCTGGATTAGGCAAAACCTTACCATCACGAGATGAATTCGTCTCTTTGTTGCGTATAACGCCACAAGGTTGCAAGATTGACATTGAAGATTGATCGACTCTGGCCTGATTAAATATAGGTTGAAATCCCAGTGGGACTTCAGGATCATTGACTGTTTTCAGTGTTATCAATTTCTGTAAACATTCAGGAGATAGTTTCCTCTTATATTTCCCATTGCTTAATACAGTTTTTCTCCAGCTTCGTGGACATTTAAGACGTTTTCGTGAACTTCTTCGTCCTTTCACCACGCCTTTAATGGGGTTCACTGGACAGAGCACTGTTTTCCTCCACCATTCCAAATACCGGGTAGTCACATCCGATTCAGAAAGTCTTGAAGGAAGATATAACATCTCATCATCACTAAAAGACTTGCTATAATTGCACCAAGCAATTCCCGGGCTCGTATTTTCCCTGGAAATCCATCCTGGAAAATCTTGATCGAACCCGAACTGCATTGCGACTCTATGTGGATTGTAAGGCTCTTGACAATCAATCCCCACAAGCTGACAAGCCCTTAAGCACCTAGCAAAGGACTCCAATTCAATGCTCAAATCTTCACACTTAATCAACTTTTCTTCTTTATCATAAAACATGGGAAATGACCAATCATCCACACATATAGCATACGGTCGCCACAGGAACGACACACCAGCAGAGTCAATACCGGGCCTCACATTCCCAATCTCAGACTTTTTTGGCCCGGACCATCGAGCAATTCTTACCATACCCGAACCAATGAAATTCGGCTCGGGTTGCATAGGTGGAAGCCTCTCCCAAGCCCAAACTTGAACAAATTGTAATGGTGACCAAAGAGTAAGATACAAATAACTACCATCTTCACTCAGTTTAGTCGACGCAGCCATTGCCTCCCTCAACAAGCCCAAGTCCCTATATATACTCGCCAAAACAGCGGGTCCAAGCGCTAATCGTCTTCCTCTAGCTAAATAAATCGCTATACAAAAAACATGATCGCCAATCCTGTCAAGATGGTTTCCGGGGAAAACGAACCTCGACAACCATAGCGAGAGAAAGGCTTCATGCTCAAACTTACTCCCACTATCCATGAACACGTTCAACCAATGCGAATGACTGTCTGTTTTCGTTTTCGCAAAACGTTTTCGGCTATTCTCTAAAAATCTTTCGATTTTAACCAGCTCGTCCGTTTCAAGTGGTAACAACACAGGATCATCCCCCAAAACAGAGAAACCCCCCAAGATCAACATATCCTCCAAAGTGATAGTAGCCTCACCCCACGGAAATATAAAAGTGTTCGTATCAGAAACCCATCTCTCTGCAAACCCGAACATAAAATCATCGTCTTTGTGTATTTTACAAAACGACCCAATTACAGCTTCGTAAATCCCTGCATCCTTCCAAACAGAGCTGTATTTCGAATGCATGTTTTCAACCCAAGTTTTCCATTTTTTCAGTGGGTCCCGCCAGCCATTGAAGGCCACCTGCAATGGCCATTTGGGTTTCGGGGTGAGTGATGGAAGCTTCAGAGATGGGCCTTCATTGGAGTTTACAGTTGGTTTCAAAAAATACGCTTTTCTGCGTGTAGATAAACCTCCAGTAGGTGAAATCATATTCTCTTCTCTTTCTTCAATGGCAGCCCCGTCTAGTAATGAACCCACCATTGTTAACAATCAAAAACCTTCTACAGAAACAAAATTTTCAAATCACGGCCTTATTAATGCGTGTTTGCCAAACAGGGGATAAGGCCGGCTGAATATGGAGTTGCAGAGGAAATGAAAAAGAAAGGTAGCGTATGGATTTTTTTTTCTCTTTTCCTGAAAATGTTGTTTTCGAAAATGGAAAATTTGGGGAGTTATGAAGTATGTAGGACTGAATGCTGAAAATGGTGCGGGCATGCATGTCCCGAAAATGTTTGAGGCATTTGTGTGCGATCCCCCACTTTCTTTTCACGGAAAAATTAGATTGACTCGTGATTACGCGAATTGAAAACAAAAATGCAAACTATTTTTGCTTCACTATAGTATTAGATTATTAGAATTATTTTTTAAACTTTTGTAAAATGCTTGTTAAATATGATACAAATACAGGAGGTTTTTGTTATGAAATAAACTCAAATATTATAGAATTGAGAGAATAAAGAGAGAATGAGAGAATTAAGTAGAGAACTCTTTTATTGATATTCTTGTGTGTATTTACAATACAATGTCATTGCCTATTTATAGGCACAAAACTAGAATACCAAAGGTTTATTACCTAAAGAGTAAATTATATTTACTCATGATGAAAAATGAAAAGTCATGGAGATGAAAAGTTTTTGAGAGATGAGTAGATATAATAATTAAAGTTAAATGGTCATAAAAAAATTGGGAGATGAATAGACATTCACACATAATTATTCATAATAGTTTTGATAAACTTAGACATCACCACATTTTTTTCAAGAAAAAGAATGTGACTATACTTGGTAAGTAAAGTTTTTAGATCAATAACCTATCATCCAACTTTTTTTAGATCTACAACTCTATCTTGTTATATTAGGACCCACATCATTAATATTTGATGTGAATTTATAGAAAAATACAGTGAGTATTTGTTTTTAATTAATACTAATAATTTATATTTATATGGTAACATCATTTGGTATAAAGAAATGGGAATTGTTAAAGACACTTCGATTTTTATTATTGGCACTCCAATTTTTATTTTATTTTGCTAAAAAGACAAAAGTCCTTCATTGTGTAAAAGAAAATTCTTGAAGACAATTTATTTCATACATGTTAAATATATTTAGTGTAACATATTAAAGTCAACTCAACTTCTAATTATAGAAGCACTGTTAGAAATAATATAAAGATTTTTATTGACATTTACATTGTGATCTCCCATATAAGAAATAATTTCATCCTACAATACTCAGAAAAAAAAATTATTGAAATAAAAAAAAATCATATCTACTTTATTACCTAACTAATTTGAAATGATTTTATTCATTATCATCCATGTTAATTGAAAATTCTAGAGATCACGTAGAACCACACAAATATAATATTAAAAATGATAAAAAAACATAAAAAACAACTCGCTTTTTTAGAAAAACTTATATCTTAAGTCATTCTAGAAAGCAAATATTGAACAAAAGCCCTAACTTTTGTTTCTAAGAGTAAACAATGTTGTGCAAATAAAAAGGACTATGAAGAAATAAAATTATTTATTGTATTATTAATTTATTATCATGGGTTGATTAGTACTTGATAATATTCTAAAATTTTCTCGAAACTTTTATTATTTACAAGCTCCAATAATTTATCTCATTTTCATTGATTTCGTTTCCATTGCTAAAAGTTAAATTTTTTACAACTAGAATTTTAATTGATTTAAGTTCAAAAGCAACCAAAAACCAAAATATATGCAACAACTAGTGGATAAATATTTAATCTTAGAAAGTTGAGTAAAAAAAGAATTATTTCTTTACAAAAAGTTTGAAGGGCTTTTTGTGTTCCCCTACCTGTTTATTTTGGATAAAGCTTGCCAAGGTTCAATATTTTTTTTTATTTTAGATTCCATGTGTATTTTTAATGTTATAAACTGCAATTGTGTTCTGCACTGATTTATATTTTTTGGCATTAAGGATAATTCTCTACTTTTGAAAAAATAAAATAGAATGTAGAGTGACAATAATAAAGATTGAAGTGTTTTTAACAACTCCAAAAAAGTAGTAAGACTCAACTCATCACTCTGGCATTCACATAATTAATCAGATATGACACAAAGAACATGTAATAAGGCCCAATTACTACTTAATAATTCTTTAGTATTAATTAGATATGACATAAAGAATGGGCGAATAGCAATTTATCTCCCTGTGAAACTTCGGAAATGCAAAAAAAAAAAAACCCCTGTAAAACAAAAAAAGTCAATCTAACCTCCTCAATAAAATATAATGAAGCATTCTGCCTCCCTACGCGCGCCACTCGCGCATTTTGAGAGTGGTTATGAAATTTTTGCTTTAATAAGACCATCTTACCCCTATCTAATAACCATTAGATCTAACTGATAGAAATCAACGGTTGAGATTAAATAAATATATATTATTCAATAAAATTAATATCAACCATTCATTTTTATAGAGATGGATGGTCCAAATTTATCTAGTTATATGAATTTCTTTTATATATATTTTTTTAATATTTAACTTCTATAATTAATATATAATTTTATAAATTAAATACATAATCAAACTTATTAATATAAAGTTATTATATTCATATATATATACACAATGTATGTTATTTGTGTATATATGTATATATACACAATGAAGAGGAGTGAACAGAGGGCAGGAGAAACCAGGCGGCAGCGGCGGAGGTTGGGGAAGGTAGGGCAGGCGGCGGCAAAGGTGGCGACAAGCGATGATGACGATGGTGTTCGAGCAAGGGAGGCGGCGGATGCCGTTGGTGAGTGTGAGGAGGACGGTGATTGGTAGCGCTTTGGCTAGGGATGGTGGCACTGCAGCGGTAGCGGCGGCGATTTGAGAGGGCCAACTTTGCAAAGATGGGTTGGTTTTGGTGAGCGGTGGAGGTTTTGGTGATCTGGGTCTGAGACTTGGGAGGTTGGTCACTCCGGCGGAAGCGTGTCTTTGAGCAGTGATGGCGGCGGCTATGGCGACTTCGTCAAGGGGGTGCTCAAGCAGTGGCGTTGGCAGATTTGGCAACTCCGTTAAGGGGTTTTCTCGCTTGGGGATGGCGGCGGTCGGAATAAGATGCAGGTGGCGGTGGTGGCGTGGGTGACTGATATGGTGACTTGAGTTTGAATGGTTGGTGGTGAGGATGAATATGGTGTTAAGAGGAATGAGTACGAGGGTTAGGGTTTTGGGAATATGGTGAATTGGGGAAGAAGATAAATGAAAATAAAAAATAAATGAAATATTAAAAATTAAAAATTAAAAGTAAATAGAAAATAAAGACTTTATTGTAAATATCTTTAAATGGCAAGGGCAATTTGGTCTTTTTATTAATGAATATAGGTGAAATTTGTTTAGGGAGTCAATGTGTTATACCAAAAATTACTGAGGGAGTTAAATTGACTTTTTTTGTTTCACAGAAGTTTTTTTGCATTTTCAAAGTTTCACAGGGAGGTAAATTGCTATTCGTCCCCATAAAGAATAAAGAATGTAATAGGACCCAACTACCACTTCAGAATTCTTTATTAGCTATCACTCCATAATACCATTTTTGGGAACACTCAAAATCAAATAAATTTTTGGGAAAATTGCATATAACCCCCCTGTGTTATTATTTTTTTGCTGAAAACCCCCTTGTGTTAATTTTTTTGCACGAAACCTCCTTGTGTTAGCCTAAACCCTGCACGAAACCCCCAACCCTACATCAAATACACTGCGCGTGTATGTTACTCTCAGCGAATTTAACACGAATTGGGGGTTTTTTGCGGGGTTTAGGCTGACACAAGGGGGTTTTGTGCAAAAAAAATTAACACAGGGGGGTTTTCAGCAAAAAAGTAATAACACAGGGGGGTTATATGCAATTTTCCCTAAATTTTCACAAAAAATATGTATTTTAAAATTTAAACTTGAAAATATGATGAAACAGACAAATCCAAACATATATTCATCTTCGGGTTTTTTTAACAATCTAACTGAAAATTGATCTATATTTATCAAAGTCACCTACTACTACAATGTTCACCAAATTAATTTTAATTTAAGTTTTAACTATTTCTTTCTTAGTTTGTTAAATTTAATATGCGTTCTTAATGTAATTTTTCTCAAAATATATGGGAAATCCTTCTTTACAAAAATGATTCCGACTCAAATTTTAATTTTGTTTAAATTATGAACCTTTTTTTTTAATAATTAATAGTAAAAATAAGTAAAAACCTTCTGAAATTAAACTTTCATGTTTATGCAAATGTTATTTAATTTGAGGGTCACTAATTTTGTAGACTAGATTGTCCTTGATTTCTCAGATTAAATATTAACCAATTATTTCTTTTATAGAAACATTTGTTTTTGGGATTTTACAAATCTTTGAGTTATATAATAAGAATTTGAAAGTTGTAAATAGAATTGAATAATATTATATCGGGTTCTGGAGTTAAAAATTTATTTGAAGGGATTTTTACTGTTAATTCCTATTATAGATGGGCGTGGATAAAGTGGCACATATATGGTACGATATGGAATTTTCAAATTTTAAAATACATGGAAATACGAATATTAGAATATATATATATATATATATATATATAATTATATATATATATATAAATTGTGTGTTTCTATAAATGTTTGTCTTATTTAATCAAAACAAAATTATAAAATACTTCAAACAAATCAAATAAAAGTGTAGGTTCATCCAACTCTACCCACTAATAGTTTAAACATATCAAATTATATGATATAATAATACAAAATATAATTAAACTTGGTCCCATACGTAATAATTTGAATCTTCAACGCCTCGTCCCTATCTTTCTCATTTCCATTTTTCCTTGTGATTTCTTCATTCCCACAACACCACTGTTTTCTTTTTTGTTGTTGTTTTTTTTTTGGTCATTTTTCATGTCAAGTGTTCTACTTTCTCGTCTATCTATGTTTCCTTTTTAATGTCAATTTGTCACTAATTCATCTACTACCATAAGGGGCGATGATCATCCTCGCTCGTCGCATCGTCGCCTTCCCCAAACCACAAACACATTCATTTGGAGTAGTGATGCTTCTATCAAATTTGTGAATTAGACATGAACGAAATTAAAAGTGAAAAATGAAAGCAAGAAAACGAGACAATGATTTACGTGGTTCGGCAAATTGTCTACGTACACGGACTTATGCTAGAGAGATATTATTTCTTTGAGAGAGATACAAGTTACAAGAGTTTGAGAGTGTATATATATTGAGTATATTCACTCTTATGCTCTACTTTTTCTTCTTCTACTTCATTCATATCAATGAGGAATACATTTATAGACAAAGAAAAGACACAAAACGCATCTAGGAATGATGAAAACGCGTCCACACAGTCCAAAACGCGTGCACAAGCTTTGAAACCGTGTCTGCCCCATTCTGCCGACTAGTGTCGCGGCACTAAGCCAAAAAAAATCCCTGGTGCCGCGGCACCCGTTTCCAGTACTGAAATGTACCTTCTTCTTCTTCCTTTGAGTCATTTGATTTGTCTCCACACTTAATACCCATCAATCTCCCACTTGGAGACCAATCTCAAAATTGAAGACACAATCCTTTCATCCCGTTCTTAACTTCATCAATTGAATCCATTCTCTCTCTCTAGCAAAAGTCAACCTCCTCATCATAGAAATTCGAGGCCCATTGAGGCCATGCAAAGCCTCAATTTCTCGGTGGTAACTCCCTTTGTCAACATATCCGACAGATTCTTCGTACTAAGCACCTTCTTCAACTCCAAAGTCCGATCATCTATCATCTCTCGGATATGATGATACTTCAATTAAATATGCTTCGTTCTCGAGTGAAACACCGGATTCTTTGACAAACAAATGACACTTTGACTAGCATTGTGAAGTGCACAATCCCGTTGTTCCTTGTCAATCTCTCTCAGAAAATTCTTCAACCAAACCATCTCTTTATCTGCTTCTGAAATAGCAATGTACTCGACTTCGATTGTGAAGAGTGCTACACACTTTTGTAGCCTAGAAGTCCAACTTATAGCAGTGTCTCCCAAAGTGTAAATGTATGTACCCCGATGTACTTTTTCGACCATCTTGATCACCACCTAAATCCGCATCCACGAAGCCTTCTAAAGTGACACTATTTTTCAAAAAACACAAACGCATACTTGATGTACCCCTTAAATACCTTAGTAACCACTTTACCGCTTCCCAATGCTTTAATCCCGGATTAGCTATATACCTGCTCACAACTCCCACTGCATGAGCTATATCCGGCCTTGTACACACCATTGCGTACATTAAACTCCCAATGGAAGAGGCATACCGCTTCCCAATTGCAATTTAACTCCCGAGTATCTAGCTATAGTACCCTGCTCAACAACTCCCTACTGCGAGGATTGTATGAGCTTCATCAAATCCGGCCTTGTTACACACCATTGCGTACAATTAAACTAGTATATCCCAATGGTCAAACTTCTTATACCATTGTTTTGGAGTCCCACAAGGCATACGAAAGCGTCTAGAAGGGGGGGAGGGGTTGAAACTGAAGTCTTTGACTTCACAAAATTTTCCATTTGATTTTGCTTAGATTTAATGATTTCAACTCCTTAGTTTCAATCACTTCATCTTAGCACAGCGGTGTTTTTATAACTTATTGTTTTAACCAATTAGTCCCAATTTTACTCAATAATTAAGAAATGACACAAAATATTTGTAAGGTTCGTTGGGTGGTGTAATCCCACTACGTCCTTCTTCTCCTTTTCACTCGGAGTCCACTAAAATGATTTCAAAGAATAGACTTTACAAATTTGATCTGATTGCAATTTCAGCTCAATAGCAAGGGCCTTAGCTCCTTTCAGCTCAATAAAATGTTCTTCTCTTGAGTCAACAATCTTTCTCACTCAGATGAAAGGTGTTGAGGGTTTATTGTAACAGGTTTGTTTGATGTTGGGAAGTTCAAACAAGATATCTCAATAATAGTGTGGGGTTCTTCCACTCGACTTGAAGGATTTTGGCTATTTCGCTTTTCTCTCAAAATTTCTGCTCTCTTTCACATTTATCCTTTTTTTTTCATAACACAGAGATCTGAAGGGTACTATTTATAGAGATTTTGGGATTTGTCCGTTGGACACAAGTATTTCACGCGGAGCAACTCTGACAAATTTCTGCTGATTCCTATTGGACAGGAGCAGGTTTGAATTCTGAAAAGCTCATCTCAAAGGTGGCTTGTCCACAAGTCAGTAGACAGTTGCTTTTTCAGCTTATCTTTGATAACTTGGGTTTTATTCAGGAAAATCTCCCTTGAATAGTGATGTTAGACCCAACTACTAACATATCGTCCACATAAAGCAACAGTATGATATAACGTTTGAATAATCCCTAAACTTCTTAAAATAGCAACAATGATCCATTGACAGACGCTGACATCTTCTCCTAGTATATCCAGTACTAGAATTCTATCCTTGGTATTAAATATGTCTAAAATCTATAAAGATAAAAATTACAAGTCTAACAAACTAACAAACTTTCAAATGCTTATACCATTGTTTTGGAGTCATCATCAAAACATCTAACTTGCTAAAGACCATACAAGCTTTTTTCTAGCTTGCATACAAGGTTTTCTTTTTCATTTTCCAGAAAAACTTCCGGTTGAACCATGAAAATGTCCTCCTCCAAATCTCCATGAAGGAATGCCGTTTTTACATCTAATTGCTCAAGATGCAAATCCTCTACAGCAAGTGCCAGCAACAACACTTAGAACCATCCTAATAGTAGTCAACTTGACAACCGGTGAAAATATCTCATTGTAGTCAATGCCTTCCTTCTGTTGGAACCCTTTAACTACCATCCTCGCCTTGTACCTTTTACTACCATCTGGCTCATCCTTAACCCGGAATACCCACTTGTTCTGCAACGCTCGTTTCCCCTCCGGTAACTTAGTCAACCTCCAAGTTTTATTTCTCTCAAGAGATCTCATCTCATCTTTCATGGCTAGCTCCCACTTGAGAGAATCTCCTACACCCATCGCCTCTTTGTACGATTCCGGTTCACCTGAATCCGTCAAAAGTAAATAGTGTAAAGAAGGGGAATACCTTATGTTTGGTTTTGGGGTTCTGCTCGATCTTCTCAAGGTAGGTTGAGGAGTCTCCGGATCTTCTTCAATCCTATTCTCAGTGTCATTCCCCGTAACCTCGTCTAGAGTGATTTCTTCAAAAATTGTCTTTGGTTTCTCATTATTCTCAGTCTCTATCCCAAGTCTATCCTTGTAAAGCACTTTCTCGTTCAACGTGACATCCTTATGCCTTATGATTTTGTTGTTTTGGTAATCCCAAAACCGATATCCAAAACTCTCTCCACCATAACGAATAAAGATGCACTTCTGTGCTTTTGGATCCATATTATCTCTATCATCAGAACTTTGCAAGACATAAGATAAACACCCGAAATTTTTTAAATGCGATATATTTACCTCCTTTCCAGACCAAACTTCCTCTGGTATTTTGAAGTCCAACGGTACTGAAGGTCCCCGGTTGATGAGGTAAGCTGCCATGCTTACTGCATCAGCCCAAAATATCTTTCGCCCCACGGAATAGAGCCTCATGCTCCTAGCTCGTTCATTCAAAGTTCTATTCATCCGCTCTGCAATTCCGTTCTGCTGCGGAGTCCCCGGAATGGTCTTAATCATCTTAATCCCATTCTCTGTGCAATAATCTTTGAATTCTCGATTATCATACTCCACGCCATTATCCGACCTCAGACTCTTCAGTCCCAATCCCGTCTCATTCTCGACTTTCGCCTTCCACCTTTTAAAAATATTAAATACATCAGACTTATTTTTCAGAAAATAAACTCATACCTTTCGAGTGGAATCATCTATGAAGGTGACATAGTATCTCGACCCTCCAAGTGACTGTATGGGAGCCGGTCCCCATACATCAGTGTGCACAAGCTCCAATTTTTCTGCCTTCGATTTTCTTCCCGTCTTGGAGAAGCTCACATTTTTCTGTTTTCCAAGTACACAGTCTTCGCAAAGACCGAATTCAACCGATTTTGAAATTGGTAACTTTCCCTTGGATGCTATTATTCTCATCCATTTTTCACTCATATGCCCAAGTCGCCCATGCCATAGATGTATATCCTCTGTGGCCTCGACTGCAGCTAACGAGTCCTTTTTAATCTCTGTGCTGTACAAAGTCCCTGACTTCTTACCACGAGCCACCACCAATTTCCTTTGGTGATTTTCCATGCACCACCACCAAACACCGTGGTGTAACCAATACTGCCAATTGGACCCATCGAGATCAAATTCTTTCTCAACCCCGGAATATGCCTAACATTCTGCAGTTTTAAGTGCATCCCCTGTGCCGTTGTTATTACAACATTACCCTTACCAACAATTTCCAAGGGTTTGTCATTTGCAAGAAAAACGTTTCCAAATTTTCCAGAAATGTAATTTGTTAGATAATTCTTACAAGAAGTAGCATGGAACGACGAACCTGAGTTCAGTACCCATTGATCGACTAAACTGTCAACACAGCAAACCAAAGCATCTCCGACATTGTCTGCTGCGTTTGCTTGTTGATGTTCCCGGTTGTGATTCTGACCCGCCTTTTCTGGACAATCTCTCTTGTAATGACCTATCTTCTCGTAACCCCAGCAATCAGCCTCCTTACGCGGTTTTAACTTACCTCGTCCTTCTGACTTGGATCGTCCTTTACCTTTCTGACCACCCCGTTGAACACCTCTTTCTCTGTTTTCTGCACTCAATGCAGCAGATGTGAGTTCTCTTGATTCCCTCCGGCGAATATCCTCGCTCAGAATCAGATCCTGAATCTCCTGAAGTTTCAACTTTTTTTAGCTAGACGAACTACTTACAGCAGTTACCGTCGCACTCCAACTTTCAGGTAAAGAAGACAATAAAATTAAGGCCCTTACCTCATCCTCGAAATTGATATCAACCGAGCTCAACCGAGTGATGATTACGTTGAACTCGTTGATATGATTGGTCATCGATCCTCCTTCCGTCATCCTCAAATTGAATAAACGTATCATCAGGTAGACTTTATTTTATGCGAATGGCTTCTCATATATATTGGATAACGCTTTCATTAAACCTGTCGTCGTAGTTTGATCTAGGATGTTAAACATCACGTTTCTTGATAACGTCAATTGAATAACACCTAGAGTTTGCCTATCCAATAATTCCCAGTCCTCGTTTGACATCTTTTCAGGCTTTTTTCCCGACAACGGTTGATGGAGTTTCTTCTAGTACAGATAATCCTCCATCTGTGTTCGCCAGAATCCGAAATCTTTTCCATCGAACTTGTCTATATTCACTTTTCTATCTTCAGACGCCATTGATTCGCACAGATCGCTGTAACCCGTGCTCTGATACCGATTGTTAGGAATCAATACACATAAACGAAATTAAAACTGAAAAATGAAAGCAAGAAAATGAGACAACGATTTACGTGGTTCGGCAAATTGCCTACGTCCACGGACTTATGTTAGAGAGATATTATCTCATTGAGAGAGATACAAGTTACAAGAGTTTGAGAGTGTATATATATTGAGTATATTCACTCTTATGCTCTACTTTTTCTTCTTCTACTTCATTCATATCAATGAGGAATACATTTATAGACAAAGAAAAGACACAAAACGCGTCTAGGAATGATGAAAACGCGTCCACACAGTCCAAAACGCATGCACAAGCTTTGAAACCGCGTCTACCCCATTCTGCCGACTAGTGCCGCGACATCAAGGCCGCAGCACTCGGCCGAAAAAATTCCCTAGTGCCGCGGCATGGCCTTGATTTTTCTGGTGCTGCGGCACCTGTTTCCAGTGCTGAAATGTACCTTCTTCTTCTTCTTCTTCTTCTTCTTCCTTTGAGTCATTTGATTTGTCTCCACACTTAATACCCATCAATTCTGTTCACGATATCTGTATATTTCTTTTATGTTTATTATTAGTTAACGAGTAATGTTATATACCGCCGATTTTTCACCTTCCCTAATTTTGGTAAGAAATCACTTGCAATTAATTGATTTTAATGGATTTAATATATCCATACTTTCTAAATCAATACTTCTTTTATGTTTATTATTAGTGAACGAGTAATACTATATACCATCGATTTTTCACCTCCCCTAGTTTTGGTAAGAAATCACTTGCAATTAATTGATTTTAATGGATTTAATATATTCATACTTTCTAAATCAAAATGCGGTGAAAAATCGGTGGTATATAGCATTTTCCTTATTGAACATGCCACGTGATACGTCGAACATGCACTAGAGTCGTATTTGAGGAGTATCCTCAAGCATGCAATATGCATCGAATTTATTATTAGAAGTACCGTGCGTCAAAGGTTAATTATTAATTAATCTAAAAAGCGAAGTATGAAAGTCGAGGATAATTAAGTCGAGAAAAATTATTAACATTTTATTGCTAGGTTTTTTGAATAAAAAGTTAATGAGATAAATATTTAAATCGAAAAAAACTATAATATACTTTCTTGGGTATACAAATTTATTTTGAACAGAAATTACAAATCTATTTTTCACTATTAATTATTAAGAAAGTGAAAAAGTCTATTAATCTGAATAAAATAAAGAGCTCGACTTGAAACCATTTCTGATAAAAAAAAATTCGAAATAGGGTATCTCTTGACAATTATGTCTTAGTTTTAAGTCAGATTGTTAAAGCCCATTCATCTTCACACGTACAACGAGTGGAAACGAAAAATTTCAACAACATTATGCACATATAGATACAACGAGCATGACAGAAATGCAAATTATGGACAATAGAATTATCATAATTAAAGATGTTAGAAATTCTGGGTTGATCTTAGATTCAAAACAATTAGCAAAAGTCACATGATGTTTGGTCCCTATTTCCATCTTTTAAATTCTGATTCACAAAGGTTGAGATCAGCCTTAACACAACCCAACATATACAGATTGTCATTGAGCAAGTCATGATCTCATTTTCGCTATTTTTTCTGCATCCGGCACGAGTTTACCAGCTTTGCTTAGACCAATAATCCTCTCAAGAATTTTAACTCGGGCCTCAAGTTCGATTCCAAGTACACGACTCGTGGCCAATTCGACATTCCCTTCCTCAAGTTTGGCTTCACTCATTTCTCCATTTTCCTCCTTGGCCAAATTTCCAGCTTCTGTCACAATCTCTACAGCATCAACTAGAGTCCGTCTCTGCTTGTTCAAATTCATGTCTTCCCCTCTCTTTTTACCACATTTACCCAATACAGCAGAAGAAGACGAGTTTTCAGGGCCTGAAAACGGCGTTTGATTAACAACGATATCGTTTTCAACATTTAAATGCATCTTTCTGCGCCTCATCGCTTCTGCAATAGTTAACTCATCATCTTCATCAATATGTGTTTCTATTGTTCCTTCAATGTGATCCTCTACTTCCACCATACGATCTTTTGCAACAATTTCCTTTGAATTTTCTGCCACCACCGTCGTCTGATTCCACCACTCAACATATTTTGTCGTAACATCAGATTCCAAAAGTCGTGGCGGTATATAAAAACCCGAATATGTAATTGGCCTGATATAATCATCCCAGGCAATCCTTGGAGACTGATTAGACATACATACATGTCCAGGAATATCTTGATCAAGCCCAAATTGCATAGCTACTCTATGTGGAAAATAATGTTCCACACAGTCCATTCCGACTAGCTCACTAAGTCTCAAGCATCGAGCAAACGAATCAAGTTTCATATCCACATTGGATTCAACCAAAACAACATACTCTTCATTTTCCCAATAGAACTTACTGAAATCCCAGTTTCTCAAAACTGTGGTATAAGGGCGCCATTGAAAAGTTTTCCCGGAACAGTCTAATCCTTTCATAATATCATTACCTTTCGGTTTTCTCAATCTATGCCACCTGGCTGCTCTTGGTTCTTCACATTTCAGGGCATTAGGGATAGGTCCCAATGAAGGGAACCTCTCCCAAGCCCATAACTGGACCAACTGAAATGGCGCCCATACCGTAACCCTTGATTTGTCCCTCTTCTTCTGAGCTAAATCAACGATTGAGTGTTTCAGCAACGTCAAATCTCTGTATATACTAGCAAGAACAGCCGGTGCAAGAGCAATCTGTATCCCAACCGAAAGATGAATGGCTAAAGGAAAAACATGGTTTCCAACAACACCATACTTAATGGGAAATACAAACCTAGACAACCATAACGAAAGAAAAGCCTCGTGTTCTAACCGATCGTTGCTGCCCATAAAATGGTCCATCCAAACTGTATCAGTGGCAACTGGGAGGTTCATTTTCAATCTAACATCTCTATAAGCCCTGTTCAAACTTTCTTGTTTTTCGACCGAATCTTCTCTTTCGACAGAGATCAAAACAGATTCACCCAAAACAGAGTAGCCCCCCAAAACCGTCATATCCTCCAATGTAACAGTTGCTTCCCCCCATGGGAAGACAAATGTATTCGTTTCTTCCGACCATTTCTCAGCAAGCTTGATAAGCAAGCCATTGTCTCGGAAGATCTTGTACGTCGACACCACGATTCCTTCGAAGATTCCAGCTTTCTTCCATATGTATTGATATTGAGGTCGCAACTGATCAACCCATTTTTTCCATCTCTTTTGTGGGTATTTTCTGCCTCTGAAATCCACCTTCAGTTGGCCTTCATTGAGTTTACTGATTGTTTTGCCGGAAACAGAGAGAGTTTTGGTGAGATTATTAGTAACTGGTTTGAGGAAATGGGCTCTTCTTAGTGTAGGAATTCCACCATTAAATGGAACCATAAACTCTTCTCTCTCCTCCATTATCATTTTCAAAGATGAATCTTTTCTTGTTCTCTGATAAATGTTTTGAACACTTTTGGTGAGAAAAATGAATTAAAGGGATGAAAATGGTACCATATAGAGGGTACAAGTCTGTGTTGCTTAACAGAGAGCAGTGGCAGATTTGTGGAGCGGGGAGCAATTAATTCGGTTAGAATCTTTCCTTTAGGCGGAAACAATTTGTTTTTATTATTTGAGTGTTCAGATGGCTCAGCAGGGACAGTAATTTTAGTTGTTTTTCTACCATGAAAGGAAAACATAGGGGGGAATATGGCTGCATGGTCGTATAAAGTTTTTATCTGTTAGTAGCACTTTTGTTTTATTCGTTTACACCAAGTTTGCAGTAAAAAATAGGATAGGTCCTAAGATTATCCACTTTGAAATTTTTTTATCTCCACCGTATGTAAATAATAAAAGTGGGTTTCATGTCATGTGACAATATACATGGGGAGAAGTGGAGATAATCCCGAGACTTGAGGTCCCGGATACTCCTAAGAATGATCAGATGGATATGATGAAGATGAATTGAGGCAAAGATAATTGAGATTGAATCTTGTATTTCATTTTTCATGTTTTATAATATCTTTTGTTTTACAATTTTACATATACGGATAACGTGAATAATCTATACTATATTATAATTGAAGAGCGGTGAATGTTGGACTGGACGGTAGTTTTTGGTGTGACATCAACTAATTCCAAAATTTTAGCAATTGTCGATTTTTTTTCTATTTTCTTTACTTCTCTCTTATGTGCTCATGTTTTTTTTTGTCTTTTTATTTTTATTTTTATTTACACTCTCTCGCATTTTCTCACCTTCTATCTCATCTAACTTTTTTCTTCTCTCTCCAACCCATTTCTGATTACTTATAAATTCTTATTTTTTATATAAAATAATATATATATATATATTATGCTCAAATATATATATATTATTTTTTATATAAAAATAAAATAAAATAAAATATACATATATTATTTTTTATATAAAACAAAACATAGATATCATGCTCAAATATCAACTAAAAATTTTAAGTATAATTTTTAATTGATTAAGCACACATACATATCGGCTGTCCCCACGCAATTAATATATAATATGAGATAAATCGGAATTTGAAATAGAAGATCCAAAATAATAATCAATATGGTGTTAGTTGTGACTTTAATTTTCTGGTTAAGTTTAGGAGAAGTTTCAGTCTTGAGACGAGAGTTCTCCAAGCAAATCAATTCATGTATAACCTAACAGTTGCTTCATGCACATTTGAAAAGCTTAAACCCATGAAATAAAAATGAACTACCTACTGCTTGCCTCCATTTGTATGCAGTATTAAATTCTGTAATTGATCAGACTATCAATATGTAAGATGAAAATTAATATTTTATTTATCACTTTTTGCTTAATAGCTCATAATCATTTATAATAAATTTATCAAATGCAAATATAGTGTAAAGTAGTTTAAATGACCTTCACGTTTTCTTGATCATATAAACTTGAAAGTTCAACCGAAAAACCTAGTCCACGAAAGACAAAGAACACTACAAGAATGAAAACATCTCGAGACAATTTTCCAGAAATCAGCATTCTGCCCCAGTTTAATATTTCTGATGAACTGCAAGGAACGCACTAGACCGTCGAAAAGGGCTCATACTTGGGAGGTCTCAGAACCTCTCTCTACCACACATGTAACTATGTAAGTATACATACGAGTCCCTTTGGACAAATATGGAGATCACCGGGGATCGAGACCTCCTAAGAATGATCCGTCAAAAAGCTTAAATACCCACTATCAAAAGTAAAACTGACCCAAAGAATAATTGATCCGAGAATTTTAACTATTAAGTCTATATTAGCATTTTAACTATAATTGCTAAGAGAATTTTAATCGAGCGGAAAAATAATTATGCTAAAAATGCCAAAAAAAAATGAAATATAAACTATAATATGAAATGTATTAGCCTTTAAAAACAAGCAACAAATTGAATTACAACCATGTATAGTAAGTATACATCTGTTTTCTTCTCCTCTTTTGCAAATTGAACACTGAAGGCAAAATCTTCATCTTGCTACATTGCTGATACTGAGTAGGTGATGAGTCCATAATATCCTGAGCCACCAGCAAAATGAGTTGCAATTCAAGAGCCTTCCCCAACTATGCCATTGCAGGGACTAGTTATGCAACTTTCAAGTAATTGTTAACAATGCCGGCCAAACTTAGCCATTTCAAGTAAAAACAACAAGCTAAAAGCAAACTGCACAAGATTAGTGGTTAAAAATCGAGAAACAAAATCGACGAAACAGAACTTTCTCAGATATGAATCCCTCACAACAATCTCATCAATGAATATCAGTCCACTACTTTCTAAGCAATAAGCATGTTATTCGCGGCGGGGTGGGGGTTCGTGTAAACTTGAAAATGAAAGCAAAGTTTGAAAATTAGTGAAAAAAATTGATTCATGAATGTTTAGCATTTCTAATAGAACAATCTAGCACATCCCTCAGAACCAATTTCCTCATCAACAAATTTCAGTCTACTTTTAACGTTAAAATTCTGGATAAAATCATCATGGGGATGCAGAAAAATCTCCAATATATAACTATAAGATATGGATAGTGTTGGTCCGATAGTTAATCTACATTACATAGTGCACTAAATTAACATACAAATAGTCACATCAAATATGATCTACATATATAGTAGACTAAATCAAACAGAAAAATATTTACAAATTTACTTCTCCATTAAAAATAATTTATTGATATCATCCAAAACAAGCGAATTTCTGCAAAGGCATCATTAATAGTTAAATAAACAAGATAAAAAAAAATCTTGAAAATGAAAATAATGAAATCCCTCAGAACAATAATATCATCAATGGACATTCAGGCCACTACTTTTATTTCAATATGAAGTTCCTCACAGGGATCATTCAATAACACGAAAATTAATATTAAAGATTACAGATTCAACAAAATACGAATAAGAGTAAGAGAACCATCATAATTGAGCCTACAGAAACGAAACTCAAAAATAGAGAGGCAAGCTGAGGCTAAAACGACGACATCCCATGCGTTTTACGCAAGGACTGAGGCGGCAGGTGGAGGTTTGTGGGCGATGGAGATGATTTTATGCGGCGGGCAGATAATATTTGGAGGCGGCAGTTTGGATTAAGTTCTGGTGTAGGTAACTAGGTTTTCTTTTTCTGGCCCAGCTAATTTCAGAGAATTAGTTAATAAGAATTAAGGACCTAAATGCCTACCCAATTAAAGAGTGCATTTGATGGGCCAAGTTAACCAGCCCACATGCAAAAACCGACACACCGGTTGGCATATCCTATATAACTAACATATAAATAAAAATTCATATATGAAGAATTTTGTTTGATATGGAAGCTATTTTATGTTCTCAGATTTATATTGGATTAATTGTTTTATGTAATTATGTACGCAATAATTTCTTTCTCGTAATAACAAATTAAGATGCAACTTTTTTTTCTTTAACGAGACATCCCAATATTGGTAAATCATATAACTCGTGTAAGTGCTTAGTCAATATAATACTTGGGCGTTTGCTAGTTAATGAAGTTTAAATCGAAATCCTTTTTCTTTTTTTTTTTAACGAGACAATAACTATATTAAGAACTCAAAAAGCAAGATCCGACAAGAAAGCCTCCTCAACCTGAGGGGTAACGTAGGAACATGCTTCTGTGCCACCTCAGCTGATTGGCTAAAAAATGAGAAACATTGTTGCATGAACGAGAAACATAAACGAAAGACACAAAGAAAAAATGCCGAAACAAAGAAACGATGTGTTGATTAAGAGATCCCAAAGTAGATAGATCCTCCTCGGACGACTGTAAACGAGAAATAACCGACATGTTGTCACCTTCAAAAACCACTTCTCTCCATCCCTCCTGAATTGTAAGCTCGACGGCCTCCTTAGCTGCCATGAGTTCGGTATGATCCACTTCTCCGTAGAATGGAAATCTTCTTCGGCGCTAAGCTCGGCAGACCCCATTCGAATCACACCCAATAGCTCCCGTTTCCATTTCCGCCAAATTAAGAAAAGTCACCCCATCAAAATTAACCTTAATTAGACCAAGAGGTGGCGCCAACCACTTGACATGTTTAGACAGTGGTCCTTGAGAGGGCTGGGCCGAAATTGCCTGGTGAAGCTGTTGATGGAACGTTCTTGCTACAACCACTATGGCTTCTGGATTCATGAAACTTCTCTCCATAACACTTTTATTTCTGTTATACCACAAAAATCAAATCACCACTAGAGCAAAACCGAACTCCTCCCGAGACAAATTCCCATGCAGACCGCGAATCCATGCTTGAGCGTCTCCTCTCCACGCTGAAATAATCAGCCAAGGAAGGCTCGAAAGTGCCCAAACCTGTCTAACTACTGGATAAATAACCATAATACGCTCTATCTCTTCCTCCTCCGTGCCACACAACCCACATACGGCCTCCACCACCAATCGACGAGATCGAAGATTTTGTACCGTGGGTAACGCTTTTTGACATAACTTCTAGCCAAAGAGACGGACTTTAGGAGGTAACTTAGCTTGCCATAGAAAATTCCACGGGTGACCCACCATCCCGACTCCCTCCGATGACGAAGGAATTTCAGTTGCTTTCATGTGGCGAGCTAAGTGATATGCACTATTAACCGCAAACCGACCCGTTTTCGTACCATTCCAGACCATTTTATAAGGGGCATTGATGTTATAAGGGGCATTAATATTCTACCACCCCGTCTGAGGGTCTATCAATAAGCTAAATCTCGCATCTAGAGGTAAAGTGTTTGGAGGAGTGATAAATCGTAAATCAGCCTTTCGAGGTAGCCATTGCAAAGACCAAATCCGAATCCTTTCCCCTAATCCAATGCGCCAACGAGCACCTGCTTTCAACAATTCTTTGGTCCCTAATATACTTTTCCACGTAAAGGACGCTCCTGCAGCCTGTTCCACCTCAAAAAAGAATGAATCATGATAATGACGAGCTTGATAAAGATGACTAATCAGGCTATGAGGATTTTGAAAAATACGTCAGCCCTGCTTCGCCAACATAGCCAAATTAAATGCCTTAAGCTCACGAAATCCTAAGCCCCCCTCATCCTTACTCTTGCATAACTTATTCCATGCGAGCCAATGAATCTTTTTTGAATCCTTATTGTCCCACCAAAAATTCGCCATTGCCGATTCTATCCCATGCAGTAAACAATCCAGTAACTTGAAGACACTCATAGCATATGTCGGAATAGCCTGAATCACTGCCTTAAGTAAGACCTCTTTCCCCGCCTACAACAAAAACCTCGCATTCCAGCCCTGAATTCTCGCACTCACTTTATCTCTGATTGAATTCAAAACTGTTTTCTTCGACTGCCCCACTGCTGATGGGAGACCTAAATATTTATCAAATTTTCAACTACTTGGACGCCCAAAACCGAAGCCACCCCCCCCCCCCCCAAATATCCATGGGGTATTTTTACTAAACACGATTGATGATTTCTCCAAATTGATAACTTACCTCGACGTTAATTCATATTTTCTAAGAATTTCCCGAATACACATTAAGTCCTCCTCAATCACTCTAGCATATATAACTGTATTATCCGCAAAGAGTAAGTGAGAAACCCTTGGTGCATGGCGAGCTATAGATATTCCTCGAAGTTGGCCATCTCTCTCCGCCTGCTGGATCAAACAACTAAAAACCTCTGCCGAAAAATGAAAAAGATAAGACGAGAGGGGATCCCCTTGACGGAGACCCCTCTGAGGGATAACATGGTTGAATTGAGCACCATTTAATAAGAAATAATGGGAAACTGAATAGACACACATCATGATTAAATCTACACAGTCAAAATCAAACCCTAATCTTACCAGCACCTTTTCCAAGAACATCCATTCGACTCGGTTGTAGACTTTGCTCATATCCAGTTTAAGCGCAATATTTCTCTCTTGACCCCTTGTTTTGTGCTTCAGAAAATGACTAATCTCAAAAGCAACAAGAATATTGTCGGATATTAGTCGACCGGGAACAAAAGCAGATTGAGATTCAGATATTATAGAGGGGAGGTGGGGTTTCAGCCTGTTCGCGATAGTTTTAGATGCGAGCTTATAAATTACATTGCAAAGACTAATAAGACGAAATTGAGTAATTAGCTCGGGATAATCAGTTTTAGGAATTAAGACAATGTGAGTAAAATTCATTTTCGACATACAACTTTTTTGGTTCAAAAAATTTAGCACACAACAGGTAATATGGGGACCAACAATATCCCAGAAACACTGGAAGAAAATAGGGGACATACCGTCTGGCCCCGGGGATTTTAGGGGATGTCTTTGAGATAAGGATTTGGCTACTTCCTCGGCTGTGTATGCAATACGAATCGATTGGTTCATCTCAGGAGTAGATGGGAAAATCAATGTAATGCAATGTAATGAATTTTGATGAAATAAATGGAATTTTCAATTATAGTGAGTTACGTATTTGTAATTTTAATTGTAAGAGGGTAAGTTTGTGTAATTACCTATTATATCATTGGGTGTTACTATAATTTTCCCAAATAAAAAAGTAGAGTGGATATTAAAATCGAAAAATTCCAACTCAAATCGGTCAGTTCGATCTAGGATTGAAGCTCGTATTTATTTTCAAGCCAAACTCAAAGTCTTTAGTACAAAAGTTCATATATAATATTATATGATCAATTTTGTGATATTTGCATTATTGTGACTAATTAAAAAAAGACAAAATACAAAATGCCCCCTTGAACTATGCCTAAAGTCACATATACCCCCCCTAAACTTTAAAAGGTATTAAAATGGTTAATCATGAAATTTCATGATTTATGAAAATTCACTCATCCAAACACAACCTTACAGTATTTAAACATTATATCAATTTACCCGTTGATTCCTATTTTTCTTAGTGAAATTTGACAAATTTAAATCTTCAAAATTAACTAAATATTTAAAGTTTGTAATGTGTTAGTTAACTAATTGTGGAAAACTATTTCTTATTATTATTTGATTCTTGTCTAATTAAGTCTTAGCGAGTAACAAATCATTTCAATCTTGTTATTTGTAAATTCATAACTTAAAAATTACAAAGTTTTTAATTTGGGTTAATAAAATTAATAAATTATCAATTAACAAATTGTAGATTTAAACTTATAAGATTTGTACTCCAATTGCATCATACTCAATTAGTCAATTATTAGTTATAAGATTTGTACTCCAATTGTATCATACTCAATTAGTCAATTATAAGTTATTTAATTTTATCAATTAGCACATCCTATAAATCTTGAATGAAGTTTATAAGATTTGCAATTTCTTACAAATCTTTTAAGTTCAATAAAAAAAGAATAAACAAGTAAGTTCGTTTGATACTTTGATATTGTAAGGTTGTGTTTGAATGGAGTATTTGGCAATTCTCATGAATTTTCACGAGAAACTATTTTGATACCTTTTAAAGCTTATGAGAATATATGCAACATTATGAATAATTTAGAGAAACATTTTGTATTTAGCTCTTTAAAAAATGAAAAACATAAAAATAAAAAAAGTAGAGTGGATATTGAGAAGCTTTGCTCTCTCACATATCAGAGCCAGGTTTCGATCCTGGGACCTGTGGGTTATGGGCCCACCACGCTTCCGCTGCGCCACTCTGATTTTGTTGACAGTATCCTCTCCATTGTTTTAATAATATAAGCTTTGGATCTCACTCGTAAAGCTTTCCCGCTTTCCGAATTCCGCCTCAAGATAACATTATAAATTGCTCGCCCTATAACTATACGATGCAGATCAAAAGTTCTTCCCATTTTTCATGTATCCATAGATACTTGTAGTAAGCAATTATTAATTTTATTAATTAACTTGGACTGATCATTTAGTGAAAAAAGATTGAATTCGTTTCTTGTAATTTTTAACAGAGAAATTAACATTCCTGCTGCTAGCGACTCTGAAGAAGCGCTGATCTTCTTGGATAGACCTTCTATTACAAGACTTTTTAACTCGGAGTATCACAATCAGGCGATCGGAGGTCTACGAAACGTCGTTGTAGCTAGGGCTCATTCACCCCCTCCCCGGCCTATTTATATATATGTGTGTATGTATGATTGTACCGAATTTTAGTTTATCCGCTTTCGTCTATCCTCAAATTACTAGAATCATGTAGGCGGCCGTGCAAATTGTTGATACTTCCTTGCTGCTATACCTCACAACTGGAGGTTTGATCAGTTTGGAAGAATAGTGTATCGTACAGAGTCTAAGGAGGAAGGTAGCGCGTGACTCTGTCTCTCACTAGACAAAGGTATTGTGGTTAAGCTTTTCCATCATTATTCAGTTCATGTGAGTGAACAGTTGGAGAAGCTGCTATATATTAGACTTGCTTGATTGAGTATTGTCTAGTACTGGATCGGTGAATGAGGAAGTATATTATATATACATATATATATTCTTCATCCTGATATATGAAGTAATAGGTCTAAATATTTGGAGTCAGACGTATGTAGTTGCGCATTTGGCATGATATATCAATGATATAGTAAAATAGGAGATAAAGCTCGATAGGAGCTGAATAAGGAGCACAGGCCCAACAGAGGCCCAGAAACCAAATTGCTAGACTAGGTCCGCACTAAGTAACAGTATCGGGTCGAGTCGTTCCTTGACCCGACTCCACAAATACGAGTCATCCACCGTTCATTGGTGCCACGTGTTAACATCCTATAGATGCCCAACAACCATTGGAATAACGTGAGCTATAAATAGCCCCTCATAACATTTATTAGGGGTTGAAATCTCTAGAATATTCTCTCAAGAATTAGCTTCGTATTACCTTAAGCAACGAGTCTAAAGACCGAGAAGTACGTTCCTATATACTTACAAATTTGGGGACTAGAATCGTTCACCGAGTACGACACTGTATACCATATATGATATAGAACTACGTTGATTTGATCCTAATTAGGTACGTAGGTAGCTTAATTATCATTGAGTGCAGTCATAAATATCCATTATCATACTCGTAGAGTGGTTAAAGTCATTCCAGACTGAGAGATCCGAGTCTCTGGATTTGGGTTAGATCAATCAAGATTTACATCTTTTAATGTAAAAGGAGATGAGCCTTTTGACTCTGGTTTTCAAATTGATATAAAAGAACAGTTGTGATGTATGTGGTAGGAATCAATTACCTTAATCAGGTTTGCACTAATCCAGTGGGTTTAATTGTTCCAAGTTATGACTATATATCATAGTTGAGATTTCGTTCCTTAGTGTTCGGCAGACAATTTGTTGTGTGATTCCGATACAAAAATGGTCGCTCTTTCTCTTGATCAAATCTGTTTTTATTTTGGCTGGCTTTAGTTTACGTTACGCCCAATATTAAGTGTCAAATTGGCCAGCCTATAGTAGAATGTTAGGAATTCACCGGAAGTGAGGCAAAATTGATTTGTTTTTTGTTTTTTTGCTGTAAACGATGTGCATTTAAATATGTTATGCAATGGCCAGTTTCCACTAATAGTGTGACCATTTAATTTCACATTAAATTACCAACTGTGTCTGACGATGTTGATGAAACAGAGCCCTTACTTAAACACTGCATTTTAGGGATTTTTTTCATGAGAAATGAAATAACATTCTGAAAAAAGTCCCATTCCAGTAGACCTCTTCAAAAATGTAGACAGAAATCGACAGTAAACACCACTATAATTAGTAGTAATTAATAGATAGTAATAATGTAATCTTGACAATGATGGTACTATTATTGAACTATTCAAAAATACTTTGGAATTTAGAATCTCAAGTACTTTTATATAGAGTACAATACACATAAATGATGATGATTGTACACAATCGCATATAAAATTATACCACATAGAAATTATAGTTATTTAATAATTCAAAGTCTAAAAAATTCTTATTATACCACATAGAAATTATAGTTATTTAATAATTCGAAGTCTAAAAAATTCTTAAAGACGTGAATGCACGGCTTCCATCACCTCCTTTGTTTTTTTTTTGGGTAAAGAAAATTTTTGGTTAGAATCGACTTCGATCACCTACTATGGGTCATAAAATGCCTCCAAAACCAAATATCACTTACATCGTCTATAGAGTTACTTACAAATTGCCCACCAACACAAACTCACGTCGACAAAGAATGAAACGAACCCATAAACTTTTGATAGAAAGTAATATTACACTTCTTTACCAACTGAGCTAATATAATATGCGTTGGCTTTCCCTCTTTATAAATTAGAGCTTGCTCCATTCCCCGTTCGCACCTTCCACCCTATAGTATTCAACCCCCAAAACTTCTTTACTCCTGATTCCACTTCTTGTCTTCCTCATCAAAATTTACAACTTAAAATTAAGGTATAATAACAACGGATAAATTAAAGATCTTTAACCTCAACTCCTTTTCTGCTAAGTTACAATATGACTGAATCAACAATACTTCAACAGACGAAATCTCTTCTTAACTCCTCAAAATATGTCAATGAAGAAAGTTGGCAAGTCTCCACCTGGACACACCGTGCATGGCTCGCCGGTGGCTGCACCGCCGTCCTTATTTCACTAGCCAAATCCATATTACTAACCGCCCGCGGTGCCACCACCGGTCCACGTGCATGGCTCCAGCCCATCTCCGCCGCCTTCATCGGCTACATTCTGGCCGACCTAGCCACCGGAATCTACCACTGGGCCATCGACAACTACGGCAGCGCTCAAACACCCGTTTTCGGGTCACAAATCGAAGCCTTTCAAGGCCACCACCAACAGCCATGGGCAATCACTAAGCGGCAATTCGCCAACAACCTCTACATTTCTGCTGCCGCCGTGACCGCCATTGTATCTCCCATAAACATGTTTTCCGGCGACCCGGTTTTGCTAGGGTTTAGCGGTGTGTTCCTGGGCTGCATTATGTTCAGCCAGCAGTTCCATGCATGGGCTCACACCCCAAAGGGGAAGCTTCCGCCGCTGGTGGCGGCGCTTCAGGACGCCGGAATCATTGTACCGAGGGGCCAGCACGCGGCGCACCACCGTCCACCGTATAACAGCAGTTACTGTATTGTGAGTGGAGTGTGGAATAAGGTTCTGGATAAATCAAAGTTCTTTGTGGCGATGGAGGTGGCTCTTTTCCACGTGTTCGGGGCCCCGGCCCGGTCATGGAGTGATCCCAACTCCGACTGGACCCAAGTCTCAGGGATGTATTAATTTCCAATTCTTTAATTAATGGTGAAATTTGAAATGAAATGTGGTGGTTTTTTCTTTAATTTATGTTAAAAATGAATAATTAAAGCTTTGTTTATTTAGACAAGCTAGTTTTGCACTTTTGTTTGAAGAAGTGTTTGATTTTCTCTCGTTTCTCAAGGATCTATTCCCATGAGCAAATTAATAAGTGTTCGCAATTTGGACTAATTAAACCTTCTTAATTCGGAACTACTGTTAGAAAAATTGTAGTTCAAATTCAACTTGATCCCACTTGACCTATCACGTGATAAGTGTAATACACTTAGCTTTTTGATTGATCACTCTCTTTGTAGTTTATATCAATCACATGACAAGTTTATTACACTTGACATGTAAATATTTTGGTTGCTATCAAGCCGAACCCAAACTAAAAATTTGCATTGTTCTTCATAGTTTGTTCTTGAATCGGTCGCACCCAAATGTACCTCACATAGTGATTGAGTTACACTTATCAAATAAACGATTCGTTATTTTGCGAAATAGAAATGTGTGATCAAGTTGAGAGCAGACTAAAATTTTCCAAGGTTGGAATCATGTGAACCTGGTAGTGCCCCTAAACAATAGTACCGCTACTTTAGGCTTGGATGAGTTTTGCTCTTTAGGCCCAATTTACTATAGAGCCCATCTTAGCTGGCCACTCCGGTACTAGTCCTAGACCTCCTTTCAAACCGTATCAAGAAAAGATAAGGACCTCATTTCGAACTTTACTAATAGTTGGAAATATTGGCCACAAACGACCATTTAGACCTCCTCTAAGTTGCATTCTTAAATATTTCATTTTCGTTTTTTTTTTTCACTCCGGGGGTTACCCAAAAGTTTCTAACTTGACAAACCCGAGCTAGTGGTTACAAGACGAGGCCACGTGTGACCATCTCTATCATCCATCAAAAACTTAGAACTATGCAAATCCGGTACATTAAGATAGTGTAAATTGGTGCTCAGACCACTCTTAGCTAAATCATCTACCACTCGATTTGCTTCTCGCCAAATATGATGAATTGAGACATCCCAGTCTCGGTCTTGCATTCCTCATTCCGGCGTCCCATGCCAATTCTAACCCCAGTAGAATGGCTCGTATCTCTGCCTCCAAAACGGAGCACATGTCATTTTCTTTTGACGACGATGTCTTAGCTAATAATGTCTTTTCTTTTTTCGTTAAATTCAATAGCATCGAAAGAGGTTGTTAGCAACTTTGCATATGAAATTTTCTATTACAATTCTTTTTGTGTCTCATATTGCAAGGTATTGAGTGAATGACGTATTTTTTTAAATTTTCTATTGGTCTTTCACCCAACATCATGTAATAAAAAGATAGATCAGGAATTTACAATAGAAAATTCCATTTGAATTGTTACGGGCTTATAGTTCAAATAATTAAGCCCGGACACCCTATGGGTAAATCAAAAAAAAAAAATTAAGCAGCAAAAATTAACCTCAACAAACACCAATACCACTTGCAAATTTAAATTTAAATTTAGAAAAGAAACAAGAATAGGAAACTGATTCTCCTAACATTTTCCCAGGACATATTATGTGCTTTAAAATGATCAATACAAAAATACAGAACCACTATATTCACAAATCAATATATAACTTTTGTTTCTAAATAAATAAATAAAATTGAGTTTTATGATATTAAGGATGTGGTGTCAGTCTCTTCAGTCCAATCCGAGTTGGGCTCACTCCAGGACCTCGGCCTCACCCCAAACTTGAAATAAATCGCCATTTCCAAGGCCTCAAAAAACCTCGACCCATCCAGAATCTCGTTCCAAAGCCCACTCACAATGCAGTAATTGTTGTTATACGGCGCTCGGTGGTGGGCCCCGTGCTGCGACCGCGACACCAGCACTCCGGCGTCTTGCAGCGCCACCACCACCGGCGGCAGCCTGCTCTTCGTCGTGTGAGCCCACGCGTGAAACTGTTGGCTGAACATAATGCAACCCGAAAACACCCCTACAAATCCGAGCAAAGTCGGATCGTCGCAGAGAAGGTCTACGGGCAGAACGGTAAAAGCCATGACTCGCCCCAGCGCGTGTAAGTTGTTCGCGAACTGGCGGCGCGTGATCGTCCATGGCCACTTGTGGTGGCCTTGAAACGCTTCGATTTGGGCGCCGAATAATGGGGTTTCGGCTCCGCCGTAGTTGTCTATGCCCCAGTGGTAGACTCCGGAACCGAGGTCGGCCAGGACGTAGCCAATGTAGCCGGCTAGGATCGGCTCGAGCCAAATGTGGGAGCCGGCTGATGCTGCCGCTGACTTTGCTAGAGAAATGAGCACGGTGGTGCAACCGCCTGCCAGCCATGCACGGTGGGTCCACGTGGATTTTAAGGTCGGGTCGTTAAGCACGGGTGGGCGGGATGTTACCGGGTTGAGGCGGTTTGGGTCGAGGGTTAACGGGTCGGGTGTGGAGCGACGGGGCTTCGGCGGCGCGGTGGCGGAACAATGCACTCGATTAGGAGGGGCAATTCGGGCATGGTGGTGTCGCAAATGGGGTCGAAAAGTTGGTGGGCGCTGAGCTAAAATGGCCATTGAATTTGAAGTATTTGGTGTGAAACACTAAAAAAGAGTATTAGCCCTTTTTTCAATTTGACGTATATGTAGTAATGTTATTATTGTGAAGAAAAAAGTGGAGTCCATAGAAATAAATTGGTGGTTCAAAAATTTCAATTGGAAGTTGAGACTTTCGATTGAAATAATGTGGTTGGTTTGAGAGTAGCGTGGGGCTTTTGCAATCGTGGAGAATTGGTGTTACACAATTTGTTTAGTTCTCAAAAGTTCTTATGGAAGAGAGATTGAGATAGAGAGATTTGAGGCCAAAAACTCTATGGTGTATTATACTTGTGGACAATTGATCCACGTCATTTGGCTATTTCGTGTACCTCTTTTCCTTGAATTAGTTGGAGGGGGAAGTTAGAAAATGACGTGGTGTACACTTGATTTCTTCGATATCGAATGTTCTTGTATGAAGTATTATTTATTTTGTATGGAGCATATAAATTTATCATGAAAAGGAGTCTTATTAGAGTTTGTTCAGAATACATGTGGAATGGTAGTGGCATACTCATCGAAAAGAAAATAACAATTAATTGAATGTAATAATGACCATTTAAAAAAAAAATTAATTCATGTGGGCTTATAACAGAATTAGTGGTAATTGGTAACACTTGATCGTTTGCCATTGTGTTCATATCTATTTAGGTAATTGGTAAGTTAATGGAAAATTCTAGTCCAGACCTGGCTTGGTCGCACCCAAGTGTATTTCACAAGAAGAGTGTATTACACTTGTCATATAATTGATAAGTTATTTCAAAAAATACACATGGGTTTGGTCGAGTAAGGAGCGGACTAGAATTTCTCTAATAATATACCCTTTGTGCTCTGAATATGGTTGGGGTTCAAATATTCTTAGACAGGAATATACATGCGAGCGATACTACACTTGACCATATCCATACGTAGTTTTAAGAGAGTTCAAGCTTTTGTACAATCCATTAAGGTTGGGTGCCATTTGATAGTAGCTATGATTCACTTTAGACATTTATCAGTGTTAGCGAACTCTCATAGTCATGCTCGGATGAGTTGCAAAATTAGTCCATTATTCTCTTAATTTCAATTTTCAAGCGAAAAAAGAGACAATGAACAGATGTGGTTCATAAGGTGCGCGAGAATTGAGGAGCACGTAGTCTTTCCAAATAAAATTCTTTGGTGTTAGTGATAGATGGACTTGAGTTTACTTGTGTATATATACTTGTCTATCTGATTCATGTAGTTTACGAAAAAATAATATAACTCATAATACAAATGTTTTTGTACAATCATATAATAGTTGAGTTTGGTTAAACTTAACTCGGATTATTATATATGTATGCTGTAAAGATGGAGCTTTACTTTAAGGCATAAAGGGGGTTCAAATTTGATCCCACACGTTGATCAAATTTCCGCTTCCAGTGTCTCCTTGAGATTATTTTTTTTAAAAGAAATGGTTCGGAGACTACACAGAGAAAATGTAAAATTAAAGAAATGCATACAATTTTTCAAAAAGTAAAGACATTAAATACATTTGGAACGTGTACCCTATAAATTCTAATTTCTTTAAGTGGGTCAATTCAAAATCGTTATGTGAGATATCTAATATGTGTAACCATATAACATGAAATAAATCGATGTGCATTTTATTTTTTAAAAGAAAAATCGGTCTTATATATCATTCAATTAAAAGTTTACAACGTTTAGAACAATACAATTCATATCGACTCAAACGATATAGTAAGAACATCTAAAATACTAACTATCAAATTTTTTGAAGATAACATATCTTAAAAACTCACAAACGAACACAAGAAAATTCTTGTGCAACTCCTATTCAAGGAGAGATGAAACTCTCATTCGAGAGAGAAAGCAAACTCTCATACGAGAGAGAAAATAAATACTAAACAAAAAATCTAAAACGATATATAAAATTTATGAATCACCCGTCTTCATCTCGTCAGATCTGTCTCTGTCTTGTTAGATCCATATCCGTCTCGTCAGATTTGAAGATGTGATGTACAACTTGAAGAAGGGTGCTCCAACCCAACCCACCGACAATGGTGGTAGCAGTGGTGAAGTGCAGGGACGGAGGGAGGGGGGCTGGTGGGTGCCACTGCCCCCCTCAAATTTTTAAATTTTCAATTTTTGCCTATGAAATTTTGAAATTTTGTGATTTCGCCCCCTCTCAAAATTTTAACTTTCACTTTTACCTATAATATTAACATTTGTAATTTTATCCCCCTCGAAAATGACAAAAATAACCTTTCTATCAATTGATTTAACCAAACATCATATAAACGAGTAGTAGTGAAATTGAAGTTATTTTTCTATGATATTATAATATTATTATTGATTAGTGAATAAGAACAAATGGAGCTTTGCAGGCTAGCTCTAGAAATGATAAATTGCTAATCACACTGTTGTGTTCTATAATAAATAAGAACAATTTTTATTTTATCCAATTTGCACATGTAAAAAATTTAAAAAATTTGATTTTGCTCCCCGCCCCCCCCCCCAAAAAAAAATTGCAAACTTAATTTACATACCTAATAAACTAAAGAATAACCTATATATATGGTAATTTGTAAAGTAGTTAGCCCACTTTCAAACTCAAATGGACGACAACTATATACGGCCAATATATCTAACTATCAAGCTAAATTGTAGTTTCACTTTTGTATATATCCATCATTCACAACAGTCCAATAAGTTTGAGTTAGGAGTTATGACTTTAAATTTTTTCCTTTAACTTTCCCCTCCAAAAGTGTTTTTACTAAACCTAATTCTCAATTTTTTCACATATATATACCGTACCGTACAGCGGGGGCACTCCCCCATACAATCCTTCACTACCGGGTAAATGAAACTCACAAAATCTCGCCCCCCTCACCATAATTCCTGGCTCCGTCCCTGGTGAAGTGGATGACTGTTTCACCAAGCCATCATCGGTGGAGAAAAATAGAATAAAAAAGAAAGTTAGGGTTTAGAAAGAGATGGAGAGAGAAAGAGATTTTTTATTGTTTGATGGTATGAAAATCATAAATCGATGTGCATGTAGTATACTTAAATTTCATAATAATAGTCTACTACCAATAAATTTATAATTTACCATATCAACAATTCTTATATAAGTATAAACAAGAGTTTCATTTGGAAATAAAGAAAATGCATGTAGTATACTTAAATTTCATAATAATAGTCTACTACCAATAAATTTATAATTTACGATATCAATAATTCTTATATAAGTATAAACAAGATTTTCATTAGGAAATAAAGAAAATGTGGGAAAATGAGAAAATAATAGAATATCTCAAAAGGCTAAAATATGTTCGAAATTACACTCCCTTTTAATTTTTATTAACTTGAGATGAAAACATTTATATTTTTCGGTGGAAGTACATAAATTTTTGAAGCAAAAATAACTAAAAATCCCTTAAAGTAACATTTTATATCCAAAAAATCTTCCAACAATTTTTCATTTAAAAAAACTCAACATTTAGGATTAATAGATTTATGGACTTAATTATCCTTAACCATCTATCTTAAGAATTAATCAATTGTGTTTTTATATAGAGAGCTTTATTTAAAACAGGGTATTAATTATGATTCTAATTTCAAATTTTGAGATTTTCCATGATCTTCTAAAAAGTTTTAAATAAAGGTGCTTTTACATAATTACCGTATCAAACTCAAAAAATAAACTATATAAAGTATTTCATATTAAAAAAAAACTTATTTTACAATTTATTAATTTAAAAGTCCAATCAAAAAGATTTTTTAAAAGAAATCAATTCATCAATTCATAACTTAAGAGATCAAGCATAATTAATCTAGAAAAGTGGTTAATCTTAATTTTTAAATTTCTTCTAAGTGGAATGATTTGTAGAATCTGTATTTGAGAGTCAAAAAATATTTTTATAGATTTTTGAATATAAATGTATTTCGGGGTGATTTAATAATTTTCTCTAATGTTAATCCATGATCCCATTTATTTTAGCTTAGATAGCGTAAAATTCAGGTTAAGAATAAACGATTGCTATATATTGGATGGTGTATTTTCAATTATTGTTAAAAAAAAAAATTAATTCAAGACGAAGGGGTTCCCTAAATATCTAGTCTGACAACTCTGGGTTGATAATCATAATCTTGAGTCATAAATATTTTATCTAGTTTTATAAAGGAGGGAAGAGTCGCAACTTGTTCACAACACGTAGCATCTAAGGCCATCTCCAACATATTGCACCAAAATGATGCAACTTTTACACCATTTTGGTGCAGCGACATTAATTTCATTCCAACGTACTACAGTATTCTTTGCACCAAATCAATATTCTTTATGTATTCATGTTTACACCTCATTTATACTATCTCCCATATTTCACAAATACACCCAACTTTAAGTTTTATATTACAATTTATCCAAGTAAATATTTTTTGTTATTTATAATATTAAATAATTACATTTTATTTTAAATCTACTTTGATATTTCGTGAAATTAAATTAAAAATTACATAATAATATAAAAGTCGAGTTTTAAATTTATATGAAATATGCATTTTGTGCTAGTTTTAATAAATATCTATTATTTATAATTAAATTAAAATCATATATAATTAAGAGGAAAAAATAACATAACATAGGACCTAATTGTAATTTTTCAAAGTATAGGAACCAAATTGTATAGGATCTAATTGTGACTATTCTAAATTATTGGACTAAAAAAATAAAAAAAGAATAAACTGACCCTATTTTAGCATCGGTGAATAATGTTGCATCAAATATGATACTAAAATAGCATCGGTGAGTGGCCCTCCATTGAAGTTGGTCTAATAGACTTGATATTGTAAACATACAAAAAAAAAAAAAAAACAAGACGATATATATGTACTTTTACAAATAGAACTTATGATAGCACGAATATGGGAAACAGTGACATGGACACGGGACCCGCTATTTTCTAAAAAAATTAGGAAACGACACTGCTTCGACACGAATGTCACATATATATATATATTACATAAATTAAATATTAATTTTACTTTCAATATAATTTGTTAAAAAAAAATAAATTATGAAAATGTTGTTTACTTGTTTATTATTAAATTCGTATTTTTCTTGCTTCTTTGTAAATCTCTATATATTTAAAAAAATTCAACTACTTATAAAAAATAACTCAATAAATCGATAACAAATGCAAAACAAAAATGTAAACAGCCACAAATTACAAATGAATTACAAATATAATCTCTTTCTTAAAGATCAAAGTATTAAATGCTCAAGAAATTCTTGTTCAGTTTAGGCAAAGATAATCCCTAATTTAGTGTATTAATTTTGAAATAATGTAGGTTTCAATTTTGGGAACTTAGGATTTTGAATTTGTGAAATAGGAGTCTAAAGAAAACTATAAGAAATTAAATTTGAACATTGCGCTAGTATCTTGGAGTTGGGGACCCTTCCATGACAACAATAAAGAAGATGATGATGGCTCCTTTGGTGAAGAAGATGATAAGAACGATACAATTTGAATTCCACACTTTTTAATTTATTAAAAATACCGACAATTGTGTCCTGGTCGTGTGCGACATAGTGTCCAAATTTTTATTTTTATTTTTTAATCATGGGCACATATTAACCGTATCCGACATGTGATATAGGAGTGTCGGAGGCGTGTCGTATTTGACATGCGCCCAACACAACTTGTGGATGATTTTCAAAATGGTCGTGCTTTATAGAGTAGAACTAGTTTTTTGTCGAAATAACAAGGAATATTCTTTTGTTTTTTGTTCTTTCTTTTGATACAGAACGAGGGAATATTCTTGTGAATACCATATTACTCACTAGTATGAATGATTAGTACTCTTTCATATGATGGCGTATTGACGTAGGTCCTTCCAAATCGGCCAAACATGTATAATAATTACATAAAAAATAAGTAAAACTATCTCCGATTAAAATTCTATTAGAAATTTTTTAATTCAGAGCCTATTTATTTATATCTAAGTATATTTTATGAAAATAGTCTATCACACTTTTTATATAATTAATAATTTATTTTATAAAATTATGAGTATGAATTTCCCAACTAAAAATAGTCAAATCTCCCTATAACACGACATTACTTTCTCCGATTACACTAAAAAAAAATCTGATCGTCATCTTTTTCCTTCATCTCCTCCAAAGTTTCTTGAGCAATGTCACTACCCTTCAAGATCATCAAAACCCATCACATATTATGGCTATTATTAGCAGTTTTCGCCATTTACGGTCTGAAAGTGCAAGCCTTTAAAGCACCCTTTCGTCCCAGAGACATACTGCCGCTTCTGCCCAGACAAGTATCTTGGCCTATTCTAAACACACTCAACAACGCGGCGGACCTTCTGCCCTCTTTTGTGGGGGCAGCCTCTGTTACTAACAATTCACTCCTACACTGGAAAGGAGCTTGCTTTTACAACAATACTGCTTGGTTGGAGTTTCACAACAACAGTGGAACTCAATTTGGTGGTGGTACTCTCCATATTAAGGTCATTATTAAAATTATTATAACTATAATTGTAATTTCTGTATGTTTCTTGGAGTGCTTCATGTTTGCATTTGTTGGGTTTGTTGGGTATTTGGGATGTATGGTTATGGTTATTGTTTCATAAATTTGAGCTGTTTTTGGTTGCTTGATGTGATTGTGTTAGATTTTATTGCTAAACAGTAAGGAAAATGGTATAGGTTACACTGGAGTAGGTTCCTCGGACTGTTGTTTTGATTTTAGATGGAAATCCAAGATTGTAAAATAATTTGAATATAGTGTGTCGTCAGTGCTTAAATTGTGATAGAACATTGGTTGGGCGGCCGGCCGACCAAAAGATGACTTATTCCGGTTATAGTACTGAGATTAGGAGGGTATCTAAATGAAATTATTATATGGTGTTGTAATTTAGCTTCTTTCAGGTTTTCATGAGGTGCTGTTTATAAAAGGGTCGTATTGTGCCTTGTTCTCCGCCAATGATTGTTTGTTTAGTTTAAATATGCGGTGATAGTAAGATTTTACGACCTAAATTGGGCCTTCTGCAAAACTGATGTTTCGTTTGAATTATTTCTGCTGAAAATCTGGAAGGGTGAGATACATTTTAGGCTTAGTCTTAATCAGATTGTTTTCTAATGAACGCTTCTGTTATGTAGTAGAGGTTAATATTGAAAGGAACTTATTGGATGTTGCAATCTCAAATGAATGTTTTTCTTATACATTTAATTTGTATATACAGGTTAGCAAGGCACATAGTTGGACATGTATGGATCTTTATATCTTTGCAACTCCATATCGCGTAACGTGGGATTATTACTTTCTATCTCGAGAACATACACTCGACTTCAAAGAGTGGGTATCAGAAGCTGAGTTCGAATATGTAAGTTGGATTTATTTTCTGACACCACTTTATACAATCTAGATCGATTGGGAGAAGAAACTAGAAATTTCCTGAGGATTGAGGTGTTGAATCAATCCTGAAGGAGAATCTCTACTCACACAAACACACAAGAATATAGAGAGAAATAGGAAGAAACAACTTTGCCAAAGCCAAAATCAGAGTGATTTATATCTGTATTTTCAGGCTATTTATACAAGGGTGGAAATGAAACTAAAATGATATCAAAAACCAACTTCGATCAATCTGTTAACAAAGAAACTAACTCTAACTCTATCTTAACTAACCAACACATACGAAATAGAGGAATCAACAAAATTTTCAAACGAAAGAGTTTCGTGCTGCTCGTGTTTTCACTTATAAAGGTATGCTCCGAGTATGCAAAGAGGTGTCACTTGGCATATTAGATTTTAATTTTGGTACGCACCATTTTCATCTGGAATTAATTAGTTTCATATTCTGAATCAAGATTTTTCGTATAAAATATGAATTTGTTCCCATCAGGTGAAAAATAGGGGGGTCTCGATTTTTCTCATGCAAGCAGGGATGTTAGGGACTCTTCAGGCTCTTTGGGAGGTGTTCCCTTTATTCACCAACACTGGATGGGGTGAGAACTCTAATCTTGCATTTCTTAAAAAGCACATGGGTGCGACCTTTGAGGAACGACCTCAACCATGGGTTACTAACATTACTGTTGAGGATATCCATTCTGGAGATTTTCTTGCATTATCAAAAATACGAGGTCAGTGGGGTGCTTTTGAGACCCTAGAGAAATGGGTAACTGGATCTTATGCCGGGCACACTGCTGTCTGTTTAAGGGACTCTGAAGGAAAGCTATGGGTTGCTGAATCAGGACACGAAAATGAGAAGGTAATTTGGCATGCACTAATTTCTTGTGAAGTTAAGGTCTCTTTATTGCAGATTAGCCTAGTTTATTGAGTTGCTCTTTCTATGCTCAAATATATTCCACTAACTGCGATTGTTCATAACTTTTAAAACTATATGAAACTCTATATTCATTGCCACGAATCTTGATGATAGATGATTACCTTTTATTTCTGTACATAGTACTCTTAAAGAAAAAATGTTTCGGAATATTGGTAAGCTGTAATACCGTAACAGATGACTAGCCTTTGTGAATGGTAATATGATAGCCAGAGTGGAGGGGATCAGAGACACGCTACTCCTGCTACGCACAGAAGGGGAAAAGAAGAAAAAAAGTAGCATATATATTATTTTACCAAGAGATGATTATATTATCTCCTTGTTTAGTTACCAGTGCATGTCTCTAAAGCTTAAATTGTTAATTATATATGATGTCCTATTGTACTTAGTTTAATACACATTAAAGAAGTCAGACATGTGTATTGGATATCATACATAAATTATCGAGAACTCAAGAGGCTATAGGTATTAAATTTTGGTGACTTATTATCTCGTTTATTTGTTAAAGTTTCTCTCTGTTTGAATAACATTTCATACCTTTTTTATTTCAATTTGCTGCATTTAGGGAGAAGATGTTATTGCTATCTTACCATGGGAGGAATGGTGGGAATTTGAGCTAACAAAAGATGATGCAAATCCACAAATAGCATTGCTTCCTTTACATCCAGACCTCCGGGCCAAGTTCAATGAAAGTGCTGCCTGGGAATATGCAAAAAGTATGTCGGGAAGACCTTATGGTTATCATAACTTGATATTTAGCTGGATAGACACAATTAGTGGAAATTATCCATCACCTTTGGATGCTCACCTGGTATGTGATGTAATATTCTTCTTTTGAGTGTTTTTATTAATCTTTTTTGCTCCCATTTTTAACTTGTTGGTCATTTACAGGTTGCTTCTGTTATGACTGTCTGGACTCAGATGGAGCCTGCATACGCTGGGAACTTGTGGAATGAAGCACTGAACAAACGACTTGGAACACAGGTTTTATTAACATCCATCTTATTGATCGAACACTTCAAATTCTTGAAGCACTTTTATAGTGGATGATTTATGTGAAGAAGTTGATAATCATGTTACCATATCTCCTCCAAAACTTGAGAAAAGTTTGTTAGTGTTTATAGTGTGGCAAAAATTCTACGATGCAACGGTTGGCTCCACATGTTTAAGGGTTTAACATTAAGCTTAAATAGATTGCACTAATTTCACTATAATCACAATAAAAGATACTAAAAATGATATAATTTTGTCCCTGTAGAACTTGAGTCTTTCTGAAATTCTTGTGGAAGTCGAGAAGCGTGGATCATCATTTGGTGAATTGTTGGCGGTTCCTGAACAAGATGATTGGGTATACGCTGATGGGAAGTCAGCATCATGTGTTGCTTATGTCTTCGAATTGTACAAGGAGGCTGGACTATTTGGTCAACTTGCAAGCTCAATTCAAGTCACTGAGTTCACGGTGAGTAGTCAATACATGTTTATAACTGAATAGTTTTAAAATTGAAATACGAAAAAAAAAAGTTAAAAATGTTACCACTCCTACGAATGAATATAAAAGTTGTATAAACCATTATGTTGACGTTCATGATTAATTTGTTTCAACATTTTCAGATAAAAGATGCTTACTCTATCAAGTTCTTTGAAAACAATTCGAGCCGTTTGCCTAAGTGGTGCAATGATGGGGACACGGTAAAACTACCCTTCTGCCAAATTCGAGGGAAATACAGGATGGAATTACCTGAATACAACACCATGGATCCTTATCCTCACATGAACGAGCGGTGCCCATCCTTGCCTCCGGAGTATTTCAGACCACCGGGCTGCTGATACGCTATATTTCCCTTATAGTTGTTCAGGTTATTTTGTTGTCTATGCTCTGTATACTAATCTTTAGACCGTACTATACTTCTGTATAAATCTTGTATATATTATTCAGTAAATTAACATGTAGTATTTAAAAGGAGTGAAGCCAAGAGCCCACCATAGTACATTATGCACAGTGAAAAATCTGTATGAGAATAAGATTTTGATTTCTTTTTCTGGCATGAAGAGACATAATAGTGTTTCTTAACATAAAAACACCCTAATTTTCCAGTTTCCACTGTTTCTTACAAGATTCGTTCAAGTTAAAGCTGTTTCTTTGAAACAATTTGGATTGGAAGCCCTTGAGTAGGTTGTGGCATTGGATCCCTTATGAAGTAGTTATCTTTGCAGCAGAGTTTCCATGTAAATTGAGTAACCAGATAATGAATCGTCACCAGAGTCTCAATCTTCGCAAACTCGTATCCTGGACAAATGCGAGGCCCCCCTCCAAATGGAATGTAGGAGTAAGGTGGTATAGTTGCTGGATTCTCAAACCGGGCTGGATCAAATTTTGATGGTTCGGGGAAAATGCTGTCATCCATGTGAGTCATGGTGGTAACCCAGAATATCTGTCGTAATGTAAAGAATTAAAATTCATAAATTTCAAGGTTTAAATAGCTTATATCATATTCTTTTTAAGTGTGAATATGTAATAGAATGGTCTGAGGAGTTTATCTTACTTGCCATCCTTTTGGTATTATGTATCCTTCATACTCAATATCCTCTAATGTTTTCCTAAACCCTCCAAATACTGGAGGAATTGTTCTAAGAGTCTCCATCGCCACTCTCCAAGTGTACTTCATCTTGGCAAGATCGTCCCACGTCAATAAATCTCCAGACGCCACGCTGTTCTTAATCCCCTCTTGCTCTGCAAATCTCCAAAGACGTTACAAAATCAACAAAAATGGGAAAAAGAAGAAAGATGCAGTGAAGTGTCGTACCTTTCAGAACAGCTGCATGTATATTCAGATCATTTGCCAAGAGCCGAACGATGAAAGTTATGAGGACTGATGACGTGTCATGCCCAGCAACCATAATGAGCATAATGTTGTGTATTATCTCATCTTCAGACACTAATTCTCGGTTGTCTTCCCCACGAATGCTGAGCAAACAGGTAATCAGGTCTTGATGAGATGAGGCTCCATTTTTGAGTTGAATCCTTTTCTCAGATATAAGGTCTTTCAACAATGTTTGGACTTTGGCACTGGCCTTGAGGCTCCGGTTGAAGCGTGTGAAGGGCATATTAAATGGGATCGACCACATTCCTTCGATCATCTGCTGGAAATATAGGACGAGTGCATCTCTTCGTGCTCCTCGTTCCACGCCAAATAGAAGGGAGCAGATTATGTTGAATGTGAGCGTCTTCATAAGTGGTAAAACCTGAGTTCCATTAGTTGAAATATCAAGGGCTATTTACACTTGTCAACTATATTAGGGGCTGTTGAAATATAAATGGAGCCAAATAAAGAGAAATAAAAAGGGATAATTACACTTCACTTATTGGATAATTACCGCGAGTCCCCTGAGATTTTGCAAATTACCAAGACAACCCTATCAGACATGACAACTTAAACAAAAAACAGTTGGTGAAATTCTAAAGTGAAGGGGTAGTTATGGTAATTTCTCCAACTTCCGGGTGTTTTCTGTAAGTAATGTCTCATGCGGGGGTGTCCATGTAATTTACCAAAGAAAAAGTCCGAACATTGATCTTAAGTTCAATTTGATGCAAAATAATGTACCGTAACTTTCTGTTTCCCCTGCCAATGCATCTCAAGGTGCATCCTGATTTCTTCTTCAATCTTTCCAATGTAATTCTTCAAGCTATCCGGTTTCAGAAAAGAAGCGAGAGCTTGTCTAACACGCTTATGATCCTCTCCACTGAGTTCCAACAGGCATCGGTCGCCCAATATCATCTTCACAGACTCTGTTTGATGATTGCTCATTTTGCTGCCATCACTTGTGAACACAAACTTGTTGGCAGCCTGTCCATGGATAAAAACAGTTGGTTTTCCAAAGAGACTCATTTTGGAGATTGGACCGTAACGTTTAGCTCTATCTGATATCCATTTTTCGGCAGTGTTGGCCCTCATTGCCCAGAGAAGGCCAAGGCTTTGGCCAATAATCGGTGTTCCTAATGATCCCGGTGGGACCCTTTCCAATGGTTTTCCTCTCCTGGCAAGGAGGAAAAAGATAGGTAGAAGAAAAAGGGAAAGGAGGAGGAAGATGTTCATGGCTTGCAGATTGCAGAAGTTCTTTGTACTTAGTTTGCTATTAGTTTGTGGTTTATAAGAGATTGTGAATTTGTTTGTTATCGAAAGGGAATCTTCTGTTGATTGGGATTCCATTATGTCTTCTATTCCCTTCTGACTTTTATGATACCAACAACTAAAATTATACAAATCCAGGACCGAGTAGTAGAAGAAAAAAATAGAGAATACAGAGTTGAGTATCATTATATCTTGATGCCTGCCAAGTTATTTAGGGGCAATTCTATTTGGTCTCGGCCCAGTTTTAACCCTTGGATCCCCCAATAGGGGGGGGGGGGGGGGGGGGGGGGGGGGGTCATTTACTAATTTCACCCCCTCCATTGGTTGATCCAAGGGTTAAAAATGGTCTCGGCCCAGCATAGAATTTCACGTTATTTAGTCTTATGCATCTCATTGTCCTCGTCCTCGAATGTTAAGAGATATTTTAGTATTATAAACGTCTCCGACTTTATATCAGTTTAAGCTTTTACATGAGACGGTTATCAATATTGTATCATTCCAGCAAAACATCAAACACTCTTGTTTTCTTTTATAACTGGACGAAGTAGTTATATGTCGTTTCATCTAATACAATATGCTTGGAGTTTACTTTCAGAAGCAAAGAGTGGTCGAATATAAAAACCAATGATGAAAAAGGGAATATGGGGAGTTGAAGGAGATGTAAAAGACAAAGTAAAGCACAAGCAATGAAGGCACTTCTTTTATATGTTAACTATGATGTAAACCACAAATTTTCCAGTAAATAGAAGAACTGGAGTCCAATCTGTACTTTTCTTCAATCGAAAAAACTCAGAAACTTGGAGGAGTATGCAATTCATCATAGTAGCAAAGCTGATGGTCAAGATAGTTACAGATTACTAAAAGTGGCAACACTTAACAATTTATATATCAGATTAATAGCGGTACAAGAAATTAGAAAAAGGTACAAGCTTCATTAGAATCAGTATGTAAATGTTGAAGAAAGTTTCTGGGATTGTCTTGATACAGTCATTGTATTAATATCACAACAAATGCCTAACCAGCGATCTTCTAACATCCAGAGTATGTGGCATGTTTTCATAAGTAGATAGTATGAAATTGGACGGAAATAAATTTTCAACTCCATTACTCGGCCTTCGGGGGAATATGGTTCCCACCAGTTGCAACTTTGTATAGATAAAATCCAGCCATGACGAAGCTGCAAACAAGAACGAACATGGCAATAATTCAGGAAATCTGGTAGAATCATTTATTATCTCTTGAGAAGCTCACAGTCAGTTGATGCAACAACCAAATCAAATAGACATGTGTAACATAAAATAAGATATATGATGACAAAAAAATATACAAATTATCCGAGGAAAAAAGAAAAGAAAAGTTTGGGACTATTGACAACTTTTAGCATACAAATTTAGCCCGTAAATTTCTCCAAGATTTCAAGTTTCTGTAACTTTATATATTATGGAAATCAATGTTTCTAATATATGCATGCTAAATCCAACAATGGTTGAAAACATCAGCAGAATTTATAGCCTCTCAGTTGCATTTTCGAGCAACAGACACTTTACTACTTCCTCTTAAAGAACTAACGAAGCTGAAGAGTTAAGAAGGTTTAGGAAAACCATGATTATAGAAGAGCAGATGCACCAGCACGTTTAATCTTTCAGTTACCTGATCCCAGCAACGATACCAGCTGGCATTATCTTTCCAGTTTGCATGTACCGCTGTCCCATGATCCATGTCAGCATGGCAGCAATAGCTGTTTGAGGAAATGAATACTAGTTCAGAGAATAAGAAATCATAGTGTAGAAAAACTACCGATCTTTACATTACTTTCGTCGTTTTAAGTTGGTCATCCAATAAGATTCGAGAATTGAAGGAGGCATAACAATTACAAACGGTTGATTGTTTGGAAAAGGATGTGAAATTAATTTATCACAGAAATGAATTACAAAGCTGTCAGTACAGCAACAACGACACATATATACGAGAAAAGATCAGTCAATTGAATAATTAATGCAATGAAATTGAATAATGCACGAAGAAAAAGTTCACATAAACAATTATAAGGGCATGAATACATTTTATCTGTCAATAATATGAACTAAAAAAGTCTATTCTGTAGTAAAGAAAAGACAACATTTTTCCATCAGTAAATCTGCTAAACTCCAACCAAAAGAATGAAACTGGACGGCAGACAGTGGGAAGAAACTATAACATCACCAATTACAAAACTACTCAAATTAGCATAAAATATTTCATCATTTCTTGATGCCAGCTTTTAATAAGACACAAGCTATCTGTCTTCTTTTCATATAGATCCAAATCAAGACACTAAAAAATCGAAGAATTTCTCTAATTACACAAATACATACATAATTCTCTAAAATCCATCAAAAGTGATATACATATATGTATGTATGTAAAGGAAGCAAATACCGGTCTCAAGAATGAAGGCGAAGTAAGAGTTTTTGCGTTTATGGAAAGCTTGGAGGCTGAAATAACCAGCTAGGATGAGCAATAATCCGGTGCCGAGGCCCCCACCAAGTGACGCTGTACTGCCTTTCTTGGCGTATCCGATTACGCCACCGCACACCATAAGCAGCCCATATGGGATTGTGAAGCAAAAATCATGCATCTTTTGAAATGGATTTTCGGGGAAAGATCAAATTTTTGGGGGAAATGAAGCAAAAAATTCAGAGATCAAACTATGAAGCTTCCTCAATGGTGACTTGGTCAGATCAGATGTTCATGATGCCAACTCCATTGACAATTGGTATATATTTTATCTGCGTTTTGTCCAAAATTGAGTCTTGACCATGTTGTCTCCTGAAAGGTCCAAAATATCCACGTTTGGATTGGAGAGATTGGAAATCCTTGCAGATTTTATGAGGGCAAGATTGGCAATACGGTATTACCATCGCGTGGGTACCACACTCCACCGAATACTGTCTGTAGACATTTTTTTCTTTTTTTTAATGAATCGAGTTTAATTGAATGACTAGTTGTTCAAAATTATTTGAATTATAGCTTAATTCCAAAATTTGCATATTAGCGTATTCGATTGTTAATCGAATCTAGCTCAAATAATATTTAATCGAGCCGAACGTGAATCGAGCTCGATAAATTTGATTTTTCTGTACATATTTTTATTATTTTTTACTAATTAAATCGAGATTTAAAACTCGTAAATATAAAAAGTTATTTGAACTTGATTAATATATTAACGATCGGAACTTAAACGAAATTTTAGCAATCGAGACATCATATTTCTTCTAGGGTTTTGTACAAATTTCCTTGCGTAAAAGTTCGGCATACTTCTTATGAATTCTGATTATTCGAAAAGATGAAAAGCAATCAACAAATGCCCCCTCACCTTCGAACACGAATTGGATTGCAACAGGGGAACTCGCAATTTTTCACCGTTCTCAACCCCTTTTTTTTTTTTTTAATAGAGAAAAAGAGATTGTTAGTGATGGTGACCAAAACACGCTACTCAATCCTTTAAAAAGCAGCAAAATCTCTGTGATTGGCAGTCCGGTATTACCATCGCGTGGTTACCACACTCCACCTTATAATGTTTGTGATTTTGTACTTTTTTACAATTAAAGGGGTGTAAATGAGTCGACTTGAGTCATTGTTCAAGATTGTTTGAATTATAGTCAAGTTTTAAAATTTTTGTTTGAGATTGTTTAATTGTTAATTGAGTCAAGCTCAAAGGAGTTTTAATCTAACCGAATACGAGTCGAGCTCAAATAACTTGACTTTTCTGTATATATTTTTATCAATTTTAACTAATCGAACCGAACTTAAAGTCATAAATATAGAAAGTTGTTCAAACTTGATTTAATATATTGACAAATGGAACTTAAATGAAATTTTAACGATTGAGGTCGAGTCAATATCGAGTAACTTAGGTTGTCTTTCGGGGGATTGAGACTTCATATTTCATCTAGGGTTTTGTACAAATTTCCTAGCTTAAAAATTCAGCATACTTCTTATGAAGTGTGATTAATCGAAAAGGTGAAAAGCAATCAACAAATGCCCCCTCACCTTCTAACACGAATTGGATTGCAACAGGGGAACTTGCAATTCTTCACCTTTCTCAACCCTTCAACTTTAAGCAGCAAAATCCCAACATTGCCTCAAACAAAAACCCTAATTTACCGAATGGTAACTCAATCTGGGTCGACCAAGAGACCCACCTGCCCGGCATGCTCCAAACCGACCCGAGTTTGCCTCTGTAACCGACTCCAGACCCCTGCTCTGTCTAACTCTGTTACGGTCACCATTCTGCAACACAGTCTGGAGAAAAATCACCCTCTAAATTCCACTCGAATTGCCAACATTGGACTGAAAAATGTCGATGTAGTTACAGTTTCCGATGTTAATTTTCAAGCCCGTGTCTTTATATGGTTGCTTGAGTCCAGGTGTGAAGTGGTTAGGACCAAACTGGATGAAAACCGCCATCTGTTTGATGAAATGCCGAGCAGAGAAGATAGAAGTAATATTCTAGGTCAGAGAGAATCAGGGTCCGTTTGTATGGATTTAGATGGGCAAATTACCGAAATGCGTGATATGTGCAAGAATGGTATGAGTTCATCACTAAATTTGGGCTTCCTAACGAACAGTACCTCGAATGCAGAGTTAGAATCTGGCAGTGGGGAGGTGGATTTGATGAGTTGTACATCAGATGAAGCAGCTTTGAGAGGTTCTGGAGCTCCTGCTATCGATTTTACAATCGAAAAGTTCGGAGCCATTAGCTCTTACAACCATTGTTGGATGACACCAAACAAGTCAGCAGAATTAAGTTTTGATCAGCTATTGACCTCAGATATAGCTAATAATGATATAAGAAAAGGGTTCATTGTTAAAAAGCTTCAGAAAAAGCCATTGGAAGGAAGCAACGGATATCAAGAAATCGAAGAATTTGAAATTGCAGTCCCTCCGGGATCAGTTCTTCTATTTCCAAGTGAACAATCAATTGATGTGGGGGCTGTAAATTTTGAGGTGAAGAATTTGATTGTGTTGGATGGGACATGGGCAAAGGCAAAAAGAATGTACAATGAGAGCCCTTGGTTGAGGTTGTTGCCACACGTACGGTTGGATATAGATAAGTTGAGCTTGTACCGAGAAGTGAGGCATCAGCCGAGGGCTGGATATTTGTCCACGATTGAGAGCATTGTGTACGCGTTGAAGGTCGTGGAGGAAGAAGACTCCAAGGGATTGGATGGTCTCTTGGATGTTTTTGAATCCATGGTCGGAGATCAAAGGCGTTGTAAAGACGAAAGGTTGATCAGAGCCTCTGAAATATGAGCATCAATTGTACTGCATTTGGGTTTAAACTCATTTTGATTCTTAAACAAACCATATATGGCAGCTCAGGTCTTCTAATTCATACACTTGATATGTTAGAATGAAACATTCAAAGTTTTGTACTATAGAACTTGTCACTTGGAGATCATTATCCATATGAATTATAGTTAGTAATCAACCAATGCTTTAGGCTAAATACCAAAGAAATTATTATTCTTTTTCAACTTTTTTTTCCATTTGCGTTTATGTCTTGATAATACTTGCACACTCGGTTTGGAAAAAACTACAAGGAAAACTATATGGGCCCGATGGACGTTTATATTTCATTTTTCATTTTTCATGAGTAAAGTAAGAGAGATTATTTTTGAGGAATTAGAAATATGACGGAGTAAGTGTGTTTGGATGAGTTTTTTTTATAGAAAAAAGTGTAGTGATTAAATGTGATGGGATATGTCTTTTTTGTAAGAAAAATTGTTTTTTTTTTTGGAAAATTGGCATGGATGAGTTTTGTTTTTATAAGAAAATTTAGACATATTTAAGTTAAATTTATAGATTAAGGCATCCAAAAATATGCAAAATGGATCTTATTCGTAGCTTATATCATTTTAACTTAAGATAAGCGATTATTTTGATGATCATATTAAGATATTGACAGATAAAATATTTTTAGTTATTGGGTGAACGGTCTAATCATGAATAGTAAAAATTATGACTTTCTAAGAAAAATTTAAGAGAAATGCCACCTAAATCCATTTTTCAAAAAAATTTGAGTATAGTATTTCTTTAGAATATTTTTAGGAGACGTCAAACAAATGTTTTTTTGATAAAAAAAAATCTCTGAAAAATCGAAAAATCGAAAACAGTTGCCATCTAATTAGGGCCCATTTTTCATTTCCCATTTTTTTCCTAAACAAATGGTGAGGAAAAGGTATTTGACTCAAACTAGTATTAGATTTTCTCTCCTATTTTTTTCCTTTCCATTTATTAAGTACCTAAACAATGGAAAATAATTTTCCTTGAATATTTTTTCCTTCTCCATAACAAATTCCTTGAACCATCCTGAAGTAAGAAAAGAAAAGTTAGGATTCATCTTAAATTTATCCTGAAATTATTGGATGAGATTTGACAACACACGATTAATTATTTTCATATAATAATATTCATTAATTATATATTAAGTGTAATATTTATGGTGTAACATGTATTACCTGGGGGGAAATTGTATATACAGCAAAATCTCTATATAGTAATATTCTCGGGCTGGAGAAAAATATTACTATAGGGAGGTTATTTTTAAATAGAGGTTTACATATAAAAATTATAATTTAAAAAAAATAACTAATATACATTATACGACACTTAAAAATGTGCCCCTTCATATTTTAAAAATATGAATATATAAGACATATAAGATTCATGAATTTTAAAAAAACAAATGTACGTAAATCATGCATGTACATTGTGTATATATTAGATTTAGAAAATTCATTCATATATGTATAGTGTAGAAATAGGAAAAGTCTCATGTCAAGAAACTTCAAGTATGTAGGACAAGCTGAAAATATTTTGGATTTAACAAAAACGTGATTGTATTGATGAGTTACTACAAACGCGCAAGTTAAATGATGCGGTACTAACCAAAAAAATTAAGTCATTATCATAGACAACTTTAAATAAGTATTTCATATCATCTTAAATTTAATATAATATAGTTAAATAATTCTAGATATTTTATATAGATATATAAATATATTTGAAATTTAATGTCATTTTATTACTATATGGAGATAAATTTCTTAAGGATAGTCCTAAAAAAGACATAAAATATTACAATGTAGAGTTATTTTTATTCATAACTCGTCTCAAGTTAGGACCATAATTTTTTATTACTATATAGAGGTTATTCTTATATAGATTATTCTTGTACAGAGGTTTTACTCTAATATTTTTATATCATTGTTGTTTAATTTTTCCTTGGTATATTAAATCTATTTAAATTAATAAATAATAATAATAATTTCTCGAATGAAAAGCCCATATATATATACACGGTGGTATATCATGATTTGGGACAAGCTCTCTTTATAGAGTTTTGAGTGTTCCATAAACCCCTAACAAATGCTGAAACTCTTTTCATGGCGTCGCTCAACCACCCAAGACCTACCCTTAAACTCCAGATTTCTTACACATCTTCCCGCGGCGCAGCACCTCTTCATGTCTCGGTTTCTGAGCCACTCAACTCCACCTCCACAACAACAAGAAGAAGATTACGACCCCGCATTTTCTCCCATCCCTGCATCATCATCATCAACCCCCAAATGCAAAAACAAGTCCAAAATCATCACAAACAAGAACCCACCGTCAAAAGTCAGTAGTAATAAAAATAATTCAGATAATATGCTTCAGGTGAACTCTGAGTTGCCCTTTGATTTTATGTACTCCTATTCGGAGGTTAGCCCGGGTGTTGATCCAATTGGTTATCGCGAGCCCCGGAGGTTCTCACCGTTCGGGCCGGGTCGGATTGACCGGAAGTGGACCGGGACTAGTGCTCCGGCCCAGCAGAAGTTGGATTTGGAGAAGTTGGCGGAGGAGCGAGAAAGGGTTCTTGGAGAGCCACTCTCTGAGGAGGAAATTGCGGAGCTCGTGGAGAAGTATCGCCATAGCAATTGCACCCGCCAAATTAATTTGGGTAAATTCGATTTCGTTAGTTTTGATTCTATATAGTTTTTTCATGCGAACATTGTGTTTTTAGAAATATTTATGCAGAGTGGTTTGTGTATTATAAAAATTAACTAGCATTGGGCCTGAAAGACGAACAAGCTACTTGAGGACTCGAGATCTTTTGTAAAAACTCCTTTGAGCTCCGTTCGCTAACATATCAAATCAGGCGTGAATAACCGTTTATGATAAAATATGTGCAAAAAAATAAAGTTACTCGAGCTCGATTCGTGTTCGGATCAATTAAAGTTCGTTTGAGTTCGGCTCGATTAACAATTAACCCAAGTTCAAACATAAATTCTGAACCTCAATAATAATTTTGAACAACAATTTGTTCGACTCAACTCATTTACAGTCATACATGTACCATGAAATGGGTTGCTGTGTCATTCTTGCAAGTTGTAAACTGAAAGATTATAAACTTTTCTATTCAATACTTCTTAATTATGCTTAGTTTGAAGCCTTTTCCCTTTATTTGAAATATAGACATTAATTCTAATCATGCCAGGTAAAGGAGGTGTTACACATAACACACTTGAGGACATTCACAACCACTGGAAAAAGGCTGAGGCAGTGAGGATAAAGTGCTTGGGGGTTCCAACTCTTGACATGGACAACATTTGCTTCCATCTCGAGGTTTCATAACCCCGGCTGCATACTATATCAAGTATCAAAAATCTAGTTTTGTTAATGCATTTGAGTGTTTTTAGCTAATGCGGATTGCAGTGTGTTTGTAGGACAAGTGTGGAGGGAAGATTATATACCGTCAAATAAATATTCTCCTCCTATATCGTGGTCGTAACTATGATTCTGGAAAGCGGCCAGGGATTCCAACAATGTTATGGAAGCCTCGTGCGCCCATTTACCCCAAGCTTGTGAAGCATGTTGCCGATGGTCTGACGTTTGAGGAAACTAAGGAGATGCGGAATAGAGGGCTTAATTCTTCTCCTCTGATGAAACTCAGTAATTACCCTTGTTCAGTCCAGATCCCTCATTGCAAATATTTGTTGTCTAATCTGCATGTTTTTTGTTTGGTTTTTCCGTTTGCAGCTAGGAACGGTGTGTATGTAAATGTCGTCGAGAAAGTAAGAGCAGCATTCGAAACTGAAGAAGTAGTAAGGTTAGACTGTACACATGTGGGCACGAACGACTGTAAGAAGATTGGCGTCAAATTAAGAGTATGAGTGAATTCTCTTATTGAAATCTTTCTGTAATTTTATAATTATTTTTTGACTTAATTTATATACTCCAGCAATAAGTTGTGATCCTAAGCTTCCGTTTCGTGTTCTCTCATGTAGGATCTTGTTCCATGTGTCCCTCTCCTGTTCAAAGATGAACAGATTATACTCTGGAAAGGAAACAAAAGACGTGAATAAACCTCAGTCGTAAAAATGAACTTGGAGATTAACATCTGTGCTTCATGGAATTAAAGATTTTTCAACCGGCAAGATTTGGTTGCTGTGGTTAAAACCCGATTTTTCCATGAAATTTTCACGCGTACTGAGCACTGAAGAATGGGTTGGGAGCAGCCTCCCTTATAGATGATGACACGTCTGTGGTCCTTTACTGGTAAATCAGAAATGTTCTTCACACCGGGGTGTTGATATTCCAAAGTTTAGTTCTGCATGTGTTATTATAGATTGAGCACTTTGTCAATGGAAACTGTATGATATATATATATATATATATATATATGCGCTACTGAGATTTAGGCGAAATTTTGATAGAAGTGTATCATCCAGCGCGTTCCCTGGTAATCACGTCCTTGGGGGTTTTTTACATCTATCAGGATCATATTGGTCAAGAATTTGGTCATATTTCCATGCAGCCTTTTTGGGCAATGGTCATTCCGACTCTTTTATCTCATTTTCATCTATCATTTCAGAAAACAACTTATGTCCCCTACTACGGTGTATTACATGCTACTTCCCCTTTCTTCCGTCCCACATAACACATCTACACGTTTGTGCACGTTTGCAGAGAGAGATCACAAGTACTTCACTTGACTGAGAAACTGGAGAAAATGAGAGAGATGATCCGGTTCTGGACTTCATTCCATGCATGGATCATATAAGATGCAATGCAACAAATTGTGAATGATCGGTAAATTGTATCCATACAGGACTTCATAAGATAAATGTGAGTATCCATTATAACAATTAGTAGATAAATCTATGAATCCATATTTTAGCAGAAACAAGAAGGGCCTTGAATTCTTGACTCAACAACCATTTCAAGATTCAGGCGCATACACTCAATACTCAAATATCACATATTTACATTAACAAGCTTGAAATCCACAGATATTTAAGGCGACGAGAGTATTTTTCTTAGTTCACGACTGTTCTCAGCAAGACACCCGGAACCGATTAGGGAAGTTAGCCAGACTTCATCTGACCTAACCGGTTCATCATCGTCATTCCTATGCCAACTCCAAAAAGCATGAGTTGAGTTTACTACATTCAGTTCACCATGACCGAAACTTGCTTCCCGGAAAACAGACCACTCAGGCCGCGGCTCCTTGTACCTGCAATTGATTTTCCATTATCTCTCAACTCTTACAATGTAATTTTAATTTGAGCCACTGTGGTTATTGCAGAGATCCAATGGAAATAACACAGAAATGGTGATAGAAAAACAAGTAAAGCCTTCTACTTCAGCTCATATAATTGCCTCAACATAAATCATAGTTACTTTTTAATACTCTTTTTCTTCGATGTGAATTGTAATGCCTTCTTCGTTATACTAAGACAGGACTTACTTGTGAGCTAAACCTTCTTTGTTTCCACCATCACCAATTGTAATGTGGACAGCTCCGCAAGGATCAGATTTACCATTATAAACACGTTTCTGTTGAAATAAACAAATTAATTAGTCTAGTGTCCAATATTGAATATTGATGGAAGCTAAATAGTGTTAACTCTACCGAGCGCTCGTAGGCATGCACGTGGCCAGAAAACACGACATCTGCACCAGCAGCATGAAGCAAGGGTTCCATTGCAGTCATCATGTCATCACCTTCACCTTGGTGAGCCTCATTACTGTTATACCACGGCACATGAAACAGTACAAGAAGCCATGGTGTCCTTTCACGATCTACCTTTGAAAGATCAGCCTAATCAAGGGTCCATGACAAAAATTATAACATCAGCAAAAGAATATAATAAATCATTCTTAATCAGTAGCATTACGTTAATCTCTTTGTACCATCCACTTCCATTATTTATCAGCAGAAAAATAAAATCTAATTGGAGGGACATGTTTCTAGGCTTATAGACAAAAAAGATCCTGTTTTTTTCCAAAAAGAAAATATTGCAAAGGTAAATCTGAATGCAAAACAGTGTGCATCACTCAAGAACAAAGTATGGTAAGATTGATTTGCTATACCTAGCAGAAATATATGCTGTATTATTTTCTCAGATGCATTGAGCTCAGAGTTGATCAGGGTGGTAAAAAGTAATTTTAACATACTGTTTCGTGCAAGAAAAGAGAGTGTGTGACTAACCTTCAGCCACCTATACTGATCAGAATACTCATCATAATCCGTATATGAACCAAGCATAATAGCATGAATCCCAGCCACATCAAATGAATAATACAAATTTGAATCGGACCCACTCTCTTCATACGGCATCTTCCACCTTGAATTGTACGACACAAAACTATCTTTCAAGAGTGGTATATTCTCCTTCTCGTGGTTACCTTGTGTCACCATCCATGGTCTTGCACTCGCAAGTGGCTGCACCAGCTCCCCAAATGTGTCCCACTTACGCTGTATATAATCAGCATATGAAAGGTCTCCAGGAAGCATGTGAATGTCATATTTGCACTGGTCTATGTGGTCCAAGGTTGACTTTGTCCATCCGGTTTGACCTAAATCACCTGCCACAGCAAAAGTAACTGGGAATTGAGAGGGTGGTGTTTTCAGCTGAAACTCGGGACCTTCTCCACCGCATCGGTAGAAGTAGACGGTGTTATCTTCCAGAGGGCCAATGACAGTGTGGTGTATATTTCCAGAGGAGTAAAGGAAATAACTATATCTAGTATTCTCTCCTTCGGCTTTGGATGTGTAGTTCTTGGGTGATGTTCCATATTCAACAACGGAAGGAGAGTGTTTATCACTAGTGACCCATGTGACCCGCATGTGTTTAGCTCCAGCCAAGGAGATGTGAACCTGCAATAGCCATTCGTGGAACGAATAGATTAGCCATTCGCACGAAGCCAGTGCATAAAGAAATCCAGCCACTCAGTCGCTCAACATCGACAGAAAAACAATTCAGGTTTCACTTGAAGTTTTAGCAGCCCAGCCCTCACAACACTCATTACTATAAATTGATCTCAGCTCCTATATAACTGAGAAAGAATGAATCCATGTGATCCATCTGGCATGGACCAATAAAATAACATCATGAATCAATCAATAAAGCAGTCATCAACAGAATCTACTCAAGCTTATTTAATAATAAAGCACAGTCATCAAAATAATGCTGATTTATCCAGAATATACGAAGAAAACATGATTTAATTTAAATTGGAGAGGATCCTCATCATCTCCAAAACCTAAACGACAACCCAATCAAGCAATTCACAGCAACAACCTATCAATAAAACCCACATGGAAGAAACAAAACAAACTTTACCTGTTGAGGATACGAAGAAGATTTCGGGGTCCACGGAAAATGAAGCGTCTTGCGAGGCGGTGGCCTGACGTAATCCGCCGACGCCGCCGCACCGACTGTCAGTACTACTACTTCCACCACCATCAGCAGAAGCAGTTTTGGTTCCATGATTGAATATCCTTTCCGTGTGGTTTCTGTTTGGTTTGACAGAGGGTTTAATTTGACTGTCTGTCGGTATGTAGTAGTGTGAAAAAATTGAATATGCAAGCGTGCCTTGTGTGAACATAAAATTGACCTTAATTTTGTCGAACAGGTTATTCCCAAGCGGAGTAGGCTTTATCTGGGTACGAATGTTGTTAATCTGTCCTGGTTTTGAATCTGAATTTGGACGCCACTTTCTTGCAATCGCCCGTGATTTGAGCTAAATGATTGGGGGTGGGGTGTGGAGCGGTGGGGGGACTTTTAGTGACATTTTGGCACAGAAGATATTTGACTTTTGACTTGATTTTGGAGAATGTTTTTATCTTTTCTCCACCGAGTCTGTGACCACAAGTGTCGACCACCGTAACTATTTTGTTTCCACGGTCAGAAAGAGATATTATCAATATTATCAAAATATAACCGACGTTATAACTTAATATTTGATTCGGCACTCTCACTCTCGTTAAGTAAAGATCTAGCGTTCGATCATTTGTGAATAAAGTTCTACCTGTTGCAACACTTTACTATTTTGTAGTGTGCGAATAGAATTGATCTAGCCCAATATATTTTAGGATACTTGTGGTTCAGAAAAAAAAAAAAAAACACACATTTTAAGTGTTTACATTTATTAAGTAGTTGTAAATTATTATGGCTCAAACAGTGTTTTCATCTTGTTTTTAACTGTTATTTTCTAAAATATATGGGGGGATGAGTCTTTTTATTTTTGTGTAAGAAAAGTGGAAAAAATAGGTGTGTTTTAAAAAATGGTTGAAAATGGTTACTGTGATGTGTGAAATGATTGAAAAATAATAATTAAAGGAGTAGTGTTGGATTTAAAAAAAATTTAAAAAAGAGGAGAGAGAAAGGTTTAAAAAATAAAATAAAAGGAGATTAAAGAGAAAAGTGATTAAAAAAATTGTGAGATGAGTGATGTGTAATGTAATTTTAAAGTTATGATTGAAATTTATTGGGAACGTAAAAACGAGAATGAAAATGAGAATATTTTCAATTAAAAACAATGTAAAGTGTGTATTTTTATTTTCAAATAAAAATAAAAATAAAAAAAGTAAATTGAAAACATAAACAAACAAGCCCTATGTTTTTCTAAAAATGGTATACTGAAAAAATCTACTGAAGCTCCTGTGAACAAAAATACACAAATACATCAAATCTGACGAGACAAAAATGGACTTAACGATACAGAGATGGATCTGACTAAATGAAAACCACTGATATATTAGTTTTATATAGCTTTTTAGATATTTTGTTTTCTCTTTCGAATGAAAGTTTGTTTTCTCTCTCGAATGAGAGTTTCGTCCGTTTATTATTTTATTTTCGTCCGTTAATTTCTTTTCTATTGAATAAAAATGTGGTCTTTTTACACAAGAATTTTCTTGTGCTAGTCTGTTAGTTCTTAAGACGACACATCTTGAAAAAATTTGATCTTAGGTGCTTCTATTGTTATAACTACATCATTAGAGACAATCTAAATTGTATTATTCTTAACGTTAAAAATTTTTCATTGAATGAAATAAAATGACCGTTATTCCCTCAAAAAGGAAATACACAGATACACGAATCATGTCAGGTTAATTAAGTATTTTGACATTATTACGTGAACTAAAAGATAGATCCTATCAAAAAAATAAGTGACTAAAAGATGGGTATTATATATACACGTTCACTTGCGCAAATACAATATTTGTAACTTTGTGAAAATCGGACCGAACAAGATGTCTGACTGGTTAAAACCGGAACCGGCCATTAATCCGGTTCGATTATGCAAAAAACCCGTTCAGGGCTTAAAACCGGTCAAAACCGTGGTTCAACCGATAAAACCGGGCAGTTCTGAAAATAAATGAAATCCAATATTTTAAAATCTAAAATTGGCCCCTTTAAAATCTAAAAATCTGAAATTGACCCCCACAAATATAGGAAATACATTTTTTTATATATATTTTCATATATATGTATGAAATACATTTTTTTTCTTCATATCTTCATATTTTATACATTTAATATGATATTAATTATTATTTATTGCATAATTATGACGTCATCGGTTCAACCGTACTTGATGCGACGATTGAACCGGTGACCCATAATCCGATAACTTTTTCGATTCGTTGTCCGGTCCAATTTTCAAAACACTGAACTCCATACAACTTCCAAATATGTCAAAATTCGTCTGTAAATGTCCTCAGCGCACACAATTGTGACATGCTAGCCAAAATTGTTACACCATATCAACTTCTTAATTGTGACATGCTAGCCCAAATAATTACAGCATATCAACATCTTTTTTTCAGGTTGGTCCAGAATGATCTTCACCACACATATTCATAGGGCTGTTCAAAATAACCGAAAATTCGGTTAACCGCCCGAACCAAACCGAAAACCGAAAATTCGGTTCGAACCGAAACCGAACCGAAAAATTCGGTTAGGTTTTCGGTTTTTTTTTTTATAAAAATTCGGTTTTCGGTTCGGTTTCGGTTTTTGGGTTCGGTTAACCGAACCGAAAACCGATTTTATTTTTTTTTGTAAAATATATTTTATTATGTATATTAATTATTATCTTGACAAATCGTGTTTGAGGCTTCAAAAGAAAACTCCCTTGAAGAGAGTCCCTTCTTCATCTTCTTACTGCTGCTGGCCTGCTGCTGTGGCTTCTCTTTAAAGAGAAATCACATACTGCTACCTTCTTCATCTTCTTCCTTCTTCCTCGTCGCCGGAGTCCGGACGCCGCCGCTTCCTTCATTCTCAACTCTCAAGGTATGATTTTTCCCCCCGAAAATTAAGGCTTGTACAGTGTACTTTAAATCCATTTAGGATTTGTAAACTCATGGTAGTATTAGCAATTGAATCACGGACGCCGCCGCTTCCTTCATTCTCAACTCTCAAGGTATGATTTTTCCCCCCGAAAATTAGGGCTTGTACAGCGTACATTAAATCCATTTAGGATTTGTAAACTCATGGTAGTATTAGCAATTGAATCAAAGATGCGAAGTCGATCATAGCCTATGATTCATAGGTGGGTTTTTGTCAAAATATTCCAACCAAATCTAAATTTTTTTCCTTTTTTTTTAAATTTCGGTTTGGCCCGAACCAAACCGAACCGAAAAAGTTCAGGTTTAACCGAACCGAACTGAACTTTTTCAGTTTCGGTTCGGTTTTCGGTTCATTTTTTCGGAATACCGAATTTTCGGTTCGGTCTGTGACCGAACCAAACCGATGAACAGCCCTACATATTCACACATGTGGGACCATGGGATCGATTATATGTGTGTGTGTGTGTGGTGCCCTTTTCAGGGCTCTCACCTTTTTTGCTTCCCCAAAAAGAACACTCGCAAGAGTTTGAGCTTGCAATCCCACCACAACAAAACATTGATAATATTAATACTACATTAAATTAAAGTCAATACAAAGGTTCAAAACGAACACAAAAACAGTCGGTACAAAGAAAGCACAAAACACCAAAAAATTTTGAAAATATCTCAGCAGAACCAAAGTATCTTGCGACACCATAGATTATCCAGTAAAGACTGCGCCATATTACAAGGCTGGTTAACTAATTGGATTCGTTGGCCACACCCAGCTGTGGAATAGTTCTACCACGTAGCACCGGATCTCACTGTAAAAATTGGAAATATAGTCAGCAATCCTACTCAAAAATCAATAATATTTATTAATATATAGAGACGAAAGAAACCCCACAATACATTTTGGGTTGGTTTAAATAATTGTATGTTGTCTGAATTGTTCCTGCTGATAGCTAGCGATAATGTATAAATTGGGTGTCACGATAATTTAGAAACTAAAAATGCTATGAAGTACATTGATTGTTGCCAAATGATGACTTCACTTATATTACCAGGTTATACGCATTTTTTCTCCACTCCAGCTCATTAATCCTCAATTCTTTTATTCTACATGCTGATCTCTCTAAAAGTACCGTTTTGTTTTTTAGATTAAAAGCTGCATATTGTACAGACTTTGCTTGCAGCAAAGAAGTTGGGACGATGAAACAAAACTTAATTCATCAATTCTTAACTGGGACCACAAACTTAATAAAGGAGAAAAAATTGAGTAATTTGAATGATACCGCAGCACCATGAAGTTTATTTTTTCTGGACAACCACAATTAAGACACCATGAAACTTACAACAGAGAGTATTGTTTCAATGCCATAAAATATTTCCTCTGAGCCTTCAACTATCCATGAATTGGATGATGATCAAATGGACCCCAAAAACATTTATCAACGCATACAAGTACTTTTGTGAGTACAAAATAAATGAAACACTAATGACGGAATCATACCTGTTGTGGCTGTTGATAATTTGCATACCCAGGATAGCCTCCATAATACATGCTTGGGTCTTGAGGCGGAGCATATCCACCATATGCCTCGTAGCCCTGTGTGTACCCATAAGACGACCCACCCCACTGGTTCTGATCCGACTGAGACTACGTTAAATAATATCAGAAACCGATTCCATGCTCAGTTGCAGCTAGTATTGAAATATTTGGTAAAAATTAACCTGCTTGTTTGAAGGACTGCGTCCCCATGAAAGTCGAACAGTTGACCCTCCTAACACGGTACCATTTAAGTTTGCCAAAGCTTGCTCAGCACATGACCTAGATCGTACATTACGAGCAATGCATGAGCTGAAAATTGTAACAAGCAACTTTTACATTCAAACTGCATGAACTCTATTATCCCTACCTGTCAGCAAACTGAACAAATCCACAACGTTTTCCGACTGGTATTTTTACATGGACTAGCTCACCATATTGGGAGAAGACTTGCCTCAAATGCTCGTCTGTGACGTTGGGGTCTAGACCTCCAACAAATATCTGCACTTGTAACGCGAAGGGTCATCATGACAATAAAGTCAGAAATTATTATAGTATAAACATCAAGAAAAACTATGCACCGTTGTATTGTTCGGATCACTCTCGCCCTGATTTCCTCGAGGATTCTGGTATGAAGCTGCAAATGGCAAATATTTGTCAAGGCGAAAACAACAATTTTGGAAAAGATCTTTCAATCAACTTGCTAATACAATCCATGCCAGGACAAATCCCCAAGAGAAATGTGAAGACATCATTAGGTTCAAGGAGGAAGGTAAATGTGTCAGATTGAATCACTCCCTCAAGGTTTCACTCACTCCAAGCAGGCTGGACAGAAATAAGAACACACACATATTTTTGGGTCGGGGTTTTTCGGGTGGGGGAAGGGGTGCAAATTTCCAAAGAGAGGAGAAGGAAGGATATTACAAGCCATGGTTCAAATGGAAGACGAATGCACAGTTCAGCCTCCGCCTGGTCCAAGCAATTTTATGCAATAACAAGAACAAACAATTTAAGACTAGACCAGATGAACTTATCCACCACCTTATGCCTCCGGGCACATGCGAAATAAACTTGAGTTTCCACCCTTTTAATTTATTTATTTTCATTTACAGTGGAAGTTGCAAACAGGCTCGCTTTAAGAGCAAGGAAGAAACAAGATGGCATTAAATTTGCCGGCAGAAGCCACTATTAAAATCCAATAAGATATTCATTGCCACCTCCTACTAAGTTATGCAAATATAAAATCGCCAGCAACAATTGCAGCTAAAAACGCAAACACAATCTGAGAGTAAGCACACAAAAAACAACCATATATGTCCATTTGAAAGCAATATATAGCATATACATGAAGCCATCTGGTGCAACTATCTAGATTTGCAAGACAACAGTGCATTTAGCTGACAACAAATTCCAAAATACCAAATGTAATCATTAACAGAAATAAGAGTCACTTGCTAAGCGAATCTAAGTACATACGGACAGTGGTTATTCCCATCGGTCCAAATAGTCAATACAATGAAGGGTTTCAAACAAATTAACAATATTATAATCAAGAACAAAGTTCATCACTGTTATCTATTGGGTTACTTTGTCTACTTATCCTTCATTCTAAGTCAAATGTCCCTTCAAAATTTCTGCCCCATCCAAGACAAGATGTTACAAAGCTCATTGCATATTTTGAAGCAATGTCAGGACCCAAAGAAAATGATACAGATTACCTCCTCCCTACTTGCTTGCTTGGTCTTTAAAATAAACATGAAAGAATACCTGAACAAGTACTTTCATCTATTTCAATTATTTATCTACAATTCTCAACCGCATGCAAGACCTTTTAAAATAGATATGTTATTTTCAAACGAAAAATGCAATAAAAGTTTACTTTAAATCAGTTTCACTTTTCCTTTTCACTTTCCTCCACTGAACCCTAGATTTAAACTAAGCATAGAACAATCTCTGACATATTTACTCATACAAGAAACTATTCAGATCATTTGCCTAATAAATGACTTTATCAACCAGAAAACATCAGCAGCAAGAACTTTTTCCGAGCACCATCATCCAAATTGAGCTACATCAACCGCTTAAATTCACTAAATACTTTCAACTCCTCTCAGACTTCATGAGTTTTTTTTTTTTTTTTGGGGGGGGGGGGGGGGGGGGGTTACATACTTTATGGTGTAAATTTCATGATGCAGAAGTGGAAAAAAACGACCCCAACAAACATAACTGATTCTGCATGCAATTGTCCTAATTTTCAAATCCTCAATTCCGTAGGCAATAGTAATCTTCATTACACATCTTCAATCCTATAGGCCACACTGAGTCTTCATTACACATCGATTGAAGGATATGATGAACTAGAAAATGTCTAACCATCATAACAATGAACCTAAAGTACAGAAATGTATCGTTAGCTCTTCAACTGGCAACTTATTCACATGCTCTCGTTGAAGTCAATGATCAGGAAGTTATAAATGTAGAACTGAAACAGTTTGAGCAAAAAAGTGCAAAATTGTCTCAATATTAGTTCAGAAAATAAACTCTTTCCAGACATTCACTAGCTATCTTAAGACAAGGCAAACACCGAATGTCTGGCTGATAACTAGCTGGTAGGAGCCAAGGCTAAGAACTCTATTAATGGACTTGACAAATACTGTCACCGACTCATCTTCATCCAAAAACAAGGTTAAAGTTCTGAAACAGCATCAAAGAGACGCATGGGGAGTACAAGAAGAACTTAAAGCAGCAAGCTTACATTGTAAAAAAGAATTTACCCATTATCCGATTTATAAAAAGGGAAGCCATGGACCAAGATGAATTGAAAGCAGTGGTAATGGAATAAATCTTTGCAACTAAAATGTTATTTAATTGACTGGTAACTTGAGAAATTGAGTTAATGAAACTAAAGAGACTATGTAGCACAAGAAATGCCACAAAGATACGAAGCAATGAAGCTTACTGCGAAAACAAATTTAACTGACCTAAAAGGAGGCCACGCATTATAGGGGAATCATTTCGGCTGAAATCAGTTCCAGGCCCCCGTAAATGAGAGCCTCTCTCTTCCCTGCTTCGAGACAACACGAGTTTTATAAGTTTTTTCATGTCTTAATATTATTATACTTGTCCAAGTTCAGCATAAGTATTTGAAGGAAATGACTCAGTAAAGGCTGCCTATCTTCAACTGTATAAGTGCAAGATCGTTAAAATCTTAAAACACCATAATAGAACTTAACAAGGACAACCTAATTGCTTCTCCTATACTGGTGAATTTGAATAATCTACATATACAAGACCACATCACTCAAATTCAAGATAAGCAAATTGGCGAGGCAGTTAAAAGAAATTGCTCAAGAGATAATTGATTTGAAAAGGGGATTCCGAGAAGTTACTGCAACTCTTACCTCTCTGAGTCGGAGCAGTCATAGTTTTGTTGTTAGACGCAGGCCCAATCCTCATGGGCCTAGTTGAACAGAGCACACCATTCATTTCAGTCATAGCCCGTTGTTGCTCTCTCTCATCCCCAAATTTAACAAATCCGTAACCCTTGGTACGTCCAGTGGTCCTGTCTGTGACAACTTTTGCACTCTTGACTGATGAATATACTGTTTTAAATGTTTCTTGCAGGAGGTAATCTGTAACCTCAGGAGCCAAATCTCCAACAAATATTGCATACTCAGGAGTGTCATCAGTACGCTTATCCCCAGCACCAAGAGTAGCCCAGTTCAGTCTGAAACTCTGCTCAGCATTGGGCATCACTGCACCATTGTAAGTCTGCAGTACAGTTTCAGCAGTGGCGCGAGTCCTGAATTCCAGGAATCCATACCCTTCAGACTGACCTGTTTGCTTGTTACGAATTATCTTGGCAGATAAAAGCTGAAAATAGCAGGCAACTAGTTAATTGCTATATAACTTTCAATGAATTAGAATAAACAGATTCAGCTACATAATTGCAGTAGAAAGAAGAACAATATGATACAAAGTTACAGACTACCAACCAAACCCTGAAAAAAATCTGCCTCGACTGTTACAATTAACATGTTTCATCATCTAACATACTCAAGCAAGTCAACATTTTTCTATCAAGACAAGAGGCAAAAGAACCCCCAAAATTAGGGGCCAAAAATACAACATTCCGTAGTTCCCATACACAAGCATAAAACATACCTCCCCGGTGGGGTAGAAGCAGTTAGTGAGATAACTTTCGTCCATCCAATACTGAAGGTCACCAATCCACAGCGTCCGGATCTCATCAGTGCCGCCGATTGCCGCCGATTGAACAGCGGTCGTAGGCGCTCCGCCGTACTGCTGCTGTTGCTGCTGAGGCCAGAGTTGAGGAGGCTGCGCGTGAACAGGTGGATGCTGCGGCGCCGGCGCCGGCGGCATCATCATCCATTGCTGCGCTTGGTACTGCTGTTGTTGTGGGGGCTGTTGTCCGCCTGGTTGTTGCATCATTCTGAACTGGAACTGAAAAAAAAAACTACTACTAGGAAGAGAATTTTGAAAGAATTGGGGATCAGAGAAAATTGAAGGAGAGAATAGCAACAATTGAGGAGACCCAATTCGATTTAGGGTTTGGGAAAAGAAGAAATTCTAAGGTAGGGATGCTGTTATAAAAGGAATCGATTGACTCGGTGCTGCACAGCTGGATTATATATTTATATATATATATACTAGTGTGTAACCCGTGCTACGTACAGCCAAAGTGAATTTTAAAATTGTTTAACTCGATTACTTCTAGAAAATATAAATAAGGTTTATAGAAAGTGATATATTAAATTTGAGTTGAATGTACGATTTTTTATCAGGCACAAAAGCGAAAATTCTCTTCAAAAATATCTTTATGCATCATAAACATAAAAAATAGTGAAAATCAACATTATTATTATCATTGTGCATGGTAAATGATTATAAACTCACTCATTAAAATAATAAAAGCAACATTATCATTATTTTCAAAAATCGTAAGAGAAAGTATAAATATCTAAAAAGTATTTAAGCAACTAATATATTGTATTACGATCCAAAAAGACTAACTTTCTAAAATGCTGACAATATAGTCATGCTTCTTGAAGTTAATCCTGCCAAATGTAGACAAAGATTATGATTAAATATATAAATCAAATGACTTGTATAAATAATTTTGTAGAATTTCTAACAATTTGATGAACAAAAATTACAATAATTAGATAAGAGAATAAGCAAAAGATGCTATTATTTACGTCTTACGTGCGTAGGCAACATAATTTATCTGGAAAATATGAATACATTTCAGACCAATTCACAAATAAAATAAAATTTACCATGCAACAAACATTTAACCTCGCAAAGTTTGGTGGGATAGAAACGATAAATATAAATGCACAATTTATCAATGAACTGGTATGATCCTGCAATAATTTATTGCATTCTCTTAATAATACCATTTATTATGTAAGAATTGTTAATATTTTATAAATATTAGTTTTGCAACTGACAAATCATACATTCACGATGGGAGAAAATTACTTGCTTAAGAATGAAATAAAAGATGCACCTTTAGTGATCCGTGCCTGTGTAGCAACCTATAATGTCTTCCTTGCACTTATTTATTTTGACTACATAGATTCAGGAAATTAAAATTCACAACATGAGATTTAGTCATGATAGAATATAGAAATTATAGCAACTGTAAATAATATTTTCGCAACCTTAAATAATATCTGTACAAAGATAATGGAAATTTTCTATGATCCGACTTTCAAACCACAATTATAAAATTATTTCACCTTTTTATTTTTGTAACACCAATTAGTGTTGCTAATCACATATTTTCAAATTAGAATCCACTAACGGTCGCATAGTAGTCGTTAATAACAATTGACTATAGAGAAATTATCACATTAAATAACAAAACTACTAAGTCTAATATCGTGACTCAAGCTTTCTTGTCTAGTTAAAAACTCCTGTGCCATTTCCTTTCTCCTACTCCTCCAGTTGTGTTTTACACTTTTACCTGCACCAAAAAAATTATAAGAAAGAAAATAAGTTTCCTATCAAACATATTCCTTCTTCACTGTGATAATGATTGAGAGGCTTAAAACACTTGATAAGAATTGAATATTTTAAAAATCATAGACATTTGCGGAGGAAGTACATATTGCGGCTATTATCTGAACATTAACATATGTATACAGGGATGTAGCCATGCCCCAAATCTACAATATGTCATGAATTAGTATATTATTTGTCGGACCCCTAGAATCGTTAATAAAATAACCATCATATGAGGGCTAAAGGAATACACTAACCGAAATAAATACCTCCACTTGAGAAAGATCAATCATTTCTCTTCGTAAAATTTAAGCAACATAACCCACGCCCAAAAGACCTTGTCGAAGTTAATTATATTAAACATAGTAAAAAGAAACAATTATGTACTGCATAAATCATTAATCGAACATGTCACAATGTAGTCTCCAAATCGAGGCTCATACTCAAAATTGAAAATTAGCGTCAACTTTGCTAAAAAAAATTGACCTTATTCAAAAGTTAAATATCAATCATAAAAAAGAAAACGAAATCATGAAAAATAAAAATAACCATGCTCTCCACTCATTTTCATTAGTGCTGGTCACAAATAGAATTGGTGAATTTTAGTAAAATTGGTGAAAGTTTCAATACATTTATGTATATATATGTTTAATAATTTTCTATTTATTGTAAACATAAATTGGTAGAGATAGAGCAAATACAAAAGATTAGCCGTGTTCTTATTACCTTCTTCAACACAAATGTTTCAACTCAATATGTTTTTACCCGTCTTTGGTCTTGTGAATCCATCAATACATATTCTTACTCTGCTACTCGCAAGGTGATGCAACCCAAAGTCTTAAATAATGCAATGCAATTATATCCCGCCAGCGAATCTTCAAGTCTCTCATTTGAGAGAACCTGAAAATGAAACAAAAAATAGTTTGGAACAAAAGAACCAAAATTGAGAAAACGAAAGTTAGAAATGAAAAAGAAAAGGAAAGTTAATTGAAGTAGAAAAGAGGGAAGTAAGCAATGTCAGTAGTGTTACATGAAAAGATAAAAGTTGAGCATTGCTGAATATGAGGGAACGTGGTTGGTTGTAAGAGTTATGAAAGAGTTTATATATATATATATATATATATATATAGTCGCTGGCGTTAGTGCGACTTTCCATATTTGTTTTCTCGGACAGTTATTTAGGTCGAGGGATCCACTTTCCATGTCTTTTTGGGCCAAAGTTCACGTCACCCCTTCTAAAATCCACAAAAGTTCACTTTACCCCCTTGAAAATCCACCATTTAGCACTAAAACCCTTTACAACTTAAAAAGGAAATTAAAGCTGTTTGAAAAATTAAATAAGTGGCATCTTGTCCCAAAATCAATGTTCTGATAATATTTTTGTTAGCATCCTCAATTACATGTCATTCATTTTGTAATTGTAAAATCATTAATGATTTTCCATGCAAATTAACTATACATCTCCATGCAAATCTCTTAGGTGTCATAAGTGATTGGAACGTGAACTTTTTTAAGTTCTAACTGACTATGTGCATTCTTAAAGAATATGAATTTTGAGGCAACTAATAACAATTTTAAGACAAAACTATCCCAACCAAAAATTGTTTCGGTGGGAAGATAACTAATGACATCCATAATAATGGAAATAGACAATGACCGCCACAAGATTAATATTCCAAAAGAGATTCATCTGAATATTAACTTTATAATAAAATGCTACATAATTAAAGAATCAAGCATCAATTGCAGCTGGATTGACACATAAAAATTGCACATGTGTTAAGAAAGGCCAATCGCGTCACAGATAACCTCGCCAAAGATGGGTTCACACATACCCTCCATGTGACAATTGCCCCGAGTCCGAATCTTTGGATTAGTTTGGAACAAGATCGAAATGACCTTACTTGGCTAAGAAGAAAGATTACTATCCCGAATCTGTTGGGCTAGTTCATTTGGGTCCCCTCCTTCTCTTTGTATTCAAAAATTTTTTTAAAAATTCAGGAGTATAAATCTCCTTTCTGGTTTCATCAAAGGATTTAATGCTAAATGATGGATTTAAGAGCATTTTGCCCCATCTTTATGATCACAATTATTCATATTAGTTGACCAACCCGACTCCATGAACTTCTGAAAAGTGAGCCAGTTTTTGCCGAAATAAGATATGATGATGAAATAAATTTCCACAAATATTTATTAGAAGTATGATAATTAGTTTTATTCTAAGTGATCTCTAAATCACAGCATTTTCTTAAGAACTGCCCTCAGAAGATTTGTCTTTACCAGACTGGTATGGATCCCAAAGTTTTTCAAGTAAATACATTTATAGTTTTTCTTCTAAATAAGTCCAGGTAGATATACTTCACACACAATTAATAATGAAACATTTTCTCAAAATAAACTATGGACTGCAAAATTTGTAGCCCTGACAACTGATTTTAAGGGCCAAGAATATATATCACTAATAGCTACATTCCTCGGAGAACAAACAAAGCACTCTTTCCCAGTGCAAAACCTCACGTGATGAACAACCGAGATACCCATGGCTTATAAATAAAAATGATCTAAGAATGCATTGAACTCAAAAGTTTAAGAGCCAGTTCCTCTTGCTCTGCCAGAGTAACAGTATCCTTGCCTTTCGTCCTCTCACCATCATCGCTGTCACTGTCAAAATAGACTTTGGCTTTTTTACCGGCTTTTCCAGTAGTTACCTCTCTATCTGACCCGGAGAGATCATCTTCACTCATTCCTTCATCCTCCTCCTCCTCGTCTCTTCCTCTCTTCAACTTCATTTTTTGTTTTATGCGCTTTTCTTTCCGACGTTGGCGGTCCAAGGCTTTATCTACCTTGTCCACCACTTTCATCTCTTCCCTTAATTCCGCGTACCGTTGGTTTACTGCAACATGGGAAGAATAAAAGTAAACACCTAGCAATCAGATTCTTTTTAGATTTTAATAGATAAATTGAATTTGTCCAACAATTTATAGAGCACAAGTCACGCATTTTATTTAATTAAAAACTAGGTTGGGACTTGGGATTAGAAATATAAATTAGTGTGCTTAAATGCAAGCTCATCTGCAATTGACAAGTTTTGATCATTAGACAGTAAATAACCAAAGAACTGGAAAGTCGTCATACTAACATATTGGAGGACAAATTCACATGTCCAGAACATGAAATCTACCTTTGTCCTTGTCCAGCTTAACAGAATCAGCTTCAGTGTCTGTGGCTCCCAGTTTTGCAAGAGGGGGTAGGGTGTTGCCTTCATCATCAAATACAACCCTTGTACCCACAGGTCTATGCAGGTTGATCTTCAACTTCTTTTTCTTTAGTACCCTCGTGGCAGGCCTACAAAACAAGCAAAGAGAAAAGCCAACTTCAAATTACTAATACGAAGCTCAACACATCAAACTATATAATAGCCAACACATCAAAAAGATATCTCCAAAAACCAAAAGGATATTAAGACCTCTAACTGCAACGTCCCCTTACAAAAAAATGCACAAAGAACTCTAAATATATTTAGCAGAAGTCTGTGAATCTACATTTTTAGCAGAAAAATTGAGTCAGCATCACATAAGGTATTCTTCACAAGTATTGCACAAATTGTTCAAAAATTACTTTTAACTTTCATCAATCTTAGCGATATTGCTTGCAGTCAAGTCATTCAAATATGCAATTTGCAAAAAACATTCATGTTTCACAGACATAAATGTAGAAACTAAAATAAATTAAACATACACAGCATCTGCAATGTTGGTTGCCTTTTCATCCCCAACATCCAGAGTGTCCTTTTCCAGAAGAAAACCCTCCTCCAAAGGCAATTCCGCTACCTCGGGTCTGACAGGTTTGGAACTCCCTTTAAGAAGTTCGGATGGGTTCTCATCAACTGTGCTATCCGGAACAAGGGTCAATTCTTCGGAAGCTTTTTGGCCCTTGACTTTTTGTTTGAGAAAACGGACCTTGGGGGTCATAGGAAGGCCTAATGATGCAGAAAATTCATCAATGGGAAGTTTGGTGACATCAAAAACCTCCTTGTCCCGCTGTTTATGGATGGACCTCAAATATGTAATAAAGGCTCTCTGAGCCAGAGACTGCAGATTGGGGTACTTTACTAACAAAGCTGCCAACAATCCAGAAACAGGTTGCACTCGTTTTGTGTTTGCCTGCAAGGATTGAAACAAAAACTTAGGCCAACATACGAACTGTTCGAAGCTACAGAAAGATCTGACATGAGGACATAAACCCAAAATTAAAAAATGTTCAATAATCTATCTGGATAAATCTTTTAATCCCAGTCAGTTTCTTCAGCAATACAAAAGGGCATAACAGAAACTAACATGACCCATTTGAACAATTGAACACCTTGATATTTTTAATCGGAATCTTTTTTTCTTGTAATTTGTCGAGCATCTTTGACTCTGAGGGTGTAAGGAACAAGATGGATTTCCCACCAGAAAGATAACGAGCAGTACGCCCCACTCGGTGTATGTAGGAAGCAACGTCGTCGGGGCAATCTACCTAAAAGTTCACAAGCAATCAAAACCATAGTTCAGAGTCTTCAAACAACAATTTTGCGAGTAAATATTCGCAGAAAGTTGAGAACTCGATGTAGGACATGAATTAGAAACCAACCTGCACAACCCAATCAACAGCCTTGTTGAAGTCAAGCCCTCTTGATGCAACATCGGTGGAGAACAGAATAGAGCGTTCCTCACAAAACTGAGCATATATTCCCATACGTCTATCCTGCTTCATCCTTCCATGGAGACATTTCAACGGGATCCCAGGACGGAGTTTCTTGAATGCTTCATATACAAATTTCACCTATGGTGCAGTAGCAACTTTGAGATAAATAAGGTAATGGAGAAAAGATGTACAAGATAAAACAAAGAAAGAAAACAAATACATGAAGGACAGAAGTCAGCTCATTAAAACATAGCATGAGCTGAAATAAGTTCCTCAAGACAGGTTTGCATTCTTATAATTTGGAAAAATGCAAAACGAAAACCATCCAACAACTTCTCATTTATCGACATTTCCTTAATTACAAATTTCAAATACGGGAAATATGACAATGATTGTGAAAATGAAATAAAATTCCCTTATAGCCTATCTCAATCAGGTAGGACAAACAAGAAACCACTTAAATGAAAGCGGATAAGCCATGAAATCTCATCCATTAATGGAATCAATAAAACTATGATGAGCTGCCTCAAGTTGGTATCTGAAAATTTGAACATAATATGAGACATCACCAACCAGATTAGAGAAGAAGCTGACAAAATATTACCTGCTTGCAGCTTGAAAGAAACACAATTATCCTTGAATTAAGATGTGCCTTAACGAAGCTCCATAACATGTCTAGCTTTTGGTCAAGAGGAATGATCATTGTTGTTTGCTGTAAACGACTTGGAGTTGCAGTTGCAGACTCTTCATGCACGCTAATGTACTCTGGATCTTTCAGACTGAGTCTTGCAAGATCTTGAACAGACTTTGTCTGAGTTGCTGAAAATAAAAAGGTTTGTCTATATTTAGGTAATTGAGATATTATTGCATTTAAATCTTTCTTAAATCCCACATCAAGAATACGATCTGCCTCGTCAAGAACCAACACCTGTTCCCTGGCCAAAAATGTAAACCCAGCTCAGCCGACATTCTGACATTATGTACAAAAGCAGTGTTGAAGAGTGAGTAAGAATAAATGGGTCAGATAACGGAAGCTAAAATGCCATTCTCACAAAGCAAATAATGCAAACATGATACTAGACCTCCACTTAAACAATACTTTTATTTGGCCTTATCATTCGCAAGAAAAGAGGAAGCACCGCAAATGTGACTTTCCTTTAACCAAACCTCACTGAAGAGGGGAAAAATAGGAAAAACAGTGCAGAACACAATTGAGGGCAAGAATTAAAGGGATATAAGCAAGGGCTCCACATAACAGATAAATAATCTGACAAAACTATTTACTTTGCCTCACTCCATCAAATACTCAAAGCAAAATATACCCGCATGCATATACTTAAAGAAATCATGATCTCAAACAGTACCAAAGGCTTAAACAAAAATGGAAATACAGGAAGAATGATAGACAAGTATAGTGGGCAAATTTATCCAAGGAAGACCTGAAGTTGCGAACACTCAAAATTTGGGGTCTCGTCCATGTGCTGGAGAAGCCGGCCTGGAGTACAGACCAAAATATTCAAGTCGTTTACACGTTCTTTCTCTGTGTCGACATCTTTGCGACCCCCAATTAAAAGGCCAGCACTAAAACCGTGGTACTTCCCAACGGATTTTAGTACTTCAAAAAGCTGACCAGCTAATTCCCTTGTGGGGGACATGATGATGCATCCAACGCCATCCTCTGGACCCCACCTAGCTCGGTATAGCTTCTCTAAGACCTGAAGGACACAGGACAAAACATTGAAATATTCAAATTTCAAACTATACAGAACCAGAATGATATAACATAAATAGATTGCAACGAATCCTCATATATTTATCTAATAATCTCAAAGGAAATTAGAACTGCAAGTATGTTGAAGCAGAATGGCATATCCAAAACAATACTGCACGGCATTGCATTTTGCGCTATCCAACGCTTGGGTATCAGTTAAGTATTGTCAAACACTATGTACCGGTCCATATTTCAGGCAACACCAATGCCCGGGTGTAACATCTGATCACATGGCCTCCAATATGCTAACAAAATTTCAGCAATATCACAACCAGTGAAACCAAAAATTCAAGTCCACTCGGCACCTTATCCGTTCAACCGGTAAAAGGAATTCTAAGGAATGTATCTCTTGTTTGAATTTTCCCACAACTACAGAAAACGTAAGTAACCTGAAAAGGGCTGCATCTTTTCAGGGAAGCAAAAGTATAGTAGTAAAGTCTGAAATACATTATTACTTTTAGTCTGTGAAACTGACTATTGCAAATGTGCTTACTAAACTATATATCTAGCATATGAATTGAAATTATAAATGATTCCTTCGTTTGAAATCATTCTTTAAAATGGAAAATCTGACCCCAATAAGTGTAAGCATACGATTGCTTTCAAGCTTATATCCATTTCTATGGCTTCCAATTAAGCACTCTACATTTCTACTTCTCTACACACCATAATATAAAGCGCCCATCAGTCAAACCCTAGCCTTCACTTATCCTCTATCAACCTAATAACCAAACAAAACGTACAACAGAAACTCTATAACTACAAAATCAATCAAATAAAAGCCAGAACCGTCAAAATTATTCATATCAACTCACAGGAATAACAAACGCCAATGTCTTGCCGGAACCAGTTTTCGCAGCGCCTAGGATATCGCGGCCGCATAGCGAATGCGGAAGCGAAGCCCTCTGAATATCAGTCATTTTCGAATAACTGGCACCGGACAACCCATCTTTGGTTTTCTTCGACAGTGGCAATTGGCTGAATTTCTCGGTGCCGGCGTACGGCGAAAAAGAACCGTCGGGTAGTTTACCGATCGGAGACTTTGGCGGCGGCGGGGCCAGGGATAGTGGATTGGAGCCGGAGTCGGGTTTGCCGGAAGCAATCCATGATTCAAGGAACTCGATTTCTTTCACCTCAGAAAGCCGATTCTGTTGCTTGAATTTCTTCGATTTAGTGGATCTTCTCATTTTTCAGTTGATATTTTGGCGTTCCGGCAACAAAATTTGGGGGTGAAAGAGAGTAGTAGCAGGGTTTATGAGCGAGGGGGGTTTATTGAGTTACACGGACAAGAAGGCTCGACTAGGGCACAAAATTATGTTCACTAAATTTATAATAAGCAAAAGATTAAAATTTCAGAAATCACTCTGCTTCTTTTTGTTAAATATAAATATAAATATAAATAAATCATGCATATTCGAGTTACCAAACAATATCATACATCTTTTTCTCCTTTTTTAGTCCTTTAATTTGAATATTCGAGTTATATAAAATTTTTGGAAAAATGGATTTCATCAATAAAGTTGTCATGGGAAATTAAAAGCATCATTTATAAAAGGAGAACTTGTAGGAAAAACATTGGCTGTACTTGTTTATGTTTTGAAACAAATTTTGATCAAAACTTGTTTGTTTTATGTTTTTTTTACCAAAAAAGATTTTATTTGTCAAAAAAATTATCAGTTATTGTCTTCCTATTTGTCTCTACTTTAGGGTGTCTACTAATTACATTTAAAATTTATATTATATTATATTTTTCATTTATTAACTAATTATAAAAACAACTTTTCAGACAAAAACTTACATGATTTGACAGCTACGGTAACTTTTGTCTCTTTTGAAAATAAAATCAAACACATTTTCATCAAAATACACAACTCCCAATAAACTTTTTCACAAAAAAAAACCCCAAAATAAAAACAAACACAGCCATTGTGTTCTAAATTTGCTTTATAACTTGCGATTTTTTATATTTTTTTTGGTTAGTAACTTGCTAAATTAGTTGGAAAAACCATATTATGAATAAGTAAAGCATTTTAAATTGACTTGTTATATTTATTTTGAATATTTACTGACATTTAAATAATTTGCAAAAGGTAGTACTTTTGGCTTCTAGATTTGCTTTATAATATATGCAAGATTGAATAAAAGAGTAGGGCGACCGGCCAGGCCGTTTCAAAAAGGCTTCGATGACTCAAGGTTCATATTAGGGAAAGGAGAGTGAGGGGAAGAGGGGTTAGCCCTCGGTCTGATCATCCAATCCGATTCTAAAGACAGGCATGGTTCAAAGCAACTTCGTCACTTTCATGTACTCATTAGACGACAATCCTTTCAAAGGCTTGCCCCTGCTAGTCTTTAGGTTGAACATGAATGTCCAGAATCTGCTGCTTGAGAATCAGCCGTGACAGAGTTGTTGCGACGATACCGCTTCTTGAAAAAAAAAATGCATTTTTCACTTTAGGTTAGAAAGAACAAGCATCGTATTAAAAATTAATTAAATAAATACATCCACTAAACAAATAAAATATTTCATGAGGTCATACCATTTAGACTTTTGATATTACACCAATTATGTTGAGATACATGAAATAATAAACACTATGAAACAATATTAACTTAGAGTTGAGACTTCCAAGAGTGGGTCAATATTTTTTTTATTTCTATTATTTGTAAAGTTTACATATGTAAAGGAAAATTCACGCTAGATCAAATTTAATTTTTAATATTTATCTCTCTCACGATAAAATATATTATGGAAAGAGATACACATTGAATACACAATCCTACCTTAGGCCATATTGTTTACATTATAAAATAATTTGGGCTTTCAAATTATTTTAAGCCCAAAAAGGCCCAAATACTAGAGTGTCGAATAAGAGAAAAATTGGGTTTGCAAATAAATAAGACAGACCCATTGAATTCGAAAAGGATGAAAAAATATGGGTTGATTAGCTTAAAGTCCAATAAACAAAATATGAAGAAGTAAGGTGAAGTCCAAAGAATCAGTAATCTGCAGTGGAGAAAGACGCGTTAATTTGAAAGATTTGAAAGAGCAGTTGAGGACAGTTAAAGGCGATTCCCCAAAAAAAGAATCATGGGTTCCTCAATGATTGAGATATAGGCGGCCAAGAAGGAGAGGAATAAGGGTGATCATCAGAATCACAAATTCTACATTTTCATTCTCTTAGAATTAGCCCAGTCTTAGGAGTAGTTCATACGGTAAATTAGGAATAGTCGTAAAATAATTTAATAGTTGCTTGTCAAGAATCCCTGGGATTCGGCTACAAATCTTGTACGCGTAGTTATTTGTAATCATCACGATCGAAAACTATCATAGAGGTATAAATTATTATTTTTCATATTTAAGTATTTGATAGATAATTTTATCTTGACTTGAGTTTTTGTTCATTATTCTCGTATTCAAAAGTAACAACTAAGAATTTAATCAAAGAATTGAACCACAGTTTAACGAATTGAACGCAGAGTTTAAGAGATAATCTCAAATTATAAATTATCACGGGACTTGAAACGACTATTTGGATTCATCTCCTTCTGATTTGTTTTATAGCAAAACTAATATCAATGTACGTGGGGAAGGCAAAAGATCTGGGGACGTTCTACCAGCTCGACCGTTGGATCCCCAACTAGGAGGGATCATTTAGCAATTTAACTCCCCCTAGTTGGGGATCCAACGACTGAGACTGGGTCTCGGCCCAGCATAGAATTTTTCAAAGATTTGCATGATATGATAGAAGGGCAAAAGTGGAAACAGACCGAATCCACCAAATTGACAAAGAAATCAACCGAAGGGGCCATCATGCTTGAAAAATAAATAAAAGAAAGACGACACAAGATCTTGCGAATTACAAAGCCGGAAAATACCCGCAATAAAGTACATACAACATTGTTCTCTCGTACCATCCCTTTTCTTTTCCAAATCCAAGTTAAAGCAAATACTCAATACTCAGATCTCTCCGCTTTCTGAACTCATTCTCATTCTACATCCAATCATTACATACAAATTTTGATTTATCAGATAGTCTGCATTTAATACATAGAATCACCCCCAAATATATATGGCCTGCAGAAAGGGGCATTTAAGAGGCGAAGGAAGAAACAGAAACGCCGCGGCGGCGGCGGCAGCAACGGCTGTTCCGTCAGTGGCCGTGAGCGATGCTTTACTATTCACCATGATGTGCATCATTGGGCTGCCTGTGGACATTCACGCTAAAGATGGCTCCGTTTATTCTGGAATCTTCCACACCGCCTCTTTTGACAAGGACTATGGTATCCTCTGATTCTGTTAGTCTGTATTTCTGTATCTACCTGTTGAAATTTTCGTAAACCTTAGGGTTTCTGATTATTGCATCAAATCTTTCGAGAGTTTTCGTGTTCTTTGTAAAATATGGTGTTTTTCGGCTTGGTTCTTGATTGATGTGGATTTTCGGTTTAATAATATCTGATCTTTGATTTTTATTTTATGCTACAGGTTCAATGTCCTTTCTCATGTTATGTTTGAGTTAAAAAAGACTTGATTTGTCTATGTTTAATTATGTTTTTGAGTTAGAATTCTGAAAATTTATCGGGAAATGCGATTCGTGTGAAAATGATGTGATGTGAGTTGTGTTTGTTTTTTTTCTTGAAAAAATTGTTGAAATTTGTAAAATGTGTCAAATCAATAGTGATAGGTTGAAGTATGATGAATTGAATGATTGAATTAGTTATTTATATAATGATTATTTGAATAAAGAAATAATAAAATATAAGTTAAAAATTGTAAAGTATGAAAAAGAAAGAGAGTAATGATTGGAGTAAATATTTTGATTGATGATTGTGTGAAATGTAAGATGTAGTGAGTAAAAGGTGGTTATACAGAGCATTGAAAAAGTTAAGTTGAAAAAAGTTGAATTTAAATGAAAATAGTTTGTGTTATGGTATTTTAGGATTTTGTGATCCAAGATATTGAAAATGAAATTTGAAAACATAAACAAACAAGGCTGAACTCTTTGACTAGTTAATTCAGTATTGGCAACATAGCCTAGACAAATTGCTTATTTACTTGTTGCGATAGATAGCAAGAACATAGTATTGTTCAGATCTGCTTCTGGATGAACAATGTCTTTTGGTAACTGATTGATTTGTTTTTTATTTAGCTATTGTGTTGAAGAAAGCGAGGATGATTGAGAAGGGGAACCAAGAAGCAAATGTAGTGAATGGAAATTTTATAGAGACACTTATAATTCGATCTCAAGATCTTGTCCAAGTTGTTGCTAAGGCAGGTGGCCTGTGTTTTCTCATGTTATGGCTTACCTCATTTCTTGAACTTTGATTTCATCTTTTGTTAAAAAAAAAATATTTTGCCTATTTCCAGGGAGTTCCACTTCCTTCAGATGGAATTACAGGATATGTTAAGGGTGATGGCTTAGAGGCTACTGCAAGTCGTAGTGAATGCCTGAACAGGGAGGCAGAAGTGATAAAAACTGACAAGTCCAAAGGCCACAGAAAAGACAAGAGCCGAACAAGGTTAGATTACTTTAATATTTTGCCCCTGTTGACGACTGGAAAGTGATAGGCTAGATAATAAGATACGATTTTATACATGCCCCTTACTAGCAGTTGATAGGCAGCTACAGTGGTGAACCAGGTTGGTAGCAGGAGGGGTGGGTTCACATGATTTTTATGCAGCTATGCTTGACATCTTGTGCAAATTGATCATGCTCATAGACTTCATCATGGTTTTGTTAGGATTTTTTTTCTTGTTTTTTGGTGTCGCTGCCTCGCTGGGTGGGTGTTTGATATAGACTTCAAATGTGTGCTTTTTGTTTGATAAATTAGATTATTGAGACCATTATAATAATTTCTGCTGTTAGTTGCACATTGCTAAATTAGTATCTAACTGCAGGTTTTCAGCCAGAAGAGAGAACAATTTTCCTTATAGTTCTACAACTAACACAGTAAACCTCTTGGACGATTCTTCAGAAGTGCATAATGAGAGATTACATACAACAAAGGTGAACTTATAAATAAAGAATAGCTTTTAAACCTGATAAGAAATATATGCAGCTATTCTTTTGTGTTTATATAATGACATGCTAGGCATGCTCATGCCTTCTGTTTTTTCTTTTTGTTTATGCTATGAATTTTTGGTATTTCTTCCTGGATGTATCTGGATCTTGAAGTCATTATATTCATTTTTTCCAATTCTTTTCGTTTATGCAGATTGAAGAAGCACATAAACTTTCGGTTGATGGAAGGTAGATATTTCTGCTAAATTCTGTTAATTTCTTCTAAATTCCTCTGTTGGTTATCCACAGTTTTGTTCTTTCTGTTCCTGTTGGCTCTGATACTGTTGGATGGATATTTTGCCATTTCAGTCCTGTGTTTTCCCCTTTATTTATAGCAGTGAATGTGGTTTTAGCCATACACCCTTACTTCCAAGTTAAATAATATTGTGTGGATGTCCAATCCAGCTACTAGCTAGCACATTGATGTCCTTTTTGGTTGGTCCATATTCTTGTGGCTCCTGCTATTGTTTTACTTATTTGCAACTCTTGTAGTTTCAACAAGTTCCATTTCCCCCCTTTTAGTTTACTGTTTCAACCACAAATTTCTTGTAATTATTGATGACAGACAGGTTCAGGATGGCTCGGAAGTGAAAAAGAGTAACAGCCACAATAATCCTGAGTTTCAAGATGAGAGAACTGTATGTTAATATCAACTTATCACAGCAAACATGTTGTTTTCTCTTTTTAAATTGTTTTTTGAATAACTTAATTCTCTGTTTTGCAGATGAATCAAGTTCAAGGCTCAAATCCAACCAGTGAGTTTTCATCCTACTCTCCCTTTGCATAAGTTTGATACACCTCTATAGACCACTTTCATGATAGAGATGGCTGTTAAAGTGATTGCGCATATGTATTTTTTACATGTTAACCGTCTTCTCCTTTTTCTGTTTAGGCAAGTAGGGACTACTTCAATTTTCTTGGTTTCAATTTGTTTTGGGGTGGTTGGTTGGTGGTTTGGGCTAATCAGGGATAAGAAGTAAGGAGCAATCATGATTCTTCATATAGAAACCAAATGCCATTCTTTGACATCAAATGCACAAGGCTCTATGAACAAAATTGGTGCTAGACAAGGAAACAAAGAAAGAGCGAAGTGTGTGTTAGGTCAAGGCTGGAGTGAGGTAACAAAGAAGAATTATTGCCCTTCAAGGGGAAAGTGACCAACGTGTAAAACAGTCTAGTAGGGACTTCCAACATGATTTTCCTGTCCAAACGTTGGACCGGTGCTTACACTAACTGATGCCTGATAATTTAAATGAAACTTCTCCAATTTAAATTAATATTGAGACGCTCAGGGCTTCAGTAGTTGAAAGAGATGTATAAAACACTTATTTTGCTTGATGATATAACAGAGGAATTCCCCTTGACCATATATGATTGTATTAGAAGAATTTATATAACATACAAGAATGTTACCAGGCTAGAATCAAGCTACGAAATCAATGTACCTAAACCTTAAAATACTAACTAATATGTAATTTAACAGTAATCTACAAATCTGCAAATATACTTGCAAATCTGCCAGGATCCTTAATATTGCTATCTTACATAGATCTACATATGAAACACCTAGTTCTACTTGGAACTCCTCCTTAAAATTCAACATTCCTGATAAGTTAACCATTGAGAAACCCATGTTTCGGTGGTTTATGGGCAAATATAACAATCATTTTTCTAGATGTGGTTGCTTTACTAGCAGTGTTAATTTTTACATGCAGCACAGCAGCATTGATCTTTCATAAACATATAGCATCTAGAAGACAAGAAAAACACGAGACATCTTGTGCTCTTTTAACACAGTCCTTGTTCCTCACTACCCATTCCTTTTATTGTGCCATAATTTGCATGATTTTATGTTCAACGAATGCTTCCTTAGTTGTCTCATTTTTTTCACAAGTTATAATTCTGTTTCATTCTTTACAGTTGCTAGTTGTCAAGCTCAATCAACCACTGCTGTAAATATTTTAGAGGAAGCAAATAGGAAACAAACACCAAAGGGAGTATCTTATGGTCAAGTGAGGCCTACATTAGATGAGACTGCATGTACAGTTGTTTCTCCACCAAATGTTTCTGTTGCATCGATTCCCACTGTCGATGTTAACTCAGAATCAAGCCTCAGTGCATCATCAAATTCCTTCCTGTTGGTACCTCCAAAAGGTTCAAGTTTTAACAGAACTGCAAAGGTACTATCGATATGTCTTTTAATTTTGAAGTTTACTTGAGAATTCCTTCTTTATAAAATTATTTACTGTAGATTGTGTACTGCTTATACGCGTGGTGCCCGTCAACGAGATCAACTATCAAGTACTCTAGAGAAAGCAAAATTTTTAACCGACGTTAATTATGGGAAAAGTTTTTATTCATTTGAAATAGAATAATGTTATTAAATTGCACATGTACTTCAGCAAGTTATGTAATTCACTAGCTCTATGTCTCAATTTTTCTGTTTTTAGGAATCTAAGCTCAACCCCGGGGCTAAAATATTTTATCCGTCGATGTTGCACCATAGAACAGTAACTCCTCCTGCAGTGCCAAATGGAGCAAGTGTCTCTTACATGCCAGGCACCTATACAGTGCCACCAATCACTAATGCACAAGAAGAAATTGATGCAAGTTCCTTTGCTCGTTCTTCCATGCCTGTTAAGTTTGTTCAGTACAGCAATATGGCCATAGCAAATGGTGGCAATGATGCACCATATGTCCAACCTGTAAGTTTATGTTAAGTATAAATATAAGCTCCAAATGCAAAGTTCTTGAAGTTGTTCATGTATTTTTTATACTCTTGTCCTGTCTAATTCTTCCTATCAGAGGCACAATTGGTTAAATTTATCTACAACTGGTGTAATAATTGTGACAGAAAAGTTAGGAAACATATGCTTTGATAAGGTTTTACAAATTTAAGGATGATTTTATAGCCTCCTATAATTTGCTACCAACTCTCTTGTGAGATTTGCTTTTTGTTTGCAGATTATTGGACAAGTGATAAACAGGACGCAACCTGTTAGATATGCTGGTCAATATCACAACTTCCAAACAGGACCTGCCTATGTTCATCCAAATCCACAAAATGTATGCCGTATGGTTAATTACGCCTTTTCCTCAATATTATTGTATTTGCATTTAAATTGTTTTGCAAGGTGTCATCTAATGTTTCCAGATAAATTTTGTTCTCAGGTTATGTTGGGACGAGTGGGGCCTCTTGTTTGTATGCATCCGATTTCTAGTGTAAGATACTTCACCATATCTATTTATGATTCTTATTTGTTAATAATGCAAGTGGTTTTTCTTAAAAACGGTTATCGTGGGTAATTGCTTTGCTAAGAAGCTTGCATGATACAGTTCAAATTTCTCTGTAAAACTTTGTTGTCTGTGGATTTTCTTTCTTTGTTCTTTTCTATCTCACTTCTTTTCGTCTACTTTTCTTGTAATGTTTCCCTTGACTAGAAGAGTGCTTAATGTTTACCAGTTATGTTTGTTTCAGGATGTTGTACAGAGTGCAGTGGGATTCTCTCCAGCAACTGCACGACCTCATTTAAATCCGCATCAGGTGCATTTTTCCAAGCACCAAGGTATGTTACTAAGGTAGACATATTTTAAAAAAAATATCAAATGCATATTGGCATTTTCTGCTTTTAATTCTACTTGAATACAATTTCAGACATACATAGCATTAGAAGCCTGAATAAGAATTCTCTTTATCTATGCAATAATTTCAATCACTGTATCAACAATTGAGGGCATCGTTAACCCAAAAGACATCTTCACAGGAAATGCTTCGGCTCAAGCAGTGCAGCTGTGCCTGACTCCACCAATTATAGCAAACGGACCACAGCCATTTGTAATGCCAAGTTCCAGTCCCATTTCACAGCCTCTCTTCCCTGTATTGCGGCCTATTCCAGTTCCTGGATCAAATGGTTACTTAAGCACCAAATTTGCTTGAATTTCATACCTTTTATATTGGTGGCACCTTTCCAGATTCAACATTCTTCTCGTGAAAAGTTTTGACATATATAGTTTGTGTTTTTTTTAGTCCATACATATTCATTTGTTTCTTTTGGTTTATCGTTATTCATTAGAATGAGAGGCATTTGAACATTGTAATCTGAGGAATTTTGTCAAATTGGAGGTCAAATGGAGATGATCATAAACTGATTTATTTTTGTCAATCTTGTGAACTGCCTGTGGCTGAAATTTATTCTGCCACTCATTTTCTCTTTTTCAATACTAGGAAGATGTGCTTTTGCGGTTTTGCTTTTCCCCATTTTTTTCTATTGATATGTTTGCTATCCTGAAATGGAATCAAGTATGTATGTATGTGCATGTGTCTTGAGTATTACACACTAGAGATCCATCTAACCCAGAGAGAATCCTTTTTCTGTGACAGAGCCCACATCTGCTTGCCTATTGATGCAATATTCCATGTTTTGCAATATTTAATGTTTAATCCTCCATATTTCTTATTACAAATTTGTTCCCATCCAACAGGTATCAATTTCTTCTTTTGTTCAATTTTTCCCCACAAGAAATCCCCAGATTTCAGCTGTATCTGTTTCATCATGGCCCGCCCAAGGGATAATTTATATACACCACAGAAGACTTCAAAAGAAAGCACACCAGCAGAAAAAAGAAGAAAAAGCCACAAAATGCAGAAACTCTAAAAAATATATGAAAGATAAAACTGATTATAAAATAATATTTTAGGAGTTGCATCATCTTCTAGATCCGATGTTCCCCCCTCCCCCCACCCCACCAGATCTTAAATAAGTTCCTTCAGAAATCTGGGTTGCTGCTCTGATATTTCAAATACAAGTATGGAGCATGGTATAGATCTTTGAGAGATCACTAGCACTGTGAGCAAATGTGAAGCACTGCTATCATAGAACACTTGCTGCTGTTTCCTGATCGGCATCCGTCGACATCTTTTCACAGGACTTGACTTTGGATGCCGGAGCTGTTTGTTCAGAAATTTGCACCTGGTTCTCTTTCATATTTCCCTGTACAGCCTAAAACACACACATCCCATAACTCAAGACAAGCACAAAAATTCACTAAATTGGAATAAAAATAACGAATTACATAACTCAGGTCTTTCGTCTCACCTGTAAAAGCTCAGTCATCCTTCCAGTCCCATAGCTAAAGAAAGGTTTTGTAAGAGTAACACTTTGCAAGCACTCAGTTAAAAAGGGCCCATTGGTACTTCCACTTTCTTGTTTCGAAACTGTAGAATTTTTCAATACTTCCCTAACGTTCTCAATTTTAAAATCTGAGGTTTGTGAAGAGCCAGAAGTATCAATGTCTGATGTCATTAGTTTCGTTTTTTCTCCTTGTCCAACCTCTGAGGTGCCTTCATTAAATGAACCATTATCATCCTGCTCACTTCCATGGGCGACTCGATGATTGCTGGAATTTTGCTTTGCTGCCACAAAAGTCTGGCTAACTGGTATAGACCGGCCTGGTGGTAACATGGACAATGGTTCAACCATTTGCACCTCTCTCTCGCCACTGTCCAAGTTTTGCTGCAACCCATTTGGGAGATTGACGGGCTGAAGTACAACAGGAACCAACTTGCCTCTTTCGCCCACCGGATGAACAGAAGGAGCTGTTTTCGGTGGTGCATATTTGCGTTTTGAAGGCCCCGTTTGCATAGCAAGTTTTTCAGCAGGGACATGGACATCATTTCTTCTGATCATTTGGACATGTGGAGCAACATCGTTTTCAGCTGTGATGGGAACATAATGTCCCGGCTTGAAAACAACACCCCTCAAATTTGTATTGGAGTTGGCGATTCTAACAGAAAGCAAATAACCAGCATCGAAAGTTGCCTCAATAACGCCAGTTACTGATTGGCCTACCATGGGGTCGATTGCGACCGTCCGGTCTGCTCTCTGAGAAAGGTGTTGTTTGGGTACCTCAAGACCAGGTCGTGCACGTTGAGCGCGCTTTAGGCTCGGATCTTTACGTGGACGACCTCGTCCCCGCTTTGCAAGATGAATTGACGGGCCACCAGAGCTCTCCCCTTGATTAAATTGATCCATGTTGATTAATTACAGTGAAGTCTCTTACTTACCAGTCAAATATTATGCAGTTATTGAGCAAACAAAATATTATGCAGTCCTTGACCCCTGTTAGATAAAAGAAAGTCTTTAGACAATATGCAATAGGTCATGCCAAAATCTTTAAGTCCATTTGGAAATAATCTATAAGGAAATCAGCATCCGGATCTTTTATGAGTATCCTGACACCGGCAAGATGTTAAAACATGAGCATAATGATTTAAATGGTACACCTATGCGAGTGCGACTATAAATATTATCTCTTCAATTGATACTTGTGCAACTTCTTCATATATAGAGATAAGTAGTTAACTGAGAGACTAAATATAGTACAACAAGGATTCCACCCCATTCATCTGGAAAAGATGATGAGATTATACTAAAACTGCATAAATCAACGAAAGATATATCACGATCCACAACATTAATATTAAAGCTTCTTGTTTTCTATAATTTTCTGTTTGTCGGGAAAAGTGAAAAGAACCATGTACACTATGAAAACGGCATGCTTTTACTTGTAACAAACGGGGTGTTTGACTTACTTGAGACAACGCCAGACGGAAATCACAGGATTATATTCACATCCACACAAAATTATATCCCTTCAAATACCAAAATCCCACGAGCTTACAATCAAACAACTCAAATCAATCGTTTATTTATACAATTATTGGTTGCTATAAGCAAATAACTATAGTAAAAACATTGAGGCAGAGAAACAAATGAAGTTTTTGCTTCTGAAGCTAGTGTCAACATCCTGTATCAGATGCCATTGAATGCCATTATTCATTAAATATATACGGAACCAAGGGGAATACAAACGTAGACAAAGAGAAGAAATTTCTATCAACACGAACATAGGCGAGATGCAGCCTTTTCCAATTTTTGTTTATGTTAACTAATATAGGGTCAAAATATAAAGATCTATACAAACTCTCAAAATTCACCAAATTTCTAGTCTTCAAAAAAAAAGAAAAATTACCATTTTAAATAAGACTATTTAAAAACTAAAAACTCAAATGGGGAAGACCAGTAGCAGAAACAAACTAAAAATGTTAAAGATAAGGAGATAAACTAGAATTAGACTTAAATAGATAGTAAGGATCATTAATCATATACCTTTTGAGTATTACTGGAGTTTCGGGGAGAGAGATGCTGACCGCTATTTGTGACCGAGTCCAGAGAAAACACAAGAATAACTGAAAGAAATGAGGAAGCTAGCTTGAATAAACCAATGTTTCTTCCACAAGAACGATAATAGTGCCTAGGCATTAACAGAGATGGCACAAATATGTAGATAAGAACGAGGAGCTTTTGATTAAAGTTTTTTTCTTATAATCGACCGGAAGACTAAGTTTTCGATGCTAAAAATCAGTAATAATTATGAGAAGATTGTATGAAATTTATAGCGACGATATCTCCTATAAACTACTTCATGTGACAGTCGTTGAAGCTGTTTTTCCTTTTACCACCTTTTTTCAAAACAATTACAGATACTCACAGAGTTCTATTCATTTAATTCTGAATTACGTCATTTTCCGCGTGGCGCTAATAAAATAAAGGCATACACAACATTGACTCAGGGTTCGGAAAAAAAAAAAAAGCATAATTCTTATTGACATGAGAAACACCGTAATGAACTAAATATAGTGAGAACGTAAATAAAAATAACTAATTGCTCCATATGATGTGGTTAGTCATACTACAGTCAATATCAAATTGCTCATTTTGGCAGATGAAACAAGCAAAGTTCTTCTCTTTGAAAGCGTAGTCATCGGGACCTTAACCAATTGGTCCGTTATCTTTTTAATTCCCAAAAAGCTAGCCGTTACACATTTTTCCGTGAAACGTTAATGAAATCCAATTTAGATTACACAGAGTCTCTATCAGATTTTGACAATTCGGAAAAGTAGCCGAGATTATTTCTCTGCTCAGACTTACACGGCAGGTAAACAAGATGAATGTAGAACTTACTACGAATATGATTTCATAATGAAGCACCAATTGTACTTTTCACCATATTTACCGTAATTTTCAACGCCAATCACCTTACATATTCAATAGCCCACATACACCGTTGGGCACCACCAAAGTGAGTGACATGAAATAAACCTCGTAACAAATGCAGCTAAAACTTCCTAGACATAGGATGATGAAGCATTAAATTGGACTAAACTTAATTGACTTGTATTGACAGCTAAGAAATACAAGCAAACTTGCACCAAATTAATTAGAGGCTTAAAAGCAACATAATCAAAATACAAAAAGCTCCCAAAAAACCGCGCAAGCAACAAAATTAATTAAGAAACACCTAAAATTTCAATCAACAATTAACCAAAACAACAAGAAATTGCACCAAACCATAGCAGAATCAACCAACCTACATGAAATTTAATGGCGTCGTAACAATAAAGATTCACAAAATGCAAGTGTTAATAAAGAAGAAATTGCATGTGACGAAACTAAAATATATATATATATATATATATATATATATATATGGCAAGCATGGAATGGTTCGATTAGAAGACTGTACCTTTGAGAAGCCTTGGAGATGAATATATTATAGAGTAAAATTAGTATTAAAAATGAAGCTGAAATACAAATTGGTGAATTATTTAAACCCTAGGATAGTGGAGTATAAATTATAAAATACTATTATAAAAGGATGAATTATCATTATTAAATCAAAAGAGTATTTTGGACGGACATTAATGATATTTTTGTACGATGATTAAATATGTCGTACGGGGCGTCATAAACGATGCTTTCAACAAATTTTGGTGATAAAATGACTAGGCTGTGAAGAAAGAATCGGTTACAGCAATCATTATATGACGCGTGTGGGTGCAAGTGGGCCATGTTTTGATTTTCTTTTTGACAGTCAAATAATTATTAGCATCACTGCAAATTTATATGCCGGTGATGCTCCTAGATTATACTTGATCTTGATTAATTAGAAAAACATTTATGAAAAATAAAAACAATATCTATCATTTACAGTATTTTTATATTATTTTTTTGTTTAGCTGATAAAGCCTCGTTCTATTGGCGAATGAAGCCCTAAAGTATTAAAAGTCTTCTGTTCTATTCTCACTGCAAGTGTGTGGATTTTTCTCTATTTTCATATTAGTTGTTAACTGATTATAATAGTTGTTAATTGGTCGTAATTTGTAGCAATTTGATATGTACTCATAAATGATTCATTTAAAAAAGAGTATTTTTCTCTTAAAAAATTAAAAATTGCAATATTGAATCCATGTGGTCACTCTTTATGAGGCTTCTATGAACACCTTTTAATTGGTTCAATTGGCTCTTTGCCAATGTAATTCATACTTTACAAGTTCTTAAATTTTCTTTGAACTCAATACTCTTTGCCAATGTATTCTCTCTTATATTTATTCGTAGACTTGCTTTAAAAAGGATTCAGATCATAGAATACTGTTCAAGTGAGAGTTGCATATAATCCATATTGACCAAAGTAGACTAAATCAACATTTCGAGTATTAATATTTTATTAGCCGCTCAACAGTCTTTTTTTTTTTTTTTGCTTATCAAAGGAATAATAATAATAATAAAAAAGACTATGTTGAGATCTCAAAACTTAAAAGTCATTGATGCCTAATGGTTAGATTGATGTATCATGAGTTCGATTTCACTAAATGTGTATATTATTTTTTTACTTATATAATAGTTTATTAATTCTAATAGTGCTAATTGATGATAGTTTATTTAATACCTGATGTAATGAGGTAACCATTTTATTAAAACAAAGATCTCAAGGCTTAAAATTTGATTCAAAGTCCATCAGAATTGTGAGTTTCATCTTCTTTTCAAGGCAGTTATATTGCTGATCACAATTAACACTTATTAGTACTCGATATTTTGATAGACGAAGTAGTTTGTCTTTCAAAAAGAAAAAAATGAGATGAAGAATTAGCATATTTATTCGATGTGACCTCATGGAGAAGACTTCACACTACAAAAAGTAGTGACGTGATAAAATGTTAAGTGACCTGAATTTTTGTTTTGTTAACAATAGGTTTTATATGTGATACTGATGAATTTGTATAAAAGTTATCACTCTTAATAATTAATAATAAGAAAAATATTGTTATTATTGACAGTTAGTGACACAACTTTAGTGACAAATATAATTGTCACTCTATTTGTGTTATCACGAAGTTATCACTATATATATGTGTCACTGATTGTTAATAGTGACAATTTTAACACTCTGTTTGGTTTTAAAAAAATTCTAGAGAAAAAAAAAACAAATCACAGGGAAAACTATTTTCCTTTTCCCACTCTTTTGCTCATCAAATCAAATGGTGTGAGTTTGTCTCAAACTAATGTTAAATGTTCTCTCCTATTTTATTTTCCTTTTCATTTTCTCTAATAACTAAACAATAAAAAATGTTTCTTTTCTATTCTTTTCCCTAACAGTTTCCTTGAACCAAATAGAGCTTAAAAAAATTTTTGTCACTAAATATCTTCATTGTAACGAAACAAAAATTATTATTACTCATTATATATATCTAGCGAAAATTTTAATATTATCACTTCAAATATATTAATTAGTGTCAATATGGTGTATAATGAGTCATTTTTGGGGGTGTAGTTCACACTCATTTATTCTTAATCAAGCTTCAAAAATTGTAATCGACTTAAGTCGATTGCAAATTAGATTGGACTTAAATGAGTTTTAATTGAAACTCTAACGGTTAATATTTACACACATTTTATCATTTTTTTAGCTAACAAAGTCAAATTCGAGTCGAATTTCAAATATTATGAAAAACAAAAACGCGTTTAAAGTTGTTTATTATTTTAAACAAATAGCGTATAAATAAACTTTAAAGATCAATCTTGAATCGAGTAGCTTGTAACATAGGCAATTTATCTTTCCAACCTAAGTTTGGTTTGGACTAATTTGACCTGACGTAATCCCCACACTATTTTAACAAACACAACAAATTTGAAATCCTCAACTCTCAGACATTAATTATTTAAATCTAAACACACCATCAGAAATTAAACTACTGCTATGAATCAGATTTCGAAAAATTGAGTTCACACAAGGATGCCATATGCCGGTTGCTATTGAAGATATTGAGAGTCATTAGTATTAAGTATTTGATATTATATTGATTGTTATTTCCTTTCATTGTAGAGTCTTAGTATGGTAAGGAGCCTTATTAATAGTATTAGTATTAGCTGTTAATTTGTTAGCAAGTTATTTCCTTCTTTTATTTTCTTTCCCATTCTTTCCAAGCAAGTTTAGGAGTCTTAAGTTAGTATAAATAGGGTCTGCTCTTGTATTGAAAAGGCATTCAGAATTTTATTGTGGAATCGAGCTTTAAGCTTGGGACAAACTTCGTTTTGTAGGGACAAGAATTTATTCTTGTAGGACTTTTGATTTATCGGAAGTATTTTTCTTTTATCGTTTTTTTGTTTCCATCAATTTGGTCCGACCTGCCGGATTTAACCCCCGCCTAAGGTTATGGTTGAAACTCGTATCGGAGCGATTGAGAGTCGTCCTCGGACTATGGATGAAATTCAAAGGCAGATGAAGAGTGACCTCGCTGAGATACGAGCTATGATGGGCAAAGCTCTAGTGTTAATCAAGGCCCTCACCCCCACCGTGGCCTCGTCCTCCACCACCGCCCACGCACCACCTGTGACGTTCGCCAACTCGTCGGTTTCATCAATCCAAAACAGCGTCGCTACCATCCCCGCTGAAAGTCTACCGCCTCCTGCCAGTTTTATACAACCAATCACATCCCACGCAACCCATCTGTCCGCCATCAACCAAATTCAGCAAACCATAGCCCCTAACCTACAACCAACAGAGCACAAGCGGCCTACCATCAACCAAACCAACAAAATTTCGCTGTCGCGGCCACCACCAGATGCCCAAGATGTCCAAGATGTTGCAACTGTAATTCCAACCCCCTCACCATTGAAGGATCAACTTGCCTTGGTCGTCATGGAAGAATCAGCGTTGTATTTATGTCGGTCACATCACCGTCAACCACGCACTACTTGGCTGAAATTTTCCCACGCACTCACGGTGCAATTTGATGATCATTATTCGGGAAGCCCTTACCAGCATAGGCAGCAATTTCTTGAGTTCAGCCTTGGGGACAAGGCTGTTTTTAAGGGGGGTGGAATTGCTATGAATCAGATTTCGAAAGATTGAGTTCACACAAGAATGCCATATTCCGGTTGCTATTGAAGATATTGAGAGTCATTAGTATTAAGTATTTAATATTATATTGATTGTTATTTCCTTTTATTGTAGAGTCTTAGTATGGTAAGGAGCCTTATTAATAGTATTAGTATTAGCTGTTAATTTGTTAGCAAGTTATTTCCTTTTTTTATTTTCTTTCCCAGCAAGTTTAGGAGTCTTAAATTAGTATAAAATAGGGTCTACTCTTGTATTGAAAAGGCATTCAGAATTTTATTGTGGAATCGAGCTTTAAGCTTGGGACAAACTTCGTTTTGTAGGGACAAGAATTTATTCTTGTAGGACTTTCGATTTATCGGAAGTATTTTTCTTTTATCGTTTCCATCAACTACATTGTAAGAGTAGATGGCTGTGTCTCAACTCCATCTTATATGATCGATTTTATTCACTTAAAAACTCTATCCAAGCCATAATTTAGTGTGTATGCAACTTGTAGAGACGAAGTTCCGAGAAAAATGCAAAATTAGACCTGTAACTATAGGGGCTGGCAAAATTGGTCTCGTATTATTTGAATAGGCAAAATTGGTCCTGTAACTATCAAAAATTCGCAATTTGAGGACAAATTTGACCGGAAATTGCCATGTGGCATTCAATTTGAGGATTTTTTTTATTTTCAGGCTGAATTTGCCATGCCGATTTTTTTCCAAGTAGGCAACTTTGGAATCCACCTAAGCCGATTTGACCTAAAAATCAAAAATCCCCAAATTGAATTGGTCATGTGCATGTCACATGACAATTTCCGGCCAAATTAGGGCTTTCCGGTCAAATTTGTCCTCAAATTGCGAATTTTTGATAGTTACAAGACTAATTTTGCCAATTCAAATAATGCGGGACCAATTTTGTCAGCCCTTATAATTACAGGACTAATTTTGCATTTTTCTCGACAAAGTTAATATTTTTAAGATTTCACAAAATCGAGAGAAGCAAAACAAAATCAGGATGTTGCCGAAAAAGAAGCAAGCTATTTTCTAGTCAAGAACCAAGAGAACTTACTGGAAAACATCATTAAAGCCAGTATGTATATCTACATCTCATCATGCAATTTTCAGGTGCATACATATTGTTTAAAGGACAAGGGAGTCATTTCTTCTTTGGGCCGGATTTCTTCTTAGAAGCAGCAGTTTTCTTCTTACCGGCTGCTTTCTTCTTTGAATTTTTGAACCCCATTCCACTCTCCTGTCAGCACAATAAACGTCATACAACTATGAGACGCTAAAAGTGGGAATATTGGCTCAAAGATGAGGATGTGCCAAAGCGATGCAAGATTTTTATAACACATATTATGATAATTTGAATTTCACTCCTTATATAGGATGAAGAATTATGGTTTAAAGGTTACATTTGAGGTAGGTCAATGCCTCAAACTGAATGGACACTGAGACAAACAGAAGAAGAGCTTTGTATTTAGTTTATTTACACATTGATTATTCTTAAGCATGCCTGGAAAGCTCAGAAAGATCAACAGAAAGTACCTTTTTGTAATTGACGTAAGCCATTCTACCAGTCAACTCCTGTCCATTTTTGCTAACATAAACCTGGAAAAACAACCTGGTGAATAATGCAATCGAAGAAGGGGAGAGGGCATAACAAATACTCCACTGCTTGGTAACTAGCGAAAAAAGAGTGAATGGTGCCCAGCTGAAGGATCTATTTGTGTAACAAAGCTATTTAGTGGATTTGTTTATATTTTTTGGGGGCTAAAAGTTTCATTAACATTGCCTTTTCTGTGTGTAAATGTGGTTTATACTTGTCTTTGCTGTAATGAGAACTAGGAAGTTCGTATAAGGATACACAGATAATAATCAGAGACAGCTATCACTGAAACTGGTGTTGATAAAGAATCAATCATCAACTACAAATATATTTATATCAGCAGTATGACCTCATTAGCAGACTGTTTATGCTAACCTTAATATTTCGGAAGTTGCAAAAATTAAGCTAGAAAGGAAAAGGAGTGATCCGAACTATTTACTATGTGCAAAACAAAGTTTCACTTACTCTTCGACCGTCTGAGCCCGTGAACCAGTGACCAGTAGATTTACTAACTGCTTGCACCCTTCTGTTGCCAGCATTTTTTGGAAGTCCAGCACAATTTTTAGGATTCACCCAGTTTTCGGAATCTTGTGATATATTGTCAACCTGCGCTTTTTTAACATTTTTCCTGCTTCTCGTGGAGCTTTTCTCAACACTGCGCCTCCCATCTGTTTGCTTAGGATTCTCTTCATTGCCGAATTGGCCCCTGGAGACATAAATGCACAGATTCAAATGCAAAACTACAAGAGTAAATAATAAAACTTACAAAAGAATTATTTATTAATTTTACATGTAATCAATCACTGATGCATTTCGTTGCTTGTATTCTTGGTTGTTACCGGCACCCAAGGGGAAGAAGTAGGGTAAACGGTTACGAACTAGTTTTTGGATTCTTGAATCATTGTGGAAAAAGTAGGAATGAGAAGGAGGATGAGAAGCCACATTCCACTTTGTCCCATTGTTAGGGTCCTTAGGGTCAATTTGTGCTTTACCCTTATTGTTCACAGATGTGAAATATTCTTCAAAGACCTCATCAAAAGCAGGTGTAGGAATATGGGAACTCTTCTCTGAACAGAAATCTTTCCATAAGTCCTCTGTTTGGTACTTGCCAACTGATGGGTTTTTTGCGCCCAGATCGCCGAAAGCTGTATGTTTACTATAATTTGATTGTTTGCCCTTCGAAGACAAAGCTACAGGAGGTATGTCTTCACTTACAGAAGGATCATCAGAATCAGAATCAATCAATTGGAATCTTCTCAAAGGGCTGACAGTTAATTTTGGAAATATCACATTGCTGTCATTCATTTCTAGGTTTGCGGGCGCAGAAGCATTTGAAAAATCATTCTTCTTTACTGATTTCCATTGACTGCCAGACTCTGAAGTTAAAACCCTCTGTCCATGTAGTGATGACTTTGAGCTGCTACATACAGAATTGGTGGACGCATTGCCTGCTATTTAGAAGAAAGAACAAAATTTGGAAATTATTTTAACTATATGCAGATGGAATGACTGGTCGAACAATGTATACTATAAAGTTGGAAGCACGGGTAACTAGCTACAAATGATCAAGCGCAGGCATCACGTTCTCAGATGCTAGAGGTCAATTCAACAAACAAGTAGCGTCAAGTTATTACAAATGAACTGCTAGCAAAAAATAAAGTCGAGAAGTGAAATTAAACTTTCTGTTTTAAATGTATAGAACCTCAAGCTGTCCATTTTGCAGATGACCATTGCAACATAGTGCAGAATATATCGTATTACATGATGAAAAAAATAATATTTTGCCCGACTATTCTACACTAAGCCAGATTCCCATGTAAAATATTTGCAAATTGAGAAGCCTGCTCCATCAAATTTCTTATGATACTTCCCCACACCACATTCCTCGTCCGAAAAACAACATAAGATCACCACAATTCCTATATTCGAAGGGTTCCTTCCTATATCTGATTTTTTTTTAAAAAAAAGGGATTTTCCATGTACAAACTACTCATAAACAACGCCATAACTAAATTTATGTCTAACTAAACAAAATTCATTGCAACAAATTGTAATATCAACCTAATTTCAATTGATGTAAATGTAAATACTTGAAAACACACTCCAAATGTAGATATATAACTGACCACCTAAGAAACCATATGAAAGATTGAATCATTTAGTAGCTACCTCTTGGCCATTCTTCGTCGGAAGAGAAATCCTCAATGTCATCATCCACATTGCACCGGACACCCTCAGACCCCACCTTTCGGGCCGTAGGACCACGCCGGATCCTTTTGAGGGCCCGGGCCGGGTCCGAAACTTGCGGGTCAGAAACCCTAACAGGGGATTCGAAATCATCGTCATCTTCATGAACTGTGCGGAGATTGGCGGCAGCTGAAGACCGTTTAGCTGGTGCGGATAATGGATCGGGTTGAGGAGGTTCAGATTGGAGGTCTAAATCGAACCCTAGGGAGAAGGATGGAGGCTCAAAATCAAAATCAAAATCCGCCATGACAACAAAAAAATGGTAGTTTGTGGGGTTTTCTTCTTATTTTGAAGGTGAGATTGATATGGAATATTTGGTGTGCGAATTTTCAATTTTGGGTAATTGGCGCCAAGATTTGTGAATTTTTTTGGACAGCGGCGTTATTAAGCGAGGAAGATGGACCTCAGTCTGCTCACTAATGCACACTTTTTTTATTTCTAGTTCTTTTCACGGAAAATTACTTTTCTCCAAGTTTAATTCCCAATTACAATATTCCAAAACTTATAGGGTGTTTCGCTGCTCTTATTTTAAAGAGCTTATAAATCTTTAGTACTTATAAAATATTACTATAAGTTATAAGTTTTCTATTTTATAAGCTCGTCTCCTTACTTAATTTTTACGAAAAATTACTAAAAACAAAAAAATTGATAAAAAAGATCAATTAATCATTTTTTAACTTAATATATGAAGGGTAATTTAGTTCAAAAAGTTCTTATTCTTCACTTTTCGATTTTTTTTTGAATGAAAAGCTTGTAGAGTTGGATTCTGAGATTGAAAAATACTATCATGAATTTTTTAAATATAAAAATTTATTTTAAGGGGGTTTTAGTAATTTTCCCTATTTTTTAAGAATTTATAGGGAGTATTTGCAAACTCTAAACAAAAGCATTTTTGAACTTTTAGCTAAAAATAAGTAATTTTGTTGTGTTTGCAAATTCTGCTTTTACTTTTGATTTTCTAAAATTAAGCTCCCAATAGCCAAAAGCTCCAAGTTGGGCAAGGGGTGCTTCTAGATGTTTTTAAAATTTTTGTAATTAAAATAAATCTTTTATTGACAATTTTATCCTTGAAAATATTGTACTTTTTGAAAATGTTGTGATATGTCTTAAAGTCCTAAACCCAAAATTATGCAGCAATCCCATTATAAAAAGGGCCAGTTTTGAAGAGATACGGTACACGTGTATTTTAGGGAATAATCAGGGGTTAGGTTTTAGTTCAATACTTTTGACATCCATTGTAATTTGTTCCTCTTTCATCAATAGTAAAATACTCTCTCATCTCCCGTGGATGTAGACAATTGCCGAACCACGTAAATTAGTGTCTTTAATCTTTATGCTCTTATTTAGTGAATTGTCATAACAATCTGGTATTTAGAGTCTGATTAAATAATCAATTTTCTGCAATTTTTTAGATTATTTTCTGGGATGGCTTTAGTCAAACACGAAATTGAGAAGCTTGATCGCAAAACCCATTTTCCATTATGGAAGGCGATTCTGACACAGATGGATTTAGAGGAAGCTCTTTTGGGAAAAGATAAGATGTTCGTAGATCTGTAAGATGAACAGAAAAAGAAGATGAATAGGAAAGCTGTCTCGCAGATTCAGTTATACCAGTCAAACGAAATTCTACAGGATGTACTGAACAAAGATGACGCTGCCTGTCTATGACGTTGATTGGAGGAGATCTGTATGAAGAAGAATCTCACCAATAAACTGCGTTTGAAGCAGTAGTTATTCGCCAGCAAGTTAAACAAGGGGACATCGATACAGGCTCATATCGATATGTTCAAGACGATCGTCACAGATCTGGAAAACCTTGAGGTGAAGTGTGAAGATGAGGATTTGGCTCTCTTGTTGCTGTGTTCGTTACCCTCAGTTTATTCCAATTTTCGGGTACAATTTTATATGGAAGAGATACCATTAAGTTGAAGGATGTTCAAGAAGCCTTGTTGAGCAAGTACTCCATTGATGAAGAAATCACATCAACTATATCTGAAAATCAGGGTGAGGAGCTCTTTGTTAGGGGTAAACCGAAGGATAAGGCTACGCAAGACAATAAGCAAAGGTTTCGTTCAAAATCAAGAGGAAGTCTTTACTGTCATTACTATAAGAAGACCAAACATGTGAAAGCTGATTGCTGGAAGCTTAAAAAAACTGGAAAATCGGCAGAAAAATAAGCTCGGGGAAGCTAATGCTAGTACTATTGAGGAAGACAGCGATGGAGGTATTCTTTTGGTCAGTACTGATGTTCCAAAATCAGATAGAGATTGGATTATAGATTCGGCTTGTTCTTTTCATATGTGCCCAAATAGGGATTGTTCTCTACATACGAACATGTTAATGGAGTTGTTCTCATGGGTATTGATGCAACTTGCAAAGTTGCGAGCAGTTAGGATTAAAATGCATGATGGTGTAATCAGGATTTTATTAGACGTGAGACACGTTTCGGATTTAAAGAGGAATCTTATATCCATGGGCACTCTTGATGCTCTTGGATATAAGTATACTGGCTCAGACGGTGTTTTAAAGGTTTCGAGAGGAGCTCTTGTCTTCATGAAAAAACAGAGACTTGGTGGCAGTTTGCCTGTTCTACAGAGAGCTACTATTTCAGGTGGAGCTGCAGTTTCTACAACCTTTATGTCTGATTCTGAGGTGACGAAACTGTGGCATATGCGTTTGGGTCATATGAGTGAGCGTGGACTCATGATTTTGAGCAAACGAGGCTTGCTTTGTGGACAGAGAACTAGCAACGTGGATTTTTGTGAGCATTGTATTTTTGGGAAGCATAAGCGAACCAATTTCAGTAAAGGTACTGAACCAAAGGAACATTGGATTACATCCATTCTGATCTTTGGGGTCCGTCACGAGTTGCATCTAAGGCTGGTGCTAGGTACATGCTGATTCGTTGATGATTATTCGAGGAAAGTTTGGACCTTCTTTCTAAAGCAGAAAAGTGATGTCTTTGACACTTTCAAGCAGTGGAAGACCGTGATTGAGAAGCAGACAGGAAAACAGATTAAGCGTCTTCGCACTGATAATGGATTGAAATTTTGTAATAGTGAATTTGAGAACTTCTGCAAGAAAGAAGGAATTGTGAGGCATCATATAATTGTTGTAACACCTCAGCGGAATGGTGTAGCAAAACGTATGAACCGAACATTGATAGAGAAAGCTCGTTGTATGATCTCTAATTCAAGATTATCTAAAGATTTTTGGGCAGAAGCAGTTTCCAAAGCATGTTTCCTGGTGAATCGTTCTCCATCCACATCCATTGAGCTTAAAACCCCCGAAGAGGTATGGTCTGGAAATTCACTTGATTATTCTAATATTAAAATATTTGGTTGTCCTGCATATGTACATGTTAATGAAGGAAAACTAGAATCTAGGTCTAAAAAGTGCATATTTCTTGGTTACACTTCAGGTGTTAAGGGATTTAGGGTTTGGTGTCCTAAAACATGTAAAGTAATTACGAGCAGAAATGTTATTTTTGATGAGTCTGCCTTGATGAGTCCGGGAAAAGACAATGTAGTTCATGATTATGCAGGTACTGAAGAATCACCTGAGAAAGTGGAGCTAGAGGTTCCAATTACACCTCCCTTGTAGCAGATTTCCACTCAAAAAACACATTTTATTGCGAAAGATAGACCAATGAGGCAAATTAGGCTACCACAAAGATATGTTGATGTAAATTTTGTAGCATATGCATTGACTAGTGTTGAAAATATGGAATTTGATGAACCTGTCTCATATTCTGATGTTATTTCTTGTGGTGAGTCATCCGAGTGGATTGGAGCTATGACAGAGGAGATAGAATCTCTTCATCAAAATCGAACTTGGGAGTTAGTGAGGCCTCCTACGGATCAGAAAATTGTAGGATGCAAACGGGTGTTTAAAAATAAACAAGGAACTCCAGGTGTAAAGGATTTAAGGTACAAAACAAGACTTGTAACTAAGGGGTATACATAGAGGTATGGAGTTGATTTTAATCAAGTATTTTCCCCTGTTGTTAAACATAGTTCCATACGTCTGTTACTTGCTGTTATTGCTCGGTTGAACATACTTTTTTATTTCTAGTTCTTTTCACTTTTTTACTTTTCTCCAAGTTTAATTCCCAATTACAATATTCCAAAATTTGAAGGGTGTTTGACTAAACTTATTTTAAAGAGTTTATAAGCTTTTAGTATTATAAGATGTTATTATAACTTATAAGTTTTCTATTTTATAAGCTCGTCTCCTTACTTATTTTTTAGGGAAAATTACTAAAAATAAAAAAATCGATAAAAAAGATCAATTCTTAACTTAATAGATGAAGGGTAGTTTAGTTCAAAAAGTTCTTAATCTTAACTTTTGAATTTTTTGAATGAAAAGTTTGTAGAGTGGGTGTCTGAGATTGAAAAATATTATCATGGGTCTTTTAATATAATTTTTTTTAGAGGGGTTTTAGTAATTTTTCCTATTTTTTAAGAGTTTATAGGGAGTGTTTGCAAGCTCTAAATAAAAGCACTTTTGAATTTTTAACTGAAAATAAGTAACTTTGCAGTGTTTGCAAATTCTACTTTTGTTTCCGATTTTCTAAAATTAAGCTTCCAAAAGCCAAAAGCTCCAAGTTGAGTAAGTGATGTTTCTAGGTGTTTTTAAAATTTCTGCAATTAAAATAAATATTTTATGACAATTTTATCCTTGAAAATATTATACTTTTTGAAAAAAATAATTTATAATCACTTCTATTTACAAACACTACCCACTTTTGCTTAACCAAAGAGAGTTGGTTGAAGTGGTACATGCCTCAATTCCTTTTACCAGAGGTCTCGAGTTCGAGTTCTGAGTATGAAAAAAATTATCTTTGGAGAGTTAGCCCCACACTTCATGTGGATGTTCCCGGCTCGAGCTGCATTAGTCTGGCCCAAAGTGTTAGAATAGCTATGGGAAACAATAAAAAAAAAACTACCCACTTTTGTTTCTCATGTGATTGTGCTTATTTTTCAATTAAAAGTATTTCTCTATAAGCAGTAGAGTATGCAAACATGCTCTTAAGAGCTTTTAAATTATTTTACCAAAAAATTTATCAAACACTTTAAAACAATTTATAAACTCTTAAACAACTTATATAAGATATTTTAAAGAGCTTATAAGCTCAACCAAACAATCTCTAAATTTAAAAATAACAATATCGGTTTAGAGGTGAAGTTATCAAGTTGTAAATTTAAAAATAATAATATCGGTTTAGAGGTGAAGTTATCAAGTTGGCCAAAAAGATGTTAATAATACTTGAGACGTTCAAGGATAATCACCTCCCTCGTGACTCGTGAGGCACTCGGACTTAATTCTGTAATTTGAAATTTCATATAAATGTGATTGTCCATTTTTTAAAGGAGTAATGACATTTTTCCATCTAAATTATTTGAGTTTTTGCATTTTTATAAATAATTTTTTTCTTTTATATTTTTTTATCCAAATTTTATAAGGCTAAAAACTTAAGTAAATTTTGACTGAAAAATGTTAAAAATATAATTTTTTGTAAAAATTTATGTAGTTTATATAAGAAAGTGTAAAAAATAAACAACTTTAGATAAAATAATGCAAAACCCATTTAGTTCAGATAAAAAAAGTACAAAAAAAATAATTTATTTAAAAGTGCAAAAACCCAAATAATTTAAATGGAAAAATGGCATTACCCCTTTTCTAAAAGTAATCCAAATTAATACTAGACCTTTTTTATATTTTCTAAAAGTAATCCAAATTAATACTAGACCTTTTTTATGTAAGAAGATGGTGCTGGAACAGTTGAACCAGCTTTATTGCATCATAATTGAATCCCACTACATCATTTTGTCAATCAAATAAATAAATCTTTCTCACCTCTCCCCCAAATGATTACTTTTAAAAGTGCTTTCGGATTGGATAATCGCAATTATTTACGTGACACAAGCTACAAACCATCGTACAAGAGTGATTCCAATAATTTGTAATTATGAATGAGTTCAAACCATATTGTTAGAAAAACATCACTGAAAGTGGCTATTAATTTAACAAATCACTCTAAAAATTCCCGCACACAAATCAAATCAAATAAATCCAACTTTACATTAAAAAAAATGAAAAAAGAATTACTTACCAGAAAAATGAAAAACTAAAAAAAAAACTATTAGGCCACAAAAAAAATCATTAAATCCTTCTACTCTCCTATCTGAATTCTGAACTGCATATACATACATACATATATACATACATGAATTGAACCTCAACATCATTCAGGTATACTCTGCAGATCAGGACTCCAGGACCGTCGATGAGCCTCAAACTGATCGCCGACGTCCATCAATCTGGCCAAAACTTCCTGCACCGTTAATCCTTCACTATCCGCTTTTATCAACAATTGTTCCAATTGTTTCTTCGAGACTTTGATCTTCACCTCCGTTCCTCCTGCTAAAGAAGAAGATAAATAGTCGTCTTTGCTTTCTCCATCTATAGATACACTTTTCTCTTGTGTGTAAGTGTAATTCTTCGGCTCCTCGTCGTACAGATCTCCACGGGTTCGGGTCTTATTACCCGACCCGAAGGATCCCCAATCTTCACCACCCCATTGCGCTGAGGATCCTTTTCTGATGCAATTTCCCATACTAATTTACTCTTCTTCTTCTTTTCTTTTTTCTGGTTAATGTGTGTGTATTGTGTATGTATAGATTTTGAATGGAAGGAAGGTTTCAATGAATGAGTTTGCTGTTATATAAGGATTTTTTTTTCTTTTCTTTCTTTTTTTTTATTTGGGGTGTGGGGCCATACACCTATTTCTCACAGCGAATTAGGTGACGCCACCGCCAACTTCATGTAAAACGTTAAATTGAAGGAAGTGTCGGCTCGGCTCGGCTCGGCTCAGGTACTGGCTCTCTTCATTTAAGTTTTTTCTTTTTTTTTGAAACTATAAAACCGCCAGCATTGAAGGGGTTTCGGTAACCCTGTCAATCCCGCCAGCGCCAATTTGGTGAAAGACTATTTCTAGATTGTTGTGGTGTCGTCACCTTTTGAAGTTGGTTAAACTTTTTCCAAATTTTGGTACAAAATATCATATTTTGGGTTACCTTTCCAATGTTTTAGATTATCTTTGGGTTCGATAAGATAGTTTTATTAATGAGATAACAATGAATTTTGAATTTACTTATTTGAAAATCGTTTGTTTTCACGTGAATGATTGAAACAAATTTTTACTAATTTATCAACCCTGCTAAAGAACCACTTTAACTTAGATCACTCAACTCCAAATCATTTACAATTAAAACTAAGTAATAACCTACATAAATCACTTACATTATGTATCAGGTATAACGGCTAAAATCACAAAGCCTCCTCCCAATATTGAGAGGCCAAGCAACACTCTTCATTTGCATCTAATTAAATAAACTGATGATGACGATAAAATCGTCACTCAATGAATATCACGTGATTGACTATGTGGGCGGAGAATTCGATCCAACTCATGACAAATTAGATTGGAGGTTAATGAATGTATAGACTGCACTCGCTGTTTAAGTGAACTGTCTACGTACCCGATAAATATGAGATCAAGTCAGTTCGTAGTTCTATATTAGTTTACTCTCAGTCCTAACCAATAGATTTTTCTGGAGAGAGTAGATAATAATTTTTTTCAACTCCTCTAAGGTATTTATATGGAGCTGATAGTGGGTCGTGGACTCAATTTTAGGAGTAGCCTACTAGGCTTATTGATATACCCATAAATTAACTATTAGACTATTAAAATAGCCTAAGCACTTTTATTGGGTCGTCAGCCCTTTTGGGCTTGACTAGTATATTAACCGCGGATTTAGTCCACAGGTGGCACTCCGGCCCGAGCCGAGGGTATGTTAATTATCATAATGGCACTAGACATTTTTGGTGCACATCAATTGAGATTTTGACTAACCGAATGTAACTTGATTATGGCTAATAGGGAAAAAGAGAAGTTGGGGGACAAGGTTTCACTAATCAGGGGGAATTCGTCCCAAAGATCTTAAAAATTTAGGTGAAAAGATCTAGAGGATTAGATGAATGTCAACTACTAATTATAGTACACAGTTTAAACCTCCACGAAACTTATAAATTTGAGGAAGATTTTCAACAGAGAGTACTATCATATTTTCACTTGCATTGCACCATGGTTATATAAGAGACTTTAATTTGTCCAAGTTACGAATTTTTCTAATGTTTGGATCCAGCCATTGATTTGGCCATCGGAGGGTCAGGTCAACTTGGTATATTTTAATTATTATTTTATTCAATTTATTGTTTAGAGTTTTTTAATCCCCATATTGATTGAGGTCGGAAACTTATATGATTAAATACTTGCCTAATAAAATAAAATATTATTACTTCTTTTAATTACTCGGACGTACATATGAATATTATGAGTTCTAATAACTAGCTTTGTACATCCAGTTCCATTTAATATGAAATACTAATTAGCACGAAATGAAATAGAATTCAAGATAATCTTTACTTTCAATTTATTTTATCAGATGACGTGGATAGTTATCAGGTTGAAGTGTATAATATAATACTCTTTTCTTACGAAACAGGCATACACATCATCATCAATAAGCTGATATGTTCTAATCCAAAAACCATCTGATTGAGTAAGCCGAAGCTCAGGCTAATTATACGAGCCGGCTACAAAGACGCGGAGTTACTCCGTGTGAAAAGGAGCATGGCGTGGGATCTGGCACCTTACACCTAATTAGCTAAGTGTGAACGCGGCTGAGCAGAGGGAATATTCATCTATGTGGCTCCTTCACATTAATTCACCATCATTATTATATTAATTAGGAAAAATTACACCTAACACTCGCTATAATAGATAATTAAACAAATTTGTCCTCTTATATTTGAAATTACAAGTACTTACCTCACTATAAATGAAAATTACATATACGTCCCCTGAAAACCCTCGATCAATGATCAAACAATATTAAATGACATTTTTGCCTTTTACTTAAATTATTAAAAAAATCTGGAATAATATTTTTGTTACGACTGACCCCCTCTTACAATGTGTAATTACCAAAAAACCCCTCTTGTTATTGAAATTACCAACACCCCTACAATGGGCTAATTGCAAGATTTTTAGGAATTAAATTATAAGAATTTTTTAATATATAGGGTGTTGATTGTAAGAAGTGCATTATAACAGGAGAGATTTGTGTAATTTTAAAAATAAAAGGGGAGGTTGGTGTATTGTTCTCTAAATGACATTTGGACAAGGGTATTTTTGAAAGCTCACATGATGACGTTATCAAAAAACTTATCTCCAGAGATAAATGTAATTTTCAATTATAGTTTGGGTATTTGTAATTTCAATTATAAGAGTATAAGTTTGTATAATTACCTATTATAGCAGCGGGCGTTAGGTGTAATTTTTCCTATTAATCAAGCACTTTAATCCCTGTATTACCGCAATGTTTATCACTAAATTATCATTGACAAATGACAACCCACCTCATTGACTCAATAATCATCGAGCTTTCTAAATCCCACTGCGGTTTCATTGTAATATCGTATGTCAACCGCTTTGAGCTTATATGAAATACTGTTCACATCTTATTTGAATTAGGACTGATTATTAATCAAACCGAACAGAAAGAGCTTCTATCCAGTTGAGTCGTACATGATTTAAAATTTAATATGTTGATTTTTTTTACACATATTTTAATAATTTTTAAGCTATTGAACCGTGATCGGGTTGAATTTCAAATTTTATAGAAAAATTGCATGAGAAATTCTTCTTATTGAACATCAAGTTGTCAAGACTCAAGAACAAATTAAATATCTCACAAGTAAATTTTGAAAGTACAACGTTGAATGGAAATCTTATATACAAAATTCCACACTCTGCGTTTTCTTGACTTCCACAAGTGCAGAACGTTTCAAAAAACCCTTCCTTTGTTGATTATATATATATAACTAAAAAAAATAGAATATTAGTGACAAATTATCAAAGCTTTTAACTCTCTCTCTCTCATCATCTTTCTCTAATCCCTAACTTTCTTTTTTCTTCTATTTTTCTCTGCCGGCGATGACTTGGTGAAGCAGTCGTCTAATTCACCACTGTTACCACCACCATCGTCGACGGGTTGGGTTGGAGCATCGTTCATCAAGTTGTACATCACATCTTCAAATCTGACAAGACTGATATGGATCTAAAGATACATCTCTAAATCTGACGAGACGGATATGGATCTAAAGAGACAGAGACAGATCTGACGAGATGAAGACGGATGTTTTTTAAGTTTTTAATTTTTAGTTATTTAGATATTTTGTTTAGCATTTTATTTTCTAGAGTTTCATCTCTCCTTGAATAAGAGTTGCACAAGAATTTTCTTGTGTTCGTTTGTGAGTTCTTAAGATTTGTTATCTTCAAGAACTTGATACTTGGTGTTTCAGATGTTATTACTACATCGTTTGAGTCGATATGAATTGTAAACTTTCAATTGAATGATATATAAGACCAATTTTTCTTTTAAAAAAAAGTGACAAATTACCAAGTGTCAATGTCAAAATTGTCCCTAATTATAAATATTAAGTGACATGACTTGTTGTTTTGTCAAAAAAAAAAATAGTTTTTATATGTTTAATAGTGATAAGAATTGTATATAAATTGTCACTCTTTATAATTAGTGACAAATAATTTCTTATCACTCTTAACAATTAGTGACAAGAAATTTCTTGTCACTATTAATAATTAGTGACAATAAACCAACAAATATAAATTTGGCCAAGTATTTGTTACGAAAAAAAATTAACAAATATAGTTGTCACTTTATTGATGTTGTCAGCAAACATTTGTCGATAATAACATTTTTTTAAAAAAAGAAATTGTTATTAAAAATCATTATTGTGACAAAATAAAAATTACTTTCACTAATTATGTATATTTAGTGACAAATTTAACATTGTTATTTTAAATTTTGTCAATAATATTATTTTTTTATTGTAAAGTGTGTGTATATATATATTATATGTTATATGCATGCAGGTATGTATATATGTGTGTGATATTTAAACTTGAGTGGCGGGATGATTAATTAAACAAACACACACACACATGTCCATGCACGCAACTAACAATTATAGAGGATTAACTTGCTTCGAGTCAATTATTGGGAAAGACTTCCATCTGAAGATTTGGTTCTGGGCTACACGGATGAGATATGATATATATACATGCACACACTTAATCATAATAGTCTTTTGTGTGTAAATTTGATCATTAAATTTGATGCTGACTTCATTCTCATAATTTCAACATCTCCCATTTCGCTTTGAGTTGGTCATTCTGGTATAGTTTAAAGCAGGACAACGTCTACGTCTAACTTTTAATTATATGAATAAAATATTTGTGCCAATAATGTTTTTGCATAATGGTAAGACTGAGACCACAAAAATGGGAGGTCATGAGTTTGATCCCACAAAAAATGTAAGTTGATTATCTACTTATAGTATTTCAATTTTGTTTCTAGTTTCTAATAGGAAATTAGTAATTGATGACAGTTGATTTCATATTTGATACAGTAATTTATGTTAGATAATATTATTGTTTTCCTAATTAAATTTTTATTATTGTCTTCCTAGTTAGACTAGTATTCTTATTACCTTATTTATCTTTTACCTTCTTTATAGTTTAGGGTTTTCTTGTATTCTCTCTCTCAATAAATAGTTTGGAAGATACTAGGGTTTTATAGATACTATTTATTAAATTTAGTATCTCAAAAATAAAGATAGTTACCTTATTTATTAAATTTAGTTTGGGTTTAGCAACCTATCTTTATTTTTTTCGTGTTTTAGCCTCCGCGCTTAGCCGCCGCCGCCTTTAGTTTTGTTAGTTGCCGCTGCTCACCCTTGGAAAACAAGGACTTGGAGTCGCCGCCTTATTTAATGGTTTTCAGGCGAAACTGCTCCACATTGAGAAGTGTCTTCGTCGAACCACCGCCTTATTTAATGATTTCCAGACGAAACTGTTCCACCTTGAGAAACGTATTCGTCAAAATCTCTCTACTAAGCATTTTTTATACCGGGACTGTCGTAACATATTTTCTCGATTTTTAGTTCAGTCTCAATGTTCAAGACTTTCACGTTTCGACTGAGGGGGAGTGTTAGATAATATTATTGCTTTCCTAATTAGATTTTTATTATTGCCTTCCTAGTTAGACTAGTATTCTTATTACCTTATTTATCTTTTACCTTCTTTATAGTTTAGGGTTTTCTTGTATTCTCTCTCTCTTGTAACTCTATAAATATGCTACTCAATAATACAAGTTCCCTACGGGGTTTTCTCTAATCTAACAATTTAAACGTTTCACTCAAATGAAAAAAAATAAAATATTTCTAATTGAAGTCTTCTTTATATTTACGGAAAATATTTTTCCTTCCCTTCATCTTATGTATGCATTTATTTCTAGCTCGCTTGTGAGCCTGGTTAGCGGGACAAATAGAAAAGATTAAAATAAATTTATTTTGAAACGAAGTATATATAGGCTAGAAAAGGAAAGAAAAAGTGAAAAATATGTTTTGGGCGTTTCAAAAATATGATAAATGAAGGACACTTCAATAGATTTATCTCTTACGTTCACAACCAATCAACGACATCGATAAAAGAGGGATAATTGCATAAAACCCCTATGTTATTTCAAAAATGCTAAAAAAAATCATGTGTTAACGAAATAGGCTAATCATCCCCTTGAAAAGGCCAAATTCCATTAAAAAAACGAGCGGGTTTTTCATGTTTTTCATCTTTATTGACATGTTCATTTGTCATTTATATACTTTTCATACTTTATAAAAGGTAGATAGTGTTAATTCACCCAAAAAAATACATATTTTCTTCTATCATTTTAACAAAAATTGGCTTTTTTACACATTTTTTAGGAACAGAGGGGGATGATTAGCCTATTTCGTTAACACAAGAATTTTTTTAGCATTTTCAAAATAACACAAGAGGGTTTTATGCAATTATCCCATAAAAAGATAAATCTCAAGTCATTTTTGTTTTAGTAAATTTCAAATACACATTTGAAAATTAGCAATAGATTTTGCCAGCTAAAAAAAGAAAGAAAGAAAGATGAAGAAGATTGGCCATAAATCTTAGGGGTAAAGATTACTTACCCGAAGTTTGCAAGTTTTTACACTTTTTGGAACAATTTTTTTTTTTTTTTTTTTACAATTTTTTATCTTAACTTTACGGGTTTTACACTTTCTAGTTTCTATATATGAGCATATTTCCGCAGAATATTCCGTCGGAACTTCACCCCTTTGAGTTTAGACAAAAAATTTTTACAATTTTTTATCCAATTTTTTTTTTTTTTTTTACACTTTTCTATCTTGCCCTGCCTCATGTGTTGAAACTCCAGTGAAATATTTCCCTAAAATATTCTAATATATAGAAAAGTGTAAAATCCATAAAATTGAAATAAAAAAGTGTAAAAAGAAAATTATTCCAAAAAATATAAAAACTTCCAAAGTTTGGCCAGATAATGGTCTTTGCCCCTAAATTTCTATGTGAAAGTGTAGAGGGCACGGTTGGAAGTATAATTTGGGCATTATGAGTTCCATTGGGCTTTGTACTGGAAGACCTTTTCATCTTGTGCCAACAACACGTGGGCAGTGGGCTGAGCCCAATGCTCTATTGAATGTCTACTCTATCAGTTAAAACTCGCATTGTAACTATATATATACTTACATATATATAATTAAAAAAATATTTTTGTTTCTGTATGCACTAGAAGATAATGGATAATACATATATTTTTGAGTTGAACCATTTAATATACATATTTTATGTATCACATATTATACTTGACGAATGATACTTTATATTTGACAAAAAAATATATTTTTATTTGAAATTTAAAAATTTATTAAATGATTATAATTATTAATTGGATATTATACAATTAAAATACACAAACTTTGATAATTTATCAAAATATTAATTGTTGTCAACTAGTGACTCATAAAAAATATATTTTTCATAATTTAAATGAAAGTATAAGCAATATACCTTATAAAATAAAACAAAAAATAAGTCATCTTTTTACGTGTACGAATTCGTGTATTTCCCATCCCTGTATTTTTAACCAAATTTTTCACTTTAACTTTAAAAAAAATCGCAATATACCCATACGTATTAAATCCCGAGTTTTCACCATCGCATATTTAACTAACTAGGCACGTCTATGCTCAAAGTTGAAATTTTCAAATTAGTATATTTCCGAAATGAAAACTGAGCCTAGCGGTCCTCGCCGTGGCCGTTCGACTCTTGCAACATGGTGTTCTATTTAATATCTTAGTTCATGTGTACTCATCTGCATGATAATCAATAAGTGTATACAATATTTTTTTATAAATACTAACTTAACATGAAATATACAAGTTTATCGTGTGAGTGAGCGTGTTGTAGAGTACGAAATGAAATATGTTTTTAAATAAACTAATTTCAAATGATGTAAATTCAGAGAGGGAACATCATAAGCAAATCAAAATTTCTATGATACAATTGCCTCCTGCACGTAGTCGGGAGTAGAGATAGAATTTTCATTTACTCTCTATAATATAATTCTTTTCCTTTTATTATAAACTCAACCATTCATATGCACATACATCACACACTAATAACTGTAACAAAAGATGTAATAAAATTGCGTTTTCAATAATTCTAAGCCCATCATATGGATCTCGAGGTATTATCGGCAAGAATCAATAGGAACACAAAGTTAAAAAATGTACAGTACAATGCTAAATCCACTCCAATTGTGTTACATTTTTATTGTCCTTCTTTTTGGTAAATTGTATTGCAGTTGAATTAACTAGTGAAATGCATGTCCCAAATTTCCTGTCTGGCCCGCCCTTCGGATCTTTTATTGCAAAAACTGTTGCAATCTTTTATTGCACTTCACATGTGTATAAAAACAATTTTTGAATATAAATTTAATATGAATTATATACACTTGTTAGGCAGATATAACATGCAATATCATTTTACAATAGAAGATCTTGTGTGCTTTGCTCGGGTCACAACAGAAGCTTATGTATTGATTCAGATGATGCCACGTGTATACAGCCACGTGGGTTCCCCCCTCGGATGCTTTCTTCTCCCTCACTAAATGTTAATAGAGGGCCAATAAAATACTCTGCCTTTGAGGGAGCGCAGGTGCGCCCCGACAAATTTGGAATGCAGCAGCAGTAGGTCAATTATTTTATCAATTACTCTTTTTTGCAATCTTTTTCTTTTTTCTTTTTCATTTTGTGATTAGAGTTTAGTGTTCCATTTGGTAATAATACATGATTTTACCGTAATTTCATCTTGTAACAATATAATATTCATTGTTAAACACTTACTTAAGTGAGTAACAAATTGAGTGTTCTATTTCTTGGTGATATATGCTCTCTTATAAACTATTTTTTTTTCTCTTAGAAAAGGTCATTGTGCGTAATGATTCGAATTACTACTTTTCAACAACTATTTTAGGCCAAAATAGTACATGTACCGATTATAATGACTCGAGTTGTTTTTGATGCGCTACAAATGACGACATTGAGCTAACTAGCTACTGTTTCTATTATTTGTTTGTAAGACGATGATTAAGTATATCATTAAATCATATTTGAGTTGTTACTTCATCTATTCTTAAATTATTGTTCCATGACAATATCAAAGCCAACCTATTTAGACCATCTCCGACCCACTTTATATTTGAGTTGAAATTGATATAAATGGTGTGGGCTGACATTCTAATCCACACCATTTTTAACATCAAAATTGGTGCAATTGTGATGTTGGACGCTATACTTGGCGTAAAACTTCACTTTTGCACCAAATTTGGTGCAAGTCCTCTTTTTCTTTATTTAGTTGCATTTTAATCTTTGTATTATTTTTCTTTTGCAATTTAGTCCTTAAAACTTTATGAGGTTATAATTATGTCCAGCAAATGTTATTTTTATTCAATTATATATGATTTCACTTTAAATTTAACAATAAATAAAAATATGTATTAAGAACTTGTACAAAATGCATATTTCATAAATTAAAAAAACTGAAATATTTATATAAACATAGGTTAATATTAAAAATTATACTATTCTAATACAAAATAACTAATATAATAAGACATTGAAAAATTGGACAAATAATAACAACTTAATATTCTGGCATATCACTTTCTTCTCCACCAATATTATTAAAATATTGGCCAAAAATGTTAGATGAATGTTGAAATAATTTTATGAAATACCAAATAGATTTCAACTAAGTTTTAATTATTTATTATTATTAAATAATAAAATGTATGTTAATTGTGAATTTTATTATTTAATACCATGAAGTAACAAATTTTTTTTTTTAAAATGGATGAATATGTAAAAGAACTTGAAGTTTGTGTGTTATTTGTGAAATAGAGACAATAACATAATATAAAATGTAGCAAATAATATTTTAGAGAATATTCTTCTTGGTGTTAAAATTAGAGTTATGGGTTGGAGTAAATTTACTGTATAATATTAAAATGGTGCAAAAGTGGCACCATTTTTTTGTCTATGGTTTGGAGATGCTCATAATGTAGAACTAAATTATTCATTGATTTTTTGGTAACTTTCATTTTGTGAAGATTTTAAATCTAACACGTTATCTATGTTTTCTGATATTGTTTGATTATATATATATATTTAGAATATTAACACCAATATTCTAGAGTAGTATAAATTAGAGAAGTACAATGAAAAATTGTATATTGAAATACAAATCCTCAGTAAATGCTTGCTTATAGTATGTACATCTACTAAGTACCTTTTATTTGTGGATATTTCATTATTATCAAAATTAAATAATGTTAATTTTAAGTATTTGTTGGACAAAATTGTTTTATTGGATTCCAATTTGAATAAACCAATTTGGAGACGAATTATTAAATGCTTCACATGTTAAACATTCATGGTCAATTTACGGAAAATTCTATGCCACACCGGTACCAATGATCCCGGTGTGGCATATACCCCCCTATTGGGGGATCCAATGGTATATGCTACATCGAGACCATTGGTACCGGTGTGGCATAGAATGGTCCGTCAATTTACATACCATAGAGAGTGTTTTCTTCTTAAGAAAGCTCTTAATAAAATGAAATATTTTTTTAAGAAACATCTTTTTACAAAAGTATATTCCTTAATTCATTTTAGAAGGATAATTGACAAAAAAAATTGTGTTTCGGATTCAACTTGAAATCACGTTATTTATTATGTCAAAAGAATATGATAAACAATATTAACAATTTAACATGTCACAAAATTACTGAAAAATTGGCCCCTTCACTAAGCCAATAAAACGTCAGCGGTCCAAATCCAATTACCATAGAACTATGACTTACAAATTCTCATAAAATTGACCTCATACAGTATCATATATATATTGTACGTATATTTGATACGAATACTTAATGCTTTGTTTGGACCATTTTCGAAGTGTCCGAAAATGAAAAGAAAAGAGGAAATTTTGAATACCGTATTCAATATAAAATTTGAAATATTCGACACGTCTTGGATACTAAAGTATTTTTAATAATATACAGTACTTTTTGAGTTAAAATAAAAAAAAAAATTTTTTTTGGTCTTTTGTTAAAACATAAAATATAAAAGTTCAACAAATACAAAAAAATTTATAAAACCAGACCAAATTTTATTTTTCAATAAATCTATTGAATTAGTTTTATTATTTTATTATTATACTTGTATATACATATATGTATTCTCGTGTATTGTATTCTAAAATTTTCAGATTTTTTGATATATCCGTGTCGATGCATCGTAGCCATAGAACCTAATACGGCGTCGTGACAGAGCTTCTCTTTAGTAAACAAAATCTAAGCTGTGGTCTGATCTTTTGATGTAATAGCCTAGTAGGAGACGTTGACCGTACAATCTACGCTCAGACACGTATATATATATACACATACGTATAGTCTTTTCAGTTCTCCCCACCCCCAGCTCTCACCCACTGTCTGAAAAGAGATCGAAAGTCCCCCACCTCACCCCCCTCCTCCCCACCCCCATCCCCACCCCCAATCTACAAACCCCTCTCTCACACACACAAACATACAGCTTCACACACGAAACACTGTTAATCATGAATCATAATCTGCATGTAATGGAAGATGCTTAACAATCAAAACAATGAAGATAACCGTTGAAAGAAGTAGTGCCCAACAAATCCGGCATCCAAAACTAACTTCAAGCCCTTCATCACCATCAGATCTTCCTCAGAAACACACTTTTCCACGTAAGCCTCCTCGCCGGAAAACCAAGACTTCCGGCGTCGGAGCCCGAGTTAAGAGGGAATCTTCTAAACGTGGCAGCCGCCCGGAGACCCCTTTACTCAGATGGAAGTTTGGCGAGAGCAATTCACTGGTGGAGGAGAAACCGTCCGGTGAAGTTGGACGGAGAAGTGGCCGGAAAGTTAGGGCTGCGGTCTCCGCCAGGAAGCTCGGCGCAGCACTGTGGCCGCTGCATTTGCCGGAGTTTCACACTAATGGTGGCCAAATTAGGTTAGGGCTTCAGGTACTGTTTTTATCTCACGGACTGTGTGTGTATATATATATATATATTTATATATTTAAGCTTGTCTATATAATTACATTTTTCAGCATGCATCCAAAAAAATATATGTTAATTAAATTCATACCAGTTCTTAATTGTATCTGGTACTGTCATCTAAGCAATAATAATTGCATTATGATTAGTTGAATCCAATGTATTATTTCCCTACATAATTTTGTTTTTTTTCAAAGATAGGTACACTTTGGGAATTAAAATTGATTCCTTCATTTAAACTTATCGGTCCAATGGAGGAGAAGAAGAAGCACTAGGGTTCTACTATTTTGAATTTGCTTTCTTAAATCATTTATTTGAAGTGCGTGATAATGGAACATAGGGGACCATTTTCTTTTTTCCCTTTTGTGTCATACTTTTACATCTTGTGCTATTAGGTATATGGTATGAGACGCCATTAAAGGCTGGTTTTAGCAAGTTTCAAGGAATTAATTAACCTTCATTCTTCATTTTTTTCTCTTTGGTTTTAACCCTACAGCCTGGAGGTGACCATTTCGGAGGGCCGATTCATTGTCCTCATGTAGACAGGATTCATAGTTCTTCCAGGAAAGATGTCACTGATAGCCCACGTTCCGTATCTGGTCCAAAAAATGGGCTTCTTCATAAGGTATAAAATGTCTTCATTGTGTTAGTTTTTCTATTTTGATTGAAGTGTTCTGTTTTTCCTCGTTATTAACATCTAACAACCGTCTGATTTGTTTCGTTCTTGAATTGGCGTCCTACGCTTTGCAGTTTGAGCCATCATTTCAATTTTCAAACTCTGCAATGGAGGGGGCGACAAAATGGGATCCTATTGGTTGGAAAGTATCAGATGAACCGAAGCAAACATTTGGCCAGCCAAAGGAACTTGATCAACGAGCGAGGGAGAAAATATCTGCCCTTGAGGCAGAGCTTGAACAGGCTAGAGGCAAAATCAATGAACTTGAAAACGATCGACAATCCTCGAAAAAGAAACTTGAGCAATTCTTGCGAAAACTCAGTGAGGAAAGGGCTGCATGGAAGAGTAGAGAACACGAAAAGATTCGTGCAGTTATAGATGATATGAAAGCTGACATGGCCAGAGAGAAGAAAAACCGTCAAAGACTGGAGATTGTCAATTCTAAGCTGCTCAATGAATTGGCTGATGCCAAGTTGTCAGCCAAACGTTATCTTCAGGAATACGAGAGAGAAAGAAAAGCCCGAGAACTTATAGAGGATGTCTGTGATGAACTTGCTAAAGAAATTGGAGAAGATAAGGCTGAAGTCGAAGCACTAAAGAGTGATTCAAATAAAGTGTGGGAAGAAGTTGAAGAAGAGAGGAAGATGTTGCAGATGGCTGAAGTATGGCGTGAAGAACGAGTCCAAATGAAGCTAGTTGATGCAAAAGTGATGCTCGAAGAGAAATATTCACAAATGAACAGAATAATAGAAGATCTCGAGTGTTTTTTAGATTCTAGAACCACAATTCCAGATTTGGAGGAGATGAAGAAAGCAGAGTTGCTTCGCCAGGTGGCGGGATCGGTTAACATGCAAGATATCCGGGAAATGACGTATGAGCCCCCGAATGATATTTTTTCTGTCTTTGAAGATAATTTTGCTGAATCCAATATTCATACGGTTAGTCCTGAAGTGAAACAGCTTAACAAAGACAGTGGTGAGATGCATTCTAATGTGTATATGGATCAGAGTGATGAAGCGGAAGAGGATGGTAGCGAGTGGGAAACTGTGAGCCATCAGGGCTCGAGTTATTCGCCAGATGGAAGCCATCAAAATTTTCGGGTCAGCAATGTTTCTAGAAATGGAGGGGAGGAGACACCGATTATGGAAATTAGTGAAGTGGGCCCGACACAAACTAGGCAGTTGAAAAAGGTGTCATCCATATCTAGGTTGTGGAGATCATACCCTAGCAATGGTGATAATTACAAGATAAGGCTTTCGAATGGACGACTATCCAATGGGGTTACAATGCCTCCGGATTGTGGTTCAGGAAAAGATGGGTATAGTGTGGAAGATTTGGGTGGAGAATGGAGCTCACCCGACTCGGGTAATCCACATATGAATAGAGGGATGAAGGGATGTATTGAATGGCCACGTGGCGCACCAAAGAGTAGTTTGAAGGCGAGGCTTATGGAGGCGAGGATGGATAGTCAAAAGATACAGTTGCGCCAGGTTTTGAAGCAGAAGATTTAGAGATGATAATGAGTTTTACTGAACTTAAAACTCGAGCTGCACCTCTTCTGTCTACTGAATCTACTCAGGTATCGTGATAATTAATCTCGAATATGCACACTGGACAGTAAGTTTGTTCTGTTCCTTGGTTGTCTGTGCTTTTAGAAAACCATGGTAAGAGCTGCATCAGATGGTTTGAAGCATCTAAGGAATCGATGTTGCAGAGGTTCATTGTTCAGACTGATCTTGTAACCCCATCCCCACCGCACCCAAAAATAGAACAGACGGATCATCGTTGATTTTATGAATGAATGTACTATGTAATGTGTTAGTTTTATTCTTATAAATAAAAAAAAAGTGTTAGTTTTATTCAGGAAAAGCCAGTTCGTGATACACCTTGAAACATTAAAATGTGGTCTGTAATCTGGTGTTAATAGTCTCTTCAGCTACCTTGCTCATTCGTAGAGAAGTGCTAATCCCCCTTTTTTTTTTCACCTCGGTCTATTTAAAATGTATATTTATTTATTAAGCTCTGCAACTGAATTGACAACCTGCGTTTAATTTCTGAGAATGTATAAGAAGCTAATCAATATCACTTTATATTGTTGAAGATAACTTTGAACTTTCGTTAAGCAAAATCGAGCTGAAACGCATTATTGTGCGAACATAGCATATTCTAATGGTGGAATGGAATACCCTTGCTCTGACTCAAAAAGCTTATGAGCACTCACCATTTTCCCCACTTAATGTGAATATATAAGTAACATTAACGCCTGCTATCTGTGAAGACTTGTAAGTTCTTACAAGCATAAAATGTTGATCACAGATCCATTCAAAACCGATTAAGCTGTCATTAAATCATCATTATTTCGTGCAAGAGATGAAAACATTGAAAAGGAACAGGTAAATAGTTCTGAATTAGATGGCTCTAGATCATAATTCCAGCTTATGCAGTTAAGCCCTAATCAAAATAGTTGGGCTCAAGATAATGAGGAACTATTGTAGCACAGCTATGCATTCAATTTCAATTCTTGCATCCAATGGCAGTGCTGCAACCTGGTAAGTTGAACGAGCCGGAGCAGGTGCTGGAAAATCTACAATGCAACTTACACCACAGTTAATTGAAAGCACACTTACAGAAGTGGACGTCAAATGACTTTTAGCATTGTTTTTCACCATTCAAAAAAAAGGCACGATTTGCAGCATGAGAGTACTTAATGTTGATATATGTTGACTCTATGATAGATACATGAACATATGGAATTGTTTCAAGAGAAGAAATGGAAATCCTGAACGCGTGATTGGGATTCAAAGCTTTGCATATTAGGAAATTAGCAGAAAGCAATTTCATGAAGTACAAAAGATGCAGCAATGATTGTTTAACAAAAAAAGAAAAAGATGTAGCAATGATTTAGTGAATTGCATAAAATAAAATTGATATGCAGGCTACAAATGTTCCAGGGGAAATGGTTATATTCTTGGGCACCATAGTTAATTCTCTATTTATTTATTTTCTTTCCAAATCCAGAAATATAGGCTGAGTTTGCTTTGGGTTATTTTTTTGGTGAAAATTTTGGTGAAAAAGTTTATTGGAAGTTGTGTATTTTGATGAAAATGTGTTTAGTTTTGTGTTCGATTTTATTTTCAGAAGAGACAAAAGTTACTGTAGCAGTCAAATCATGTAAGTTTTTGTCTGAAAAATTGTGCTTATAATTAGCTAATGATTGAAAAATATAATACAATATAAGTTTTAAATGATTATATTGAAGTTGATGTAACTAGTAGGCACCATAAAATAGAGACAAATAGGGAGACAATATCTGACAATTTTTTTGACCAAAAAAACATAAAGCAAACAAGTTTTGGCCAAAATTGGTTTGAAAACAAAAGCAAACACAGCCTAGTAATTTCTTCATATCGCCAAAAATTACTTCATAACTCATGAATAATATAATTTCAGTTGAGCCTTCAACATGCTTGCATATTGTATATCACACAAGAATAAATTATGCAAACAAGGAAACAATCCTTAAACATAAAATAAATATATCATAATAAACTCTCTTAACTTTGTGTATAGAGACTTTTGAGAAACGTATATGAACTTGAGAAAATGAGCAACCCATGCTATTGGAAGTGATAAATAGAGAACAAGTTGCACATATTATTCTCTTAAGGGTGTGATGCAGTCTATGCAAAGAAATTATGGCGGGGAGGCATTTATAATCGCCAGAATTGCTCATACTAAATAAATAAATGTTCATGGTGAAACAATGACCAAAAGGAAATACTGTGTAAGATAATACTCTTAGTCTTAGTATCATGTTGAATTCTGATAATGAGAACTCACATTTAGCATAGATCTCATTGACTTTCTTGAAGTCTTTCAGATCAGCCAACCTGTAAAGGAACAAAACACGGCGTCAGATGTGAAATTGGAGAATAGTTGAAGTGCTAAAATGTATAAATTTGGTATTTTTTTTCGGTGCTTTCATTTTGTATGTGTCACACACACACACATATGGCGAGAGAGAGAGAGAGAGAGAGAGAGAGAGAGAGAGAGAGAGAGAGAGAGAGAGAGAGAGAGAGAGAGAGAGAGAGATCTCAGGATCACCCACATGATTGTTGTCTTGACAACTGAGGAATAGCTGCCACCGCTTGCTTTAAGTATTTCGCCCATATTCTTAAGTACCTAGTAAATCATGCACGCACAGAGCTTTCTTAGTCATCTATCCTACACATATATGATATAACATAGACGGTATTCGGATAAATATATTTTGTAGTCAGACGCCATATAAGATGTTTAAAACTAATATGATATTGTAGCGTGTTTGTTAAATAATTGAAATGAGGTTCTTATCAGCTCCAGAACTAAGATATTAGGAAAGCCTATGTGCTATTTCTTTCTATGGAACTTATGAGAAAGCGTAATTAAGATGATAGAATATTGCAGCACAGATGGACGACATTTCTTGCTGAGACCTTACTTAAGTAGCCTTAAAGCTTCTTAACATATCTAGAATGGTTTATCTATCAACCACTAGCTTTTTCACCAGAAGCTTTCATAAGCTCCATAATGACGCAGAGGTGATTGACAATAAAAGCTGATATTGCTCGAAGAAGATTTAAACAGTAATATTTTGACTATGCTTGATAGTGATCCATAGACAAGACTCAAGAATGACATGTTAAATAAAATAAATTAATGACTTAATGATGATGCCCTTCAAAGATCAATACAAAAACACATGAATACAAACGAGCAATTTTGATGCCTTTTCTGTCCCTTTTCTCTTTTCAGCCCCATCTTCTCAAAGGAAATTACTAGTACAAGCAGCAATTTGATACATGGCAGAAGAGAACTGGAAACAAATATTCTTTTCGTTCAGTCATGTAGCAGTCAAGTCCAACAACAAATGGATGCTTGAGTTAACTAAGGGAGAAAACAGAAAACAGTTTAGTAGTAAAATGACCATAGAAGTTATCCTTTGCTTTCAAAATAGTAGAATGGCAAATATACACCCCTTACAGAATCCAAGATAGAACTAAGGACCTTTGTAAATTTTATTTTGAAACATCCATTGTTCTAATTTAAACTACATTACTTGCTCAAGCATCCACATGTTAGGAAAATATAAGTGCACACTATCTTTCTCTTAAAAGAATTCTTCATGAAAAAGAACAATATTAAATATAGCGGCATACCTGTTCAGTTTGATCCTCTACACTATCTGATACAAACTTTCCAGTCTGCGATTGGACAAGAAAAAACAATTTACTACTACCATCTCATATATTCATTACATGCAAAAGTCAAATGATTATATGACCATCTAGTGATGCCACAAACCTCGGGAACAAGTCCAAGAACCCCAGACATGAAAAGCATGTTATTTGCTTTGATTGCTTGGGAATATGGCCCTAAAGCTGCCGGAGCCTTTTCTGTCTGAACGGCTTCCTTTGTACCTAGATTCAATAACACATTGACACCACTATGACCATTGTGCATTACTTACCATCTTAAGTATTAGTATGGTGAAAGAATAACCCATGCTCAAGAAATTCTCATTTGTGATTAAAGCCAAAATCAATTCAAATTCAGAAGTATGATAAAACAAGCATAATCCACAATTTTTATTCAGCGTAATAGCGGCTGAATCTCATCAAATGAAAAGGCCCAGTCACATTTGCAGGATCTTCTTCCGAGAAGAATACATAATTGAATGCTAAAATCTAGGGCCATGTTTGCTTGTGTTTTCGATAAGCTTTGTCTATTTTCATTTTCATCTGAAAATAAAACACACATTTTACACTATTTTTAGCTGAAAATACTGTCATTTTTGTTATGACTCTACATTCCCAACATATTTCAATTATTTTTTCAAAATTACATTTCACGTCACTTCTGTTTTATCACTTTTCTCTCTCCTCTTCTATCATCTTTCTTTAACCATTCTCTCTCATCTTCTACCATCTACTCATTACTTTTTCAATCATTTCACACATCAACAATCACCAATTCTAACAATTTTCAAAAAACACAACCAAACACACCTACTTTTTTCACGAAAATTAAAAAAAAAAAACTTCATTCTCCCATGCATTTTTGAAAATCAAGGTTGAAAATGAATTGGAAACACATCCAAACAAAGCCCACAATAATCGCGAAATAAGTAAAATCAATGCATCAATCGAGTGCAATCCAATACTTACCACGCCGGGGCAAACAGTCTAACAAAACGCATTTAACGGCTCCGTTTAGAAGTCCTACGAACTTTAAGAGAAAAGCACAACCGATCGTGCATAAAGTACAACTTTTCAATCCAGCATTTCAGCCGGATATGACCTAGGGTTTCCACGACTAACAAAACACCGTGCGAATCAAATTAAAGCAGAAATGCTTGCTGCGCGTACTTCTATTAGTGTGTGTAATTGGAAGGGGACTCACCGGAAGTGGCATCAGTAGAGATGCCTAAAGAAGCGAACGGCGGCGATCGAGCTGAGCGGCGGAGGTTAGCGCCGGCCAAGGATGCGCAGCTGACGCCCACGGCTAATGGCGCCCGTGTGCGAAGTGCGCTGACGTCGATTGCCGGCACATGGAAGCTCCTCGCGGCGGCGTACCACGTCATCATCAGTCTTCTTTGTCTTCGCGATTGCTTTTCTGTGATTCTGCCTGTGCAGTAACAACCAGTCCACTGCTATTCACACTCCATATATTTGGGCCTAGGCCCGTTTAGATCTTGGGCTTTGAAGGATAGAGTCCATTGTGAAAAAATTGGACCTGTCTAACATGGGCCGAGATTCAGAACTATAAGGACATATTTGACCCTGTCGAGTTCATGTTAAGGAAAGCAAAAGAAATTAGAATCTTGGAAAGATGACCCAAGACTTGTTAGTTTAGTGGTATTCACCTCCCACATTATGTGAGAGGTTTTGGGTTCGAATCCAGTCTGCTACAGGTTGCGGCTCTTCCCTCTTTTATGAAGTTAGATAGAGTCTTTATGACTCGAGATTATGACTATCAACCCGAGTTTGTCGAGCTAGATATTTAGGGTATCCCCTCTGTCTTGAATTTAATTTAAAAAAGAAAAGATAAATAAAAAAGACACAAGTAAAGTGGCAAATTGATGATAGACCGAGTTTGATCAAGTTCAGTTAACTATAAGCGGAGTGTTGTTATACTTATGATGTATTTGATTCTTCTATTTAAAGTGTATATAAAGCACGCGATAAATATCATTTGTTAATTAACATAGTTGTCAATTATTGTTGGCTCAGCGTTGATCGAACTCGTCATCCATATAATTTTTTATCAATATGTAAAGTTTGAAATATTAAAGTGCTTGGTAGGACTTAGGAGGGATTTAACTAGAGGTGGCAAACAGGTTGATCGTGTCGGAGTTGGGTCATTTCCAAAATGAGCCGGCTTGTCTCGAGTTTGGCGAGGTTGTATAAGAAACCCAAGGTATACCTCCAAATGGAACCTAAAAGTTACAAAACTTAAATGTAGCAAAAGCAAAAGGTAATTAGACTTTTAGACATTTTTCTACAAAGATAAATTTAAAGATAACTATTCAATTTGGAACCAATAGACCCAAAACGAAATTCTTAGAAATCAACTCAACCCAAAACTAGTTGAGTTACGGTGGAACCATGATTTGAGAATCATTTTCCCACCTCTGGATTTAACATTGTTTCCGTTCCGACACCTATGGTTAAAAACCAAAAGCATTTAATAAACATATATATATATATATATATATATATATATAAAATTTACTGATATATTCGAACATATATATAATGTAATTGTTATATTTTTAATTTTAACTCTGACACAAATTTAATTTAAGGTAGGGTAAATGCTTTTGTATGAAACCCGTTCTCCACGACATCATTGCTACCAAAAGGAGATGAATGAAGTTAATGTGGAAGTTGAGGCGATTTTTTTCTTTACCAACAAACATCAATTGGTTACAAACATAAATTAGATGGGATCCACGAAGATACATGAAGAATCTGAGAAATTTATCATTCCAAGTATAGTCAATTTAAGTTACTGACAACCATTCAAATATCTGTAGCTGAAGCCAACTACCTCTCCAATTCTCGTACACTTCAGGAGAACAATGTGGCTGAGAACATAAATGATGTTAAAGCCTTGCACAAAATTTCACAAATTAACGAGTCATCTAGGGAGTCTAAAAACACAACCATTCTTAAAGTAAAAACCTAAACGAGATCCACTATACACGAACAGATGTGATTATATCATGATTTCAAATCTCAAAACTCCCTAAAAATCAATCAGCCTCGAAGTGTTGGTCGAAATGGATAAAAGGATGTATGTGCATTGTGCAAGCACTGGTGGCACCAAATACTGATTTGGTTTAATGAGGATGAGGATTGGATAGAAGAGTTAAAAGAAAAACTTTATAAACATAAAGTTGTTTCATACATAGGAGATGTCTCCTATCTTTATGGACATATACTTGTTACAAGTTCATCTATACGATGCAGGTGGGTTGGATATTTTTTTTCCCCCTTCATTCAGATGGCCCAATTCATGAAAGAATCGATGCTTGCACCGACTCTTGCTTATGTTCTGCTTTCAGAATGGTTCTTACAGATGCTTTTCACGTTTTTCCTCTTAGAAATGCCATCAAACATCTTTTCTACATATTGGGCAGGTTCCTTGCCGGGTGAGCCAAACATCTATGCAATGCAGGTGGAAGAAATGTCTACAACTTGGCAGCAACCTTGTAGATTCTCCATCCTTCAAATCCTAGCATCAGACAGAGCAAAAATTTGTTCAAGGAAAATGGATGTATAATGTCCTTTCACCAATGAGACTAACGGTTATAAACGGGCCATGAAATCCACATGAGGGTACAAAGCTCAGACACAACCACTAAATCACACCACTCCTCATTAATGTCTCATTCCACCACTGTATTGTTTATCCTCTATTCCGAAATAAATGGTTCATCTTGTATTCCGTGCCATATATGCACGAAACTATATATTTAAGTAAACATTTTATACACTTGATGCGCATGATATGTGATACAAGATGTAATACAAACTTAGGATAGACGATCTGAACTGTCACAATTTCATCTATGTGTTTAATTCATTAAAAAATTTTAGGTGCATTAGTAAATGGATTTCTATTATGCATTTATATTCTTTGACCCACAGCATCAATGATATTGTACTTTTATGAGTCATCTTGAAAATTCTTACTTCAAAATGAACATTCATGAAATCCCCAAGGAAAAAGGAATGGGACCATTTACTCGTTACAAGAAGTATTTCTTTAGAATTTTCAGTTATTAATTTTCTGTTAATTGATTATTCTGAGAGCTACCTGTAAGCAAATGGCACAACTAGTATCGTAACATGATGCAGTAGTGTCTATATCACTGTGAAACTCAAAAATTGGCAACTCCTGGATTGTATCTTGAGATAATCCCCTGATGGTATTGACCTCAAAAATGTCCGAGATTTCCCTCAAACTAGTCTCCATTGTACTAATCTGATACAAATGAAGGTTATTATTAATAAACAAATAAAGTTAGTTCAGCTGCTCACCTAACAAACTAAAGAGTTGAAAGATTAAGTCATCCTGCTATAATGAAACCACGGGGAATTAATTAATCACTTACCTGCCACTGATAAGCTTTTAGCACTGCAGGGCTCACCCATTCCATAAATATCTTCCCGTTTACCAGACTACATATTAGAGCAAACTGGAAAAAAAAACCATCCGGTTAAACGAGAAGGTTCTGATCATATGAACCAAACTTTTCTAACTAAATAACAATTTATCTGTTTCTAGTTAAGACAATCATTTTGATTGTTTCACTTTCGTGAATCCTAATAAGCTCATATATAAATCATCCTTACCCTCGTTCAATGATGGAGCACGAATTCTTAGTCTTGGAGCACAACATTGATATTTTCATTTACATGAGACAGCAATTTAGGAATTTGGAAAGGGATAAAGCTTCAAAATTCATTTAAGTTATACATAAGACTTGAGATAATGATAGTGATAGACAAGTGAGAGGGGGTGACAGTCACATTCAGGGCCACTAATCTACTGCTTCGTAAGAGAGAGTGACTGGCTAAAAGTCAGAGGCACCGTAATGCTAATAACCAAAGTTTTTTCATCAAATTATGGCTTATAACTCAAAACTCATCTCATTGCTAGTGGCTTTTTTGTGGAGCTCTTAGAGGCTTTATTTGGGGCTAGATATTTCATAAAATGCTATTTTACGAAGTAATTCTATTGTGGATCGACGCTCCCGTCCACTAATTACCATCGAATTACAGGCTGGATGGTTTTGACCATCCAAATCCTCTCCATACGACGGTAATGGAGGATCCGGGATTGTTTCACCACGTGCATCCAAGAATTGCACATTCAACCGCGACACAAATGGCAGAGTGTAGGTGGTCATTTAATCATGACAGCGACATAGTATTAAACCCGGCATGCCATTGGGTTGAATTACATGCAAATACATAAATCACCTTGGAAAATGGCTCTCCATTTGCAATGAGTTCCATTAATTGTACGCCTGTGATGGCCCCTGTTACTGCCCCAACACCGACCCCACGCAGCAGACCAGTTTCTGTTGTCTGCCCTTTTAGGGCTCCACTAATTACTCCTATAATGGCTCCACCTACATAAAATCCCCATACAATTAAAAAAAAAAAGTACAATAGATTACGAATTAAGGTGAGCAATTAACACATTTAATTGCAGCTGTCTCGGAGAAAAGGTTCTAAGACGTGAAATTTCTTCTCTAAAGTGATTAATTTTTTTTTTTGTCTGAACCAAGGGTGTGCACCGCCTGCAGTGACTACACCCTTTCGTCACAGGAGCATGTGCTCCATTCCCATGAGCTAGGATCGAACTCCCTACCTCATGGTTAAGGGAGGAGGCGAGCCACCACACCACACCTCGTGGTTTAAAATGATCAAATTGACCGGAATTTCATCAAACAGGTGGTGTGCATATCCAACAACTCGTTGCAATCCCACCCACAAAAAACAGTTTAAGCAAGAAACAAAAACACGCAGTAGTGCGTGCGACTAAAAACGCGCAAAACCCACAAAAATTAAAGAACAAAATCAAGTGAATTAGGGTCCAATTGACATACCTAGAGCAAAAAAGCATGTAAGTAGAGCGATAGCGAACTGCTTGAGCAGCTTGAAGACGAGGTGAGATTGAGAACCGACCGAAGACGAAATAGCGGCAACCCACATCTTGATTTGTTGGCAAGAGATCAACATGTCTGTATATAATTCAGCGATTGTGTGTTTGAGTGTAGAATGATTATGATAAACCCCTCTTTAAATTCAGGGAAATATCTACAGAAAAATTATGATGATATCTGTGAACAAAGTGTGAGCGTATTTATATATATATATATATATATAGAAGAGGAGAGGAGCGCCAGAAGAGATGAGCATTAAAGGTGATTGGGAGCTCATTGAGCTACCTCACACGTGCCGCTGCATGCACAGTGACCCTCATTTCCATTTTATTTAATTTTGTGACAAAATATCCAACTTCATTTTTAATTTATTTATGTTATTAATATTCGAATGTCAATGAACTCGAATTCAGTCTTATTATAGCATTATTATATTATAATAAGTAAGGGAAAATTTCTAAAAACCCTTTTAAATAAACTTTTATATTAAGCAAATTCATCAAAATATTTTTTCGATGTCAAAAATTCATTCTACAAACTTTCATTCCAAACAACTCAAAAGTTATGATTAACAAGAAAAAATAATTTTTTTAGTCCGTTAACTTGGTCTCCTTAGGGTTTTAGTCTTTTAAGTTGACGTGTTTCAAAATTGGTCCGTTATCTTCTAACTTTTTGTAATTTTAGTCCTTAAAAAATTGGTTAATTTAGTCTATCGATTTAGTCAGTAACATAGTCAATTGATAAAAATTGGGAAATCTGATTAGGAAGATTTTCACTGCAATTTTAAGTTTTGAAATGCGTAAAGTTATCTTTTTCATACAATAAAGGTTTTGTGGATTTGTGCTTTTTAGATTCTAATTGATGATATCTAATAATAATGTGTGATGGTGGTATTGATGGGTATCGATTGACTAAATTTATCAATTTTTTAAGCACAAAAGGACTAGAATTACAAAAAGTCAAAACATAACGGACCAATTTTGCAACACGTCAACTTAAAGGACTAAAATGCAAAGGAGGCCAAATTAACGGACTAAAAAATAATCTTTCTTGATTAACAACATTTGGGACTATATTACCCTTCATTTCTGAAATTAAGGAATGATTAATTTATTTCTTTTATCGAAATCCTTTTTTTTTTGGTTTTTCAAATTAATAAATTTTATAGTATCAATTTTTTTTAAATATTTTATATAATCTATTTTTTGATGTCTTTATATGGTGTCAATCTAAAAACACATTTTTTTGTTTTTAAAATAATCTAAAATTTTAAAATTAAAATCATAATTAATATCAGTTACCAAATATAAAAGTTTTAAATTATTAAAATTCTATACAAAATTATAATTAATTAATTTTTAGTTTAAAAGGCTAATAGCGATTATGTCCATGAATTATTAACCCAAATGTTGGGTTTTTTTGAATGAAAAGATGATGAAATGGGCTTTTTAAATTGAAAAATATTATCATGACTTTTTTTGATATAAAATTTATTTAGGGAGTTATTAATAATTTTCCCTAAAAATAAATCAGCCTTATACAGCCTGATAATTTATTTACGATTATTTTCTTATTTAATTGCACATTTAATTTTTTTCCCCTTTAAACATCAAAATCCCTGCAGATTCAACATGTTGACGCCTTGTTTGTTTATGGTTTCAAATTTCATTTTCAATTTCTTGGATCACAAAATTCTCAAAAATCATAACATTATGTTTATGTTTTCAAATCTCATTTTTAATATCCTAGATCACAAAATCCTAAATAATCATAACACAAACTATTTTATCTAAATTTACCTTTTTTCAACTCTACTTTTTTAATCCCCTATATAACTACATGAATCATTTCATACAATTATCAATCAAAATCATTTACTCCAATCATTATCTCTCTTTCTTTTTCATACTTTACAATTTTTAATTTATATTTTTTTATTTTTTTATTCACATAATCATAATATAAATAATTAACTCAATCATTCAACACATCCTACATCAACCTTTTATCATTGATTGACATATTTTACAAATTTCAACCATTTTTAAAAAATATAAACAAACACAATACATATCACATCATTTTCACATGAATTTCCATAGTACGCATTTCTCGAGAAATTTTCAAAACTCTAACTCAAAAATATAAACAAACAAAGCCTTATTTTCATCTAAATTTACCTTTTTTCAACTTAACTTTCTCAATCCCCTACCTATCTTTTTTTTTGGTTTCATATAACTACCTATCACTCATTATATTTATCATTTTATACAATTATCAATCAAAATTATTATCCCAATCATTATTTCTCTTTCATTTTCATTTTTTTTTTTTGGTTTTTCAAATTAATACATAACATCGACAAAACCAAGTGCCGTAGCCGGAACACTGCTTATCTGTGGGCTGCTGACTTGGAAATCAGCAGGTTGCTTAAATGCTTTACCATATATATGGGCCTCCAACTGACATTTATTGTGCAAATTATACATATAGAGAGAGAGAGAGGTACGTTCCATCAAACATTAAATTTTAAAATATATTTAGGAAATAACACAAGTTTTAAATTCTCATGAAATAACAATAGAAATATTGTCGACGCTTTGTTTAGGTCTCGTTTGATCTAAGTTCTAACTCTTATTTCCATTTTTCAAAATAATATCTATGTTCATTTTATTTCATTTTATAAAAAGTTTACACTAGAAGAAAATATGAAATAGACTGCACCTAACAATGTAATTAGCAATAATTGAAGCACTAAATCAATCAAATTTATTCAAGATAATAAATTCCAAGGACTATCCTTGAAAGAAAAAAAAAAAAAAAAAGAAGAAGAAAGGACTATCAAGAGAACTCTCGTATAAAAAGTAATCAATACTCTCATTTCCAGGGAAAAAATAAAAAAAACACCTAATACACATATAGAGAACATACTAGGAAGAATAGGTTTTGTTTTAGTTATAAGTTATAACTTATAAAAGAATATTTAGTCCAAAAAATGTGATAAAATTTCGCTTGCAATTCCTTTTCCTCGACGTGATAGTTTTAGTCACGGTCTTAAATAGAACGTTACATAAAGCTATTGCCCGAAACTTACTAATTGAGGCCGGAGATTGCTCTTTCGGAATAAGACAGATAAACGAATTTCCAACTCCTTCATTGAACCATCCATTATAAAACGCAGCAGTGACAAAGTTGCACACCGAATCGCCGACATGGTCGCTTTCTTTATCTATTCTTGTAATAAACAATTTCCTTTTACATTATATTAATAAAAGACATTTCTTCATCTTATGTTTATATTGTTTATAAATTATAACTGTATGATGAAATCCCTAGAATTCATACATAGCTATGGGATTTGATACCTCATTGGATGAATATCATAAAATAAGTCTCTAAGGCTGTGATTTCTAAATACCGTCAAAGTCATAAAATTATCAAGATGGGATATTGATAATTCTGATAGACTTGTACCTATAATGCACACTCTTAATTAGAGAATGTCTCGTTTTATAGACATTAGTGTAGTTGACACAAATGTACATATGTGGGTGCTTGTTGAGAACAAGTTCACCGATTACCCTGACTGAAACTTCCTAAATTGGAATTATTTCTATATATGTCGAATTAGGAGTTTCTTAATCATGATAGTGTAAGATTAATTCTTTGACTTGAGTCATCACAGTAATCTTGTTTATTGACTCATTGCACTTTGACTCTTGTGCCAGTTTTTTTACAAGGACACATATGGACTGGTGATTGGGTGTAGTGATTCGTATATGGAAGTTGGTGTTGACAACAAATGATCCATCACTTGTCTAGATGAACAAGTGAATTTTCTATAATATTTTAAGTGATTTGACTGAGTTAGTCCTTGGCCAAGGCAATTAAGTAATTAATTAAGAAATGAGTTTCTTGAATTAATTAATCACTAGTCAAACACACTTGAATTATTAAGATTGAATTTACAAGGATCTCGACCAATAAAATTCCTCGATTCTTAATTCAATTGGAAAATTAGTTGATGGAAGAATCTCACTTGCATGGAATGCGCGGTTGGAAAGATTCACTTTGAATCGCCTACATCTAGGTTTTCAAGATAAGTAGCAAGAAACTTTTCTTTAATTTATGGGTATCGTATATTTAATGAAGATTAAATAATAAGATGGTTAATTAAAAGTGTTTAATTAATTGAGATAATTTAATTGTCCAAATTAAATCATAAAGGTTATGAACTCATTACTAGTATGTTGGTGAACCTAAAGGGTCACACATAATACTCGGACAAATTCATTTCTTAACTAAGGGAATTTAATTCAAAGTAATTGAATTAATAATAGATTAATTAATTAAAACTTTTATTTATTCAAGTGTTGGATAAATAAATTAATTAAGTTGATGAGATCAATTTAATTAAACTTAAGTCTAGAAAGCATTTAATTAATTGGAAGTGAATTCAAAGTAATTGAATTAATATATAAATTAATTAGATTAATTAATTAAGACTTTTATTTATTCAAGTGTTGGATAAATAAATTAATTAAGTTGATGAGATCAATTTAATTAAACTTAAGTCTAGAAAGCATTTAATTAATTGGAAGTGACTTTTAATTAATCTAGTATGGTGGATTAATTATTAAGAGGCTATTTTATTAAGCCTTGGTCTAAAATTGGTGGAGGAAAATAATTAAAGAGTTTGATTAATTTTCTTTTAGAAGGAAATAAGATTTCTTAGAGAGAAAGAAAACTACTTAAAATAGAATAGTTCTATTTGAGAATTAATTAGTTTTCTATTCCTACATGGAAAAGATTTAATGTAGAAGAGTTCTACATGGGAAAGAATTGCAAGAACCATATCCTATATATAGGACATGTAGATAACGAAATTTTCATAGCTTCACAAGCCAAAAATTTTCGTTCCTCTAGCATAGAAAATCGTTTCTCTCTCTCTACGTACAAGTTCTTGAGTTTTTGATTATTTATCAAAATCTTGAATTCAAGAATTCTTCCAAAATACTTAGAGAATTAATTATTTGCTTTCACCTTAGTCCCATACACTATTTCTTAGAGTTAGAATAAACGTTTATAGATCAACCTAGCTAAAGATTATAAACGAGTGGGTATCCGGGGTGTCGATCAACTTTAGAGGAGAAACACTTGGTCTCTGAGTGAATCAAGAATCCGATCAAAGGCATTTTTTGTGGATGAATTCGAAAGCTTCATCAAAAGGAAAAACGAATGAGTTGATTCAAGGAACGAGGAGCAAGGTAGGGAGCTTATACGTTAAGGAAGAAGAAACTCTTCGATTTTTGCGAAAAATCGAATAAAGTAAGATCTTCTTTATTTAAATTTTAAATAACTAGTTTAGAGATGCGCAAGCCTATGATACGTGATACGCCCGTAGGATTAATAAACTCGCATGTTTAAATCCTAAAAACTAAAATTTTAAATTTTCGCTGTGCTTAGTCGGACTATATGTATATTTCCCTACACTTTAATCCTATCCCTTTCAGTTTCCTATAAGTCACCAATCTTCAAAGTGTCCACCTTGTTCCTTCTCCGTCTCACAATGGTCGTGGCATGAAAGAATTTGGTGTTGCCATCACCATGAGTCAACCATTTAACACTCGAATTTTGGTACCAATGCATTTCCTCTTGACGAATGATAGTGTTAAATTCACCAAGAAGATCCTTTTCAAGATTTTGGAGATAGTTGTTCTCACGGTCCGCAAGTTTCCTTTGGATTCCCACGATTCTAGCCAAAATTTCACGCTTACGAGCAAAGATATTTTTGAATGTCGTCTTGTTCCAAGAGCGCATTATATTTGGTAGTTTGGCCACCGCTTCCTCCACCGAGTCAGAGCTACCCCAAACGCCTTTAATAACATCATCACACGAGGGGTGGGTTGTCTATGCTAATTCAAAACAAAAAGGATGGTCTTTTAGTGGAGGGGACGGGATTCCGAGACAACACGTAAGAATCGGATGATGGTCCGAATGAGTTCTTGGTAAATGAAGAACCGTTCCCTCAGGGTAGAGAGTGCGTCAAGCCTCATTTGCAAGAGATCGGTCTAACCTTTCTCGAATAGTAATCCGTCCCTCACCAGTTCTACACCACGTATATTTAGGCCCTTGAATACCCAAGTCTATAAGGTTGCATATTCGTTGATCATCTCATTGAACTGGGATAAACGATTAGGGTTAGGAGTCGAACCACCCCTTATCTCATTGGTGCTTGCAATTTCATTGAAGTCTCCAGTCACGAGCCACTGAGTAGGGTACTGTTAAATTATTGACTCCAAGTTTATCCAAAGATCTTCATGCATTCTAGACCTTGGGTTCGCATAAATCCCTGAACAAAGCCACCCGTTGCCCGCCCTTGGCCTCACTAGAGCATGGATGGCCTGTTCTGAACAAGATATTAGTTGAACGTGGATATCTTGGCTATTCCACAATAGTCAAATACCGCCAGCCCGCCCCCGTGGGGGCCCGACACACATCGGTGAACCCTAATTTGATGGATAAAATAGCAGCACGATCCTCTGAGACCTTTGTTTCAATTAAATAGACTACATCAGGATGATGTGTATTAACAATCTCACGAAAGTTTCATCTAAAAGTACTATTTCCCGCCCCCTGGTTGTTCCATGCTAATATCTTCATCGGGGAGATTGAAATATCACGCAGCGTAATGGGGTTATTGACTCTCCTCTATCTCCGAATCATGCTCAGCTGGCCCAGCAACCTCATGGCAAGGTTCTGTTGTCTGTCCATTTCTTCGTTGCTCACCACCATGTCCAACATGAAGCTCCTGATCGGGTCCCTTATCAGGTGGGTAAAACTGCTCTGGACCTAAACTTGATGAAAAAGTGGGTTTACGCGTATCACTTTTGCACATCTCATCATCAATAATGTGACAGAGATGTGGTTCGGTTGATCCATCTCCTTCATTTGAGTGGTGTATCCCGTCCTTGGGAATATCCCACGCTCCTCTTCTTGGTTCGGCTCCATCTGAAGCAGGTAGAACAATCTCAACAGCTCTGGTATTTAGGTTAAGAGAGGGATTAGGGTTTTCAAAGTTGAAAGGTGGTGGAGACAAAACAGAAGGTTTGTTTGTGTTGGAACCAAACGGTTCTTTATTAGTGCTTCAAAATTCAAAACATTTAGGGTTTATGAGATTCTTATCCGATGAATCTCCTTGCTTCTTGTTACTCGTGCTCATCAGTCATTTAGCCGTTTGACCCCTGAGGCCACGTGCTTTGATGTTATTCCTTTTAAGGTTAGTTTTAGACTCCTCTTTCTCATTTTTCTTGAAGACTAGGTTTCTTTTTCTAGGATTTTGATTTCCCTAATCTCCATTAGCCTTGTCTTGAGCAGCAGTGGCGGTGTGTCCTTACTGGCTAAAGTCACCCTCCTTCAACAGAGTATTGAATGGGTTGACAAGTGACAACTCTCCTTTTTTGTATTTTTTTTGTTCTTTTTTGTTGACTGGAACCCTAGGTCTAGCCCTAGTTACCTGCATCCATTTCCCATACAAACCCTCGTCTTTCTGAGTGTTGTTTTCATCCACCGGAGCTGCTGGAGCTTTGTCGGAGTTATCTTGGCCTTCCACCGAGTCCTTGTCTTTTCGAGTTAGTTTTGGACAATCCAAGGACCGATGTCCTACCCTTCCACACTCATAGCATATAGTTGGAAGATTTTCATAGAAGAGATTGTACTCTTGGTTATTAATCCCAACCTTACTTTGCAGTGGAGTGTCGAGATTGATTTGAACGCAGAATCGCGCAAACCTCCTTCTAACAGTAGAATAGGTGTTGTAGTCAATTTTAATAGGTGTACCAAGGCTTTTTGCAATTATATAAATCACGTCCGCCCTTAGGTACTCAACTGGAAGTTCCGGCACCCTTACCCAAGTGATAACAGTGGTTGATTTGTTTGTAGACGCCCTGAAAGAAGGGTACCATTTACGAGCACTCAAGAAGTTGTTAAAAATCATCCATGGACCACCCGTGAGTATTTCTTCCACCTTATTCTTGTTTTCAAGTTTCAGGATAAAACAGCTATGTCCCAAATCAACCAACTCAAAATCTCCACCTAACTTCCATATTACCTCAATCCTTCCTGACAGGATATTGAAGTGTATGGATCTACCTTCGATCTTTAGGATGATAGAGTCTAGACAGGGGTCTCTGGCTTCCTTGACAAAGACTTCATCCCACATGATTCTAGAGAAAGGCTTGTCATCTGAGGGTGGGAGAATCTTAGCATTTTCAATGTGTGACATAGAAAGATCTTTGAATTTCAAAGGTGGTTTCTTGTCATGTTGACCTATGAGTTTTTGAATGTAAGTGATTTTAGGGTTTATATCACTTTCTATATTATCAGGAGAGAAATCCTTTGTTCTAAACTTTTTAGTATATGATCAGTTGAATCCTCCTCCTCCAGAGTGGAGGAGGGAGGTATATTGTCCATCGGAAACTAGGAGATAGGAAGAGAGAAAAAGTCTAGAGAGAGAAAAATGTGAAAAGCAAATTTATTGGCTAATAGTGGAGTTTTTAAATTACTGAGGAACAATCCCAATCGAAATCCAGCTAGTAACTTTCGGCGATTTGGATGTTTAAAAATAGGGAAAATTGCATAACATACCCCTGTGAAACATGAAATCTGCACGAAACCCACTTGTGTTAAAAACAAAGCCTAATATACCCCTTTGTTATCTTGCAGTTTGCACACTCTCCCTTTCGTTAATTTTGACAAACGGTGTTAGTTTTTTGTGTTGTATTACCGTTATACCTCTAATGTTAATAAATATTATTTTATTCTCATTTAATCTAAGCCTTTGGATCATTGTTCTTAACCATTGGATCAAACAAATAAAGAAAATTACATAAAATTATGAAAAAAAATCATCAAAACGTCACAATTAATTACAAATTTTTTTGAAAAATAAAGAAAATTACATAAAAATCCAGGAAAAAATTCTGAAAAATTTAGGAAAAATTCTGAAATACCCATCAGTAATCTTAAATCAATAACCCCACCATTTTTTTCCCTGTAAAATCTTCTTCTTCTTCTTCAAATTGAGAAAAAAAATCCAGATTTTTTTTTTACAATTTTCTCATTATGTTGTCGATATCTTGCTTCATTCTGTTGAATCTCGACAACTATTTGAGTGATTGAACTCGAATTCCGAGAGTGATTTCCGTGCCTGGAATCATATCCGATGTAAATCAAGAATGTGACCTAATTTCATCCGCGAATCAAGAGAGGCGAATCATAGTATCCAATCAGCTCCCATTGAAGGCCAATTACATCGGAGATTCATCAAAAATCGCGAAGAAATGGAGCTTCGATTGGGATTTCGATGCCCTAGTTCTTCAATTGAAAGACGGATTTGCCCTTGACGTTGAGGTTATTTACGTTGGCGGTTTGGGGGTTGAAATTGAGCCTTCCGATCAAGAAGAGGTGGCTCAGTTGCTGTTGGATAAGTTCATGGAGATGGCTGGGTGTTCATGGAGATGGTTGGGTGTTCATGGAGAAGATGAAGAAACAAAGGTGGGGAAAAGAAAATAGGAAAAAGAAAAAATATAATGAAAAAAAAGGATATTTTAGTCAATTTCCATCCATTTTAACCTGTAAAAAACCCTAAAATACATCCCATTCGCACAAACCGCGAGTGAATGCTACCTTCCGTTAATTTCTAACGAACAGAGGTTTTCGTGCAGGGTTTTGGATCATAGAGGGGTATATTAGGCTATTTTTTTAACATAGGTGGGTTTCGTACAGATTTCATATTTCACAGGGATATATTATGCAATTTTCCCTTAAAAATAAAGGGCTAAATATAAAATGCCCTGAACTATTGCTTTTGTCACATATACCCTCTTAAACATTAAAAAATAACAAAGTGGTCCCTCATGAAAATTCATGATTTATGCGAAATTCTCCCATGCAAACACAACCTCACAATATTTAAGCACTTTATTCACTTACCCAATGATTCCTGTTCTTTTTAATGAATTTATCAAATTTAAGTTTTTAAAATTTAACAAATCATTTAAACATTGTAATTTGTTAATTATTATTATTATTTAAATCTTGTTAATTGTAAATTTATAACTTATAAATTAACAAAGTCTTTAATTTAAATTAATAAAATTAACAAATTGTAGATTTAAACTTATAAGATTTGTATTTTCCAATTGTGTCATACTCAATTAGTCAATTATAAATTATTTCATTGTATCAATTAACAAATTCTATTTAAATCTTGAATGAAGTTTATAAGATTTGCAATTTTTTCACAAATTCCAAAAGGTTGATAAAAAAATGAATTAACTAAGTTCATTTGGTACTTTAATATTGTAAAGTTGTGTTTGGGATGGAACATTTGGCATAACTCTCGAATTTTCATGCGGGACTATTTTGATACTTTTTAAAGTTTAGGGGGGGTATATGCGACAGTAGATATAGTTTAGGGGGCATTTTCTAAACTAAAAGAACGATAGGACATATCAGTATATCACCATTGATAATTTGTCACGCTCCAGGCACACGAGCCCGTTGGACCAGAGAAGTCCCATTGAACCCACTTCAGGTAACCTTGAGTTGGTCATTTAAACCACGATCCAAAATGGATATTCATTGTTATACTTGATCCTAGGGTTCTCTTTATAAACTATTTTCATTTTCCATTTTTATCCCATGTGGAATGTTACACTCACCCCCCCCTTCGGGAAGCGACGTCCTCATCGCGGCGTGACTCAGTCCAGGATCCATCACCTGGCGTCGGGACTCTAGCGGTGACTCTTATGGCTCAAGAGGTGTCTCCACGGGCGTAGAACTTTGCCTCGCAGGTTCAAGAGGTGACTACCGCATACGTGTAGCACTTTGTCCGTGTAGCACTTAGCTCCCAAAATTTTGGCAAGCGAGCGAATCTGATACCATTTTTTACGTCCCTGGCCCATGAGCCCGTTAGACCAGAGAAATCCCATTGAACTCACTGATCGTAACTTTGTGTTAAGCATTTGAACCACGATCCAAAATGAATATCCATTGTTATACTTAAATTCCAGGGACCTCTTTATAAACTATTTCCATTTTCTATTTCTATCCCACGTGGGATGTTACATAATTGATATCAATGAGTTTTCACTATTTAATAGCAATTGAATTTTTTTAAAAGAAAAAACGATCTTATATATCATTCAATCGAAAGTTTTACAACGCCTGGAATAATACAATTTATATCGACTCACACGATGTAATAAGAACATCTGAAACACCAACTATCAAATTTCTTAAAAATAACAAATTTTAAGAACTCACAAACGAATACAAAAAAACTCTTGTGTTCAAGACCATACTCTTATTCAAGAAAGAAAAACTTTTATTCGAGAGAAAAATCGAACTCTCATTCGAGAAAGAAAAAACTAAACACAAATATAAAATACTATCCAAAACCTTGTTTATTATCCATTTTTATCTCGACAGATCCACCTCTGACTCATTAGATTTATTCATGTCTCATCAGATTTGAAAGTGAGATACATAATTTGAAGGAGATACTCCAACCCAACCCACAGATAATGATGTTGACAATAGTGGTGCGATGGAAGTAACCGCCTCACCAAACCATCATCGGCGGAGAAGAAGAGAAGAAAAAATTAGGATTTGAGAGTTGAATAAAAGGAGAGAGGCGTGAAATAATTCGTTTATGTTGATTACTTTATTTTAATCTACCGTTAGAAGGGAATATTGGATCGTTATTGATTTGTTAATTTTAATAGCAATTGAATTTAACCATACCTTTATTTTTGAAAAAATATTAGCTCACTGTTTTACTCGTTATGTAATTTTTCAACTTTAAACTTAATTGATTTGCAACATCAAAAGTATTAAATCTAGGTGTACTTTGAATTCTTCTTGCTAATATATTTTCATTTATCACAATTAGGTATGTGATTTAGGCCGATCTCATAATTCTCCATTAATTTGATTGTCAAAAGAATCTACGCAGAGACCCAGCCTAACACTCACAAATCGGAAAAATCTATGCTAAATCGAGTCCAATGGTCCTAGTGTTTATATATTTCAAACAGTAAAATATATTATGTGCGATTTTCATACACACTTGTTTGAGAGAAATAGACACAAAATTTACATTCGAACCATTAGACTCGATCTGGTATATAATTACCCATGATAAGTCACACTCACAACCAAGAGAATGAATTTCCGTTGATTAGAAGAATTTGGGTGTTGTGACTACTTGAATTTCATTTTTTTTCTTTTTCTTTTTTAATGTTTTGCTTGGTTTTCTCTCGAGAGACTATTTCAACTTCCTCAATATTCGTACACTTGAAATTAATTACCAAAAAAAGTAGTACACGAAACATTAAATAGATATTAATTGATTACTGATGTGTTTCACGCCTATCATTTGCTTCTTCTTAGCTAAAACTTAATTTAGAGGGTTAAGTAAATACATAACATCCACGAAACCAAGTGCCGTAGCCTGAACACTGCTTATCTGTGGGCTGCTGACTTGGAAATCAGCACGTTGCTAAATGCTTTACGATATATATGGGCCTCCAACTGACATTTATTGTGCAAACAATATATATATACATATATATATATATATATTATAGAGTAAGGTACGTTCCATCAAACATTAAATTTTAAAATATATTTAGGAAATAACACAAGTTTTAAATTCTTATGAAATAACAATAGAAATATTCCCGACGCTTTGTTTAGGTCTCGTTTGATCTAAGTTCTAACTCTTATTTCCATTTTTTTAAATCATATTTATGTTCATTTTATTTCATTCCATAAAAAATTTACACTAGAAGGAAAATATAAAATAGACTGCACCTAGCAATGTAATTAGCAATAATTGAATCACTAATTCATTCAAATTTATTAAAGATTATAAATTTCAAGTTTATATCTAAGTACAAGAAGAAAGGACTATCCTTGTCAAAAAATAAAAAAGAAGAAGAAGAAAGGACTGTCAAGAGAACTCTTGTATAAAAAGTAACCAATGCTCTCATTCCAGGAAAAAAAACAGCTAATACACATACAGAGAAAATAGGGAAAATTGCATTTTGGCATCACATTCCCTCACGTTTGTTATTTTTTTAAAAAAATTCCACTTCTTCAACTTTTTTATTAACTTTACAAGTAAAAGACTATATTACCCTTCATATTTGAGTTAAAAATATTTAACTAAATAAAAATTTGTCAAAATATCATTAAATAAAATAAAACCAAATAACAAAACATTCAAATTGAAGATCTTTTTAGAAAGAACTCTAAATTCACTAGCTTTAAATTAATTAAAATTTTTTAAAAAATTTTGTGAATAATTTATCACGTACAAATATTTACTGTGCTAATTTGTTTGTTACATCACTTTTTTTTTTTATGACAATCTCCAATCAATTTGTATATTATATTTTTCTCATATGTATTTGATATAATTTCATATTTAAATTGAGGATTTTGGATGATAGTTTGAGTTTTTATTTTTTTTAATAAGTCCAATTCAAGAAACTGTGTGTCTGTGAATTTATATATATATATGTTCTGCTACTTTTCTAGTGTATTAGTTTCCATTAAGTTGTCGGTTATTTATACTCTAATAATGAATTAATTTATTATTATGCAATTTCAATTTAAGAAGAAAAAATAGTTGAGGGTTATTGATTAATTTATTGGCTTATCATTTTTAAAGATACATTTCTAGAATTTTTTTATTTTGGACGATTTTTTTTATATTTATTACAATGTCATTTAATGATACTTGACAAAAAGAATTGTTCAACAAATTTTTAACTATTTTTCAACATGTTTAGCTTAAATAATGAAAGAGCATTTTAGTCTTAAACTTGTAGATTTGATGAAAAAGTTTTTATTTTTTTTGGTCATAGATGAAAAAGTTAAAGGAGGGGAAGTATTTGCTGATATGTCAAAAGTGAAGGGTGTGAATGCCAAATGCCTATAATTTGGGGGAGGTGGATGCAATTTTTCCAGAAAACATGCTAGGAAGAATAGGTTTTGTTTTAGTTATAATTTTTTTTTTTTTTGGTTTACCCACAGGGTGTCCAGGCCAGCTTTCGCGCACCTCGACTAATCCTTGCTCGAGGTGCGTGGCTGCCGCTGACCAAGTATTATTTTGACAACGAGGGGTATCGATTCTGGGAGCACACCAGCACCGACCCTAAGTTGTCCCAGTGACAGTCTTATATATATATATATAAGTTCTGCTACTTTTCTAGTGTATTAGTTTCCATTAAGTTGTCGTTTATTTATACTCTAATAATGAATTAATTTATTATTTTGCAATTTCAATTTAAGAAGAAAAAATAGTTGAGGGTTATTGATTAATTTATTGGCTTATCATTTTTAAAGATACATTTCTAGAATTTTTTTATTTTGGACGATTTTTTTTATATTTATTACAATGTCATTTAATGATACTTGACAAAAAGAATTGTTCAACAAATTTTTAACTATTTTTCAACATATTTAGCTTAAATAATGAAAGAGCATTTTAGTCTTAAACTTGTAGATTTGATGAAAAAGTTTTTATTTTTTTTGGGTCATAGATGAAAAAGTTAAAGGAGGGGAAGTATTTGCTGATATGTCAAAAGTGAAGGGTGTGAATGCCAAATGCCTATAATTCGGGGGAGGTGGATGCAATTTTTCCAGAAAACATGCTAGGAAGAATAGGTTTTGTTTTAGTTATAAGTTTTTTTTTTTTTGGTTTACCCACAAGGTGTCCAGGTCAGCTTTCGCGCACCTCAACTAATCCTTGCTCGAGGTGCGTGGCTGCCGCTGACCAAGTATTATTTTGACAACGAGGGGTAGCAATTCTGGGAGCACACCATCATCGACCCTAAGTTGTCCCAGTGACAGTCTTATATCACTGGGCCAAGAGACTTGGTTAGTTATAAGTTATTATAACTTATAAATTAAAAGAATATTTAGTCCAAAAAATGTGATAAAAATGCGTTTGCAATTTTTTTTCTTCGAGAAAATTTAAAGTTCCAAAATAGCCTTGATGGCAATTTAGGACCGAATTTTGGATTTTCATTAAAGTTGCTAGGTTTGTTTTTGGAATTTCAAATGCATTATATGGAAGAATGAAATAAATAATACAACACGCACAAAGGTGGTGGCCTTTTGGCGCAACCAAGCTAGCTATCTTTTGATTTTTTTTTTTGCTGAATAGCTATCGTTTGAACTAGTTAAATAAGTAGTAGTATAAAGGTTTGAAAAGTGAGACATTCAATGATTTGATACCCATATATTTGCTGGTTAATTTCGAAATATTCTTGCCGTGCTTGACTTCTTGGGATGCAATTGTATTTGTAGCAAGCATCTATTTTATTTATTAGTTAATTACACTAACTATCCCTCTTATTTAATATAATTAGGGATGGCAACGGACTGGTTCCTGGTCGGTTCTTGAGGACCCGGAACCGGAACCGCATAAATTTTTGGGACCCGGAACCGGAACCGCATAATGAAGGACCCGGAATCGCTAGACCCGCGGGTACCCGCGAATATTATTTTTACACTACCTCTTGCGGGTACCCGCGAGAACCGGAACCGCGAGACTCGCGGGTACCCGCGAGTTTGGAACCGGAACCGTGAGACTCGCGGGTATCCGCGAGTTTGGAACCGGAACCGGAACCGCAAGACCTTTTTTTTAAGGCTAGAGTTTTGCCTTTTATCTTTTCCTTTTTTTGTATTTTTTCTTCTTTTTTACTACTTTTTCTTCTATACGTTCTCCATATGTGAGTAAATACTATTATAACAAAATAATAAAATGAAATACAGATGAATTGTAATGACAATTTAAGTAGAGAATCGAACATATTCTTAAAATTCTTAAAGAATTCATAAAGAAAGGTAAAAAATAAATAAAGAGAGAACAACTTCAAGTGTTTGGCCAATTTCTATGCTCTAATTCGAAACAATATAACGTGAAAAAGAAAAACAGAAAGACAAAAAAAGAAAAGAAAAAAAAAGAAAGAAAAACAACGGAAACAATCTACACGCCATTTTTTCATGAAAAACGAAAGTAAGTGGGAAATTGCAGTACGTGCGTGACATTTTATTTGGTTACAAAATCGTTTTAAAGAAAATAACGGCAGAAGAAGATGGAAAACTACATGCATTTTATTTTTATTTTTTTGAACTAAAACGACATGCATTTTATTTATGAATAAAACTTATACAACATAATATTCTGATAATTTTTCTTTTTTCAGATATTATTTTAACAAAAAAGTCGATTACTATGAAATGGTGGGATGGGGGTGTACATTCATGCTATCCAAGTATGTAATCCGAGGATGGAACCAGGATTTTGCCAACCAAAATGTTAGAAAAATTAATAGTTTAATATTTATTTTAACACATATATATTTTTTCGGAGAAATCTTTAATCCTAAGATAATTAATTATTGAAGTACAAGTGAAAATGCTAATATTGTATCTAATATTGACGCAAATTATGATGTCGTATTTTAAAAATATACAAGTCATTGTTAAGTAGAACATATGTATAATTTATTTAATATAGTTTTGGACGTCCTAAACTGTGATCAACCTTTTTAATATCTTGCTTAGTTAACTATTTTAGATGAATACTACAAATACCCACAATTCACAAATACATGAAATGATTTTTTTATTTTTTATTTTTTTTTAAAAAAAAGCGGTTCCGGGGTTGCTAGGACTCGTATAAGCTGGAACCGGAACCAGAACCGAAACCGGATCCGGTTAGAGACCGGGGAACCGGAACCACCGGGGCGATTCCGAGTCCAACCCGGATCCGTTGCCATCCCTAAATATAATTATAGTTCAGTCCGCTTATTTTGGGCTGATAACAAACATCCCACTCTTATAATAAAACCTTATATTGACCCCCCGACCCTCTGACTAACTACTTTTAGTCAAGCACGACGAAAAATGTAAAGTGGCAATTATACCCTTATTCTAAAAATATAAGAAATAATTAAAAAGGGTAAATCACTTTAACACCCTCTTTATTTAGTGTATTTACAATCCAATCCACCTTATTGGATTACATGACAGATAACTCCCTCTTATAATAAGATTTTACATCCAACCCCTATGACTAAATTCCCTTACCTTTTTTGAATATTTTTCCATAATTAATTTTTTATTTTTATTTTTTAGTATAACCTTATACGTACATATATTTATTTTCTTTAAACTTATTTTAATTTACCAACTATTTTAATATTTTTTGACAACTTTTTAATTTAGATTTATCTGCATTAAAGTATGATATTACTCCTTATATAGATCGAAACTCGAGTGGTCCTATGCTACTCCTAGTCCATTGGTCCTAATGCATCTAGGACCATTGAATTACATAGAGGCGGGTGGTTTTTATCACCTACCCATGTGATTCAATGATTCTAGATACACTAGGACCAATGGACTAGGAGTAGCATGGAATTATCCCCGAAACTCCGTATTTTGTTTTATTTTCAAAAAGTTATTCAAATTGACATAAATTCGAATTTGCACTTCATTATCAAAATGTTAATAAGGTTTTTAGTAAATTATTTATTTAAAACCAAATTGAAAATTACAATTACATCCTCTTTAATATGAGAAATTGCATTTACCCCCTCAAGGGCAAAGTGGAAAAATAATTTTTGATGATGTCAACAAATTCCGTTAGTTTTCTAATAGAACGGAGGTGGTTGTAAGGTTTTATTATAAAAGAGAGTATTTGTTATCTGCTCAAAAAATGCAAACTGAGCTATATTACATTAAATAAGAGGGGTAGAGAATATTACTTAACCCTTTATTTATTTGGACTATTAATTGAAGGTTTGAGTTCGCATGGATATAGAAGTTAAGTGCCTTTTAATTGTACATATCATCCCTAATTGTTTTATTTCTAAAATATACTTGTTTGATATAGTAAAGTAATTAGCTATTGAACACAAATTTGAGAAATTGAAACACTTTCTAAAGATTAAAGTCCTTATGCCATCCATGGTGTTATGCATGTCTCCTACAGTGATTTATTTATGGCTATCAGAAAGTTTTCTCCTCTATTTTCATTTTATTAAACCAGTTACCCATATCATTACAACAAATATATATTAGTTTTAACAATCAACATTTCAAAAGTAAAAATAATTTATAATCAACTGACAACTATTATGTAAATTAGATGTAACCCCGTGCCAAGGCACGGGATACTGAATATATAAAAAATATTTAAAAATATATATCTAGCAATACATGATAATTTATTTATAATCACAAAAAATAGTAATACATTATTGGCAAATTTAATAAAAAAATATTAAAAGATAAAATGAGAGGTAACTATCATCACTAATAAAAAGAATTGACTCAATTTGGACTTAAATAATTATGATGACGAGGAATTTAAAATTATTATATTAAATATTAATAAAAATACTCAATTGCTATGTTGAAGAAATTCAAATATACTGTCATAAATTGATAGTCATGCACGGGTAAAAAATGAGAAACAAAAAACATGCATATGCATTTATCATGTAAAATTGAAATAGAAATATTTGTGAAAAGGAAAATAAATGAAAGAGATTACCAATTAAAAGTTATATAATTTATTCTTTTTTTCATTTGTGCAAAGTACTTGATATTTCATAAGTTTTTATATTTGATATTTATATGTTACAGAGCTCGTCCACTTTTATCTAAGTTTGATGCCATAAAACTAATGAAAAATCATTGTATACATATCCCTGTTGCAAAAAATTTGCATAGAAAAATTATGGGTACAAATTTGCCCACGTGTCAAAATAAACTTGTAAGTTTATCATTTTAAAAACTAAAGAAAAGTACAACATATTAACTATGGTATTCTTCATTGTCTAATAGACGAAAATAGGTATAAATGCATAATTAAATAAAAGAGTTTAAAAGGTGCAAGTTTAGTTCTATTAAAAATGTCAAATATATAGTTAATAAATCTAAACAAAAATTAGTACTATCTCCCAAAGTTGAAGTAAAATAGAAAATGCATTAATTGGAACAAATCAAATGAAGCAATATCAATTGAAAAAAAGTTGAAATAATCCAAGTATTTACCAATTGAACCAAAGAAAATAATATATTTCATCAAAAATAAAAATAAATTTAAAAGGAACCATCAAAGAAAAAAAAATTGAAATGCTAAAAGTAATTTTCAAGTTTAGGAGAAAAAATTGATTTCTCCAATGAAATCTAAGATATAGATAAGGAGGAAAATAAAATAAAGAAAAGTTAAAAACAGAGCTATATCAATCAAAATATGTAAAAAAAAAAAAAGCAGAGGTATTAAAAAAAACCAATTGATACAGAATCCTGAAATAATCTCTAAATGTTGAAGCAAAATAAAAAATGGGACTAAAAAATCTTTTACACAATTTTTGCAAATCGTTCGAGAATGTATCATATTCCAACATCAATATTCTTTTTGTAAATTAAAGAAAGAGAAATAAACAGTAAGATCACGGGCTCATCAGCACTGCCGCACAATCTCTTGAACACTCATGAAAGAAAGAGTGTAGAGGCGTTTAATAAAGATAGAGAAACTATAACAAGTTCCCAATTCAATCGTAAGGCCAATTGCATATGTGTTAGGATTCTTCAAAACTTCGGTTTCAATTAAAATAATCAAAAAATCAATTTATTTAAATTAAAGAAATTAAATATGAAAATTAAAAAACTAAACTAAAGTGAAAAGAAAATAAAAATTACAAACGGAACAAAATAGCTTTTGAAACTTTGTAAAGCGGCAAATGCTAAAAGAAAAGAAAAAAAATAAGAAAAAAGATATTTATATATAAATGCATGTATAAAGTAGAGATACTTTGAAAATCTTGAACAAAAAGTATTAATCCAACAAAGAGGAATTCCAAAATTAATGAAGCATATTAACAAAACAAATGAAAACAAGGAGAATGATGAACAAAATGAAAATAATCTAAAAATAGAGGAATCATCATGAATGAAAACCTAAAATAAAAATCGTAGTTGAAAAATTAACAAAACACGAATCGAAAGGAAAAAAGAAAGCAGAAAATGCAAAACTTTGAGAATCTAGTAAAGGTCACAATGGCAAAACGTAGAGCCAAAGAAAAACAAACATTGTATTTACTTACTGGAGAATATGAAGAAGAAAGTATTAACACAAACATCACTATTTTTACTCCATTAAAAAATTGAAGATATGTGTCATTTTCTTATGGAGATATTGACCATAAGGAGATATGAATGGTAATCCCATAAGTTGAGTCAATATATCCTTTTTTTTTCCTGAAAATTAACAAAATTAACAATTTGCTTTATGTAGCTTAAATTTAGGCATAACATAAGTAATTTGATTGGGTCAATCAGTATGAGACTTTAAATTCAAAAAACTGAATCAACAAATATGATACAGTTGGAAGATAAAAAACCCCAAGAAATGACGACCAATGAGATTTTTCTTTAGAATTTATCATTTTAAAAATGACCAGACAATAGTATTTGGCCAAATTGTAGTCAATCAACTAAAGTGAAACTCCAACACTAATTGAATTCAAAATTTAAATTTTGAATAAGAATGCATGTTTAAAAAAAGAAAATCCATTAGTTAGTATAACTTTATCCAAAAAAGATATGAGGTTGTTAATATATTTAGATAAAGATTAATAATTATTTTATTTTAAGTTTAATAGATATGTATAATTGCTCAATTTTACACACGTGGCAAAATTGAGTTCAATTAGACCATCCACTTGTGCACTTATTTGGATGGCCTTAAAAGTTGTATTTTATTATATATAGATAAATAAAATACTAGTTTAGTCACCGATAGAATTTGGATCGGGCCAAAGTTGTATAGTTTTGGATTCTCCATTTCTTTGTTTGGGTTTAGGCCATATTGAAATCATTTGGTTTTAACCACACAATCCTTGAGATAGGAAGCATCTATCCCACTTAGCAAGGAAACCAGCTCCTCCAAATTCACATATCTCTTCAATAAAAATATTGCCCCTTAATGTTTTTAGAGATTTTGAGAGATTATAAAATGTCTCAAATATTCAATAAAAATATTAGTAGAAAAACTTATAAGCTCCAACGTTGTTGATTATTCATCGCCAGGCCTTAAAGTTAAATTTCATCTCTTTGAGTGTTTTTATCAAAACATTCTTGATGTAGTTAATTAAATAGAGTGAAATAGCGTGAAATGCATATTCTAACAATATTTTATGAGTATTTCTTGTTTTTTTAAAAATTGGTCTAGTCATCAACTTTCCTAGCAAACTTGTAAATTATTATTAATATATATACATATATATATATATATATTATAATAGTAGGGTCAAGATCTAATACAAACCTTCTATTAGATAAGATATAAGACCCAATCTATACCATTAAATCCAACAGTCCAAAAAGAAAGCAAAAAACAGGTTGAAAAATTGATTCTAATTGAATCAGGGGTATAATAGTCAAATTTATGTCATTTTACAGCATCTACAACCAAAAAAAGGCACATAAATCTCCCTAAAATCTCTCAAATTGAAACGCACAAAATCTCCCCTACAATCTCTCAACTTGTTGCCAAAATTAACTCAATCAAAATTAATATCCAAACTCTTATGTTAATACTGTAGGAGTGTTGCTCAATTTCTTGTATAGGCTTGTGGGAGTGAGTCTTCAGAAGGTTTGAATTTTGAGAGCTTCGTGATCAGTAGTAATGGAGTTTGGAGGCGGGTTCTGCAGTAATTGGTGTGTGGGTATGTGAATATTGTTCGCGAAAGTGATGGAGCAAAAATGGTGATAGTGCCGAATAGGGACTACGAATTTTAGTGAGATTTTAGGGAGGATGTCCTATATTTAAAGGTGTATATCACATTTTGCTCAAAATTATTTCATTATTGGTTGAGGATGAGAAGACATTTGAGATTATACAGTATAAATGTATGCAGTCAGCAAAAATATAAGTTGTTATCCACCATTCATGATGTATAAACACACACTGTATAATGTGTTATAAGATACTGTATAATATATTATAACATACCGTATAGTTGTTTATAAGATACTGTATAATGGTTTGAAATCACTAATTGTATGTCACTAATCACACACTGTATATCACTGTATAATGATTTATAAGTTACTGTATAATGGTTTATAAGTTACTGTATAATCCATTATATAGTAGCTTATAAACCATTAAATAATGGTTTCTGAAGAGCGATTTGAAAATATTGCCTCAATATTTTGATGATGATAATAAAAAACCTCAACGACGACTAACGAAATGGATTATCTATAAAACAGCTCAAGTACAATAGCTATGTAAATTAATTACAAATAATTTGAAAAGCATGTCTAATGCCACAGAATTAATTTGATTACAGTAACTTAAGCAAAATATCATATACGATCACAAGTTAATGCCAACTCCCTGTTCTAATGAAAAAAAACTCTAATATGTAGTTTGCAGAAATAGAACTAAATAAAGAACGTCAAAACCCCCAACAAAATTGAACTAAAATAATGAAAATGTTGGAAAATAAATGTAACTAAATCTTGGAAACTTGGACTAATAATACTGACGTACTCCTTGATTCCATTATTCCTAATTCGTGAAATTATCTAATTATCCTTGGCATATATGTACTTGATTAATCAAATAAAGTTTATTATCTATTGTATAATGGATTAATTAGCTATTGTATAATATTTATTAGATATTGTATGCACTGTATAATGGGTCATATGATACTGTATTTTGGTTTATATGATACTGTATACTGTGTTATAAGATACTGTATAATGATTTATAAGATTGAGTTTGACGATGATGATGAATTGACGATGCTGATGAATCGAGCTTGATAATTAATTGAGATTGATGATAAATAGTTAATAATTAAAAATGGAAGAGGATTAAAAATTGGAATGAATAATTAAAAATGGAAGAGGATTAAAAATTGGAATGAATAATTAAAAATGGAAGAGGATTCTGTTACTGCGAATAATAAGGGATTCTGTTATGATACTGCATGTTATTTGCATGGGTTTGTTGGACCTATTGACTAAAATGCCCCCATCATCATTAAATTAAATATTAAAACCGAGATAATGACTTTAATTATGGACCGTGCGATCAAATGATTTAATGGCCTAGATTGGGTTTTATATATTACCTAAAGACTAGGGATGTATATGATCCATACCCTATAATAGTATTATAAAGTAAAATGTTGACATAAATTATGGTGTATTAATTGTTTTATTTTTCCAACCCATAGAGTTAATTTTATTTATTTTTTGATGAAGGCATAAACTTTTTTTTTGGTTAAACAAAGACATACCAAACAATAACTACATTTCTAACATCAAAAACTCCTCTAGATCCTTAGGAGGCTCCAATCAAATCTGTAGACCCTGATGCCCCAATTTTTTTTTTTTTTGGTACAAAAAAGTTCGGGTGGGATCGGTGCCGGTCCCCCACCCTGATGCCCCAATTTTGCTAGTGCATAAGCACATCTATTACCCATCCTCCTAGTGTGCCTGAAAAAGGTGTCCCATGGCATTCGAAGCAAATTATGACAGTCTTCAATCACACCCCCCATCGGGTGAGTTTTCGTGTTGGTCCCATTATTGAGTTTGAGAGTAATTTCCGAATTGATTTCGATCACTACCCAACGAAGTCTTCTGTCCCACGCAAGACGAAGCCCTTCTCGAAGATCTAGAAAGTTATAAAGTTAAATAGACCTGAATGATTGGGTGCAAGTTCATTAAGAATGATAAAATTACGAAATTGACCAAGTTATCAGATATCAAATACTCAAAATAAAAACTAATATGTAATCGGAAACTAATATAACCAAAACAGTTGTGGCAACATTTATCAGCCGTGGTTCATATACCTTGGCCTAAACTCGTGAGGCTTAAAGACTTTCAAACAAGAAGGCTTTCGTGGTGAATTACATCAAACTCTCAAATATGAATTATCAGAGGAAAAAAACCTGAAATTAATTTAAACCAAAAAGGTCCTCGCCATCCAACATTTTTTTGGGTGTTTAAACAAATCAAAAAACAAGGGTTCCTTTCCTTTCAGTTCTTTTTAGTTTGAATCGATGATACGATACAAGCCGTGAATATCAAATGGAAACAATTGAAATCCAATTAATTTACAATTAGGTCAGAACCACTATGAAAATAGAGAAATGTCCACAGCGTTTTAGGTGAGAGTAAAACCGATAACCGTAATATTTTGAGCCCTCAACTGCGGAAGCAGAACTATGCTTATGAGCTAACACATCATTGATCCATATCCACACGACCCTGCTTTCTCTCTCTTAAGAGAAGCTAGGGTTTCTCCTCCTACTGCCGCCATCTCAAGCAGCTGCTAGGACTCTTTTCCACCACCATTTTGGGTGGTTCTTTTTCCCTTGACCATATAGAATGTGTCTCCCTACCTCCATTGGTGGAAAACTCGCCGATCCGCCGTATTGTTTCCTCCTCTCCGATGATGGCGATTTTGCTGACTCCACCATCGATCCCCTCCAGGACACCACCGGATTCCACCTCACCACTACCGGATTCCGCTTGCCCACTTCCAGATCTAGGCTCTCCATTTTTGGAACTCATCTCTTCTCCGTTATGGTTGTGCTCTAAACCAGCCAATCATCTCTTTACTGCTGCTTCACAAGCCAAAACAAGGGGGTCTTTTGATGGGTTCCCCCGTCTTGATGTATGATTGTTGGGACCTTTTTCACACTGCAGATTTGCTCTTGATCGTTTTTAACAAAAGAAATTTTTTGTGTCTCCGGATTCTCTTGCATCGATTATATCATCCGTTTCTCGGGTGGTTCCTTCGAGTAAATTTGGGAGTGATTTTGCTTTTTCGTTGTGTTTTTATTATTCTAATCTATTTTTCTTTTATGCATCGTATGTTTGTTATGTGTTTTTGGCCAGTTTGAGATGGTGTCATCGAGGAGTTATTCACGTTGAAGTTGAACAACAAAGGAAAATTTGTTGGGAAATATACATATAGTCCGACTAAGCACAGCGGAAAATTAAAATTTTAGTTTTTAGGATTTAAACATGCGTGTTTATTAATCCTACGGGCTTATCACGTATCATAGGTTTGAGCATCTCTACACTAGTTATTTAAAACTTAAATAAAGAAGATCTTACCTTATTCGATTTTTCATAAAAATCAAAGAATTTCTTCTTCCTTAACGTAAGCTCCCTAGCTTGCTCCTTGTTCTTTGAATCAACTCCTTCGTTTTTCCCTTTGATGAAGATTTCGATTTTCTCCACCAAAAACGCCTTTGATCGGATTCTTGATTCACTTCAGAGACCCAAGTGTTTCTCCTCTAAAGTTGATCCACACCCCGGATACCCACTCGTTTCTAATCTTTAGCTAGATTGATCTATAAACGTTTATTCTAACTCTAAGGAATAGTGTATGGGATTAAGGTGAAAGCAAAAATTACTTCTCTAAGTATTTTGGAAAAATTCTTGAATTCAAGATCTTGTTGAATAATCAAGAACTCAAGAACACTATATGAAGGAGAGAGAGAAACGATTTTCTATGCAAGAAGAACAAAAAATTTGGCTTCAAAAGTCATCATCCAATTTTCGTTCACTATATGTCCTATATATAGGACTAGGTTCTTGCAATTCTTTTCCATGTAGAACTCTTATACATTAATCATTTTTCATGTAGGAATAGAAGACTAATTAATTTTTAAATAGAACTCTTCTATTTTAATTAGTTTCTTTTCTCTCCATGAAATCTTATTTCCTTCTAGAAGAAAATTAATTAAACTCCTTTAGTTATTTTCTTCCACCAAATTTTCGACCAAGGCTTAATAAAATAGCCTTTTAATAATTAATCCACCATACTAGATTAATTAAAAGTCAATTCCAATTAATTAAATGCTTTCTTGACTTAAGCTTAATTAAATTGATCTTATCAACTTAATTAATTCATTTATCCAACGCTTGAATAAATAAAAGTCTTAACTAATTAATCTAATTAATTAATATATTAACTCAACGACTTTGAATTAAATTTCCTTAGCTAAGAAATGGATTTGTCCGAGTATTGTGTGTGACCCTTTAGGTTCACCAAGATACTAGTAATGAGTTTCATAACCTTTATGATTTAATTTGGACAATTAAATTGTCTCGATTAATTAAACACTTTTAATTAACCATCTTATTATTTAATCTTCATTAAATATAAGATACCATAAATCAAAGAAAAGTTTCTAGCTACTTATCTTGAAGACCTAGATGTAGGCGATTCAAAGTGAACCTTTCCAATCGCGCATTCCATGCAAGTGAGATTCTTCCATCAACTAATTTTCCAATTGAATTAAGGATCGAGAAATCTTATTGGTCGAGATCCTTGTAAATTCAATCTTAATAATCAAGTGTGTTTGACTAGTGATTAATTAATTCAAAAAACTCATTTCTTAATTAATTACTTACTTGCCTTGGCCAAGGACTAACTCAGTCAAATCACTTAAATTAGTATAGGAAATTCACTTGTTCATCTAGACAAGTGATGGATCCTTTGTTGTCAACACCAACCTCTATATACGAGTCAATACACCCAATCACCAGTCCATATGTGATCTTGTAAAAGAACTGGCACAAGAGTCACAGTACAGTGAGTCAATATACAAGACTACTGTGATGACTCAAGTCAAAGAATTAATCTTGCACTATCGTGATTAAGAAACTCCTAATTCGACATATATAGAAATAATTCCAAGTTAGGAAGTTTCAGTCAGGATAATCAGTGAACTTGTTCTCAACAAGCACCCGCGTATGTGCATTTGTGTCAACTACACTAATGTCTATAAAACAAGACATTCTCTAATTAAGAGTGTACATCATAGGCGCAAGTCTATCCGAATTATCAATGTCCCATCTTGATAATTCTATGACTTGGACAGTATTTAGAAATTACAGCCTTAGAGACTTATTTTATGATATCCATCCAATGAGATATCAAGTCCCATAGCTATGTGTGAATTTTAAGGATTTCATCATACAGTTATAACAATATAAACATAAGATAAAGAAATGCCTTTTATTAATATAATGTAAAACGAAATTATTTATTACAAGAATAGATAAAGAAAGCCTATTTAGGATTGACTCGCAGGACACTATTATAACAAAATTTACATTTGGGGTTTGGGATTCGAGTGTCGTCCATGTTCCTTCAATTTTTGGAGGAGAATTGGATTGGGTTTGGTTTTCGCATCCTTCTCGGAGAGTGCCAACTTTTTCTGGAAAACTGACCCAGTCATCCCTCTATGTCGGGAATCTGGTTGGGTTGTTTTCCTATCCTTTTTTTACTTATTTTTTGTTTACAGTTTGCCCCCAAATATTAGATTTGATTTTGTTAGCTTTGATGGATATGATGGATGTTGCGACGATGATAGTATCTTGCTTTTGTATTTTTGGATGTATTTTGTATTGGGTTTTTGCCCATGTTTAATATAATCTTGTGATATTATTTATCAAAAAAAAGAAAAGAAAAGCTAACACATCATTAATGGGATGTGTCTTGAAACTACATTTTAAATCCTCGAAACATCTCAATCAACATTAATTAGATTCCTAGCTTCATTTGTCATTAACATTTAAATAATAGCCAACTGACAATATAGTTTGAGAAATAAAAGGAAGACAAATAGTGTGGAGATTTTGTACTATACTTTCATTTTTCTAGTCCAGCTTAGATCTTCTATTGTGAACCGTATTGTAATTTTCTATTACACTTCATATATGAACGTCATGTTTATAAAATATTTTCTTGAGTATAAATTTATTATGAATTTTATACACTTATTATTTACAATACAAGATGCAATATAATTTTATAATAGAAGATCTCATGTGTTCCAGAAGTGCACCCATACAACCCACCAGCCAAATGCCAATAACTTCCTTGCTTGCTCTTCATGTAAGTACCAATATTATTACAATAAATTTAATACTACTTGATGATGAAAGAAATTAAGCAGCAAGAAATTTATATTTAAATAAAGCGAAAATTACTAAAATCCCCCTAAAATAAATTTTCATATCCAAAAAATCCATAAAAATATTTTTCAATCTCAAAAACCCATTCTTATAAACTTCTCACTCAAAAAACCCCAAAAACTAAGATTAAAAACTTTTTTTTGACTAAACTACCTTTCATTTATTAAGTTAAGAATTGATCAACTAATCTTTTTTATCGATTTTTTTTTTATTTTAAAATTTCCAAATTGATAAGTTGAATAATACAAATTTTTATTTTTAGTATTAGATATTTTTAATACTTTTATATAAATTTTGTTTTATTTTACTATGATAATTATCTAAAAAGTATATTTTTTAAATTTTTTAAAAAGATTAAAAATTTGAATTTTTTTTAAAAAAAATATATTTAGTCAATTATCAATATAAAATTTCTAAATAAATATATCTCTATACAAAACTACAATTAATTAAGTTTTAGTCTAAAAGGCTAAGGGCAATTAAGTGCATAAATTTATTAACCTGAAATCTTGAGCTTTTTGGATTGAAAAGTTGGTAGAATGAGTTTTTTCGATTGAAATTTTTATCAAGGGTTTTTCGGATATAAAAATTTATTTTATGATTTTTTTTTAATAATTTTCCCTTAAATTAACAAAAGATGTGAATAATAAAAGAGTGACACTTTAATACAAGAACTCTATCTTTCAAAATGGGTTATTTTTCAACTAGCTGGACAGTTAGCCCAACAATGTGGAGCTTCCTTTGCTCATTAGGTATGATATACTTTCACAGCTCGGCCCAATGTAGCTATTAAACTTATTTTTAGGGACACAAGCGGAGCTCCACGAGTCAAAGTACATAAGTTTTTTTTTTTTTTTTTTTTTTTTAAATTCTAGATGAGGGAATACCCTGGCTTGACAAACTCGGACTGATAATTTTAATCATGGACCACAAAGACCCTATAAAATTCCAAATAAGGAGGGAAAAATTACAACTTTTGACAGTGTAGAATTGAACTCAGGACCTCCCACATTAAAGTAAAAGCTGATACCACTAGACTGATAGGTTTTGACTAAAAGTAAATAAGTTCTGGCTCAAGCTACTTTAAGCTCGAGATTGGGTTGGTCTGAGCTTGGAATATATATTATTATGAATTTTGTATTAATAATATTAGTAATTGGAATCATGGTAACTATTATATATACCATTGTATATATAATATTATAAAATATTATTATATATTAAACATAAAGATTTTTTTTTTAATATTAGCTCGTGGCTCTCCAAACATGTATTACTATTATTGGTTCGAGCTCAAGTGGTTAGAAAAAGTAAAAAAGGTTGGCTCATTAAGCTCGACTTGAGCCGATGACCACCCATGTACAAGCCTAATAAAGAAGATAATAAAAATATAAAATTATGATGCAGTCACTAACTTACTTTTATTGAATGTATTTATGATGATGATGTCATAAATAAAATATTGACCCTAAATAATGTACCCCGATTGATTATGATTTTTTTTCTCTCTGGAAGCTCACTTTTATTTGTATTCCATTCGAATGAAATTCGATAAAGAAAAAGTGACTGCCTTTAGCCAAAAAGTAATGAAATATTAATTCCCATATTGTACAACCTATATAATGAAGCTTGACGCTGAAATAACGTAACTACAATTTCATTATTCCACTCTAAAAAGTCAAATTAAGTGATCCGCAACAAATAAACATTTACTTGTAAGCAGGTATACTAATACTAATCCTAATATAAATAATAATAGAAGTATAAATATGATATCATCAGCAAAATTGCACCCTGAAGGCTAAAATCAAACTTCTACAAATTACTCGAGATTCTTTATTATAATTGGACTAAGCTCTATGCTAGAAGTGACAAACAGGTGGATTAGGTACAATTTGAATCGGGTCCTATTGGTTCCAATATGAGTTGGTTCTCCAATTGAATCCTATACCAGATTCAAGGTGAACCCAACCCAAAAAAAATGTAACCGAATTAATAAAATTTAAGACTCCAAAGAGAGCCTAAATGTTACAAACTTATGTTTACTTTTTTAAATGAAAATGGATGTTAAAATATCTCGTCAATTTGGAACCAAGTTAAGCTCAAATTGGAGTTAGGTTAAACCCCATTGGCAATTAGATCCCATAACAAAATTGTTAGATCAAACTCAACCCAAAACTCGTTGAATTGTGCTGGAGCTATGAGTGAGAACCATTTTGTCATCCAAATCCGGGCCCTAACCCATATCCATTCCATTAACATCCGCCACGTGAGCGCCAACCCCAATTTTAACACAACTTACAAAAATGGATGTGAAAACCTTTTTAAAACTCCAAACATAATTTCTTGAGATCCAACCAGGGATGGAGCCAGGATTCCAATTTTGGGGGGTGAATGAAAAAAATTCGAAACAAAGCTTAATATTTTTAGATTTTAGGGGAGAAATGTCAAAAAATAAAAATTTATTGGGAGCAAAATATCAAAATCAAAAATTTGAAGGGCAAAATTTTTTTCCCCTCAAAGTTGAGGGGGGCGGTGGGCCTAGCTCCGACTCTGGATCCAGCTTAAAGGAAAAAGAAAAGAATCTAAAAATATACGATCATTTTCAGTCATTAATTTATAATTACAATATTATTTCCGCCATTAACGACCTCGAAGCAATCTTCGTGACAATTAAGATACAAACTTTTCACGTACAAATAGATAAAGGTATATTGCTTTTAATTTGATTTCTGACTGTACTTGCATTTAATTGTTGGATCAAAACTTCACAAACGTATCAAAACAGATAATAGAGGAGAAAAAAGATTATATCGAAGCGAGAGAGAACTCTCTATCCTTAACGCTAAATTGCCCCGCCTAGGTGGTACGGGTATATGCAATAAACGTCCCAAGATACAATGATATACGTTTTAAAAACGAGACCACTTCGAATTTAGAACCACCGAACTTTAGGCAACTTAGAACTCTTGAGAGAGAGAGAATATATGAGAATGAGAGAAATTGTAAGCAATGGAATGCTTGGTCTGTCTTTCCATTCAGCTGGAGGGGGCTTTATATAGCCTCCAAAATCAGAAAAAATTAAATAGGGGCATTGAATCACCTTCAATTCTGACTTGAAATAGCAGGACAGTTTCTGCTGCCAACGTTCGAACGTTGCACCCTCAACGGTCAGGACCAACGTTCGAACGTTAGGGGTGCAACGTTCGAACGTTGGATCTCCTAGAAGGTCCATTCAAATTTGAATAAAAAAGTGGCCAACAATTTTATTCAGGCCCAATTTTGGTTGATGGATCAAGAGGTTTATTTTGTGGAATTAATTTTTTCCAAAAAATTAATATATTGCAAGCCCAAGCCCAATGCTCAGAGCCCAAGACCCGGACTCGAGCCCGGTCCGGGCGGGCAGACGGCGGCGCGCTTGTGGTGGACTGGACCATGGCTAGGTCCTTCCCCCTCACAAAGCCCACAAAAATCTTATGACCCAAAGGGCCAACCGTTAGTTTCAAGGCAATGGTTTATAAACCATCCCAAACTTTGATCCATATTCCATGTGGGATAACCCACTTCAAACACCCCACTTTAGCACTTAGTTTCTCATTCGGTTTTAATCCGATTTGAGAAATTTGAAATGCTAAACTCATCTACTCGAAACGTAGATTAATATTATCCAATAATATTTCGTATCCCGGATACTTACGGTGTTCGAATTTCGTATGCAAAAGTAGTGTCTAACACACTTTTCATAACTAATATCCAACATTAATTGCTTCATTTATGCTTATAGCTCTTTGCGTCTTGCATTGCTTTAGATGTTTCTTCTATCATGCATGAAAGTGAATTAATTCTGCCATGCATGGTCATAAACTTACAGAAAAATAATCGGAGAATTAATATTGAAGAATGATAATGTGGAGCTGTTTGTTCTCTTGTTTGTGAAAAAAATATTGAAGAATGATAATGTGGAGCTGTTTGTTCTCTTGTTTGTGTATTTTTCAGTAACAACGTTGTCAGGGATGGAGCCAGGATTTTCAACGAGGGGGGGCGAGATTGTTGTGATATAGTTATATATATATATTTTTTGCCAAATAGACTAAGGATTCAAGGGAGGTGCGGGGGCTTGTCCCCCGCGGTACGGTACGCTATTTTTATGGGGCAAAATCTAATAAGGAACTAGGTTCAATTAAAATAAATTTGAATAATATAGAGGATAATTATGTCATTGAGGGGGGGGGGGGGGGGGCGAGAATAGATATTTTGAAAATTATATGGGCAGTAATGAAAAAAAAAATTGAGGGGGGTGAAAATAGATATTTTGAAAATTTTATGGGTAGTAATAATAAAAAAAAAATTGAGGGGGGCGAAAATGAATATTTTGAAAATTTTATGAGTAGTAATAATAAAAAAAATTGAGGGGCGGGGCACCCTCCAGGCCCCCTGGCTCCGTCCCTGAACGATGTAATCGGATTGTATGTTCAGCTCTTTTCTTGTAAATTTGTTGGAAATCTTGAATTTTTAGAACTATAGTTATAGACTCTATAATTTCCTGTAAATTTTTTATTTTTTGAATTTTTATTAGAACTTTAAAAGAGGCATGGATCTTGACTTCATATTCCGAAAAGGTGAAAAATAGGTTGCGACTTGAGAATATACAGTTTTGTCTTTTGATATAATTGTGAAAACGAAATTCTGAATTTTAACAGCAAGGTCAGTAGGTTAATTTTTTTACGTGAGAATTGATTGCTTTGTGAAATTCAGTACGAAAATGGCCACTTCCCTTCTCTTAATGATGCGTTATCCCCCACTGCTATTATACATTTTACTACCAAGGATCCTAATGTGTTTCATGCGTTTTAAATAAATGTCGTCTTAATTCTGATTTCAAACTAATGTTACTGGTCTCTCTTCATTGTTTCCGAATTGTTCAAACAGTACATGCGAGGAAACTTGTAAACGTTTTGTTCCGAGACGGACTCATATAACCTTGTAATGACCTGCTAAAAGTACTCGTGGATGTAGTATAAACTTGCGGAATTTATCTGGCTGGCTGATGAACATATGTGCTTTCGTTTACGTAGTTTTGCTTCTATTTGACGTTGCTTGAATTGCCATAGGGAAAGTATGAGACATAAATGACTTTTTAAAGTATGATGACTCCACGTTTCCAGATGATCTCGATATCGAATTCATAGTACACAAGAACATTATTGAAGATTATGTTGACAGTGACTTGCCAGTAGATGATCTCGACTCGAGTGAGCAAGAGAAACAAGAGCTCCCTTCACAATCACCTTCTTCTGCTTCTAGTTTTAGATATGATTTTCCTAAATCTCCTGATAATCTTTATTCATCTTTGCAAACTGGTTTCAACTATGACACTTTGGGTGAAAGAGAAATTGAAAATGAAAATGAAAGCCTTCACCATGGGGACAATACAGAAAAGATGTGTAGCAGCTATTTTCATGAAATTAAGCATGATATCTCTGAACAACCACAGGAACTTGTTCCGACTGATCAGGATAAGGAAACGTCTCCCGTTCACAATGCAATATGTGAACATACTTATATAGAGGAATCGAATATTGAACTGGCTGAGTCAGAATGTGTTTATGAAGACGCAGATGAGGAAGTTCAAGTCCACCAGACAGAGCAATTGTCTTTTTCTCCTGTTTCCTGCTAGAGAGATTCTGAAAGTATCGAGCGAAAAGATACCTGAATCGATAAACTCTCCATGTGGATGCAAAGGGATTGACCCCTCACATTTTGATCACAAAGACAATTTGGATTCTCCTGAACATACCAAGTCACCAAATAGAAATAGTGAAGGTGTCAAGGTGTCACCTGATGCAACTTCTCAACACCACTCTGTCGAAACTCAAAATTTATCCTCTACACAAGAAGAGCAGAAATGCGAACCAACTAAGAGGTCTAGTCATAGGAGGTCTCGATCAACATCTCGCTATACTAGAGGCGCATCTCAGCATAATAATTCTCAATCAAGGTCTCCATATACTAGAGACCATCACAAGAGGCCACTCGACACAGCATCAAGTGATCTGTCTCGGAGGAAAAAATGATCTGCTTTGCAAGGTCCAGTGCAAATGTCATCTTCCTCGAGATCAGACAAGCTTACGCATGAATCAGAAGATAAGTCCAGCAGTCATGATGTATCCGTGTTACAACCCTCATCTTCTAGACAGTGCAAGCAGAATGATCAGTCAGCTGAAAGGTCTGTGAAAAGAACTTCTGCAAAACATGCGCATGACTCGCCACAAAATCATTGCACACACCATAATCATCGGCATAGAAGGAGGTCAATGTCACCGTCATAAGAAAGAATTTCTCTTGTAGATATAAGCGAGGTATTCGTAATAGATCTCGATCAAGGTCCCCACAGAGACGAGAGAATGGCAGATCTCCAAGGTTATCTTTCTTTTCTGAAATTTTCTCAACTTGATTCTGTTTGAGACATGAGTTCAATTTCTTGAGTCCATATAAATGAGCTTCATCCAAATTTGTTAACATCATTTCATAACTGCCATCGATGATGGATTACGCTGTATTAGCTATTTCATGTAACAAACTGTTATCGTTACTTTATGTATGTTAATACAGGAGAAGACGCTCGCCAGGGTATCGATCTCCTATAAGCTACCATTCTCTTCATAGTAAACCTAGAAGAACTCGTTGGTCACCACCTAATGACAGGAGCACTGGACTGGGGAAACTGTTGTGGAACTCAGAGTCATATTCCACCAAATATAGAAATAGCAAGGGAAATATTGTACTAGAAAACCACACTAGATTTAATTCCCAGGAAAGATTGGAGGCGTCACAACGGTCGCGCTTAAAACCCAACCTCCTAGACAGAATTAACTAGACGAATTTAATAGCACAATATAACACTACAACTATAACTAACAATGGCTACTTGAAGAATAGCACAAAATAAAGAACACCAAATTTAACGAGGTTCGGCTAATTTAGCCTACGTCCTCGGACCCTCACCAAAATATTTCACTAAAGGACTAAAGTGAAACTATTACAAACTATAGAGGAAGAAAGAAGAAATTGCTAAAAGACTTAGGCAATTTGGGATGTTTTTCAAAGTGAAGAGGTGGGCTCCTTTTATACAACAAATGAGCCCATCACTTCCAATGTTTTCCTATGTGGGATTCTTTGCTCTTCTTTTGAAAGAGCCATTCTTCAACAAATCTCCACCTTGGCGAATTTCAAAATCTTCAATCTCCTCGTCAAACGGGGTCACCAAAACCAATCTTCAAACTTTGACAATGTTGATCAAGTCCAAACAAAATTTGAACTTGATTGCAGTCACAACTTTTGTCAACATATCAGCAGGATTCTCAGTAGTATGGATCTTCTCGATTCTGACTCCACCTTCTTCGAGTATCTCTCTTATGAAATGATACCGAACATCAATGTGCTTCGTCCTTGCATGATAAACTTGGTTCTTTGCTAAATGGATAGCACTTTGACTATCACAATGAATTTTGACATACTTTTGTCCATTCCCTAGTTCACCAAGCAACCCTTGAAGCCAAATTGCTTCCTTTACAGCCTCTGAAATTGCCATATACTCTGCTTCCGTAGTAGACAGAGCAACCGTTGACTGTAAGGTAGACTTCCAACTGACCGGTGCTTTAGCAAGAGTAAATACGTAGCCTGTAGTTGATCTACGCTTATCTAAATCACCAGCATAGTCTGAATCGCAATATCCGACTACATACTGACTATGTTCCCGCTCAAATATCAAACCAACATCAGCTGTGTCATGGATGTATCGCAAAATCCATTTCACAGCTTGCCAATGTTCCTTTCCAGGATCATGCATATACCTGCTCACAACCCCCACTGCTTGGGAAATATCAGGCCTCGTACACACCATAGCATACATCAAGCTACCAACAGCATTTGCATACGGTACTTTTGACATGTATTCCCGTTCTGCATCAGATTTCGGTGACAAAGCGGCGCTAAGCTTAAAATGAGGAGCAAGCGGAGTACTAACTGGTTTTGACTTTTCATCAATGCCAAAACGCTTCAACATCCTACTCAGATATTGTTTCTGAGTCAAACAAAGCCTCCTCAATTTTCTATCTCTGAAAATCTCCATGCCGAGAATCTTCTTCGCCTCACCTAGATCCTTCATCTCGAACTCCCTTTTCAAATGAGTCTTCAACTTCTCAATTTCTATTAGACTCGGGGAGGCAATCAACATATCATCAACATACAGAAGAAGATATATGAAGGATCCATCTTGTAGCTTGTGCAAATACACACAATGATCGTATTTGCTTCTTGTGTACCCAATTCCCATCATAAACTTGTCAAATCGCTTGTACCACTGCCTCGGAGATTGCTTCAATCCGTACAACGATTTTTGAAGTTTACAAACCAAATTTTCATTTTCAGCAACTTTGAATCCCTCTGGCTGAGTCATATAGATTTCCTCTTCCAAGTCTCCATGTAAAAATGCAGTTTTTACATCCAACTGAACTAGTTCAAAATCCAACTGTGCTACCAAAGCCAACAAAATTCTAATGGAGGAGTGTTTTACAACTGGAGAAAACACTTCATTATAATCAATGCCCTCCTTCTGAGCGTAACCTTTGGCCACCAATCTGGCTTTGTAGCGAACATCACCTTGGCTAGGAAATCCATCTTTCTTTGCAAATACCCATTTGCATCCAATTGCCTTCTTTCCCTTCGGGAGACTGGCCAGTTCCCATGTTTGATTCTTATGAAGGGACTGCATTTCTTCACTCATGGCAATCCTCCACTTATCTTTCTCTGGTCCTTTGACTGCTTCAATATAAGTGGTAGGAACATCATCAGCGGCAATTGCAGATGCACAAGCCACCATATCATCAAAGCGAGCAGGCTTTCTGATTGTCCTCTTTGGCTTGCTAGTTGCAATTGATTCAAGTTGCTGTGGAAGTTCTTGGGGTTGAACTTCCTCTTCTTCAAAATCTCCTTCTACCGTAGGAGAATGATCAAGAGTTTCTTGATCTGCTGGGACAACAAACTTTTCAAACTCCACCTGTTTGGGAGTACCATCCTGCTGTTCTGCATTCACCTTTTCCAACATGGTAGATTCATCAAAGGTGACATCCCTGCTAAAGATTATTTTCTTTGTCTCTGGACACCAAAGGCGATAGCCTTTTATACCAGAGGTGATCCCCATGAACACTGCTTTCTTTGCTCTAGGATCCAACTTTGATTCCTTAACATGATAATATGCAGTGGAACCAAACACATGTAAGGAATCATAATCAGCAGCAGGCTTTCCAAACCATTTCTCAAATGGTGTTTTTCCATCAATAGCAGTAGATGGTAGACGATTAACGAGATGACACGCATATGTCACAGCCTCAGCCCAAAATTCTTTACCCAACCCAGCATTGGATAACAAACACCGAACTTTCTCCAGCAAAGTCCGGTTCATGCGTTCTGCCACTCCGTTCTGTTGTGGTGTATGTCTAACAGTGAAGTGTCTGACAATGCCTTCATCCTCACAAAGTTTTTGAAATGGACCACTCCTAAATTCTCCACCATTGTCTGTACGGAGACGTTTGACCTTTTTATCAGTCTGAGTTTCCACCATCTTTTTCCATTTGAGGAATACCTCAAACACTTCATCCTTCGTCTTCATCGTATACACCCAAACTCTCCGGGAAAAATCATCAACAAAGGTTACAAAATAGTGTTTCCCTCCCAAAGAACTCGTTTTTGAGGGACCCCATACATCCGAATGAACATAATCCAAGATACCCTCAGTATTATGGATTGCTGTTCCAAATTTAACCCTTGTTTGTTTCCCACGAACACAATGTTCACAAAACTCCAATTTGGAGTATTTCACTCCTTTCAACAATCCTTGATTTATGAGGAGATTCAAGGATTTTCCACCTGCATGTCCCAAGCGCATATGCCATAGCCTAACTGCTTCTGAATTCCGATCATCAACAGTAACTGCTGCTACTGCACCCACAACTGTACCACCCATGTAGTGATAAGTATTGTTGTTCTTCCGAATTCCCTTCATTACCACGAGTGCACCAGAGATGATCTTCATCACCCCATCCTTAGCTCTTACTTCAAAACCTTTCGATTCTAAAGTTCCAACGGAAATAAGGTTTTTCCTCACTTCTGGTGCATACCGAACACCCTTTAGGGTTATGATTGATCCATCGTGATTCTTCAAGCGAACTGAACCAATCCCAAGTGTAGTAAGAGGAGCTTCATTTGCTGTGAAGACAACGTCATTTTGTTCTTTGAAATCAAAGAACCAATCCAAATGTGGTGTCATATGATGACTACATGCTGAATCCAGCATCCATACTTCAGAAGCACCGCTGGATGATGTCGCCAATGAGAAGTCCGATTCGGCATCATCACACGCAGTTACATTTGATTCCGCCACGGCCTTAGAATTGCCCTTAGTTGTCAGCTTTGGGCAATCTCTCTTCCAGTGTCCTGTTTCTCGACAGTAGGCACACTCGTCTTTGCTTAGTTTATGCCTGGACTTGGATCTCCCTTTCTTTCCTTTGTTTTTGTTTTGTGAACGACCTCTGACGAACAAAACCTCTGCATCTCCGCCTGAACTAACTTGCTTGTCCTTCTTTCTCAGCTCATAACTGTACAGGGCAGCACAAACTTCGCTAAGAGATACAGCAGCCTTCCCGTGAAGTAGAGTTGTTTCAAGAAACTCAAACTCCTCAGGAAGGGATCCCAGCAACATCAGAGCCAAATCCTCGTCTTTAAAAGTCTCATCCAAATTGATCAAATCGGTAACCAGTTGATTAAAACTGGTAATGTGACTATTCATAGTGGAACCCGAAACAAATGTGAAGCGAAAGAGCCGCTTCTTCAAATGGAGCTTATTCTGACAGCTTTTCTTCAGAAATTTCTCCTCCAGTGCCATCCACAATTTATATGCCGAGTTTTCTTTCGAAAACGCATATCTCTGCTCTCTGGATAGACACGAACGAATTGTTCCACATGCCAACCGATTCATCATACTCCAATCTTTTTCCTCTATATCATTTGGTTTCTTCTCTTCAATAGCTAAGTATAGACCTTGTTGAAAGAGTGCGTCTACAACTTCGCTTTGCCACATACCAAAATGGCCTGTGCCATCAAAAGACTCCACTGCCAATCGCGTATTCGCCACAGTGGTTCTCGCCCAAATGGACGACGACGATGCTTTTGAGGTGTCTTCCATTTTTGGTTTACAAATTATTCTTCAATAGCCCTCCAAATGCGAAAGCCAAATAGCCCGGGAAAACTTTTCTGATGTGGAAGATCAGATTAAACTGCGACCACAGAGCATACTCAGAATACCCGAGCTCTGATACCACTTGTTGTGGAACTCAGAGTCATATTCCACCAAATATAGAAATAGCAAGGGAAATATTGTACTAGAAAACCACACTAGATTTAATTCCCAGGAAAGATTGGAGGCGTCACAACGGTCGCGCTTAAAACCCAACCTCCTAGACAGAATTAACTAGACGAATTTAATAGCACAATATAACACTACAACTATAACTAACAATGGCTACTTGAAGAATAGCACAAAATAAAGAACACCAAATTTAACGAGGTTCGGCTAATTTAGCCTACGTCCTCGGACCCTCACCAAAATATTTCACTAAAGGACTAAAGTGAAACTATTACAAACTATAGAGGAAGAAAGAAGAAATTGCTAAAAGACTTAGGCAATTTGGGATGTTTTTCAAAGTGAAGAGGTGGGCTCCTTTTATACAACAAATGAGCCCATCACTTCCAATGTTTTCCTATGTGGGATTCTTTGCTCTTCTTTTGAAAGAGCCATTCTTCAACAGAAACTGGGTAGAAATTTATTTCTTGCTGGATTTTGCTTTTTGACTACTGAAAGAGATCTGGAGAGGAAGTTTTCCAGATTTGGACGTGTGCAAGATGTTCGTATAGTACGTGACAAGTGTTGTGGAACTCAGAGTCATATTCCACCAAATATAGAAATAGCGAGGGAAATATTGTACTAGAAAACCACACTAGATTTAATTCTCAGGAAAGATTGGAGGCGTCACAACGGTCGCGCTTAAAACCCAACCTTCTCGACAGAATTAACTAGACGAATTTAATAGCACAATATAACACTACAACTATAACTAACAATGGCTACTTGAAGAATAACACAAAATAAAAAACACCAAATATAACGAGGTTCGGCTAATTTAGCCTACGTCCTCGGACCCCACCAAAATATTTCACTAAACAAAAGAAAGGACCAAAAGTGAAATATACAAAACTATAGAGGAGAAAAGAAGAATAGCCAAAGATGAGAGGCTAAGGGATATTTCTAAATGTAAATAGATGGTCTCCTTTTATAGGATAAAGGGACCACCTTTTACAACTATTTTTCAATGTGGGATAATTTAGCTTCTTGAAATGAAGCCATCTTCAACAAATCTCCACCTTGGCGAATTTCAAAATCTTCAATCTCCTCGTCAAACGGGGTCACCAAAAATCAATCTTCAAACTTTGACAATGTTGATCAAGTCCAAACAAAATTTGAACTTGATTGCAGTCACAACTTTTGTCAACATATCAGCAGGATTCTCAGTAGTATGGATCTTCTCGATTCTGACTCCACCTTCTTCGAGTATCTCTCGTATGAAGTGATACCGAACATCAATGTGCTTCGTCCTTGCATGATAAACTTGGTTCTTTGCTAAATGGATAGCACTTTGACTATCACAATGTATTTTGACAAACTTCTGTCCAATCCCCAGTTCACCAAGCAACCCTTGAAGCCAAATTGCTTCCTTTACAGTCTCTGAAATTGCCATATACTCTGCTTCCGTTGTAGACAGAGCAACCGTTGACTGTAAGGTAGACTTCCAACTGACTGGTGCTTTAGCAAGAGTAAATACGTAGCCTGTAGTTGATCTACGCTTATCTAAATCACCAGCATAGTCTGAATCGCAATATCCGACTATATACTGACTATGTTCCCGCTCAAATATCAAACAAACATCAGCTGTGTCATGGATGTATCGCAAAATCCATTTCACAGCTTGCCAATGTTCCTTTCCAGGATCATGCATATACCTGCTCACAACCCCCACTGCTTGGGAAATATCAGGCCTCGTACACACCATAGCATACATCAAGCTACCAACAACATTTGCATACGGTACTTTTGACATGTATTCCCGTTCTGCATCAGATTTCGGTGACAAAGCGGCGCTAAGCTTAAACTGAGGAGCAAACGGAGTACTAACTGGTTTTGACTTTTCATCAATGCCAAAACGCCTCAACATCCTACTCAGATATTGTTTCTGAGTCAAACAAAGCCTCCTCAATTTTCTATCTCTGAAAATCTCCATGCCGAGAATCTTCTTCGCCTCACCTAGATCCTTCATCTTGAACTCCCTTTTCAAATGAGTCTTCAACTTTTCAATTTCTATTAGACTCGGGGAGGCAATCAACATATCATCAACATACAGAAGAAGATATATGAAGGATCCATCTTGTAGCTTGTGCAAATACACACAATGATCGTATTTGCTTCTTGTGTACCCAATTCCCATCATAAACTTGTCAAATCGCTTGTACCACTGCCTCGGAGATTGCTTCAATCCGTACAACGATTTTTGAAGGTTACAAACCAAATTTTCATTTTCAGCAACTTTGAATCCTTCTGGCTGAGTCATATAGATTTCCTCTTCCAAGTCTCCATGTAAAAATGCAGTTTTTACATCCAACTGAACTAGTTCAGAATCCAACTGTGCTACCAAAGCCAACAAAATTCTAATGGAGGAGTGTTTTACAACTGGAGAAAACACCTCATTATAATCAATGCCCTCCTTCTGAGCGTAACCTTTGGCCACCAATCTGGCTTTATAGTGAACATCACCTTGGCTAGGAAATCCATCTTTCTTTGCAAATACCCATTTGTATTCAATTGCCTTCTTTCCCTTCGGGAGACTGACCAGTTCCCATGTTTGATTCTTATGAAGGGACTGCATTTCTTCACTCATGGCAATCCTCCGCTCTTCTTTCTCTGGTCCTTAGACTGCTTCAATATAAGTGGTAGGAACATCATCAGCGGCAATTGCAGATGCACAAGCCACCATATCATCAAAGCGAGCAGACTTTCTGATTATCCTCTTTGGCTTGCTAGTTGCAATTGATTCAAGTTGCTGTGGAAGTTCTTGGGGTTGAACTTCATCTTCTTCAAAATCTCCTTCTACCGTAGGAGAATGATCAAGAGTTTCTTGATCTGCTGGGACAACAAACTTTTCAAACTCCACCTGTTTGGGAGTACCATCTTGCTGTTCTGCATTCACCTTTTCCAACACGGTAGATTCATCAAAGGTGACATCCCTGCTAAAGATTATTTTCTTTGTTTCTGGACACCAAAGGCGATAGCCTTTTATACCAGAGGTGATCCCCATGAACACAGCTTTCTTTGTTCTAGGATCCAACTTTGATTCCTTAACATGATAATATGCAGCGGAACCAAACACATGTAAGGAATCATAATCAGCAGCAGGCTTTCCAAACCATTTTTCAAATGGTGTTTTTCCATCAATAGCAGTAGATGGTAGACGATTAACGAGATGACACGCATATGTCACAGCCTCAGCCCAAAATTCTTTACCCAACCCAGCATTGGATAACAAACATCGAACTTTCTCCAGCAAAGTCCGATTCATGCGTTCTGCCACTCCGTTCTGTTGTGGTGTATGTCTGACAGTGAAGTGTCTGACAATGCCTTCATCCTCACAAAATTTCTGAAATGGACCACTCCTAAATTCTCCACCATTGTCTGTACGGAGACGTTTGACCTTTTTATCAGTCTGAGTTTCCACCATCTTTTTCCAATTGAGGAATACCTCAAACACTTCATCCTTTGTCTTCATCGTATACACCCAAACTTTCCGGGAAAAATCATCAACAAAGGTTACAAACTAGTGCTTCCCTCCCAAAGAACTCATTTTTTGAGGGACCCACACATCCGAATGAACATAATCCAAGATACCATCAGTATTATGGATTGCTGTTCCAAATTTAACTCTTGTCTGTTTCCCACGAACACAAAGTTCACAAAACTCCAATTTGGAGTATTTCACTCCTTTTGTTTTGTGAACGACCTCTGATGAACAAAACTTCTGCATCTCCGTCTGAACAAACTTGCTTGTCCTTCTCAGTTCATAACTGTATAGGGCAGCACAAACTTCGCTAAGAGATACAGCAGCAGCCTTCCCGTGAAGTAGAGTGGTTTCAAGAAACTCAAACTCCTCAGGAAGGGATCCCAACAACATCAGAGCCAAATCCTTCTCATCCAAATTTCCGTTCTTTTTCCTCTATATCATTTGGTTTCTTTTCTTCAATAGCTAAGTTTAGACCTTGTTGAAAGAGTGCGTCTACAACTTCGCTTTGCCACATACCAAAATGGTCTGTGCCATCAAAAGACTCCACTGTCAATCGTGTATTCGCCACAGTGGTTCTCGCCCAAATGGACGACGACGATGCTTTTGAGGTAACTTCCATTTTTTTGGTTACAAATTATTCTTTAATAGCCCTCCAAATGCGAAAGCCAAATAGCCCAGGAAAACTTTTCTGATGTGGAAGATCAGATTAAACTGCGACCACAGAGCATACTCAGAATACCCGAGCTCTGATACCACTTCTTGTGGAACTCAGAGTCATATTCCACCAAATATAGAAATAGCGAGGGAAATATTGTACTAGAAAACCAAACTAGATTTAATTCCCAGGAAAGATTGGAGGCGTCACAACGGTTGCGCTTAAAACCCAACCTCCTCGACAGAATTAACTAGACGAATTTAATAGCACAATATAACACTACAACTATAACTAACAATGGCTACTTGAAGAATAGCACAAAATAAAGAACACCAAATTTAACGAGGTTCGGCTAATTTAGCCTACGTCCTCGGACCCCACCAAAATATTTCACTAAAGGACTAAAGTGAAACTATTACAAACTATAGAGGAAGAAAGAAGAAATTGCTAAAAGACTTAGGCAATTTGGGATATTTTTCAAAGTGAAGAGGTGGTCTCCTTTTATACAACAAATGAGCCCACCCTTTACAAATTCTATCTATGTGGGATATTTTCCTCTTTCAAAATAAGCCACACTAGATTTAATTCCCAGGAAAGATTGGAGGCGTCACAACGGTCGCGCTTAAAACCCAACCTCCTCGACAGAATTAACTAGACGAATTTAATAGCACAATATAACACTACAACTATAACTAACAATGGCTACTTGAAGAATAACACAAAATAAAAAACACCAAATATAACGAGGTTCGGCTAATTTAGCCTACGTCCTCGGACCTCACCAAAATATTTCACTAAACAAAAGAAAGGACCAAAAGTGAAATATACAAAACTATAGAGGAGAAAAGAAGAATAGCCAAAGATGAGAGGCTAAGGGATATTTCTAAATGTAAATAGATGGTCTCCTTTTATAGGATAAAGGGACCACCCTTTACAACCATTTTCCAATGTGGGATAATTTAGCTTCTTGAAATGAAGTCATCTTCAACAACAAGAAGTATATACACTGGCCTATATATAGTTGCTTTTGCTTGGCTTAGTTATTATATAAGATCTGCCTTGACTTTCTCAGTTAGTATTTTAGATAGCATGTATACTACTTGCATACAATCTGCTGCTTTCATGTTGTTATATATATATATGTTATGTATTGACCTCTTATATTGGGAATTGATATTATTATCCTTCCCATGATAGACGTAAGCTTGCACGTCAACTGATTCTCAGTAACTTAAGTTTATAGTACATTTTAGTTGAAGATATGATTCAGGAATTAGGCGATGCAACGACGACTCACATTTGGTGTCCTCTTGATGAGAGCTAAGTCCAATGTGGGATTGAACCAGAGATAGAGATAGAAATAACTTTGCGTCTTTTGGCAATCTGAGTAGTGAACAAGTATGTTATGGATTAGGCGACTCTGCATGCCAATGGCACGGGATTGGAGTTTCCACAAAACTTATTCTAAAACAATTTATAGAAATCTGACGTGCTTATGGAAAATTGTGGAGTCTTTTGTTGAAGATAATACTAGGAACTTGTTGTGGAGTTTGATCATTTCGCGAAATATTGTGAATTGGACAATAATAATAGTTTATATAGTTGTTATTAGAATATTGATGCCAGAGTGTTACTATCAGCTGTCAAATCATTTATTCCCCGGAGCATGAAATCTTGTTCATGGGTAGTTAATTATAAATCTTGAGAGCTGTCATTCCCATTACTCTGTCATGACAATGAATATTTTAAGATTGTCTTAAAACTTTGAAGCTGTCATGAGAAATTTCTTAGCACGAATACTGGAAAACCGATTAAGAAATATTCTGCATTTATATAGTGGCAGTGCTGGAACTCAATATATATATATATATATATATATATATATCCTTGTTTTGCCATGGTAATTGGTAGGTTTGGAGATTCGCGGGGATTTGGGTTTTTAACTTTGGCGAAAGCCGAGCAGGCAGATGGTGCAATCAGAGCCCTCGACAAGACTGAATGGGACGGTCAGATCATCCTCGTAGAGAAATCAAAATCTCATTGAAGAGCTAGTAATCTATATATGCCACCCTTAATTATACATACTGTTAGTTCTGCTGCTCAATTTTTGTTTCATGAGTAGTCTTTATCGCCAAACTATGAAAGTGAATTATTTTTCTATATCGAGGTTTATTGACTCAACCATTATATGATCATTATTAGGTAAGACTTTAATCATTAGTCTCGTACCAAATCACGTTTTGAAGTAGGACGTGACCATAATCCCATAATTTAGGAAAAGATAATACATGATTCTCCCACAAATAAATAAAAGTTTGGTTAATAGGTTTTTTTTTTTTTTAATTCACGAGAAGGGGTAATACTCAAAAGAGTTTTTTAGCCCGACAAACCCTGACTACTAGTCAAAATACGTGGCCAAGTTCGACCAAGATTATTATCGTCAAGAATATGAAAAATATGCTCGTCTGGCGTTTTAAAGTAGATTAACGGGGTGTGTAACCTTAACTTGACTAACATGTTTGATGCTCGGCTGACTCCCGCCAAATAGGTATTTAAATTTGGACAAAGGAAAAGTTAGGAAATGGGGCCAATAGTTTAGTTAGTTAATGTTTGCACGCAAGACTTGTGAGTGAAACGAAACGTGGCTTTCACTACTCAAAAACCGCGTACTCGTTAATAGATAACGCCTTTTCTTAATGTCCAAGTTGCAATTGCCGGAAAATGAATATGTCTCTATCTCTACGCCCCCAACAATAAGGGCAATTTTCATGTGGTCGACTTATTATTTGTAAACATTCCAATTGTCTACCAAAAGAGGTCCTCCCTCTGAGTGCAAGAGATTTATGTTTTATTTTTGCTGAGTAATATTCAAACTTTTAAGTTTTGTTTTTATAAATATTTATCCAAGAAAATATATTTTATTATTTAATAAAATTTAATAATAAAATTCACAAGTAAAATACTTTTATTATTTAATAATTACAAATAATTAAAATTTAATTTAAATCTATTTTGGTATTTCATAAAATTAATTAAATTATATTTGTTATTTACTAATGGTCTAATGATTAAAAAAGTGAAAATATATTTTGTTATTTAATAATATTTAATAATAAATACGTAATTATAAATTTAAGCAACACATAAAAACTGAGTTCACTATTTGTTACAAAAAAGACGTACAAACCAAACATTACGTTGAGTAATTATAATGATACAACACGATTAAAAACGACATAACAACATTATTCACTAATATTAATATATGTTGGTATAAACGTTTCAATATTTTTAATTTAAACTATATGCATTTTGTACTAGTTTTAATATATATTTTTATTTATAATTAAGTTTTAAAGTGAAATTATATATAATTGAGTAAAAGAATAACAAAAATAAGACATAACATAAACCTTTTAAGGACTCGATTGTAAAAAAAAACACAAAATATCCAAAACACCAAATTTGGTGCACGTTGACACACCAAATTTGGCGTGTCACTGTAGTCTTGCACCAAAATAATGCAAGAATTTGGTGTGGATTGGAGATGATTTTATAACTCGACATCTTGAACCTTTGAATTGAGGCTCTTTCAGAAATCAAAAGCTTCCAATGGCATATCCTTGATTCCTATCCAAAGAGTGGAAAGCGGAAAACAAAAAAAAATCTTCTTACATATTCCTTATACAAAAATGTCGAAATTTTTGTATGTACCGTTTGTAAAAACAATTGATTTGTCCATAATTAATTAAACCAGATGTATATAATTCAATAGCCATCAGCAAACTGGTCAATACACCAAAATCACTATATATAGAACCTCCCCACGAAAATGTAGTAGGTTTTGAATTGGCCTATGCAGTCGACTTGTTATTGTGAAAATATTCTTATCGAATTATATTGAAACCTTTTTTCTTTCCCTCGTTCAAAGATTTATTTTGCTTATACTGGAAGCATTTATTTCAATTGCTTCAATTATTATTACTCATGCTTGTACAAAAAGCCTTTATTTCAATAGCTTCAATCATTATTACTCAATTAAGACGAAATAATTACTCTATAACCAATAAGATTGCTACATTATTCGTGCATCAATGGCTAAGAAATTTTATTTATCAAATCATGGCCGTACGGTTCACAAAATTTAACTTTCCTTTAGTTATATGTAACTACAAAAAACGAATATTACTTTTCATCAAAAAGGAACAAAAAGAAAAGAAGAAGCTAGTTGAGATCAAAGATGGTGACATATTGAATCTTTCTTTTTACCCGGAAGAATAAACTTTTTTAAAGAGATTACGCGTTCGTATGTAGGAGTATTACCTTTGAGAAATTCTAATCCAAGTACTCGGATTCAAGCCAATTAAATTTGAGCAATTCTTTTTGGTAGGTTTTATCTGATAAGATTTTCTATTGCAAACCTTATTGTAAGGTATTAAGTGAATCACATATGTATTACACGGATCATTCATTGAATATTCTGGCCATGGTAGATACAATACAATTTGCAATAGAAGATCTCTTATCTGGGTTTTATCAAGCTCCTCACATAACACATCGGATCTTATGTGATATGTACTAATTGATTAAAAAATCCCTCTCTACCCTGCTTTCTCTCTCAAGAGAAGCTAGGGTTATTCATCTCCTAAACTGGTGCCTTCAAGCAGCAGTTTTGGGTTCCTTCTCCACCACTTTTGGGTGGTTTTCTCCATCACTTTTTGGTGGCATTTTTCGCCATTCATCCATTTGCCACCACCAGTATCTCGGGCCTTCCACCTTTTATCTCCACCACCGGATAAGATTTTCAGGTATGCTGCAAACCTTATGATGAATAAGGTATTAAGTGATCGATCACAATCTTTTTGTCTCAAAAAGTGGTGTCAATAAGCTTACACGTGCGTCATTCACCTTTGATGGATATCCGTCTGGCAGGCATGGTATGGGCTTATACGTTGAATACAATTTGCAATAAAAGATCATTTCGTTTTATCGTTAGAACTAGTATCAAGCTCGTGGTGCTCACGGATAACACATCGGATCTTATATGATATAATAATGTAATATTCCATGATTAAATTAGTACTAACGTAAATAAAATAATTAGGAATCTAAATACTATAATTTTTTTAGCTCCAAATATTATCCATAAAGCGAATAAATTACATTTATCGTATAATCAATCATTCCGATTATGAAAAATACTTATAATTACATCTGTCATATAACCGATCATTCTAATTGTGAATTATACTTAGGTTAGATCGAAACAAGTCCGAGCAAATAGTCTAGAAACGCAGGCACAAATAAATTACAATTATCATATAATTGATCATTCTGATCGTAAATTTTACTTATAATTACATCTGCCATGTAATCAATAATTCTAATAGTGAATTATACTTAGGTTTGACCGAAACAAATCCGAGCAAATAGTCTGGCGTACATGGTGCAATTACATTACAATTTATAAATGTGGGGGTCAGAACTGAGAATAAGATTATGAAAATCAGGTAACAGACTAAAAAAGGCGCCTTCTTGGTTCCTTCTCCTCCGCCTGCAGGCTGCAACTAGTACTTGTGATTTCATCACTTCTGTTCTGTCTCTGCATAAATCATAATAATTGGTCGTCTTAGAATTATTCAGCTCCTTTCACTGACAAACTTTAATTAACATCTCATACCATTTAAGACCTTTTCCACAACACAACCAATCTAAACTCTTTTAATCCTCCTCACTTTTCATTCTCTCTCTAAATTTCCATTTTTTCCTCTCAATTTCTGATTATTTCTTCCAAAACTGTGAGAAATGGGGATCTGTGTGAGCAAACAAAAACACGAAAAATCGAATGCCAACGGCTACACAAACGGCCACCAACACACCCCAATTCAATACACAATGTCCCCTGGCTACGCAGCTCAATTACCAAACATAATCCCTCCGGCCAGTCCTAGACCTCCAATCCACAAACCAAACACAATCCTCGGTAAGCCATACGTGGATATCAAATCTCATTACACTCTAGGTAAGGAACTCGGGAGGGGCCAGTTCGGCGTTACACATCTCTGCATTGACATTGCAACCGGCCAGGAATACGCTTGCAAGTCGATATCGAAAAGGAAATTAGTTACTAAGAGCGACAAAGAGGATATGAGGAGGGAGATTCAGATAATGCAGCATCTGAGTGGACAGTCTAATATCGTGGAGTTTAAGGGTGCTTACGAGGATAAGAGTTCGGTCCATCTTGTGATGGAGCTGTGTGCGGGCGGAGAGCTTTTTGATCGGATTATTGCCAAGGGACATTATAGCGAAAGGGCGGCCTCCTCAATCTGTAGATCTATTGTGAATGTTGTCCACATTTGCCATTTTATGGGGGTGATGCATCGCGATCTTAAGCCCGAGAATTTCTTGTTGTCGGATAAGACGCAGACTGCTCTGTTGAAAGCAACGGATTTCGGATTATCAGTTTTCATTGAAGAAGGTAAAATATTCTTATATGTTTTGAATCTTATGAGTTTTCATTGGAAATGTGAAACTTTCTGATTATTTTGGATTGTTGGATGATTATCAAGATTGGTTATAGTTGAATAGATTTTCGAATTATTGATACGATGATGTGTAAATGGATTCCTTGATTTTAATTTTTAGCTTGGTATGATTTGACATACTGAGGCAGAGGTTGAGGATTACTTATGTGAATATTGCTTAACTCTTAGAAGCTCGTAGATCCTTTCGTTCCGAGAGATCATGACCCTTCATCTATGTGTTCCACATGGGGCCATGATCTCCGATGACCCGCTATAACTTCCTGAAAAGTCAAAGAATGACCTAATCGTAGCCGGCTATACGATTTTTTGTGGCTGGTAACTAATTGTGTCATTTGTTGAATTTGGTTGATAGCTACAAATCATCTCTTTACATGAGGTAGAGCCGTAGAGGATATGCCAATTTTTTGTAGTCCTGACGATGATTAAACAACAAGGCCAATGACAAATCTCACCTTTGGAGGATAATCTGATAACTCACATGGTGTTCAAATCATTCAATTTTTTCTTTACACAAGCAAAACCAGCAAATTACCAGTTAGAAGCAAATTCAAAGTTTTCATTATAAATTTATCACATTTTTTCGATGCTCTGCAGGGAAGATATACAAAGATGTAGTTGGGAGTGCTTATTATGTTGCTCCTGAAGTCCTACGTCGCAAATATGGGAAGGAAGTTGACATTTGGAGTGCAGGAGTCATGTTATACATATTACTCACCGGTGTACCCCCTTTTTGGGCTGGTAAAATTCCATATATCTATCTCTATTGTCTAGTCTCCATTTAAGTTTCTCATAGCTAAAAGGTCAAGATAAATTTTGATTGCAGAAACTGAGAAGGGGATATTCGATGCCATATTAAGAGGAAATGTTGATTTTGAAAGTCAACCTTGGCCATCGATATCAAGTAGCGCCAAAGATCTGGTCGGTAGGATGCTTACGCAGGATCCCAAACAACGCATTACAGCTGCTGAAGTTCTTGGTATGCATTTATAATAATACTTTTCTTTTCGAGATTTTATTATATACCCTAATAAGGGTGCGAAAAGACGGAACTGTCTAAGACATTCAATAAAATGAATTTTCGTTCTATTTGGAGTCGTGGAGAAGCCCAAAAAGGTTTTGCTGTTATTTGTTTGGACTGTGTCATATGGCAATAAATATTTTGTACACATGACTTTGTAGTTTTTCCATTTACCCTCTTACTGAATTCTGCAGTTTTGGTTTGGAGTACATTCTAACTGTAAATTTGTAAATTTTGTGGCTCAAATAGAGCATCCATGGATTAGAGAAGGCGGAGAAGCGTCAGATAAACCAATAGACAGTGCAGTCCTCTCTAGGATGAAGCAATTCAGAGCAATGAACAAGCTCAAAAAACTTGCACTCAAGGTATCACTTCAAATTTATTAGTAATATCTTCTGTATTTATTATCTTAAGAGAAGTAATTCGGAGGCACAATTTTTTAGCACAAAACAGACATGGCGTTCTCTGCAACAGTTGTATAGATAGAAAATGATGTTGATGTAAATCGAAAATATTTCTCTAGCTAGAAATTCGTGTTCTAATCTGATTGCAATGGCTTCTCTATCAGGTAATTGCAGAAAATCTCTCTACAGAAGAAATTCAAGGCCTGAAATCAATGTTCACAAATATGGACACTGATAATAGCGGCACCATCACTTATGAAGAACTTAAAGATGGCCTGGCAAGACTTGGATCGAAACTTACAGAGCCTGAAGTTAGGCAACTGATGGATGCTGTAAGATATAATCCTTTTTATCAAACACCCTTTCTTTATTTCTTTTGATTTTTTTCCAAAAACTTAAATGGATGCGACATGTCCAGGCTGATGTGGATGGAAACGGAACAATAGACTATATCGAGTTCATTACTGCTACAATGCACAGACACAGATTAGAAAGGGAAGAAAATCTTTACAAAGCATTTCAATACTTTGATAAAGATAGCAGCGGGTAAGCGCCAAACAAACCTAGCTTTACCTCATTTTAAGACAATGCTGCTTATTAATTGAGTTTTTTTCGCACTTCTACAGGTTCATTACAAGAGATGAACTAGAAACTGCAATGAAAGAATATGGAATGGGCGACCCGTCGACCATTAAGGAAATCATCGCTGAAGTGGATTCCGACAACGTGAGTATTTATTTATTTCGATTAAACTATGAGTTTATTTTATTTTCTAGAATTTGAATGTTAGCGCACTTTGCCATTTTTCTAGGATGGAAGAATTAATTATGAAGAGTTCTGTACCATGATGAGAACCGGCACCCAACAACAAGAAAAACTCTTTTAGAGCTATTGACAACCAAGGCTTTTCAAGTGCATGCGCTAACTGCGCCTCGGTTGATGATCCGTGTTGCAACTTACGAATGTATTATATCTCCTTACAAAATGCTTGAAAGTCACTCTGCAGTGCGGAATAAATATTGTTCATAATTTTAGTGTTCTGGGCTGATTTTTTCATGTAAGCGTAAAACTAATGGTTTTGGTCAAGTGATAAGTGAAAATATGCACTTATACCCATTTTTCCCAATCACCCTGCAATCCTACGTTATTGTTCTCTCAGTAATATTTCCTGCCCGATGGACATAATGTGAAAAGTTCAATTCTGCCAATGTAAATTCACTCTTTTTCAGACGACCCACTTATACTCGATGGATTTTGTAAACATTAGATGTATATGTCCTAAGAATGCATACATACTGTCTTTTACACTCAGTTGGGAACAAAAAATTTGAGAGTGAAACAAAGAACATGATGTTAATGTAATTACAGCTTCGAAGCTAGGGAAAATATTACTCCGGCTATGTAAAATCATTGTTCAACATTTAAAAGGCACATCTATTAGGAACTGCAAGCCAATTGCTGTAGGAAGATAGGCGCATGCAACTGAAGAAAGGTAGATCAACTCTATTTGGTTCTGAACATTAGAACAAATATCAGCATTGTAAACTAAATCTTTCAACAAGCAATTGACTAAATCGTAATAGATACGACATATTAAGCTAAAATTTTCAACTCTAGAGTTTGACACTAAAATAACATAACCACATCAAAGTTGCATACTTCCCGAAAAATAGATAGTAGAATTATATAAATTTGAGCATCATTGCTGGTTATGTAGCCTCCCAAAAAAAAAAAAAAAAAAAAAAAAGTTACCAACTTGGCTTGATCCAGCAAGAGTCCAGCATCACTTTGGTGCCATAAAGATCACTGGATGAATTTACGCTTCCGAAAAAATGCCATTTCCGAGTGTCAAGAGAGTAGAACACAATACCACAACCACGCAATGTGGGGAAATATATTCTGTTTCCTGCACCAGGACTTGCTACTTCAGAGAACGATGAACATCGACTGAGATATAATGTGTAATCACTCAAATTGGAGACAATTGCCCAAGCCCTTTTACTCTGATTCAACTTGAAAACATTAACCCATTCTCCAGCACGCTCAACGAATACAGAAAGCAGCTCCCCACCACACTCCACCAAAAAGTTTTGGTGAAAAGAATTGCAAGGCGTTCGAATCTGGTCAACAACTTCCCAGGTAAAACCTTCTTCTTCTAGTTTGAATTTTCCAAGATATCCCCTCTGATCCAAGTAATAGAAAGCATCCTGGAAGAACACCGGGCTGTTGTACGTCTTGAAATATACTTTGTTTTGGATTTCCTGGCTGATCCATTCTTTTTCCTCCGGATGGTGGATGTTAATAATAACTGACGTTCCCAAATGGAAAGAAATGCTTACGAGAAAACATTCAGAAGGAGATGGCTTTGACACGAAAAAGAAATTTCGGTCCGCTTCTTCTAGAGAATTATAACTTACTATGTCCCTCGTGAACGGGTTGTAAAGATGAACAATATCCTTCCTCGACATTAACAGCCAGCCATGATTGGAGTAGCGGACCGTGGTATCTTCAAGAATTTCGGGTATTTTCATAAAGTAACTATGGTTGACTCTAGGATCCATGAAATTGCCCTTTATGAGGAAACATGAATAATGGAAAAGAGAGATTGGTTTCTGATCCGGATAAGAGTGTTCTCCAATTGATCGAAGGGGACACTGATCGGCAAATTCTACTCAAAGCTAGAAAAATTATGTAATCAAGTGGTACAAGGCGCTTTGTAACTTCACGTAAGACATCAAATGGAAGGTTGCATAGTTGTTTTTCTTCACTTGTTGAGGATCTATTCTTCCACGAGTCTTCTTCGCAGTCATCTTTCAATGATGTTGTGGCATTTTGTCCTTCATTACTATTGTTGCAACAATCTTCTGGCGGCCTGGAAAAATATCAAATTCGTGTGAATTACACAATACAACAAAAAAGCAAGTTTCATCACAAATTCCACATTTAATATACACTAGTAAAGTGCACGTGCATTCGCACGTGAAAATCATTTTTATACAAAAAAAAAAAAAAATATTTAGAAATATTCAAAAGTAATAAAATAAAACTTATAAATATTTCATTTAGTTATTTCAAGTGTTGTCAATCTTTTTAAATTTATTTGCTTTAAGTAGCATAGTTAAGACCATGCAAGAAATTGATTTTTATGTTCAATTAATCTACATGCATTTAGTCAATATTGCTTTTAAGACATGTTAAATATCATTCACATTTCAAATAGTATATTAAGGCTTCGTTTGGTTGGAGTTTATATATAGAGGTGATATATCCATTATCACTCCTAATTTTCAGTTTGGTTCAACAAGTTCGGCCCATGATACATAGTAGGCCCGGTTTTTTATCACACCTATTCTAGGATACTGGATACCACCTAATAGGTGGTATTCATTATCACGAGAATATATCCAAACCTCTTTAGACATAGTAATTACTAGTTTACCCCTGTAATAAAAAAATAAATACATAACCTAGTTTCTTTGGTATTAAACCATTGTTCATGCAAAGTAAAATATATTTTTTATAATTCATCGATTTTATTATGATACTTGAGACGATTTTATTTGATTTATAAACCGTAGATAGAATTATTTTCCAATCATATTCTAGGGTTAAGAATCAATTTTAAAAGATAAAATTGTGCTTACCATGGGAAGATAATGAATATTTTTTAAAATTCATTTCTTCCTAAAATGAAGCAAGAGGAAGATTGAAGAATAAAAGGTTGAATTATTTTTTTTTTCTAGATTTGTGAAAAGTGAGAATATGACTTTTGGTTATATGTTGAATATGATATTCAAAGTATCTCTTCCCTTGCTGGTAAGTAAAATAAAATATGGGTAATTTTGGTATTCCAAAAAAATTAATAGGATATTTCAGGGTTTTTCTATTGAATCCATCTTAATATAAAATGCTAACCAAACAATTTGAAAATAAATCCTTAGGATATCAGTCTTATTTATCTATGCAACCAAACAATTTTTTGTCAATGTATCTCTTCATTTCTACCATAACTATCAAGCATAATTTTATCACATTCAATCCTATACGGGCAACCAAACGAAGCCTAATAGTAATAATAACAGTGGTACATTAGTAACAGTAACAATGTCTTTTCACAATTAGAAGAAACATTAATAAGTCCATATTTTTATAATAATATCATATCATATCATATAATATAATAATATATGTCTACTAATATTATCATTGTAATCATTCACTAACAATCAATAATTAATGATCAATTCAAATAACTGGCCACCTTATTCCAGCTCAAAGGTCACAATACAAGTGAAAACTTTACCTTCATTTATTGCTCTCCCAAATTTCTGAAAGTTAAAAAAAATTATGAAAACATCCAATTTCATTTCCAACTACAATCATCAAAATTCTTACTCTACCATTTTAATTATTTGCAATAAATATTGTTCACTCGTAACTTTTCAGTACTCACCTTTGAACTAACAAGCTTTCCAATAAAAATAAATACGTGCATGTATTCAACAATTTTATCTTCTTTCATTTGTTTCTCCAAATTGAAATTTTTGGGTAGAGGTGTGCATTTATCATGAAAAATAATTCTAACGAATAATTATTCTTAACTAAAAGTAGTTACAACATGTCATATATTAACTTATTTCAATTCACATACATCCATTGGTACCACCCCATAACTTCTAGAGTCTAGAATCTAAACTTTATACTCCCTTTTTTTGTTACAAAGAGGAAATAAAAGAAAAAGAACACCAAAAAGGAAAAGTCACTCAGGAGGAGCTCGCATGAACTGCTCCTTTTGCAATTGATCCAACATCTTTTCAGAGAGATTTTTAGGAATTAAACCATAACTTCCCGGTTGTATCTTACATACCCGTAAGACTTTTATTTGACTTGAATTTGATAGTTACTCATGAGACCTTTAAATTTCCACAGAAGGGGTAAAGTTGCTTCATTAATGTAGGAATGTAAGGGTTGAAAGAACGTAACTATTTATGACTCTTCAACTTTATTGACCAAATAAGTAAGGACTCAAAAATTGTTTTTAACTAATATCAATCAAAATTACTTTATTGTTTAATATTAATATCAACCATTACTGTTAAGAAAAATAATATTTATTATAATATATCCTATAGTTTTTATTAAGTAAGACTGTAAGAGTGTGAAACCAATTAGTAAATAACTCTTCGACTTCTTTTAATTAATATCAATTTCCATTACATTTCTGAATCTTTCATATGACATAGCCATATCTATAACACTTTCCCAATCTTACATTCTCAAATGATTTTCACCAGACATTTAAACAAATCCAACAACAAAACTTTAATCAAATCCAACAACAAAACTTTAATTCAACCAAAAAAACAACAAATATCAAAATCTAGATATCAGAAACATCACCAAAATATAAGAAGAATATGGTCAAGTTATTAATTTTTCTTCATTTGAATTGAGCTAACTATTGAAATAGTACAAGCAGCTTAAAGATTTGGGGATTAAAGGCATCACTTGGAGGACCTTATAACATAACAAAAGGAAGTTTTCCCCTGTCATAAAGATTTCAATGAGAATGCCCCTATCGAAGGGGTACAAATCCATATAGACAAAGATGCTCATTCCCATCAAATGATGAGCAAACATATTTAAATTCTTAGTAAAAAATTATGCTTATTACCAATAAAAAAATCGAATGAACATATGGAGAAACCCTCCTTTTTTCTGCTGCATTCTTATCCTCTTTGTTTTGGTGCATTATTTTTATTAAAATGTAAGCAAGACCTTCACAAAATCCAATCTTATATAGAAATTTTACCTAAGATCGGTTACAAGTGAATTAGACTTTTAGGCTCCCACACTAAGCATTGGCCAACTTTTAATTGCTATTAGGGGACATCAATTTGGTAGGAAGTGGGGTGCCCTTTTTATGACTAATTACTTCATTATTCATTATTCTTGTAGGAAAGTGGGGGTGGTATATTTTATTATTCATTAATTTTGTAGTTGAGGGTAGGAGTGTAAAATCACAATTGGAACAAACAATAAGATATCCACACTTTTAGTATAGTGTATATAGATATAGATAATTACTTCATTATTCATTATTCTTGTAGGAAAGTGGGGGTGGTATATTTTATTATTCATTAATTTTGTAGTTGAGGGTAGGAGTGTAAAATCACAATTGGAACAAACAATAAGATATCCACACTTTTAGTATAGTATAGATATAGATATAGATATAGATATAGATAGATATAGATATAGATTAGAAGATAGTAAAACCGAAAAATTAATTTCCTGAAATATCCGAATTGGTTTTATTGATATTGACTTATTATAAGTTCATTATTTTAATTATAATCCTCCTAACGTAATTAAAAAAACTGTTATTTCAAAAATCATAAAGGATTAGGAACTTTCAATATTATAAAGAGGTCATATATAAAATTTCAACTTTCCATTTCGTTCTCCCTTAAAAAGATCTATTCTTAATGCTTTCTAATCTTTCCCAAATCATTGTATCAAAATTCAATCTGCTCACCTCAATCACTAGGGGGTCTTTACTTATTGTTCCATCAATTCTCCATCTAAACAATAGAGAGAAAAGTTCCCCTTCAGATTCCACCACGTATCGTTGAACGCAACTCGAATATGCATTATGATTCCATGGGGGAATATTGTTTAATCTGCTCAACACTAGCCTGGGTACTGGGTTTTCAGTACCTAATAACGCCACTCATTGTCAATTCGGCGTAGATTTTACCTCCACATAGAACTGGTTTACGGAAAAACAAAATTCCTTCCGTGGTATTTACCTCCTCTTCAATAACGTCCAACTGCTCTCCATCTCTAACTAGTTTACGTATAACTATACTTCCTTCTGTAGTATTTACCTCTCCAACCGCCTCCTTCAACTGCTCTCGATATATTATCTCACTCCACTCCACATCCCTCACCCCACTAACACATAATGGACGGTGTATTTTTGAGAAATATTTGTTATGTTTTGGGATGGTATTTTGGCGAAAAATTTATGGGACGCATGTTTAATGAGATTGTGTTTGGTTTTATTTTGAGAGTTGGTTTTTGGGTGTGTTTTTTTAGTGAGATAATGTTTGGTTTTGTTTTCAGAGGGTGTACCAGTCAAATTATGAAGCTTTTGTCTGTTAGAGAGGAGAGAGAGAGCACATAGAGAGGATTGTAGGAACAAAGTAGTTGTAGAAAAATGGAAAATAATTATTATGGTTTTTTTTTTGAGAAAAAAAGTAGTTATTTTTTATCAAATATTTTGTGAATCAAACATAATTTGGTGAGAATTTTGGACCAAACATGATATGAAAACATAACCAAACATTGATCAAACGGACAACTAAATTTTAAACAAGGAAGGTATATGGTCTCAAAAGTGCTGGAATTGCGAAGGCAGATACGTGAGCTTTTATAGTCATACAAAACAAGCCACCCGTAAGAACAAGAAAGAATGGCTTTGTCGTGCAAAGCACAAATCTTCTTGCTGTAAGTCTTTACCGGTTGAGGTCCCAATATGTTGCAGATTCTTCGTAATTTTTGCCGTGGCAATATACCAGCCATGGGCACGAGCCCCGCGGCGGTGCCAATCTTTTTCGAATGTTTTTCATCTTTAGTCTCTGTTAGGAATCAACACGCATAAAAGAACTTAAAAGTAAGAATCAAAGCAAGAAAACGAGACAACAGATTTACGTGGTTCGGCAATTTGCCTACGTCCACCAGAGTTTCCGTTCTTCCACTAAGAGAGAAATTTACCAGTACAAAAATACACACTTGAGTTTATAGACAAACTCAATAAGACCACTCTTGTAAAACCACTCTCAAAGTTATATAGAACACTCTCCCAACCCCTTTGTATTTCCCCAAGAGAAAAACCCACAAGTGTGTCCCGTAGCCCACAATTTATCTCTCACAATAAATTGCTCCTAACTCACTACACACTTATGCCTCCTATTCTCTCTTGCTCTCTTTGGTTGGTGTGATTACAAATGAAGAAATGACCCTCTATTTATAGGCAATTTCCAAGCCCACAAGATTGAATCCATGCCTTCCATTCTTTTGCATTAATCTTGGTCATTAATTCTTTTGCAAGTTGGTTCATATGTCATCCATGACATTTGCCAATGGATAGGTCATGCATAGGTCATGTATGACATCCATTTCCTTTTTTATTTGTGTCTCCACACTAATCTCATCCCAAACTCAATGTTGAAAACACAATCTCTTCCTGAACTTTGTTCCCCTTCTTTGAACCTTCGCCACTACCCTATTCTTTTGGTGATCAACCAACTCCTGAATACTGTGACTTATCCATCTCGGTCCAATTGACCCTTGGATATAGGTTACTCCCAAGATCCGGAACATGTCTCACAACCCCGCAACTTTCGTTGCCATCCCCTCACTAGAGGATAACCACCTTGGTCAATCCGTCTCACGACATCCTTACACCAAGGACTTTTCTTCTTTGGTCAACCTGTCTCACGACATCCTTACACCAAAGACTTTCCCGCTTTGGTCAACCTGTCTCGCGACACCCTTACACCAAAGACTTTCCCGTTGACTATCTCGGATCTTCCCACATATCTGCTCCCTGCCAACTGCATGAGCTATGTCTTGATCCATCCGCCAACACTTTTGGTTTTTCAATGGCAACTCGGATCCCCCACATATCTGCATAATGCTCCCACTGCACTAGCTATGTCTGATCTATCCGCCAACAAAACCCCGGCTCTGCGAATCTGCCTTCCCGACTTCGTTTTCTGCCCCGGCTCCACGAATCTGCCTACCCAGCTTCGCATCCTGCCCCCATGACTTCCGGTTCCACGGTCAACCCCTCTCGGCCCCGTTTTCTGTCTTCATGGTTTATCCACGTGGTTATGCCTCCGTAACTCTGCCTCCCCCTGGTCCCTGGCTTGCTCGTTCTTCCGCCCTCTTGGCAACACGAGTCTGTCCACTTGACCTCGGACTATACGGATCTGCCCCCAGCAATGCAACTGCTCCCACTGGCTTTATGTCTACCCAACACGGCAACATAAACCTGCCTTCGCTGCTGCGACTCTGCCCCTGCATTTTGCACCACGATTTTCAACGTTTTCTCGTTAACGTTCAACGGGATAACCCCCAAAACTTGCAGCATGATCTCCTGCAACTCTCAGCCTGCATCTGTCACCTTTTCAGGCTTTTTCCCCGACTCTTACTTTACCATCTTCAGACGCCATTGATTCGCCCACGGATCGCTGTAACCCGTGCTCTGATACCAGTTGTTAGGAATCAACACGCATAAAAGAACTTAAAAGTAAGAATCAAAGCAAGAAAACTAGACAACAGATTTACGTGGTTCGGCAATTTGCCTACGTCCACCAGAGTTTCCGTTCTTCCACTAAGAGAGAAATTTACCAGTACAAAATACACACTTGAGTTTATAGACAAACTCAAGAAAACTACTTTTGTACAACCACTCTCTAAGTTATATAGAACACTCTCCCAACCCCTTTGTATTTCCCCAAAAGAAAAAACCCACAAGTGTTTCCCGTAGCCCACAATTTATCTCTCACAATAAATTGCTCCTAACTCACTACACACTTATGCCTCCTATTCTCTCTTGCTCTCTTTGGTTGGTGTGATTACAAATGAAGAAATGGCCCTCTATTTATAGGCAATTTCCAAGCCCACAAGATTGAATCCATGCCTTCCATTCTTTTGCATTAATCTTGGTCATCAATTCTTTTGCAAGTTGGTTCATATGTCATCCATGACATTTGCCAATGGATAGGTCATGCATAGGTCATGTATGACATCCATTTCCTTTTTGATTTGTGTCTCCACACTAATCCCATCAGTCTCTCTAGACAATCAAAAGGATGTATGTTAATTCTTTTTTGGTGTTGGAGCTATTTAATTTCATGTAACATCGACCCATGTATATATATATATATTACATAACAGGGACGGAGCCGGGGCTGGAGGGTGCGCTCACCCCTTTTTAATTTTGAAAAATTATTTTATTACCTTATAAAAAATTTTATATTTGAATTTCACACCCTCTCGAAATCGAAAAATATTACGATTTTTTTCTTTTCTTTGAGTTCGCCACCCCCAAACCCAAAATTCTAGCTATAAAAAAAGTTTTTTTTTTTTTTGTGGTAGTAATGAAAGAGATATAAGAGTATAAATGTTGAAATAGATACACACAGCTTCAAGAGGAGCTAAAAGTTGCAAGTTGGACCAAGTCAATTTGTTAATTAAAGTCGGTTAAGCTAGATAGGGGCATTTATGTAAATACATTATTGTATTGTGTATATATAGGTGAATGTATAGCTTTTGCTTTCATTGTAAGCATAATCAATTTACACATCAATGAAGAGGGTTTTCTCCCAATTGTTCGTCTCTATTCATTCTTTAATGATCCATGAAGATTAACAATAAAATTTGTCAAAAGTTATAATTGAATATGATTTCTTATTATATTTTTTTCTATAAATATAGCGTACCGTACCGCGGGAGCCTACCCCCTTGAATCATTCATCGATCTGCCAAAAACAAAAAAAGATATATAACTATATCATAATAATATCTCCTGAAATTTCTAGCTCCATTCATGTTTTGGAGAAGAATTCATCAATCCAACGTAGTTCTAGATGTAATAGAATTATGTGCTCCTTTTACTTGGCTTTTGAAGATTCTTGTTTCCTTATAAGATGAGACGTTCTTTTATGATCACAAGGAAGCAATTCCTGTGCCTCTCACAGTATAAAAAATTTCTTTTCTTTTTTTTTCTTATTTAATATATACAATATTTATATATATATATATATATACACACACATACATATTTAACTACCAGAGTGTTTGATATATACATATCATAAAAACAAAAAATTCAAACTTGCAGGTGGGCCTCGAGGCAAGTGGGGGAGTGGATATGGGTGGCGGATTGAGTTGGGGTTTGGCGGCGGATGTCGGGATGGTTGAAACTTGGGGTTTGGGGTTGGGGAAGGGGGAGGGGGAGGGGATTTGGGTAGTTAAGAATTAAGATTGGGGGATTTTCTGTTCATCGCTTCAATGAAAACGATGATGAACAGTAAAAACCTTTTTTCTTATTAATTATATATATATATTATGTATAGAGAGCTGATATTGGCACTCCAAAAATTACTATTGAAACTCCAGTTTTCAGTATTTTTAGAAAGAAATTTGTATTGAATAGTGGAGTGCCAATAACACTTTTGGAGTGTCAATATCATTTACCTTATGTATATTATATATATAATTTTGGGATAATAGCCTTTATAGTCCCCCATATTTTAAGTTTGTAGCACTTCAGTCCCTCATGTAATAATTTTAGCACTTAGGTCCCTTGTGTCCTTAATTCCGTGTCACTTAAGTCCTTTCTATTGTTTTATTAAGAAATATTATTTCAACTAAGTCCTTGAAATTTTAATTACTCTCAAATTTAGTCATAAAAGGATAAATTAATCCTCAAATGAACTATTTAAAGCAAAAGAAGGATCCTGCTTGAAAAATGGTATCAGAGCCTAGGTTTATTGATGAAATATTTAAATTGGTTACATAAAAGTTATTTTATCCCTTATGGAGGAGAATTAAACAATAGTTCGATCTATAAAGAAAACCAAGAGTATTTCCAGATTCTGAAAAAACAAAGGGAAAAGCAGATCGATATCCTAATTCGAAAGGCATTAAGGATCGGGACCGCCATCCAACAAGAAATAGATACCTATGGCAGAATTTGATTTACAAGAGGAGCTAAGATACTATCAAAGGAAGTTAGCTCTTCAAGACAAGTGTATGGGTAATCTTGCGAGCAATGTTCAACTCGCAGAGATCCAAGACAAATGGCCCAGGAAACCAAATACAGGTAAATCTTTTCTTCATATGACATTATGAATTGGAAAGAGATTGAACCGGATACCTCTAAGCTTTCTAAAGATCTTAGAGAAATTCAAAAGACAGTTCAAGATTACGGACATAAATTAGAACATCTACCTATGAAAATCGAAAACTTGAACCAGAAACTTGAGGAAGTCTTCAAGATCCTTCCAGATCTAAATAGATCTATAACATATCTAAGGACAATAGTCCTAGATCTGAAAGAAAAATAAGGTATTACCGGAACGTCCAAACTAAGAAAGGACCGACTCGGTGATGCACTTGGACGAGTACCCCTTCTACATCAGAAGGGAAAGGCTAAGGAAATTCCGAAGCCAAAGACTCAGGAAGAACTACTCATTGATATCCTTAAAAGTATTAATTAAAATGAATATATCAAGAGTGGATCCTTCTGATCTTCAAGAGCTAGCTGAATCTTTCTCTCAACTAGCGTTTGTAGATTTGGTTAATATAAAAGCCAATGAAACAAATCCTCTGGCATTAACAATGCTAGGGGAAAGTTCCGCGTCAAATAATCCTCCACCGGATGAACCGATGAGTGAAAGCGGTGATTTACATATAAACGCAACCTCTGCAGTATTGGGAAAAACGTTTAGAGTAAATCACGCTAGAAATCCAAATAGGGTACCAGAAATACACCCTGGGCAAGGATTATGTGACAACTCTTGCACCCAGATGGTACTATCCTAAATTTGGATATTATCGATTTCAAAAACATCTAAGAATTATTCGATGAATGGATAGCTGCTATGAAAATAACCGCCACTACACTGGAACTCGACAAAGAAAACTTCAAAAGACTAATGGAGTTAAGCTTAGAAGGATCTGTAAAAGCATGTTAGGAACGCACTTTGGAACCATCTAAGCAAGAAGTTTTAGCCGGAGAATCTAAAAGTGCAATTTCCGATAGATTCGGAAGGTTAATAAAATTACAGTTTATCGGAGATGGATAGTTCGGTGAAAATAATACAGAAAAAACTAGAGAGTACCAACAAGCACTCTATGGTATTGAATGTAGAAATATTTGTGCAATAGATGAATACATCTATTGGTTTAGAAAATATTTCTTCAATGCGAATGTTAGTGCAGAAATTGCTACACCTATGTTTTTTGCAAAAAATTGCAGTCCTTGGAGGGAAATGTTAATTTAGTCCTACAAGGTTCCGAAAGGACAATTTGATAAAGTCCCTAGACGAATGTCTTTCTTAAAAGACAAACTAAAGGACTGGTGTCAACAAGCCGCTATCCAAAAGAACATGAAAAGGCTAAGAGGAAAAATTAAGAAAACTCCTCTTTGCTGTGATAATAATGATTTTCCAACAATTATTGGAGAATCAATTGAGCAAAGAAAGAAGAGAAAACAATTTGTACACTCTTATAACATCAGTAACAAAAGGCGATCTTCTTTCGGACGAAAGTCTTGGTGGTCTAAATCCAAAGCCTGATCTTATAAATCTGGCCAAAGATCCGGACCGACAAAGGTGTCTTCCCAATGATCTCGAAAATCCGACGAAAAAACCCCATAAGACGAAAATTCAGGCCGGCACACACCTGGACAAATGAAAGTTTTAAAGATTGTAACTGCTGGACATGTGGAGCTCGTGGCCACATTTCACCAAATTGTCCACAAAATAGTGGTGAATTAAAACAATTTGAAGCCACTGCAGACATACTGGATGCAGTTTTCTATGAAAATTTGGTACCAGTTTACCAATTCGGAGGTACCCTCAGACGAAAGTGTCTATGAGGAATAAACAGAAAGTGATTCTGATGGAACTACAATCGAATCAGAATAACTTCAACAAGGGAGATAGGATCCAAACATCGGATAGCCTATCTGGATTCTTTTCAAGGTCATCTATATCAGATAAAACCATGGAAAAGATAATGAGACAAGACTCTAACACTGGAAAATATGATGGTTTTAGAGTCAGTGGAGTTAGCCGAATCCTAAATCAAATCGGATTAAATCAAAGGCGGCATGAAGAGATTTCTCTCTGCAATGCTATGGAATCTTTACCCATTATTGCATGAAGAGATTTCTCTCAGAAAATCTTCATTCTCAATAAAGGAATAAGAAAAACACATATCATGATTGGAGGAGCATGTGGTACCCCTTGGTTCAAGGTAAAAATGCCACCTATATACTTTCATGATACATGAGCAGATATTTTGCTGGGTAACAATTATATCCAGACTTTTGTAAAATATGTGCAAGATAACAACAAAAAATTGTTGATTTTTACTACTAATTGTGGTAATGAGATCCAAGTTTTGCGGTGAATAAAAGCTTTTAATTGAATTATGCCTATTATTTTTCATAGCAAAACATGACGATTCCAAATTAACCCATCCTAAGATGCAGGATAAACGGAAATTTAGAAAAGCTTTGCTGTCTTTTAGACAACAAGGTTATGATAATTATTGTGAAGGATATAATCGAGAAATTAATCTTCTAAAAAAGAATAAGACTAAGGAGCTGGATAAAGAAGGTCCTCAGTTAACATTGACGAAGAAAGCCTGTTTTCTCTTGAAAACGTCAAACGACTAATTCAAATGAACTTTAACGAAAATTCTTTGGCTTGGTGGGATAAGAGCAAAATCGAAGCTACTCTGAAAGTAAAAGAGCAATGCAAGTACGAGTATACTCAATACAAGCCAATTCAGATGAATATGGAGGATAAGAAGGATATGCAAACAATTATAAAAGAGCATATCGATCTTAAACTCATAGAACCTGGAGTCTCTGCTTACAGTAGCCCTGGTTTTTTGGTAAGAAACCTTGGTGAGGTAAAAGAGGAAAGGCAAGGTTAGTAATCAACTATCAAGGTATCAATAAGATACTTGAATTTGATGGTTACTATATTCCCAGTAGAGAACACTTATTTGATTACATTAAATGTGCAAAAGTGTTTTCTAAATTTGATTGTAAATCTGGTTTCTATCAGATTAAAATGGAAAAAGAGTCTAGAAAATATACGACATTCTCTACTCCACAAGATCAATATATCTGGAATGTACTTCCAATGGGTTTGGCAAATGCACCCTAGATATTCCAAAAAAAGATGGATAATTTGTTTAAAGATTATTTCGAGTTTATGTTTGTCTATATTGATGACATCCTAATTGCATCCAAATATATGAATGAGCATATAAAACATCTTGAAATATTGTCTGATGTATGTTATAAAGAAGATTAGTGCTTTTTGAAAAGAAAGCTATAATTGGAGTTAATAAGATCGAATTTCTTGGTATTCTTATTGACGAAACAGGTATTGAACTCTAGGAACATATTGTGTAAAAAATACGAAATTTTCCTGATGTTCTGAGAGATAAGAAACAACTTCAAAGCTTTTTGGGAGTTGTTAATTTTGCAGGTATCTTTATCAAGGATCTAGCAAAATACAGAAAGATTTCCGACCTCTTTTAAAAGAGACGGAAAGCATAAAATGGAAGTGGAAAGAAATTCACACTCAAAGAGTTCGTGAGTTGAAACAAGTATGCAATAACTTGCTTAAAGTTACTATACCACAAGATGATGATGATTTGGTAGTCTATACAGGCGCCAATGATTATAGATAGACTGCAGTGCTCATGAAGAAGACAACTACAGGGGAAGAACTTTGTAGATATACAGGAGGGTTGTTCAATGAACAACAAGCCAGGGTTTGGCATATTAACGAGAAAGAATTATTTGCTGTCTGGAAGACATTTAAAAAATGACCTCTATTTTTATTAGCCAAAGAATTTATATTGAAAGTTGATAATACAAATGTTAAAGCTTTTTCGAAAAATAAACTTGAATCAAAAATTGAAAAAACACGTATTATCAAATGGCAAGCTGAATGTCAATATTATTGTTTTGACATTATTATTGTGAAATCTCATGAAAATGTTCTTGCAGATTTCCTGACAAGAGATGGAAGTATCTGAAGCTAATTCCATCATCACGAGATATAGGCATCTCAGGGAAAACCTTGAGGAGCTTGATAAAAAATTTGGACAGTTATTAGCTAACGCTGAGGCAGCTGACCATGTACAAGGAGATGATCTGGGCACAGTCCAGGACATAATCAATGGAACAGCGTATGCCATGACCCAATTATGGACTATATTACAAGGACCAATTCAAAAGGCATCATCATCAGTGATGACTCGAGAATTGAGAGAGCTGTACTCGAAACCTATGTTTAGAGAACGGGGCTCTATACCCAGAGCGGTGAATTCAAATACCACTTGCACAAGTCCATTGAACAATCAGGAGTTCAGACTTCTATTGCTTCAAGTCAACCCAGCACCTTTGGGGTAAAAGAGGGAGAGATTAACCTTAGGCCACAAACGACTGGCACCTCTAAGGTTAATACTGACAAGATTAATTTGCATTAGCAGGTTTATCAACACTCTTGGGAAAAATCAATCTCAAGAAAATGAATTAATTCTAATAAGTCCTTAGTAGAAATATCAGGGAAATATCCTAGGATTTGGATGAAGGACGGATCAAATCCCGATGAAGTTCGAGAATAGTATGGCTGTGTTTGGTTTTATTTTGGGGGTTTTTTTTGGTGAAAATTTTGGTGAAAAGGTTTATTGAAAGTTGTGTATTTTGATGAAAATGTGTTTGGTTTTGTGTTTGATTTTATTTTCAGAAGAGACAAAAATTACTGTAGCAGTCAAATCATGTAAGTTTTTGTCTGAAAAATTGTGTTTATAATTGAAAAATATAATAAAATATAAGTTTTAAATGATTATATTGTAGTTGATGTAATTAGTAGGCACCCTAAAATAGAGACAAATAGGGAGACAATAGTTGACAATTTTTTTGACCAAAAAAATCATTTTTGGTAAAAAAAAAACATAAAGCAAACAAGTTTCGGCCAAAATTTTGGCCAAAAAATGGTTTGAAAATAAAACCAAACACAACCTATGATTTTGGGGCATTAGCTTCAATACATACTATGTCATCATGTTTTTCGGAGATATCCAAACTCCCGGATTGGATTTTCAATGCCGTGTATGATTCATGGCAAAACAACTCACTCCTAAAAATGGGTGATATTCTGGAGTTGAAGTTTATTTCGGCAGCACCAGAAATTGCAGGAAAAGGGTTTCATCCAGTGTTTCATTTTATTAAGTTACAGAGACCAGATATAGCAGCCTACAACAAAGTTAAGGTTGCAACAGGAGAAGCTCCTTTGGTCAGTATTATCAATGAAAATGATATCTCCACCAGAAGAGCATGGGGAATGTGGGTCTGTCTTACAGAGATGGACAAAGTCAAGTATTCATTCAAAATATTTTCAAACTCAGTGAATGAATCGTTCCTGTTAAATTCCATGACAGGAAAAAGTACTGAATTCGCAGAGAAGCTCTTTTAACAAAAGAGGACGCTGATCTGGGAAAACAAGTTACCAGCAACTGAAGCTACCAGGAAGAAGGCCTGCAACATGATGCATGTTGATCTATGGCACAATCGAGAGTGTTCAAGTTGTGAGTTCCAAGAAAAACCCTTATTTGGTACAAAAATACGGGTTACCAAGATGAAACCCGAATTCGACAAGGATAAGGGAAAAAAGAAGTTAACTCCCGGGTTTTTCACAAACCAGGGTAAAATCATGTAAAAAAAAAAGGGCCTGAAAAGTCAGGCGCACTATTTGTGGAATCAATCATGTGATTGATTAAAGGGAATAACTATAAAAGAAAATAGTTGTAAAAAGGACGAGCGTGGCAAACACAGGGACCCACATGCATTATAAAAGATAGACGTAAGCAATGACGTCTAAAAAATAAAAAAATAAAAGAGGTTTTGGAGTCCGCATTTGGAATCCGAATTGGATGGCTATAAGAAGAGAAGACAGAAACAGATGAAGATCATCAGAAAGCTTCTCCAACTCTTTCATAAAACAAATATTCATAGAAAATTTGTAATCTTTCTTCTGTAGTTTAACACGAGTGTATGGGGATTTTGTTGGGAAATATACATATAGTCCGACTAAGCACAACGGAAAATTAAAATTTTAGTTTATAGGATTTAAACATGCGAGCTTATTAATCCTATGAGCTTATCACGTATCATAGGCTTGCGCATCTCTACACTAGTTATTTAAAACTTAAATAAAGAAGAACTTACCTTATTCGACTTTTCATAAAAATCGAAGAGTTTCTTCTTCCTTAACGTAAGCTCCCTAGCTTGCTTCTCGTTCCTTGAATCAACTCCTTCATTTTTTCTTTTGATGAAGATTTCGAATTCCTTCACCAAAACATCTTTGATCGGATTCTTGATTCACTTCAGAGACCCAAGTGTTTTTCCTCTAAAGTTGATCCACACCCCGGATACCCACTCGTTTATAATCTTTAGTTAGGTGAATCTATAAACGTTTATTCTAACTCTAAGGAATAGTGTATGGGATTAAGGTGAAAGCAAATAATTACTTCTCTAAGTATTTTGGAAGAATTCTTGAATTCACGATTTTGATGAATAATTAAGAATTCAAGAATACTTAAATGCGGGGAGAGAGAGACAACGATTTTCTTGCAATAGGAACATAAATTTTGGCTTCCAAAAGTCATCATCAAATTTTCGTTTCATACTAGTCCTATTTATAGAACTAGGTTCTTGCAATTCTTTCCCATGTAGAACTCTTCTACATTAAATTTTTTCCATGTATGAATAGAAGACTACTTAATTCCCAAATAGAACTCTTCTATTTTAATTAGTTTTCTTTCTCTCTAAGAAATAAGATTTCTTTCTAAAAGAAATTTAATTAAACTCTTTAATTATTTGCCTCCACCAAATTTCCGACCAAGGCTATAAAATAAGTTTTTAAATATTTAATCCACCATACTAGATTAATTAAAAGTCTCTTCCAATTAATGAAATGCTTTCTAAACTTTTACCAAACATCTTTTGGACTTAATTAAATATTCATCCAACTATTGAATAAATAAAAGATCTGAATTAATTAATATATTAAATTCCCTTAGTTAAGAAATGGATTTGTCCGAGTATTGTGTGTGACCATTTAGGTTCACCAACATACTAGTAGTGGGTTCATAACATTTATGATTTAATTTGGACAATTAAATTGTCTCGATTAATTAAACACTTTTAATTAACCATCTTATTATTTAATCTCCATTAAATATAAGATACCCACAAATCAAAGAAAAGTTTCTAGCTACTTATCTTTAAGACCTATATGTAGGCGATTCAAAGTGAACCTTTCCTATCGCGCATTTCATGCAAGTGAGATTCCTCCATCAACTAATTTCCCAATTGAATTAAGGATCGAGGAATCTTATTGGTTGAGATCCTTGTAAATTAAATCTTAATAATTCAAGTGTGTTTGACTAGTGATTAATTAATTCAAGAAACTCATTTCTTAATTAATTAATTACTTGCCTTGGCCAAGGACTAACTCAGTCAAATCACTTAGAATATTATAGTAAATTCACTTTTTCATCTAAACAAGTGATGGATCATTTGTTGTCAACACCAACCTCCATATATGAGTCACTACACCCAATCACCAGTCCATATGTGTCCTTGTAAAAGAACTGGCACAGGAGTCAAAGTGCAGTGAGTCAATATACAAGATTACTGTGATAACTCAAGTTAAAGAATTAATCTTGCACTATAGTGATTGCGAAACTCATAATTCGACATATATAGAAATAATTCCAATTTAGGAAGTTTCAGTCAGGGTAATCAGTGAACTTGTTCTCAACAAGCATCCGCGTATGTGCATTTGTGTCAACTACACTAATATCTATAAAACGAGACATTCTCTAATTAAAAGTGTGCATCATGGGCGCAAGTCTATCCGAATTATCAATGTCCCATCTTGATAATTCTTTGACTTGGACAGTATTTAGAAATCACATCCTTAGAGACTTATTTTATGATATCCATCCAATGAGATATCAAGTCTCATAGCTATGTGTGAATTCTAGGAACTTCATCATACAGTTATAACAATATAAACATAAGATGAAGAAATGCATATTTATTGATATATAATATAAAACAAAATTATTTATTACAAGAATAGATAAAGAAAGCCTATCTAGGATTGGCTCGCTGGGCACTATTCTAACAGATTTTCCCAATAGTAGTCCTCTCATGAGAGGCTAAAGATTTTCTCCTCCAATAGCGGAGTAGAATAATATTATGTAATTTTAATTTGTATTTTATCAATAAAAGAAACGGCTTTGACCAACTTGTTGTCCAAAATTCCAATTATACTTATATACATTTATACCTTTTACGCCCAAAGGTAGGAAACAAATTTGGATTGTGTTGTGTATCGCTGAAGGAGCCAAGGACTGCGAACCATCAGCTGCGGTTGTGTGGTTGGAATGAGTCCGTAAAACCGAGGATTTGGAATACCCGGTGATAAGGCTGTCAAAAGAAGGTATAGATTTATGCAAGGTTAATTTTCTTTCGAAAGCATGTTGGGCCTAATCAATAGGAAAAACCTTTTGCTAAATTTTCAAAGAAAAATGATTGTTTTGATATATAATTTATTTAAAGAACTAAATTGAGAAAGATTGAAAATGATGGGTTAGTTTGAAATAAAGAAAAGTAAGTGAAGGACCATAGTGACACATATTATCCAGAAGAGGGACTAATGTGCCACATTTATCAGATGGAGGACCAAAGTGAAACAAACCATAAACAAGAGGGACCATAAGAGTAATTTTCCCTATAATTTTTGTGTATATATATATATATATATCATAGAAAGTATATTATTTTTCTTATTTTCATACATCATAGAATTTCTAAATAATTTAATAAACTAATCATCTCTATTCACAATCACCACTCTGAATCTCCAAATGGATCGCATGCAGCCCCTCACATGAAAAGGTAAGCTAGTCCATAAAAATAGTCAACATTCACACTAGGTTAGCCCAGGGGGCCAAAATTGGATTGTAAGTGCTGATGTCATCATTTTTCGTACGAAAAGTTAATGGAAGGAGATGTTTGTTAGTCGGCGAATAAAGGTAGGGAGGTGGATGTAATTAGCCAAAAATGAGGGAGGAGTTGCATTTTGCTCATAAATTAGGGAGTTTTTTGTAATTATCCCTATTTAGTATAATTAGGGTCCAATCTGCTTATTTCTGCCACATAAAAAACACCGCCCTCTTATAATACAACCTTATATTGAACCACATTTAACTAACGATCATTAGTCAAGCGTGACGAAAAATATAAAATATCATCTTAATCCTATTGTAAAAAGAATGAAAAAGTTAATTACATTAACATTTTCCTTATTTTGTGCAATTATAATGCAATCTATTTTATTGAATCATGTAACAAACTCCCCCCTCTGATATTTAAACCTTACGTTCGTGTAACATAACTACCTCACAACCATATCTGATCTGCACTGAATTATGATATTGCTTCTGAATGAATCGATTCTATTACGAATTAACATACATCTTTGCACTTCTCTGACTAATTTTGTTGAAAGCTATAATAAGAAATTATTTCATAAATTTAGAAAAGTAAAAGTGGCTGATTATAAAATTTTATTATAAGATAGACTAATCGTTATGTGCTCAAAATACGCTAACTTGAGCTATAATACACTAAATACGAGGGATAGTATAATTAAACCCTTCCCTATTATGTGTTCAAAAGTAAAAAAAATTGATATGAAGTGTTAGGATGAAGATCTCTTTCGAAAATTTCTCCCTCAGAAAAAGATCTCTTTCAAAAATTGTTTTTGAGAAAACCCAACGCATAGCAAACAATTGTTAGTTTCCTACATTTATCCCTACTGTAGGAAACAAAGAACAATTATACGTCACTGGATAGAGTTTCCGGCTTCCAGGGAAATTTCTATCTTGACTGGTTCCATTGGTCCTGGTGTGTTAAACACCACACATTTAGGTTGACGTGGGTGTTTTTTATCACTCACCACCTATGATTTTACCACCCACCCCAACACAAATATATGGGGCTTAAGACCAGTGTGGTGGGACAAGCATAGAATTACCTGACTTCCAGCGGCTGCACTAGGAGTCTGTGACTCAGAACTGAAAGATGCTCTTCCTAATGTCAAAAAGACTAAAGGGCTAATGGCATAATATGTACCTCAACCAAGCAAAACTTCAAACCAAAAAACCAAAACTCAAAAGTAATTTAATGTCAGATCAAGTTCAATGATCGAGAACATCACACAATGCGTGAGAAAGACCAAAATCATTGCACTCCGTCTCGTATAAATTATTCCACAACTCGGGCACTACAAAGGCAGAAGTATTCCCCAGGAAAAAAGATGATCACTAGACCCCCATCCACAATCGGGGTTCTACCTCAAGGTAATTGGCAGCAAGGATATAATATAGGGAAGAATATTGATGGCAGTCCACCTCAAACATGATAGCAAGATTTAAGTTGCTGTAGAGGAGAGCACAAATCCGCAATAACAGATGCAACATATCATTGACAAGCTTCATTTTATTGACAACAGCTGAACTGATATGAAGTTCATTAGCAAAAGACCCACTGCAGTTACAATTCACAGAAGTCCCCATGAGATCATCGAGGGGTTGAAATGAAAACTTAAAACGAAAAAGAAAAATCACGCACAAATATAATAGGCTTCTTTACCACACTCAAATCCGATCACACCATAAAGATACTTTATTATCTAATGAACATATATGATAACCCCAAATCCTTAAAAACCATGAATCTTGATGTGATCCTTCTTGACGATACCGGCATTAGTCAAGAAGTGCGAAACATTCTTGCGTTGATCGCCTTGGAGCTGAATCACCTTCCCCAGCTCTTTGTCCTGCACAACAGTCCCGTTGCAACAGAACTCTTTCTTGAGATCTTTAAGTATCTTGTCGTAACTGAATTCCTTTTTCAGTCCCTGGACAGTAGTCAAGCTTTTCTTTCCATTCCTCTGCTGTATACGTATATGCACATACTCTTTCACTCCTGGCGCACCCGAATCCTTGGCCTCAGCGAAGGGATCAAAAGCTGTTGGAATCTGGAGGTCTAGTTCAACCATGAAAATTGTTGGGCAGAAACTGTCACCTAGAATTCGATCGCGATTAATTAAGCGCACGAAACCTGCACAAAATCGTAAATCGATCACTATCCACTACAAATATTCAATTAACACAAACCAACAAAAACAAATCATATCTTCACATATCTCTTGATAATAAAAATCATTGATTTCCAATTTGATCCCACCAACCTAAAAACAATCAAAACCCTAACCCAATCACATAACCTCCTCAATTACAACCTGCGATCCTCTTATCAACAATAGGAAACGAACCAAAAAACAATACGATTACGGCGATCACAGGAAATAATGCAGTAATTTTCATCAACATAATCAAAGATCAAAAGGAACTAGTATTTACAGACGCAAAAAAAAAAAAAAAAAAAAAAAAATCCTAGACCGCATCAACACAGAAATGATGGTTGAAAAGCGAAAGAGTATCACAATAACCCAATCAACAACACAATTTCATACCTTATATATAGAACATATATAAACATGATCTGAACGTAAAAAAGTTGAAAAGAAGAAACATAATCAAGAGAAATTAAAGAAAGACGTACCTTTCTGATGTTTGCTTCCAGAGAATTCTACTATAGAGGCGAATGAATGAATGATCGGTCAAGGGATGTGCCTTTATTTATAGGCAGAAAAAATGAGAGGCGGTAGATTTATTTTCAGAATATAGTTGAACCAGGGAACAACCTGCTATTGTCCTAACCCTGGTTAGTTTGAGCTGCAATCTGAGCCGATCGTCAGGGAAAATAACGGCCTGGATTTCTAGTTCTGGGATTCGGTCCAATTTGAGGAATCATAAAGGAACGCGTAGATTCGACGCACATAGACTTGTTTTGCTTTAAGACACGGCAAAATGATCCGGATGGGGCCCACTCTCTGGGGTGCTGAGAAACATCCAGATGAATCAGGACGGCGGGGGGGACATCATCATTCATCACGCACTTATCTGATTGGATTGGATTAATTTATTATTATTGGTATTATACGGAGTGTTCTGGAAGGGAAAAATTATCATAAAACATTGCATTTTGTAGCTGCGTACTTTGTTCCTAATGCCTTATACCGTTATACAGTATAAATTTACTGAAAATTACACGTAGACCCCTTGAGTGTGGTTGAATTACAGATAAACTCCTCTTATCTTTTAAATCAGAGTTCTAACTTTGAGAAATAACATAAGAGGTAAAAATGGCTGGAATTTTGGGAAAAGTTTTTTTTTCCATGGCTATTAAGTTGGGGAAAACAAAAGCTGTAAAATAAAAATATATTAAAAGTCCATTTTGATCCCATCCACGCCTTAAAATTTGAAGTTGAATATGAACCGTAGGATTAAAAGTCAACTAACCATTCACCTAAAATAATCCAAAGGTCCAAATTTTATCAAATTTAAAAAAAATTAAAAAAGGGGAAAGTTTTATTTCCCCATCCCCACTCGACCACCCCACCCCTAACCTACTACTTAATCGGCCACCTGGTGCCATTTGGCACCGCGAAGAAGAGCAACATGTCGACGGATTGTAGGGAGTGGCGTTCCTTGTAACCACGTCTGGCTCCCCGAAACAATTTCGAGAGGCGATGGTCAACATTTGGTTGAATGGGGCCGCACTATGGCAAACCTTGGCGGTAGGGGGAATCGAATGTTGGGAAGATTTAAAGTGGTGGAGGATCCACCTCATTGACAGAGCAGGTTGCCGGTGTCGATAGGAGGAGCAGGAGACGGTGTGCCGTTGCAGGGAGGGTTGGGGAAGACGATCAGTCTCCTCACTCTCTGTCTCTCTCTTTTAATTAATTTTTTATATATTTTTATTTATTATAGAATATATAAAAAATATTTATTTGTAATATATTTTATTTATCTTATTTATAATGTAATCTATTTTAGTTTATTTTTTATTTTTATTTTATTTATTACAATTTAAAATCTGATTCTCATTTAAAGTTACTAGAAGTAAATATTAAAGAAACTATAAATATTTTCTTATTACAATTTTAAAGTATAAATATTAGAGAAAGTATAAAAACTATAAATATTTATAATTTGTCTTATTTATTATATTTAATATAATTTATTGTAATATTTTTTCTTATTTTCTTTACCTTATTTATCGCAATTTATGAATACAAATGTTTAGATGTATAAAATTACACAACCAAAAAATTTGAAAACATTACAATTAGACCCATGGGCATTTTGGTCAATATCTATTGTGTAAATAGTACTCACGGCAAAATAGAAAAATCACAAAATAAAAATAAAAGAACTGACGTTATTATTTCTCGGACTAAAAATTTGTCGAAGGGGCCATCTGTAAGTTGGGTGCATACGTTGAGGGTGAGGGTGGTAGCTGTAATTTGAAAAATAAGAGGAGTTTATGTGTAATTCGGCCATACATCAGGGGTCTACATGTCATTTTTCCTATAAATATGTTCAAGCTGTCATCTTGTAATCATTTAAAATAAAATTATCTACAATTACTCCAGATTTCAAGTTGGTCCTGGTTCAAGGAAAAAAAGGGAAAGAATACAGAGGTTGGTTAGGACTTGGCCAAGGTCATATGGCTCTCGGGAGGTGGACTCCAGGATGATCTCCACTATGATGATGGATCCCCTACATGTATATACATGTAGGGTTGAGATCACTCGAGAGTCCAACTCCCAATGCCACTAAGTATCACCCATTTAGGCAAACCGTAAACAACTCTTTATGATTGCAGAATGCTCTTAATCTATTTAAAATATTTTTTTTTTTTTGGTAATTACTAAGCCATCCCTAAGCCAATGCCAATGCCAATGCCAATGCACAAGTTCGATCATTGCTTGGACCATGGTTTTGAAACCCGGACCAGATCGTCCGGTCCGACCGCTCCGGACCGGAACCGGTCACAAAAATGGTCCGATTAATGCTCAAAACCGTTTTAGACTCAAAACCGGTTGTTTTCGTCAAAAACCGTCCAACCCGCCGGACAAACCGTTCGACCCGTTTATAGGTCAGCGGAACCGGCCAAGCTATGAAACATCAAAATTATTGGCAGCTTCCATAGCTTCTTCTCCACCATTCTCAAGGTTCCGTATCTTTTTCTTCACCATTCTCAGATTTAAGCTTTTATGGAAGTTGGTTTGTAAATAATATAGTTGAAGATGGGGATTGAAATAGAGGAAAAGATATAAAGTTATAAACAAAAGATCGAGTAGAAAGAAAAAAAATTGAAAGAAAGAAAAGAAATGAAATGAGGAAGAAAGCAAATCTGGAGATGGCACCGCTTGCTGCAGTGAAGGAGAAGAGTGGAGTTTAGGCTCTAGGGTGTTTTTTGGCTTTATATTTCTTTACATTTTTTTTTCTTTTACAGTTTATTTTTTTCTAATAAAAGAAAATGCTAATAGATTTTAAATTGGATAGTGGGCCTATCCTTTTATATTTAATTTAATATTATATATAACTTTAAAAAATATGATATGTATATGAATAATTTATATATATGTATATGTTATATATATATATATATAAATATGAACAATATTTTACTATTATGTTATATTATTAATGTAATAAATAATAAATGACATAATTATGACATCACCGATTCGACTGCGGTTGAATCGGTGACCCGTGACCCTGTAACTTTTTTGGTTTGATGTCCGGTCCGATTTTCAAAACACTGGCTTGGACTTGGCAAAAATTGGTGTTTTTGATTGATTGCCCTTGAGGGGCTTGGAGAGGTTTGAGTTTCAATTTTGCTATTTGAGGTTGTTTTATTACTTCGACTTTAATCCAAAATGGAAAATTGTTGTGATATATTTTAAAATCCTAGCCCCAAAATTATGCAGCAAACCCATTAAGTTTTAGTTTAATACTTTTGACATTCATTGTAATTCGTATACTTTCTTCAATAGTAAAATACTCTCTCCTCTTCTATAAATATAGACCATTGACGAACCACGTAAATTATTGTGTCTTTAATTTTTATGATATTATTTCGTGAATGGTCATAACAGTCCAACTCAAACATGACAGCAAGATTTAAGTTGCTGTAGAGGAGAGCACAAATCCGCAATAACAGAAGCAACATATCATTGACAAGCTTCATTTTATTGACAACAGCTGAACTGATATGAAGTTCATTAGCAAAAGACCCACTGCAGTTACAATTCACAGAAGTCCCCATGAGATCATCATTATAAAGCAACAACTATTAACACTAATATCATCATGTTATGAGTGGATAAACTCTAATAATTAATGTTGGTAGACGTTTCTTGTCTTTAAATTCGCTGAGGTCATATATTCTTATCAACAATGTCTTTTATATGTTTTAAGAAAAATGATTAAATTTAATCCTAATATTTCTTTTTCAACAATATTCTTTTATACATCTTAGGAGAAGTGTCTATTAATTTTAATCAAAAAGTAGTTGGAGATGTTCATGATTTAACCTTATTTTATGTGTAAATGCTTTTTCCTCTTTCCCTTTTTATTTCTGATAATTGCATTTTTAAAAGCAGGTGTAGTAATAATAATAATAAAAAAAAAGACAAGTTAATTTAAAATAAAAAGTAAAAAATTAATATTGTGCACGGCTGAGGTCTAGGGGAGTTGCACACTGGATCTTGGGAATGTAGAAAGGAGCCTCGCCAACTCCGCTACAAATATCATTATCTTTTTGCTAAAACTCTATTTATATAATTCTTGTGTGGGGGTGGGGGGGGGGGGCAAACGACAAAAACATGCATACCCAACAACCAAGAGGGCGAGGGCGAGGGCGGGGGCGGGGGGGAATCCGTCCCTGCTCCTGGCGTACCCGAATCCTTGGCCTCAGCGAAGGGATCAAAAGCTGTTGGAATCAGGAAGTCTAATAAAATCATGAAAATATCACCTAGAACTTGATCGCGATTAATTAAGCGCACGAAACCCGCACAAAATCGTAAATCGATCACTATCCACTACAAATATTCAATTAACACAAACCAACAAAAACAAATCATATCTTCACATATCTCTTGATAATAAAAATCATTGATTTCCAATTTGATCCCACCAACCTAAAAACAATCAAAACCCTAACCCAATCACATGACCTCCTCAATTACAACCTGCGATCTTCTTACCAACAATAGGAAACGAACCAAAAAAACAATACGATTACGGCGATCACAGGAAATGATGCAGTAATTTTCATTAACACAATCAAAGATCACAAGGAACTAGCATTTACAGACTCAAAAAAAAAATCTAGACCGCATCAACACAGAAATGATCTTTGCAAAGCGACAGAGGATTAGAAGGTCACAATAACCCAATCAACAACACAATTTAAAACTTTTGTATATATATACATATAGAACATATAAACATGATCTGAACGTAAAAGAATTGAAAAGAAGAAACCTAATCAAGAGAAATTAAAGAGAAACATATACGGCGCTAATTGAATGGCCACCTCTCGTTTGAAAACAAGTTTTTTAGAGATTTTTTTCTCTAAAATTATATTTATTTGGCATATCATGATATTGTCTTTTAAAAAAATGTCTCAAAATTGTAGCTAATTTTGAAGAAATTCTTGCAAAAAAAGAGAAAAAATAATTTTTTACTATTTATGATTTGACAGTTTATCCATCGATTAAAAAGGTTTTTCCTGCTATCTCCCAACACCGAGAGTCAAATTAATCATATATTCTAATACAAAATAACGCAACATGCAAAATAAGATCCACTTTGTCTATTTTTTGATGTCTAAATCAATGAATTTGAGTAGATATATTTGTTAAGCTAATTTAGATTATTTATGTTTATTCTATTTTTAGCATAGGTGTTTTTCCTAATTTATCCTTTTGTAAGATACTATAAGTATTGTTTTGTTTGGAATAATACCTAAGGGGAATTCTATTAAACATGGTATCAAGCCTTGGACCCTAAATCCTCCCTTGACTGTCGCTACAGTACCGCCGCGCTACAGTACCGCCGCGCTACAGTACCGCCGCGCTACAGTATCTCGCCGCTACAGTATCTCCACTACAGTACCGCCGCTACAGTACCGTTGCAGTCGCCGCTACAATACACACCACCACTCTAAGCCGTGGTTTCCCCTCCACGCACCGTTCTCTCCGCAAATCAACCTCCTTCGCCGTCGACTATTTCTCCTTCTCGCGGTAAGAAATTACTTTCTGCTGATTCTTTATCTTTTCTTTCTTGCGTTATTCGGTTTCGTATTGCGACTTCACCATGTCCCAAACCACTGAAGAAAATCAGCCCGACCCCGTCCTACCTCCACCCGAGCCCCACCGTCCCCCTCCTCTTCACCCGACTCTTCATGCGGGTAATATTTTTCAATCCTTTGGTTTCAAACTTTCTGATCAAGACTCTAATTATAAGTTATGGAGGGGTATGTTTTTAGATGTTTGTCGTAGTTACTATGTCATCGATCACTTAACTGAAAATTCTCATCCGAAAGATGCGTTAGATCATGACTGGTTTGCTCTTGATTCAACGATAAAACGTTGGTTCTATTCTACCGTTGATATCAAACTTTTGAAAAACATGAATCTTGAAACTGCTACTGCTAGTGATGTTTGGTTCACAATTGAAGATAACTTTCGAAACAATAAGCCTTCTCGCTCCATGCAAGTCAATGAGCGTTATAGAAATTTTCAAAAAGGCACGTTAACAATTTCCCAATACTGTCAAGAAATGAAGTCTATGGCTGACACCTTAGCTGACTTAGATGTCCCTGTGTCTGATCAGGATTTTATTCTTCAGCTCCTTCAAGGTCTCCCTGAGTCATATCTTCCTCTAGTCACCATTATCACTACTATCAAACCCTTTCCCTCCTTCTCTGATGTCCGCAACTTACTCTTAACCCATGAGACTAGAGAAAATCGTTTCCATTCGTCTCTCTCTTCGCCTACACCAAACACGGCCCTATACACTCACACCCAGCCTGGTCGCAATACAAATCGTAACAATAGAAACAAAAATAAAAATCACGGAATTCTATTAAACAATATTTATGAAAAATTATATTTAAATACCAATCCAAATAAATTTCTCACAACAAAAAACATATTACATCAACCATAATCATTATATATTTTTCTCTAAAAAATACCCATCTAAACACACTTTTAAAACAATATTTTTCATCTCTAAAAGTAATTTTTTCTCACTTTTATCATAAAAAAAAATTCTCTGAAATGAATATCCCATCCAATTAGGACCTACCTTTCTGATGTTTGCTTCCAGAGAACTCTACTATAGAGGAGAATGAATAAATGATCGATCAAGGGATGTGATTTTATTTATAGGCAGAAAAAATGAGAGGCAGTAGATTTATTTTCAGAATATAGTTGAACCAGGGTGCAACTGCTGTTGTCCTAACCCTGGTTAGTTTGAGCTGCAATCTGAACCGATCGTCAGGGAAAATAACGGCCTGGATTTCTAGTTCTGGGATTCGGTCAAATTTGAGTGATCATATAGGAACGCGTAGATTCGACGCACATGGACTTGCTTTGCTTTAAGACACGGCAAAATTATGCGGATGGGGCCCACTTCCTGGGGTGCTGAGAACAGCCAGATGAATCAGGACGGCGGGGGGGACATCATCATTCATCACGCACTTATCTGATTGGATTGGATTACTTTATTTATTTATTGTTATTATACGGAATGTTCTGGAAGGGAAAAATGATCATAAAACATTGAATTTTGTAGCTGCGTGCTTTGTTCCTAATGCCTGATGCAGTATAAATTTACTAAAATAAATATTACACGTAAACCCCTCGACTTGTGGTCGAATTACAGATAAACTTCTCTTATCTTTCAAATTACAGTTCTAACTTTGAGAAATTACATAAGAGGTAAAAATGGCTGGAATTTTGCGAAAAGTTTTTTGCCCTGGCTATTAAGTTGGGAGGAAAAAAGCTGTAAAATAAAAAATATTAATGGGTTAATTGCATAAAAACCCCCTGTGTTATTGCGAAAGTGCAAAAAACCCCTATCTATTAACGAAATAGCCTAAAACCCCCTTATAAAAATTTAAAATTCTACAAAAAAACCCCATTCCGTGAAACTTAACGGAATATGAGATGCACGCGCGTGAGGTGAAAGTTGGAATTATTTTTTTTTAATTTTTAAATGTTAAAAGTCTATTATACCCCCCAATTTTTAATTCTTTTTTTTAAAAAAAATTCAAATTAAAACTTAGTTAATATGTTTGGATTGGGTATGGGTTGACCCATGCCCCAAACCCATTGGTGCCCCTACTGTTTCTTCTTCTTCTTCTTCTTCCCCATCTTCTCTCTTCCACCATAACCACCACGGCACCACCCGCCACCATAGACAACCGGTGAAACCACCACCACAAACACCACCAAACTCAACCACCACAACCAAACACCACTAAAATCAAATTATATTACACAAAATTGATACTAACATGGGAGTTGAATAAAAATTAATTTCATTGAAAATTATGGGAATAAAAAGAGAACAAATTAAAAGAGCCCCTACTGTTTCTTCTTCTTCTTCTTCCCCATCTTCTCTCTTCCACCATAACCACCACGACACCACCCGCCTCCATAGACAACCGGTGAAACCACCACCACAAACACCACCAAACTCAACCACCACAACCAAACACCACTAAAATCAAATTATATTTCACAAAAGTGATACTAACATGAGAGTTGAATAAAAATTAATTTCATTGAAAATTATGGGAACAAAAAGAAAACAAATTAAAAGAGCTAAGAAAAAACTTTTAGTCCAAGGTTTCAAGGCATGGCGGATCTGGGGGGTTTGGATTTTTTTTTCTTTTTTGTTTTTAAACTCAAAAATTGATGTTGTATAATTAGATCCAATGGTTGGTATGCTTTCCCAATGATCTATGGCTAATAAATGAACTGTTAGATCCAAGGGTTAGTAATTAAGGGTATAACGGACATTTCAGAGTAAAATTTAACGGAGGTAAGGCTACTTAACGGTTTGGGAGGGTATGCATAGTTTTAAACTTTTACAAGGGGATTTTAGGCTATTTCATTAATAGAGGGGGGTTTCTTGCACTTTCGCGATAACACAGGGGGATTTTATGCAATTAACCCAATATTAAAAGTCAATTTTGATCCCATCCACACCTTAAAATTTGAAGTTGAATATGGATTAAAAGTCAACTAACCATTAACCTAAAATAATCCAAAGGTTCAAATTTTATCAAATTTAAAAATTAAAAAAACAAGAGAAAATTTTATTTCCCCATCCCCACTCGACCACCCCGCCCCCAACCCTAACCTACTACTTACTCAGCCACCTTCGTGAGTGCCACTTGGCACAGCTAAGAAGAGCAACATGTCGACGGGTCGGAGGGAGTGGCTCTGTGTAACCATGCCTGGCTCCGCGAAATGTTTTCGAGAGGTGACGGTCGACATTTGGTTGAATGATGTCGCCCTGTGGCGGATCTTGGCGGTGGGGGAATCGAATGTTGGGAAGATTTCAAGTGGTGGAGGACATTGACAGAGCAAGTTGCCGGTGTTGATTGAAGGAGCAGGAGACGGTGGGCAGTTGCAGGGAAGGTTGGGGAAGACGGTCAGTCTCCTCACTCCCTGTCTTTTTCTTTTAATTAATTTTTTATATATTTTTATTTATTTGAATATATAAAAAATATTTATTCGTAATTAATTTTATTTATCTTATTTATTATTTAATATATTTAATTTATTTTTTATTTTAATTTTATTTGTTACAATTTAAAATTTGATTCTCATTTAAGTTACTAGAAGTAAATATTAGAGAAACTATAAATATTTTCTTATTTGTTATATTTTCTTATTACAATTTTAAAATATAAATTTAGAGAAAGTATAAAAATTATAAATATTTATAATTTGTCTTATTTATTATATTTAATGGAATTTATTGCAATATTTTTTCTTATTTTCTTTATCTTATTAATTGCAATTTATGAATACAAATTTTTAGATGTAAAAAAATACACAACCAAAAATTTGAAAACATTACAATTAGACCCAAAGGCATTTTGGTCAGTATTTATTCTATAAATAGTACTAACGGCAAAATAGAAAAATCACAAAAAAAAAGGCTGACATCATCATTTCTCGAACTAAAAATTCGTCGGAGGGGTCATCTGTAAGCTAGGTGCATACGTTGAGGGTGAGGGTGAGGATGGTAGCTATAATTTGAAAGATAAGAGGAGTTTACGTGTAATTTGACCTTACATCAAGGGGTCTACATGTAATTTTTCCTATAAATTAGTTCAAGCCGTCATCTTGTAATCATTTAAAATAAATTAATCTACTATTACTCCAGATTTCAAGTTGGTCCTGATCCAAGGAAAAAAAAATACAGAGGTCGGTTAGGACTTGGGCAGTGTCATATGGTTCTCGGGAGATAGACTTTCGGATGATCTCCACTATGATGATGGACCCCCTACATGCAGAGAAGAGGGTAGGGCGGGGGGGGGGGGGGGGGGGGGGGGGTTTCAAATAACATTTGTAATTTTGCCCCTTTAAAAATGACAAAAATAACCTATCCATTACTCAGAAGTACTTAGTATGTCATTTGACTTTTTCAAACTATTTCTTAATTCTCATATCTTCACTTTCTCCTTCTTTCATCACACATTTCTACAACTCAAACAAAGGGAAAAATAGAAATCTTATGCTTATTTCCCTTAAACTTCATTCTCAAGAATTTGGTTGGTGAAATTTTTAGATTTTCTCACTTCAAAACCCAAGAAGGTATTATATTATTCATTTATTTGAATACAAATCTATATTAGGCCCTGATTGGATGGGAGGCTGATTCCTATTTCTCAATTTCTCAGAGATTTCTTAAATCAAAAATGCATTTGTTTGACATCTACCAAAAATATCTCAAAGAAATGCTGCACACAATTTCTAATAAAAAAATCTCGAATTTCTTTGAAAAATGGATTTACTTGGCATTTCTCTCAAATTTTTCTCAGAAATTCAAAATTTTTACTTTTCATGATTAGACAGTTCACCCAATAATTAAAAGTAATTTATCCACTATCATATATCTTTATTTGAAATGATGTATGCTACGAAATAAGATCCACTTTGCATATTTTTTAATGCCTTAATGATGAGTTTAGCTTAAATATGTTAAATATTCTTACAAAAACAAAACTCATCCATACCAATTTTTCACAAAAAAAAAAAATTTCTTACAAAAAAAATATATCACATCACACTTAATCATTACACTTTTTTTTTATCAAAAAAAACTCATCCAAAATCATTTCTCTGTCTCCTTAAAAATAATTTCTCTTACTTTATATATGAAAAATGAGAAATTGAAAATAGACGTCCATCCAATCGGGTCCTAAAATTTGATTTTGTTTTCTTTCACTATATTTCATATGTTTCTCTAGATTTTGATTCATGAATGTTTTTTAACTTTATATGCATATTTAATGGGCTTAGGGGGCCGTGTAGGAGTGAGAGATATATTTCATAGTTAGTTGAGTTTGTGTAATGTGATGCACATTATGTATAGGTATACATACACATTGAACGAGTTGAAGTGTTGAGACTTATCGGGAAAAAAAAGATGAATTGGTGGGGCCGTATGCATATATTGGAGATTAGAGAAGAGGAAGTGTGAAATGTCAAAGTTAGGCACAACGAAAGATAAAAAAAAAACTGCTTATATTTTCAATATCGATTTTTTCATTGATGAGTTCGATATAATAAAAAAATGTTGATCACAATTTAGAATGCCCAAAGTTCTATCTAATAAATAGGTTAGTACATATATTTTAGTCAACTGTGTTTTGTATATTTTGAATTTTATATTATCTTGAATTATGGTTGTTTCCCCTTTTTTATTCACAATTTTTTTAAAGAAAATTTATCATATATAACGTATTATGGTTTGTGTCAATATCAGGTACAAAAATTATATTTTTGGGTTGTGCTTCAATAATTGATTATCTTAAGAAAAAAGATCGTAGTCGCACCGAAAAAAATGTGTGTAAAAATAAATATTAAAATATTAATTATTTAATATTAAGAAAATTTGTCATATATGACGTATTATGATTTGTGTCAATATCAGGTACAAAAATTGTATTTTTCGGATGTGCTTCAATAATTGATTATCTTAAGAAAAAAGACCGTAGTTGCACCCAAAAAAATGTGCATAAAAATAAATATTAAAATATTAATTATTTAATATTAAAAATAAATATTAAAATATTTAATTTTTTGACCTTTCGGTCTCTCCCCCATTTGAAAATTCTGGCTCAGTCCCTGCTTATATATATATATATATATATATATATAATATGACAACAAAATCCTTCAGTGTCATTAATCCCATTCAAAATGATTTTTTTTTTGGTAATTACTCAAAAACAAATAAAAGTTGGCGATTACTTTTTAGGGAAAATTACACTCATATCCCTTCAATAATGGGTAAGTACACAAACTTTTCCTCACTAATTGATAATCACAAACACACTCCCTCATGTTAAAGATTTATTACAATTGCACCCCCTGTGTGTGTAAGAATTCTTACAATTGCACCATCTATAAATTTTACAAATAGATCCCTCAGGGGGTGTGCTTGTAATTATTAATTAGTGAGGGGAAAGTTCGTGTAATAACCTCATTATTGAGGGGGTGTGAGTGTAATTTTTCCTACTGTTTTATTAGCTTCAACACAGAATCAGGCTATTAATAGTAAAACTCAACTCGCTTTTACCTTAATTATCGAAAAAAGAAAAGAAGAGTGCATGCTTTCAGCTTCAGATTTTCACATTTCTAAGATGAGGAAAGTTCTAATTCAGTACTTTAGCATTTCTAAGATGAGGAAAGACTAGAAACAGTCAATAGTTGTTGAAGCTGCTCCAGAATAGTTATAATGCCACAACATAGTTAACTAAAACTCGTACACCACAAAGGCAAAAATATGAGAGATTTTACTATTATTCCCCAGGAAGAAAGATGGTCACAACACCCCACCATCCCGGGTCTGGTGCAAGATGGATGTCAGTCCACCGCAAACAATCGAGATAGCAAGACACAAGTTACTGTAAAAAAGAGCACAAACGCGATAACCACGCAATAACAAAATCAACATAACATTGAGAAGAGCTTAATTTTATTGATAATAACTGAATTGATATGAACTTCATTAGAAAAAGACCGATTCGAGTTGCAATTCACTGAAATCATCAACGGGTTGAGACAAATTTAAAACCAAAAGAGAAAAATCCTCACAAGTATAATAGGCTTCTTTACCACACACTCCAATACCGACGCACCATATACATAAACTAAATCTAATGAAAATATATCATGAAACTTTAGAAACCATGAACATTGATGTGGTCCTTGTTGACAATACTAGCATTAGTCAGGAACTGAGAAAATCTCGCGCTGATCGCCTTGGAGCTGAATCACTTTCCCCAGCTCTTTGCCCCGCACAACACATGGTTCAAAGTCGCGGTATTGGTGATAATATCAGCTGGTGTTGTTCCATATCGGTCGCGGCGTATCGAAATATTATTGGGCGATACGAAATAACGCGTGATAGTTTGTTAAAAAATTATAAAAATATATATAATTGTAGAATAGATAGAAAACAAAAGTTTCCTATTAATTGGTACGTTGTAAAAGAAAATATCGCATTAGATATAAATAATTTAAATATAATAATATGGTCGAACTTAAACTTGTAACAGAAAAGAGTATTTTGATAATTATATCAAGTTTTCAAGGTATATGTCATAATATACCCATTAAATTATATCCTAAAGCATATTTATAAAAATCAATGAAAGTTTTGTTCTTGAAAATAATATCCGAGATGCCCGATATTAGCCAATATTATCACCGATAATATCCCAATACGACCGATAATATCATTGTATCTGCGATATAATCCGATGTTATCGGCGATATGTATAACCTCAGATAATATTAAATATCGCCCTATATTATCGGATCGGCAAAGGCCGATCCGAATACGTATTGGCCAATGTTTTTGATAGCTCATTCAATCTTTCTTCAGACTCTCGTGTATATGTAGAATTCACTGAGCTCCAACTCGAACTTCTCCTAGTTTGGCTATGGCCAACTCCCATATAAAGTATATAACGACCCTTTGATGCTCCCCCGGTGACTTCCCACCATGATGAAAGATTGGAGGTAGAGAAGAGGCATCGTTGCAACCCTGTTTTTCTCGGTATTCCCCCTGTGCATAGGATATGAAAATTAATACAATGATCATATAGATAATTCATCTAATACATCAAACAATATTCAAAAGATAGTCTAGAACAAGAGATACTCACACTGATTCTTTTTTATTTTTTGTCACGAACTCCCCAACTCCTTGATTACATTTATGGCACCACTCAGAAAGCTCAAAATCATCTACATTACGCTTAAGAACTTTTACCTACATTAATATAACTAGTACTAATCAATATCAAATAGATTTCTAAAGAAGAGATCAAAGAATTTCGGGACCCGAAGCATCCATGACCATGGTTTTATAATGAGGTCCCTCTTCAGCAGGTACCCTAGAAGAACCCTCGACCTTCTCTCTCATGTTCATGGTTTCACCGTGTGCGTACCATAACTCATAACCACGACTAAATCCATTCTTTTCAATGTGATAACGCACATCATTTTGACCAAAGAGTCTCCTATTACCACATTTAGAGCACGGACAAATCTCATATGAGCATATGCAAACGTTAAGAACTCCTTAACCCCCTCCACAAATTCATCAGAAAGAAAACCCCTAGCATCTAAACACCGCCACATCCATGATCCAACTACGATTGATGTTCATGGTTTCTGCATTTATAAGAAATTTTCTGTATGCATCATATCAAAAAAAAAGGGTTCATGATGAAATTCACGCTACAAGAAAAGGATTTTCTATATGTAAACAATCATATTGGACTTGGAGTAACCATGTTGCTAGACTCAATTGCGCATCTTTCATACAAGGGCATTAGATACTCTTTTCATATGTAAATATTTGTTTTTTAAAATCTTATTTGACTTGGAGTAACCATGTTGCTAGACTCAATTGAGAATCTAAGAAGTTTCATACAAGGGCATTAAATACTCTTTTCATATGCAAACATTTGTTTTTTCAAACTATCTTTTCATAAAATAAACGGAACAAGGATAATATAAAATATAATTAAATCTTTTCAACAAATGATACCAATATATAATCAATTAACAAAACTAGATAAACACTCACATTGTGGTACTGTTCGGAAAACAAGAGAAATGCTACCGCTTTATAGGACACGTTTTTGGACTAGACCTTTGTGGCTCCTTTTTCTTGCACTTATAGCCATAGCAGCATGTGAGTTTTCAGAAATACGGTATTTGCCCCCTTAAAAAGCACATCTATTTTCCTCCAATAAATTTAGAACATATATATATATATACTCTGAAAGTTAATTAATGTTCAAGTTCCTTAATGTTGTGATCAGCATAATCCCATAGGAATCATTTATCCAATTAACAAGCTTATTAAAAACACTTTCACACTATTCATGTTCCAAGTATCTAATACCTTATCAGGATTATCTCAGGGGACTCGGATTTTGAAATAGCTGAGCTATGATGCATAGCCCTTCCTGACGTGTTCAAGTGAAGTTCCTGAAATCAAATTCAAGCAAGATAAAATCAAATTCAGCAAAAATCAATTCCAATAAAATTCTTTTTAGAAGAAATATCCTGAACCAAAAATTGCTCCTAGATTGCTCCGGACCTCAAGCAATCTTACCTCCTCAACTTTACTTCACTAAATAATCCCCAAATTCAATTGCAAAAACTAAACAATAAATAATCCCTAAATTTTACTTCAACAGCCCTAGGACCTTCTAATTGAAGAAAAATTCAAAACAAGGGCATAAGCTATTCTCAATTACATAATCCGAGCTCAAATTCCAAATCTATATAATGTAAAAACCAAATCCTAGAATCCAAACCTAAACTAAATTAACAATCTAAAAACCACCTCGCAACGGCTGGAGGTGGCGCGATGTGGCTCCGGCGTAGGTGGTGGCGCTCATATGTCTAAAAAACGTAACCCTCAAGCTGCAGGCTACATATGTCTTGAAAGTTTCCTTAGCCTTCACCATCAATTGGTATGTCAACATAACCATCAAAGTCGCCACTGTATATGTCTACCTCAGAACCATCTGAATCCTCATTATCGGACTACAAGAAAAGCAAAGTAAATAAAGAAGCTTGCATGTGCAATTTGATTCAAAATAATATCAGAAATAATATTGGTATCGGTCTGCTAGACGTGCTGCAATAGATAATCTACCTTAGAAACTATAAATTCATCAATAACCCGACCATAAGTGATTTTTGCCAGCACAATAAAGTCCACTAAAAAAATGCAAGGTGACCAAGAAGGTATAAGGAAAGAAGGTTGACCACCAGGGTACAAAGAATAAAATATGGTCACCAGTTATGAAGGAAGTCTTTAATATATTTTATTCTGCCAAAGTCGACCACAGTAGTTTTACTCATCCTCTCAAGAGGCCAAAAAGGAGAGAGCACAATGAATACATTAACATGTAAAGTATCTTCATGAAAGAATGTTAACATACCTTAGGTGAACATAGAAAAACTCTGACAGTACCCTCGAAATTCTCGTACATGGTGCAATAACAATGAGGAGCCTTATACGTATCGGGCTCGGATTGATCGAGCATGTAGTAATTCTCGTTGGATTCATGACTTTCCAAATACCAAGGTATCTCACTTTGTCACGAGTTGCTCAGATCACTCCCCTATTTTTATTGAGCTAGAACCTCCCCCGGTGCATCTATCAAAGAAGAAAAAACGTAGATTCCGTTTTAAGTCGGTATGGTTACGTTCGTCAAATGATGTGTATTTTAAGAGAAATAATCAATCACAAAACATATATAACAATACTTGTAATATGATTGATTGAATCTGCCTGAACTGAATATGAATAAAAATTTTGCAAGTCCAGCACAAAGCAATTTAGGAAGAGAACACATGTAGTAAAGTAGAATAGCTTGAGCAACGGTTTTAAGTAAAATAAGCGGGACAAAATACTTTTGGTCCCATAGATGTAGCAAGTTGCACTTTTGGTCCCATTCTTTTCGACTTAACATTTTTAGTCCTGTAGGACCTAAAAATGTGCAGCTTTGGTCCTCTTCATCAGTTTTCTGACGAAAATCCTCACTTGAAAGTCACATGCACGTTCGTTGGGTCTTTTCACAACTTCCTCAAAATATTTGGGAGAAAATTGAGAAAAAACTTTAGAGAAGTCAAAAGAGTTGGAAAATTTTAGAAAAATAAATAGGAAAAAAGTCTGAAAAATGAAAAACAAACCAAGAAGATTTGGAGAAGTCAAAATAAATAACAAAAAATCACAAAACTTTTAGGAAAAAAATCAGCATCACATAATAAGCAAAGCAATTTCATCACTGCCCCCAAATAAACTCAAATTAATGGCCTAAAACCACCCAACCAAGTTTAGACCAGCCTTCTTATCTAGTAAAAAGTGTGAAGTCTACCATCAATGCAATGGAAAACTTAAAGCAAAATACCTCAGGTTGTGCAATTCTACCGAAAGTCAGGAAGGTACAACTCATTCGACTCTAACATTGGCCTCAGTACAACTAAGCGACAGGAAGGTAAGTTCTAGAAAAGCCAAACGTCCTTCACATCATTCCTTGCTGTCCATTCCTAGGCATTAGCTTGAGATCACATCTTCTCCTTATTCATTCTATGATTCTTGAGAATAGTTTCCTTAATTGCTTACAAAATAAATGGTAGAATGGAAATCCCAGAGGCATATGTCTTTTATCGACTGTATTACACTTCTACCCACTGAATAATAGGCATCTAATTTGAGGGAATGATAAACAATTCCCCATTCTTTTTTCAATTCGATCATTTTGTATGGTTTCAAATTATAACATTTTGTCTTCTTAATGATATGTGATCATCCTGTCTTGAACTCTGAAATCTGATTGCTGAATCAGAAAATATAGAGTTTCCACATGCATTTCAAAGGAAAACTCAGGCCAAGAAGGTTTAGATACAAACAAGATGCTATGATGTTTGAATATCAGCTACCAACTAGAATTTCATTCAAGTCAAACTTCTATAAAGCAATCAGAGAAATCAGGTCAATTTTTTATGATCATGTGAAAAAAAAATGTAATCAGGTCGTGCATACGTTTCAATTTTGGTTTTCTTTTTTGTTTAAATGAAAAAATCGGTATTCCAATTTTTTCTTAAAACAAATATTAACCTGATACATGTACAAATGATTCTTTGCTCTAACCAACCACACTACATAACCAAAGTTGGGAGGGGAAAAAGATGAGAATGCAGATATTATCTTACCAGTTTTTCATTATACTTCTTCAAAGCTTTCTCTGATAAAGGAATGAGCTCGTGAAGCATTTTCGAGTGGTCAACTTGGCATGGGCTATTATCCGCATCCGAGTCTGAGTCCGAGTCTGAGTCTTGACCATTATAATCACAAGCCTGCAAAGCAATAACAAAAGAACATTATTGAAGGAAAAATATAATTATGAATCCAAGGAAGAGGTTATAGTTCTCTAATAGGCTACACGATAAAGAAAATTTAGAAGGCAAGAACTTACAAAAATTGATTGCAGAAACACATTTGAATCACTAAACAAGATAATAAGCAAAAACGGCATCGCATTACAAGATTCTTCAACTAAGCTTTAAAAGAACATATGGAATAACACCCAAACGATGACTTAGAAAGTTCATTCTTATTGAAAAGACTAGAAGCTGAACTATTTCATATAAGCTGTAACATCTTCTGAGATGGCTTTAGAAGTAAATGAGTGTATTCCGATGTTCTAGGAAATAAACAATTCTGCCGACCCCAAACTGCTGGTGCTTTGAAAACCCGAAGCTTCTTGTTGTGAAGGGAAGTTAACAGAAGTTGGAATTTGAAGGGAAAGAAGATGGAAATTCCAGGTGCACTATCAGAACTATGAAATCCAGCTCTCTACATTTCTGTTTTCAAGTTGGTTATTACTTATCAGAGTGTTACTACAAAAAGTCTGCTGTAACGAGGTTTTGCAGGAAAATGTGTGAGGGGCGATGTTCCATTGAGGATATATGTCTCTTCTATTGCATGTCCTAGCAGAGGTTTAATTTTTTCTCTTTTTTTATTTAATTTTTTTTAATGTTTCTCTCTCTCTTTTTATCATTTTCCTCCAAAAAAGAAAATGCCAAAGGTAAGGTTTACTTTGGAAGTTACAAGTGGGTTTTCACAAACGTGTCTGAAAGCTCTTATTTCGACTTGAGTTCCCGACATTCTTTCTTGTGTTTTATCTTTTGTTTCCAATCAAAGCATAGCTCTTTAAAGACGATAATATATAACTTTTTTATGCAGAACAAAAGTTTGACTTGAACTATACCATAATAGAGAAATTCATAAAACCATTGAACCATTATTATACTATAATTTTCAGAATTTTACTGCTACAAAACACCAAAAAGCACAAGACGAAACCTGAAAACTAGAGCAGAAGATCATACCTCGATCAGATTCTGATAAACGACCTTTATGTGCTCGGGATCAAAAGCCAACAACTAATTCAATGTGCACGCAGCATGTATCCACCACCTTCATTTGGTTTACAAGACTAACAATTAATTCTTGTATATCATCTGCCTCACATCCAACTATATCTTGAGCAACAAACACATATCTTTCATTCTTTACCTCTATCCAACTACACCCTGCTTCTTTCTTTAAATCCAACTCCTCCATCACTCTTCTAATTCGTCTCGCATCATCCCACCTACCACCAGTTACATAAATATTATGTAGCATTACATATCTTCCCGTATTTTCAGGCTCAAGCTCAAACAAAGCTTCTGCTGCCCTTGTGGCAATTTCCGAGTCCCTGTGAACCCTACAAGTACCCAATAGAGCACCCCACATTCCTATACGGTCACAACCATAAGGAGCTTTCTCGATCACCTCTAATGCTTCTCTTAGTCTATTCTTTCTTCCGAGCAAATCAACCAAAATCGCAAAGTGATGCGATCGTGGGATCAAACCGAACTTCTTTTCCATTATATCAACAACTCGGAGTCCTTCAGAAACCAAACCTGAGTGACTACAAGCTGATAGTACACCAATAAACGTAACATCATTCGGTCTTACATCATTTTCTTGTACCATTTTCTCAAACATGCCTAGCGATGCCTCTCCATGCCCGTTTTGAGCAAAACCAGTTATTATTGAATTCCATGTGATGGTGTCTTTCTTGTGGAGTCTATCAAACAACCTCATTGGAGATATCATGTCACCACACTTACTGTACATGTCGATTAGGGAGTTTATCACCAATACGTTATCAAACATACTACTATTTCGTCTTCTAATAATGTGACAATGGATTTGCTTTCCCCTTCCAATGAGGGCTAAATCAGCACAAGCACTTAAAACACTAACATACGTTATATCATTAGCTATAACACCCTCGTCGTGCATTCTCGTGAAGAAATACAAAGCTCTTTCTCCCTCGCCATTTTGTGCCAAGCCCGTGATTAAAGCAGTCCAAGAGACCACATTCCTAACTGGCATTTTACTGAAAATTGAACAAGCATCATCCAGCTGAGATGCACTTGCATAAGCAACCACCATTGAAGTCCATGAAACGACGTCTTTCTCTTCCATACGAATAAAAGTACTATAAGAACTTTGGGGCACACCACATTTTCCATAAGCATCAATCAATGCATTGCAAACTACCACATTGAAATCCAAACCTGTGCTAAGCGCAACCCCGTGTACTTGGCGTAACAGCTCTAACGTACCCAAGCTAGCACAGGTATTTGCTAAACCAACTACAGTAAACTCATCCATCAACACCGCATTATGACTCCATTTTTGCATTCCTTTGAACACATTTATGGCTTCCTTGTAAAACCCACCACGACAGAAGCTAGAAATGATGGAATTGTAACTAACAAGATTTGGCTCAGGCATTTCATCAAGCAGGTGACGGGCTTTATCGAAACGACCCACTCGACAGTGTGCGGAAATGAGTGTGTTCCACGAGTGTGCATTCTTGAGTGTGAGATCATCAAAAGTTTTCTGGGCGCAGTGTATGGAGTTAGATTTGGAGTACAATTCTATAAGGCGATTGGTGAAAAATGTATCAAGAATAAAAGCTGTTTTGATTAGGTGGGAGTGAAGAGCTCTCCCAAGCTTGAGATTCCTGGTTTTAATGGAGTTTGAGAAGAGGGTGGTTGCATAATAATAATGGGTTGTCGCTCCATTAGAATGCATGCAAATCCTACTCAATTTGTTGCTTCTCTGTGCTGCAGATTGCTAACACAAAACAAATTCAAATTGAAGAAAATTCTGCTACGGGGCTTAGCTTGATAAGAAAATAGTTTTAACTTTCCCATTTGCCTCCTGGAGGTTTGGGTAAATTACAACCTATCCCCAAGTTTTCATAGAACTCTCAGAAAAAGCCTCCGTACTTTCAGAGGAAATCTTCTATTGCAAGAAGCTATTGTAATCTCCTGTTGCAGCCGACGGATGAAAGCCACGTGGAATTAGGCAAATTTTCTTAACGGAATAGTAAAGAAATTGTCTGTTGTAACTTCATATGGAAAGTCCGAATATTAGCTGGGAATTGATTATGGATCCTTCCATATTGAATCCGCACAGACTGAAGGAAAGTCCAATTAACCATGGAAAATTTGCCTAATTCCACGTGGCTTTCATCCGTCGGCTGCAACAAGAGATTGCAATAAATTCTTGCAATACAAGATCCTTATAGTAAAACAGTAATCCCATTTATTTTTTCTCTCGTGAAATTTAACTTCTAAGCTATTTAGTTTTGAATCTACAAATATTACATTTATATCAAATAAGGTGCACTATTGGATTAGCAAAACTTGTCAAAGGAAATACTATGTCACTGTACACGTTTCTGTTTATAAAAAACTGAGTTAAATAAAGCATATTTGACTCCGATAGTATATATCATATCCTCAATTTTTGTTAACAGTAATAAGATCATTATCATTCGTTCTTTTATAAACGCATTTAGGCGCAGATGACTTTCTCCTATCACAAATAATTAGGTTCATTTCGTTTGGTAATGAGAGAAATCCAAAGAAAATGGATAACCTAGCCTCTCATGTGGCCCACTTCGTAGTCCAAATAAAATTGAATGAATAAAAAAGGAAAGTGGAATGGAAACTAGATTGAAAAAAAAAGGGTCGTACACAATTGTTTATACGCAGGGCTAATGAATGTCAAATTTTAATAAATGAAGCGATGTCTTTACCAAAGCACAATAACTCGCAGAAGGTGGATACACAAATAATCTCAAAAAAGAAAAAAGACGCTTTTAGCTTTGCAGTACTTCACCATTCTAAGATGAGGGAAGAATACAAGCAGTAAATAGTCGTTGAAGCCAAGAAAGCAGTAGTTGTTATTCTGACTCCATAGCTGTTCCAGAATAGTTATAATGCACACAACATTGTAACGAAAAATCACAATATTAATTGATAGCCCAAATTTTGTAGTATCATTAAGTTATTTACACACAGATAAATGGATCAAAGGATGTAAGCTATTGCTCTATCTCAGAATGACAATCGAGAACAAAATGTTGTATAGTATATTACATAAACGGGAACGTAGAAGATAACTTAGGTACTAGGATGATCAGGCAAACGCTTCAGGTCCATTTCAACTTGGTGAATGGTCCACTGCATATTTTCCAGTTTCTGCACAGGAAATTTTGCTTAAGAACAAAACCTAATATCTGAATAAGGATTGAAAATCCTATTGAATTTACCTTCACTATGTCATGGTATTGCCTAGCAATGTTATCGAAGTGAGGATCAACACCTTGATACTCACGAAGCCGTGTGATCTGTTTAAGATATTGAACATCAAAATTGTGGTCAGATTCAGTTTTGCAGCCCTAGAGTCGGAAAGTTCTGTATGGACCTGGTGTTGAATACACCAGAGGGGCAAATCATGTCATATTAGCATTGGTATATGCATTGCTGACGTGGCATAACCTGGACCCATGGGTGTTACAACACTGGGTGCACAGAAGAATATTCTCCCAATATTAATATATGTTGGGCCCATTGCATCGACCTCTGTCTCTATGTATTACACGTCATAGAACACAGTTGTGTAATTCCCATAAACATATACACCCAAACCATAGCACCCGTAGATGTCGATATCTACTTAAAATAAGAAGCATAATTGAAGCAAGTGGATATGGTGCTTCTAAAGCATAGAATTTCCATGACACTGACAAGAATAGAAAAGAAGAGTACAGTTTATACACATTATTTAAGTGAAGAAGCTTACAGCTTTATTGTACGCAAGTGAAGCCTCTTCTGTTGATTCAACCAAATATTTCCTGTGTCAAAGGGAAATTGGTTAATATTTCTATTTTCTACCCTATAAGTAAATTAGAAAATAAGATGAATAGATATTTGTTTACCTAATTTTGTGGAGTGCTGGAATGGTTTCCGTAGTATAGGTTTCAAGCAGGAGAATATGTTCTAGAACTCTTTAATAACAAATCAAAGCAAATATATTGTTAGCCAAAGCATATCTACAGACCCAGGTTACTATATAAAAAGTTTTTGGATTTCTCAATGTGAATGTTCAACGTCAAGGACTAGGAAAGCGGCAGGGAAAACGGACCTTAATTTAGCACTCATGGTCTCACATCTCTTGCATAGCCAAGTTTTTTGTAATTCATCCTATGAAATACAGAAGCAGAGTCTTTGTAAGAATCTTTACAAAAGATAAGAAGCTTAATTAGCATATTGCTTTGAGCAATCTCATAGAAAGTCCTAGAGTAGAGCTTCCTGGTAATTGCTGGATAAGATGGCTCAAGCACATTTTCACAACTGAGAATAAGACGCTTACATATTTATGTTGATGTCGAAGTTTCACATCTTTGACAAGCTTGATTAGCAATCCTAGAATCTGCTCCAAGACCTTGTATGGACAAAATATAATTTAGATGTCAAATAGGAAAACACAAAACCACAACCCAACAATTCAATGAATAACCAGGTAAAAAAAAAAAAAACTAATTTAGGGTTAATATATCATCAAGAAATTACAACAAATTATTGCTTACATTATAGTACTCTGCAAATTTTCTGTCGGAAGAATACAGATCCTCCCTCCATGCTAGTTCTTCTCTTTCGATCTCCTCAATAATCAATTTTACCCTGTTATATACGAAATCAAACTGTTTCAAGTTTTTCTAGAATCACATTAAAAAGATGAGCTTTATTACAAGGTTGAGATATTATAATAATCACATGTAGATTAAACTGCAACATAAAGATGATCAGCAACCTAGTGATCTTCCAAGCACTTCTTTTCCCGTGGACAAAACCGAAGACACTTTCATATAGTGGAAAGTGAAGAACACATTCTACAATTTTTTTTATTTTTTTTTTGAGAATTTTCACTATTGAGAAAGAAAAAAAAAACTAGAGAGCTCAAGATTGTGCAAGCCGAATAATTCATATGAACAAGGTCATTAGCATCATTAATTACCTAAGATATAAATGAAGAAATGAAATATTGGCAGAGCATCATCTAAGGAGCTCAATATTTCACCTCTAACGAATTTCAGAAGTGAGTCATGAGAAATGGTTAAAGAATTTGAAATATTTTTTCGTCATAATCTGAAAAGAAAAAAGCATCTTGGATGACTGCTCTAGTATAGCATAAGTAGGTAGCAAAGATAAATAGCGGCTGGGGAAGAGATAGATAGAAAAATAGAGAGAGAGAGAGAGAGAGAGAGAGAGAGAAAGAGTGAGAGACCTTTCCGGAAGACGGGAAGTCAGACTCTGATGACCAGTTGACGAATCTGACAAACCAAAAAAGGACGATATTCAGTTTACTACATAGATCCTCATAGTATAAACAATAATTTTAATATGCTTAGAAGAGTTGTGAACTGTGAGTGTAAACAATCTCTAAAGCATGGATGATTTCGGTTCAAATACATTCAAGAAAGCATACATATGCAAAGTGAAGTCAAGTACCCAGGTACGGGCGAGTGCATAAAACATCCAAGAATCAAGTCATACTGGAAACGAAAGAGACAAACAGAAATTTAGATAACAGTCAAAGGAGACAGACTACGAAAATATGATAGGTAACCACAAAGAATCAAGAATTTATTTGTGCAGGCTTTATCCACGCAGATATCAGGCAATCCAAGCATGCAATATGAATCAATATATTTGAGAGGTTACAAGTAGAATGATGAAATATTCAGACTTACCGATGTCGTCTATGATAACAGCATTTGCTAACTTATCACATTTAGCATCTAAACGACTGGCAATCTCACGGGCAAGCAACACTTGGTATTCTGTAATGTCCTACATTTACAGAAAGTTGAAGCATTTCCTCAGGGTGTTGCATTAAAACTAATCTACGAGATCGATTAAATTTCATCATATTAAAACATTTCCACTTCTAGATAGAGAGCACTAAATATTGTTCATAAATCTTGCATCTGAAGTCAAATCAAGAACTTCAATGAGCATAAAATGTATGGAAACAGATGTTTGATCATAAGTATGAGGGGTCTCATACCATGGATAATGGTGCCTGTTGAAGCTGTGTTTGCCATAAATAGGATGGTGTTATCCCGAGGAACCTATTTGGGACACCACCAACTTCGGGTTCTGATGCATCAGTAACCCCAATAGATAAAGGATTATTTGCAGGAGCCCCTGCTCCAATAGCAGATGCATTTGTGTAATTAGTTGAATTTGTGCTTGAGTTCATTGTGACACTGGTACTTGTACTATCCAGTGAGCTCCTCGACACGATACTCCATTTCTCAATTTCTTCCTCATGAATCTCACCGTCTTTGGAGATGAGGGGAAGCCTCAATCTTTGAGCAGCTTCAGCAACAACCATCCGATGCTCAAGGGCCTCGTATACCTGAAAATCACACTCTCTCAAATATCTTAATTGTCATCTCCGAAACCAACTGGAATAAACTAATATCTATATTTCCTGGAAATTTATGCATCCAGTTTCATTTATTTCATTCTAACTTAACAAAGCAGTGTTGTCGAAAATGAAATAACGGATAACAAAACATCTCAAGGCATACTTAAGGTTAAGTAACACTGCAAAAACATCTTAAACTATATAGCATATACTTAAGTTCAACTGACACCTCAATAACGCTCGCAATAAAATAAATAAACGGAAGCTCTAGCCTCAAAATCTGTTGATTCCACAGTTTAAATAGCTAAAACATTTCCACTAATTTACTCCAAAATGTAATTTCAGATACTGAATAAAATTACTGAAAAAGAACGGTACCTGGGGAGAATTCCTCAAGCCGAGCTGTGGATAAAGACCCTGAACATCACGAATGCCACTCAAATTGGCCGCCTGCTGATGCTCCTCCACCATTGCTGTCGACTCTACGTATACCGCCTGCTCAATTATATCGCAAATTAATCCCAATTACACAATCACAAATGGTATTTAGGAGCGAAATTAAATAAGATGACGGTACCAGGGCTTCCAAATAACGCTGCCTCTCTTTACACATTTCTTCTCTCGCCTGCATTGTCAAATCAAGCAGAAAAAACATCAAATCAAACTATTTTGAACACGAAAAAGAAAATAAATTTGAAATTGGAGTGAATGATCAGTACAAGTTGGAGATCGAAGTATGCGGATTTGGAAATGAGAGATCCATCGGGGGCCAAGCAATGGCGTTCGAGCTGATCCATCACCTGATTCACGTCCGCCGGAAGATTTTGAGCCGCGAATATTTTCGCCATTTCTTTGTATTCCTCCCTACTTCTCTAGAGAGATATATATATATATGTATATATGTATATGTATTATTCAGTTTGAGTTCAAAATACTCATCAAACAAGTTTCTCCGCCGGCGTGGAATTAATTTCAAATTGGGGGAATGCGTAGCTACAAAACGACAGCGTTTGGGTGGGTTTCGAGTCGGGTACTCGGTCAGCGTGATACCGGGTCGGATATAAACAGATGCATTAAAGCATTGGGTAGGGTCAAATGGTCAATATCCTCACCTCAGACTATTGACTAAAAGAGCAGTTTGCACCCTGAAAAGTGTGCATTTGACGGTTTAAACCCTCAGAAGTAAAAACACACACATTGCACCCTAATATTAGAATTCCTTCATTAGGTAATGAACAATATTCATAATTTTGGAGATTTCTTTCAGAAATTGATGAATAATACTTCTTACTTGTATTTTTGGATTGAATTGTTTAAGATACATATTTTATATATTGGTATGCTTGACAAGTAATATTCTTATTATTTAAAAAGTATTAAATTAATATCTCTTTGAAATTTGAAAACTATATTAAAATAACTATAGGTATTAGTGGAATAATACACAATTAAAAGCTATAAAAAATTCAAATATTAATTGTGACCAATTAATGATCGGATAAAATATAGTTTTTATATTTTGAAAGGGGATAAAAAAACCTTTACAAAATAATAGAAAAATAGGTCGTCCGGATAATAATCCATTTGTATTCCTATTTCACTCTATATCTATAAATTTGTTTTTCTCATAATTTTTAATAAAATCTCATAATATACATATACAAATCAAACTTGAAAGAAAAATTCTAATACTCTGAATTTTTATCCTCGTAGTATTTAACTTATGATACACGGACACTCCGAAAGATCATCTCGTGCAGTATCAAATACTTGTCATGTCAGTGTCCAACTATTGAGAAAAAAAAAATATATAAATATTCGTGTTTTAACCGCGTCTACATATTAATTTTTTTAAAAATTCACGTATTCGAGTCCACAGTCTAGTCCGTCTATGATTCAACTAAGTGGGCTTTCACAAAAACAAAAAAAATTAATTAAGAGCATATTTATAATGAAATAATTTCTTGATTTCTTGATGAAAATTACAGCTTGTCCAACCAAAGGTCGGCGGCGGCAATAGAATCGCCGGCGCATCAAATTAGATAACCGCGACGAAGGAACAGAGGCCAATTTCCATTAGCTGTCTGTAGTCATACTTTCGTCCTTCCATGGAGAAAGGGAAAGCCAAGGAATCAACACAAAGCCTGTCAAATTCTTTGCATAATCTCCGGTTTCACCACAACACCGAAAATCCAAAATCAACTCAAAATCCGATCGCCTTCACTCTTAAATCACGTACGTTTTTAATAATTCTTCTTTAAAATTCTTGTTTTTATTTTTTTTGTAGATGTTGTTACTAAAACTAAGTAAATTGAATTTTGCAGAATTATTGACTTTGAAAAAGGGGAAGGTGCCGCCTAGTTTGTTGAGCTTGTGCCTAGGTGTCGTTGGTAGCAACCTTGAGGATATTATTGATGACTTATCCGAGATTGCCCTCACTTTCCCTTCCGATATCAAGGTGCAAATTAATAATTATTTTTGTTGTTGTTGTGATTGTTTTCAAGTTTTTAATTTCAGTTCTTTTTGATAGTTTTGACTTGCTCAAAATTTAATTTTGATTTGTATTTATCCAGATGGTGTTGGTGGCAATTGCAAGAAGAAGAAAGTTATTGAATGATAATATTGTCATTGCATTGGCAGATAGTTCATGGGAGATACTTGATATATCTGGTTCAGATGTTTCTGATTCCGCGTTTTGTCACGTTATAGATGTTTGTCGAAACCTGAGAGCGGTGGATATAAGGTAGCTTTAAGTAAATTTTTGTTAGTTACGTATTTATTTATGCTTAAGTTAAGTGGGATGAAGCGAACGAACTAGGAAAGAACTTTTTTTTGGTTAAAATAAAAATGTGATCAATTCAATTTGAATTGAGCAAATGTCCGCATGATAGTCCTCAGATGCATAAAGTTTATAATCAAAGTTCTATTTTACTAGATCTTAATTTTTAATATGACTATTCTTTTGCAGTCGTTGCAGAACACTTACGTGGACAGGAGTTTCTAAACTTCTCCAGTTTTGTCAGTCACTTGAAACATTGAGATGGGGGTATGCTCTCCTCTCAAGCCGCTAAACTTTTGTAGTTCTGTGACATCAAAATCTTGCAAGTGCCACCATATATAGTGATTACCTATGTTCTCTCAATGCCTTCTCTTCTGTTGCATGTTAAAATTTTCTTTATGAGACATTATTTGTAGGCACATATAGCATTGTGAAACAGAATTGTTAATGAGGATAGACAATGAGCCCCCTGAAAAAAGTCGGACTTAAGAGAAAAAGAGTTCATGCTATTTGGAAGAGAGAAGAGAAAAGAAGTTGTGGTCACCATGAGCATTGTCCGTCAACCAACTCGAATCATATTTTTTTTTGTCTTCATTATGAAGAAATTAAACAACCTTTGTTTTTATGATCCAAGTAGTTGAACTGTTTATGTATAGCATATATTTAGTATTGTGATTGTCCAACATGCTTCCAAACTAGACAAATTGTATGATTTGGGAACTAAAAGAGGCTTGTATTTTTTGCCCTTATGGTTTCATCATCATTATTTGCTATGTAGTGGCCAATTCATAGGGGCTTTGACATGGGAGATAAAACTTATAACAGGAATAAACTAAATTATGATGCAGAGGTTGCCCGAGGAGTGACTACACTGCCCGAAGATGCTTGGATCTTTTAAAGCCTAAACTCAATGATGTGGAAGGGGAATCATGGGAGGAGCTTGACGCCTCAGAGTTGACTCATGGTGCAGAATCACTGCGCTGGCTTGTCTGGGTATTATGCTTCTCTTGATCATTTGAGTTTTTTATGTTTCTAATGTGTGGTTGCGGGCATTGTTTGTGTGTTAGGTCATTGTTTCAGTAACATGTCAACATGATGTGCAATTTGGAAAGTTGTCTTACTACAACTTTTTTCATGTAGCCAAAAATCGACAAGGATTTAGAGGAGAGCTTCACGATTGAATGCCCGCGGATTGTAGTAAATCCGAAACCGTCGCCTTTGGGTTTTAGGGGCTCTAAAGTTCCTCAAGAAGCATTAATGGAATTTGTATTGGATGAACCAATTGTTAAAGATATTGATCCAAAAACATGGGCTGTATCTGGATTTTCAGCTCGGGTTGATCATAGAACAGTTTCATCGGCTAATGAATTATCTGTGGCTGAAAAATTTAGGTTGGCATTTGTGGAGAGAGATACTCGGTTAGCACCAAAGAGAGCGAAGAATGCAAGGCAACATCAACGGCGTGCTGAGAGGGAATGGGTAATGATGAATTCAAGAGTAAAAGCATTGGCACTTGCTTCACAAGCTACCAAGTCTGTGAACCATAAGAATTTGTGAGGAAAATGTTTAGAAGTACAATTTATTTGTGGGTTCAAAGTTACACCAGTTCCAATCTTGTTGTACATTCTGGAACCACATAAATACTTGAGATTTGAATTATTAAAAAAGAAAAGAATAAATGCAGTTGGTATATCAAGAGCGCGGAAAACTGTCAAAAGTTAAAGAAGAAGATTTAGAGAATGCTTGAAGAGCCTTCAAGTTTTTGGATGGAGCTAAGATTAACGTAGATAGTTCTTTCCTAGATATCTGGCTTCTATTTTACCTTTTAGAAATTTTCGACACACTTTCCTCTACATTCCAGATAATTTCTACACTATTATATACGCAAGTATGAAGAGTTGGAGAGTTTTTTCTTTGGAGCAACTTGGATTCTTGAAGAAGCAGCTCGATTGCGACAGTCCATTATTTTAAAAATATTTCAGTCTATCGACACCGATGAGTTGGACTTCTATAGTTGAGGTTCTTGAATTCACAGTGATTTGAGCCCTTTCAAGTTTATATTCTTGAGCAAGTTTGCCAAAATGATGCGCGTTAAAATTGTTTAATAAATAATAACGAACATCAAATATGTAGGAGAAGCACCGGGTAATGGGCCTTCTTTTTCTTCTCTTGGTTCATATGACACTAGTGTGCGGCATTTTCTGTCTACTGTTATCTATCAGAGTATTTGGACGGATAGGGGGATGATGTCTATCTCAGTGACCCAGTATAGGGGTCAAACATACACAAGAGTACAGGGGGTAGTTTGATGCATGATGCCATGTTCTTGACAGGATTCATCAAATGATGCTCCATATTCATTACCTCTATCACTTTGAATACTTTTTATTCGATGGCTTAGTTGTTCGACTTCATTCGTATAGTGTTTAAACACTTCGATGGCCTCGTCCCTGCCTCTTAGGAAGTATACATAACAGTAACATGTGCAATCATCAATAAGTAGAAAAGGCATATTTGAGTCGAGTCGCACTATTTTCTGTCTAATGTTACTCATCCGAGTAGTTGGACAGTAGAGAAGGCATATTAGAGTGGAGTATCACATGTTTTCTTTGCTGCTGATGCCCCCTTTATGCCAAGGATTTTATTTTGTTCAAGGCTAAACCCCTGCATATATTCGAACACGTGTACTTCAAATCGTACAAGCCTACAGAAGAACGAGTGATACTTGAATTTTTCATTTTTATACGTTGTATCTTGCAGATTTTTTTATTTTTTTTAATTTTTAAACGGTATCCTTCAGAAAGTTGATTGCATTGTTGAAGCAGCAATTGAATTTGTAGAAAAATGATAGTTTAAATTGGCTGAAGGGCACATTTGATCCAAACAAATCATGACCAGGCATCAAAAACAAAGATAAATACTTGTTTCATTTAAAGCATAACAAAACATTTATGTTAAAACATATCTACTCGCAGTAACCAAACATACAAATGTCCGACTAAGAAGCAAGAAATCTCTAACCACAGGCGTATACATCGCTTGGGGTTCAACCATGTAAAATCCCACCATTATTCAAACTCTTTGTCAATAAGTATAGCTTTCCCAAGCATTAAGCCCTTTGCTTCCAGTCAATTTCATGGAAGCATTCATTATTCATCATATCAAATACAGTTCTGCGAGATGACAAAATAGAAAGACCATGATACCAACTCATCTCTTCAGCAACTTCACTGCTTGCTTAAATTCCGAATAACATATTGAAGGATGCCTCCATGGTCAAAGTATGCCAGTTCAACCTGCACAAGTAATTCAAACAAATTGTAACCCATCAAGTGTGTACAGCAGAATAGCTCAATCTAACCCCACATATATATATATATATGCACTGAGATGGACCCTACAACTACAGAAACAAGGTTGCAGACGTGTGTACCTCTGTGTCGAAGCGTAAGGTACATGTAAAAGATTTTCCATTATCAGTTGTAACAGTGATATCTTGCCCGGGCCTAATATTGCTTGTTTTTGTTGGAAGGTCAATGGTGAAGCGTTCGTGACCTGTCAAGCCAAGTGTCTCTGGATCCTCACCAGCCTTGAAGCAAAGTGGAATAATACCCATACCCACCAAGTTACTACGATGAATCCTCTCAAAACTTTTTGCAATCACCGCTTTCACACCCTGATAGATTTAATACAACAAAAGATAACCCACAGTAGTAGTTGACAATTGGCTTGATGAAACAGCTGGACATCACGAGTTAACATAGTACTGCAAAATATAACTCACCTGTAGCATTGGCCCCTTGGCAGCCCAGTCTCGGGAACTACCACTTCCATATTCTGCTCCAGCAAGAATAATTGTATCCTGTCCAGCTGACTTGTATCTCTGATAAAGCATGATTTAAAGTCATTAGACTACAATTGATGGTGATATTCGTTTCAAAAGATCTACTCTTAATGTTATTATATTCCCTATGGGGTGCCAAATTACCTACACTCGGTTTGGTTCAAACAAATTGTTTGAGAAAGGAAAAGAAAACACAAGGAAATCCATTTCTGCTTGTTTGATTACAAGAGAAAATGAAAAGAAAAAGGAAACAGTCCAAGTACTAATTTGAGAAACTTCTTTTTCCTCACCATTTGGTAAGGAAAATGGTTGAAAACAAACTCTTCTCACTCCACACATCAAACTTCTATCTTTCTCAAGTGATTAATTATTTTTTAATGACGTTTACAAAATTAATTATTAGGAAACATTTGAAATCAATTGATAGTTTAATTCCATAGTTTATTTTTTTTCTTTTGTTGTCATTTTCCTTGGACTTTTCTGTTTTCTCTGGACAACAGAAAAACTTTAAAATTTTGGAAATCTTTGATTTTCTTTTCCTTCTTTCTCAATGATTTTCTTTTCTTCACCAAAATCAACCAAACAAATTGTAAGTCTTACCATTGCAGCATCGTACACATAAAGTTTCTCCCCTGTTGGAATGTGAACGGTCTTTGGGCCCACTTCTCCATTCAACAGTTTGTTTACTATTCGAATATTGGCAAAGGTACCCCTGGCCATCACCTCATCATTGCCACGACGGCTACCATAAGAATTGAAATCCCTTCGGTTAACCCCACGATCCATCAAGTACTTTGCAGCAGGACTATCTTTGTGAATACTTCCAGCAGGAGAGATATGATCTGTAGTGATACTGTCCCCAAACAATAGCAAGCAATATGCATCCTTCACTCCACGGGGACCAGGTGGGTCCATTGTCATGCCATTGAAATATGGAGGCTTGTGGATGTACGTAGAGTCCGAGTCCCATCCATAAAGACTTGATGAAGGTACAGATAACTGATTCCACGACGGGTTGCCTTTTGTAATGGATTCGTAAGTGCTCTTGAACATTTCAGGAAGGACGCTAGATTGAACAACCTACGCACACATATTCAAATTTGATTTGTATAGAACATATAGCCCTGATTCTAAAATTATTAAAGTAACAGGGAAACTAAATTACCTGTGCAATTTCTTCACTGGTAGGCCAGATATCCCTGAAATAAACACTTTTTCCATCTTTTCCAGTTCCAATTGGCTCTTTCTCGAAGTCAATGTCAACCTGAAAATGCAGCATCACATGGATTTATTAGCTAATCAGGATTTTTATCCTTCATAAGAAACTGCACGGAAACTACTAGAAACGAAAGATATTTATCAGAAGAAAACAGATTTTGGATGAAATTTATGGGCAAATGCAGAAATAAACAGCACCGTTAAAATCTACCCAATGATCTCTCACCAGGGAACACTTTAAAACCAGCACCCCATACCCAACTCCCAGCCCTTTTTTTTCTGGGAGGGGGTGGGGAAACAAAAATCGGCTATCTTTATACCAATATAAATAGCAATCTTGACATTGATCAGCATAATTGCAGCTGACAGACATATTGACAGAAAGCTCCAGCCAAAGGTACTTTTATTGTAGTTGGATTGACAATTCTATTTACACAGAATAAAAATCGAATGACAACCATTTGCCTGCAATCAGTTATATAAATAAAGATAGCAACAAATGTTTTACAGAACTTTAAGGCATACCGTGCCAGCGAGAGCATAAGCCATAACTAAAGGAGGTGAAGCAAGATAGTTAGCTCTCGTCAGTGGATGAACACGACCTTCGAAGTTTCTATTTCCAGAAAGCACAGCAGCGGCCACAAGATCTGGAAAGTGAACCACAATAGTCGAGCGATATATAACAATATGATAGGGTCCATGAAATCACAGTTCAGAAGAGATCCATAACTTACCTGCTCAACTAAAATTTCTCAGCAATTTAACATGGCTATGCAAACTACAAGTGACTTTTTTCAGTTTTTTCACACGAAAATCAAAAAACTCATTCTCCCATACATTTCTGAAAATGACAATTGAAAATGAATTGGAAATACATCCAAACAAAGCCTTAGTCCAACATACCAATTTGGACCCATCAGGAAAGAAATTTTACTAGAGTTGGTTCTTTTAGTCAAATAGATGGATTGACTAACATCCGTTTACACTGGAAAATACAATGCTTACTAATGACCATTTGTTATGAAGACTGGATAAACAAATTTCTAAAAGTTTATCAGTTTAGCATGACACATCAAAGGAAAAGGAAAGCATGTCCGAAATATACCATTGTCAGCTATAGCAGAAGCAACTGATTCGTCAAGATCCCCAGAATTACCAATACAAGTTGTGCAACCATATCCGACAATATGAAAGCCTTGCTGGTTCAAGTACTTCTGCAAGCCACTATAATAGGTAACAAAACAAATTCATCTAAACAGTGTTATTGTCTGAGGACAAACACAAGCAGGATAAAAAGAAGGATCTCTAAATAATCAATATCCCATAAAATACCTCTGGAGCAAATACTTTGTTACAACCCCAGACCCTGGAGCAAGACTTGTTTTTACCCATGGTTTTACCTGTTCAATAATCATCAAACCACAGTAACAAACAATGAGATGTTCACATCATTCTTATAATCACAGCGCAATCAGTTAACAAACAATGAAAAAGACTATATATATCAAGCACCAGCTGATGATGCGATACTGACCTCTAACCCCAATTCACATGCCTTCTTTGCAACAAGACCAGCTCCAAGCATCACACTTGGGTTTGATGTGTTTGTGCAACTTGTAATAGCTGCTATAACAACACTTCCATGCTTGAGTTCTGCAGGCTGCCCATGGAATGAAAACTTAACAACCTTCTCTTGTTGTTCCTTTGGTACAGCAAAACCCTGCATGGATAAAGACAAGAAAGTAGTAATAAAATTAAAACTTAAACATTGGTTTATACAAATTATACAGCACTATGATCTATATTATGCACTTTTACACATCCCGCTAACCGTATATAGACAAGATTAAAATTGAAGTGACTGAGCGAATCTTAGAAAGAATTTTGCATCTTACCTTGAACCCAACTTTATTGTCGAGACATGAATGCCAATCACCCTTCATATCTTTCAAAGGAACCCGATCATGAGGCCTATATCACATGGAAAGAACCCATTGATCAAAGAAAAACATCTCTTTATATTATGAAAATGGAACTACTACAACCCCAATTGTCGGGCCCCAGAAACGTTTTATTAAGCATACCTTTTAGGTCCTGAAATACAGGGTTCAACATCAACAAGATCCAACTCCAGATAAGATGAGTACACTCTCTCTAGTTGAGGCTGTACATGAATGCAATTCCAAGTAAGCATATCTGAAATTCTTTTCAGCTTCGTTAATCATATATGAAGAATAGCAAACATAAAGTTGAAACAATGTACCTGACTGTAGTCGACGAACATGTTGTTTGCGCGCAAGTATGCCTCCACCATTGCTACCTAACCAAGTTAAAGCAACAAATATCACGACCCTTGCGGTCAAAATCTGTGGACAGCAAAATGTGAAACAAAATAAAATACTACCAACCGTCTCATCACTTCTTCCAGTCAATTTCAGGTATTGTAGCGTCACATGATCCACAGGGAAGAACCCCATGGTTGCTCCATACTCGGGAGACATATTTGCAATAGTTGCTCTATCTGCCAATGATAACTGACTCATACCCTCACCTACACACGTGGAAAAGAGTAGACAAAAAGATTGTCCTTTGCAACATGAGAAAGCACAGATTCAGGTTAAGAAGAGATTTTCAGGTTAAGAAGAGAGTTACCATGAAACTCAACAAACTTTCCAACCACACCATGTTTCCTCAGCATTTGGGTTACAGTTAAAACCAAATCAGTTGCAGTAACCCCATCGCACAATTTCCCAGACAACTTAAAACCAACAACACCTGGCAGAACCATGCTCATTGGCTACCAATTTGCAGGAAAAGAAATTTAATATTAAGCACAATGGTAATCATAATAAACTCAAATCTAATAAAAAGTGAGAAAAGAAATAGTAACATAAAACTTAAAAATGGACACTAGAGTGAGTAGACAAGAAGTAATCAGTCCTCAAAGAATGAGGTGTTTAAGCCAAAGCATACATACCGGCTCAGATATATCAACAGCTATCGTCAGATCTATTTCCATTGATATGTAAAACAAACATACAAGGTAGATTTATTACATAAAACTTGAAATCAAGAATGGCACTGATTACCTGGCCAAGCATTGTTGCCTCTGCTTCAATTCCTCCAACTCCCCATCCAGCTACCCCCAATCCATCAATCATGGTTGTGTGAGAATCAGTTCCGACAACACTATCAGGGTACAGGATACCTTCAGTGTTGAATACAACCCGTCCAAGATATTCCAGATTGACCTGAAAATTTGCAAAGGATTTCATCAATGTCAAATGGTATAAAACACAACTGTTCTAAATATTACTAGATCGATAGTCCGTCCAGATATTCAGGCACCTAACTATGATATCAAGCTAAATACACCTTGCATGTGTTTTAAATTTGATGAATATCATAAGTAGAGGGATAAATAATACCTGATGGACAATACCCGAACCAGGAGGAACAACGAGCATATTGCGGAAGGCAGTGGAACCCCATTTAAGAAAAGCAAACCTCTCTTTGTTTCTTTTGAACTCAAAGTCCATGTTGGCCTGCACAGCATTTTCTGATCTGGCCACATCAACCTGAACAGAGTGGTCGATGACAAGGTCTACAGGAACCTGGAAACAATTTTATCACACATACAAAGCGACATCAGGATGTCACTATGTGGAGGAAGAATTACAAGGCAATGAATCTGTGCACATATAATCGTCGCCGGAAATAATAACACAATTCCATTTTCCTCTTAAACAGACACTAACAAAATTATTCTTCGTGACCAAGTACAGTAAAGAAAAACATAATGCAAGATAGCTATTGCATATATGATGTATACATTGTAAAACAAAAAATTGTTGCACGGATATCAATGTATGGAGGAAAAGCTGTTACCAATGGATTGATCTTGTCTGGGTTGCTACCAAGATCCTTAATTGCCTCCCGCATAGAAGCAAGGTCAACCACAGCTGGAACTCCAGTAAAATCCTAACAAAAGAAATCCATTTCCAGTAAGCTTCATAAAAGTATACTGTAACTAGAAGCTCATCTCTGATCCCTCTCACCTGTAACAGAACACGAGCTGGCTTAAAAGGGATCTCAACTTGCTTCGGAGCAGAATTTTCCCAATCAATAATTTTTTCAACATCCTCCTTGGTGACTTGGAAGTTGTCACAATTCCGTATGGCCGACTCCAATAGTATCCTGATAGAATACGGAAGTTTGTCTGCAATAATCGATAATCCATATAAGGAAACAATGTAATGAAAAGGCAAATATATGCCCTGAACTCTGTTTTGTATTAAAAGGTATAACTCTTAAGTTTCATATAATCACGACATATGACACCCAAAACCAGGAAGAGAATTCTGAAATCAATTGGTTCAAGAATTAAGGTCGTACCAATTCTGGGATCATTCAGAGCAGGAAGGCTATAAAATTTTCCAAATTCACCTCCTCCAGGCTTGGGAAGACCAGACAAAATTCCACTGAAAGGATGTTCAGAAGCTGCATGTATCGGGGTAACCTCATTAATAAAATGACAGTAAAACATGAAAATAAAATCATGATCATTTAATAATTGGCATTATCATATCAATTGGATATGGAAGCAAGAAACGACATCAGTCAAGTCTCGTCACGGTAAAATGAACACATACCAACAAGAGAAAAGAGGCCTACAAATGCAATAGCGAAGAGTTAAAATCACAAAACTGAAAAGTTAGTGTTTACAAAGGAAATAAGTGATAAATACAAAACAGCAATTTCAAAACAGAACTCTTCATTATCACCCACGCCCGAACTTTACAGCAAGATAAGAACAACAATCAATCACGAGTTACATAATTTGATCTTAGCACAACTATTTGCCACGACGTACAACATGTGTATGCAGACATGCACAAAACCAACCAACGCATATCTACTAAAACGACTTTGTTTGAATTTCTTCATGATAATATCCAGTGGTTCTCAATTCAAATCCACAAAAAAATACAGGAGCCAAATCACCGTTTGAACAATAATTACAAAAGGTTCACAAATCAATATAGATCGTTACAAATTACATTTCCCGCTCCTATACACTACACTGGACACGCATGTATCAACTATTAACGGAATCAAATAAGCTGAACTCAAAAAGATGTCAAATGAACAAAGATGCTCACATTTCTATCCAATTTACCAAAAGCAGAACAAAAGCAATCTACAGACGAAAATACCGACAGAACAACACATCAAATTTAACAAATCAAAATTCCACTCAAATCAAAACTGATCATACCCATGGTGGCGATCTTGCGCTCGAACGGTCCGAGAACAGGAGATGCGGTCCTGATCTGAGCTCTAAGACTGACCGGTGATCGCCAGTCAACACCGTGGCTCCACCGCGCGGATGAACACCGAATCGATCGGAGCGCCGACGAGAAGCTCAGCGATCGATAGCTGATGTTCGAGGGAGGCGAACACGATTGCGACGGAGGATTCCTAGCGACGGTTCGAGAAAACGACGATGAAAACGGCGACGAATGATTAACGGAGGAAGAGAGAGTAGAAGCGAAACGAAGTTTACAAGCTCTGAGAATGGAAGATGACGATGTGGACGAGGAAGAGCAGTAGGTGGGTAAATACATGACGATTATAAGATATAATTTTTCGTGTCAGAAACCAAAACCCTAGAGACCATCAGACCACTACAAATCTCGTTTTATTATTAATTCATTTATTATTTTAATTACTGTGTGTTTGTGTGTCTGTGTAGGTATATAACTATAGATACGGAAATGTGTATGTATAGATGGATGAGAGTGATTATGTGAACTGCGAAAGTGAGCCAAGGCAACGAGGATAGTGATGGCGGGGGTGTTGGTAGGGTCTTCTGAGGGTGTAGGGTAGTGTTGTGGTGATTAGCCTTCTGGACCGCTAGATTTGGGTGTTGTGGACATGGACGGTGGAGATTGGCCGAGGATGTAGGCCGTGAAGAGAGGAGGGCTGTGGTTAGAGGTTTGACCATTTTTGTTTTTCCACTTTTTTTTGCTCGGGAAATGAATTTTTATGTCATAATAATTGTGATCGCCACACTTTTGATTGGGGTTCCCGTGCCACCCACGAGCTTTTAATCAATTCTTCAATTAATTTTTATGTATCGGATGAGTATTTCTTTTTTGAATGAGTCGGTTAGATGACACGTATTATAATTAACAAAAAATTAGTATAAAAATAGAGTTTGTTCGTACACTTACAATGGGAACAGAACTCAAAATTTTTAATATTTTGAAGCTCTCAGCTTTGTTAGTATAGCCTTAACTACATCGGCCGAACAAGTATTTCTTCGAATTTTTATTTTTCACTTGGATGTTATAATATAAAACTTGTTATTTACGTGACTGATTTATGATATAATATTGGTGGCTTATAATATTTGATTTAGTAGAAATTATAATTTATATTTCGAATGCGTTGGTATTTAATAAAATTAATAACAACACGTTTGATGAACCTTCAAATATCAACTAATTTCAGTGGAAGAAATATTCAACAGCTCTCTTTGCATGCTCTTTTATTATGATTAAAAAAGATGACGATACCATAATGGCATTGAATATCTTATAGGCTCTTAATATCAGGATCTAGTTTGTTCATTGGAATTTTATGTTTGACCTAGTGATTTCGGTTCCATCTGATCTCAACCACTAATATGTAATATTTTCCAAATATATTACAGAATACGAATAATTATAATAGCTTCAAAATTATAAATCACAAAACCTCACAACAATTATCCTCCGTGACCCATCAAGAAACGACGGCTTTGTTTGGATGTGTTTTTATTTCATTTTCAACCGTTATTTTCGAAAATATATGGGGGAATGAGTTTTTTGATTTGCGTGTGAGAAAAGTGAAAAAAAGTAAGTGTGTTTGGTTATGTTTTTAAAAATAGTTGAAATTGGTGATAATGATGTGTGAAATAATTGAAAAGTAATGATTAGATGAATAATGTTGGATTTAAAAATTTAAAAGAGAGGAGAGAGAAATGTTTAAAAAATTGAAAGGAGATGAGAGAAAAAAATGATAAAAATAAATTGTGAGATGAGTGATGTGAAATGTAATTTTAAAGAAATGATTAAGATTTATTGGGAACGTAAAAATGAGAATAAAAATGAAAATATTTTCAATTAAAAACAGTGTAAAGTGTGTATTTTCATTTTTATCCAAAAAAAAAGTTTGAAAACACAAACAAAGAAGGCCCACATCTCTTGATTTTGAGTCAATATTGGTTGGTTCCTTTTTATCTTGACCCAATCTAGTAGGTATTGTCCAACTATATTATTAAAAATTAGATTACATATGCAATAATTTTAATTTTCTAAGTGGCTCCACTTATTATACTGTGCAAAACCCTACAATTCTTTCCATTAACTAATGTTACTGCTGTGTAAGTCTTTTTTTTTTTTTGAGAATGCTAAGCAAATGATTAAGATTAAAATAGACCTATGCACTCCATATAGTATGCGGTAAAAAGGCAGTCCTGCTTGAGAAACATTGAGAATTTGTTGTTTAGACCAAAACACATTCATAATTACACCCACCCATTAGTCATCAGTGCAATCATATATATAGGGAGAAAATCAAAATACAGAGGATAACTAACATAGAATCATCACGGTTGTATATAAGTGTAAACTATAATTTGTTTCGTACTTCCTTCCGAAAAACATTTCATATATTATAGTATGTGTTATTATTATGATTTTTTGGGAGTCGAACTTTTTGGATAATCACAATAATTTAGGCAATGAAAACACGTGAGATTCACTGTTTAAGATGATCGTGATAGTATTAAAACTCCAAATCTTTTTATAATTGATCAAGTGCAACCACTTTTCAACATTAAATTATGATATGAAGAATGGTTTTCATCCTTCAACCACTATAACATCAATATTAAAAAATGAATCAAATTTATTGCAGCTCACTCGCTATAAAATTATAAAATTATCCAATAACTCCTATATCACTCCTATTACACCTACCCACCCCCCAACCCCTTTCCAAACACCAAAGTCATGTCGAATCCACACAACTATTTTTACAAAATGTTGTGTTTTCCGTTTTGTAATGATTAGGCACCAATAATTTATATGATAATCCAAGGTATATTATTGCTACTAATGACTTTTGGTACCAAAAGGGCGGAGAGAGAAGACTTAACCGATATAAACATTTTTGGTTCCGAAAAATCCATAGTTCTATATTAGAACTCATGTATATACCAGCCATAAAGTTGCTTATCGGATTTACTCCAACCCCAAAAATTGAAATCTGAACAAATATATCTCATTGATGCATCTAAAATATCAATTTTTCCACTATTATTGGTCCCCTATTCCGAATTGGGATATAATTACAAGTTTCCATCACATCAGGGACCACATTGGCTTAGAACGCTATTGAAATATTTCATTATAAAATACTATTTTATTTTATACCATATAACATTAATTAGACGTCAAGTGCATATAAATTCAGATTTTATATATTAAAAAATATTCTATACACTTATATGCATACATAAAATGAAATATATGATTCGCAGTAGATAATTCAAATTAAACAAGGGTGTCCCATGATAAATTATATTTTATTTTCTTGATACACCAATGATGTTTTCATTCGATCTCAACTTATGGCATGTAAATTATTAACAACAATTTTTTTTTTATGGCATGTGCAATTATTACTTGGGCTAGGATTGACTCGTGAGAAGTCCAGCAATTAAAATTAAAAACCACTGAGAAAGACCCAAACAACGTCTGGCAATCCAAGGAGGGCGTTTTATGGCCAAGGCCTCGTAGATAGATAGATTCCTTGGGCCAATTTCATTATCACTTTAGAGGTTTTTTTTTTTTGGTTACAAACGAAAATTCAACAAAAGTTACGTTTCGAAAGCAAGCATTTCTAAGCACTCTTCCGGGGCTGCTCCCAAAAGGTGAGACCTTCTTGATCATGACCAATACTCGCAAGCACATCAGCTCCTTTGTTCCCCTCTCTTTTTGTATGTTGAAGCTTGCTTCTCCAAGGCATTCCAAGTAAAATCCTACAATCTTGAATTATTGTTTCCAAGAGGGTGGCAGTCAACGTCCCCACTCTGAATCAAACTACACACAACCTCCGAGTCCACTTCGGCAATAATGTGGTAGACTCGCTTATCCTATGCAATTCTAAGGCCTTCTCGAAGAGCAAGAAGTTCCGCCTCCGTAATCGAGAAATTCCCTAACTTCCAGCTAAATCCCTACTGCTATCTGCCCCCATCATCCCGAAGAAGCCCTCTTGCTGTTGCACAATTTGAACCACTACGATAGCTCCCATCCGTATTCAATTTAAACTCACCTTTGTCCGATTTTGTCCAAACCACCTCGGCCCTATCCAACACCAGCTTCGCACTACGCAGGGAATAAAACTCCTCCAAACCCTCAACAAGTCTTTTAATTTTGAAAATGGTTTGGCTTAACGGTGATTTTTTTCCTTCAAAAACCAGCCTATTTCGCCTTCTCCAAATCCACCAAAGGGTGGCCGTCAAAACCGATCTCCAAGAAGCCATTGGAAGGATGATATTCTCGATCTCCACTTGTAAGTTTTTTTCAATCCAATTCTCCGAGGCCATGTTTTTGAATCCCAAAAATCTTGTCGGGGCAATAATGAATTCCCAAACCTCTTTTGCAGCCGGGCAGCCCCTTAAAGCATGGAGGTTTGTTTCCGCTTCGACTCCACATTTGTGACACGTATCCGAATCGATAATTCTTCTCAACTCAAGTTGTGACTTTGTCGCCAGTCTATCTCTATGTATAAGCCAAAAAAAGATCTTAAGTTTCGGTGGGCATTTAGCCTTCCAAATCCAACTCCATTTCTTCTCGTTATGTCTCGGTTTCTCACAACTATTCTTTGCATGTACAAATTCAAAGGCCGACTTGCATGTAAAGCTACCATTCTTACTCCATGTCCATATCTTCACATCTTCCTTGTTTTTGTAGTAAGGAATCAACATTTGTTCAACCAAACTCCTAACACTGTCCGTAAATGGGGTTTTGATAACATCAAGTTGCCATTTTTCGGCTTCACCGATAACATCCGCCACCCTTAGCTCTAACTCCCCCGGGTTGATATCTCCATCAAGAAGGTCACAAATTCTTTTCCTATCAAACCAGAAGGATATGTTCTTGCCATCTCCAATCCACCAATGGATAAGGTCCTCCACTTCTTTGATACTTCTCAAAATGCCTTTCCATTGAGCCTAATCTTGAGGTTTAATATCCATCTCCAAGATATCCATACCTTTCACATATTTCTTTTTCATAGTATCCCGCCACATGGTTTCTTTTTCCTTCAAAAGTTGCCATCCCATTTTCGCTAGAAGAGCAATATTTGTATGTCTTGTCTCTCTAATTCCCAAACCTCCCTTCTCTTTGTTCTTAGTAAAGTCCTTCCAACCCACCAAGTGCATCTTTCTTGCTTTGCTTTCGGTAGACCACAAGAAGGATCTATTTAGCCTATCTAGTTGGTTACACGTGGATGATGGCAACCATACCATTTGCATAACATGGGAAGGCATTGCCGCTGTAACAGACTTAATCAAGGTGACCCTCCCAACCATATTTAGAAGCTTTGCTTTCCACGTACATAACCTTGCTTGCACTTTGTCCACGAGTTGCAGATAGATCCTTGGACTAGCCCGATTGTGCACTATAGGAACTCCAAGATATTTTCCTAAGTCATTAGTGCAACCGAAGCCCAAGATACTAGTGATCCGCCGCCTATTTCTCCAAGAAGTGGCTTTGGCAAAGAAAATTTTCGACTTTGCAAGATTAACCCGTAAACCCAACATCTCACAAAATTTGTCCAAAGTATCTTTAATAACCTAAGCGTTTCTCAACGTCCCTTTTGAAGTGAGAAGAAGATCATTTGCAAAAAAGAGGTGAGAGATTTTCGGTCCTCCTCGACACATAGAGATTGGATTCCACTTGCCTTCGTCCGTGGCTTCTTCAATCATATAACCCAATCGCTCCATACACAACACAAAAAGGTAAGGCGACAAAGGATAACCTTGTCTTAAACCACAACTCGGTTGGAAAGGGTAAAGTGGTTCCCCATTCCAAAGAATCCTCGGCCTAGAGCTCGTCACACACTCCATAATTAGTCGGGTCACTCTACTTGGAAAATTGAACAAAATCAAGGTTTCCTTCAAGAAATGCCAATTAACTCGATCGTAGGCTTTCTCAAGGTCAATCTTAAGCACCATCCCACCTTTCTTACATTTTGATCTCCGAAGAGTGTGAATAAGCTCTTGTATAATAAGGATGTTGTCATGTGTCCCTCTTCCGGGTATAAAGCTATTTTGGAAAGGTGACACAATCTCTTTCATCATTTGTCTCAACCGACTCGTAATTGTTTTTGTAACAATTTTATAGACCACATTACAAAGCGGAATGGGCCTAAAGTTCGTCATCGATTCCGGGCTATCCATGTTTGGAATCAACACCATAAAAGAGTCCCCAACCCCCGTGGCCAACTCTCCTGATCTCAAGGTCGAATGCACCATCTCCCAAACCGAAGTCCCTACCTCCTCCCAAAACTTTTGGTAGAAGAACGCTTAACATCCATCCGGCCCTGGAGCCTTATACGGGCTCATAGAAAACACAACCGAGCGGACTTCATCCAAGTTAGGCATCCGTAATAAGAGATCGCATTGGGTCTCCGTAAGTCTCCTTTGAAAAGAGCTCGGTTTCTCCCTCCTCACAGTATGATCATCCCTACTCGTAAACAACTTGGTCTAGAAATCCACCACGTGACTTTTCAAGAAGGTTGGGTCCGAGATCCACTCGTCATCTACTTTTAGTAGATTCACCGAATTTTTTCTCCTTCTCACAATAGTCGAGGCATGAAAAAACCTCGTCTTCCCATCTCCATATTTTAACCAATTAATCCTCGATTTTTGGAACCACAAAATCTCTTCTTGCTTGAGGATGAGATTATACTCTCCTATTAAACTCTTTTCCAACTTAACCAAGTTAGAATCCTCTCGAAAGGCTAGGCTTTTTTGAACCCCGTCAAGACGAGCTAAGACGTTTCTTTTTCGTTCAAAACTGTTGCCAAAAGTTTTCCTATTCCACTTCTTCATAATATCGGGCAGGTTTCTAAGCGCCTCCAACAAGTGCCCTCCCTTAACCCAAGCCTCCCGAACAGCCTCTCTACATCTCGGATGAGTGGTCCACGTGAGTTCAAACCGGAAAGGCTTAACGAAATGGCGATCCGCCGAAACACCAAGGCCGCTGGTCAAATTGGATGATGATCCGAACAAGTACGCGGGAGGTGCTTCACCACTGCCTCAGGAAAAAGAACTCTCCAATCGTAGTTTGCCAAAGACCTATCTAGTCTTTCTTTTATCACGGCCAACCCCTCTCTTTTGTTGACCCAAGTGAATTTAAGGCCTTGGAAGCCTAAATCCATCACCCCACAGTGATCCATCATATCCAGAAACCTGTTACATCTCGAGAGGTTAGCTTGTCTCCCTCCCATTTTCTCATGAGCCACCGAGACTTCATTGAAGTCGCCGGTAAGCAGCCACGACAGATTCACTTAAGAGCTCCGAGCCTCCAAATTGCCCCAAAGACTTTCCCTTGTCCCTCTATCCGGACTAGCGTAATAGCCCGAGACCATCCATCTTTCCCCGTTAACCGGCCCAATGATTGCATGTATTACTTGGGGCTCGGATTCAAGGATCTGAACTTGAATAAGGTTCAAGTCCCACAACAGCCATATGCCAACTACCCTTCGTCGGGGCCCGTCTCACCCCGAAAACCCTAGCGAAGTAGAAATTCTTCGGGTTTGATCATCATCCACTTTCGTTCTAGAATATACACAATATCCGGATTGTGTAGTGCCACAATCTCTCTGAGATTCGTCCTAAACGCTCCCTTTCTCGCTCCTTGACAATTCCACGATAGAACTTTCATTAGATAGTTTGATAAGTCGTACGTACTTACCGGGTTATCAACTCTCCATCCTCTCGTCCTCTCCATCATTTGAGAGACGATGTCCCTCGCCATAGTCTCATGTCTCAATAGCTCGGCTTGACTCAACCGGGCTTCTAATTCAAAATGTCTCTGCCGATGTATCCCCACCCGGTGGTGGCCCATTTCCACCGACACTTGCCGAAATAGTGGGTGAATAGTCGTAACTCTCACACATTTGCATCTCGGGTCTATTTGTGAGAAGTGATAGGGCGTCTTCATCTCTTCTTTCTGAAGAAGGTATCCTGTCTGGGGGTAGATCAGGCGGTCCTCCTCCACTTCCTCCGGTTCGCTGTTGGACCAATTTTCCCGACTTAACATCATCTTTTTTTTCCCTCTTCAATGTTATTGGAGAAAGAAAAATTTCTTGGAATACAAATATCCGTGGGTTCCCAATTTCTTTCTGTTGATTTTGGTTCATTAATTTTTAGATTGACATTCCTTTTTTCATATCCGAAAATACCCCTTGGGTTAGCCTTTTTAACTCTGTATCTTTATTGACCCTATTTTTCCCTTTAAAAGGTCCTACCTTCTTTGTCACAGATTTTGGGGCAGGCTCCTTAGTATGCAAAAGTCTTTTCTTGGGATTAATGTAGTCTCTAGATTGACTACTCACACCAACTCCTCTGTCTAAGTTGTCCTTAGCAGTCTCCTCCAAACGGCTACCTCCCTCCTCTGCAAGGATATTAAATGCATTTTTGTTTCTAGGTTCCCTTTTTAAAAAATGTTGTGGGCCTTCCTTACTCATACCATTTTCATGCAAATTCCTCGTACCTACAGGCTTTGTCTTTTTCCAAGAAACCTGCATCCACTCACCAAAATTCATACTTCTCTGAACCTAGTCCTGCACCCCATCCTTTGTTGTCTCCGGTCCTGCCGTCGTCTCAGCCCCTCCCCTTTCTCCGGCGACTCATCAGTTTATCAAAAACCTCATGTGTACAATCATTCTCCTTGTGCCCTATCCTTCCACACTTGAAGCATATCACTGGGAGGTTCTCATAAACTAGGTTATAGACACTGCCATTCACTTCGCTTTGTAGTGGCTGTTCGGGGTCGATTTGGACGCAAAATCTCGCATATTTTCCTCTCGAGGCCCATAAAGTGCTGTGGTTAATCTTCACCGGAAGGCCTATACATTTCTCAATGGAGTAGATGATCTCTTCTTGGTAGTATTCAATAGCAAGTTCTGGAATTCTAACCCAAGAGATTGCTATAATAGCTCTATCCTTTGATGCTTGAAATTCCGGATACCATTTCCTCACCCCCAAATGATTATTGAAAATAATCCATGGCCCCTCTATTAGAATATACTCCATTTTTATGTTGCTAAGAAGTTTCAGAATGAAGAGATTGTGTCCTAAGTCCAGCAATTTGTATTGACCCTTAAGAGACCACAAACTCTCAATCTTAGTAGCAAGGATGTTGTAGTTGATAAACTTTCCCTCCCATTTCAGTATCAGACTATTCTCCCATGAAAGCCTAAGTCCGGAAACATACTCTTCCTTCAACAAAATGCGGGATCTTGAGCACTCTCTTGATCTAGCAACAATCTGGACTTTATCAAGATTCTTCATTCCTTTCGAGTTGAACTTCCTCAGCGCTTTATCCCCGGTTTGCCCCATCAGTTTCTGGATATAAGTTGGTTCCTTATCCCCTTTAGCTGAGGTGTCCCCATGCTCAACGTCTTCATCCATGAGAGAGCCGCTTGAGATTAGACCAGAGTTCCTACTTTTCTTATTAACATGATCGTCCATTGTAGTATCCTCACCGGTGTTAGCAGACGCCGGTGAGGCCATGAAGAAAAAACAAGGAAAAGAGCACGAGAGCGAAAACCCTAGAGAGAGAAAAAAATATGTATACTCATATTATAGCTAGCACATGAATGTATCACTTTAGAGTTGAGACTTGGGACCTATGTTCAATTTCAGTATCCCTAAATATTTGAGTTAATTCTACATATATATAAAGGAGAAACCAGGATGCTCTTTGTCGCCCGCGTCCACACTGGATCCCACGTTTTTTTTTTCTTCTCCTATCAAAACGACGTCGTCTTGGTTTGGCACTTCCCACATATCTTTTAGGCAGCTGATGACCCGCGTATTTGTTCGCGCCTTAAATGGATTCTTCTTACGGAGCCAGGTTGACACCGCCTCTTCTAAATGTGTTGTTCATCCTTCAATTGCCGCATTTGTTTCATTTCAGTAAAAAAGAAAAAACAGAGTTGCTCTCTTCTACTCTTACAGATTTCGTTATCAAAAATTTAGGTATATTTCCTCGATTTTATCTTTGTTGTAGATTCTAAAATTTGGCTTCATGGGTTCGCTCAGATTTTGTGTACTCAACCATAAGACGGGTTTGAAAATTTGGGTTTATGGGTTGAATCAGGTTCGATTTACGAGTTGATTCAGATCTAAGAATTTTGGTTTAGGGGTTGTATTCTCTCCCATAAAATGGGTTTGTTTTGTGAAGGAGTTATTTAAAACTCTCCTCTTTCAATAGAAATATTATTGTCAGATTTACTTAATTTGAGGAAGTGATTCTGCTGATAAGCTTCATGTTGTGAGGTGGTGAGAGGGGTCTCGTGAGAGGGGTCTGCTGAGAGTAATTCAATATTTTAATTATTGCTATAATTTGTTAGTTTCACTTTTAGTTTATTCTCTGGTCCAAAAAGAGCAGAGATTTTGAGGGTGATTCGAGCTACGACCTTTGTTTGATTTCGGGTTTATTGTCTTGTTTAGGTTCAGGTGGGTTTACTGAAAATTAATTATTTTCTTTTTTCCTCGGCGTGTTTTTGGGGGTTTAAATCCAAACTTGGGCAAAATGTTCTTCACTTCGTAGGTTATGTATCACTATTTTCCCAGGTTTAAGCTTTCAAATTTTATGTTGTTATTAGCTTTGGGCTTTTACAATTCTCTTATTATTGTTCTGCAACATTTGAGAGATTCAAAATCTGAACCAGAGTTCAAAATTCTTTTACAATTCTCTTATTATTGTTCTGCAACATTTGAGAGATTCAAAATCTGAACCAGAGTTCAAAATTCTTTTACAATTCTCTTATTATTGTTCTGCAACATTTGAGAGATTCAAAATCTGAACCAGAGTTCAAAATTCATTAATCAGTGCTAAATATGACATCATAGTTAGAGAATAAATAGTAATTGTTAGTGTATATTAGTGTCATGACTTGTTGTCTTCCACTATAGGAGCTAGTGTGTCAATGCAATGTATTCCACTAGCTCTTGTCTAAATTAGCTGTATATATATGTATTGTTTCATACAATTAATATACAAGAAATACATTCAAACAGATTATTCCTCTACAACTTTCTATCATTCTATCATGGCATCAGAGAAGGACATCGATCCTGTGACTTCACCCACCCCCCTCACGGCAAATACATTTGCCACTATCTTCTCTTCTCTGGCCGGCGCCACCACCGCCGCCGCTACCACAATGGTCTTTTCTCCTCTCCCTCCTAATTTCTCTTCTTTCTCAAACCTCGATTATGCTTCCCCTTCATCTTCCTCCACAAATCTGATGTCAACCTCCTTCCCATCGACGCTACCTCATCCCGGTCCAATCCCATTGCCGGCGAACTTGGCTTCCGACCCGTCACTTCAGACGGCTCTCTCTCTCGTTCAAAATTTTTTATCACTTGGCTTCCATCCGAAAGATATCGCCACCCTCCTCTCGGCCACCACTCCTGGCGTCAACGCCGCCGTCACCCATCCTCCTTTTGCCGGTGCTTCTCTCCTTTCCTCCTCCTCGTCACAACTCAGCTCACATAACCCACCACCACCATGTTTCGATCTCGCCTCTGCCACACTCCAACCTCTCACGTACACAGCCGTCGCCCCACTTCCCGCCGCCGCCGTCGCTCTTCCAGCCGCCGCCACTGTCGCACTCCCAGTCGCTGCAGCCGGTGTGCATCCCTCTCTCGGCGGCGGATCTACAATGGCAGCAAGCCCGGTTGCCTATTTAAGTGATAATTCTAGTTTTCACAATAACCCCCCATTTTTCCCTCTCTTGCAAAACCGCCCCCAGATTCCTTCTTGTTTATCACATAACCCACAAATCTTACCTACTTTTCAAAATTCCCCTTCTAGTAATCCCTACTTTCAAAACAGCCCCCAAATATCCCTAATTGCCCAAAATCAGTCCACCCCTTCTCCCGTCTCTCCCTCTACGCTTTCACCTCATGTGGTCTCGTCCTCACACCCCTCGTCTACTCTTCCAAATCCTCAACTAATGACCACAAAGTTAAATTCTGAAAATTATCTCCTATGGAAATATCAATTTGAAACGTTACTTGGGAGTCATGATCTTTTGGGCTACATTGATGGTTCTTTACCCTGTCCTTCTTCTCATATTCAGCATTCGTCGGGTCACCTCATTAGTAACCCAACATACACCTTCTGGTTTCGCACCGATCGTAGCATAAAATCTTGGATGTATGCTACATTCACTCAAGACATTTTACAAACTGTCTATACGCTCCCTACATCGCGTGATGTCTGGATCACTCTTGAGCGTCGTTTTGTTCAACAATCTATTTCCAAAGAATTAGAGTATAAAAGTGCGTTCTCCACTATCAAAAAGGGAGATCTTTCTTGTGACGCTTATCTCAGCAAATTGAAAAATATTTCTGATCATCTTGCTGCCGTAAATCATCCTATCTCTCCTCGTGATCTCGTTCTTCAAGCGCTCAATGGACTCCCTTCTGAGTATGAAGTTTTTGTCATGTCTGTCTCTTTGTATCCCTCTCTCCTTACATTCGATGATCTCCGGGCCCAACTCCTTCAATTTGAGCAACGCCTTCGCCAAACTGAATCTCTTTCCTCTACCTCTCCTGCCTTTGTAGCCCACTCTCATTCCGTGCACTCCACCCATTCTGGTAGTAAAGGTCGCGGTGGCTCACGTGGTCGCGGTTATGGTTCTGGACGTGGGAAGGGTCGACATGGTTACGGTTCCTCCTCCTGGTCTCAGACTTGGCCGCACTCCTCTCAGCAGCTCCCTCGTCAGCACTCTGGACATTCTCGGTTTACTAGGCCCTCTGGGCCTCCTGGATTTCAGCACTCTCCGCGTCCTGGTTTACTTCCGACTCCTAGTCAGACATGTCAGTTATGTGGTATTCCGGGTCATACCTGTGTCTCTTGTCCCCAGCGTTTTAATCATGCATATGTTTCTGAGGATCTTCCCAAGTCCTTTTCAGCTTTGTCCGTTGCTGACACCTCTGACATAGTCTGGTATCCTGACAGTGGTGCCTCTGCTCATATGACTTCGGATGATGATAAACTCTCTAACCTTACTCCATATACTGATACGAACAAGATTTTAGTTGGTAATGGTGCACTTTTGTCTATTCATCATGTCGGCTCCTCTATTTTACATACTCCGACTCGTCCCCTTACTTTATCCAATGTGATGCATGTTCCTCATTTGTCTCACAATCTCCTATCTGTTAGAAAATTATGTCAAGAAAATGATTGTTTAATTGAGTTTTCTTCCAATGGTTTTTGTGTTAAGGACAAAGCAACAGGGACGGTTCTTCTGGAATCCCCCTCAAGTAGTGGCCTATACCCGGTCTCTCCTCGCTTGGTGTACTCTCTTATGGCTCGTACAGTTTCTGGTGATGTTTGGCATCGTCGCTTAGGTCATCCTAGTTTTTCTACTATTCAGCGTTTGTCTCGTACTGGTCATTTAGCATCTAAAGATTGTTCTGTTTCTTTTTGTCAATCTTGTCAGTTAGGCCGGTCACACAAGTTACCTTTTCAGCCTGTTGAAAAACGTAGTTCTGTACCCTTTTATTTAATTCACTCTGATGTTTGGACTTCTCCTGTTATCTCTCGAGATGGTTTTAAATATTATGTAGTTTTTATTGATGATTTTACCCATTTTACTTGGTGTTATCCCATGCGTACTAAATCTGAAGTCTATTCTCACTTTTGCAATTTTAAAACCCTAATTGAAAATCTTTTTACAACTAAACTCAAACGGTTTCAAAGTGACGGGGGTCGTGAGTTTGATAATGCTAAGTTTCGTAATCTTTTTGCTGCTTCTGGCATTCAGTTTCGCCTGTCGTGCCCTTACACCCCACAGCAAAATGGTGTGTCGGAACGTAAGCATCGTCATATTTCTGAGTTAATTCGCACTTTACTTCTTACTGCTCATCTTCCTCATTTTTTTTGGGTTGACGCTCTCTATACTGCTGTCTTTCTTATCAACCGTCTCCCTACCCCTACGCTTCACCAGAAGTCTCCTTTTGAGGTTCTTTTTGATCGTTCTCCTGACTATTCCTCCTTTAGGATTTTTGGTTGTGCGTGTTTTCCACATCTTAGTCACCGGGCTGCTCATAAGATCGATCCTCGCTCAGCCTCGTGTATTTTCTTAGGTTATGCCCCGGATTACAAGGGTTACCGATGTTTCAATCCTGTTTCTAATACTGTTCATATTAGTCGTCATGTCGTCTTCGATGAAGACTCTTTTCCCTATTCTACTTTCTCTTCCACTTCCGCTTCCGCCTATGATCCTCACCAGTTTGGTTCTTCGTCTATTCCGGTGTCCCTTCTCTATCCACCTTATCTCGGTCCCACTGATTTACCTGCTGCCACCACCGTTGCTTCCTCCACACCGACTATCCTGGACTCCCCTCATTTTCCATCATCCACTCAGATTCCTTCATGTTCCTCTAGTCCAGTTCCCCCCCCCTTCTTGCTCTAGTCCAATCTCCTCTCCATCATCTTCCTTGACTCCTATTGAGTCCTCGTCTGTACCTTCTCCTGCTCCTTTCTCCTCTTCGGTCTCTCCTTTTCCCGAGCCCTTACCCATTATCCCACCTCTATCTACTCGTCATCATATGGTTACCCGCTTACGTGATGGTACGCGTAAGCCTCGTGTTCTTCCCTCTTTGTCTGCTGTTTTACCGCCTCTAGAGCCGACATGCTATACACAGGCAGCAAAGGATCCCCTTTGGTGTGCCGCCATGGCTGATGAGTTTAATGCTCTTCAAGCAAATGGCACATGGACTTTGGTGCCACCACATCCTTCACAAAATCTCATTGGTTCCAAATGGGTATACAAGGTGAAGTTATGATCTGATGGATCTATTGAGCGGTATAAGGCACGCTTGGTTGCTCAGGGGTTTAAGCAACAGGCTGGTATTGACTTTGGTGAGACCTTCAGCCTTGTGGTTAAGCCGACTACTATTCGCACTGTTCTCTCTATTGCAGTCTCTCGTCAGTGGGTTATCAGACAACTTGATGTGAAAAATGCTTTTCTTCACGGTGATCTCTCCGAGACTGTTTTCATGGCTCAACCCCGAGGTTTTATTCATCCTCAGTACTCTTCACATGTGTGTCAGTTACAAAAGGCCTTATATGGTCTGAAACAAGCGCCCCGAGCTTGGTTTCAGAAATTTGGCTCGTATTTGCTGCGTCTTGGGTTCATTTGGAGCAAAGCTGACATGTCGATGTTTGTCTATCGCTCTGATTCTGTTACGTTGGTTCTCTTATTATATGTTGATGATATTATCCTGACTGGGAATGACTCTACTGCCGTTACTACTCTTATTTCTCGTCTTTCCCAGGAGTTTGCTATGAAGGATTTAGGGTTTCTTCACTATTTTCTGGGTATTCATTCTACGCGGGACTCTTTGGGATTGTTTCTTTCGCAGAAAAAGTATGCAACTGAGCTTCTACAGCGTTTTGACATGATGAGCTTGAAGCATGTTGCCTCTCCTCTTTCTGCGACGTCTACTCCCTCCGCTCTTGAGGGCGACCTTTTCTGTGATCCGTCTCTTTATCGCAGTATTGTTGGGGGTCTTCAGTATCTTACTCACACTCGGCCTGACATTGCTTATGCAGTTGCTTTAGTCAGTCAGTTCATGCACTCACCGCGGGATAGTCACTTTCAGATGGTCAAGCGTATTCTTCGTTATCTTCGGGGTACTCTTGATTATGGCCTTCTCCTTCGTTCTTCCACTATGGACTCCCTGTCTGTTTATGCAGACTCAGATTGGGCTGGTTGTCCTGACAGCCGTCGTTCCACCACGGGATATGCAGTTTATCTTGGTGATAATCTTATCTCCTGGTCTGCGAAGAAACAAGCCACCGTCTCCCGATCCAGTACAGAGTCTGAGTACCGCTCTGTTGCCTATGCCGTCGCTGAGTCTTGCTGGCTCCGTTTTATTCTACGTGATTTGGGCATCTTTCTTCCGCATCCTGTTCGGGTCTACTGTGATAATATTAGTGCTATATATCTTGTTCTTAATCCTGTCTTTCATGCTCGTACAAAGCATATTGAGATTGATTACCATTTTGTTCGGGAAAAAGTTGCCACCGGCGATGTTTTGGTCAAGTATGTTCCTACCGCTAAACAAGTTGCCGACATCTTCACCAAAGCATTACCAACTACCAAGTTTTCCCAACTTAGGGCCAATCTTTGCGTTGGTCCCACGGCTCAGATTGCGGGGGGTGTTAGTGTATATTAGTGTCATGACTTGTTGTCTTCCACTATAAGAGCTAGTGTGTCAATGCAATGTATTACACTAGCTCTTGTCTAAATTAGCTGTATATATATGTATTGTTTCATACAATTAATATACAAGAAATACATTCAAACAGATTATTCCTCTACAACTTTCTATCATTCTATCAGTAATCAGTAGCTCACCCTTTAATTGCTTGTCGCAAATCTTTGATTGTTTACGTCAATCGGCCTTCGTTTCCTTCGATGTAATTTGTTATATGTTTTTTGGTTGCTTCATTGTTCATTTTATCAGTTAAATGCGTTTATGTTACACAGGTTTTTTTTTGTCATATGTCATGGTTAAATTTTGCTGCTTCTTGGTTATCCGAATTATTACTGCTTTTGTGTTTCTTTATGACAGCATATATCGAGGAAACTTCCTATATTTCTATTTGAGATTTCAGAATGATGAACGTAATACATAAATATTGAATCACCTTCTTATGTACTTGATGCTGAAATAAGGGCACTTAAGGGGAAATATAATGCGCATATTGGAATAGCAGCTGTGTTCACTGATTTAAGGGGAGGGGGTGGTCAAACCGAAAGCATATACAGTGTGTCCATTTATTTGTTTCCTGCAAAACTAGATATGATGACTTATATTGGATATACTGAAGGGTGGGGGTTTAAAGTAGAGATCTTTCTTCAAAGCAGAAACCCAACTTCTGCGTAGAGCTGTTACTTTTTTTCTTTTCCTTTCCCCATCCCATGATATCAAATTAATAAATTCATCTTCTTCAATGATCATTGTATGTCATCTAGTCTTTTAGAATGATTTATATGAATGTAGTGTTGTTAATGTACCCCCCCCCCCCACCAACACACACAGTCATACACACTTACACTCATGCTCTCTCTCTCTCTCTCTCTCTCTCTCATACACACAGATACACAAACTCATACATATCCCAGAATATGCTTTATGATTAACTTGGATACTATTATGTGCTGTGGATCTTAACCCACTAAGAAAAAGCAATGAATCTGATTACCTCTGTTGCTGTCTGAACAGACACAAACACATACATATGCTTAGTTACTATAACATATTTTTAGATGCTCAGGCCATTTCGAATATTATTTAGCGTATAAACATCCTGAAGGATTAAGTTGTTCTCATACCGGTGAAACTAGAGTCCAAATGGGCTGTGAATCTTAACCCACCAGGAAAGAGCAATGAATCTGAGTGGTTTATATTTCATTTTCAGAAATTACGAACAGCTCTCGATTTGTGGTATTTCAAAAAACTTGTTAGAGTTTAATTTGTATGCTCTTTTGGAGTAGTGGGTTATCATGTAGCTTTAAATTTTATGGGCTTCTGCCAATGTTTTTGCATCTACCTAAATATAATTTTCATCCTTAGAGGTAAAACTTTATAATGTTTTTATATTCTTCTCTTGGGGGCTTATGTAATAATATAATTTTGGAATTTCCTGTATTCTTCAATGGGGTTTTCTGATCTCTGTGTAGGGCATGCTGTTGTCATTGGAGCTGCAGAATTTACCGAAAACTTTCTTTAATTGTTAGGGTATGTGTTGGTGTTTTTGTGGATTCGTTTATTTTTTGGTTGTAGCTTCTTTGGCTTTTCATGTGATTAGTGGTGCTTAAGTTTACAGATTTTATGTTATTCTTAGTTCTTTGACTCTACAACTCTGTTACTGATCACGTCGTTATCGTTTTAGATATATGTTAAATGATATTTTTCCAGTTATAATCATCATATTAAAGATCAATTTTCGACTTCAATTCTTTCAAATCTAAACTGATTATTTATAGTTATGTACAGTTATTTGAGAATATGTGAATATATTGCAAATCTAAACTTGTTTCTAGAATTTAATTACATAGCTATTTAAAGGTAAAAAGATTTCTTGAAAGTTTTGGGGTGGATCTTACCAGATTGTTTTCTTTGGAGATTAACAATCTTTCGAGATTTAAATCTCTGATTTTGATTTTTGAATAATGGCACTTGTCCAGGAGACGAAACGAAACTATTTATTTTCGAGGAGTTTCATTGTGAGCAGAGAAAACAATAGTAGATTGTTCTGTAACATTTTGGACATTGAAATATCTGATTTTGATTTACGATGACGGCGCTTCTCAACGAGAAGAAACAAAACTCTTTATTTTCGAGAAATTGCGTTGTGAGCCCAGGAAATAGTTGTAGTTTGTGAGGAAATCTTGTAATTTCAAAGTTGCCTGCCAGTTTCGGTTGTTTGAAACCAAAAACAATTCCAGACTTGTCGGTGGAATAGAAGGGAAACTTGGAACCTTGGTTTCTGAAACAAATATATTGTCAAATGCTTGGATATAATTATCTGGTCGATTTGATGAGAGAGTTTTGATTTTACGGGTACTTCTTCTTTGAATTGAGTCTATCACATGCGATACTATTATTGCTATAAATTTATGAGTTGATAAAACGTGATGTTTGTTATAATTTTTGCCGGGCACAATCATGTAGTGTTACTTAAATAGGATTTATGAACTTGTTGCCTCTAGCAACAACGGAATTACTACAGGTTATTTGATGTGCAGCGAAATATTTATGAACTTGAACCCATTTTGAGAAATCTATATACATGCGATTTTATTTATGAACTTGAACCCATTTTAAGAAATCTATATACATGCGATTTTTAGGCGAAATTTATTTCCAATGTTTTTGTTATATTATTTTAAGCTCGGCAATCTTGTTATCGTTTTTGTTATAAGCATGAGGTTGGACGCAACTAATTTCTTCCATCGATTAATGGACTAAATAACATCCTTCACGATTCGTCATTCGTTATTTCAATTTTTCTGTTTGAAATACATGAATTCTACAAACCTATTTGATAGAGTTACGTCTTTGGAATATGCAGATTTCAGCAGATTCCGCTTTGCAATAGGTTTTTAGTCCAGTTGCTTTTGTGTTCCGGCTTATCTCAGGTTTGTTTGTTTTGTGTTTAAATGAATTCTATATTGCATATGTTGCGTGTTATTTAGTTTAGTATTACAATTGTGCTCGTTTTTTTTGTTGTTCATATAATATTTTTATAAAAAGTTAAATTGTCGTGTTATTGGGTTAAGATGTCTCAATTGAATAGCACTATGTTCATTAGTAATAAACGCAAAAGAGATAGATATAATGAAAAACGCCGTGATATTTATAGCAACACATCTGACCAAGCAAAAAGGGACAGGAATGAATATCGCCGAGCAATATATTCGCAAAAAACTGCATTAAGAAAATATTATACCGCATCCATTAGTGGGGGTTCATTAGATTTATAATTATCAGGCTTTTTTAGATTATCTAAAATAGGGGAACAAACTTGGTCTTTACCAGAGGCACCTTCTTGTAAATATTGTAATGCAATTAGATTTTATCGCGAACCGTCTGGTTTTTGTTGTTCAAGTGGACAAGTGTCTCTTTCACCGGTGCATGCCCCACATGAATTACATGAATTACTTTTTGGTGACTCTCAAGCTTCATTGCATTTTAGGGCAAATATTCGCACATACAATAATACTTTTGCTTTTACGTCGTTTGGAGCCACATACGACAGACAACTTTGCCGAAATGATAAAAGTGTCTATACTTTTAAAGTGCAAGGACTAACCCATCACTTTCTAAATGATTTAACTCCATCCGAAGGAAAAGGTAAAAATTTGCAACTATCTTTTCATGCCGTTAAAAATGAAGTTGCTAATCAATTGGCTGAGTTAGATAAATTAGATGAAAAATTAGTTGTCGTGATTATGAAACTTTTGGAACTTAATCCATATACTATTTTTTTTCCGTAACTTAAGTGAATATTCTGACATACATGAATATAGATTGTTTTAAGAGCTGACCCAGGATTAAACCAACGTACATGTAATGTTCCTACAACTGAACAAGTAGCACAAATATGAAAGACTCGGATGTTGGGGAATCTCAACCTCGAGATATTAGAGTTCACACAAAATTGGGTGGGAGTCAAAAGGTAGAATATTATTACGGCTGTTACGATCCTTTACAATATGTTATATTATTTCCTCGAGGCGAACCTAGCTGGCATGTACGTATCAAACGGAAAACCCCTTCCGTAATAACAAACGCTACAACAGATAATGAACACTGTGAAGGGGAACATTTTATTCGCCCTTCGGATGTTACCTCAGCTACCCAATTATTCCCGGCAGAATCACAAGGTGTTATTAATAATATATTTCTTTCATTTATTTGGTTCATTTGCATAATTTGGTGAATAGTATCTTACGTTCATATTAATGTCCATTTTTATTTTTATTTTAGTTTCCGAGAATCCTTTATCAAAAAGAGTTGCAGTATCTGCTCGTGAATATTACTTGATAAGAGGCATTTTTACGTGTTTTTAAGCCCCTTTGCGTTTATGTCTTAGGTTCATTTATCGCTTGATTCTTGCCACATGTGCGTTTAATTCGTGCATTAAGTGATTTCAGGTCTTAAATGGATACAATCAAAGAACGGGATGAAAAATGACGTATAAAACAAGTTTAGGCCAAATTGCTATGCACCCCTACGCCTAGGCGCCATTTTGCCCACGCCCGGGCGCCATATCTACACCACTTTCCACGTTCGAGCGCTTTTTCCGTATGTTTAGAGACCGAATTGGATGAAGTTTCCTTCTACAAAGTTGTAGAACTATGTGTTAGCTTCAAATGAGGACTTGAATCATCCAAATTGGAGTTTTGTGGAGAGAGTTATGAAGGAAATACAATTACTGCGCCAGACAGAGGCAAATACTCCCAACATTCTGATTTGGGCGCCCGAGCGCCATAATTCCCGCGCCTAGGCGTGGCCACATCCGAGATTTGATTCCTTTCAGCCAAAAGATCATCATTTGATGGGGGAATGGAACATTTAAAGCCAAGAGGTCATCACATGTATGGGAGGGATGTCATAAGTATGTTTCTTACTAGATCTACTTTAGGGAATTTTATACTACTCACTTTAAGAGTAGTGGAGGACACACTAGGGGGGACATACACATGAGGAGCTGATTTGTGGTGGTCTTCTTAAGGATATTTTTAGCACAATGGACCGATCATCTTGAGTAAGGGGGGAGAGAGAGGCATTTTATCCATCACTTTTCACTCATCATCATTCATCACCATTTTCTTCATCACTTTTGGAGGGGAACAAAGAGAGAGGAGCTAAGGATTGAAGATCAAGGGCAAAGATCCATCATCAATCAATTGAGGGAGTTTTAATTATTTGCATTTACATGTTTATTTCCATGAGTATGTATATGTTTGTATTAGATTTTCTTAAGGCTTTGATGAGAGGCTAATATTGTAGAACTAAGGCCATGTGAAGGCCAAATTTATGAATCAATATATGTGAAGTTGCTCTTTGTATTAATTCTCCTATTGCTTTGTGTGTTAATTCTATGCTTTTATTCCAATCATGTGTTTGATCACCATATGCTTGCTATCTTGCCTAATCTAGTTGTTCGAGAGAAAATAGATTAGGGTGCAAGAGAATTAACACATCATCCGAAACAAATGAGGGATTGCCCTAGAAATAGGTAAAGATTCCCGGGTGTTGTTAGCCGGATTCGTTCGGGGAAGCTCTAGAACGTTAATGCGTGATTTTTGATTAGATTCTCGGATAGACATATTTAGAGAACCGTCAATTAATCATAGGATTATTATGTGCCGAGACATCGGGTAATAGTTAATTTAGGAGTTTCCACCAAAGCAATAGGAATCTAATAATTCGAAGAGTAGCTCATATATATTGACGAGTAGATTCGGTTGTAGCATGTGCCTTAGTCATTTTATCATACGTGAGATTAAATCTATAGTACGTTTCTCTTTGGTTCGTTAATTGCTTAATCTTTTTCTTGCACTTTACTTTAATTGTCTTATCTTTTATCGAAAATCATGAACTAGAATTCAAGTCCTTGTGGTTCGACAACCCGAACTTTTTGTCCACTTATTACTACACACGTCTAGTGCACTTGCTATCATAGCACGCTAGCTTTTAGCGTGTCAAGTTTTTGGTTCATTTGCATAATTTGGTTCATTTGCATAATTTGGTGAATAGTATCTTACGTTCATATTAATGTCCATTTTTATTTTTATTTTAGTTTCCGAGAATCCTTTATCAAAAAGAGTTGCAGTATCTGCTCGTGAATATTACTGCTACTGCTATAGGTTTCAGATGCGTGATGGTGATGAGTCAATATTATTACACTCTGGTAGATTATTTCAACAATATCTTAATGATATGTATATCAAGATTGAGACGCAAATGCTAGATTATTTTCTTCATGAGCAACCATAAAAGAATGCTAGAATAGAATCCCTTCAGGGTATAGTTGATAGCCTTGGAATATATGGTGAAAATGATCCAACCAAAATTGGTCAACGAATCATATTACCATCTTCATTTATTGGGGTCCAAGAGATATGCATAAAAGATACATGGATGCTATGACTTTAGTTCAAAAATATGGAAAGCCTGATTTTTTCTTAACAATGACATGCAATCCTAATTGGCCTGAAATTACATCTAAGAAATTAGACCATGAATTACCCCAAGACCGACCTGATTTATTGGCCCGTGCTTTCAAGGCAAGGCTTGAAGAATTGAAAGACGAACTAATAAATAAAAGACTTTTTGGTCAGGTTGAAGCTTATACATATGTAACTGAATTCCAAAAAAGGGGCCTTCCTCATGCACATTGACTTTTAATAATGAAAGATAGAAATAAAGTTAAATCTTCAAATGCGTATGATAAATTTATAAGTGCTGAATTACTAGATCAAACGAAATATCCCTTTCTTTTTTCTTTAGTTGTCAGGCACATGATGCACGGTCCTTGTGGTTATCTTAATATGAATAACGTGATGCACGGTCCTTGTGGTTATCTTAATATGAATAACGTGTGTATGAGAGATGGGGTGTGTAAATATCATTATCCTAAAGAATTTTGCGACGTCACATGCCACGGAAAAAACTCATATCCTAATTATAGAAGAAGGAAAGATGGAAGAAAAGTTTTGGTTAGAAAAAAAATGCTTGATAATCGTTGGGTCGTGCCATATTGTCCTTATCTATTAGCTAAGTTTGATTGTCATATTAATGTTGAAATTTGTTCTGATATAAAATTAGTTAAATATTTGTATAAATACATTTATAAAGGACATGATAAAATAGCTTTTAACGTTGTTGCAAATAATGAATCTACTATCTTCAATGAAATTAAGCAATTTCAATGTGGGAGATGGATATCGGCCCCTGAATCAGCATGGCGAATCTTTGGTTTTGCAATGACCAATATACATCCTTCAGTTATTAGTTTACAGTTGCATATTCCTAATTATCAATATGTTTCTTTCAAAAGTACACAGAAGTTGTAAAATGTAGTCTCCAACCCAATGACCTCAAAGACGATGTTGACAGAATTTTTTTTAATGAACAGTCATAATGAAAGAGCTAAAGAACTAAATTTATTATACCGAGAATGTTCCAATATTTCGTTTGGAATGTAAAAGATAAAATATGGACATTAAGGAAGCAGGGTACTGTAATTGGAAGAATTGTTAACGCCAGTCCTATAGAAGGTGAAAGATACTATGAAAGAATTCTTTTGCAGAATATTAGAGGCCCTACATCTTTTGACTTTTTAAAAACTGTAGCGGGAGTATATTACAACACATTTAGAGATGTGGCTGCACGTTTAGGATTATTAGACTCGGATGATTCTTTAATACAGTGTCTTCAAGAAGCGTCTCAATATCAGATGCCTTACAGTTTAAGAAGGCTATTCTCTACTATTTTGGTATATTGTGCACCTGCGAATCCAACTAATTTATGGCATCAATTCAAAATTGATATGTCCGAAGACTTTCGTAAATTGACCAATTTGTCAGACCATGAAATAGAGATAAAAACCCTACAACAGATAAATGATTTTTTAGAGAGTTTAGGTAGATCATTAAAAGAGTTCCACCTGATTGATTTACCTAAGAACTTTTCAGTCTTGGATAAGTATACAAGGGAATACAACTTCAAAAAAACCATAGAAGTATCAAAAATCGATTTACTTTCAATAGAGAAATTAAACGCTGATCAAAAACATGCTTTTCATATAATCACTAAGAAAATATACTCAAATTCGTATGGAGCTTACTTTATTGATGGACCAGCAGGAAGTGGAAAAACATTTTTATACCGTGCTTTATTAGCCGACGTTAGATCAAAAGGTCATATTGCACTTGCTGTCTCAACTTCGGGTATAGCAGCTTCACTTTTACCTGGTGATCGAATAGCTCATTCCCGTTTCAAAATACCCATAAATTTTGACGGTAAAACAAACTGCAGAATAAGTAAGCAAACAACATTAGCGAAATTACTACTAAGTGCTAAGTTAATCATTTGGGATGAAATATCAATGGCTAAATGGCATATAGTTGAGGCTTTAGATGATATATTAAAAGATTTAGCTGATTCTAAGCTTCTTTTCGGTGGGAAAGTAGTTGTTTTTGGAGGTGATTATAGACAAATTGCGCCTATAATAGTAAGAGGACAAAAAAAGGATATGATAGATGCAAGCTTTGTAAGCTCTCCATTAACTTCTCACATTAAGAAACTATTTTTAAAGGAAAACATACGTGCTAAAGAAGACCCGGCATTTACTGATTTTTTGCTTAGAGTAGGTGATGGAATTGAGAACTATGTTGTCGAAGATAGAATTCAGATTCCAGAGAATATGATTTCGCTGTTCATTCATTTTCCTGAATCATTACATGAATTTATTTGTATAGTATTCCAACATTTAGAATTATTTCTTACTGATCCTACATTGGTGATAAATAGATGTATACTTGCACCTAAAATTGATTCTGTTGATGAAATTAACGAAATGCTAATAAATATGTTTCCTGGGGAAAGCCATTGCTTCTATAGTGTTGACAAAACACGTGAACCGTCACTTCAGGGCCAATATGAAGATTTTCTAAACTCAATTACAACTGGTGGACTTCCTCCAAACATAATAACTTTAAAAGTAGGTTGTCCAATCATTCTTTTGAGAAATATTAATCCGGTCGAAGGACTTTGTAATGGTACACGTTTGGTTTGTCGTGGATTAGGCGAAAGAATGATTTATGTAGAAATTGCAACTAGCTAATTCAAAGGAAAAGAAACGTTTATACCTAGGATACCTTTGGAATCCTCCGACGCTTGTAAATGTCCTATTCCATTCACAAGAATCCAGTTCCAAGTGAAGCTATGTTTTGCCATGACGATTAACAAAGCTCAAGGACAAACACTGGATTTTTTGGGCTTGTATTTGTAGGAACCAGTTTTCAATCATGGCCAATTATATGTTGCTCTGTCTCGAGTTAAAACAACAACCTCGATTAAAGTTCTTATACATCCACCAACTATAGAAGATAAAGCTAGCTCGATCACTAGAAATGTTATTTATGAAGAAATTTTGCTCCTGGCAAGTCATGAATAAATATTTATATATTTGTTTGAATTTTTGAAATCATTATTCGAGATCCGTGGCAACTACAAATTCGACAACCTCAGCTTTTAGCTTTTATTGTCTTCAATGTATTTGTGTATGGATTCTTTACTTATTTTGCTATTCGTTTAATTACTCCGACATACATTACCTATGCTAATGATTTATAAACACCATGCGATACGTTTTCTTGGAGTTCTATATATTTGACGAATAATATTATCCATCATTAAAAAAATTCTCGTCTAATGCAGCATTCGTAGAAAAATGCACCGTCCTATGCTTCCTGTGGCAGACATTACTCCAACTACCAGAAGTTGGACAACCAGAGTACTGGTTGTACAGAAGTTACGTTCGCGAGCACCTCGAATAGGAACAAAAAGATATCAGAGGTTCATATTCATCGATAGGGATGTATATATACACTTACACTATTTAATTTATTGACTTTTTTTATTCATCAATACATATATTCATTTAACTTTATATTATATAAAGTCAAATACAAAAATGATAGCACGAGGTAAATGTAAAAGGCACAAGACATGCTTTATTTTGTCTTTTTTCAATAGATTAACTGAGTAAAATAAATCGACATTTATTGTTTTTCTCTTCGAATGCTTTGTAGGAAACTAAAATTCAGGCAATCACATACAGCCCTGATTTGGATCTGGTGGAACGCATATTACAACTATAGGAAACATATTTGATATCCAATGCTAGAGTAGTATTTGTGGATCCCAAATTTAGGCTCGTACCACAACCCTACCAATGGATAATTAGTAAAACCACCGGCGTTCAACCTATCACGGACAACTCCTTACCTAGGGACCTTGGGGCTCCAAGATTTAGCAGATTTGCAGACATGCCATCTCTTCTGGGTTTTAAAACACTGATAGGTATACTTTTACATAATCATTACAACAAATAGAAAATTACAATTTCTTATCTAGATTAATAAATGTATTATTATGATACAAATATTCTAGCTATTGTCATCGACCAAAACGAGCTAAGGTCTGTAAACAATGAATTCAGTGAATCAATTGTGCAAGAGTTCTTCGTTATCAATGATGAGTAAGTTTTAATAAACCTAAATTATTAATCACTTTTAATTGTGCAAATGGTAAACTACTTTTATTTTTGATGTTTAATTAGACAAATACCTATGATGTTATCATTGTGGAACGAAGTACTAGCCAGTGAAGGCCAGGTTATTCTCACTGCGTTTGATAAAATGCCTATAATCGCAGCTACTAGACTCGGTGTCTCAGAATATAACGGTTTGTTGTTATATCTACTTTTTAGACCCGTTTCTACCGAATCACATCAAAATTTAGAATCATTATTTGAAATTCCACTTTTTAGGAATATCACTTTCGGCAAGAGGTTCTACTAATATAATTCTCAATCCTTCATATCGTGAAACACAATCTCTTCGAAATTGGTATGACTCTTCTTCTTTCAACAGCATAACGTTCTCTCTTTCATGCGTTCCTATTTATTTTCTATAATGATCCCTAAAAGTACAAACAGGAGGTCAAGGAACTACACATATCTTACTAAAGTAGTCGAGGAAAAGAAATACCTCCAACGCTCTACTCGTCCTTTAATAACTTCACAAGAAAATTATTCATCACTCGCTAATGTCCTTATTAAAGAGGTTATAAATTACTTCTTTTATCTTAAACTGAATGTTGTTTATCTTCCCAAATATAATATATGTTTTGCCACTACTTAAATTTATATGATCTATGTTGTTGATATACTTTGATTCAATAGATTCTAAATAAATGCCAACTAAAGCACTTCAATATCTAATAAAATTCCTAATGTAAAAATTACCTCTTGTTTTAGCAGGATAGCAAATTTCGTGTAAAAGTGACAGCCCAAATTGCAGATTATGGACAAAGATTCTGGTACATGTCCTGTGACAATTGTTACAAACGTACCTCCGCAGACTACTTATGGAATTTTACTTGCAATGTATGCCATGCAAAAACAGTTGCCATGCCAAGGTTTGGATTTTCAAATGCATTAACCTTTTTTCTTAAACAATGGACTATGTACATCTGCTTTGGATAAATTATAGGGTGTTTTTTTAAAAAAAATTTAAAACAAAGTTTGCCATGAAACTTTTCGATGGAGCAACAGAGCTGGAGGCCGTTTTGTTTGGTGACATAGCTCAAACTATTGTCGGCCTAACTCCAATAGAACTAATGAAAAAGGATGAGCAGGTTAGTTGTGTATAATTTCCACCATATCTGACATTGCTATGAAAATCATATCCTTTGTTTGTAATTAAACATTGCTATATTATTCCCAAAATGGTTTTACTGTAGAATGAAAAAGTTGATTGTGATGCCATAAATGCACGTTTACATGGTAAACAATTTAATGCCGATATAAGGAAAAAAAATCCAAACTCAGTACGGTGAAGAATACCAATATACTATCTTCGATCTAAAACAAAGGCATCCATCACCCATGGGATACCATACAGAGGCCAGTTTGGAACAAATCCAGCCATCATCCATAGGATACGACACAGATGCCAACTCCAGTACATGTCGAGGTACTATTGCTACTTTATTCTTTCTGGCAATCTTAAAAAAACCCAAAATATTTCATTCCAAATATGCTGCATTCCTAAATACTTAGTCTACTTAAATATAGGTTCAACTGCTACCATTCACCCTGCTGGACGATCTCATTCATGAAAACTAACAAAACTAACACCCCGGTAATCAAATGCTACTATAACTTCTACATGTTTTTAGCGGGCAATTCTGACTTGCGCTCGTATTTAATTATAGCATAATCTTTATTCCTACTTTCTATTGTCAATCTTCGAAGAGCCTTTATTAAGAAAATAATCACGTCTTTTTCAATTGCAGGTGTCCAACTGATAGAAACCTAAACACCCTAAAATCTGTAAATAAATCCCTTTGCAGTCTACAAATCTGTTTAATCTCTCGGTGATGTTGAAAAAATAACTTCTTTTGCTCAGGGGAAGTCTGGATATCTTTTGCTTTTTGTAATTCCCATACAGTGTTGTTATGTAAATATTAGACAATGTCTATGTACAATTAACTATGTTCAAGGTGTTGGTACCATTTTGTTGTAATATTTATGTTTTCACATCTACATATGCTGGTTAATTTTAGAACAAATCCAGCCATCATCCATAGGATACGACACAGAGGCCAACTGCAATACATGTTGAGGTACTATTGCTACTCTATTCTTTCTAACAATCTTAAAAGAATCCGAAATATCTCATTCCAAATATGCTGCATTCCTAAATACTTACTCTACTTCAATACAGGTTCAGCTAGGGAAAATTATAGATTTCGTCACTAAAGTTGTAACCAAAAACAGATTTAGTCTCTCATGTTATAGGCTCGACACATTTGGTCCCTCAACTTACAAAAAATGAACACATACCGTCTCTGCCATCAATTTGTTGTTTGCAACTAACGGAAGTGCCATGTGTTGCGCACGTGAGTTGCTTTTGGAGGGGAAATACCTAGGTTTTGGTATGTAAAAATTGCAGATTTCGTCCTTGAACTTGTCCACAAAAACAGATTTAGTCCCTCATTTTTATTTTTAATTAATTTTATTATTTAAAATAATATTTAACTTATTTATTTTTGAAATTTTTTTATATTAATATTTTAATCAGTTTTTATTTTTATTTATTTTATTCATTTATTTTATTTATTTTATTTTTCTCTATTTTTAGTTAATTTTATTATTTAAATAATATTTAACTTTTTTGTTTTCTAAATATTTTTGTGTTTTTAAATTAACATTTTAGTTAGTTTTATTTTATATACTTTTTTTAATTAATTAATTAATTAATTTATATTATTTTGGAAATGTGTATTACAGAAATTCGTGTGAAAATATTAACTTTATTTGTTTGTTTGGATGTATTTTTAGAATTTAATTGAAAATAATGTAGATGTGATATAAAGTTGATTTTTATTAGGATTTGATATATGAAATGATTGAGTTGGTTATGAATGTGATGATGATGGGGAAAAAATATTAAAATAATATTTTTTTGAATAATGTTATGAGTTGGTAATAAAATAATATGTATATATGTGTGTATATATATATACATATACACACACATAATATAATATATATTATACAAATAGAATGAAAAGACAAAAAGAAAAAAGAAAAGAGAGGCAACTAGACAGTTCGGGGCGTTCATGCGTTGGGGTGGGGGTGCGGGTATTGGTTTGGGGGGTAGGGGGCCTTCATTTTTAGTTTTTTTTTTCACCTTTTCATTTCTTTTCAGCTTTAAATTTTTATTCTTTTTCCATTTCGTGTTTTCTTTTCACTTTTATATTTTAAAAGTTCAAGGAAATTGAATCTTGCTCATCTATATTTATAATAGTTAGTATAATTATACGGTTCACATTGAACACATATAAAAATAGGATGTGGTTCATAAATACAATATTTCCAGGCGTGTATGCGTAATTGAGACTTGCAAAGTGGGTGGTTACATAATTTCAAAAGACACTGTTGTGTTGGTGCATACTTGGGCAATTCAATTAGACCACCAACAAATAGGACAATGCCATGAGCTTCAAACCCGAGAGGTTTCTCAACTCGAAAGTTGATTTCAAGGGGAATCATTTTGAATATATACCTTTTAGCTCTGGACAAAGAATATGCCCAGCTAAAACTTTCGCTATCACAAGCGTGAAATTGATTGTGGCTTCTCTAATCCATAATTTTGAATGGAGTCTCCCAAATGGAGTGGATCCGAGTAAACTCGACATAGGTGATAAGTATGAGACGACATTGAAGAAAGAAAAACCCTTGTATTTAATCTAGAGATTGAGGTACAAAATATAGCACGTTGCTTGGTGTCGGATATTACATTTTTCGTCTCATAATTTTGCTTCATTTTAATTTTGGTCCCGTTTGGTACGGATTTCTCACATTTAGTCCCATAACTTTCGAAATATTTCACATTTAGTCCCAACAAAATTTTTTGTTCAAAATTTAAGTGTTAACTACGGTAGTCAACATTTGACCTTTTCGGGTTGAGGGAGGGGGGACATTTTGTGCGTCAGTGACATGTGATATTGAACAGAAACAATGTAATACTGAACATAATCTGTACGTAAGAGCATTCACGCATGAATCTTTTCAATAAAAAAAAGGTCAAAATTTTGACTTCCTTAAATGTTGGACGGAAGTTTCGGTTGGAACTAAATGTAAGACACTTTGAAAATTTTCGAACTACATGTGCGAAATTCGTAACGAATATGACCAACATTAAAATAGGGCAATACTATGGGACAAAAAATGCAATTTTCCCAAAATTTCATGTGTTTTATAGACAGTAAAGAATAAAAAAAGACATCCTCTCCCAGTTTAAAGAAAAAGTATGTTGCTGGATTGTGAATTTTATGATATGTAATTGTTCGATGGTTAATGTAATAAATATATCTCTTCTTTAGAAAGTATACAAGCTTCTTATTTTTTTTTCGTTTGTATTTTTTTCTTTTTTGGGTTAAGATTTTGTTTACTATTCAAATAGCAAACTTACTACATAGCAAGCTAGCTCGTCATTCATTAGGATTAGTAATAGTAGCACAATCAATTAACAACTATTACAATTAACTAACAACTACTATAAAAGTAGAGAAAGACACGCACGTAGGTAGGAGTAGAACTCAGGATCTCTAATATCTTGGGGTTTCAAATTCGCTAGTAGAGTTAGACTTTCATCGATATCAAATGATCTCCTCCCAATAAGATATAATAGATGGAAAATAGATTTCACATCTCTTAGACATATCTTCTTTCTATGCAATTTTTTGGCAACGCATTTGATGAAATTTGGCCTATCTAGAGAAATTGTAGGCAACAGTATAACTATGAGAGAGACAATTGAACTTCCAATGAAAAAGTGAATAGTGAACTATATATTATACAAATTATATATTATTAAATGTTATTTAATAATAATAATTGGAATATTGGAAAATTGAATAGGTATTTTTATTATATAAAATATGGAAAGTAAGAGAATGAGTTGGATAGTGGGATAATGTAATGAATGATGTGAATAGATTGAAATGATGAAATGATTGGTTGTTGTATAGGAGAATGTGCAGTGTATTTAAAATTTGATCATTTTCTGCTAAATTTGACTTGGACTGTGTATTTTCATTTTTTGGTGATCCAGAAAATGAAAATGTTTTTAAAATTTCTAACCATACATAGCCTAAGATTTTCGGTTGGATATTAGATTTTGATTTTTTGAGAATTTTGGTTTTCGGTTCAGTTTCGGTTTTCGTGGTTAGCTAACTAAACCGAACCGAAAACCGAAATGCACACACATATATATAAATATATATAATATTATATATTATAGGGGTCCTTATGACATTTCAATACAACTTTTGGGCCAAAATAATAATAAAAAAGTTTATGTCATGAAATTTCCTCAAAATCCCAACCCCCAACTCAAGCCGCTTCCATTTTTCTTCTGCAACAGAAACAAAGCAAAGCTCCATTCTCAAGCTCTCTCAAGGTCCGCCGCCGTCGCACTCGCCGGAAGAGTCTTCTCACGCACGCCCTTGATCCTCCTTTTTTTCTTTGATTACTCAATTCCAATTTCCAAATTCTAGGTAAAAAAAAATTAGATTAACTTATTTATCACTTTAATTTTATATTACTGGTTAAATTTCTAAATTTAGATGCTAATGTTTTATGCAATTTTTTAATTTTGTTAACCGAATTAATCAAAATTCATTTGGTTAAAATTGAATTGAACCGAACCGAACCATTTCAGTTCGGTTTTGATTCCGAATATTGGTGAACCGAATATTCGGTTCGGTTTGGTTCGGTTTGGTTCAGTTTGAACTGAATGAACAGCCCTAAGTAAGCTGAAAGTTTACAAAACAACTTCAATAAGAAAGTGGGCATCTAAATGTTTGAAATACAACATATTTGTTAGGATGATGAAAATTGGAAAAACAAACAAGATGGGAACCAAATGTTAGTGTATATTCTGATAGATATAAATAGATATATTAGTGTATTTTCTTGGGAATATTACTAAAAAACCCTTAAAATAAACTTTTATATCCAAAAAACTCATGTTAATATTTGTCAATCCAAAAAACTCATTCCATCAACTTTTCATTCCACAAAACCCAATATTTAGGGTTAACAAATTTATGGACTTAATTACCCTTAACCTTCTAGATTAAAAATTAATCTATTATTGTTATGCAATAAAATTTATTTATATAAAAAATTTGTATTGATAATTGATATTAATCATGATTTTAATTTTAAATTTTTTAATTTCTTAATCTTTTTAAAAAATTTTAAACATATATTTATATATAATTACCATATTAAAATCAAAAATAAATTATATACAAATATTTTAAAAAATTAATATTACAAAAGAAAATCCGTATTTTATGATTCATCAATTTGAAAGAATCAAAACAAAATGATACATTATCAATTATTAACTAAATAAATGAAGGGGTAGTTTAGTCAAAAAAGTTGTTAATCCTTACTTTTGGGGTTTTTGGAATGAAAAGTTTGTAGAATAGGTTTTTAAGATTGAGAAATATTTTCATGGGTCTTTTGGATATGAAAAATTATTTTAGGGGATTTTGAGTAATTTTCCCTATTTTCTTTTAGATATAGAAATAATGGAAATTGGAAAAACAAACAAGATGGGAACCAAATGTTAGTGTATATTTTGTTAGATATAGATAGATATGTTAGTGTATCTTCTGTTAGATATAGATAGACCATATATAGTTAGGGTCTTATATTTATCTATATATACTTGTGTACTTTATTTATTATATTCATTGAGTAATATACAATACAGATATTATAGAATTCAATTATCCTACGTCCTTTCAACTCTATCATGTATCAGTCACGGGCCAAATTGAGCCCTGTGACTTTTCCTACTGGCCTCACAACATCTATATCCGTGGCCGTCTCCCTTTCCCTGACCGGCGCCACCACCGTTGCCGCCATCACCATGGCCTCTACCACTCTTCCTCTTGATGTCCACCACGTTGTCGCGTCTCTTCTCTCTCACTCAACCAGTCCGTCCTTCGGTCCTTGTCATCCTCCTCCCTGGTGTACCATTCTCTCGGTCCAGTCCTGTTGCCGGTCAATTTGACGTCAGACCCGTCACTTCCGACGACTCTCTCCCTTATTCATCATTTTCTCTCCCTCGATTTATCTCCAAAAGACATAGCCACAATCTTCTCAACCACACCACCACTCTCGGCTACAACCTTCAGCCGCGCCGCCGAGTCCATGTTTTGCTCGAGGTCGTTTTGGATTGGAGTTTTCTGGAAACTTCTGTCGAGCGTGCTCTTCTCCGTCATATTTGTTTCATCTTCTTCGACCTCAGCTTCCAAGCATAGTACACCAGATCCTGTTTCAGAATTGCAAAAGTATTTTAGTTTATGACACCATAATATGCACATCCAACGACACACAAATTTTCCATCAGCTCAATAGAAGAAATATATAAATAGAGCTTTTCTTTTCTTTTTTCTTTAATTTTGGAGGGGGTGGCCCCGGCGAAAATCCCCTTATTTCTCCCTCACAGCAGCACCAACAAACCATTGAAAACTTAGCTGGAGTCAACCCTATCTCAGCTGCCTCCGGTAATCTTTTTCCTGTCGCCTTCGCCGGAACAAATCCTGTCGCCGCAGATAGCACCTCTCTCTTTGACGGCGCAAGTGCAAATGTCCAGAAGCAATTTCACGCTTCTATATCCCCGTCTCTCTTATTAACCCACTAATTAGTTCCCATTTTCAAAATAACCCCCCCCCCCAGTAAACCCTATGTTACAAAACCGCCCCCCTTTAACCCTACCTTTCAAAACAACCACAATATTCACTCTTATTTGCAAACAACCCTCATATTAATTCTCATCTTCAAATCAGCCCCCATGAAACCCTAATTTCTACTACTTTGTTCACTGCTTCACTTTTATCTAACTCTAAGCTGCCACCTTAAGTGGCCTCACCCTCACAACTACCATCCACTCTTCCAAATCCACAACTCATGACAACAAAATTAAATTCTGAAAATTATCTTCTATGGAAATATCAGTTTGAAACATTTCTCGGGAGTCATGATCTTTTGGGCTATATTGATGGTTCTTACCATGTCTATCTTCTCATATTCTAAATTTGTTGGGTCAACTCGTTAGTAACCCGACATACACTTTTTAGTTTCGCACTGATTGTAGTATCAAATTTCGGATGTATGCTACATTCACTCAGGAAGTTTTGTAAGCCATCTATACACTCCCTACATCGCGCTATGTCTGGATCACTCTTGAGCATCACTTTGTTTAGCAATCTCTTTCAAAACAATTAGAGTATAAAAGTGAGTTATCCACTGTAAAAAAAAAGGAGCTCTTTCTTATGACACTTATCTCAGCAAATTGAAAAATATCTGTGATAATATTGATGCAGTTAATCATCCTATATCTTCTCGTGATCTCGTTATTCAAGCCCTCAATGGGTTCCCTTCTGAGTATCAAGTCTTCATCACCACTGTCTCCCCGTATCCCTCTTTCCGAACCTTCGATGATCTCCGAGCACATCTCCTTGCATTTGAGCAACGCCTTCACCAAACCGACTCTCCTTCCTTTACATCTCCTGTCTTTATCGCCCACTCTCACGCATCGAACTCCAACCATTCTGCTGGTAAAGGTCGTGGTGGTTCACATGGTCGCGGTTCTGGTTCCGGGCATGGGAAGGGCCGTAATGGTTGCGGTTCGTCCTCCTCCCCCAAACTTATTAGTACTCTCTTATCAGCACTCCTCTCAGACTCAGACCCAGCAGCCCCAACGTCAACACTCTGAGCATTCTGGTTTTACTAGGCCATTTGGGCCTTCTGGATTTCAGTACTCTTTGGGTCCTTGTCTTCTTTCAACATCTACACCTTGTCACACATGTTAGCTTTGTGGTATTTCGTGTCTTCAGTATCTCACTCATACTCGGCCTGACATTGTTTATGCAGTTACCTTAGTCAGTCAGTTTATGCACTCATCTCAGAATTTACACTTTCAGATGGTAAAGAGGATTCTTTGTTATCTTTGGGGCATTCTCAACTTTGGTCTTCTTATTCGATCTTCCTTGTTGGATTCTCATACTGTTTGTGCTGACTCTGACTTGGCCGATTGTCCTAATAGTCGGCACTCTACTACTGTATATGCTGTTTATTTTGGTAATAACCTTATCTCCTAATCTGCCAAGAAGCAAGCCACTGTATCCCGATTCAGTACTGAATTTGGGTACTGTTCTATTGCTTACGTTGTTGCTAAGACTTGCCGTTTGCGTTATATTCTTCTCGACTTGGGGATCTTTCTTCCGCATCCTGTTCGTGTCTACTGCGATAATATTAGTGCTATCTATCTTGTTCTTAACCTAGTGTTTCATTCTCCTACGAAGCACATTGAGATACATTACTGCTTTGTTCGTGAGAAGGTCGTTGTTGGTGATATTTTGGTTAAGTATGTTCCCGCTGCTAATCAGATCGTTGATATTTTCAACAAAGCTTTGCCTGCTCCTAAGTTCTCACAATTACGGACTAATCTTCGAATTGATGCCACTATTCAGGTTGCGCGGGGGAGGGGGGTTGTTAGTGTATATTCTGTTAGATATGTATTGATGTGTTAGTGTATCTTCTGTTAAATATGGATATACCCAAATCTGTGTAGTTAGAATCTTATATCTATCTATATATACTCGTGTACTTTATTAATTCGCATTCAATGATATACAACACAGATATTGCATAGTTCAATTATCCTACGTCCTTTCAACTCTATCACCACTAGGGGTGGGCGTTTGGTCCGGGTAGTCGGGTTCTGGTAATTCGGGTTCGGGTAGTTCGGTTTTCGGGTAGTGAAACCTAAAAACCGACTCCGAACCGATTTAATCGGTTTAATCGGGTTCGGTTCGGGTTCGGTTTCTGGTTCGGGTTTTTAGATTTTTTTTTTTTTTTTTAAAGTTTGGGCCGAATTTTTTGGGCCTCTACAACTCTAATTTTCATTAAATCAAGGGCCAAAATTGATTTGTAAATATTTAACTGAATATTTTATGTTGTAGTCATCTAAAAATTAGCATGTAACTAATTAGCATTATCAATAACGATTAATTGAATGTACCTCAAAAGAAAAAATAGTAACTGATTACATATACATTCAATAAATAATAGACTATAAGTTTAAAATTATACTTATTACATATTAAAATATTAAACGTAACATTCTCTTTGTTAACAAACATTATTCTAAAATATATTTATATGTTGATTAAAGAAAGCATAATTATGAATATATCTCCAATAAATATTTCTGTTTGAAGTTTTATAATCTTATCCTTGAAATCAAAATGAAATGAATGCAAAATTATTTTGGCGTTGTAGCCACAGAAATAGATTGTAGGGGAGTTTATATTGTATCATCGGAACCAACTTAAAATTCATGTTTTTCTTGATGGAGCATATAAACTATCTAGAACATCTACATATAATATATCCTGGAGTTCATAAGATAATACTGATAAATATTTCAACCCATTTGAGTATAATTATATTTTTTATTTGCCATGTAACCATAAAAAAAAAAAATGTTTCGGGTAATTTGGGTACCCGAATTACCCGAAAAATTGAAATTAGAACCCGGACCCGAACCCGAACCCGAACATCAATATTCCGAAATCGAATAACCCGAATCCGATTAATTACCCGATCTACCCGATCCGATTAGTCCGAAACCGATCGGGTCGGTTCGGAAACCGAACTACCCGAACCGAACTCCCACCCCTAATCACCACATACAACTAAATGATTTTTTTATTTTTTTTCATACCAAAATTCATTGCAAAATGAAGGTCCTGGAGCTGGGTTCCACAAAAAAAAAGACTAATAATTATATTTTAATGATATTTTATCTTGGCTTTTGTCTCAACTTTTGGCTATTAAAATTTAAAAGGTGGGCGAACATTTTTTTTTTAACACCAAGGTGGATGAGCATTACATGTTACAAGATTCTTTCTTTTTGCTTGCAAGATTCAATGAATGGCGGCGGCCTCCTTTTCATTCTAGGATTCACGTTTATGCTCTAAAGTTCATTTGTCTTTTATATTTTTTTTTCCTCTTTTAATTTCTAAATACTTATAATATTTGACATAAAATTATATGTAAAATTTATATTTGCGTAATTTCAAACATATATATATATAATATTTAAAAAAATTATATTATAAAATAATATATTTATAGTTCGTAAATAATCAAGCACCATTATCATACATAGGAAACAAGTAAAATAAGTTTCAGAGATCCATCAATTACATGTCACTAACAACGTACCACAATGATTTCATTTAGTAAAATATATTGTCACTATTTGTTCAACTAATAAATTGATGAAGCTTCTCCTGTCCCCATTCTTTAACTATAAGAAAATTAACTTAACTTAAAATACTTAATGGAAAAGCAAATGCATGAACTTAATTACAGGGCTGAATCACTTGATACAACAACATACACCCACAAATTGTCAAATTCGTGAAATGTTGGATCAAATCAATGGGTGCTAAGAGAGTTAATGTCTAAATTATTATTATTATGCCTTTGTTCTGTCGAGTAGATATTGGAAACAACTTTTATTCGGGGCTGCATTAATAAACAATATTATCATATTAATCACGTAACAAATAATATTTATTTTATAATTGACCATACTTTATATCATATGAAATATAATTTAATTCCTATGTAATCTAATGAAATTCGGCTGAACTGCCGATGAAGCCTATCTCTACTGGCAAAGTAGAGACCCCAAGATATTAGAGGTCTTGAGTTTGATTTCTACGGAAAGTGTGTGACCTTTTTCTCTACATTCATTAAAGTTGTTAGATGATTGTAACAATTGTTAATTTGTAGTAATTTACCATAATTTGGATCAAATCAATGGTGCTAAGAAAGTTAATGTCTAAATTATTATTATTATGCCTTTGTTCTGTCGAGTCGATATTGGAAACAACTTTTAATCGGGGCCGCAATAATAAACAATATTATCATATTAATCACGTAACAAATAATATCTATTTTATAATTGACCATACTTTATATCATATGAAATACAATTTAATTCCTACGTAATCTAATGAAATTTGGGGCCGATGAAGCCTACTTTTATTGGCAAAGTTGAGATCCCAAGATATTAGAGGTCTTGAGTTCGATTTCTACGGAAAGTGTGTGACCTTTTTCTCTACATTCATAAAAGTTGTTAGATGATTGTAACAATTGTTAATTTGTAGTAATTTATCATAATTTGATATTTATAACATGTATTTTATACATTCTTAAAAAAAAAAATCGGCCGAGCTTGCAAAAGCAATCACGTTGTCAAAACTCAAAAATTGATAACAAACTAGGAAACTACCATTGTCAATCTCAGTGTTATATATTAATCTAAATCAAAGAAATTTAATCCCTTTCCTGCCTTTATTGTTGGCATATTGATACCTGATTCCGTATCAAACACCTCTAATCAATAACCATGACGTTAAACTCTCGTAATCATTTTTTATTCAGAAAATAATACAGACAATTAATTTGTGTCCCCTGAGGAATCTTGTGGCCCATGTTAAGAATCTTAAGATTGCAAGTGAAAATATATGTCACGTAAATTTAATCCCACTTGACCTTTTTCCATTTAATTAAAACCGAAAAGAATATAATATTGGAAACAATTATTTATTATAAGAAAATATTTTATCAAGTTGCCAACTCTATTTCTCCCCTTTCATGATTGAGGCTTGAGATTCATAATTTATAAGCGTCGCTCCACATCACACTAATACAGCAAAAACCCTTCATTTTTCTTTTGCTACAAAAACACCCAATTCCGGAAAAAAGGTAATTTTCTTGTTTACTTTAATTTAAAATCTTCATATATTTTTTTTTCAAAAATTCTCATTAACGCATGCATGTCTATCTACAAATAGCATAATTAGGTGAATTAATGATTATATATTTGATTGTGTTAATCAGGAAATGGAGAATAGATACGATATATACAGCCAAGGAAGCAGTGGGTGGACATCCATGAGAAATCAAGAATTCCAAGAACAAGATGTATGGGGAGATTTCCCGGAAAGAAAAGATTCAGATTCCAGCCCCATGATAAAGCTCACCTCTTTTAAAGAACAAACTTTCATTTCAAAACGTCTCCCAACAGCAACAAAAATGATACCAAAATCCAACAACAAACACTCCAAAGAACCTAAAATTGTTCAACACTTGGCCCCCATAAACGTACCCGATTGGTCGAAAATATACGGAACCACGACCTCGAAGAATTCTTGTTCATGGCTGGAAGAAGAAGAAGAAGAAGAAGGGATGAATGTTGTGATACCGCCACACGAATGGATAGCGAGGAGTGGTCAAAATATATCGTCGAATTCAGTGTGTGAAGGTGCTGGAAGAACACTCAAAGGGAGAGATTTAACCAGGGTCAGAAATGCTGTTCTCACCAAAACTGGTTTTCTTGAATCTAAATCATCCAACAATAATAATCAATAGAGAGAGTTGCAGGCTAGCCGCATTAGTATTACGGGTCTCATTATTTACAAACTTGTAAAATTAGTTCCTTTAATATATATATTTTTTAGTATTATTAGTCTCAATCATAAAAAATGGATGGACTTTGGATTAGGAAACTATTAATTTGGTAAGTGTCTTGCACGTAATCAGTCCTTATTAATAATGATCTTCAAATTTTGTCAATTTGTTAGTGGATGAGATTAAAAATGAAAAAAATATGGGACTATTTTTTGGCATTTGCACCTTTGAAAACAATATATGATAAAAATTGTAACATGACTTATTATGTGCATTTTTTTTTTGTTTATAATTTTATCATGAGCATGTAGGACCAATATTACAATTTTCCATTTATTTTCAGATAATTTGATTCCCTTTTTTTTGTGCATGTAAAATCCGTTGTTTAATTCTCTATGCATTGATAATGAATTTCACTCAGTTTTCTCTTCTTTTTTGTACATTAACCGAAAAACGGGATGTGGATTTTTCTGTTGTGAAAAATTCTAGAGAAAGATATTATAGCTTGTGATTTTATTTTTTTACCGTTATGTTACATGCATAGCGCATGTATGAAATAACTGTGAGCATGTGACACTATGAAGGAATTTTAGTTATTTGACTATACATGGAAATAAGGAATTTTAGGATCATGCGTGAACTGTATAAGGTTGATTGATAATATGATTCCATAAAGTTAAGTCCAGATGGAACAATTTTAAAATAAAATTAAAATAATTGATGGAAGAATTTGAGAGGCTCCACTTTACTTGATATGAAATTCATTAAATAATTAAAAATTCAAAAGAAGTACAACCAAATTGAAATACAATATAATACGTGATCATTAAATACTCCAAGAGTTTGTATAATAGAATTTAATTTTTTTTATCTTTTTTTTTTAATCATCGGACTTCTCCAATTTTAATGCAACTTAACAATACAAAAAAAGAGAACTTTTTTTTTATTTTTTTGAATAAAAAAAGAAAACACAAATTAATTAATATCGAGATTAAATTGCATTGAGAATAAAAGAAGATGGCACAGTGCAAGAAAAGAGAGGAAAAATTAGTGGAAAAGAACATGATATGATTGATTGGTATTGATTTGCTAGCTAGTGGGGATCACAGAAGAAGCCAATGTGAGAATAGAAAATGGAAAAGGATGTTTCACCAGCTTCATTTTTCTCAAGGAAAAAAGGTTTTATATTATTATCAATTAGGGTTGTACAATGAATTAAGTCTAGCAAAATAAAGTATTTATGTTCAAGTTTATTTGAATTGTAACTGAGTTTTAAAATTTGTGTTTAAGTTGGCTATACCATAATTAAGACAAACGCGAAATGTGGAGTAGATAAATTGTATTTCACATATTCTTTTTAACTAAAAGGTTTGAGTTTTTTATTTGAACAAAAGAAAGAAAGTGTTCAAAATTTGTTATTAAGCATTTATCTCAAACAAATTTTTAATAATAGATTTCGATCGAGTAATATATCAATTGATATGTTTTCGGCTTCGCTGTTGTGGATGATTTAATCTTGAATTACATATGATATATTTTGGCTCCACTCCGTTCAACAGTTAGGGTTCTTAAGTGGCAACTATGTCATAAAACACCATATTACGCAATGCGACATAATAAATATATATATAAAAAAATTGATAGAACATGATAAATAAAAATTTGAAAACTTTTGAAGGTAAAATGGTGGCATGGATCTTTGTTTTAGCATAATTAAGCGAAAATTGGGGCCCAATATTTTAGATTTTTCATATAATTGACGAGCCGCCAATCTCATCTTAGCCATATGTATAGCAGAAATTCGATGGATCATACTTGGGAGGTCGAGCGCGGGACTAAAGATCTTAAGATGATCATTGTCACACATTTATTCATAAACATACGACGAGGTCCAACATATATTTATATATATATATATATGTGTGTGTGTGTGTGTGATGGTTGAAAGTTAGATATGACCCAAATATGACGTCTGGTCCAAGTTTATAGGGGAGTTGGCTCTGCTCAGGCATGCGCAACATTATAGAGGATTTAACTAATGAATTTTATACACTTGTCATGAATAAAAGATAAAGCAATAGGAGATTCAACACCATTTGTAATAGAGGATCCAAATTGTAATAGAATATGATTTCTAGGGTTTTATATATAGACATATCCTAATTTTCCAATAGCAATATATTAAACATGTTTTACGTGTTCATATATACTTCATAGTAGCTTTTAGTTTTGGGTACGATTTTTGGTCACATCAATTTGTACGACAATGCACAATTTCAAAAGGGTATAGGATCTTAAAAAGACACATAATATATATAATCACGTGTAAATTGCACTTGTCTTACTATTAAGAAAAACACTTTTAAGAGTTTCTAATGTTGAAGTGATTAAGAAATTAAATGGTAGGTCAAGTGTGAACAAGAAATGTGATACAATTTTTTTGTTATAACACGTTGTTATGAACTTATGAAATTTTATTTTGTACTTAAAAATGCGAAATCAAATTCTTTGTCTCAAATTTCATTCTGACATCCAATCTGAAATAAATATAGTGTTGTTATGATAATTATATGGTGGGCATCCAACATTTAATACAAATTTAAATGGGAGGGAAGATTTTTATAGGGTTATTATTGCATTCATTTCTCATGAGATATTACAATTTGGCAAAGACTTCCTTAAATATAAAGAATTGATACCCATCACCCTAAGTATAAATATTATACTATACTGTCCATTTTATCCTCAGTCTTTTTTCTATATATTCTATTTCGGCTTCATTTTTTCCCTTATTAAATAAGAAAAAATAAAAATTAAGCTCATGAAAGTTTTTTATTTAAAATAATCCTAATCGAATACACTGTGGCCGCAACAGAATTCAACCTAGTTTTTTCATGCTTTTGTGTGGTTCTTGAGTAATTTCTTTTAATGTTTCAGAAAAGTTCTTAATACATTAGTAGAGCTTTATTTTTTTCATAAACAATAAAAAGTTTATATATCTTTATAGCTTTATGTTACTACTTAACGCAAATAAATAAAAAATTGAAATTGAAAGACTAATTTCATTTTAATTTTAAATTTCTATTATGGTTTCTCATTTTGTTTCTTTTTATTCTTCTTTTTTGTTCTAAGTGAGAGCATACGAATAAGAAATATATAGAATAAACATACAGAATATTTAAACATTCACTAGACAAAAAAATATGATGTGAAATATGTAATATGATAGTAAACATGAAGTATAAGATGCCTAAATTACCAAATAATATGTAGAATCTCTTCAGTTTCTAATAGCACCAACTACTCCAAAGTCATATATGATTCCTTAAGCAAAGAGATAAAAACGAAATTACTCTTTCAGTTAGTTAATAATATAAATCTATATATAAATTAAAAGTCTAAATTTTTTGTTGTTTAGAAAATAAAATAATTAAAATAAAGCATTACTAATATATTAAAAACTTGATTGAAACAACATTAGAAAATATAGTTCAAGAACCACATATGGAAATTGAGAATCAATATTTAAGTGTATTTAAGTGTATTTAAAATAAATTTAATATGTTATTTTTTTATGAATATTGTTAATTAAAAATAATTATTTGTTAGAATTACATTTTAGTTAAGAATTTCAGAAGCTTTTTTTCAGTTACTAAGAAAAAGATAGGAAATGAAAAAAACATAGAAATAAATACTCAAGGTAAAAAAGGTAGTTTATATAATTCAATGAGTGCCAAATTTTGACAAGAATGTCCTTGCTCAGGGAAGTGAACACAAATAGTAGATTTTCACATGGGGATGAGGAAGGATGCTGAAAACAATATAATTCACACCCACTTAAATGTGTTGTTGTACCAAGAGTATTGCTCCTAATACCGTAGAATTTCTAATTAGGTTATGCTCTCCAATTCTAATTAGCATAATCAAACAAGTATTAAGTATCATCTAAAATCCAAAAAAGAAATTAAAATTACTATACCAAAAGTATGAAAAAGGACTGCTCGATAAGAATCTTGCAAGGCATCTATATCTTTGTGAAAAACAACTTATTTAATCAATTCTTTTTTGTTTTTAGCTAAGTATAACTCATTCTATCACAATAAGGTAAGTACATCCTCATTCATGTTAGGTTTAACAAAATACAAGGGCCATAAGGCCGTACATCCTCGTTCATGTTCACAATAAGGCCTCCAACACACCATCTCCACACGTTTCCTCTTATATAGCATGTAATACATAAAATAACGTTTTATCTCATATTTTATATGACACGGACACAATAAGTGTATATAATATATTTCAGTACATATCGCGCATGCATAAAGCTTAATAAGTAATTTTGCAACGGGGAAATATATAAACCCCATTTCTTTTAAACTCTAGGCGGCGCAAAGACTAGGCTCAACGAGCCGAGAAATCAGCTCAGACTTGTCTCCTTTGAAGCTTTCCAGCTCCTTGAGAGCCAAGCCTTTCAATTTCTCTATCTTTTCTTCCATCCCCGGCTTATTTTTCGCCACAATGCCTTGTACCGTGCCTACATAAAGCCCAAAATTTCTCAATCTCTCTATTTCCTCCTCGGCTCCACCTCCCAATATGGCTCCACAAGCGGCTCCACACGCGTGCAGCTCACCTTCTTTCTTGTTGCTAACATATTCAATAATCTTAATATCACTGCTTAATTCATCAACTCCTAATTCCCGGTATTGCCCTTCTACAATTCCCTGTGAGCCACTAGCCCGGGTTATTTCTATTATCACTCTTAAGATTTTATCGGGGTTGCTTTGGGCCAGGTCCATGGACCTAGCTAGTAGCTCTAGACCAAATGGAATTATCCCATCTCCGGTTAGGAGCTCGATATTCGGGTCGAACTTGTGTTGGATCGTGGGCTTGGGCCTGGGCCTATCTGTCAATGGGAGGTGTTCGTGGGTGTACGCCGCGGCGTGCATGAGATGTATGGCGCATGCTGCAGCCATGGCTTGGATCCGGTTGCCGCCAACGAGCTCACACGCCGCCACACAAAGAGCCGGTGCGGTGGTCCTCGGGGCGGCGAAGGTGAGGTGGTGCATGGGCTCGAAAACGGACTCCGGTGACCTTATTGGAATGGCCTTCTTGAGATAAGTTTCAATGTCGGACTCGATGGAGGCCCAATAAGATTGGCTTTGGGCCATAGCCACAAGTCTAGGCAAGTAACGTGATGATGAACGGCTTGGATTTGATCTTGAGTGAGTCATGAAAGTGGTTTTAGTATTGAATGTGGCCATTTTTGAAGTTTCTTGGAGGCAAAAGGTGGGATGAAATGATACTGCTATTTTGTAGTTGTTGTGGTGAAGGAGATGGATTTGAATTGGGTAGACGAGAGCCACTAATATATATGCGGGGAAAATTGAAGAATTACAGTATTTTTTCTTTCCTGGATGTTCTCATGTACGTGGCGCATGCTGCTATTTGGATGATTTATGTTGTATATGTGGTCCTTAATATCTGGAATTTTAGAGCACTAGTTGAATAGCATACTAATTAAATATTGCCGAACGTGTGTCATGCGGGAACATTTTTTGTTTTTATCGAAAATAATAGTCTAAATTAATTAGGTAATTGGTGAATTATATATGTCGTATAATTAGTGCACATTAGTACATAATGAAAGTAATTAATCATATAAATTTTTTTTTTTATTATATTGATGCCTCGTTGTCTAATTTTATTTCAATTATATATATATATATATGTGTCGAGCCAACACAAGTTGACTCAGTTGGTAAAGACGGACCACTTTCCCTCAAAAGGTTGTGTGTTGGATTCCCGCTGTCGACGTGAGGGATATGTTAATGGGCAATCTGTAAGTACCTTTGTAAACGACTTATGATCCCAGAGACGTACCCTAACCCTGATAGATGACCAGAGTTGATCCTACCTAAACTTTTATGTACCCAAAAAAAAAAAAACTAAGTTCGCTATGGCTATAAACTCTAACGCCTAGGTATTTTGAAGTTTAATTGTAGGGAAGTCCTCATTTTTTATTTTTTTTGGTTACATAAAATTTAAGTAGAATCAGCTTCGGTCACCTACAAGTAGGATTGTCAATGAGCTCAAGCCGACTTGAAACTCGAAAGTTCGGCTTGAATATTTTCAAGCTTGAGTCGAAGGTTAGGGCTTGAATTCATATTCAAGCCGAGCGTGAGCGGAGGCAGGCTCGGCTTGAATTGAGCTCGGGCTCGTATAAATAAATTATATACATAATATAATATATATATATATATGTATACATATACTTAAAAAATAATATATTAACATGTAAAACTATATAAATATCACTTATACTTTATAAACAAAAATTCATAGATATAAGGATAATATGGAAGTCAAATTGGATGAAAATAAGTCAACCGTATTTTAATTGTAAATGTTCTCAAGTAGTGAAATAATATAGAAAAATAATTTAGTGTTTTTGACTTTATGAAACAAAGTTTAAGGATTTTTACTACGATTATAGTTTGATATCGATGATTTTCAAGTGTTTTGAATTTGTTATATATTTTCTTTATTTGGTAGATTTATTTTATCAATTGTCTAAAAAGATAAAAAAATTGATATTCTAAATTCAAGCCGGCTCGGGCTCGGCTTGAAGCTCGTCAAGCCGGGCCCAAGGCTTGAACACAAAAGTTCGTTTAGTATCAAGCCGAGCGTGAGCCTATGAAAGCTCGGCTCGCTTGGCTTGATTGACAGCTCTACCTACAAGGGCAAGAGCATACCTCATTTATTAATTTATCTATACTATTATTAAAGCCTGAAACCCCTAGAAAACATACATTGGACGGTCAATTTTTGGTAAAGTCATTCTCATTCTTGAATTTTGACAAGTATCTCAATTAATTTTTCCTTTTATATATATATATATATAATATTTGTCTTTTTTATGTTCTAGAGATTCTCTCTCTATTCTAATATTTCATTATTTTTCTCATATTCTCTCTCATCTCCTTATACAAGATTTTTTTCCCCCTTTCCCTTTCCCTTTCCCTTTCCCTTCATCTATGTCTCTTTATTATCTCCCTATATTTTCATTTCTCTATTTTTTTATTTAATCACATCAAATTTACTTTCCACCTTATTTTTCTTATATTTTTTATTATCTTCTTAATGGAATTTTGCACAAAATACTACTTATCAATTTTATGTTTTTGCACATGCATAGAGATTGTCTTTACCACTAGTTTAAAGAATTGACCAATCGACTTCAACCATTGATTTAACTTGACCCGTTTTATGTGAACCCGATTGGGTTGTGCGGGTATCCAAACATCCACCTGACTACCAACCACTAATTATCATGGAAACCAGGTCCGATGATTGATTATTATTTATTTAGGGAATTGATATTAGCATTTCATATTCTTATATTGGCACTCTATTTATTTTTTAAGTTGTTTACTTGAACAAGAATACTCCTCAATTTTTAAAGAAAGTTTATATCAATATTGAATTTGTAAATTTGAATAATTCTCACATTTCCAAAGCATTCTTTTATTTTGTCTTGCTGCACGTACTAAAATAGAATACTCCCCCTATTATATAAATCAATTAAAGTGAAATTAATTACCACGTATATGTGTAATCCAAATATGTGAAGTAACTACATTAAGGATAAGCAAAAATTATTTTACGTCTCAGAGTGTTAATTAGCTTGTGCAGATGCCGTAATTTTCAATAATTTGTACTTGCTTGTCAAACTTAATTTTTTGGAAATTAATTTCGTCCAATAAATTTGATAAAATGCATAAGTATATGGATAAATAAAACTCTAACTATTACTAAAACTTAACTTTTTGTAAATTTATTTCGTCCAATAAATTTGATAAAATGCATAAATATATGGATAAATAAACTCTAACCATATTATTAAAACTCTATTATAGCTCTAATAAAATTGTATATGTTTCTAGCAGCAAATAGGGCGTTGCCATTGAGAGTTAGTCTATAAGTATGGTCCATGTTTTCATCTCATACATTGATGAAAAAATGTTTGGGATGCAAAAAATTCTGTCACAAATTCAATTTGATCGAACCTAATGAAGTACATTTGTTGTGATTAGCAAGGGCGGATCTACATTGTAAGAAGGGGGCAGTGCCCCCACTGAATTTGTTTTTTAATATATACATATTAATTAATTTTAATTTATAAATTACAGTAATGCCCCCACTTAATTCCAATTTCCATTTCTCCACCCAATTCTCACCCCTCTCTCTCTCTCTCTCTCACTCTTGAGTCTTGGCCTCTCTCACTTCTACCTATAAAATTTGTAAATTTGCACCCCCACCCCCAAATTTTAAAATTGTCACTTTTACCTATAAGACTATAACATTTGTAATTTTGCAAAAATGACCCCCTCTATTACTTAAAAATACTTAGTATGCCATTTGACATTTTCAATCTATTTTTCAATATCCAAATTTTCACTTTTTCCCTCCTTCATCACACATTTCTACAACTCAAACAAAGGGAAAAATAAAAATCTTAGGCTTATGAATAGGGTAATTCTAGTTCCTTATTATATTTTTTTTCATAAATGTAGTATACCGTATCCCCCGCACCCCCCCCCCCTTGAATCCTTCGTCTACGTCCCTACTTCTATTCTTGGCCACCAGTGGTAAATTGTGCCCCCACTCATCCAATTTTCTGGATCCGCCACTGGTGATTAGTTAGCCCCTCGTGAATTCTTCTGGGTTTGACCAATTAAATTTTTGAGCCAGAATTTCTTCTTCGAATGCACCATTATTTGGTTTAATTCAAATTGCTTAATTTGTTATGGTTAATTTTTTATTACTAATTACTTATTGTACATTAAAATTAAAAAGTAAATAGAGAAAGAAGATGATCGTATATAAAATAATTAAAAAGAAGCAAGTTCATCTTCCAAAGTTGATGGAATTAAAATTCCACATGGAGGGATATTTTGTCCATTTAAATAAATCTAAAAGCAAATGGATTATCATTATAAAAATATGGAGTGCTAATATCAATTCCCTTTATTTATTTTTATAACTGATTAGTTGATCGTTTGACCTATTGTGGTTAGTACAAACCTTCTTCTTTCTGTTTTTCCATATAAATTTGAAGTTTTCCAATAAATTTGACTTTTCTGATCTTTTTTTTTTTTTTGAAAAATTGCATCAATCTCCCTCGAGTTATGGATATTTGACATCTACATTCTTTCATATTTAGTATATTGACATGAACTCACTATTTTTTAAACTTTTTCACTAACTTTATTAATGAGTTATGGATATTTGACATCTACATTCTTTCATATTTAGTATATTGACATGAACTCACTATTTTTTAAACTTTTTCACTAACTTTATTAATGAAAGGCTAAAAAGCCTTTCAACTTTGGGCTAAAAAATGGTTCATTATATAATAATTAGAGATTGGATACGTGTTTCCATGAGCTAGAGGGGGACTAATTCAATGTCCAACAATGGTGGTTCTTGAGCTGGTGTGCCTTCCGGTATAAGTCTGCAACGAGCCTGTGATGTGCCCTCTTTTCCCAAGGCTTGAAACCCATCTATTCCATCGTGTTCCATATCTTCTTCAAGGTCATTAAGAATATCAAAACGTGTCCCCAATGGGGTGGGTTGCGTGTCCCGACGTGTTGAATGAGCATGAGTTGAGGCTACGTTAGCCTGCTTCTGCGAGATTTGGTCTCTCCGAACATAGTGTTGTCTTACTCGGGTATTAGTTTGTTTACCCTGACCATTGTCCCCCGTTGGCGCCTTAGCTTTAAACATCATATTCGCAAAATTGTCTATAGTGAACTTGCCCATATTGATCCACGCCCGTCCTTTGTTTACCTTTTCGATTCCTTGGTTGCACCAAATTCCATGGTCCATAGGTGGTTGGAGTCGGTTGATTTTGGGGAATTTCCGGTTCAGCATCCTGACGACGTGTGCCACATGTCTCCTTTCTGTGTCCATAAGCCCCACATGTGAAACATATCAAACTCAGCCCCTCATATTCGACAACACGAATGCATTTGTTGACCCTTAAGTACGGACGTAAGGGTTTATTCAGATCGATTTCGACACAAACTCGTGCATACCGGCCACGTTGTGCTTCTTCCGTGTTTTTATCCAATCGAATCACACGGCCAATTCTTTCTCCCATTCCCGTGATTACTTTCTCATTGAGGTAATGGATTGGTAATTCTGGAAAGCGAATCCATACCACGGTAGATGATATTTTTTCCGTTTTCGGTTCAAAGTTAGGAACCCATTTCCTCACCATCAAATAGTGTCCCAAAATCATCCATGGTCCATCATCAAGAACATGATCATAGTCATCCTTACAACGAAAACGTACCATGTAAAACTCGTTTCCCAAATCCACCGGAGAAATCTCATACGAAAGTTGCCAGATTGTCTTCATCCGCTGTTTGAGCATTCCATAACCGATTTTTCTACCGAGCACTTTCACGACCAGAGCTCACCGGTAAAGCGCTGCCATTACACGTAACTCCTCTGTCGGAATGGTGTAGTCGTCCTCGTCATCACCACTGCCCGTTATCTTATCGAAAAACTTGTCTGTGTCATCGTCTTCTCCTTCGCCGGTATACACTGCCGGTTCCGGTATCTTCCGCTTCCATGTGTCTCGGAGATTGTTAGTATCCCACGGATTCTTTGATGTAGTCGGCCCCGCAGCAAAACCTTCAGGTTGTTGCTTCGCCGTTGTCTCCTCTGGAATGGGATTTGTTCGTGAGGGGGTAGTAGTCCCAACACAATTCCTCTTCAATTTTTTATTGTTCTGGTTCGGTGTGACAGTCACCGGAGGTGGCTGTCCGGGATCCAGCTCCATATGGCCGGCCGGAGGTGAGATGCGGTGAGACAACCCCTAGTGATTTAGGGGCACACGGTCCGCATGCAAGAAAAAAGCTCCCAGCTTTTTAGGTAGTGGGAGGACTGAGCAATTGTGTAGGGGTCGGGGGTGTGTTACGAGACGCCCAAGGAACATGGATTCGTGGATTCAGTGGGAACATTATACCATGCTCGGTTTTGGAGGCAGAGATACAAGCCATTCTACTAGGGTTAGAATTGGCGTGGGATGCCGGAATGAGGAGAGTGATACTTGAATCTGATAGCCAAACGGCAGTGGAGAGTATTGTAGATGCCTCCAACACACATCATCACTTCAATTTGATTTCTGATATCCGAAGAATGCAAGCCCGAGATTGGGATGTCTCAATTCACCATATTTGGCGAGAAACAAATCGAGTGGCGGATGATTTAGCTAAAAGTGGTCTGAGTACCAATATGTACTACACTAATGTACCGGATTTTCGTTTCTCTAGTAGTCTGATGAACGATAGAGATGGTCATACGTGGCCTCGTCTTGTAACCATTAGCTCGGGTTTGTCGAGCTAGAAACTGTTGGGTAAACCCCCCTTCTTCGGAGTATATAATAATTAGAGAATAAAAAAGTATTGGTAAATGACACGGTAATAAGAAATAAATAATAAAGCATCTTAAACTAAAATATTTTTAAAAGTACAATTCTAAAAGTTCCCAAAGTTTAAATTAATTAAAATTTTACTTTAATCGTGAATTCTTGTATGATCACAAAATCATAACTTATTAGTATTAACTCTCTCCTAATTCAATTAATGTGTGAAATTTCATGAAAAAGTATGTTATCATTTTCATTATGCTAATTTTATTTGTTACACCATTTTTTTTATTCTTTTGGCAAACTTTAAGTAATAGAGAAAAATAGTACTTCCTTTTTGGTTTTTCATATTGTATTTAGTATAAACTCACATTCAGAATTATCGATTTATGGTGATAATATGGGTGTTCCTTATTTTTCAATTAAGACCAGCTTCGAGAAAAAAAGAACGAATATTATGTTGTGCTATTTATTTAGCTTTGAACTTTTATTAAATTGTACAATTGTTTTTATGAAATAGTCATAAACGACTGTTTTTTTTTCCACAAATATTATTATATCTATTTAAGAACAAAAACATGGTGGAATATAATAGGTACATTTACCTTTTTTTCTTTTTTGTAACATTATATTTTCAAATAGAATATACCACTTCTAAATAGCACCTTGCTGGATTTTATAATGAAGAAACATATTTAAATGAATAAAATTTTTAATTATATAAAGATTTGTTAGGTTCTTACTTATGTACATATATAATTTTTTGAAATAAGAAAGATAGAATTATTCAGGTGTATGAAAAATATTTGAATTGTATTAACATACTTAAATAATAATATTTTTAGATCATAAAAGGAATTCACGGCTAATCAAGAAGATGTTTATTTTAAGAGTTTAAAGTTATATTTCTAGAATATGCCTCATTATTTGTTTTTCAATTATTATGTCATTTGATGATATTTGGTAATTTTTCATTATCCAACACATTATAAGTGAAACTTAACTTTTTTAATTCAAAAGCAAAGAGTATTTTAGTCTTTAACTAATAAATATAAGGGTTAAATACACTTTGTACCCCTGAATTATTCACTTTGTACCATTTAGGTTCCAAAACTATTAAACTTGACAAAATAGTTCGTGAACTATCAAATGTAACAAAATAGTCCCCCTGACTTGATGGACGTTTGTCTCGTTCTGACATGTTGCTGATATGGCACTGAGTTTGACCATTGCTATATGGCCATAGAAAAAGTTTGTCAATTTTTGCCTCCACTTATTTTCAATAAAATGAGTCTTTTGTGTACTTATAATTTTGCTCGTGTTAACCAATATTTTGTTACCATTTTATTTTGACTTTTGTGGAAAAAATAGTACACTGATTTCCTACTAATTTCTTAAGGAAAATTTACTAAAACCCCTTTAAAATAATCTTTGTACCCAAAAAAATCTATGATAATATTTTTAATTCAAAAAACTTATTTCACCAACTTTTCTTTCCAAAAAATCCAATATTTAAGGTTAATAAATTTTTGGATTTAACTGTCCTTAGCCTTCTAGAGTAAAAATAATCAATTGTTGTTCTCTTTAGAAATCTATTTATGTAGAGATTTTATATTGATAATTTGTACTAATTATGATTTTAATTTTACATTCAAAACTTTTAATCTTCTTAATTTTTTTTAAAAAAATGTATTTTAAATACTTATCATAGTAAAAGTAAAAAAATTATATAAAAATATTCAATGTACTTAATATTCAAAAATAAAATTTGTATCATTCTATTTATCTATATAAAAACTTAGAAAAAAAGATTTCATATAAAAAAATTACTTGGTCAATTCTTAAATTAATGAATAATGGGTAATTTAGAACTAATCAAGTATTTTTTATTACCCTTCATTTATTAACTTAAGAATTGATCAAATAATTTTTCCTAAAATAAATTAGTAAAAAATTGGTGTGTTATTTTCAACACAAAAGTTAGTAGAAAATGGTGCCAAAATAAGTTAAAAGTAGCAAAATAATAAACACACAAAAGATCAATTTTATAGAAAGCAAGTGATGACAAAATTGTCAATTTTTCTCAATTGTCACATTGCAATGGTCAAACTCAGTGCCACATCAGCAATATATCACGACATGCCAAATGTCCGTCAAGTCGAGGGACAATTTTGTTACTTTTGATCATTTAAGGACCATTGTTGTCACATTTAACAGTTTAGAGACCTAAATGATACAAAGTGAATAATTTAGTGTACAAAGTGTATTTTGCCCTAAATGTAACTAAAGAAGTGAAAAAAAGGGGTCCATATCAATATTTCATAGGTGAATGATGTGAATTCCTATAGTTCAAGAGAGGTTTGATGTGATTTTTTTGGAGGGAATCTTATCTTCATATTCTTTTTTTTTAGGCCTATCTTGATACTATTTTTTTACATGAAGGGGTTACATTATTTTGAATATCGAATTAATAATTAAAATCAGTAATTTTCTATTACAAATTAAAAACAATGAACTATAAATTAAAAATAAAAAATTACTATATAAATAAAAAAATAATCCATATATTTAGTGAGATTGAACCCATAACTTCTAAATTATAAGACTTCAATTTTACTATTAGGCTAGGACACAGCTTATCTTGATTCTTGAATGTACTATGTGGTAGTGGTGTGTAGCCTGTAGGCATAGCCCAAGAAATGGCTTGACAGTTGGCATAATTAGCACCATAAATGTTAGTGCAGTTTGTCATTCATAAGAGATTAAAGTATTATAATTATAATCCTATGGCTTTTTGACTTGTGAGGCCATGCTAAATGATTCATTTTCATTGAAGTAATCAAGCATTAAGGGCCTTTTGGTTTCAAGAATTAATATTGATCCTTATTAAATGAGTTGCTTATTGTATTTACTTTAATAGTTGATTGAAAATTATTATTTGTTTTTAAAATGTTAAATAATAATTGATTATCATCATATGTATTATCTAATTGTTTTTTTAAAAAGTATTAAAAGTCAACTACGAATAGGTGTAGTTGAAAATTTGGCTTTCTCTTGTCTTGTGAAAATGACTTTATATCAACAAACCGCGCTTCCTAAATTGAAAATTAAACAAATAAACGTGTAATCTGATATAAAAACAGTACATTAATGTTTTTAAGAACATTGTCCATGTTAATGTATTTTTCAACGTGGTGCGAGCAGAGTCAATGGTTGCTCACCTGAAATAATCAATGATAATAACTAATGCCTAACCCCTTTCAAGTTGTTTGGTAAATTGTTTAAAGTTTCTTGCATCGTACGGATTATTCTTTAACTTCTTTATTTTTCATTTTCCTCAAAACAAGAGCTTCTTCTTCTTTTGTTTTTTTGAAAAGAATGAGAATTTTTATTAGGGATAATTGCAAAAAATTCTCATGTGTTAATGTGAAATTACAAAAAAACGCCTATATTAACGAAATAGACTAAACACTACCATGTTTTATTCAAAAGTCTGCAAAAAATCATTTTTTGGAAGAAAAAAAAACGTATTTTTCATGCTCTTCACTTTTAGTGACATACTTCTTTGTCATTTATACATTTTTCAAACAAAATAAAAGGTAAAATAGTGTTATTTTACTAAAAAAAACACATTTCTTTCTATCTTTTTAGCAAAAAGTGATTTTTTGCAGGCTTTTAAATAAGGTGTTTAACTTATTTCGTTAATATATGTGTTTTTTTACAATTTCACAATAACACAGGGGAATTTTTTGCATTTATTGCTTTTTATTATAATAATGGAGTATAATAAGAGTATATAATTAATTGATCAACTCTTTTTGCAAGACTCGGCCACTTGTCACGTGTACTTTACATGCTTGTTCCTCAAATGAAACCTCGGTTATCCATTTTTTAGCTCGTTCGTGATGCGGACAAATTTTGCATTAATATCTTTATTCGCTTCAAACTCTTGAAATAGAATGGAAAGCTGTACTTTGGTTCAATATACCACGTTCAATGTTTAAGTCAGTTGATGGCTCTTCACAAAAAAATAGTTTATAAAATCAAATCCAATTACTACAATATTTGTAAAATTTTCCTGAATCCTTAGTCAAAAGGATATTTAAAACTCTGTAATGGTAAGTGTATCAAATATCCTAATTTGTCATAAGTTTGACGAAAAGAAACTCTCTAAATTCAGATTAAAAAAAAAAAAGGAGATTCCTTCGAAATGTTGCATTCCTTAATTTCCTATTTTATAGGGAAATGATATTGGCACTCCATAAGTTATTATAGGAGCTCCAACTTCAATTTTTATATTAAAATATGAGAACAATATTCATAGAGTATAAAAATACTATAAACTTCAAAATTAAATTCCAAAACTATCTTTAAGAATCAAAAGAAGCTATTATATTATCGTCACTATTTTATTACACATCAAATAATAAGTACATAGATTTGAAAATTGAACAATTTTTCACATTTTTATGGAATCATATAACATAAGTCCGTCAATGAAAAATTTGAGCGTCATCCACATTACAACATACATAGATAGTCAACTAAAAAATAACAAAACATCGAACTTCAAATGAAAATCACCTCATTTAATGGTATATTAGCATCAATCCATCAATTTTATGTAATTTATTATAATAGTCAATCATGATTTAGCATAAATTAATGCTTAAGTAAGTTTAATCCCTACAAAAAGTTAGATGATGATGATGATGATGATAATAATAATAATGATAATAATAATAATAATGATGATGATGATGATAATAATAATAATAGTGATGAATTTTGAAATTGATAATTTTTTGCTTGCATACATTTATATGTATCGTTCAATTACACATTCATAAAGCAATTATTTGAAAAAATTAAGAAATATGAAAATATTGAATTGATTATTAAAATGCATATTTAACTTGTAGATTTTAAGAAATTGATTTCTTTTTTTTAACAATGGGCACTAATGTCATTTTCCTAGAGAGAGAAAGAAAAGTAGAGCTCCTATAGTAATTTGGTGAGCTCCAATATCATTTCCTATTTTTTTTTTGAATACAAAGAGAAGGGGGGGACCCTAATGATCTATCCTGACAGACCCGGGTGTAGAGTCATTTGTCTGAGCCAAGTAAGGCCTCACAGATTTTGTACCAAAAGATTACACAGATCCGAACTCGTGGATTGCATGACATCAAGGGTTCCTTCAAAACCCTTCTTCGCCAATTCGTCTGCCACACCATTGGCTTCTCGCCATATGTTACGTATTTCAACGTGCCATGCCAGCTTCATCTTACATCTGATTCCATCAATAAGCTCCCAGTGGTGGTGCGAGGGCGTACCCTCTTAAATACCCCATATAGCCTCCCTACTATCAGATTCAACAATCACCTCGCGGAGGTGCGCATCCCAAGCCAAATTTAGTCCATACAGAATAGCTGTCAACTCAGCTCAAGCGGCATCGATACCACCACTGAATCCTCGAATCCTGTGACCATGATGGTCACGAATAACCCCTCCGATGCTCGCCCAATCGGCTTGGAGTTCATCCCCCCGACGGACTGCGCCATCAACATTAAGTTTCCAAGTACCAAGAATAGGTGGTTCCCAACGAACAGAGATAGAATGGTCTACCTCAGTGGTGTCACTATGTTGAACTCGCAATGCCTCAGCCACTCGACTATGGACTATGTCCACATCCCCATTAGAGTTCCTGGCTTCCTTTCCATGCACACGTTCGTTTCTTGCCTGCCACAAAAAATTAAGAGCTTCAGTAAAAGTGATACTCCAAATTTTAGACCATTCATACCTGCTTGCTGATTGCCGGATGTTCCAGTCTACCCATTGTGGGTTAGGGAGCGAAAAGAACACACTTTGATGTCGGGCGCCAAAGAGCGACTGTCCGGGAACAATCTCGAAGAGCGTGTAAGATGGTTTCCTCCGTATGGTTACATAAACTGCACATCCCGCTGCTCGCGATACCCCCGTTAGCCAACGTGTGGTTGGTAAGGAGCTTATTATGCCGGGTCAACCAAAGCAAAAACTTCCGTCGGTGTGCCACTTTGAGCTTCTAAATACGATCCCAAGCACCCTTATCTGCCAAGTTTGACACGACATTGTCCAAATGCAATTTTGTATAGGCACTCTTACACGTGTATTTCCCAGTCGCCGAATATTTTCAAACAGTTATGTCCTCTACATGTCTACGAGAATTTAAGTCATACTCCATAAGTTGATCCTGAGCATCCTGATTAAGGGCGGATAATTCATCCCACTTCCAACCATGCAGATCCGACCAATAACTATCGATGATCCGTTCCAGATCATTCGGTTGAAAGGTCCCGTCCGTGTGCATATCCAAAGTGTCAGTCCCGAGCCAAAAATCCATCCAGAATCGGATTCGGTCCCCTGCCCCACCTTCCATCGCAGCCCTGAGTTAAGCAATGGGAAGCTTTTCCACGTGTGGGAGGTGGAGTTACGGGCTCTAGCACGTTGTCGATACACGTATTTATGCCTAAGTACCTGGACCCAAAGTCGTGGTTCGTCAATAATGACCTGCCACCCAAGTTTCCCAAGAAACGCAAGGTTAACATCACGAGTGCGTCGAAGGCCTAATCCGCCGGATTACTTGTTTCTACAAACCGTGTCCCATGCAACGAGATGTATTTTCCTCATGTCTTCGGAGCCACCCCATAGAAACGCTCTATTAGCTTTGTCCACCTCCTCACATATGTCGACTGGGATTAAAGTTGCCTACATATAGTAGGAGGGCATCGTGGCTGTAACTGCTTTCATCAAAGTTGTCTGACCAGCTATAGACAGATGATCCCGCTTCCATCCTTTCAGCCTTTTCTTAACTCTATCCACCATGAACTGAGAATCTTTCTTTAAGACCTGCGAATGGTGTAATGGTGCGCCCAAATACCTACCCAGATCTCTAGTGAGGCCCCGATTAGCACGCCTACTGATGATATGAGCTCGTGAGCGAGGAATATTGCTCGAGAAAAAAATTCGTGACTTATGAAGATTGACTGCTTGTCCAGACATCGCACAGTACGTTTGGAGAGTATTGCTAATAACGTCAGTCTGCTGTTCCGATGCCTCTCCAAATAATATCAAGTCATCTGCAAACATCAGGTGTGTCCAATTTCCCGCCATAACTGCCTCTGTAATCAAAGTGCCGAACTTTTCTACACAGAAAACAAACATATAAGGTCGTTTTGGATTGAACCACTCCGTTGCTACACCATTCCAAAGAAGGGATAGTTTAGCGGTTGTGGTACATTCCAAAATAAGCTTAGTCCATGACAAGGGGAATCTCATTTCACCTAACATATTCTCTAAAAATGTCCAATCAATACAATCATAAGCTTTTTCAAAATCAATTTTTCCAACGAACAAACCTTTCTTACCCTTCATCACTCTCAAATGATGAATCAATTTTTATATCTGCGTTCATGCTAGTATATTTTATTCTAAGGACAAAGTCGAAAGAGACAATTCCCTCACAAACAATTCGTTGCCATTTAGCTTGAGTGTAGATTTGCAGAAAGTCAAAAAGGAAATAATTTGGGCAAATCCAATATCATACTCGTTGCTTTTGTTGAGGGCCTAATTGGATAACCACCTCTATTCTAAAAAAATATTTTTCAGAGATTTTTTTTCTCTAAAAAACGTATTTGGTTTACACATCATGAGATCTTTTGTCAAAAAAAATTCAAAGTTTCTATTGAAAATTTTTGCAAAAAAGGAGAAAAATTAGATTTTTACTATTTATGATTTGACAGTTTACCCATCAATTAAAGAGTTTATTTCAGCTATTTTTTAACATCGACAGTCAAATTAATCACATATTCTAATGCAAAATAATTAATACAACGTGTAAAATAAGATCCATTTTGCCTATTTGTTGATGTCTATATTGATGAGTTTAACTAAGATATATTTACAAAAAATTATATCTAAATACCAATCCAAACAAAATTCTCATAACAAAAAACATATCACATCAACTATAATCATTACTTATTTTTCTCTTAAAAAAACTCATTTAAACACACTTTTAACACCACATTTCTTATCCCTAAAAAAAAATTCTGACTTTTGTCATGAATTTTTTTTCTCTGAGATGGATATACTAACCAATTAAACTTTCATTAATCTTACTTCAAGTGTTCAACATAGCCCGATATTCACAGGTTACCTACGCCAGTTAGGACTATAGCAGTCTAAAATATTCGAACACTTTTGTTTTATTTTGAATTTTTTCTGTTTTTTTTGTTGCTTAAAGTTGCTATCTAAAGGGGAAGAGGAGTAGTAAAGGCAGAGGCACTTGCATACTAAAGTAAAACCAACCATTTTTGGTCATATATTCACATCACATTGATTGCCATGTGGGAGTCTAAAGCAAGCTAATATTTGTGTTCAGTGATTACACACTAAAGAGAGTAAAAATACAAAAATAGAACACTGTAGAGCTCTTTTAGCAACTCTGGCATCTGGGCCTTAACATTAATGGGCTCAAGTCCATTTAAATTTAATGTTCCTCAGTAATCCATATAAGTATCATTTCTTTAAAAAACAATTTCCCAATTCAATTGGAATATAAGATGTAATACTCTCTCATTTCAACTAGTCCTTTTCTTTTTTATAATAGGTGATGTTCTGCTTTCCATCTTATAAGTCAAAATTTACGATGCTCGGAGCAACTTAATGACTTCAACAAAATAATAACAAAATTGTAGCCCTAAAATAACTCGTCTGAAATGTATCTGTTAGAACCATACATCTCAATTGGAAAAAAAAAAGTCTCGACACTGAAGACCAAAAGTAGAAATAAAAACAAACATAAATTAAAACGACGTAAAACTAAAGATCCGATACAACCGTTTGTCTCCATCTTGTTAGATCAATAACTGAAGGTATCGAGTTTTTGATGTGAAGCTGTTGGATGGTCTTATAGTCTTACACAATCAAAATCCTTTGTAGCTAAATCGTGTAAAATGTCATGTTTCACGAACAAATGTATAACAAGTATATACCCAAGTGGTTAAAATGTGAAGAGAGAAAAAAATTTGATGTAGATAAAATTTCAGTATTCTCTCTACACATTCTAACCACCCTAATATTTATCACACATCCGTACGTGTAGCAGAAAGTGTTACATACTTGTGTTAAAGATAATTTGGACTCTACATTATATGAGCGGACATCCTATCAAAACAAAAGCAACATAGAAGAGGAAAGAAAGAGGAAGTGAAAAGAGTGTACTCCTATCCAGTAATTATAAATGTTGGCTATCATACAAAATGTATTAACACAATAAAATATATATATATAGGGAAAATTACACTGAGTACCCCTGAGGTATTGCCTAATTACGGTTTACATCCTCTAGTTTAAAAAATTACATCTAACATCCTGTAGTTTCATATATTGATGTAAGGTTGGACGGAAGTTGCAAATTGACCTAAATACCCCTAACAAAATATTTAATAAAAAGAAGAAAACATTAGAAAAATGAATTACCATATTGCCCCTAAGGGAAAATTACACCGAGTACCCCTGAGGTATTGCCTAATTACGGTTTACATCCTCTAGTTTAAAAAATTACATCTAACATCCTGTAGTTTCATATATTGATGTAAGGTTGGACGAAAAAAATACTAATTTGTTTATTTCTGAAATTATCAAAAATAAAATCAAATAGAAAACTAATTTCGAATAAATGTAATTAAAATAATTAAAATATTTTCAAATAATATTGAAATTATAACTCAAATATCGAAACATTACATATAACATCTACACCTTTACAAAATATTACAAATAACACCAAAAGGGTATAATTGTCCAAAAAATTAGGGTTTTCAGATTCAAAAAAATTTTCCGCCAAAATAAGGGGTATTTTCGGAAGTTCACAAAATATTTAACGGAGCCGTACTAAAAAACTAACGGAAGGTGTCTATTGTTGGACGGAATAAAACTACAGGATGTTAGATGTAATATTTTAAACTAGGGGATGTAAACCGTAATTTGGCAATACCTCAAGGGTACCCAATGTAATTTTCCCTATATATATATATATATATTGATGGACCCTACAAATATTTTAACACTGTTTGTGATTGATATTTCTCGGGAGTTGGACTCCCGACAGCTACCAAGAATCACCCCTGTCATTACCGACAAAAGAAGAAGAAGAGAAACGATTAGGATTTTCAAGAGAACAGGAGGTTTCTAGAGAAACTCATGCAACTATTTCTCGAGGAGTAAAGTAAAATTATCGTTTTTTCAGCCGTTTGGCGTTTGGTAATGTGTATAGCCCACTGGCCACAGCCCACCAACTTGAAGCATCACAATGCAGCTGTATAGGAACTATACTTGCCACCTACTGCATGTCACAAGCGTTTTATTAAAGAACTTATATACCCAGTTATTATGAAAACTTTATCCCAATGCCAATTAATTTATAATGATTTTCTTCTAAAAAGAAAAACCCATAGATATTTGCAGGTTGCTTGGTTAATTATTAATTCCTGAATTTATTTATTTTTAGTAGTAATTAAGTTTTCATGAACATAGTTGAAGACTTGAAGTTGGGGGTATGACCTGTAAAAATTTGATGATTGAGAAGAGAGCCATGTTCATTACACGTGGACCATGTGTACAATTAATCATTGATCTCTTTTACAGAAGCACTTGGAATTATGATCTCTTTTTCACATACAGATAAAAGGGAAAAATTTATGCTGGGCGAGACCAAGCCTCGGCCGTTGGATCAAAAGGGGGGTTAAATTGCTAAATGACTCCCTCTACTTGGGGATCCAACGGCCAAGTTGGATCGAGACCAATAGTCTCGGCCCAGCATAAAACGACTCCAGATAAAGCCATATCTTACACTACTAATTATTGGACATCCATAATACTATTTAATTAATTTTTAAATTTTACGTCACGCTAATTATATTATGATTTCAAAATTAAATTACCGAAAAAGACGAGTAAAAAAAAAATAACGGTGGATTCTCTGAGTTAGTTACTCTCCGTACTTAATTTCACCATTCTTTTTTTTGTATATATATAATTAATTTCATAATTCTCCTTTCTTTCTTTATCCGTTTTGTATATATTAAAGTGGTAAGTATTACTTAAAATTCATCACATATAAGAGACATCCGACCACAGTTTTGCTTCTCTTAAATTGAACAAATTTGTTGTATTTAACTACTCATTGTGGTGCAGATAGTTGACGCCGTCTATTTTATGGTTCAAGATCAAAGCCTTTAATTTTGTTCTGTATTACTATTCGGGGTATAATTTAATTTTTTTCTGTATTCGGGGGTATGAGTCCAGAAAAATTAAATTCAACTTACAAAAGGAAAGACTACGCCAATCTGGTGACACTGAGTGAGAAATATATTAGAGCATGAATACTTTTCCTTTAAAACGTATGAAATTAATGTATTTATAAATGAATATAATGGATCATATGATTTGAATATAGTTAAACCACTAATTAAGACATGTACACTATTCATTATTTTCATTCCAAGAAACCTAATAATAATTAGTACGTAGTACACATTACCTTCTTCCATTCAAAAAATTCCTTTAATACTCGTATTCTAAGAATATGATACATCATTGGATGTTATACCAACCATTATCAATTCAGTACAAATACCATTATCAATCTAGTACAAGGAATAATACTTTTCATCGTAGTTTTCCTTCATTCTAGAATCTTGATCTTGTGGATACATCAAGCGTGTTACTCCCAACACATTGAAAAGGGGATAATTGCATTAACTTCCCCCGAATTATGGACTATTAGCATCTACACCCCTCACTTTTAATTTATTGGTATAGGCCTCCCTTTCTTCAATTTTTCTATTAAATTTACTATTTAAAGACTAAAATACCCTCATAATTGAACTAAAAATTATATTTAACAATTTGTTGGAGAATAAAAAATTGTCAAAGTATCATTAAATGAGATTGTAATAAAATCAATTAAAATAATTCAATATTAAGACTGTATGAAAGATAACTCCAAGCTCTTAAGCGATAGATTAGTGAAAAAAAAATCATCGGCTACTTTTGTTCTTAAACCAAATAAATATAGAATAAGAAAAGTAACTTGTGACTACTGTTTAAATAAATTATAAATTAATGAAAATTAATATAACTCAAGCAGTAGCAAATATATATGGGTGTGTGTGTATGAGTTGGACTTAATTCACAAAAATGCAAAACCAAAAGTATCACCCTAAATTTTCAATTCCGAATTTGAAAATATATTAAATACGATGTGAAAAACAAAAGTGAAACAAATTAATTGAATATTGTCTTAGAAATATAAAATGATGTAAGAATTAAAAATAACACAATTAAACATTAATATTTGTACATGTAAACTATTCATGAAATTAAGAATTTTTTTTATTGTTAATTTAAATTTGGGAACTTTATAGTTATTTTATAGACATTATTCATTTAAAATGGTAATTATTTGGTTTAGGAGTAAAGACAATAATCCACCCGAACTTTGCTTGTTACACTTTTTTATCTAAATTATTTTTTGTTATATTTTTTTGTCTCAACTCCACGGGTTTTACACTTTCCTATTTATTAGCATATTCCGGTGGAATATTCCTCCAGAGTGGAGTTAAAACATATATATATTTTACACTTTTTTATCAAAACTATTTTTTTTTACAATTTTTTATCCAAATTTTGTGTTTTTTTACATTTTTTTATCCAATTCCGTTGCATGTGCAGTAACTCCGATGGAATATTCCGCCTGAATATGTTAATAGATAGAAAAATGTAAAACTCGTGGAGTTAAGATAAAAAAGTGCAACAAAAAATAATTTAGAGAAAAAAATAAAATAACACGCAAAATTCGATTGAGTTATTGTCTTTACCCTTTTGATTTATTACAAAGTCGGTTTATGACATTTTGAATGTTTTTCATTCAATAACGTTTTTAAGCTCAAATGTAATGGGTATTATAGTCTTTAATTTGTAAATCTAATGAAAAAGTTGGAAGAGGGGGAGTCTTTATCAATATACCAAATGTGAGGGGGTGTAGATGTCAAATACCAATAGTTTAAGGGAGGATAATGCAATTTTTCCCATCGAAAAGTAACTCGTCTCAACTTTGACCATTCATTTATAAGCATTGTCATCATTACGTATAACTGTATATGCATCTAATTATAATATTTCAAATATTCACTCGGATAAATTGTATTTGAATGAGTTCTAGGAAAATTAAACACATAAATCCTACACAGATTGTGTATTTCAATAAATGGATCACACTGAATTTCATCGAAGAAATAACTGAAAAAAAAAAGGTATGAATTTTTATATTTTATAAAGTATTTGTTTGGCATTCTTGAAATTCACCAACTATTTATTCAGTTCACCGACAGTTTAACAGAAGCACGGGTTGAGATGTTAGTTAAGGACATTTCAATTATAATATTCTTTATTAACAAGATCTAGCACAGTCGACAACTAGTTGGGGTCTGGGTTCCTTAAACATGCTATGAGGGTTTGATTTCTAGTCGTGTGTATAAAAAAAAATTTGTTGGGAGAAGATGTATCCACTTTAGTGTTCTCTATATTTTGAAAGGATTAGTTCACGGGCGTCCGATTCAGGGACAATCTTGGTTATAAAAAAAAAAATAAATTATAATATTCTTTAAAATTTTGAAATTATAAAAAAGAAATTAAATAAAAAGTGAAAAAAAGTAAAAATAAGACATGGAACAGAGTGCAGTTGGGGGTGGGCGGTGGGTCTATTCTATTCTTCTCAAATTCCACATACCTCAACTCCTACTTCATCTTCTTCTTCCATTGCCTAACAATTTGTACTCTACCAAATATACACCTCATTTTTCTCTATGTCTACTGTGGATCATAAATACTTACATATATATATTTGCTACAGAGAAAAGCAAATTTGCAGTCAAATCATCGGAAATTTTTCTTAAATTGCTTTTCTTCTTTTTGATTTATCAGTGTTACAGTACCTATAATTGTTGCGGTATTGAGTTTTTCTGTTGTTGTGATTGTCGAATTTTGAGTTGCTAGCATTTCAATTTGGGTGGTTGTAAAGTCAATCAAGATTTTCAGCCTTTGGATCTGTTTCTCGAGTTGATTAGCTGAGTTTTGTTGAGATTTGAGATGAATTGTGCGTAAATTTAGCAATTGATGATAGATTAATTTTGAAAGGGGGAAAAATGTCTTGGAAGAGCAGAGGAGGATTGGAGTCAACTCCGAAGAATGTTTTTCCAAGGAACCTCACTCTTTTCCTTTGTTTCGGATGCTTCTGCGCTGGAATGCTCTTCACCGACAGGTTTTTCATCTTTTGAATCTCGTATCGATTTTTCAATTGCAAATTTAATTTGATGAAAAGGATCTCGCATTTCTGTAGATACAGATTTTGGTTATTGACTTGAAGATTTATCTGAATTTCAATGGACATATTTGATTGGTAATCATAGCTGTATATGATGGTCAAATTATATAATGATGGCCAAATTATGTAGTGGTCTCAACACGTTGATGGCGTTTTGAAATATTAAATTGATGTTGTGATCCAACTGTTAAGGGTAAGTTCACTTTAGATGTCAAATAGTGTTGCTAGTGAATGATGGTTTGTGCTAAAAGTGAACAGACCAAAATTATGACGTACTTCTATATAATTAAGTTGATCGAGGCTTCCGATCTTCGTTAGGCTGTAGCGGAAGCTTAAAGATTGAATGGGGTTCAAGTTATAGAAGTAATTTTCTTTTCTTAGACATTGGAGAGATACAGATGTGGTAAGAAAGCACTCATTACGTCAGAATTGCCAAAGATTCAAGATTACTCCATCCACTATAGGATTTGGGCAATAAATGACTCTTAAAGGTTGAATTCGGGACCTTTTTTGGGGGGACCTGTATACTTGTGAATGCAGAAGTGTTTTTTATGTCTCAAGAATGTCAAATATGCAGCCAACGTCCTTTCATTTTACCTTATAACTTGTTTTGGACACTTCTTAAGCTTTATACTGAGTTTTTCTTGTTCAGAAGCTGCCATTCTAAGTTCAAGTGTTCAACTTAAGTCCAAATCCACCAGATTCACGCCAAAATTTCGAGTTTTTGAGTTTTAATATGCAAGAGAGATTCTCAATGATACTTGCATTTAGTTATAATCATCCTGAACCTCACTTTTTGAAAGCAATAGTATATCATGATCATACTTACAAAAGCATTTCCCATAACAGAATAAGGCAAAACTCTCTCTCTCTCAATTTTTTTTCCACATTTTACCTTTTCTTCAAAAAATGTTGCTACGTATCTGTCTCTGATTGTTTTGAGGTAATTGTTGATAGGATGTGGACGGTGCCAGAAGCTAAAGATATGTCATGGTCCAGAGACAAAAAGCTTAACTTAATTTCAGATGGCTGTGATCCAAACATTGTGAGTACTATCTGATCACTATTTGAACTTTATCCTCATTCTAAATAGAATATTTAGCTTCAGTACTAGCGTCATAAGCATGATGTATGTATTATATCATAAACTTAATTATTTATTTAGATATTAATGCATATTCCCTTCTTTTTTTTTTCTCACTTTTCGATTTTTCAGAAGGATGTAAAAGGCGACTCCAAGAATATATTAGGGGAAGTTTCAAAGTCACATAATGCTATACAGTAAGCCCTTCAGGTCCTAAAGTGTTGTACTTCATTATGATCGTTTGGTGACAAACATCGCACAACTAATGGCCATCTTCAAAGTGCAGAACCCTAGATAAGACGATTTCGAATTTGGAAATGGAATTAGCTGCGGCGAGAGCTGTACAAGATTCCTTACTCAGCGGGTCCCCCATATCCGAAGACTTGAAGGTGCCTGAATTGACCAAAAAAAGAAAATACTTGATGGTAGTGGGCATAAATACCGCTTTTAGCAGTCGAAAGAGAAGAGACTCAATACGCGCTACTTGGATGCAACAAGGTGCTTCACACTTGAGTATTTCTTTTTTATTATTTTACATGTCTCGAAAATTTACCATTTGTCACTCCTAATTCATGGAAAAATTTAGGTGATAAACGGAAAAAACTTGAGGAAGAAAAGGGCATTATAGTTCGATTTGTGATTGGACACAGGTACGGAACAGATCTTTGTGCTTTATGTTAAATATTATTTAATAACTGTTACTTTTTTCCGTTGGAAAATTTATATCAATTATGGCTGGTGCTTCGACTTTCATATAATTTGGTAAAAACATAATTAAATTATCGTTGAAGACCTTTTGAACCAGAATAAATTTTAGTTGACAACCTTTGTTATACATTTTTATGGAAACTTCATTAGGAGTCATTCATTCTCATGCTGTACATGCAACTTCACAAGGAATGATGTCTAATTCTTTTTTTACCTTTTTTAATACGATCCTCTGGTCGCTCAGTGCAACATCGGGTGGTATTCTCGATAGAGCTATTGAAGCAGAAGATAGGAAACACGGAGATTTTATGAGACTGGTATTTTCTTAATTTTGGTTCACTTGATATTTTCTTTCTTCAAATTCCCTAAAGAAAATATATCGTACAATTATGCTTACTTATTATCGCATTATCGTCCAGCAACATGTTGAGGGGTACCTTGAACTTTCTGCAAAGACTAAGACCTATTTCACCACTGCCGTTCAACTTTGGGATGCAGATTTCTATGTCAAAGTTGACGATGATGTGCATGTAAACTTAGGTGAGAAGCAAATATTATACACTGCAAATTTTCATATGAAGTATATTGTGTCTCTGTGCATGCCTTTAAGGTGTGTGCAAGGTACGCGCGTGTGTGTGTGTGTATACACACACATGCCTGTGAAGAAGGAAAGAGCTGTAGATAGCATAAAAATAACCTCCCTCCTTGGAAAATCTCCGTTTTAACAGTATTCTAAAATATATTGGCATGATTCAGTATTTCGTTTGGCGAAGAAACGCTCTTTAACATTTTGTTAATATCCAATGATTGCATTGCAACAAAGGATTACAACTTAAACCAAGGCATTCCAACAAGGAAATAGGCAAAGAACTAAAGAAAATAATGTGTTTGAAAGGAAAAACCTGCTTGCTATTCTGTTATGAGCATGCTTATACAGTGAAATTCTTTTAGGCTGTGTTTGGATTGATGGATTTGGATTTGGCAAGGGATTTGAAATGAATGAATTTCAAACCCTTTGGATTTGAAATCCACAATATTAGAAATACCTTGTTTGGCTATATATGGATATATAAAAGGATTTTCAAATCCATGGACTTCAAATTCATTGTTTGGCTATAAATCCTAGAGTATTTGAAATTCTTCAATATTTTATTTGATTTTTACATTACACTACACACAATTACACATATTTTACACACACTGCACACTTTTTACACACACAACACATTTTTACACACACTGCACACATTTTGCACACATTTACACACACACTGCACATTTCTTACACGCACAACACACTTTTTACACACACTGCACACCTTTTACACATATTTTACACACACTACACACTTCTTATATGCATAACACACTTTTTACACACACTGCATATTTTTTACATATATTTTACAGACGCTACATACATTTACACACACTGTACACTTCTTTCACATATTTTACTTACAACATACACAATTACACACTTCTTATACGCACAACACAATTTTTACACTCACTGTATATTTTTTACATATATTTTACACACATTTACACACATTGCACACTTCTTATACACACACTACATATTTTTTACACACAATACACATATTTACACACACTGCACACTTTTTACACAGTTTACACACATTTACACAAGCTGCACACTTTTTTACGCACAACACACTTTTTACACACTGCGTATTTTTTACATATATTTTACATACAATACACACAGTGCACACTTCTTACATGCACAACACACTTTTTACACACACTACATACTTTTTACACACACTGCACACTTCTTACACGCACAACACTTTTTTTACAAACAGTGCACACTTTTTACACAAACTACACACATTTACACACACTGCACACTTTTTACGCACACAACACACTTTTTACACGCATTACACATACTAAAAATATCAACACACGCTATATATTTTTTACACACACTACACATATTTATACATACTACATATATTTTACACACACTGCACACTATTTACACAGATTGTACACTTCTTACACGCAAAACACACTTTTTACACACTGCACACACTTTTTACACATGCTACACACTGCACACTTCTTACATGCACAACACACTTTTACACATATTGCACACATTTTACACAAACTAAACACATTTACACTCACACTGCACACTTTTTATGTACATAATACTCTTTTTACACATATTACATACTTTTACACACACTAAATATATTAACGCACACAATACATATTTTTTACACACATTATATATATTTACAAATACTACATACATTTTGCACACTATTTACACAAACCACACACATTTACACACACAACACACTTTTTACACACACAACACACATCTACACAAAATGCACACTTTTTATACACACTACATACATTTTACACACACTACATACATTTACACATACAATGTGTTCAGTGTTTGTAAAAAATGTGTAATATGTGCAAAAAGTATGTAGGGTATATAAAATATGTGCTCTATATGTGTGAATGTGTGCAGTGTGTATAAAAAGTGTGTATCGTGTATGAAAATAGTGGTGTGTGTAAAATGTGCGCTCTATTTGTGTAAATATGTGCAGTGTGTGTAAAAAATATGCCCTGAATGTGTAAATGTGTGCAGTGTGTGTAAATTAGGTGCTATGTATGTGTAAAAAGTGTGAATTATGCGTAAAAAGTGTGTAATGTGAGTAAAAAATATGTTGTGTGAGTAAAAAGTGTGTTGTGTGTATAAAAATATGTGCAGTGTGTGTAAAAAGTGTGTAGTGTGTGTGAAAATGTGTGTAGTGTGTGAAAAAATTATAAAGTGTGAAAATGTGGGTAGTGTGTGTAAAAAGTGTGCATTGTGTGTAAAACGTGTGCAATGTGTGTAAAAAGTGTGCATTATGTGTGACATATATGCAGTGTGTGTAAAAAGTGTGCACAGTGTGTGTAAAAAGTGTGTAATGTGTGAAAATATGTGCATTGTGTGTAAAAAGTGTGCGTTATGTGTAAAAAGTGTAAAAAATATGTTGTGTGTAAAAAGTGTGTTGTGTGTGTGAAAATATGTACAATGTGTGTAAAAAGTGTGTTGTGTATGTAAAAAGTGTGCAGTGTGTGTAAAAAAGTGTGCAGTGTGTAAAAAGTGTGCAGTGTGTGTGAAAAGTTTACAATGTGTGTGAAAAGTTTACAATGTGTGTAAAAAAATGTGTTGATTGTGTAAAAATTGTGTTGTGTGTGTAAAAAGTATGGAGTGTGTGTGCAAATGTGCAATGTGTATAAAAAGTGTGCATTATGTGTAAAAAATATGTAATGTGTAAAAAGTTTGTCGTGTGTGTAAATAGTGTGCAGTGTGTGTAAAAATTGTGCAGTGTGTGTGAAAATGTGTGCATTGTGTGTAAAATGTGTGCAGTGTGTGTAAAAAGTGTGCATTATGTGTAACATATATGCAGTTTGTGTAAAAAGTATGCAGTGTGTAAAAAGTGTGCATTATGTGTAAAATATGTGTAGTGTGTGTAAAAAATGTGTAAAAAAATGTAGTGTGTAGTGTGTATGAAAATGTATGTAGTGTGTGTAAAAAGTATGGAGTGTGTGTGAAAATGTGGGCAGTGTGTGTAAAAAGTGTGCATTGTGTGTAAAATGTGTGCAGTGTGTGTAAAAAGTGTGTAGTGTTTGTGAAAATGTGTGCAATGTGTGTAAAAAGTGTGCATTGTGTGTAAAATGTGCAAAAAATGTGCAGTGTGTAGTGTGTGAAAATATGTGCAGTGTGTGTAAAAAGAGTGTAGTGTGTGTGAATATGTGTGTAAAAAGTTCGATGTGTGTGTGAATATGTGTGTAAAAAGTTCGATGTGTGTGTAAATGTGTGTAAAAAGTGTGTTGATTTAATTGGAGTGGATTTCAAATGACATGATATGAGAGTGGATTTGAAATCCATTAGAAAATGAGCTTCAAATCCACTCAGCCCTAAAATGGATTTGAAATCCATTCATTTAGAATTGGGACCAAACAGCAAAGAAAGGATTTGAGCAGGGGATTTGAAATCCCCATGTCCAAATCCATCAATCCAAACACAGTCTTAGTAAAGTTAGCGAGGTCAGGTTGGCGGAAAGCAAGTATTATGAAGTGCTTTCTTAGTGGTATACTGCAAACATTCTTACCATTGTTGCCACCTTATCATGTATGGAATGCAGCAACCTTGGGAGCAACTCTGGCTAGGCATCGTGCAAAACCAAGAGTTTATATTGGATGCATGAAATCTGGTCCTGTGCTCGCTCAAAAGTAAGCAAGAGTTTTGAAATGTTTCTCTCTTTTCAAATTCTCTGAAGATATTATACTGTATTTCTTTGCTTTATGTGCGCGAATTTTTCTATTTCTTTTTCGTACTTACCCTTGGTTTTGCATTTTACTTACAGGGGAGTAAGGTATCATGAACCCGAGTATTGGAAATTTGGTGAGCAAGGAAACAAGTACTTTCGTCACGCTACAGGGCAATTATATGCCATCTCTAAAGATTTGGCTACTTATATATCCATAAACCAGTGAGTGTTTTCCTTGGCTTGTTTCCTGTTATCTTTAATCACAATCAAATTTATTCTATAACTGTCACTATGCTAGGCATGTTCTGCACAAATATGCAAATGAGGATGTCTCGTTGGGAGCTTGGTTCCTTGGGTTGGATGTGGAGCACATAGATGACCGTAGATTATGTTGTGGAACACCACCTGGTAACCTCACTCACTATAAATTAAATTTGTAATAAATAAATAAATAAAATAAAATGGGTTCTTGAACATTAATGTGGAAAAAGTAACATACATTTCTTGATCACGATGGCAGATTGTGAGTGGAAGGCTCAGGCGGGCAACATCTGTGTTGCTTCATTTGACTGGAGCTGCAGTGGCATCTGCAATTCCGCTGATAGAATTAAAGAGGTGCACCGAAGATGTGGAGAAGGCGAGAATACTCTATGGAATGCAGCTTTCTGATTGGTCTTCACAAAGGCAAGAATGCGATACTGCTTCACATTGTCTTATCTCAAGACAATGCTCTAATTAAGAGGCCTTTAGAGTTTTCTCGTTTTACATGATTTTGAGATATTTTTACGCTGTAATATTCACATGTAATATATATATATATATATATATATAAATATGAGAGAGTGTGAGGGGAGAGATTAAGATTGTGATAGAAAATCTGCTCGGTTTTAGCAGAGGAGATGGATCATTTTAGCACGTTAGAACTTAGGCACAAAGTGTAATATTGTTGGTGGATGTTTAGGGGTAGTTTGCAATTCATAATAAGTGTCTATTCTTCAGAGAGGTTTTGCTGCCCTTTCGCTTTGCAGTGTAGTTATTTTGTCTTCCAATACGTGGGCCTTTTTCCCATTTCATTTCCTTTTCATCATTTCGATTTGAGCCAGGTGTGAAGTTCTAGAAAGTCCTTGTCGGGAAATTACATGCTATCAAAATGGATAATACTCAAATGTATTTGTCAACCATTAGATATGTGCATGATGATGTAATAAAGTTAAATAACTACCACATCATGTGTGATCCAACAATTTAAAACTCGATTGAGCCCATACCCACTTGGGTAGCTGGAATTTCCCTAGTCGTCGCCCTTCCATACGGATTTCAAGTTTGGTAGACCTTTATATTTTTTACTTTGTTCATATCTTGATTCTGAGATAATTTTTGGGTGGACCAAGTACTTTGCAGTGTCTCTTTCCAAAAATTATCAATTCCACGGTCTATGTTTGATCAACCTATCTAATCCAGCGTAAAAAAATGTTCTTTTCTTTTCACTTTTGGTATCAAACGAATAAGACCCCAAGTTTGGACCGCGCACAATATGGTCCTGATTGGGTGGATATTGTCTCTCAAAAATTATTTCATGAACAAATAAATTAAAATATTTTTCCCGAGAACAAATAAATTGTATCAAAAATGTGTTTGAATAAGTTGTTTTGTGCCAAAAAAAAAAAAAGAAGGAAAAAGAAAAGAATAGGTGTAATAATGACTGTTGAGAGGTGGTATGTCTTTTTTTTATTATTTTTTTTGTCAAAAAAGTTATTATATAACACATTTCATAGACATCTAAATTAGATTCGTCAATTTAGCTAACAAAATATAGATGGGGTGGATCTTATTTTGAATCTTATGTCTTTTTGAATTTGAAAAACACTTAAAGAGACAATTTTTTTTTTGGTATATACCAGGGTTTCCCGCAACCGAATGTCGGAGACTATTTCTCTTAGAGGCGTAGAGATCACCGAAGTGGGTTCAATTGATGTTGAAATTTTAGCGATTGAGTAAACTAATTATTACTGTAAAAATAATATTTTTTCCCTCATTTAGTGGTTGTGTAAACTATTTTATGCAAAAAATAAAATAAAAAATGGGAGAAAGACATTTCAAGAATTTCCATAAGCAAAGCTAAACAAACACATCTCCGTGAATTTTTTCGAAAAATGGTTTCTGTAAAATGAGTAATCCTCCAAATCAAAGATATATATATATATATATATATAGAATATGGCAAAAACTTTTCCCAAATCCGTGTGTTGTCTATTGTGATAGAGTACCTTATGGTGAGCCATGGCCTTGAGGGCAAGTAGATAGATCATATTCATAGATGTGTGTTGACAGGTATATTAATGGCAGTACCATTTTTGGCCAAAACATAAAAAAAATTGAAATCCTTTTCACACAAACCCCTTCTACCATAAGCCATATTCTGGAAACAGCCCTAGCCCCACTACACCCCCCATTTCTCAAGCCCCCCCCCCCCCCCCCCCCCCCCCCCCCCCACCCCCCACCCAAAAAAACTAACAAAAACAGCTCATCAATTTATCTCCCCATCTAACCCCTTCTTTTAATCTTTTTTCAACAAATAGTTACAAAGCACTCACAAAAGCAAAACCCAGAAATCACAACTACAATTTCCCACTTATCTCACCAACTACATTTCATTTCCTGTCTTATAAATACTTTAGTTCAACAGGAAGCTGATTTCTGTGTTAAATCTAAGGGAAGATGGGAATTCTGGGGAGTGATGTATCTAACCTTCAAATCCTGGATTTTTCACTTAGATTGTTTCTTATTCCATTCAGTGTTGCTTCCGTATGGATTGTTGTTACCAATCACCAGGATAATAGCACTTATGGGAAATTGGAGTTCAATAATCTCATTGGTCTTAAGTAAGATATAATTATATTTCATACTCTCTCTTTATTTATTTATTTTTGTTTATAATAATGATTTTTATTTTATTTTATGGGGGCAGGTATGTGGTATGCATCAGTGCAGTATCTGCTGGATATGCCCTTTTTGCTGCTGTATCGTCATGGCTCAGATGGCTAGTGACTAAAGCATGGCTTTTCTTTGTTACTGACCAGGTTTAATTTCACTTTCTTATGTCTATTGCAATTTTGTGAAAATGTTGGAACTAGATTAGGCTGAACTGAATATCCATGTTCACTAAGATGGTTTAAGATATAAAAATCTAGGGTTGTTACAAATCAGAAAGAACACCGGATTAACTTATGTTAAATATAATTATATCCATGCAAATCATATGAGTGAAATATGCTCTAATCACTAGGAAATTGCAACACATGTGTAGGCGTGTCAATTGAGCCGAGCCTGGTCATGGTCACGCTCGGCTAGATATTTTACGAGCTTTAATTGTCGAGGTTTGAATTTGTACGGGCTTTTTTTCCCAAATCTCGGGCTTGGTTTGAAAATTAGTACGAGCTTCGAGCCGAGTCTGAGCTGGCCCGAATTTATTTTCTTTTTAAAAATTATAAGTAATAAAGTAAATCTAATATATAAATTTTAAAAAAAATTAAAAAACGCCAAAAAGTTAACATCATCCACGAGCCAATGAAAAATCATAACTAAAATATATCTTGAAAAATCTCATTTGATTTACCAATCTTGACACAAATAAATTGAAACATATTTTGAAATATATGTTCCACATATTATTTAAGATTGAAAAACATTATAACTAAATACATGATATACTTACTTACAGAAAATTGAAAAATTGCTTGTGTCGTGAATGGTGAGGAGAAATAAATGAAACACAATGAAGACAAAAGCTAGCCCTCCAATATTAATTTATATGAAATGTCATATGTTTGAATCAGATGCAGTCTGTTACTGTTAAAATGATATTTATTTATTCTTTTAATTTGTTGAATATAGTGTTCTATATTAGGAAAATTTAGAATTAAATGATAATAAATTTTAAGAATGCGTTTCTCTAATTTAAAATCTTGATATTTTCGACGCAATTTGAAATTATTTACATAACAATATTATATTTTATTTTTGTATATGATATAATACATATATATATATATATATATATATATATATATACATTTCTTACGAGTCCAATTCAAGCCGAGCCTATTATCGCTCACGCTCGGCTCATATAAAGCTCAGCTTGAAAATTATCAAACCGAGCTTACAAGCTTCAAGTTGATTTGAGCTCATTAACAGTCCTACACATGTGATTATTTAAGTGTGGTAAAAAAATCTAGTCCAAACTAGAATTTTCCAATTCAGAATCGGAGGAGAAAAACAACACAAAACAGCATGTCTTAACTGCATGGCTTTGACTGCAGGGTGCATTATCAAGGCTGTTAGGTTGAGGCAATCAATGTTCTCAACCAAGATTTTTAATTTATCTACAAAATCCTGAATCTTGAATTTATAGTTTTGGTGGGGGGGGGGGGGGGTCATTAAGAATCTTCCACTAGGTCCCATTTTATAGGAAGAAGAATTTAATGAAAAATAATGCCAATCGTTTTCTTCCTCTTTTGCCCTTTTAATGAAGCAACATGTGGGAGGAAGGGAAAGTCACCCAATTGGTGTTGCATGCGTTAAATGGTGTGGGTCACGCCATATCAGTATAACTGTATTGACATACACTATGTAGTGACGTGGCATGATCTGCACCATTTGGTGTGCAACACCCAGTGCACAAAAACGCACCAAACAACCAAGACGAGGCCATGTCATCGTTTGGTGTGTGGACGACGTCCGTTTCACACAAGCATATTCCCATATATAACTATGAAGTTCAAAATGGGATTAATTACAATTGATATTGATTGAAATTAACAGGTATTAGCTTACTTAATGGTGACATCAATGGCAGCACAAGGAGAGTTTCTTTACTTAGCCTACAATGGCGATCGAGTGGTTTCGTGGAGTGAAGCCTGTGCTTCTTATGGAAACTTTTGCAGTAGATTGAAATTAGCTTTGGCTCTGAATGTGATTTCAGTTTGTTGTTTCTTGGTTTTGGGTGTGATATCTGCTTATAGGGTGTTTAGGAGATTTGAGCCTCCTTATGTTCCTCCTACTCCCAAAGAGGCTCAGCAAGAAATGACTTAGAGAATTTTCAGACACTTTTCATGTCTAATGTTTGTAGGAAGTATGACACAAGGATACTGTTTGTCTTGTGAAATCACAATACTGAGCTTATTTTATGAATATATTTTGGATGAGTGTTTCATGATTTTATTTATATATTTTGATTACCTACTTTTTTGGAACAATCAAAGTATCTGTCCTGCATTGCCTTCATGTACCGAGGAAAAAATCTATGCTAGATCGAGTTCAATGATCCTAATGGCATCTGCTAGGCCGACAAAAATGTACCTACTCATAAAGTGAAAAATGTATCGAATCATAAAATGTCAATGGGTACGTAATTTTACCTTTGTTTGGTTCACTAGATAATACAACACATGAAGTGTAAGTATTTCAAGAAGAAATGCGCATAGATTGTAAAATTAAATAAACAAGAAATATTATGGGTTTTGATAACTTTTTTCCCACCTGAAAATGTTTAGGACAAAAAGATTCCTTTGATTGAGATTTTTTTTCATATTATGTTGAAAATATCAAAGAGTTCAGATTATGCCACATCAGTATAGAGTATATAACACTGCTTATGTGTCATAATCCAGATCCTTTGGATCAACACCAGGTCTATAAAAGAATTTTCCGCCTTCATGCTCGGCAAGCTAGTATTTTATGTTGCTAATAAGTAAAAATTGAGCTCTAATGAACTCCATATGCATGCACACACAGACAGCACTGGTGTATTGTTGGGCGATTCAGTGATGGTCCCCTCGAGCTTTCAAAATTTCATCATAGGGTATAATATATTTTTATGATATGGTCCTCCAAGGGTTGTAATATGTAAGTTTATAAATATAAATTGTTGCAGCTCAGTTTATCAGCACCTTCCATGTGAACCCTCGTCTCGCAAAATTCACCTCTCCTTTTCTCCTTTAATTTTAAACTTCTTGTTTTGATTGGAAAAACAATTAAAAAGCAACTATCAAAACAGGAAGTTTTAATTTAGAGTATTAGTTTTAATTAAAAAGCAACCACCAAAACAAGGAATTTAGGAAGTGAGTCCCCCGCTATTCAATTATTAATTTAGAGTTTATTCGCTCTAAGACATCAACAAACGTAAAGACAAGAAAACAATATACTATTATTCAATTATTTAGAGTTTATCAAAGTATGCATAAACTGATTAGGTTAGTGTTAATAGTTGTTTCTTTATATTCTTTCGAAGAATTATCATTCTGATATTATTGGAATTTTGCGATTGACAATCTTTTCTTTTCTTTTTGATTTAAAGTTATTTTTTTTATTTCATTTAATTGTACATTGATTTGTAATTTTAAAAATAAATTAGACAAAATTACTAACTCCAAATAAAAAGAGACAGAAGACCAAGTAGAACAAAAAACATTGAGCTAAAAAATTAAATATTAAATTCAACCACTTGATAATAGTATCAATATAATGAGTATTCATATAAGCAATTAGGTTAAGATTAAGTTTAAGTTTAATATGTAATAGAGAATTGATATTGGAGCTCCATAAATTACTCTAGGAGCTCCACTTTTATTTTTCTCTATAGAAAAATGACCACAATACCCATTTACAAATAAAACCTAAAAATTTATAAAACAACTAGATATTTTGATAATCAATTAAATCTTTGTACCTCACATATTTTTGTTTTCCACCATGAACTTTTTTCCTCATATATTTTTATTTCCTAGCACGATTTTTTTTATGGAGTGATATTAGACTTCTCTATTTAATTATCTAGAGAATGTGCATATGAATTGCACAATGGTGTAAAAAGTATATTTTTATTCTAGAATAAAATTATACAACATGAAAATTAAATCATTATAAAAGATAGTATTTTTTTTAACCTTTTGAGTATTCAAGTATGAAATACTAATATAATTTATTTATTTATTTGAGCATTTTTTTTATGCGTAATTATTGTTGATACTTTTTATTAAAGGAATAAAGATATGAAGTTGAGAACCTGGTGCTAATATGCAGTCAAAGTGAAGAGACTTTAAGTTCAATTTTATTTTTTGTTGGTTTATATTATAATTGTCATTTTCAAGTTTAACATTTGAGAATAAAAAACTCCTCTCTCTCCCCATATTTCTCTAAACTCTAGTTTTTTTTTTCTTTTTTTTTCCTTCGCTGGCGATGGTTTGGTGAAGCAGTCATCTTCTTTACCACTGTTACCACCACCATCGTTGGCGGGTTAAGTTGGAGCACCCTTCTTCAACTTGTACATTACATCTTCAAATCTGACAAGACGGCTATGGATCTAACGAGACAGAGTCAGATCTGACGAGATGAAGATTGGTGATACATAAGTTTTTATTTAGCGTTTTAGATATTTTGTTTAGTATTTTATTTTCTCTCTCGAATGAGAGTTTCATCTTTCCTTGAATAGGAGATGCACAAGAATTTTCTTGTGTTTGGTTGTGAGTTCTTAAAATTTGTTATCTTTAAAAACTTGATAGTTAGTGTTTCAAATGTTCTTACTACATCGTTTGAGTCGATTATGAATTGTATTGTTCCAGACGTTGTAAACTTTCGATTGAATGATATATAAACTGAGCATGATTTAACTTTTGAAAATTACAATTAATGTATATTAAGATTTATGGACATTCTTGTCATATTTTTGATTAAAAATTAAAGTTGGAGCTCCTATATTAATATGTGGAGTGCAAATATCATTCCCCTAATAGGCATATTATGTGTATTTACTTATTAATCATATAATAGATAGGTACGTACTCAAAAAAAGTTGTGTATAACTTCGATAATTTTTTTTAAGAACGGGTTATATGTTGAAACTACTGAAAATTAGTTTGTTTTTACACGTAATTGTTATTCTTTTTATTCATTAACAAAAGGTAAATTTAAATAATATTTTATTTGATTACACATAAAATATTTTCCTACATGTTTTATCACATGAGTTTGGGCCTACATCCAAACTCGCAAGTTTGAATTTTCCTAATATCTACCCATTGATGGGCTTAGAAATGCATAATCCAATGATTGATTGTGAGAGGCTTGAGAAATGATAGAATGCCAAAAGAATGGTTAAATTAAGGATTTTGAGAATTTTAGTGTAATACTCTAGGCGAGGATTTCACAAGTTCATTAAATGATGGGTTTTCTTGCTTGAGTTATCCAACCAATAAGCACATCCGAGGAAGCTTTTCTTGCTTGAATTCTCCAAGCAATAAGTACACAAATTTATATTAGCTCAATAAATAGCACGATTTAGCTTAGCCAATCAATGGCACATGAGAAAATGCTTTGCTAACAATGATAGAGATTAAAAGCTAAAGGACTCACGATGTTAAGCTTCGTCAATACTATTAAATGACACGTGCGTTGCACGTAAATCATACGCACTCGTTAAATAATTTATGTATATAAATAATGTTTAATTTAGAAAATCGTATATATTAATAGTTTAACTAATTGAATTGTTGCTCAATAAACTCTAATTATTTGATTGTCATCGGCGGAATCTTTTCAAATTCTCCGTCCGAATTTGTTAAAAACTATGCACTTTGCACCCTATTGTATGACATTTGTGCACTCCAGCTTCTCATTCATCACATAATATGTGCACTTTGCACTTGGCTCGAACGGAATAATCCAAAAATTTTTGCCGACGATGGTCAAATAGACCTTAGTGTCACAATTGACAAAGATTGAGTAGTCGGGTGTCAAAATTAATAAATTGGGGACTAAAGTGCTTTCAACGACATAGGTTAGGTCGAAAATGCTTTTTACCAAAACATAAATAATAATCATTAGAAGTTCATTATTCTTTGACTTGTACAATTGCAATTAAGTCAAATATGAAGTTTTATTTTCTTAATATGTAATATAATATTCTAAAAGTGAATTGTCAAAATTATTTTTCTTAACCTTTTTTTTGATATGATCAAATAAGGATTTCTAAAGTAGTGACTAAATAAATATATTATGTACCAAAGATGATCAAATCTAAGAAACAATAAAAATATTCATTCTATTAAAAACTGATTATCATAAGTAAAATTATTTGTATTGGTCAAACTTTGTGTAGAAATTAGTAAGTCAATAATTATTATGTGTAATCCATAATGAAAGTGTACTAATTATATATTAATAAATATCAATTTTGAAGTACACATTTTCAAACAATCTATAACATTATAATATAGGGGTAAAGACAATAATCCACCTGAACTTTGCGCTTTTTTACACTTTTTTATTCAAACTTTTTTTGTTACACTTTTTTATCTTAACTTCATGGGTTTTACATTTTTTTATCTTTTCACATTTTTTGGCGGACTAAACAAACTTTTGTTTACACTTTTTTATCCAAACTATTTTTTGTTTACACTTTTTTAGCCAAATTTTATGTTTTTTTGCACTTTTTTATCTAACTCCGCCGAATGTGCAGTAACTCCGATGGAATATTTCGTCAGAATATGCTAATAGATAAGAAAGTGTAAAACTCGTGGAGTTGAGATAAAAAAGTGTAACAAAAAATAGTTTAGATAAAAAAGTGTAAAAACACGCAAAGTTCGGGTGTATTATTGTCTTTACCCCTATAATATATGTGTTCCATAATGCAATTATACTAATCATTAACAAAATATATATCAACTTTGAAGTTCACATCTTCAAACAATCTAATGACTAATATACTCTCACTTCTTGTTAAATATTTCTTTCTTACCCACATATTTCTATCAATAAATTATTCATCGGTAAGAAAGTAATATACCCTCGCCACTTGTTAAATATTTCATTCTTACCCACACATTTCTATTCAATATATTATATATTGGATAAAAAACTTATATTTGTTCCACTTGCATTAAAGTATATGCATATATTGCTAACATTGATTACCTGACATATTTTTATTACTTTTGTATTATGTGCTTGCATGTGTAATGTTTATGTCATACTATAAATATGAATACATATTTATAGTAATAAAAATAGTAACAATTGATATAAGTGTACTAACCATTAACAAAATATCAACTTTAAAGTCCAAATCTCCAAATAATCCAACAAACTAATAGGGAAATGATATTGACATTCCACAAATTACTATAGGAGCTTCTAATTTAATTTTATTACTAAAATATGACAACAATGCCCATGAAGTATAGAAACATTATAAACTTCAAAATTAAATTCCAAAAGTACTTTTATGCAATCAAAACAAGTTATTATATTTCACTATTTTATTACATATCAGATATTAAATATAAATATAAAAATCGAATAGTTTTATATATTTATATGGAATGCAACTTGTCAGTGAAAACTTTAGACCATCATCAACAATAATAACATATATAGTAACATATGCCAAATTAGAAATGACAAAACATCGAACTTCAAATAAAAGTTATTTTTCTCATTTTTACCACGTAGTAACACCAAACTATCAATTTTATGTAGCTTATTATAGTAGTAAATCAAGATTTATGCATAAATAAGTACAACCCAAATAAACCTAATCCCTATTAAAAACGTAGTAGCAATAATAATAATAATAATAATAATAATAATAATAACAACAACAACAATAGTGGTGATGATGATGATGATAATGTTAGAAGTAGCTAATAATTTCTTCAGTTGTATACATGGTCTTAAATTTTGCCCGAAACATCGAAATTTTGGGTTTCTGGGGGTCCCGAAGAGAAATCGAACTTTCAATCCAATTTTGCAGAATATCTTCTGAATTTTGACCGAAATCCTAGATTTTCCGAAACTTTTGTCGGAACTCAAAATTTCCCAACATTTAAATAATATCTGCTAAATATCCATCAAAATTTTGACCGATACCCGAAATTTCTGAAATTTTTCATCGAAACCCGAAATTTTCTGAAATTTAAAATAATATTTATTTTAAAAAATATTTTATAGTTAAAAATTAGGGCCAAATGATCATTCATATCAAAAGAAAAGATAATAAATGACCAATTATATAAATCAATAAGCAATAAATTTAAATACAAATCCGAAAGTGATATTAGGCTATAAGCAGGGACGGAGGGAGGGGGGGCTGGTGGGTGCCACTGCCCCCCCCCCCCTCAATTTTTTTTTTATATTACTACTTATAAAATTTTTAAAATTTCTATTTTCGCCCCCCGCCCCCCTCAATTTTGTTTTTCTTACTATTACCCATAAAATTTTCAAAATATCTATTTTCGCCCCCCCTCAAGTCACACGGTTCTACACTTCAATTCAAGATATAAATTAAAATTTAGGGCTTTTTTCCTTCAATTGCATTCTCAAGAATCAAGATTTTGGGTGATGAAAATCTATAGATTTCTCATTTCAAAGACTAAGAAGGTATTGTGTTATTTGAATACAAATCTTTAAAATTAAGTCTTATACTTTACTACATATTTTATCGGTTATTCTAAAATTTAGTTTAAAAATATTTTTGGTTTAATAATTCTAACAAATAGATTATGGACATCTATAAAACAATTGAAATGGTTTAAAGAAGAGAGAAATTGATGATATAGTATAGATCAAAGATAGATATTTCATACTTGAACCTAATTTCTTATTAAATTTTCCCCCATAAATATAGCGTACCGTACCGCGGGGGGCTTGTTAAATTCTTCGTCTATATGCAAAAAAAATAATGTATAACTATATCACAAAATCTCGCCCCCCCTCGCTGAAAATCCTGGCTCCGTCCCTGGCTATAAGTTAATAAAAATTCAGGTTTGAACATAAAAATTATTTAAATAAGATATCATAAAAATCCTCTTAGAAGCTTGATGTGGTTTTGAATAATGATTTTTACTAAAATTGTGGTACACTTTATTTTAATGAAGTTCTTATGATATTTTAGTATTATTTTACTACCATTATTTCATATTTTTCATAGCAGATTTTAGTCATTCTATTCAATAAGACTCATTATGCATATACTTTACATGAAATATTATTAATGTAAAAAAAATGCATAATTATGATATTTAAAGTTACACAAAGTTTCATTGTACACATATTTTTATAAATTTCCATAATTTCTTTAAAATCGAAACTGAAATTTTGAATATCTCCGAAATTTTCATAGAAATTTTTGTAAATTTATTACCCCGATATCGACACTGATACCGAGATTTAATACCTTAGTTGTATATAAAGAGACAAATTATATACATATATTATATATTAATTTGTCATAATAATAATAATAATAATAAACTGTTCTTTACGTAATTCTTTTATATTCTTAAACTGATATTTTTGTGCTTGCGTACATGTACTTATTGTCCAATTATGCATTATTTAAGCAATTCTTTGGATAAATTGTTACCAAACTTGAATTGATTATTAAAAGGAACATTTATTTTTTTATTTCCTAACAATTGATTTTTTGTTAATAAATGGATGCTATTGTCATTTGCATAGATAGAGAAAGACAAGTGAAGCTCCTATAGTAATTTGTGGAGCTCCAATATCATTCTCCAAACTAATATACCCTCACTACTCGTTAAGTACGTATTTCTTTCTTACTCACGTATCTATATACAATATATTATTTATCAGTAAGAAAAGTAATATATTCTCGCTACTTGTTAACTATTTCATTCTTACCCACACAATATCCAAAATATTGTATATCGGATTAGAAACTCATATTTGTTTCACTTGCATTAAAGTACATGCATACATTGCTCATATTGATTACGTGACATGTTTTTATTACTTTTAGATAATTTGCTTGTATGTACCATGTGTACGTACGTCATACTATAAATATGAATACATATTTATAGTAATAAAAATAGTAATTTTCAAAATATAATTTTAAAATAGATATCATAATTGTGATTGCTATGTATGAATACCAATTGAAATGTCTTGTTATGTTTGATGCAAATAAAATTGATATCTTAGTTTGTATGAAATAATAATAACATAATTACAAGTAATAAAATATGTTAATATTTGTTATAATAATATATTCCTTATAGTAGATATATACACAAATATTTTAAGAATTATACGTTAATAGTGGCATATATTTTTTGGTCATTGATATACTAAAAATAGCTAATAAATACTCATTTTTTCCAAACATGCTAACATCTTCTATGTTGTTGAAACTTATTTTATCCAAACACTTTCAAAACTTATTTTTTAAGAGAGAGTTTATAAGCTCCAAAATTATCTTTTAAGATTAAAACTTTATAAGCTCTTCAAAACAAGATTATCCAAACAGGCAAACACTCTCCCTATAGTATAAATGATAGAGTAAAAATATTCATACACATTTATTATTAATATACTATACAAAATAAAAAATTAAGAAAGTATTAATGGGTGTCTAATTAACAAAATATGAAAATTAAGTTAATCCTTAATGAGAATAAAGAATTAAAAGAGCAAAATAAAACAATGTGTCGTAGTAAATATTATTAAAAATTTAGTGTAAACACACTTTCACAAATTGAATTAGACCTTTCATTCTGATTTTGCGTTTCATCTCGTATTTCAGACTACATATGAATGTCACATATTTATATTTTTTCTCATATTATATACACATAGATTAGGATGAATGACACTTGCTCTGCACCTGTTTGATGGAATGGAACACAAGATGATACACAAGTTGGATTAAATTATTTAAAATATACAAGAATACATCATTATAGGGATAATTGAATCGACCTTCCTTGAACTATGAACATTTGACATCAAACCCCTCACTTTTGAATTTAATAAAAATTAACTTTCACATATAATGTGGTGGAGAATGAAATATTATAAAAATATCTTCAAATGACATAATAATTTAAAAATAAATAATGTGGCATCCACAATTAAAAATTCAAGAAATATAACTTAACTCTTAAAAGAATATTCTCTTGACTAACCGTGAATTCTTTCTGTGATCTATAATCTTAAGCATATCAATATAATCCAAACGTTTTCCATAACCCGAATACTTTTAATTTTCTTATTTTACAAAAAATAAATAGATATAAATACAGAAGTAAGAACCTAACAAGTCTTTATATACTTAAAATTCTATTTTTTTTTAAATATGTTCTTCATTATAAAATCCAATAATTTTCTCTGAAAAGATGCTAATTTAGAAGTAGTATATTCTATTGAAAAAATAATATTACAAAAAAAAGAAAAGAAAGTAAATGCACCTCTTATAAACTTCCATGCTTTTTTCCTTAAATATATATGGTAATATTTGTATTATTATTATAATAATAATAATAATAATAATAATAATAATTTATGACTATTTCATTAAAACAACGGTATAATTTAGTAAAAATTCATAACTTAAAAGTATCACAATATAATATTATGTGTTATTTATTTCTTGAAGCTTGGCTTTAATTGGAAAATAAGGAACACCCCATATTATCACCATAAATTCTTAAACATGATGTGCATTTGATATACCAAACTTGGGTCTTGGGTCGTTCATGTACACGAACCCATTGGTGACGTTGATTTACCTCTCAAAAACTCCTAGGTCTAGATATTTACTTCATCAGTAAAAAAATTCATATGCATAAATGCGTCTTCTTAAATACTGAAGAAGTGGGGGACTTAATGATATACCAAGCTTGGATCCTGGGTCGTTCATGTACACGAACCAATTGGTGACATTGATTTACCTCGCCAAAACTCCCAAGTCTAGATATTTACATCATTTGTATCAATTCATATGCATAAATGCGTCTTCTTAAATACTGAAGAAGTGGGAGACTTAATGATATATCAAGCTTGGGTCCTGGGTCGTTCATGTACACAAACCCGTTGGCGACATTAATTTTTCTCGCCAAAACTCTCAGCTCGGTCATTAGTACGAGGCTAGTGAGTGGTGAAAGTAAATACGAGTCCATCCTTCATCAATTACAAATTATGCTCTGATATTCGGATCGAAGAATCGGCGTGCCTCTAAATGGACCAAATAGGGTTGACCCGTAACCTTAAGTGTGACCCGGGATTAGAACCATCGATTAACTACACGTAGCGTGATCTTAGGGTTCCGACTATCACCATCATATCCGTACGATTTGGACATCTATAAATATCATCTCAAACCAAGTAATAAGGGTTCACAATCTGATTTTCTACTATAAACTTGAGAGTAAGTTTCCTATATACAAATTTGGGTTCCCAGCTCGCTAGTACGACTCTTCAATTGGAGGCGTATCTCCTACCTAAACTACGTTAGACTTGATCCTCAAGTGGGTACGTAGGCAGCTTAGTATCATCTAAGTGTAGTCTATAATCTAATTTTCACCTCGTTTAGTCGTGTGACTTGACCCAGACTGAGTTAGAAAAGGTCCCCCGGATCTGACCTAAATCAGAATTTATACTAAATACGATATAGAAATACAAAAAGAAGTACTAATTTTTTTTACTGAAGATTGCCATTTATAAAAATAATAAAAATGGTGTAACAAATTAAATTACCATAATAAGAATAGTTACATATTTTTTACACAAAATTTCGCATTATTTGGACTAGGAGAGTTTTAAATAATTTTTTTAAGTAATATCTTTTGGGATCATAAAATGATTCACGATTAAATTGCTTTTTTATTACTTTAAAATTTAGAAATTTTAGAGCTATATTTTTAATAACTTTTTTTATATTTAAGATGCTTTATTATTTCTTTTTTATTAACTATGTAATTTAGTGGTGCTTTTTCATACTTCAACTACTAATTTAATTTAATAGTTTTTTGGCTCAAATTTGAAGGGCTTTTTAGTCTTTCATTAGTAAATTTAGTGAAAAAGTTGGAAAAAGGGAGGTTCATGCCAATATACTAAACATGAAGAGGTGTGGACACCAAATGACCATAATTTAGGGAAGGTTGATGCAATTTTTCCTATCATTATATTTGTGTATATGCTCTATATAATATATTAACGTACTATAATTTTATTTGATTTTATGTTGTGTTAATGATACTCATTTTTCTTAATAAATCAATATCTATATAATTAATTAAAAATTAAAATAGAAATAATGAACAACCTAACTAATTTTGATTTAGATGAAGGACAATAGAATGTACAAATATGTATTCAATATTCTTTAGAATGATTGGTTGTGCCAAGTCTACTAAAGTTATTTTTACCCTTCTTTTTTTTTTGAATAATACTTTTACCTATTTATTAATCAAATTTTGTACACTTGTTATCTCTTTTAGATAAGATCTTTTACAACTTACTCCCATCCATTGGATTAGCTAATAGATTTATCAAATTTTTTACATTTGTTTCAGATCAGATCTTATACAACTTACTTCCACCCATTATATATTGTGGCGTGTTGGTGTCCTATCTAATAGTTAATGATATAGTCCACATTTTTAGTTTTGAAGTTTTGCTTATAAACTGTTGTCATTCATGTACATATAATTAATAGAGGAATTTGAAAAAGAAGAAGAAAATAAAAAGCAAATTTAGCTTTCTTTTATATTCTTCTTTCTTTTGATGAATAAATTATGATGTTTTATATATAATTAATTTGTAGAGTCCTTCCTCTATATACAATTTTCTTGTAGTCCTTCTGCAATTACATATGTACTTTTATTATATAGTGTCATAATGTAATACACCTTATTATTGTAGATATATATAACTTATTTTTATTATTTATTATTTGACTCTTTTTCCATTAATAAAAAAGTGAATTACGTAGGGATATATTAGGTACATCAAAAGTTACAAGAAACCACCAATATTTTTATAATAGAATAAATTAACAGAGCTTAATCTTTGTTTCTGAAATATTCTATATCTAATAAATAAATATCCAACAAAACCTGTTACAAATAACGAAATGAAATATTACTTCAAAGATATTGTATTCTAATAACCACATTTTTATTTTCGCCAAGATATTAGATATTTTTAGCAGAAAGTGAAAGGAAATAAGACGAGGACAAAGCTATTAAGGTTCGGAATTGATCTTCTATCCCACAATGGTGTCACATCATTGTGGGATTGACAAGTGTCTATTGCACACCATTGTGGGATAGAAGACTCGCTCCAATTAAGGTTGAGGTCAATACTTAGCCTTGAGGAAATTTATTGTAGTTAAATATAGGGTTTGGCGAGGACAAAGCCAAAATTGTCCTTAGCACTAAAGTAAAGTGCATATTATGTAAAGCAATTATTCGTTGAGGACAGATTGTGGTTCATACTTAGCTTTGAAATATTATTCGTAGTGGATGCTCAAACAAAAATAACAAATTATCGTAGCACATAAAGTTTGGCGAGGCTCTAATTTGCATTTTTCGTAACACAATGATGTAAAACATAGGGTTTGGTGAGGACAAAGTTATAATTGTCCTTAACACTAAAGTAAAGTGCATATTATGTAAAAGCAATTATTCGTTGAGGACAGGTTGTGGTTCATACTTAACTTTGAAATATTATTCGTAGTGGATGCTCAAACAAAAATAAAAAATTATTGTAGCACATAAAGTTTGGTGAGACACTAATTTGCATCTTTGTAACACAATGATGTAATACTCACTGTTATATCATAAAAAATTACGATAAGTATATATATAAATTAGAACATGAACTAATTTTTTTTTTTTGATATTACACATTTTGAGTATATATCTCAGCCCCTCGTGCATATTCTAATAGTAAATATAATTATATAGAATATTACACTGTATCCTACAAAGATTTCAACTTTTGGGGGCTAATTGTATTTTTTGTCGGGTATCTTTATCACTTTTGGATTTTGGTCCTGATTTTTTTTCGATTTGCAAAGTCTTCCGGTAACTACCAAAAATTGGCAATTTTAGTCCGATTTTGACCAAGGCCAACCAATTTGGTCGGAATTTGCCACTTGTCGGGCATGTGATGCTGACGTGGATGTAAAATTGAGGATTTTCCAATTTTTCAGCCAAAATGGACGCTGACTGGACAAAATTGATGAGGTGACATGCCATTTGGCTAAATAATACAAATTTTTTGGAATTTGTGGGATTTGAAGTTGGGTCTAAGACATGGAAGCCCAACACCCCAGACCACTAAGCCACATGCACAATTTAGAATTATTGATTGCATTTAAATTTAATTGTACATTAGGTGTATCTTATATACCAATTTAATCTTCAATGTTAATATTCTTAATATATTTTTCATAAAAATATATTAAATTATAAACAATATTAATAAAATATTTTAGTATATTATTTGAACTAATATATTACGGTAAAGATTATTTTTTTAATTATATATATAAATTATATAATTGGATTTTATATGATATGAATAAAAAAATATTTTTAAATACACAAAATGTATTTAATTTTTAATAATTTTTAAAAATTTGATGTATATTAGCATCTAGTATATTTTAATATTTTTTAATCACATATCTCACTAAAATAAAATATTATTTCAAATAGAATATGTTACAGTAAAAATTCAAAATCATAATTTTGGAAAATGTAGGTGATTGATTATTTTACATTGATATACTACGGTAAAATATCATTAATTTAATCTAAAATAATATATTATGGTAATTTTATTTGATTTTTTCATTTACCATAAAATAAAATATTAATCCAAACTGTAATATAAAATATATTTTTAATTATTACATTTATAATTGAATAAAAAATTAATATATTACTTGAATTAATATATTACGGTAAAAAAGTAATTATAATATCTATTACAGTAAATATGTTACAGTAAAAAATTCAAAATCATAATTCTGCTTATATATTACGGTGATTAATGTTTTACTTTGATGTATTACGAAAATATCATTAATTTAACGTAAAATAATATATAACGGTATTTTTTTTATTTACCATAAAATCAAAGACCATATATAGTTAATTTTTAAAAAAACAATCTTACTATAATATATTAATTCAAATAATGTATTAATATATTTTATTTAAAATTATTTACATGTAATAATTTTTTAGGAAAATATATTTAGATTATATTAACATTGAAGAATAACATATTTATAATTTAATGTAAAATAAAATATTAAGGTAATATTATTAATTTTTTATTTACAGTAAAATATAATTAGTTTTTCTAAAAAATAATCTTTATTGTAATATATTAGTTCAAATGATATATTAAAATATTTTATTAATATTATTTATAATTTAATATATTTAAAAAAATATTAAGATTATATTAACATTGAAAAATAAATTTGGTATATAAGACATATGTAATGTACAATCACATTTAAATGCAATTAATAATACCAAATTATGCATGTAGCTAAGCTGTTGGAGTATTGGACTTTCATATTTTAGACCCACGTTCAAATCCCACAAGTCCCAATTTTTTTATCATTTAGCCAAATGACATGCCACCTCATCAATTTTGTTTAGTCAGCGTCCATTTTGGCGGGAAAAATTAGAAAATCCTCAATTTTTTTGTCCACGTCAGCATCACGTGCCTGGAACGTGGAAAATTCCGGTCAAATTAGTCTGCTCCGTTCAAAATTGGATTAAAATGGCCAATTTTTGATAGTTACTGGCGACTTTGCAAATCGAAAAAAAATTAGGACCAAAATTCAAAAATGGTAAAGATACCGGACGGAACATACAATTAGCTAGCCCCAACTGTTGGCAATATGTTTAAATCATTATTATTTTTCTCATACATGCTTAACCAAGTTTTTTGTTATTTATCCTCTTCAATGTCACTACAACAAAAAATAATATTTGTGACAAAATTTGAAGTGACAATGTTAAAATTGTCACTAGATGTACATAATGAGTGACAATAATTTTTGCTTTGTCACAATAATTTAGTGACAAGAGTTTCTTTAAAGTTGTCACTCTTGACAATTAGTGACACATTTATATTGACAACTTGGTAACAATACAAAAAGAGTGACAACTATAATTGTTGTCACTAAGTTGTCACAAAAGGTGGGTCACTAATTGTCCATAGTGACAATAATTTCCTTGTCACTAATTATCAAGAGTGACAACTTTTTTTACAAATTTTGTCACTATTAAATATGTGGAACATATTTTAGTGACAAGACAAAAGTTCTTGTCACTAACAATTGATAATTAGTGACAAATTCGACATTGTCACTTGGCATTTTTGTCACAAATGTCATGTTTTTTTGTAGTGTGTCTAATTTGTATCCATGAGTATTGCACGCGATCATTTCTAGAACAATATACTCATAAACAAATATTTTCGCCACACATAGTTGATGTACAAGTAGGAAATTTGGACCACAGGGGTAGCAGTATCTTGTGATACATAATTTAATTAGTCAAGTTTTCTATAACATATATTGTAATATTTTCTATATATTATAATCATATATGAGTGGTTGCATGCATGGATGATCGAGATATGAAGAAAAAACTTTCGTTTCGAAATCATTAACTTTTTCTCTTTCGATGTTTCAACAATTCATGTATATATGTGTCGCATTGGAAACGATCCTTTTTAAACTAAGTTCATTCAGACTCTGAATTATTTCTTTTCATCCTTAAGAGTTAAGAATGCTTGTATAGGCTCCATAGCGTTGGATAATTCTTTCCCATTTTAGGAAAAAAAAATTAAAAATTCTTGTTAACTCCCTCTTTTCCTTATCTGCTAGTTGCTTAGTAGTTGATCTTTTAATGCGAAGAAAAAGGACTAGATCTGAAAACAAGTACTCTAAATGTAACTAAAACAAGTACTCTATATGTTCTCTCAAAAGAAGTACTAGATCTAAATGAAAAGAAAAATGACTTTGCTAATCTTACAACGTCCTTTGAGTCCAAATTGCCAAATGTTGAGTATTAATTCATTTGCGGAAGGTATCAAAAGTTCTATACATTGTAAAATTAAAAGACCCCAAATATTTTAATTTATATGTACAATATAGTAATACAGAAAATTACAAAAAAGGGAGATATAGAAATACTAGTATGTAAGATGTTCGTGTCTTGTGTTAGGGCACCATCATTACCTCAAAATTAAATATGTCATGCACTTCATATTTTTTTATTTACTATATATTATATAATTAATTAACATTTCGCAAATACTTAACAAGGGTGCTACAAGAACTTGTCTGAGATATACTAACATTCGTATGGATAACAATGTTAAATCCACCAGTTAAATATAATTATTTATTGATTAGTTTCAAGTAATTGTCTATTACTATCATATTAATTATTTACGTACGCGTTAGAGTGTCGTTCCTAGAGTTAGCATCCAACATAATTGTGATAAATGCAGAGAGTCATATTAAAAATGCGGAAAAATAATTTTTTTAGTCCGTTAACTTGGCCTTCCTAGTGTTTTAGTCCTTTAAGTTGACGTATTACAAAATTAGTCCGTTATCTTCTAACTTTTTGTAATTTTAGTCCTTTAGTGCTTAAAAAATTGATAAATTTAGTCTTTCGATTTAGTCAGTGACATAGTCAATTGGTAAAAATTGGGAAATCTGATTAGGAAGATTTTCACTGTAATTTTAAGTTTTGAAATGCGTAAAGTTATCTCCTTCATACAATAAAGGTTTTGTAGATTTGTGCTTTTTAGCTTCTAATTGATGATATCTAATAATAATGTGTGATGGTGGTATTGATGGGTATTGACGGACTAAATTTATCATTTTCTTAAGCACAAAAGGACTGGAATTACAAAAAGTCAAAACATAACGGACCAATTTTACAACACGTCAACTTAAAGGACTAAAACACAAAGGAGGCCAAATTAACGGACTAAAAAAATAATTTTCCCTTAAAAATGCCAACTTAACTAAAATCTCTTATTATGTGTCTATAAAATATGCTCGTATATCAATGAAGAGAAATTAAAAGAATTTTATGTGTTGCATATTTTATATTCCAAGAAGATATTACATTATTTGCCATATACTCAATATATCATTAATTACTTTATTTGATTAGAAAATAAAAAAAATATAAGATCTTGACTTTTTTGAATTACTGGTTTTGTTTATTGGAATTATAATTATCTCATAAGTTTTTGGTTCCAACAACATAGAAAAAGATTAAAGAACACCTCTGAGGAAAAAAAAATCAAAATATCCCCACTATGAGAAAAAATAAAGAAGTAATTTAACCCCCACGCACCTCACTCGTGCGTTATGTAACCTTTTTGAACAAATCGGAAAACAATTAGGACCAAATTTTTTCTCATACATGCTTAACCGAGTTTTTTGTTATTTATCCTCTTGAATGTCTAATATGTATCCATGAGTCTTGCACGCGATCATTTCTAGAACAATATACTCATAAAGAAATATGTTCGCCACACATAGTTGATGAACAAGTAGGAAATTTGGACCACAGAGGTGGCAGTATCTTGTGATACATAATTTAATTAGTCAAGTTTTCTATAACATATATTTTAATATTTTCTATTATAATCATATATGAGTGGTTGCACGCATGGATGATCTAGATATGAAGAGAACATTTTCGTTTTGAAATCATAAACTTTTTCTCTTTCGATGTCTCAACAATTCATGTATATATGTGTCGCATTAGAAACGATCCTTTTTAAACTAAGTTCATTCAGACTCTGAATCATTTCTTTTCATCCTTAAGAGTTAAGAATGCTCGTATAGGCTCCATAGCGTTGGATAATTCTTTCCCATTTTAGAAAAAAAATAAATTAAAAATCCTTGTTAACTCCCTCTTTTCCTTATCTGCTAGTTGCTTAGTAGTTGCTCTTTTAATGCGAAGAAAAAGGACTAGATCTGAAAACAAGTACTCTAAATGTTCTCTCAAAAGAAGTACTAGATCTAAATGAAAAGAAAAATGACTTTGCTAATCTTACAAACGTCCTTTGAGTCCAAATTGCCAAATGTTGAGTATTAATTCATTTGCGGAAGGTATCAAAAGTTCTATACATTGTAAAATTAAAAGACCCCAAATATTTTAATTTATATGTACAATATAGTAATACAGAAAATTACAAAAAAGGGAGATATAGAAATACTAGTATGTAAGATGTTCGTGTCTTGTGTTAGGGCACCATCATTACCTCAAAATTAAATATGTCATGCACTTCATATTTTTTTGTTTACCATATATTATATAATTAATTAACATTTCGCAAATACTTAACAAGGGTGCTACAAGAACTTGCCTGAGATATACTAACATTCGTATGGATAACAATGTTAAATCCACCAGTTAAATATAATTATTTATTGATTAGTTTCAAGTAATTGTCTATTACTATCATATTAATTATTTACGTACGCGTTAGAGTGTCGTTCCTAGAGTTAGCATCCAACATAATTGTGATAAATGCAGAGAGTCATATTAAAATTGCCAACTTAACTAAATCTATAATAAATGCTCGTATATCAATGAAGAGAAATTAAAAGAATTTTATGCGTTGCATATGTTATATTTTCCAAGAAGATATTACATTATTTACCATATACTCAATATATCATTAATTACTTTATTCCATTAGAAAATGAAAAAATATAAGATCTTGACTTTTTTAAATTACTGGTTTTGTTTATTGGAATTAAAATTATCTCATAAGTTTTTGGTTCCAACAACATATATAGAAAAAGATTAAAGAACACCTCTGAGAAAAAAAAATAATCAAAATACCCGTCTAAGAGAATATATAAAGAAGTATTTTACCCCCACGTGCCTCACTCGTGTATTATGCGAATGATTATTTTTTTTACCTTTTTGGACAATGGTGGTGGCAAATAGATTTGGAGTTGGGTGGTGGTGGCAATGGGATCTGAAGTGGGTAGTGGTGGTGGCGGTGGAATGGAGTGGGGTGGTGGTGGCAGGCCCGGGGATGGGTGAAGGCGAAATCGCAATTGTGGGGGCGGCGGGTCCAAGGTCGTGGTGGCAGCGGGATGATCTGGAGTTCGATGATGGCACAGACTCCGACCTTTGGTGGTGGAGGTGGGGAAGGAGGATGAAATTTGGGAGGTGGAGCAGGTGGTGATCATGGTGTTGGTGATGGAATTAGTGGAGAGAGGAAAAAGTACGATTGAGGTTTTAGTTTTGGGGAAGATGATGAAGAAGAAATATAAAAAATAAAAAAAATAAAAAAAAGAAAATAATTAACAAAATAGGAAAAATGTAATGTATTTCCTTAAAAAGATAAGGGTATTTTACTTTTTACAAAAACATTTGCAGGCCCAAATGCTCGGGAGAGGTAATTTAAGTTATTGGAAAAGGGTGTTTTGATATTATTTTTTTTTCAGCAAGGGAATAAGTACCTAATTTGATACATTGGGGGATTTATCCCTATTAAAAAATTGCATATTATAAGTTAGGAGATGCTTAAGATATACTTAGAAAATCAAAACTCATGATGTCATTGGAGTATTGCTGCATTTGGGGCTCTGTCGGGTACTTTAGCAGTTATTTTTAGGTTTTTGGGTACAAAAGTACATATATTACAAAGAGTGATATATATATATATATATTAATATTATTTTTCTCCGTTTTGTCACTCATTTTTTCTAAATTTGGTAAAAAAATAGTACAATAAATGTATTTCATTGGATATCTACATAATTAATGAGTACTATAACATATAGGTATCTTACCATCTCAATAATTGGTGAATTTACAGTTGATATATATCATTTTTCTTTTAAATAAATGCAGGGCAATAATTATAACAAAATAAAAGAGTAAAAAGATAGGTAATCCTAAACAAGTTGACAATCCCTTCATCACACAATCGTGTGGATGTAAATGGTTTGTACGTCATATTCATGTACAGACTGTAGGAAAGCTAAGGGAGAGAGATATTCAATCAAAGGGACAGCCCCCCCACCTCCCTCCAGGCCTACAATACTTATTTAGCAATTGTACGAGAACGCGATTGTCAAATTCTAAAAGTAGTAACACATAAATTGCAACTTAGATCTACCCATAAGTACACTTTCTTGGTAAGTTCATTTTTCAATAATACAACAATGACACAGTCCCCAAGTCTTCACCAAAACAATACCCTATTTTCATGGAACATTTCCATAACAAAAACAGGCATAATCTTCTTAACAATCTGCGTTGTCTGCTGCACCTCTGCGGTGGATCCCATACAGTGCAGCGGAGAAGTGAACAACACAAACTGCACCATCACGAACTCCTACGGTGCGTTCCCCGACAGAAGTATATGTCGTTTAGCCGAAGCGGTTTACCCCACCACTGAAGCCGAGCTCATTTCAGCCGTGGCTAAAGCAACCATGGCCAAACGACAAATGAAAGTCGGGACCCGGTACTCACACAGCATCCCGAAGCTGGTTTGTCCTGACGGTGACGATGGAGTTGTGATAAGCACGAAGTATCTCAACCGTACGTTGAACATCAATGTTTCGGCCATGACTATGACGGTTGAGAGCGGCGTGACGCTGAGGCAGCTTATCGACGAGGCGGCTAAAGCGGAACTGGCGCTGCCTTATACGCCGTATTGGTGGGGCTTGACCGTTGGCGGGATGCTAGCGACGGGCGCTCATGGAAGCTCATTGTGGGGTTTAGGAAGTCAAGTTCATGATTATGTAATCCAGCTTAGAATGGTTTCTCCAGGTACAGCTGACGAGGGTTTTGCTAAAGTTCGGAATCTGGAAAGTGGAAATTCGGACCTGGAAGCAGCAAAGGTCTCCCTTGGAGTTCTTGGAGTGGTTTCACAGGTATGTGCCTACAAACCATAAAACGTATGAGATCTTCTATCACATATTATGTTACATTTCTGATGCGGGTAGATTTTGCACCATTTGAGGACTACTTCACTATTCTTCCATGAATTCCCTATACCTACAAGACAAGAGAATGTAGCATTATTTCCCCAGTGTTTCTTCTCTGACGCTCAAGTCAGAAGCGTTATATATATCCAAGAGATACCTACAAGACAAGAGAATGTAGCATTATTTCCCCAGTGTTTCTTCTCTGACGCTCAAGTCAGAAGCGTTATATATATCCAAGAGCATATTAAAAACGTATGATCTTATATTTTCGTCCCCTTTAATCTTCGAAAGAATAGTATTTATAAATGTCGAGGACTAATGATAAAAAGCCCTAACTGTCATAAGCTTCTTGGCCTCGGCCATAACCAAATCATCTAATATCATCATATTAATTAGGGAAAATCGCATTTTTCATACCGGAATTGACCACCTGTATACTTTTGATACCAAACATTCTTGAAATCTCACTTTTGATACAAACTTGACCATTTTTTCTCACTTTTCATACCACTGGTAGTTTTCTTCAAAAAAAAAATTGGGGGATTTGGTGCGATTTCTTCACAAATTGGTAAGAAGTGGCCGATTTCTTCACAAAATGGTAAGTAGTGGTTCGATTTCTTCACAAATTGGTAAGAAATTGACATTTTTGGTGAAGAAAGATAACAGTGGTATGAAAAATGAGAAAAAATGGCCAAATTTGTATGAGAAGTGAGATTTTTAAAATATTTGGCATCAAAAGTGTACAGTTGATCAATTACGGTATGAAAAATACGATTTTCCCTATTAATTATATCACTGGTCCAAGTGCTCAACTCAGTTCAATAAAATATGTCTTACCTACATCAATTTCCTATCACAAGAAACAACACAGGCTCGATTGATGGAATTTTCCAAGAGAAGAATAAGAAATTGTCACTCCGTACCAGGAGATGCAATATGAAATTATAATAGAAGATCTCATTTGCCAGACGGCGTATTGGTCTTTAGCTTAAGCTTAACTATTACATCGCACGTTCTAATAATGTAAGAACAATTTTGTTGCAGGTGACTCTGAAATTACAACCAATGTTCAAACGCTCCATTACTTACATAACAAAGAATGATTCAGATTTAGGAGATGAAGCTGTTAGTTTTGGTAGGCTGCATGAATTTGCAGACATTACATGGTATCCAAGTCAAAAACGGGTTATATATCGGGTTGATAATCGGGTCTCATCCAATATGTCAGGCAATGGTCTTATTGATTTTCCAGGATTTCGGTCCGTCGGTGCACTTGTTCTAGCAGCTTTAAGAACTGTGGGTAGGTATATATAATTAACTTGAAAATGAATTGATTCAATGTATATATAGCTAAAGTACTTTTGATGAAAATGTGGCTCACATCCTACTTATATTTTGTTATTTTGTTGACAGAGGAAACACAAGAATTCCTTGGTGCAGGAAAATGCATTATTGGCAAACTCACGACATACGCTTTGAGAACAATGGCACATGGACTGACAAATGATGGTACTGTCGTTTCAAATCAATTCAATAGTGTATATGCTTTTGAGTATGTCTGGTTTTAACATTTGCACATTTCATTTTTCCAGCGTCTTATAAATCATTGAATGATATATGATGTTAGAAGGACATTTTATGTCACCTATATCATGATATATATGGGTTTAAAATATTATTTTGATGCCATAAAATGAAATACTGACATCATCATATGTCCCGTAATTGCTTGCAAAACTATTTGAGTGATACATAGATAAGTGGGTAGCATCTCATGAGCTAACATCATCATGCATACATCCACTGGTTTACAAACCCAAGTGAATAGCATGAACTAAACCACTTTAAGAGTTGTAGAGTAAATTAATTAATTTTAATCTTTCTTCAAAAACACCAGGTAATTCATTTAGGAGCTATCCAGTAATTGGATATCAGAATCGCATCCAAGCGTCGGGGGCATGCTTAGACAACCTCGAGGATGCAAGGATCAGAACGTATTGTGCATGGGATTCTAGGATCAAGGGCCATTTTTTCCATCAAACTACATTTAGTATTGGCTTATCACAAGTTAAGAATTTCATAGAGGATGTTCAAAAGCTGGTAGATTTTGAGCCCAAGTCCATGTGTGGCTTGGATATGTACAATGGAATTCTAATGAGATATGTTACAGCTTCAAGTGCATACTTGGCAAAACAAGAAGATGCATTAGATTTTGACATTACCTACTATAGAAGCAAGGACCCTCTAACCCCGCGGCTTTTTCAAGACATCTTTGAAGAAATAGAACAAATTGCTATGTTCAAGTACAATGCTTTGCCACACTGGGGAAAGAATAGAAACGTGGCTTTTCGTGGGGCGATTAACAAGTACAAAAATGCTGATAAATTCCTCAAGATCAAGCAAACGTATGATCCATCGGGTTTGTTTTCTAGTAATTGGACGGATCAAATTCTTGGACTGAAAGATGGACTGCACACGGTGAAGGAGGGATGTGCCTTAGAAGGATTGTGTATTTGCTCTCAAGATATTCATTGTGCACCAAAGAGGGGATATTTTTGTAGACCGGGCAAAGTTTATATGGAAGCAAGAGTTTGTGCTAAGATAACATCGTCAGAGATTAATCTACAACCAAAGTCCTTCATCGGGAGAATTCATTTTGGATTGATTGATTATATCTTACTTTTAATTGTGTTTTTAATTTCTAGCAAACTTTTTTCCAACCATAGACGAAATTATTGAGTAATTTAAACCAACATTAATGCTCACATTCAATGCATAATTTTTATGAAACCTACTACTCTTATTGCGCGTGGTGGAGTAATAGTTTTTTTCTTTTATTGAGGAACATTAAATTTGATATAACTCTCAATAAAGAAGGTTAAATTCGGGGGCAACCCCTAGCAGAGTTGGTCAGGCAATTGAATCTGTGTAGGCAATCTAGGCTGGATTATTTCTCTTGTGTGGTTTGCAGGCTATTGCATAGGAACGGGGTTTACCCAGTGCGCACCCTAAGGGTAGGGACTGTCGCTTACTCTCGTCATCCAAGATTTTTTTGTTAAATTCAATTCTTTTTGGATTATTGGTTTGAGGCTAAATCACTGTAATGGTCCTCATGTCTAGTAACCATCCCACTTTACTCGCTCGTCTTTTTAATGCCCCATTGTTATTTTTTGAAGAAAATGCCCCATTGTTATTGACTACACTCTTCCACTAGTTTCCAAAGTAATCTCATACAAGGCGGCCCATGCATCATAGGCAAAGATAAAATTGGTACGACTTTATTGCTTATCCAATATACTCTTTTATCAATTTGTGCTATCAAAAATAATTATTTGTCAAATAAGTTGCAGAAAAATCTAAATCAATAATCAACCATGTGCAAGTAAGATGTCGTGGTTTAAAAGGCCCTACAAGAGTCGCTACTCGCTATTATAATATAAGAGTGATTCTATATACCATCCAATTTATATCACTTATTTTTTACTTCTTATGTGGGCATCCTAATCATTATCCAACTCAGCGTCCACTTAATCTTTTTATTCTCCTTGATTTTGGTCCTAAAAACTCTCTTATTCTCTTTCCTTATTCACGCCCCAAAATCCAGCTCATTTGTGTTCTTCTTAAACTAACACTCGGGACATCTTTTTCTTGCTGGTTCAAGAATCCAAACTCCATTCTTCTTTCTTGATGTTGCAGATCATCTGTAAAACTCTCAATTAATTGTCATCTCCACTTACATTATCATTAATGTGATTCAAGAAAAGAATGAAAAGATTAAATAAAATGGAATAATGACTGCATAAGTAATGACTACATCAATGTCTGTATATGTTAAAAAACAAATCTGCTGGTGCTGGATTGTCTTCTTATTATGTATTCTTGTGCAGAGTTATTACATCAATTCTTGATTGGAATAAGAATGTAGTCTCAATACATGATCATTTCCTCAGTATGTATACTTATGCTGTCATTACTTCTTCCAAGATGTAAAAAGACCTCGGATCGAGTCCTTCCGTCAATGGAGAAGTAGCTAGATTGATGAAAAAGGTGGTGCAATTGAGTGCTATATATGTACTTTATGGAAACCCCATTAACTGCTTACATTTGCTAAACAATTAAATGAATCTCTTCAGATTATCAGTAACAAGACTTCCAGCAATCATATTTCTTATGCTGGATAGATTCTTTAACCGACACGAATAAGGAGGTCTTATTATGTCCTGATATGTGATGTCTTTTTCGATTTCCTCAACTGATATATGATAAAGCTAAATTGTAACTTCTGTGGGGCAGATGTGCGTTCTGCGCATTTACAGCTTCAGACATCTCTAGCTATTTCCTTGGATATTCTAGGTTTTTTTCGAAATATATTTTGAATGAGAGAGATACTTTGATAGAGAGCAGCCATGAAAATGAAAAAGAGATGAATGGAGATTGAATTCTAGAAGGACAAAGAACCAGTCCAGAATAAATTTGCTGGATTTTGGGGCGTGAATAAGGAAAGAGAAGAAGAGAGTTTTTAGCAACAAAATTAAGGAGAATGGAGAATGAGAAGATCAATAAAAATATTAATTGTACGTTGACTTGGACAATGACTAGGATGACCAATTAGGAAATGAAGGATAGGTGATCTAAAATTGGGTGGTATATAACATTTTCCTTATGATAATAATTAATTAATTAAAATTGGCATAGTTTCTTAAAAAATTACACATGAATTCCTTCACTTATTTTGTAACTAGCATGTGCCTCGTGCTATGCACGACTATTATCTGTAAAAAAAAGATATAAAATTATATATATTGCGTATTTTTTTCTTATCATTATATGAAAATATATATTTTTTTAAATCAATCTAGCGTAAATCCCATGCTATGAATGGTCTTCAATAAAATATGTTAACCTTTCTAAAATTTTGTTATTATACATACTAAATTTGACTGTTGCAAACTGCTCAATGTCAAAACTATCAATCCAAATCTTTTTAGATTTTTGCTTGTTAATAGACCGAAGTCTATAAAATTTGGAACTCAAAAACAGGCATATTACCCTATTTTAGGTAAATAGATCCTAAACAATAAAATTCCTTGAATCTTGTTGCTATTGAAACAATTTTTTTACCAATAATTTTAAACGTTAAAGGATCTTTAAGAAAGTTAATATGGGTAAGAAAAAGAAAACGGTAGATAACTAAAGTTGATTGAAGCGAGGAAGCAGAAAAACAAAGTTAATTCCATGAAGCAAAAAAGAAAAAAGAAATACTAACCAAAACAAAAGGTGAAAAATAAATTAAGTGAAATAAAAAAAATAATTATAATATGGTGAAAATCATAAAAAAAAAACTTTACATAAATACAATTAACAAAAAGATAAAGAAAATTGTATGCAAAAGAATGAAACATATCCATCAACTTGAACAATCTTTTAAAGATAAATAAAGGCACATCAACTTTTATAGAGCATATATGAAATTAATATGGATATACTTGGATAAAGATAAGAAAAACTTATATAAACTTGAATATGGTTAGATAAAATGATGGAGAATCCATTAAATCCCTACTAACATGGGAAGATCAAAGGAGAAATATTAAATATGATATTCTTAAAATGACAAAAATTAGTTCAATAAGAAATAATGACATGAATAATATGCAATAGCCATCAAATACCATGACCAGATAAGCCACTTTAATCGAATAAAAAAGTAAGTATATGAAGCAAAAAAGTATTATTTTGTATTATTTGTTCATATGAACACCAAGACCCTAGTATTATCATATATCAAGTAATTATAAACATATAAAAACTTATTTAATATAGTATATTCATTAGTTTTAATATGTAGTCTCAGTAGACAATATTTTTGGCTTTGCTAATTTTTATATTATATAGTTATATAAAATAACATGACACTAAAATTAGGACGAAAAAAGAAGAAGAAATTAAATTTTATTAAAATGTATATAAAATCTCCATTTTATTTGTAAAAATATAAAAAAAAAGTAAGAATCTGGAGTCCGATTATTATCATACTCAAGTAACTATAGATATATGGAAAATTACAAAGTTGTGAATGTCAATAAAAAAATAAATTATAAAAGAAGATTCTTAAATCATATTGGCTGAAGTGAGGGAATAGAAATACAAAGCTAAATTCCATGAGGAAATAAAGAAGAAAAAAAACTAACCAAAACAAAGAAAAACAAAAATAAATTAAGTGAAATTAAAAGGTGAAAATCATAAAAGAAAAAAAAAACATTACATTAATAAAATTAACAAAAAGACTATGAATGCAACATGCTGAAGATTATCTATCAACTTGACTTGAAATGATTTGTAAAATTTTTATGGAGAATCCATTAAATCTCTTAACATTGGAACATCAAAGGAGAAAACAAAAATAGAAAACAAAATATGCTGAAATAAAGTGAATAACGGAACCAAAGAGAAATTAAATAGAAATGAAAAACAAAAATATTTTAAATGTAGTGAGAATTACAAACCATTGAATAGGTTGCAGTCAAGAGTTACACATATCAGGAGTTTGGTAATTGAATAACCTTAAGCTATGTGAAAGAAATACACAGAGATGGAATGAGAAGTGATATGTCTATATTTTTATGTCAGCAATCCAATTCTTAATTTTTCTTAAATTATGGCCGATTTGGTGGCATAATTTGATATCTTAATTGTTTCCTAGTTTTGTGTCAGTTTATAATTTAGCAGGAAATTTTCCTAATTTATATTTATAAATGAGTTTAAAAAAGGTACTAAAATTTGTTAATTGAAACTTCAGAAAATAGTAACGAAATCTTCACATAAATTAGGATGGAAAGTTATTAATAATTAGGTGATTAAAATTTAAATGCATAGATTGCATTTTTCTAAAAACAAAATCAAATTAAAACCTTAATTAGGGCTGCCCTTAATTAGTTAATACATACACATAGATATTTGCATTTTCCACATTTCGAAAATAACAGGTAATTAAGAAACTTAAATGTTGGAGAGTTAACCAATGAGAATTTTTTTATTATATTAAAAAAATTCAAAATTCTAGAAAATTAGAATTTGAGTTGTATTGGTCAAAATTAGTCAAACACCCCCTTCAAATATATAATAGTATAGATAACCAAAAACTCTCACTCATCTAAAATTACCAACACCCCATCAAGGAGTTTATTTGTAAGACTTACACTACCACAAAAAAGTCCTATTACAGCGCACCTATGACAGCGGTTTTGAAAACTGCTGTAATAGAGGGCACTCGGTTCGGACCTATGACCGCGGTTCGAGCCGAACCGCTGTCATAGGTGTCAAAAAAAAAAAATTTGGACTTTTGGCAGCGGTTCGGCCGAACCGCTGCCACAAAGTTCACTTTTGGCAGCGGTTCGGGCCGAACCGCTGCCACAAGTGCACTTTTGGCAGCGGTTCGGGCAAAACCGCTGCCACAAAGTTCACTTTGTGGTAGCGGTTCGGCGCGGTTCTGCCCGAACCGCTGCCAAAAGTTCAAAATTTGGGCGGGTTTATTTCAAACCGGCCCCCCCTCTCTCTCACTCTCACTCTCACTCTCTCACTCTCTCTCTCTCAACTCTCTCACCACCACCACCACCGCCTCCGCCGTCCGCCGCCCCTCTCGGTTTCTCTCTCTATTTTTAGATCTACTTCTCTCTCTCTCGGTTTCTCTCGGTATAGGACCGCCGCCGCCCATCTCTGCCAACGCCGACGCCCACCTCCGCCTCTGCCGCCGACGTCGACGCCGCCCACCTCCGCCGCCGCCGCCTTCTTCCATTTAGTTTTGGTATTTTTTTTTAGATAAATATATATACACACACACATAGAGTATATATAGATGTATGTATATGTGGGTGTATGCATATATGTGTGGGTGTATGTATATTTGTGTATGTGTGAGTGTATTTATATTTGTGTATATGTGGGTGTATGTGTATGTATATTTGTGTATGAATATTTGTGTATGTAAATATGTGGATGGGTGTATGTATATTTGTGTATATGTTCATGGGTGTATGCATATATGTGTATATGTTAATGGGTGTATTTGTGTATGTGTGGGTGTGTGTATATTTGTGTATGTATATATGTGGATGGGTGTATGTATATTTGTGTATATGTTGATGGGTGTATGTATATTTGTATATGTGTGGGTGTACGTATATTTGTGTATTTATGAAAATATTTCTCGGTTGAAATTTTGCGGTGTTGGAATGACATGAAATTCACAAGATCATAGAGAAACGGCATTCTGAACAAAACGCAAGACATTGTCTTGTGCTCTCATGATTTTAGCGATCTGAGATCGTTTAAGGCCTCAAATACGTGTTTTATTACAAAAATACGTATTTATGTAATAAAACGCGTATTTGAGGCCTTAAACGATCTCGGATCGCTAAAATCACGAGAGCGCAAGATTTGCGTTTTGTTCAGAATGCCGTTTCGCTATGACCGTGCGAATTTCGTGTCATTCCGACATGGCAACATTATAAACGATAAAATAAAATTAAAAAAAATAAATAAACCACCCTATGACAGCGGTTCAGCCGGAACCGCTGCCATAGGGTCCAATTTAATTTTTTTTTTTTTGAATAAATGACCCTATGACAGCGGTTCTGCCGAAACCGCTGCTATAGGGTCATCCTACTGCAGCGGTTTCTATAGAACCGCTGTCATAGGGTGACCTATGACAGCGGTTCCGGAACCGCTGCCATAGGGTTTTGACCTATGGTAGCGGTACCTATGGCAGCGGTTCAAAACCGCTGTAATAGGCCCAAAAAAACCGCTGCTATAGGTCATTTCTGTAGTAGTGTTACAAGGTAGCAGGGGGTAAAATTATAAAAAAATTCAAATGCACATGAGTGTAATTGTACCTTAACATGAGAGGGTTTTTATATAATGTCCAAAAAAGTGAAGGGCTATTTACTAATTAAGAGAGAGATATGTGTGTCATTTTCCCTAGCTTTTAATAATTAATCAAACTTGAAATTTTGTTTGCTTATTTAGGTGTGATCGAGGTGCGATTTTGGTTTTCTTTCATCTATTCTCAAACCGAAGTGCCAAATGTGATTTTGAAAAATAATAATTTTAAATTGCGGTTTTGAATTCCAAATTTTTTGTGTGGTTTTGCGCTATTTGGTGCAATTTTGCGGTTTTTTAATTGATATACATTATTTTAAAAAATTAGAATTGTATTTTAAAGTGTTAATAAACTAAATCAGTTCCTTTTCTCATTGAACGCTTTAATGAGAAAACTTGTAAAAACTGCAACTAAACTTGTAAAAGTTGTAAATAAACAATTTAAACAACTCTCAAACCTTAATTTTTTTTCTTCTCTTCTTTTTCGCCAATTATGGTTTGGTGAGGCGGTTACCTCTATCACCACTATTGTCAATACCATCTTCGGCATTTTGGTTGGAGCACCCTCTTTCAAATTATATATCCCAACTTCAGATCTGACGAGACATGGATGTATCTAGTGAGACAAAGGTGGATCTGACAAGATGAAGATGGACAATAAACAAGGTTTTAGATAGTATTTTATATTTGTATTTAGTTTTTATTTTCTCTCTCGAATGAGAGTTTGATTTCTCTTTCGAATGAGAATTTTTCTCTCTTAAGAGCATGGTCTTGAACACAAGAGTTTTCTTGTGTTCGTTTGGGAGTTCTTAAGATTTGCTATCTTCAAAAAACTTGATAGTTTGGTGCAGATGTTCTTACTACATCGTTTGAGTCGATGTGAATTGTATTGTTCCAAGCTTTATAAACTTTCGATTAAATGATATATAAGACCGATTTTTCTTTAAAAAAAAAATTGTAAAAGTTGTGACTTTAAATTACTAAAATATAATATCAAATTAAGCAGATAGAAATCAAAACTTGTAAAAGTTGTGACTTAAATTACTAAAATATAAATTCAAATTAAGCAGATAGAAATCAATGCAAACTTTATTTACCAGTAAAATCAACTAGTAAGAGATACAAAATCAGTTCTTTTATAGACAATTGATAGTAAATACGAGACATAGAAACTCGTTCTTATAACATTCAGACCACATGATAAATTAAGAAAAATGTTATATACCACCTATTTCTCACATCCTCTTAATTTAGAAAGTATGGATGTATTAAATTCATTAAAATCAAGTAATTTTAATGGATTAAATCATCGTCACAAAGATCATGAAGTACATATATATTCTTATAACTTATGTGCAATGTGTATGATCCAACTAGATTGGTTTTAAACATAAACTATCAAGTATTATTATGAATAGAAAATACAATAATTAAATTCTAATAATGATATATATATATATATATATATATATAGATTATACACTCTTGTGTAGGCTATGCGGTTCGATTTTTTTATAAGTAAAATTAAAATCAAACAAATATTGCGGTGCGATTTTAATTTAATTTTATAAAAATTAGACAAAATTGGTATGGTTTGATGCAATCGATTTGGACGGTTTTTAAATATTTTCCCCCTCCGAAACGATAAAAAGGGAAAATTGCATAACATACCCCCGTGAAACATGAAATCTGGACAAAACTCACTTGTGTTAAAAAAAAGCCTAATATATCCTCTGTTATCTTGTAGTTTGCACACTCTCCCTTTCCATTAATGTTGACTAACGGTGTTAGTTTTTTGTGTTGTATTACCGTTATACCCCTAATGTTAATAAATATTATTTTATTCTCATTTAGTCTAAAGCTTTTGGATCATTGTTCTTAACCGTTGGATCAAACAAATAAAGAAAATTACATAAAATTATGAAAAAAATCATCAAAACGTCACAATTAATTACAAATATTTTTGAAAAATTTGAAAAATTCTGAAAATAATTACAAAAAATTAGTTACATAATTATATTTTTCTCAAAAAAAAATTAGAAGTAATAAAAAAACATAAGATAATTTCTAGAAAATAAAAAAAAAAAAGAAAACATTTGAAAATTTTCAAAGACCCCTGTGAAATAATAACAATTCCAGAAAATCAATTAACCATTTCAAAAAATCAAAAATTCTAGAAAATAAAAAAATCGAAAAAAGATTCTGAAATTTTTGAAAAATCATATACAACTTTCGTGGTGTGATGGTGGCCGATTGCGGTGGTGGGTGATTGGTTGGGTCGTGGGTTATCGGTGTTCATGCAGGACAAATTCTCACTCCAACACCAATAATTTCACATTTCATTTCGATTGAGATTTGTGGTCTGCCGCCATCGGATCTGAAGTGTTGCTGGATCTGAGAGCGTCACGAGATGGCGCTTTCGGGAATGCGAGGGTTATCGGTGACATTCAGAATTGCCAGAAAAAAGAGCTAGGGTTTCGATGGGTTTTGATGGAGCATGGGTGGAGATGAGTTTCGATGGACTGAGTGTACGATGATGGTGGTGGAAGTTTTTTGGTGCTATAGTGTGGTGGCAGGAGAGGGGAGATGGCTGGGTGTTTATGGAGAAGATGAAGAAACAAAGGTGGGGAAAAGAAAAAAGTAAAATAGGAAAAGGAAAATAGATAACAAAAAAAAAGAGTATTTTAGTCAATTTTCATTCATTTTAATCTGTAAAAAACCTTAAAATACATCTCATTTCGTGAGTAAATGCTCTTCAGTTAGTTTTTACTGAATAGGGGTTTTTGTGCAAGGTTTTCGATAATAAAAAGATATATTAGGTTATTTTTTTAACAGTGAATGTCGCGCAGATTTTAAAATTTCACCAGGCTATTTTATGCAATCATCCCGGATAAAAATCACAAAAGAGACGTACAAATCATTGCTTCATACTTTTGATATTTCCCAAAAAAGCAAATTAAAATTTACACGCACTTTCTCGCTCACTCTCTCGAGTTCGGTAAACTCTTTTCCCTTTTTCCGTGTATATATATATTTTATTTGTGTGTGTAGGTTTGCGGTTTCTTTTACTTTACTTTATCCAGAGAACCCTAAATTTGGATTCGTATTCTTCTCTTCAACTCGCAGATACAGGCGAATCGTTATCTCACCGGACGCCATGGCCAAGAGCTCCTTCAAGTTGGAACACCCCCTCGGTATTATCCATACTCCCGATCGTTGGTTAACCTAATTCTATTTTTCGTATGAATTTTGTTTTTGACCGATCGGCTTTGTTTTGTTGATTTGTAATTATGTTAAATCTTGACCTTACTGATATCAGATTCGTGTTCCTTTCGCTTGATCGGATCGTTGACTTGTTCTTTCTTTGTGATTACTTTGATTATCGTGATAATTGATAATTGCGATTTGGTGTATAATATTTTGATTGCGTGCCAAATTTATGAGGATTGGCTAACTCTGAATTTTAATTTACTGTGATGGAAAGGAATTGAAGTATTGCCTATGGGAATTATAATTTTTTTTCCTTAGGTTTAAGTTATATTATATAATTGGATGTTTTTCTGTTATTACGAGTGCATGATTAAGTTCTTTATTGCAAGATTATGGTGTAAATTAGGTTGAAAACCATATGTGGTTGTAATTTTCCACGATGACTTTTGTTCGTCGTTACAAATTCCAGCTCTTTACAAGTGTGAAGTTGTGTTTCATATTCAGTGTTCATTTTTTTAGTGTTGATTGCATTTGCACCTTGTACATTCTGTAATAATTTGATTATTTGGTACAATAAAAGATGTTTTGATTACTTTTGATGGGGCAAAACTAGAATATATTATCTCAGTACTTGGAGTTTTGAGCACTTGAAATTGTTGTAGTCTTTCATCTTTAAAGCAGCAGAGACAATTTGTGAAGGTTGTATTTTGTTGTACTCTGTTTACATGTTATTTAGATATCTACCAAAATGTTGTTCTCCATTTTTTTATGCTTTTGGGGTTTGATCATACAATTTAAGTTTACTATTTTAACATGTTGCAGAGAGGCGACAGGCTGAAGCTGCTCGTATCAGGGAGAAGTACCCTGACAGAATTCCGGTATTAAATAAGTCAAATTTTATTTTATAGTGCTTATTCTTTTTCGATGCTTGATCCCTTACATCAATTGGCTGCGATATCCATTTCTTCTGGGATGTAGGTTATCGTGGAGAAGGCTGAAAGAAGTGATATACCTGACATTGACAAGAAAAAGTCAGTTACTTAAATCATTTTTCAATACTTGGCCCTTATAGCGTCTAGTTGGAGTTACATGTATTCTTATGTTTTAGCAGTTTCAGTAGATGTTTTATATTTCAATACTTGGCCCTTAAGTCATGCAAAACATTGATTGAAATATAAAAGAGAGCCAAACTAATAAACCTGTTGACATTTATTAGTTTGCAGTTTCAGCAGATTGGAATATATGTCAACTTTTATTTCTAAGATTTTGGAACTTTCAGTTTCTTAAAACTAAAGACAATGCTAGCGACTGAGATAGTTGCGCAGACATTTATATAGCTATTTGTTTGTTTCGTTTCGTTCCGTTCACGTTCACTTCTGTTTATTTTAGTTTGGGTGGGTGGAGGAAGGGAAATCAATATTTTACTGGTTCAAAATGCCGAGAATTTGAAGTCTTATAATGAATGTTTGATACCAAAAATGCAGATATCTGGTTCCTGCTGATCTTACTGTTGGGCAATTTGTGTATGTTGTCCGCAAAAGAATTAAGCTCAGTGCTGAGAAAGCCATATTTATCTTTGTCAAAAACATCCTTCCTCCCACTGGTAAGGACAATCACTATGTATAAGTGTATCTTTGATAAATCTTACTTTCTGTGCACAGTGTTTGTGTAATCTTTTCTGAAATATGTCTATGTTCTGTGTTTCTGCAGCTGCAATGATGTCTTCTGTTTATGAGGAAAATAAAGATGAGGATGGCTTCCTATACATGACTTACAGTGGCGAGAATACATTCGGATCATTCTGAAATGGAAGTATTGCTGAGCTATATGTATATAGTCCAAGAAAGTCTTGTAAATATTCTTTAATTATCTATCTGATACTATCATTCTCAAACGATTGCCTGTTGGCTTTGAACAAGTTGATTCTATGGTGACTTATAATATATGTTTCTACTGTTTACATTGGTTTAGTTTTGTCAAGAATAATAGAATATAGTTTACCTTGCTTGTTCTAGAAACCTCTTGTGCCTATAACTGAAGTATTTGCACTGGTGGGTAGTGCATATAATCTGGATCAGAACTATGTTATACAACATCATTGAAATACAATGATACATGTCTAAAGACAAGAATATAGTCTTTTCCAGGAAATGTATTGTGTATAGATAATAGTAACTTTTGCCCATCTTCTGTAATCTCGGGGTCCAAGTTAAGGTTAATGTTTACGAATCTGTGTCTAAATTTGTATGGCTGATGGAGAAACTGGTGAGGACTGAGGAACCATGATTGGTTTTATTTATCGTAAGCTATTTGTTCAAGTGAATGATTGTGACTACTTGGAATTTAAGTCCAAGAGCTATCTTTTCACGTAGTGATGTTTGTTGTTTTTGCGATTCTGAATTTCAGTATAATTTTACTATAATTTGGTAGGAAATTAGAGCCTGGGCCTCCTCGTTATGGAAAACTCCAGCTGGAAGATTTGATCTTTACCACCAAAAACAGGAGAGTTTGATTTGTACATGTTGCATTTCTAAACTACTAAATTAAATGCAAATTGGAATTTCCAAGGCAGAGAACTTCAATGCGGTCCGAATTTACCGTGCAATGGTTATTGGTATTCTTCCTGAAATTGGAAAATTCATGCTTACCAATGATCCTGATGCAGAACAGTTATAGTAAAAAGCTCAATAATCACCCCATCCAACAGTGTATTGTAGACTGAGACCACTCAGTCCAAGATAGAATTACCCCTGAAATTCAACTTCATAAAGCTAATTAATTACTAAAGCCATGAACACCTTTTTCAAATAAGATTATAACTTAGTTGGCATACCTCATCACTAGATTTTAATTAAATGGTTGCGGTATAGAAAATATAAATAGTAGAATAAATATTGTATTACTGGTCCAAGACCGACAGGCAAAGTCTCGAAGAGACCAAAAAAAAAAATATCACTCAAGAATGACAAAGAACTTTTATTAGAATGGAGAGAAATAACACTTGAGGACTTGAAACACAACTTGAAATGTCTCGACTTAACTTGACATGGCTTTTTTTTTTTTTTCTTTTTGATAATTGACATGGCTTGGGTAGAAATGCTTGGGGTCACCCCTATTTATACTACTCAAGAGAAGTATTTGGTGTGGAGTATCTAGACACTAATATTTTTTTATTTCTCGATCTAGAAATATCTTGCTAACTACTAGATACTTTAATATTTAATTCACACTCTAAAAATATCATTCAAAATATATATTTTTAGAATTATCTCCAAATTTAAAAATATCACTCAAAATATCTTTCTCTAAATATTTTCTCTACCACTACAAATATCTTTTAAAAAATTACTTTACGTGTTCTACATGCAGTACTTTGGTCGTAAATTGGATTAAATGCTTCCACATGAGGCACATCCACCCAGGAATTTTTGAACCGTAGATGAGAATATAATATGGTCAAAAAGTAAAATAATGATCAACAAGAACAAAATGGATCGAATGTCACGAGTGAACCTTCTGTTGTTGAACTTAAACCTAACAAAACACCCATCAAGCAATTATTTCACAGAAAACAAGCGTTTACCTGCAGGAACTTGATCATAACATAGAAAAGACGAAGATAAGAGAATTTATTTATCATTCTATTTGATGAGTCGTTATATTTTAATTGGCGGCACCTCCAAAGTGTTAGATAATATAATATCTTTTTGTATCTTTCTAGTATTTATGTTAGTTTAGATTCTTTATGTTTTCTTGTATTTATCTTTCCTTGATTATAGTTTAGTGTTTACGCAAGTTCTCTACGAGGTTTTCTCTAATCTAACACAAAGGTGATCTGAAACTGATAATAAATTTTCTTTTATTCCCAAAATTACGGTCCATGTCCAAATTTGCACGGGCTTTCATTGTCATTGACGACTCATTTGTACTCACACTGAACACCATACATTTGGTGTTACAACTAAAAGTCGACACCCAAAAAATTGTCAAAAGTTTGACCCAAATCTAATGCATCCGGATATGAATTGGGTTGTTGATTCTTATTTTACTTTTGTTCTATGAGTGGAACAAATTCTTTCTTGGGATAGTTCAGACTTCAGGCTCATAAGACAAAAATGCTACAACGGTTTTTATTGACCCTCTTAGACTTAGAAAATATTATATATTTTTCAATTTACAGGATTAATAGAGAAAATAAACACTAGACATATCACTTGTTGGTAAGAGATCAATATTGTTCTATTGAATAATTGTTGGCGATTTAAAAAATTACTATATGATAGATTTGACAAAAAAGTGAAAGCTTTTATGTGACGTATAGCACTGCTCTGAGACAACATGTGATATGACGAAAAATTAATCATAAATTCGACTACTGGCTTGGTGAATTATGGAATTGAGTCCTAGACGCTACGTTGATTTTATGTGAAAAGATCCACTAAAATGGATTACTCAACGCATCTGCAATTTAGCCGCAATAACACGTTATGCATAACATTAATTAAGGACCAAAAGAAAAGATAAAGTATGCTGATTTAGAGGACAATGGAAAGAACTTCTTAACATAGGCTCTTGGTCAAAAAACTATATTTTAAAAATCCTCTCGGGATCTTTTATTTTAAATCTACGTTTTACCTTCTATTTCATTTAATTATATGAATGACATATATAAAATTCACTTTTTCATTTATTTCTTTCTTGTTTGTAAAATGGGCGGGCAATTGTGTGGCCTATTTGTTGGCTCGTGAAGCTAGGAAAAATCGAGCGAATCTCTAGATTTCGTAATATATTTATATCATTTGTGTCAAAAAAAAAATATAAAATTCACATTTCACTTGAATATATTTAAGGAAATGATTTATACAAGTGACATGCATACAAAAGTAACTGGAATAAGAGATGAAACAACATTCAGAATAGATGATTCAAATTGACACGTGTCAGTGCAACTATTGGTTTTCCACCCAAAGACGTGTGATTATCTACCACATACAATACCAAAATCCTTGACCAAATTAGATTCCTAATAAAAAATATCAAAAAATAAAAAATGATTTCCATGCACGCAGTCATGGCCTCCTTATATTGACCTTAATTACATTGGAAATTTTTCACGTGGAATTGTTGGAATAATTCAATGCTATAGCAACAAGTAGTTAGCATACATAAATCGTTCCTACCCAACACAACCAAAAAGCTTAAATTCTATAACTACTTTAGGAGAGAAATTAATCCAAAGTTGAAGAGATCAAGCAAATATGGCTATGCCTTCGTTCAACATCTTGAAGTGCTTTTCTGAGCAATCAGAGAGGAGAAAATACGTATGCGAAGGCGATGTTTGTCGTTTACGCGATCCGAAAAAGTCCCGGGACTCCGATTCGAAGAAGAGTGAGAAAAAAGAAAGCATTCGGATCCCGTTTTCACGAGGTTCGACTGGAAAGCGTTGAGATGTGAAGAAGGTGAATCCTTTGATGTTATTATTAATGGGTTTGGAGTAAGCCCTTTGTTGCTTTGAATTTAGTGTATATATATTGCTCGTTTAAAGTATTTATTTATTTTTCTTTCCCAACAATTTGATTAACCCTTTCTGCATATATATATATATATATATACCTAATTGAGGGGGTAAAAATCTTTGATGTGTATGATTTGCTATGTTGTCACATGAACTAGTTAGGGGCGCCGTGAAGCTTTTTTATTTTTCTTATTCTTTGGAAATTATGATCATAAAATGAAGAAATTAGAATCCTTATTACAGCATTTCACGTAGAAGTGCAATTAAGTTGATCAAGGATGCTGAAATCAATGTTATGAAAACCGGGCCAGTCTGATCGGTTAAAACCGGAACCGGCCAATTGGTCCGATTATGCGAAAAAACCGTTTAACCGGACGGTTCTGAAAATAAATGAAATTCAGCCTTTTAAAATCTGAAATTAACCTCTTTAAAATCTAAAAATCTGAAATTGGCCTCCCAATATAGAAAATACATATTTTTTTTATATTTTCATATATATATATAGAAAATACATATTTTTTTTATTCATATTTTCATATTTTATATATTTAATAGTATATTAATTATTATTTATTGCATAATTATGACGTCACCAATTTGACCCCGGTCGACCCGATAGTTGAACCGGTGACCCGTGACCCGGTCACTTTTCCGATTCATTGTGTGGGCCGATTTTCAGTACTCTGGCTGAAATATGTACAGTAGAAATCAAACAGTTTGTGCTGTTTCAATCGCTCCCACAAAACTTGGTTAAACGGAAAGTGCAGTTGACCAGAATTAACAAACCAAGTTAAACACGTTTTAATTATACCAGAAATTAACCTTTCTTCTGTTGTCGGCCACGCGTTAAAATTAAAGTATATATACTCGAATGAAAAGAAGCCAAGTAGGAATGGAGAACCGACAATTTAGACAAACTTTTTTAATATGAGGTCAACTTCAATGTATTGCACCAAAACCGTATAATTTTTGTACAAATTTGATGAAGTTGCGCTAAATTCTCTCCAGTATTGCACCATTTTTAACATCAAAATAAATGTTCACCATATATTTCTTTTTATATATTATTTATTTTATTTTTCATTTTTAACAAATAACACTCAACTTTAAGTTTCTTTTATTATATATTCATCCAAGAATTTTTTTTTATATTTTATAATATTACACGAAATATTTTGTTATTTAATAATAATAATAAATAACTAAAAATTTAATTTAAATCTATTTTGGTATTTTGTAAATTAAATTTAAAAATTAATTATTATTTTTATTTAGTTATAGTTTAAATGATAAAAAAATAATTAAATATGTTATGTTATTTAATAATATTAAATGATAGATATGTAATGAAAACATTACACAATATATAAAAAACGAGTTTACTATACATAAATATATATATATATATATATATATATATATATATATATTACATAATTCAAAAACTTGATATCAAAAAAACACGCATGGAGGAATCAAATCATAAAAAACACGCATGGAGGAATCAAATCTACTTCATGCATGGTCCAGAACTGCACGCCTGAAAATGAAGTAAAATTGGCGTATAATATTTTTTTTTTTTGGTACGTATTGGAGTATAGTTGCATAACAGCATAAGGCGGAAGTCACTTCCCTCAAACCCTATGGAAAAAGGTTATAGTTTGGTCTGTCTTACAATAACTTAACCCATTAAAAATAAAAATTAACCCACGTAATTGAATTCTAATCTGATCTTAAGCTTATATATATATTTTTACTCGGCTCCTCTCAAGAATGCAATCCGGAATATTTAATTATATAAATTACCGAACCAAGTGTTTCAAGTCAGAATGTTAAATGATTATGATTATATAACGACTCTAAATCTAAATTCATAATAATTACTCCTTATAAACGGCCAACTAATATCTACTACCATAAAACACTTCGAAAGCTCGTGATTTTCTTACGAGAAGAAATGAACAATTCTAAGTGGATTTATTCTTCTATGATTTGGGCCACAATTTCGGATCGAGTTTGAGTCGAGCCTCTTTTGATTTAACTTGACGATTACGTTAATTTGGATGTGGTTCTTTAGGAGTTATCCACAAAAAAACTGTCTACTTAACTGGGCCTAATGCGGCCTGAAACTACTGGGTTGGGTAAGATCCAACAAGCCCATTTGTTCGCATTCGAAGTGCCAAAGTTCACAGTCACATTTAGTTTTAGAAACACGATTGAGGCTTTCTTTAATAGTTGATCCATTGATTTTTCAATTGGATGAATTACTGAAGAAGGACTCCACTTAACAATATTCATACGTTCAGGTTGCTCCGTCTATGATCAGGAAATTACCAAAAGTGAAAAATGTTCCCAACTACAAGTCATGATTCGGCTCCAAAATTTTAGGGTCGTGAATTTTTGTTAGTAATAACTAGGATCGGTCTTGATTCAAATTCTGAATTGGGATTACCTTGTTAATTAAGATCCAATTGAAGATTGTTTTAGCGTGAACTTCCGACAATCAAGATAGCAAAGAAATCTGGCTCTTTTAAGTGCTAACAAGAGCAAAACAATAAATAACATACTTCATATGTTGTGTGTTCGATTCCCCTCAAAAGGTTGTGTGTTCACTTCCCTCTGCCGACTTGAGGGCTGTGTTGGTGGGCAATCTGTAAGTACCTCTGTAAGTGACCTATGGTCTCGAAGGCATGCCTTGGCCTTGGTAGGTGACCAGAGCCGATCTTACCTAAATTTTTATTAACCAAAAAAAAAAAAAAATAGGTTGAGATATTTTTAGAGTTTTCATGGTATTAAGACATTTTCTACACGTGTGGCTTAATCCTGGGTAGCCATGTGAACAAGATCTATGGTTAAATTAGGGTTTTCTATTTTTTCTTGTGGTTTCTAGTAAGTTTTGAGGGCATTTTAGTCATTTAATAATTGTCCAATCGTTTCATGTCTCAATTAGGAAATCAAAACAAAAACGTGTTTGGCATGAATTTAGTACATGACAAATGGATTAATCATTGCATGCCCAAAGAAGTGATCAACATTATGCAGTCTTAAAAGAAATTTTGAAATAAAGAGCAAAATATGAGTTGATAAAGCTGACATATATATAGGGTATGGATCAAATACATCCCTCTACTTCAAATAAGATCTAAGACCCAATATACACCATTGATACCATTTGATTCCAAGGTCCAGATTTAACTACCTTTTTCAATTTGTATAATTATTTTTAATGATGCAAGGGCATTTAGTCAATGAAATCTAACCAACTCGTGCAGGATCAAAATCAAATCCCACTCATTAAGTTATAACATATTTCTTTATCCCCAATTAATTTTTTCTTTCCGATTATAATTATGGGCTCACACGGAAAGATGACATGGCATGAAATAAATGGAAGTGGATTGAGTATGGGACGGTGCTATTTGTGAAGCTGGAAATATGTTGTTGGTAGACTAGGATCTTTCATAGTGGACTTTTCACTCATCCCTTAAAAAATACATAAAGAAAAATAGTTGTGAAGTGCGATCTGAACTCCACCCTTTGCCGTGAATTATAAATCACTTTTTAAATGCGCAAAAGTCTCCGGTAGATTCGGGTGAAGTTGTGCTTGATGCAACGTTTTGCACTTTTGCTACATGTTTGTTGTTAATTATACGCAATAATCCTACAATTAATTGAGTGGGATTATTAATTGGTATATGTTAATTATACACAATGAACTACGCACGTACAGTATGAGTTATTCAGTGGGATAAATGTATTTCACGTTTCTTGCTTATACTCATGTCCTAGCCAAGAATGTACCGATCAAGTTTAAAATTATATCCGAATTTGATTTGATTTTTGTTAAAAAATAAAAAAACTAATTTAGTTTCGGACTAATTATTGAATTGAGTTTCTGCCCAATATTTAAAACTCATGAAAAGATAAATTATAAAAGTGCCCATATATCTGCAATAAATGAGAATAAAGGAATTAGTGTGAGGAGTATATATGATGAGAGTAGGTCGATCCACAAGATGTGAAAATATTGTCACTAATTCAAAATTTCAGAGTTACCAAATATTGATGCTTATTTGGTCCTATTAAATCCAGAATTAATGTAGGTGAAGCTGAAAATGATAGTTAGGATTGGAACAGCTTACATGTTAATATGTTTTAGAACAAAATATTTGATACAAGTTATAAATTTTCTAGATATGCCAATTTAAGGAACATGAAAGTTTATGACGAATAATCATATTAAGTTCATCAATTTGCATGTTAATAACAAAAATAGTATAAAGCAAATAATGTAGAAATAGTTGTAACCAAATCAATATATATGTATAGTTTGATCAAAAAAACATAAATATATATGTATATAATTGTACTATATATGAATATATTTCTGAAAATGGGAACGCAGAAAATTTAATAGAGTCAATATTTTGATGTACTGACAAAATGATAATAGGGCCACATTAGTTCCATCACTTCACTAGACAGCTGCACCTCCTCGAGATGGATGAGTTCCCATTTCCACTTCCTAATTCAGATTGAAATGATATACTAATGAAATTATCCGAGCAACAACTTTTCAATTAATAGCATTTGTAATACAATCCTTTAATATATCTTATTACATTTATGGACGTGTGATTTGGTATATTACATTTATGGACGCGTGATTTGGGATTGGCGGAGGTCGGGCACTGTAAATTCAAAAGTCCTTTTGCTAAGGACCAAAAAACAACAAAGAACTTTCAACTTGTTGAAGTGACCCGAATCTATAGAGGTCATGAGGAGTGTATTTAACGCATGCCTCCTTGTGAAGCACAAACACGAAGCATAAAACCATAAAAAGATACGACGGTTTATATGGTTTAGCAATTGCGTACATTTAAGGGAATGAGAAGAAAATATTACTATTAATAAAAGAGGTACACCGTAAAAAGTATGTCAAAAGTTCGAGCAAACGTCCTCTTTAGAACATGCATTTTGTTCTTCAGTGATCTATTTAATTTGGATTTAGGACTTTAAAACATATCATAACATTCTTAAATTCATAATACGGGGTATTTCATTGGCATCTGCTTACGTTTGGATTCATGCAGTGTTGAAATTTTTTTAAATGTTATCTGTGTTATAAAAAAGAGAATTTTCACTGTCATAAAAACCTACCAACACGTGTCACATCTTTGACTTGTAATATAAAATACAGCACTGATGATTTGAAGGGAAAAATTCTTATATAACCCAAATTTTAGTCATAAACGAGTTTCATCTGATATAAATTAATTCATTTATCATATGATTGATTTACATTTCAAATAAAGTGATTATATAACCTCACAAAAGTGTTTGTTACAATTATCATGTGGTTATGCGTATGACTTAGACCCGCTTTATCTTTTCTATATATATATATATATATATATATATATATATATAGCTCTACTATTTCAGTTATAATTTTAGACTTTTTCTCATATGGATCACTCATTTATTCTTGGAAAATAGCAACTAAGTAAGAATCCAAGAGGTCCAGCTAAGCTTTCAAAGTCAGTCGACCAGTACAGTAGTAACCAAATACAAGAAGAATCAAATAAAACCGAGTGGGAGCAAAATAGAATAAATTTTCATAACGCAAAATAAACTTAGGTATTTATGATATTTTTCCATCAAACAAATTATAATAAAGGCCACATCAAATAAATATCTACTAAAAATTTTCCATCACACATATATGTATAAAATGTGAAAATGACTTGGAAAAAATTTCTCCATCAAAGCACACAAACTAAGTCCTCAACTACTGCTTGTTCACATTTCATACACTCACAGCTTTAGCTTCTCTCCATCTCTATAAAACCCAAACTTGTTTTATTTCATAATTGCATCAACTCATCAAAATAATATATTAACAAGAAAAGGGCCTTTTTTGCCTGTCAAATTTCAATTATGGCTTCTTTTGGTGCCGAAAGATCAATGGAATTTTCTTGTATCTTTCTCTCTTTGTTTGTGCTGTTTTCTTTCGATCAAACGAGAGCTCAAAGTGTACCGGCTATGTACGTGTTTGGCGATTCGATAGTAGATGTTGGCAACAATAATCACTTACCACTTTCTATTATTAGAGCTGATTTTCCAAACAACGGAATAGATTACCCTGGTAAAAAGGCAACCGGGAGATTTTCCAATGGTAAAAATGCTGCAGATTTCCTAGGTAACTAACTTTGTTTTATCCCTATGTTCGAGTTACTTGTCATTTCTTTTACTTCTAAAGTTCTAATAGACAAAAATTCATGTTTTATTCAACGATATATTTTGCATGTTCAATGTTATAGAACATATATATATGTCTTCTTCTCTTTGTAATCGTAAGATATTGTATCCTAACTATTGGGACAGGGACAATCATAATAGTTATATAGTTATTATCTGGTATTCATTGTATTGGATAAATTGAAGATATCTTATATATAGACTACACAAGGATTAAATAGTATTAAATTTTCCCATTTTTGGTGTACATTTTAATTTAAATATGGTTCCATGGATTGACAACAGCTGAGAAACTGGGGTTATCAACAGCGCCGCCGTATCTTTCCCAGCCTAACAGTGTCTTCGTCAAAGGAGTAAGCTTTGCCTCCGGAGGAGCCGGAATCTTTAACGTCACAAATGAAAACCTCATTGTAAGTTATTCAGATAACTCAGATATGATATTTTATTTTGTAATATAAGTAAAATATATATTTTGTTTGGTTACATAAGTAAAATATATGATATGGAGTTATATGGACCACTTATATAATTAATATTTCTCCCCCGGGACGCCAATCTGGCCAACTATCATCAATGTTATTTCCCCAAAGTAGCAAAAATACATCTGGTGGCAATTACATCTAGAAAAATCAAGACAAAAATGGAAATTAGATTTTTATTAGAGCAGAATCTCTTTTTGATAATTTCTCTTCCAATTAATGGTGATTTTTTTTTTTTTCCCACGGGGTGTCCGGACCAACTTTCGCGCACCTCGACTAATCTCCGCTCGAGATACATGACTGCCGCTGGCTAAGTATTATTTTGACAACGTAGGGAATCGATCCTGAGAGCACACCAGGTCGACTCCAAGTTGTCTCAGTGGTAGCCTTATACCACTGGGCCAAGAGCCTTGGTTCAATTAATGGTCATTGGTGAGTGCTCTACGCGGGAATATAGTGGACTTTTTATATTCAATATTCCATGGTCCACGGCCCAGACTTAAAACCCAAATACCAAATAATTGTGTAGGCCCATAAATAAAATTTAGATAAAAATAGAGCAGAAAATGAGTATGCGGTGAACGTGGATCGAACACGTGACCTTCAGATCTTCAGTCTGACGCTCTCCCAACTGAGCTATCCCCGCGTGTTGAATTCCAATCTTATTCTGATTTATTTCTACGCAGAAACATACGATTCCATTGCCACATCAGGTGGGATATTTCTCAACTGTGCGACAAGGACTAGAAAAGGAATTGGGCTCCACGGCGGTGCAAGGCCACCTAGCCAAATCACTATTCCCCATTGTAATTGGGAGCAATGATATTATCAACTATTTCAACTCCGACTCTGACGCTTCTAAGAAAAGCTCTCCTCAACAATACGTTGCTCTAATGGTTTCCACCCTCAAAGAATTACTTAAAGTAAGCATATAAATGAGATCCAATATATATATATATATATTTCTTTTGAAAACTCAAAGTGCATATGATTGTCAGGATGCCTTAAGTGACTCTCGTATATATTTATCACTAACTGTCAAATTCAGGGATTGTACGGTCTAGGAGGACGTAAATTTTTGGCTATCGGGTTAGCACCAATTGGATGTGCACCTAAACAAAGATTTCGTAACATAACTGGTGAATGCAACAAAGAAGTAAATTATTGGTCAAACAAGTACAACGAGGGACTCAAACAGATGTTAAACGAAGTCAAGGCAGAGCTCAAGGAATTCCACTACTCTTATTTAGACACATATAGTGTCTTCGTTGACTTCATCGAGAGTCCATCAACTTACGGTACAAAATCAAACTTAAAATTTTATTCCCTTCTTTGTATAATCAATCGTATGATGTGTATATAAATTTCAAATTCCATTTTAGGTTTCAATGAGACAAAGGCTGCTTGCTGCGGACTAGGAAGATTGAGAGCCAAGCTTCCCTGCACACCTGTTTCTCAATTTTGTTCAAAAAGAAGTGACCACCTTTTTTGGGACATATACCATCCTACAGAGGCAGCTGCTCGTATTTTCATCGATATTTTCGTTAACGGTTCAGGAAATTATGTATCTCCCATGACCCTCCAGCAGCTAATAGCTATATAAAAGATATAGAAATATCTGTAAACTAGTGAGAATATGTATTCAACCAATTCAACACTAATTGAAGTGATCATAGTGAGTTTCCTACATCTGCATCATTTATGTATATCCAACGGATGCAATTAAACCCTGTGTTCGTCTATCTCCAACAAACATGAAAATGCCACAAAATTACATCCAAAGTTGTATTTACACTAACAACCATTATGCAAACCTGTTGAATGTGACACGTTGAGATAATCGAGATTTTTAAATGCTTTAATGGTGAGGAGGAAAGATATTTTCAAAGAAAAGACGCAGATCACCATTTGAAGCATCAAAAGCTAACATCTTCTCCACGGCGCCCTGCATTTAGTTTGCATAAGTTGATATGGGTTGAAAGAAAAAGAGAAACTGACTAAATTCAAATGCGCACCTTATATTGCTGCTCCTGTGCAGATATACTCTCATGGCAAAGTCGTTCAATATTCTTGCTGTTTCCAATAGCAAGCAGCACCGATGCTGCTCTCTTTATGACTTCCTCAGAAACTCCTAAACAAATTGAAGTACATCAGAAAACTGAAAGGTGAAGGAAAATATTTCCACTGAGCTAACCCTCTGCTAAGATTCAGAAATCCAAGCCTTTATGTGTCATATACAGGACTCTTCAACTCCAAGCCAATCCCAAAAGCTAACACAATGTTGCAGCTAGTTCTAAATTATAGTGAAGTTTTTCTGCTTAGTGTTGCATATATAAAGATGAAATCTGATTTCTGTGATGCAAAAGTCGCATGTGAAAAGAACTACCATACTTGATGCAGAACTTTTTTCTGGTTTCATAAGCTTATAAAAGCTTGTGCTCCACCAGAAACTCAATAGTAGATATCATACTTTTGTTTTAAGCCTATAACCTTGGAACTTCTCAGAATGCATATCCAGCTGAAAGTTCTGGGAGTTTGCTGACTTAAAAATAAGAAAAAGAAGACAAAACTACACCCACAAGTTTAGTCTAACCATCTTCAATACCAGAACAAGTATCTTACCGGTTTCTCACTATCTGCGGACTCTAAGAGCCAACTGTCTAAAAACAAATAGCAGACTGATGTTTTATGACTAAACACATCAGCTTATTGTTGCAATTATCTATTTTGCACTCTCTTTTGCTTTCTACATGGAGCAAGTATCATGTAAGGTTCACCCATTTCCATCCACCTATATGGACAGTTTCAGCTTGTAAGATTCCCGTCATCAACAAAGTGGGTCAACTTTAAAAAAGAATTGATGGTCTCCAATTTTAGGTGAATGGTAAGTATTTATCTTCTTCTGAGCATATTAACACAAGCAAGAAACAAATGAGAAAAAAACTTCAGGTACAGAAGCGTCACTATTGTGAAAAAAAAACTTGTTGAATTGGCATATCCTATGAAAACGTGGATACTTGATTGTACAACTTCTCACCATGAGTCTGCATAGATTAGACATTCATGAAAAGATTAAATCAAAGCTTCCCAAGACTATATTAGAAACGTACCTGCTAGTAGTGCACAGTGTAATCCTGCAAGACAGAATATAGCAAGTTACTTGTGGAAAATAAAAAATGAAAAAAGTTGAACATTTCTTGACCGCAAGGAGTGGTTCTATCACTCACCATAGCTAAGAAGTGCCCGTCCAGGAACCAACCTGCCAGAAACAAGATGAGTCAGACAAGAAACATAATCTCCACAGCCAAAAAAGATAAAGACAATGAACTAAAAAAGACTGGAGAAGTATGTACACGCTAAAAGTTCTGTTGCATAATTGAACACAACAAAATTGAAAGGAACAATAGCTATACATAACTCATCTTTCCTAGCACAACCTTTCCGTTGTAGGCATGGAACCATGTTTTGTATATCATAAGTCCAGATTATTATGATTGCAAGAAGACATATTTCATAAAGTAGTAACTTTTTTGTTGCTTATACAGACCATGGTAATAATAAAGAAGCAGAAATACCTATACAAAAATACAATGTCTTCGACGTCTGTACATTTGTCATCTGGGCTTAGCACACTCATGGTATAATACTTGATCTTGCTTGACTGCAAAGATCAAATGATGATATTAAGCATAGCAGATCTTAACAGTTGTAGGAGCTCAAATTCTATGTGAAATGTGAAGCATGGACACAATATATGCTACCTCCAGTAAATAACCATTTTCAAATATCTCACTCAAGTGAGTAGACAGCAGAACCTGCAGAAAAGTGTAGAACCCTGATACGTCAAACAAGTAGTCACTTGCATATATTGAGGAGTCTCCAAGAAAAGAAAAATAGTAAAACGGCATCCATCATGATTCTGCGCAGAAATGTGAGTATGATAACTGAAAAAATTAGAACTTACCAATCTTGTGGCAATAGTTAATCAATAAATGAACTAACTCCTACAAATTACATCTACAAAAACCAAGTTCTATAAACGACTATGCCAATACCTCCACATTAGTGAGAATAACCCATTTGCCAATTTAAAGCAGTCTTGCTAATTCTAACAAAGATAATGTGGGAAAGGATTATACACGACGCTAAGGAAAAAATTCTTTCATGATTTGGCCATTTTAAATTCTCCAATGTCGTAACAGATAAGGAAGCTATCCATTCCCCACACATGGTGTGCCATTCATAAAAGAATCTCTCGTTAAATGCATACAATGTTGATAATGATAGTAGCACTAATAGTGCCTGTTATTACTTCCCTCTTTAGCAGGTACTCCCTTGGGTCCCTTTTGACTCCCTGTGAGTTCTATAATTAAAAAGAATGAATGTTTTGTATATCTTTATGCTATTGCCTCAGTTAGCTGTTGACAATTAGTGGTGTAACACGATAATTACTTTAAGTGACGGTAGATTTTGTCCATTTTATGAATGGAGCCTAAAAAGAAAATAAGAGCAATAAACTTGGAGAAAGAAAGGAAAGTAAATTATTTTGCTTGGAGCTTGGACGTAAGGAAGGATGTTGATATCAAACCTTTGGAGGATTACCACATGCGGCGAAATAATTTATGGTTCCACCAAGAAGACCAATGCCATCTGGGATTGATATATAGGAAATGTTGGACAGTAATAGCAGCAAAATTGAAGTACTAAAGAGTCATGCATTATCACAGTCGCTAACCTTCAGAAAGAGTTCCTTTTCCAAATTCATCCACCAGACATAAAGATCGAGAACTTGCATGCCTGAAGTATAGAAAGTAAATTAACTGAGAATAGAAAGTACAGACAAATAAAGAATGTTCAAATCAATAATACAAAAAGAAGTTTCGGGAAAGTGAAAAGTGATCTAAGAGATTTCAATGCAGATATCTCAGATCTGTGATTTTCTAGCATACCTCAACATCATGCCAACTTGTTGGAGGTCAATCATAAATGTAGATTGTTCAGCAGTCATAAACTTGCTTCCCATTGCACAGAAAATCCTATTTTAATGGAGGGCAATATTACTGCTGATTACAATATAAATAGAGAGCTATCTCATGAAATGGATGATAAAATGAGAAGATTGGCATGAAACCTATCAGTCAAACCCACAGTGGCCGCATCAGCAGGTACAAAACTTCCAACATGAGAGAGGAACACAATCAAAGCAACCTGAAACACAGACGTATAAATGAGAAACGGATAAGGTACGGAATAACGAATACCATGCAATTTAGCCATCTGTCATTTCATATTTTGCAAGACAGTGACTGATAAACAAGTTGCTACAAATAAGCGGATAGTAATGTCGATGATCTCTTTGTACAATCTAGACATACTCTGATACAACAAACATTAAAATGTCAAAAACTAAATTTCTGTACAGTTAGGAAACATCACTATGCTTACAATTCATGTCTTCCAATACCCTTTTTTTGTTGTACATGCTCACTTAATTGAATAAATCAGCGAATGTTATCTTAAATACAGAACATATTCATCTTTTATGATGAATCCATGGCCTTTGGCCCCCGAAATAAAAGACAAACACTCAAGAAAACAAAGAGAAAGAAAAAGTAAGTGCATTAGTGTGTAAGAAAAAACATTGATAACTTGTTGGATCCATGCAAAGAAGGTTTGTTCAGCTAAACACAATTAAATCTGCATATCTTACTGATTCATATTGACCAAAACATATCTTCAGAACTTGGCACAAATGTTCGAGGACGTGAAATAAAAAAAGAAACCAAATGGATTATTCCAGTGGGAACTAGGAAAAATGTTTATGACATTGACCATCAACTTTAAAAGTGATGGATTATTCCAGTGAGTACTAGAAAAATGTTTATGATATTGACCATCAACTTTATGAGATGAAAGTAGTGCTGATGATTCAGTGGCTTCAAACAGTAAGAAAATATGTCTCACACTCTCACTGAAGATTCTGAAGCAAAGGTAAGTTCCTACAAGAGCAAATCGAAATGAATTGGTTTGTCTGTAGGGGAAAAGTCCATTCTCACGGACCTGCTTTATGTAGATACTTTTCCCTGAGTAATTAGGTCCAGTGATAATACTGATTCTTCCTGAATAGATGAGTCCATGACCTCTCATTAGAAGCCAACAATAGTGACAAATCTAGCTCTAATCAATTCAAAGGGAAAGTTTGTTACAAATACCTTCATCCAGAATCTTTGTATCATTTGGAATAAATGTATCCACTGTCATTTCCTGCAAAACATGTCTGATAGCGAGAATAAAGCTTCAGAATATCTTGTTAATGGACTTAAGTATAATCAAATGTAGCTTATATTGCATAACAGATCAAACCTTCCATTTCTTATATCGAGCATGCTTTCTGAAGTCAAAATGGGCCTCGTATAGTTATTCTGGCGAGCAACTAATGCTAATGACAAAATGCTGCATAATTAATCACACAGTAATCAGAACATGGAGTAGAATAGAAGGCAAAACACGTGAAGCTGAGGAAGAAGAGCAAAGAAATGGAGTAAGCTTGAAGTTCGCTCACCAATCAAGCTCAGCTGCAAAAGTAATTGCTTTTAGTAAAGGAACAGAGAATTGGAGAATATGCGTGACAAGGTCTCTGGTAATTGCTCTCTCCATGTCTTGAAATAAAGAATTGGTAAAAGAAGAGAAGGAAAGCATCAGCCACTATGAATCTAGCACATAAAATAAGTGTGCTACATGCAAAAGTACGTGATATGACAGCGGAAAATTCTCAACAAGAAAGCTATTGAAGTAATTGGCTTGCAGCTCATGGTCAATGTCGATGTAGTACTTGTGCAAGGTTCTTATTGAGAATTAGCAATAGCTCCAACAATTTTTTAAGGTCACATTTAAAGTAAATACTTCCTATCAACTTACCCAAAATTTTGTGATATATATCTCCTAGAAGATTATCCAGTTCCCGCGTCTTTTCAGTGCGATAGAAAAACTTCTTGGAGTCTCCATCTTCATCGGAGAACTACAAATTTTACCAAACATAAGCCTAACAAATAAGAATATGTTCCTTACAGCTTAAATGATAAAACTGCATGATATGTAAGTTTATGACTAACAGCAAATTCAAAATCCTGAAGTTTCTCCAGAATGTTATCATCAAGTTTTTCTTCAAAAATGCACATTAAGTAGCCTGCAATTTATGAAGATGAACTTTTGTTAAAAAGGTGAAGTACGTCTAAACAAAATCTGTAAAGCTTAACTTTCAAACCTCAAGGGTCTTCATCTACCACAAATAATAAATAATTGGAAGTATCCCTTCATGTGAAACTATTTCAAACTCTGGCACAGGTTCCAACTTAGAACGATCACAAAACAAAAAACTCAATACAAGCAGATTCAAGAAGAATACAGAAAATTTTGTGACCTTAATTTTGAGAACAAAATATTTTTCAGAAATAAGAGGAGAATGCTCTTGAGAACCTAAAGACCAATTATGTATATCACATTGCTCGTCAAACACTTTCAATTTGAATCATTTTTAGTTCAAGAGTACGTGATATTATGTACCATTGCTCGAAGCTAAAGAGGAAGAAGTTACTTAAGTTTGGTGAATTTTCTGGGCAAGACAACAACAATCATGATAATTAAGGGAAAATAAATTGTAAAAGTAAAGAAAATGAATAGGTTAAAACTTATACAACCAAGGTTGGCTATGCAAAGTTGAGTTGCTTCCACCAAAATCAAATATAACAGCCACCATAAAAGCTTAAACCAACCTATCTGATGTATATAAACAATACAAGGAATGAATTTTTCCCCAGACATATGAGGTAATCGCGCAAGTTCCAATGATGACACCTGAAAGAGCAGGTAATATCCACGTCATATAGGTGTTTCACATTTTCAGCAAACATAATAACTCAAGAAATCAAAAGCTAGCACACCTCTTCTAAGAATTCTGGCAATTCCTCATATATTTGCCTCAGCTCATCCAACTGCAAAGAATAAAGTAGCTAAAACCACAAAGAAATAGGCAAAACACTTAAATAAATTCATAATGATAAAGATTTGCCACCTCCCCACAGAAACCGTCCTTTACTATTGTCTCGTAACCTTTATCTTTACTTCGATTTACATCTATAACGCCAATGACCTACAAAATGTGCAAAATATCACAAAAGCAACAAGAATATAGTATAGCAACAAGAGTTTGCCCAAAACTTAACAAATAATTTACCTGACAGAGAGAATTCTAATTCAACAAGTCAACTATGCTGGTCCATCATTTTCTTCATATTCAAAATAGATTGTCTTCATACAAGGTATAACACTTATTTAATAGCATAATATCTATACATGTCTCTATTCAATGGTTTATTTCAACGCTTAGATGAAAAGGCAATCCATATATAGAACAAAACATAACTGGTTAGAACTTCATTCCACTTCTCTTCTTTTTTTCATTTCACATTTACTTGTTTACCTTTATTTCGAAATTACAAGATCATACCAACAATCATGTACTAATATTGTTATCATCAAGAGGGTGTGATTGTGGGTACGTAAGTAGTCAGGTCAACTGATTCTCATTTACGGAATGCTCATGTTACTGAGCTTACAACCCTCTCAGGCTCAGTTTTTGCACTGTAAAATAGGATCAACTCAATTATAGACAACAGATAAAACTCAAGCTCAATCATTGGTATATGCCGGTTACCCAGTTTTCTGGAAGTTGCTATCCTTAATCACAATGAATAGAATTTCAGTTGTCATTTTCAGTTTCATTTCTTTTAGCCACCATATTAAAGCTTTAGGACTTTTTTCAATCAAAAGAATGCAAGAACTATTCCCCTTTTCCAGAACTTCAGGCCCCTATTGCCTTTTCCTGGTTGGCAAGCATGATATCCTCGTGCTTAAAAGTAAAATTCTCTTTCCAATAAGTGAAGTTCCTTATAACAATTGATATGAACCTCAAAGGTTCTAGTACATTTGAGGTCAAAAATGTCAATCTTTCAAAATCAAATTAAAACATACATATTTATATGGAGACCTTAAATGTTAGAGCAGGAAGCAATAATAAAGTTCAATAACCAACTACTGGCAAATATTGAAAAGGCTTAACATAAACAGAGAAGAAAAACATAAAGTAGGTGAGAAACCAACACACACCAGCTCATATACATAGGCCAGATCTGTAGAGATGTAAACACCAGCCTGCAATGCAATTTAGCAATAACTAATAAGATTATCTGTAAACTACAAGCAGACGTCAATAATTCAGCGATGTAAAGAATGATTCGAGACAAACTTGGACATAGTAATGAAGTGAAAGTAATAGTTGCACCTTCTCAATTATATCCAAGTTTAGATGTTTCAGATGCTCTTGAATTGTTTCGGAAATGCCTACTTCAAATATCTTGTTGATGTGCAGCAGGGAACATATGCTCTACAAAACAAAGTCCTTATTACTTTACAATGGTAAAGAATAGAGTAAGTGATAGGAACATCTGAAGAGTTAAGAAAACAGGAAGCTTAAACATATAAGTGATAGGAACATCTGAAGAGTTAAGAAAACGGGAAGCTTAAACATATAAGTGATTCCTGGCATCCAGATCATATTGCCTCTCCTCCTTGTATGTCAAGTCCCAATGTCCATCTATATAGAGCCACTGCCTTTAGTATACGTCTGGCAGAATCATTTTATCACCAAAAGAGAAAATAGGAAATTTCTTGTAATACCATCAAACTTCAGCATTTTCTCAATGGGTCGAGTGTGCTACCAATCAGATTTTTTTATTTTTTTTTTGGTAGACCAATCAGATAAACACCGGGAAGGGAAACTAGATTCAGACTGCGCATTAATGTTAACCCACAACCAACTGTATGTCTTTCAGAACTTTTATACACATCTAATATGCAAAAAAGTTAATAGAGGCCATTTCCCTAATTTCTATTTTTCTGGTTTTGACGTCCAAGAAACTCCTGAAATTCCACCATGTGTATAAATGTATATTTAATTATGAAAAAAAATATATATATATATATATAAAGGTATATATGTTATATTTAATTTAAAAGCCAAAGTTGCATGCTATCCTTTTTCTCTAAAAACATAAGGGGATAACCAACCATTTTTTATAACACAGAGGGAGATGCACCTTTTCTTTTTTCAAGAACACAAAGGAGGGTTGAAATGCATTTTACCCTAAAGTTCAACTTGAGTATTACTCAGGTGCGTAGAATATTTAGGCTTATTTTAAGATTGTTGCATCAAGTTGGATAATGCTCTTTTTTCTTATCTAGGATAAGGGCAAGAAATCTCAGTCAACAATTCTCCTTCAAATGCTAAAAGTGGGGCAGGACTGGCTAAGGCATAAGCAATTAAGTCAGCATAAAGAATATGGCATCTCAACCATTTGCAACATTGAAAAATGTAAGCTGAACCACGAAGCCCTCATTTAGTATAGAGAAATGAAGCAGAGGAAAGATAGACTGAAAAGAGAATATGAATCAAATCCTTGCTTCAAAGAAAAAACAAATACAAAAATGATTTACGGACAAAGAAGCAGTTGGCACGAAGGAATGACGAACCACAGAAATGAAGAAGAAGATTTTGCTATCAATTTGTCAGATGATTAACTAAGTGTTCCTTGGAGCTGGGAAAGTATAACGCCATACCTTTACAAAGGCAGTCCAGTCACTACTTGTACATACAGAACTTGGAGAGTTGATTTTCTTTAACATCCAAAATATATTCAAGTTAGAACCAGACAAAGGGATATGATACATGATACATCCATAATAGCACAAATTCTTGATTTTAAAATAAATATCAAAAGAAACCTCAGAGTATATGAGGAATATCTTTGAGGAATAATGGTAAACTACATTTTTTAGGAGAAATAAAAGAAGAAATTTGCACCTTGAGTATATGAGGAATATCTTTCACAGACTTCAGTGTTTGACGTAAAGAAATCAATAATTCTTCAGCACAGAGAAAGAATGATATCTTAATTTATTGAGAAAATACTGCTGTTCCATGCCGAAAAGGAAGGACACAGATTTCATGCTTAGAAACATTTAATCTTGTTAGCAGTGATTGAAAATCATAAATGCTGATAAAGATACAGCATTCCTGCTTAAAAGACATTTTGATTTAATGGCATTGGATGTAAATTATCTCAGAAATGCATATCACTCGCTCAAAGCATCGTTTCATCTGAATTATCTAATTCTCATTGTTATGGAACTTGTAGTTGGTCATGCTCAGCACTTCAAAATTAGTATGAGTGCTATAAGTTAAAGCCCAAATGACAACAGTGGATAGATATGGCATTGACAAGGATACAGTGTCAAGACGAATGTTCAACTTTTCAAGGTCCAGTATAGGCCTCAGGAACCAGTTCCTAGTAAAATTGCATTATTAGGCGAAGGGCTCAGCAAAGATAAGACAATTGCAGCACTATTATACTTCTCAAAAGCATTGTACCTCAACAGACGTCTGCCCATTGGTGTTACACACTGAAACAATGCCAAAGAATTAGTCCCAATCTTTGTTTCAGTTGCAATCATCTCAGAAATTAACATCCGGCAGATATAAAAGAAAGAAGTCTCACAAGACCTTATTCATCATCCCATATACAGAGAACCTGCAATCAGAAATATCAGTGAATATTTCTTTTAAACATGTGATCAAGAGCATGTCCTTCTTTCACCTTTCCTCTACTCTATTAATGTTCATATGAGTTGGAAATTTATTTTAAAAAAAGATCAAAAATGTATTTTGACATTTACCCTTCCTTTGCTCTGCCAATACCCATATGGCTTGGATGTTTGTCAATTTGGAAGATTTGCAATGCTTCGTGGGCAGCTGAATCGACTTTGAGGAAATTGTTTCTTATCTTGTTTGTTAAGGTATATATCTCAGTATATTGAATCTAGCTAAGAAAGATGCACCGATATGGCAGAAGAAAAGACTTAAACCTGAAGTATTTGAGCTAAATAAAAGAATAAACAAATTGCAACGATACAGTGAGATTTCAGAGATTGAATTGATTACAATCGACGTGTTCCCACTTTCATTCTGTTCAAAGGTGTCTAATATCCTCTCATTCTCTAATATGGCAAGAAGTCCTCCACTCGCACGAACTTGAACATCACTTCGAACGTCCATCATGGAACTAAGCTACAGTTGAACAGAAGAACATATGCACTTGCATAAAAAATAAACCAAGAAAGTGATTCAATATTCTCACGTTCTGAGTTCAAGAACTCAGTATATACATGCTAAAGGTCTCATAATATACTGATATAAACTCACTCCACAAATATAATTAAAATATGTTACTAGACAATTTGGCTATCCAGAGACCAATGTGATGTTTGACATCAGGATAACTTTTCTTCAGCAAGCATTCTGTTAACTGTAATAGAGAATATAATTTTTGAGCTAAACACTGTAATAGTACGCAAACAAGATAATGCGATTTGAAATGAACATTGTGGATGAACTCAAGCCATGAGTACTGACAGACAAATATACAAAAGCAGTGGATGGGCAATCACAACTACCAACAACTTGAAACATGTATTCCCATTCTATCATCAAAGCATACTCAACAAGAAGAGAGGAAAAGGGACGAACAACATAGAGATCAAGCTCGAGTTATTCAACTTACAAAAGAGATCCTTTCTTTGATAGTCAACCCTTCATCCATCCCAGTAACTCGCAGGTACATTAGTCTGTTTTATGCAAAAACAAAGAACAAAAAGAGGTAATATTGAAGGGACTGAGTAGAACTAAAATAACCGAAACTACATAATACAATTTCATCTGCAATATTTGAACAGAAACTACAAAATACAATGCTTGATGTCATGGTCTTTGTTATTCCACAGTGCGAACAGATGATCAGCTGACATAAACATGAGTTCAAAGAAATTATACAAAGTTGTAATCTGAAGGCCACATCACCAACATGAAATCCTAATTAAGTCTTTCATATAGGAACCAGATCATCCTACATAATGCACTTTTATAGGATAATCAGCTTAAAGTTGACTCTCACTCTCGACGGCGACTTGCTTGATCAACTACAGATTGAAGGAATCTCATGAAAGAATAAGAAATGGAAAATACAACCATCAGGAAGAGTTTATCATTTGTCTGATCACTTCATTTTAAGCATTCACACACTCTCATCTGCTAAAATATCCTTTTTTAAGTGCAAGACAAATTCAAGGGAATGGATATATTTTTTATGGAAGGACGAATTAAAAATGTCAAATTCTTACCACAATTGTTATCATAGGTTATCAGATGGTACAGCAGGTAACAGTTGCTAGTGATGATGTCACATCAATTTATCAGTTTTAACTTTTAGCAATTCAAATCAGAAAATTTGAACACAGGTTTGGATTCTGCTATTAGTTGTCTACCTGTGCCAAGCTTGTTCATAGCTGAATAATGAACTTTTTACAAGCTTTACTGTTGGAGCTTCAGCTGTCCCATCTGCATAACTCTTGAAAATTATAGTGTAAAAAAGTACCAGCTGAAATGGAATGAGATCTCGGGTTATTGAGAAGTGTACCATTGTTTTGTAAAGCAGCCAAGAAGGATTCTTCACTCTTGGTGCTGCAATAGATGACACATGGCTGGGCTTGATATTTCACTACATCAACAATCAGTTAAACGAGATTATGTTCATATACATGAAACCAGAGCAACCATGCTACTTGAACATTTTCTTTCAAGTACCCATCTCAACCAAGGGAAATTCTTCATTGCCTTCTTCCCAGAATTCCAGAACATGGAGTTGACATGTACAGGGATCATAGTAAGAGATTCCAACTCTGAGAAAAAAAAGTTACATCCACATTAATATCTTCTCATCCTATTCTCAAGCAAACACACAATCTGACCTCTTATTCAAAGTACTTATGCTCAAAAGAAGGTTACCTTCGACCGTGCATGATGCATGCCATATAGACCTGTCACATGGAGCCAAGAAAAGGTAAGATTTATGCATGGAAAAAGGATTCATAAATCATATCAAAAAAGCACAACGAAGCTTATTAAAAGTGAGATATATCATGACCGAAGAATGAGGCAGTACGGAGTATAAGCTTTGTCACTTTTCGAAATGCATTTAATACTTATAATGGCTGCATCCAGGATTGGCACATGAAGCAATGCTAGCCCTAAAATGTTTAATAACGACTTCAAAAACGATGAAAATCCCCTAGATGTACTGTGTCGTCTACGTTGTCCATTTTATTTCTGAGGCCTTGATTGATTGATTGATTGAGAATTAGGATTCATTACTTTGATCCATAGCGAAAGAGAATGTAATAAGGTTTTTAATATATTTCAATGGTTAACTGAGCACCAAATTGGTGTTTAATTTAGGAATCCAATAAAGTCAGATCAAGAATCAGACTCTATAGAAAATACATAGCTAAACTATGAATTCAAGCATCATCGAACGAGAAAAAGTCGCAAGTTTAATGGAATAGGTCTTGATAACAGTTTGAGTTAAAATCAAGTACGAAACAAATTCAGTTTGAGCGCCAAATTGGTACTTGACTTAGGATCCAATAAACTAAAATCAAGAATCGGTCTCCGTATAAAAAACAACTAAACTACGAATTCAAGCATCGGCGAACGAGAGAAACCTCAAGTTTAATTGAATAGTTCTTGATAACATTAAAATTAAGAGAAGTATCGATGATATTATGCGTCGAAAAACTAGAATTGAAGTAAACCTGAGTTGCTGAATCTGTTTCGTCAACTTCTTCCATGAAATAACCTTGCTCTACACACGCACCGACTGAGAACCAGAGTGAAAAACAAATTTTGAAATTTGAAATTTTGCAAAGTGAAAAAACGAAGAGGTTCCCGCTGTTTTTATTGTTGGAGGGAGATTGCGTCATATAACCGCGACTCCCTCCTACCGCCTCCGTTCAATCTAACGGTAACATTAGAATTTTAATTACTAATTGGTAACAGCTAATCTTTTTCCTTTTCCTTTTTTAACTGGTACTGGTAACGGCTAGGCTGTAAACTAATATGAAGGGTAATAAATTAGGATTTCCCTTTTTTTTATAAATATATAATATACATTTGATTAGAGTATGATTTATTAAATTCTAAAATTACAATTTATGACCCAAGACTGTTAGTCTAGTGGTATCTACCTCCCATTTTACGTGAGAGGTCCTGGGTTCGAATTCAAACTGCCACAAGTTGTGGCTCTCCCCTCCTTTATGGAGCTAGATAATGTATTTATGGCTCAGGATTATAACTATCAATCCGGGTTTATCGGGCTAGATATATAGGGTATCCCCTCCCTCTTGAATAAAAAAAAAAAATTACAATTTATGTTTTATTCAGGAGATTTTGGGGGAGAGAAAAATGGATAAATTGACCAAATGCATTTGTGGCTTGTCTCACATTAGTCCCATAATTAGTTAAAATTTTCACATTTGGTCTCACGACCAAATTCCGTCAAAACTAACTGATCCATTAGTCGGATACAAAACGAAAAAAAAAAAGAAGATAATAATCGAATTGAGGTAGACCTCCTCCAATGTATTGCACCACTAATAGTGCATTTACATTAAATTCACACCAATGTATTGCCCAATTTTTAACAATAAAAGGAATATTCTCTATATATTTCTTTTTACACCTCATTTTTATACCATTTCACAAATAACATCGAACTTTAAGTTTTTTTATTACATATTCATCCAAGAAATATATTTTGTTATTTTATAATATGACACGAACAATATTTTTGTTATTTAAAAATAATAAATAATTAGAATTTAATTTAAACCTATTTTGGTGATGGAACCAGTTTACCAAAATATTAGAATTATTATTGTTTGTCTAATTCATTTATTTTATATTACTTAGTTTGTATTAAAAATGTGTGATTTTTGTATTATTATGTAATATTAATTTATGTTGATATGAATATCTCAATGCTTTAAATATATGCATTTTATACTAATTTTAATATATATCTTTTATTTATAATCAAATTTAAAATAAATTATATATAATTGAATTAAAAAATAACAAACATAAGACTTAATTGTAATATTTTCAATATTTAAGAATTAAGTTATGATAAAACAAAAAAAAATTAAAAAGTAAATTGCATCAAAATGGTGCAAATGTGAACAGTGTTGCACCAAATTTGGCGCAACACTCTTCAGATGCGCCAAAATGGTGCAAAAAATGGCGGTCCATTGAAGCGCCATTTTACATTTTGTAAGAACTTGTGTTCCGTTGAAAATGCCCTAAGAGCGCATTTTGTGAGCTTGGAATTTGATTTGTTTCTAATTATATTTTCTCTTTTATTTTAGATTCGTCCTTTCTTTGTCAAAGTTCTTTTGTTTTTCGGTGAAAGTACGACAAACTAATATGTACACAAATGATCCCAAAGGCATTATACAGAATTCCTAATGCCCCAATACAAAATCAATTCTACAATTTAACATTCTAGATAACTATTCTTTTACTCCTCCAACTGTATGTAAGTATGCCAAATCTCTATTTGTCATCTTTTTCCTTGTACCTTCAGTAAATCTCATATTCATGTCCATCTTCACCGGACCATATATAGTATCACTATTCCTTTCCTTTTGAGTAAAAACTCTTTTGTTACGTTCCTCCCAAACTCTATAAATCAACCTAGCAAACCATGCTCGAATTATACTCTATTTATATCTTCAAGTGCGAAATGCATATAACAACCACCTCTTCCACCTATTAAAATGCAATGGGACTCTCCGAACATCCAACCATGCCATAACATTATCCACAACCTGTTTTTACCCAAATACATTAAAAACAGATGCTCAACCGTTTCTGTCATCAAACCGCACAAGACACAATTCTTATCTGGGATTAAGATAAATTGACTAAGTTTGCCCCTTGTAAGCAACCGATTATGCATTACAAGCCAAACAATGAAGGAGTGTTTTGGAATGTTATACCTGTTCCAAACAAAACAGCCTGATCTGAAATTAGGGGAGTCACCTTTGAGCTAATCATATCCACTTTGCACTGTATATTTCTTTGAGGGAAGGTGCTGCCATTGATTATCTATGTACCCTGGTCTCAATAATCTTTTCACCTTATCCAACCGTTTCCAAGCCCAGCTACTATCATGGGTGGAGAATATTCTCAAAAATCTTTGCCCTTTAAATAAACCACCCCTATTGTCACAGGGGTATTTTTCGAGCCTAAATTTCTCGCACCAAAACACCACCGTGCGGCCTGATTTTCCCACAAAACTAGTCAGCCTTCCGATCCTCACAAATTCACTCGTTTATGAGGGAGGTTAGAGAGAATTCAAACACTCACAACGCAATCACAATTCAACCCACAATATAATGAAATGCAAAGGCAACAACAATTTACGGCCAAAGCCAACCTTATATTTTATTACCACAATATAATACAAGGAATCCCAAAATTGCACTCTCTCTACTCTAATTTTCGTACAAGACAAATCTGAGTAATTAAATACACTCAGGAGTTGTGATGGACATCCCCCATCACTAGAATTTTTGGCCAACAAGCAAGGAACATGTGTCCGGCGGTTTTCATCCACTAAAACCGCCCATAACCGCCTTTCCCTCCACTTCCAGCTTTCAAATCCCGTCCATATTCAGCAGCTTGGCTTGGTCAATGCTCCATAACTGCCTCACATGTTTTTCACATGACCCGACGTCCACCCGTCGGGTCGCCCAACTGCCTGGCCCCGTCCGCGCCCAGTCTGCCGAATCTGCCGAGCCAGCCTGCCGAGTCTTCCGAGTGCTCTCGGCACCTGGCCGAGTTTTCTCCACGCTGCCGAATTCTCTCGGCACCCTGCCGAGAACTCTCGCACGCTGCCGAGTGTTCTCGTAGGCTGCCGAGTTTTCTCGGCAGTTAACCAATTTCTCGGCCAAGGGCCACCCTGGCCGCACGCCGGGTGCCCATCCTGCACACGTTGCCCACAAATTGCCACAATCTCACACTTCCTCGGCCAAGTCCTCTTTGTCTCGAGTCCGTGCCCACTATTGCCCACAACTTATTCAACTTGTGCCCACTTGTATCGTGTACCGTCTTTAAACCGGTCCGTGTCCCGATGCCCACAAGCAGCCTTAACCCGTTGTGTCGCCCATCTCGACACCTGTCGCCTAGCTTGGCGCGCAGGCTGGCCGTACCAAGCCACCCGACGTTCTAAGGGGCTAACACCTATCCATTTGATCCAAAGGGAGTCCTTCTTTTGGGAAATTGCCATATTTGCTTCCCTAGAGATGCAGTATTCCACAATCTACGACATTTGATATTTAATCCACCATTTTTCTTTTTATCACAAACTCTATCCCAACTTATTAGGGCCAATTTATGATTCCCTTCCTTTTTGTCACAAACTCTATCCACCGTCAAAGTTCTTGAATTGAAGTGAATTGTTAATTTAGCAATCAAGCATTTAGATCAAAATAATAAAATATACCGTCAATTTTTCTCTTTTTCCCTATTTCTTTTTAGTGAAACAATCACCAATTTTCACTTTCGCTATATAAGAATATCAAAAGTTCATCCATCAAAATAAAAATAAAAATCAAATAACCAAAAAAATATAATTAGATAGCATTTGTAGCATGTTACAAGGTGAAGTTCCACGGCTCATTGTAAAGTGCATCACACTATTTAAATTCCCCTCATCCCTGCCGTCAAATGTATACATCCTTGCTTCATAATTCATCTTCGATTGAGTTTTCTCCATTCTCATCTATCTTCTTGGCTTGAAGATCCTTCAGAATCATTTCTGGCACAACAAAATTGGCAATCCAGTATGCAAATAGACATACAGCACTGCCGTCAATATATATATATGTATCAGACACAATTATGAACAGAATTCATTTTCCTTGTTAGTTTATAAAAGAAGAAGATTGTGAAGACAAACCTAGTCTGCAGCAGGACAGATAACTTTCCGGCGGTCGGCGGAGAAGTGGCGGCGAGAAAAATATGAGAGTGTAGAGCTCTAGTCCTAAGAGACACTAAGGAGAAAACATTACTATTTTCTTGCAGTTTGGAAGAAGGTTTATTGGGCAGCCAAAATGGGTATTTATATTTGATCTTGGAAAGAATTAATGGAGATGAGAGAGAGTGATAATTGATGCACTTCATTTTTGCAGTTTTTGGTTTGATATTTCTTGAGTGACTCAGTGGATAATGTTTATGGGGAATATGATAATATATATGTTTGGCTAGGAGAAGGCTTTTTGAGTGAGCCGTGGCTGGACCAAGCCTCCCCTTTGGGCTTTTTATCTTTTAAAAAATATATTTTTTTGTAAAAACTGATAATTCATTGAATTTAATCTCAAACCATTCTAATAGTATAAACAATACGGAAAATTGCAATATTAATCTCATAAAATAGGTCTTATTGCAATTTTAATCTTATTATTTTCAAACTTGCAAGATTAATTCAGTATCAGGCATTTTGTTGCAATTTTGGCCCCAACTGATAAGAATTGGACTGAATTTCGTATGTGTAATGCACTCGCCTTTAGTTTCATTACTGTTCGCTTTTAACGGCTGGACTAAAAATGCAAGAAGATGCATTCTATGGGATGAATTTTGCAATTTTTTAAATAATGAGAATAAATGCAACAGACCCTATGCTATCAGACCATTATTGCAATGTTTCCTAAACCATATATAACAAATTCAATGATTTGAAAATTTTATAATACAACAAAATTCTTAAATATTTAACATGATTATTAGTTAAATGATTTTACTGCTGCAAACAAACATAATATGTGTCCAAGTGTTTATCCAAATGGGAAGAGGTAATTGTCTCATCTAAAATATGTCTTAGGTTGATTTCTCATAAGAGGAAGCTAAACCAGTTAACCAGCCGTGTTGGCTGTTGCAAAGCAATCAAAACTTTATGCTACACATTTTGTGTGACAGTTCAGGGTCACATAATGTGTGATGATTACACACGAGTAATTAAGATACGAGAGAATTATATCACAGTTTTTTCTATTTACATCATAAGTACATATATACACTTAACACATTTATATATGTAATAAAAAGGATTGGGCACAAAAAAGTACAAAATGTCAACTTTTTTAGAGTATCTTTAGGAAACCATACCAAATTCAATTGGTTAGTCAAGTTAACATTTTTTTATCTTTTTGAGAGAATCGATTATATGATGTGTTATAAATATCAAATCAAAAAATTAAATCTACTAGTAATTATATTACAATCAATTAAGAAGTAAGAATTACTATTAAAGTATAAAAAACTCACACGGTGTCAGTATGAGTAATTGAGTACTTACCAAGACCTCTAATATATTGATGAGGTGCCAACTGACAACCATAGATAAGAATCGTAGAAATCAATTTAACGGTTTAAATCTTTAAAATTTCAACTTCAACAACGCAAGCCGGCTGCTTGGGCCAACTCGATCCAAATTGTATAGCATTGTGATTTGTGAGTTGTGACCTTTGTCCTAAGAAATTAAAGTTACCTTGAAAATTGAGCCACATAAACATAATATGATGACCGCCTAGTGGTATCAGTTTCTACTATTATATAAGAAGTTGAGTTTAATTTCAAATTGTTACAAGTTTTGATTTTTCTCTCCTTAATTGGAGTCTTATAGAATCTGTATGACCCATAATTAAAAACTATCGGACTGGGTATGTCGGGTCAGGGTATCCTTTTCGCCTAGAATTAAAAAAAAAAAAAACCGTGATATGATGATAATAATTCATATTATATTTTTCAAATCTGAAAACATAGCGAAATAATTGAAAATCAAGGGTGGAGAGATTGAAGTTTCCATGGGTTTATTTCACAAATGTCAAAAAATTAAGCTTGCTATTTTCAACCAATTACTAGTGAATAAACAAATTATGGGAAAGTATTCATTATTACCTGATCTTGCTTCAGTATTAAATTTAGATAAGAGTCTATTAGTTTTCATGTACATATGCCAATATAATATACGTATATAATCTATTCCGACCTATATAAACAACAATTCTACGATCTAATTAAGTAATAATTAAAAAGAACTCTCTTATTTGCATGATGAAAGAAGACGTATCAAGGAAAAAAGACTGGACATTGGACAACCTCTCACCAACATTTTTATCGAGGCATGTGTTGTGGAACTCAGAGTCATATTCCACCAAATATAGAAATAGCGAGGGAAATATTGTACTAGAAAACCACACTAGATTTAATTCCCAGGAAAGATTGGAGGCGTCACAACGGTCGCGCTTAAAACTCAACCTCCTCGACAGAATTAACTAGACGAATTTAATAGCACAATATAACACTACAACTATAACTAACAATGGCTACTTGAAGAATAGCACAAAATAAAGAACACCAAATTTAACGAGGTTCGGCTAATTTAGCCTACGTCCTCGAACCCCACCAAAATATTTCACTAAAGGACTAAAGTGAAACTATTACAAACTATAGAGGAAGAAAGAAGAAATTGCTAAAAGACTTAGGCAATTTGGGATATCTAAAAGGTGAAGAGGTAGCCCACCTTTATACAAGAATTGAACTCACCACTTTCAATGTTTTCCTATGTGGGATAACAACCAATTCTTTAACCAAATGAAAAATGAGCCATCTTCAACAAATCTCCACCTTGGCGAATTTCAAAATCTTCAATCTCCTCGTCAAACGGGGTCACCAAAATCAATCTTCAAATTTTCCAATGTTCCTTTCCAGGATCATGCATATACCTGCTCACAACCCCCACTGCTTGGGAAATATCAGGCCTCGTACACACCATATCATACATCAAGCTACCAACAACATTTGCATACGGTACTTTTGACATGTATTCCCGTTCTGCATCAGATTTCGGTGACAAAGCGGCGCTAAGCTTAAAATGAGGAGCAAGCGGAGTACTAACTGGTTTTGACTTTTCATCAATGCCAAAACGCCTCAACATCCTACTGAGATATTGTTTCTGAGTCAAACAAAGTCTCCTCAATTTTCTATCTCTGAAAATCTCCATGCCGAGAATTTTCTTCGGCTCACCTAGATCCTTCATCTCAAACTCCCTTTTCAAATGAGCCTTCAATTTCTCGATTTCTATTAGACTCGGGGAGGCAATCAACATATCATCAACATACAGAAGAAGATATATGAAGGATCCATCTTGTAGCTTGTGCAAATACACACAATGATCGTATTTGCTTCTTGTGTACCCAATTCCCATCATAAACTTGTCAAATCTCTTGTACCACTGCCTCGGAGATTGCTTCAATCCGTACAACGATTTTTGAAGTTTACAAACCAAATTTTCATTTTCAGCAACTTTGAATCCCTCTGGCTGAGTCATATAGATTTCCTCTTCCAAGTCTCCATGTAAAATGCAGTTTTTACATCCAACTGAACTAGTTCAAAATCCAACTGTGCTACCAAAGCCAACAAAATTCTAATGGAGGAGTGTTTTACAACTGGAGAAAACACCTCATTATAATCAATGCCCTCCTTCTGAGCGTAACCTTTGGCCACCAATCTGGCTTTGTAGCGAACATCACCTTGGCTAGGAAATCCATCTTTCTTTGCAAATACCCATTTGCATCCAATTGCCTTCTTTCCCTTCGGGAGACTGGCCAGTTCCCATGTTTGATTCTTATGAAGGGACTGCATTTCTTCACTCATGGCAATCCTCCACTTATCTTTCTCTGGTCCTTTGACTGCTTCAATATAAGTGGTAGGAACATCATCAGCGGCAATTGCAGATGCACAAGCCACCATATCATCAAAGCGAGCAGGCTTTCTGATTATCCTCTTTGGCTTGCTAGTTGCAATTGATTCAAGTTGCTGTGGAAGTTCTTGGGGTTGAACTTCCTCTTCTTCAAAATCTCCTTCTACCGTAGGAGAATGATCAAGAGTTTCTTGATCTGCTGGGCCAACAAACTTTTCAAACTCCACCTGTTTGGGAGTACCATCCTGCTGTTCTGCATTCACCTTTTCCAACACGGTAAATTCATCAAAGGTGACATCCCTGCTAAATATTATTTTCTTTGTCTCTGGACACCAAAGGCGATAGCCTTTTATACCAGAGGTGATCCCCATAAACACAGCTTTCTTTGCTCTAGGATCCAACTTTGATTCCTTAACATGATAATATGCAGCGGAACCAAACACATGTAAGGAATCATAATCAGCAACAGGCTTTCCAAACCATTTCTCCAATGGTGTTTTTCCATCAATAGCAGTAGATAGTAGACGATTAACGAGATGACACGCATATGTCACAGCCTCAGCCCAAAATTCTTTACCCAACCCAGCATTGGATAACAAACACCGAACTTTCTCCAGCAAAGTCCGGTTCATGCGTTCTGCCACTTCGTTGTGTTGTGGTGTATGTCTAACAGTAAAGTGTCTGACAATGCCTTCATCCTCACAAAATTTTTGAAATGGACCACTCCTAAATTCTCCACCATTGTCTGTGCGGAGACGTTTGACCTTTTTATCAGTCTGAGTTTCCACCATCTTTTTCCATTTGAGGAATACCTCAAACACTTCATCCTTCGTCTTCATAGTATACACCCAAACTCTCCGGGAAAAATCATCAACAAAGGTTACAAAATAGTGCTTTCCTCCTAAAGAACTCGTTTTTGAGGGACCCCATACATCCGAATGAACATAATCCAAGATACCCTCAGTATTATGGATTGCTGTTCCAAATTTAACCCTTGTTTGTTTCCCACGAACACAATGTTCACAAAACTCTGGAGTATTTCACTCCTTTCAACAATCCTTGATTTATGAGGAGATTCAAGGATTTTCCACCTGCATGTCCCAAGCGCATATGCCATAGCCTAACTGCTTCTGAATTTCGATCATCAACAGTAACTGCTGCTACTGCACCCACAACTGTACCACCCATGTAGTGATACATATTGTTGTTCTTCCGAATTCCCTTCATTACCACGAGTGCACCAGAGATGATCTTCATCACCCCATCCTTAGCTCTTACTTCAAAACCTTTCGATTCTAAAGTTCCAACAGAAATAAGGTTTTTCCTCACTTCTGGTGCATACCGAACACCCTTTAGGGTTATGATTGATCCATCATGATTCTTCAAGCGAACTGAACCAATCCCAAGTGTAGTAAGAGGAGCTTCATTTGCTGTGAAGACAACGTCATTTTGTTCTTTGAAATCAAAGAACCAATCCAAATGTGGTGTCATATGATGACTACATGCTGAATCCAGCATCCATACTTCAGAAGCACCGCTGGATGATGTCGCCAATGAGAAGTCCGATTCGGCATCATCACACGCGGTTATATTTGATTCCGCCACGGCCTTAAAATTGCCCTTAGTTGTCAGCTTTGGGCAATCTCTCTTCCAGTGTCCTGTTTCTCGACAGTAGGCACACTCGTCTTTCCTTAGTTTATGCCTGGACTTGGATCTCCCTTTCTTTCCTTTGTTTTTGTTTTGTGAACGACCTCTAATGAACAAAACCTCTGCATCTCCGCCTGAACTAACTTGCTTGTCCTTCTTTCTCAGTTCATAACTGTACAGGGCAGCACAAACTTCGCTAAGAGATACAGCAGCCTTCCCGTGAAGTAGAGTTGTTTCAAGAAACTCAAACTCCTCAAGAAGGGATCCCAGCAACATCAGAGCCAAATCCTCGTCTTTAAAAGTCTCATCCAAATTGATCAAATCGGTAACCAGTTGATTAAAACTGGTAATGTGACTATTCATAGTGGAACCCGAAACAAATGTGAAACGAAAGAGCCGCTTCTTCAAATGGAGCTTATTCTGACAACTTTTCTTCAGAAACTTCTCCTCCAGTGCCATCCACAATTTATATGCCGAGTTTTCTTTCGAAAACGCATATCTCTGCTCTCTGGATAGACACGAACGAATTGTTCCACATGCCAACCGATTCATCATACTCCAATCTTTTTCCTCCATATCATTTGGTTTCTTTTCTTCAATAGCTAAGTATAGACCTTGTTGAAAGAGTGCGTCTACAACTTCGCTTTGCCACATACCAAAATGGCCTGTGCCATCAAAAGACTCCACTGCCAATCGCGTATTCGCCGCAGTGGTTCTCGCCCAAATGGACGACGACGATGCTTTTGAGGTAACTTCCATTTTTTTGGTTACAAATTATTCTTCAATAGCCCTCCAAATGCGAAAGCCAAATAGCCCGGGAAAACTTTTCTGATGTGGAAGATCAGATTAAACTGCGACCACAGAGCATACTCAGAATACCCGAGCTCTGATACCACTTGTTGTGGAACTCAGAGTCATATTCCACCAAATATAGAAATAGCGAGGGAAATATTGTACTAGAAAACCACACTAGATTTAATTCCCAGGAAAGATTGGAGGCGTCACAACGGTCGCGCTTAAAACCCAACCTCCTCGACAGAATTAACTAGACGAATTTAATAGCACAATATAACACTACAACTATAACTAACAATGGCTACTTGAAGAATAGCACAAAATAAAGAACACCAAATTTAACGAGGTTCGGCTAATTTAGCCTACGTCCTCGGACCCCACCAAAATATTTCACTAAAGGACTAAAGTGAAACTATTACAAACTATAGAGGAAGAAAGAAGAAATTGCTAAAAGACTTAGGCAATTTGGGATATCTAAAAGGTGAAGAGGTAGCCCACCTTTATACAAGAATTAACTCACCACTTTTAATGTTTTCCTATGTGGGATAACAACCAATTCTTTAACCAAATGAAAAATGAGCCATCTTCAACAGCATGAACTATATATGGGGACATGGCCAGAAATATAGGTTGGGGAAGGCGAATGCAAAATAAAGGGAGTAAAATTGGATGGTTTTTGGTCGGGGTAAAACTTTAAATTTAAAAAATTTGTACGATAAAAAATTAAATTTTTCAAAGTTGAGGGGCCGGGTGCCTTACCAGTTCCTTGACTCCTTCCCCGTATGGAAGTATCTATCTATCTATTTATATATAGCAAAACGCGCTAGCTTAGACTCATTAATTTATGTTATTGGGATGATTTACGAAATAGACTTAACTAAAGGGGCTAGCTAAAATTAGTCTAGGCCCTAGGCACCAATCTTTAATGTTTCACTCTTAGGATGGTTTTAGACCTTTGGGTACATAGGATATAAACTTTTTCTTTTACTCGGGGCCGGACAATGATCTACTACTAATTATATGTATTCATATTAAGAAATTGAGATTATGTTATATATGTATGGAATCCAGAAAATTCTTAAATGAACTCGGTGTTCAGATAACAAACGATCAATGGTTGTGGTTAATGATGTGGCTCCATCCTAACTACTTGGTATTTGAACACCAGATTTATCTAAGAATTTTCGGTGGAAACACAGTGATGTGTATTTCCTGCTCAACTAATATAAAAAAAAAAAATGAAAGAAAAAAAAGGAGGAAAAAAAAAAAAAAGCATGTTCCAATTAATTAGATAACGAAAATCTTTAATCAAAGACTAATGTGTGAGCTAATTATCAGAAAGAAATGCGTACAATATAAATGCACCAAGGAAAATACATATAAAGTAAATATGAACTATCATGGCATGCATAGATCATCATTCATCACGTACTTGATTAGCTGCACCAGTATTTCCTCCAAAGTTGCATGAAATAAATTCATGCTTTTCCAGATCAAAAGTCAACATGAACCCGAAATTCATAAGGTTTGAAAAAGTCTTATAGATAGAATGAAAATAGCAATCAAATATGTGACGTTCTATGTAGTTGAAAGGAAGGGGGTATTTAATTTGCTTTTGATCAGAATTTACAGCTGGTTGCATTAATTATCCAATAAGCTAATAATCAAAAAAGGATGTACGTATTAAACATTCTCAACCGTCCCTTTGAAAAAATAGTTCCAATATTTCTCTATATATACTCCTGATTTTGTGTCAAGAATTCACCAAAAGTCATCTTCACTATACTTAATTAACATTTTCAAACTAATTAATTAAATATGATTTGCAAAATTTTCATTCTCGTGCTTTTTGGCGCACTTTTTTGCACTAGTAGTGGTGCAAGGAAGCTTAGTGGATCAAAGGGTTCATTTGATGATGAAAAGAACCTCTCTCATTACTACCCCAACAACATTGGGGCGGGAGGAGGTGGCGGCGGTGGCTTTGGTGGTGGAGGTGGCGGCGGCTTGGGTGGAGGTGCTGGTGCTGGCGGCGGTGCTGGGTTCGGTGGAGGTGCTGGTGGTGGACATGGAGGTGGCGGAGGATTTGGAGGTGGTGGTGGGGGAGGTGCTGGTGGAGGAATAGGGGGCGGGTCCGGTTTTGGTGGCGGTGGGGGGTTTGGAGGTGGAGCAGGTAGTGGTGGAGGGCTCGGAGGAGGAGGCGGCGGAGGGTTTGGTGGCGGAGGTGGAGGTGGCTTTGGTGGCGGAGCTGGTGGCGGCAGCGGATTTGGGTTTGGTGGAGGAGCTGGAGCTGGTGGTGGATTGCCTTGAGCCAGAAGTTTCTTTGATCCGAGCTACATAATGTTACCACTAGACTATATAGTGTGAAATTGTTTTAAAGTTTATCGGAATAATGAGTACTCTAAAATAAGAGCTCTATTATTAAGTTATTACACAAATTTGTATTTCGCTCTTGTCAATTAATGAACACTCTTAATAATCTACAAAATGTTTCAATTTAGATGAATTTCATGGCGAGCGTTTCATATATTTAAGGCATGGATTTCCTATATATATACGGAAAGCATATTTATTTTTGCTCGTGGATACATATGGATCATCACAACTTAAATAATAGTGGTAAATAAATAATATTGATCTCATATATTCAATATCTTTCTCTCTCTCTCTCTCTTTTTTTTTTTGGGGCAAAAACAACTAATTAGCCGACGTATACATTAGCCAATTAAGAAAGGTCTTCGATCAATTAATGTAATATTCTCTTTTCCTTTTCTTTTCAAAGCAATGCAACTAAAAGTGCCGCAATCGTGTTGAGGATATATATCCAAAATCACAATTAAAATGTTTAATTCCGAAGATTTGAAGTACATATATTTTTAATTCTAAAGTAGTATTATCAATTTGTATTTCATAATTTTTGCACGTTATATGGATACATGTTATTTCATTTTTATATTTTTAGAAATATTTAATATATTTGATATATAAACAAAATACAAGACGAAACATAATTTTGCAACAGATTTATCAAACTAAATTTGAAGAATATAGTTACGTGCATGTAAATGAATGGGCAAGATGAAACTGGGTTTCATTAAAAGCTGTTCTTCTTTTAGCTTTTTATTATTATTTATTATTTTGTTAATTTGTCCTTTTCATTATTTATATTTTCCGGATAAGAGCATAATTATGTCTGTCACTTATATTTTAAAGTTTTTGATCATGCTGATCATCATCTAATTATTGCATCTATTATTTTTTTGGGGGAAAGTCAATCGCGGAGTCCATTCATTGTTATATTAATCAGTTTCATCAAATTCTGAAAAAACACTCGCGAATTACGATTTTCTCATGACTTCCACGATCGTTTGCGTTTCATGCATGGAATATACCTCGTCTTACTACTATTTAAGAGGATTTTGTGAGTGACGAAGAAATCTAGTTCTAATGGTGAAGTTGAAACAACAAAATATTAGAAATCTTATTTGACTTTTATTTCCACTGACAGCGTGTGATTATTTTTCTATTTCATAGTAGTTAAGGTTGTAACAATTGTCTTTTTTTTTTTTGGTGATAAACAATTGTCATTTGATTATAAATTGTTAAATTTGATATTAATGATATGTATCATACCATCATGTACCAATTTACTAAAAAAAAAACAAAGAAGAGGATTTTGGGAGTGATAATAATGTCATAAATTTAAATTAATACGAAAATGAACAGATGGTCATCTTCTATGTAATATGGATGAGATGGGGAGAAAGAAGTGATATGGTCTAATCAATCTTAATTCAAATTTTAGATCATTCCTTTTTATACTTAAAAAATTAAATGGACTTTTCGAATTAAAAAGCTCGAGGGGCCCAATAGTAGCAAGTTCAAAATAATAGGTTTAAAAATAAATGAAGTGAACCCATTAAAACTCAGGCTTTATAAATCAGGGATTCGGGCCCAATGAAGTTAATTGGAAGATCTGGCAACAAGCCCAAAGAATGAGAAGTCCGTCCAAGAGGGAGACGCGCCAAAAATAAAAGATTTTGAAAGGGCAGTTGTGAGCAGTTCCCGAAGACGAGAAACGTGAGTTCATGGAGCAGAAATATATACAAGCCAAGGAGACAAGAAAAAGAGGAGACTAGAATCACAACTCTATATTTTATTTTCTTACAACTAGTTCTAGCCTTAGGAGTAGTTTATAGCGTAATTTAGGAGTAGGTTAGCGTAGCAAGGAGTTGGTAGATTTTCTCTTCAGAAAGCTTGTATTGGTAAACATCCGATCGAAAGATTCTCATGGAGGTATAAAATTATCTTTTTTCAAATCTAAGTATTTGATAGATAGTTTTTACCTTGACTTGAATTTTTCCTTCATCTTATTATTATTGCATTCGAAGACAATAGTTAGCATTTAATCTAAGACTTGAACCACCAAATAGCGTATCGAAAGCATTGGTTGAAAGATAATCTCAAGTTATAGATGCTCACGGCGTCGGAACGAATAATCGGATCCATCTCATTCATATTTGTTTTACCACAAAACAATTCCACACTAGCAATTGAAATGTTGTAGACAAAGAAAGCGGGAATTACTTATAAGGATCGGGCGTGTAAGCTTTAACTAATATGTGCTTGAATGTTGAATATTTTGAGAAAAATGTATAACAATGATCATGTTATTTTTTGAGAAAATAAATATAATAATTATGGATGATATGATACGTTATTTCTGGAATAATTTAACAATCCCACACTTAGTACACTACAAAAAAATAATACTTTAATGACAAAATGTCAAGTGACAATGTAAATATTGTCACTAATTGCAAAGTATTAGTGACAAGATTTTTTATTTTGTCACAAGAATAAGTTTTACGTATTTAATAGTAACAAGATTTGCATAGAAATTGTCACTTTTGGTATCTAGTGACAAAGAATTTGTTGCACTATTGACAACTGGTGACACACCTTTAGTGATAACATGAATTATAGTTGTCACTAGATCTATTTCTGATGTCACTATACATGTGTCACTAATTGTCAATAGTGACAACTTTAGAGAAACTTTTGTCACTAAAAATTGTGACAAAGTAAAAATTATTGTCACTTATTATATATATCTAGTGACAATTTTAACATTGTCACTTACAATTTTGTCACTAATATTACCTTTTGTTGTAGTGGTAAAATAATGTGTATTGGATACAAATTTTTCTCAAAATAATACGGAAAATTACAAACTTCCCCTCGTATAATGTGTAATTATGCAACAACTCTCTCACAATTTTGAAATTACATAGAGGTCCTCATGTAAGGCACTTCTTACAATTTACCTCCACTATATTTAAAAATTCTTACAATTAACCTTTAAAAACTTTACAATTAGGCTCCTGTAAGAGGTGTTGGTAATTTAATAAACATGAGTTTTTTTTTTTTTGTAATTACATATTATAAGAGGGGTACTTCCGTAATCATCCCTATTTCATAACCATGGAAAATTGTGGCAATGTGGTTATGTTTCTATACCATGTTTGGTCCAAAATTTTCACCAAATTATGTTTGGTTCATAAAATATTTGGTCAAGAATACACTAATTTTTTGGTAAAAAAAAACATAATAATTATTTTTCATCTTTTTACACCTACTTTGTCTCTATACTCCTCTCTATGTGCTCTCTCTCTCCTCTCTCCTCTCTAACAGACAAAAGCTTCATGATTTGACTGCTACAGTAACTTTTATTCCCTCTGAAAATAAAACCAAACATTATCTCATAAAAAAAACACACCCAAAAACCAACTCCCAAAATAAAACCAAACACAATCTCATCAAACACGCACGTGTCCCCATAAATTTCTCACCAAAATACCATCTCATAACATAACCAAACATAGCCTGTGTTTTTGGTCCTATATGTGGCAACTTTTGCGAAAATATATTTTCTAACTTGCATTTAAGTCCAATATCTTTTAATTTTGTGACAATTTTAGTCTGCCGGCTGGAAATTTTGGTCCTCCAGAGTCGGGAAGTTGAAAAAATTGGAGATTTTAATTATGCTTTGGAGATTTTGGCACTTTTGGAAGGAAAATCGCATCCGTTAGGACATTGCAAAACCTAACGAGCAAATTGGAGGGAAAAAAACATCACTTCTCGCTCCATATTATTCATATATGCTATTTTGTTAAATAAGGGATCACAAGTCAGATTCTAGCCCCAAATCGAATAGGAAAGAGTTAGAAAAAGCTTGGGAAAAAATGTACTTCAATGTCTTCAACTCTCAAAAGTGAACTCCATGTCAATTGTTACTGTGGGATTAGGGTTGATTTGAGACCTTCTTGGACTGATGACAATCCAGGAAAAAGGTTTCTTTCATGGCTCAACTATATGGTATGAAATTGATACTATTCTTGTATTTTTTTAGTTCTATTCTATGTTTAGCTCTAACTTATGAATTTGTTTGGAGGATGCAGATTTTGCTCAACTATAAGGTATCAAATTGATACCATTCTTGTATTTTTTTAGTTCTATTCTGTGTCTAACACTAGCCTATGAATTTCTTTGGAGGATGCATATTTTTTGCTTGGCAGGACACCCCCCCCCCCTCAAAATCCCAAATCGAATTAAAATCCCCAATCAAAATCCCAAATCAAATTAAAATCCCCAATTTTTTCAATTTTTGGTGCTAGTGGATCAAAATTATCACAAAATTAAAATATATTAGACTTAATTGCAAGTTCGAAAAGATATTTTCTATACCGAAAGAATATTATACAGAACTTTTTGTACACACACTCATGAGAAAGATGCATGCTGATTTAACTCAAATCTATCAGTCTGGAAGGATTCGAACCCTACCACGAGTATGCTAATGAAGATTATAGACTGCACTCAATGATAATTAAGCTACCTACGTACCTAATTAGGATCAAGTCAGCGTAGTTCTATATTAAGGTGAATAGTCAAGGTCGTACTCGAGGAACGATTCTAACTTCCAAATTTATATGTATATAGGAACGTACTTCTCAGTCTATAGACTCGTTACTAATGAATATACGAGGCTAAAACTGGAGAGAGTATTCTCCAGCCCTCCTCAATAAGTGTTATGAGGGGGTATTTATAGATGCAAGTGTTGTACGGATCTGACAGCGATAAGTGGGTCGCACCGATGATGGCTATGAATGGTCAGGATCTTGACTCGTATCTAGTGAACGACCCGACCCGGATCACTTAAAAACACACGGATCTTCCATTATGGGCCAGTTTTTGGGTCTGTGTTGGGCCTCACATACTATAACATTTCATTCTTGGGCTAAATACCATATTTTGGTATATCATTAAGTCCCCCACTTCATCAGTATTAAAGAGGAGACATTTATGGCTTTAAATTTACTACTTAGGAAGTAAAAGTCAAAAGTAAATCTGAATTTTTCAAACAGAATGACACTTTCACATGACCTTCGTCAAAAGAATGAACCAGCAGAAAATAGGTAACGAGATTGGCGTGACCCTAAATAGCGATATTACAAATATGATCTGTGTTTCACATCAAAGTTTAAAGTCGAATTAGACTTAAGAGTTAAAAATATGATCTTTTATCTTGGGTCGTTCACGACGTATGACCCCAGAGTTGGAGTCTAATTAGACTAAAGAGTTAAAAATGTGATCTTTCTAAGATCATCTATCTTGGGTCGTTCACGACGTACGACCCCAGAGTTGGAGTCTAATTAGACTAAAGAGTTAAAAATATGATCTTCTATCTTGGGTCGTTCACGACGTACGACCCCAGAGTTGGAGTCTAATTAGACTAAAGAGTTAAAAATGTGATCTTTCTAAGATCATCTATCTTGGGTTGTTCACGACGTACGACCTCAGAGTTAGAGTCTAATTAGACTAAAGAGTTAGAAATATGATCTTCTATCTTGGGTCGTTCACGACGTACGACCCCAGAGTTAGAGTCTAATTAGACTAAAGAGTTAAAAATGTGATCTTTCTAAGATCATCTATCTTTGGTCGTTCAGGACGTACGACCCCAGAGTTGGAGTCTAATTAGACTAAAGAGTTAAAAATATGATCTTTTATCTTGGGTCGTTCACGGCGTACGACCCCAGAGTTAGAGTCTAATTAGACTAAAAAGTTAAAAATGTGATCTTTCTAAGATCATCTATCTTGGGTCGTTCAGGACGTACGACCCCAGAGTTGGAGTCTAATTAGACTAAAGAGTTAAAAATATGATCTTTTATCTTGGGTCGTTCACAGCGTACAACCCCAGAGTTAGAGTCTAATTAGACTAAAGAGTTAAAAATGTGATCTTTCTAAGATAATCTATCTTGGGTCGTTCACGACGTACAACCCCAGAGTTGGAGTCTAATTAGACTAAAGAGTTAAAAATGTGATCTTTCTATAAGATCATCTATCTTGGGTCGTTCACGACGTACGACCCCAGAGTTTATTTGATTCTATCTTCTATATGAGTTTTACGGCGATTGCCATCTTTGGGTGCTTTTGCTGGGCTGCTCGTAATTACGAGTCTGACAGGAAGTAACATGTTTATACCTCGTGTATTTTTAACATTGCCCTCGTTTTTATGTTTTTTTTTTGTCCAAACTTTCCATCTAAGTCTTCACCTCCTTGTTTAACACCTCGACTCTACTGGCTTCATACTTCCTCTTCTTCGATCGTTATTACGAGGGCCATCATTACGACGATAATCTTTGTCTCACTCGTTATTACGAGGGTCGTCATTACTGCGTTTATAGTCCCAACGATAATTATCGTTTCTGTGATATTCATTGTAACTACGAGTCTGACACCTTTTTCATTGATAGGCTGCTCGTAATTACGAGTCTGACACCTTTCATTTGCTGGGCTGCTCGTAATTACGAGTCTAACACCTCTTTCCTTTGCTGGGCTGCTCGTAATTACAAGTCTAAATCATCTATCTTGGATCGTTCACGACGTACGACCCCAGAGTGGGGGCCTAATTAGACTAAAGAGTTTAAAATGTGATCTTTCTATGATCTTCTATCTTGGGTCGTTCACGACGTACGACCCCATAGTTTATTTGATTCTATCTTCTATATGAATTTTACGGCGATTGCCATCTTTGGGTGCTTTTGCTGGGTTGCTCGTAATTAGGAGTCTAACACCTCTTTCATTTCCTGGGCTGCTCGTAATTACAAGTTTGAGGATCCCTTTCATTTGTTGGGCTGCTCGTAATTACGAGTCTGACGATCCCTTTCTTTTGCTGGGCTGCTCGTAATTACGAGTCTGACACCTCTTTCATTTGTTGGGCTGCTCGTAATTACAAGTCTGACGATCCCTTTCATTTGCTGGGCTGCTCGTAATTATGAGTCTGATGATCCCTTTCATTTGCTGGGCTGCTCGTAATTACGAGTCTGATGATCCCTTTCTTTTGCTGGGCTGCTCGTCATTACGAGTCTCACGATCCCTTTCTTTTGCTGGGCTGCTCCTAATTACGAGTCTGACGATCCCTTTCTTTTTCTGGGCTGCTCCTAATTACGAGTCTGACGATCCCTTTCTTTTGCTGGGCTGCTCGTAATTACGAGTCTAACACCTCTTTCATTTGCTAGGCTGCTCGTAATTACGAGTCTGACGATCCCTTTCATTTGCTGGGCTGCTCGTAATTACGAGTCTGACGATCTCTTTCTTTTGTTGGGCTGCTCGTAATTACGAGTCTAACGATCCCTTTCTTTTGCTGGGCTGCTCGTAGTTACGAGTCTGATGATCCCTTTCATTTGTTGGGTTGAACGAGTCTTCATATTGCCAGCCTCCATTCCTAATAACAAGTCTCAGCAACTTCAAATTTGTTTCCCACAGACGGCGCCAACTGATCTAACTCAAATTCGGGGACTCAAATCTATCAGTCTGGAAGGATTCGAACCCTAGCACGAGTATGCTAATGAAGATTATAGACTGCACTCAATGATAATTAAGCTACTTACGTACCTAATTAGGATCAAGTCAACGTAGTTCTATTTAAGGTGAATAGTCAGGGTCGTACTCGAGGAACGATTCTAACTTCCAAATTTATATGTATATAGGAACGTACTTCTCAGTCTATAGACTCGTTACTAATGAATATACGAGACTAAAACTGGAGAGAGTATTCTCCAGCCCCCCTCAATAAGTGTTATGAGGGGGTATTTATAGATGTAAGTGTTGTACGGATATGACAATGATAAGTGGGTCGCACCGATGATGCCATGTGGTGCCTATGAACGGTCAGGGTCTTGACTTGTATCTAGTGAACGACCCGACCCGGATCACATAAAAACACGCGGATCTTCTATTATGGGCCAGTTTCTAAGTCTGTGTCGGGCCTCACATACTATAACATTTCATTCTTGGGCTAAATACCATATTTTGGTATATTCACATGCATATACGATATACCTAAAATATTATTAGAATTAATAGTCGTCAGCTCGTATTCCTTGGAGCATATAGCCTCGTATATGTGAAATACTACCTCGCATACGAGAGAACGAGACACGTTTCACACCCGGTCCCTATAACCTTGATATTTGCATTACACTTCAAGATCCGCGTGTTTTTAACATTCGGGTAGGGTCGGTTTATGGCCCGACCCGATGGGCATCGAATCTGTGCCACCCATCAAATACACGTGTGGGGAATCTGTAGGCAAGACGTCTTGTCAATCATTCGCCCTACAGTACCGAATGGAAACTCTATAAATACAATCATTTATGAAGAAGTGGGGACCGAGAATCTGAGCCATAAATACTACGAATCATTACTCGTGGAGCTTAGATAGTCGGAGACTCGAGAGTACGAATCTCTTATACAAATACGAGTGATCATCATACTACGAATCATATCAATTCTAACCACCTTATTCGAACTACGTTTAGACTTGATCCCGAACGGGTACGTAGGCAACTCAAAATCGTATGAGTGCAGTCTATAATATTGATAGCGTGTTGTTTCTGCGTATTGTCGATCCTCTTGACTGGGATAGTAGGGGAAAAATCCGTGCTAGATCAGTTTGGCGCCGTCTGTGGGAAACTACTCGAGAGTCGCTGAATTTGGTGTCAGGATGGAAGGAGATGGTCCGAGGGATAAGCGAGTTCGCATCGAGGATTCTGTGTCTTCTGCTCCTGACAGGAGCGGGGGTGACAGGGGCGATGAGAAGATGTTAGTCACAAAAGGCGAGTTGGAGAAGATGGTTCAGCAGAAGGTGGATGAAGTTCTGAGTCGTTTGATGGCGTCGGGGCCGGTGACTCTGAGCACACCCAAGACTTCGGGGGCTCCCCTGGCGCCTAGGAAATTGTTCCCTGAAGATGAAGGTTTGAATCCAGAGCGTAGGAAGAGAGTCGAGCAAGGAGCACAGTCCGATGAAGAGGTCAACAGCGGGGCTAGTGCGCGCGGGGAGATTCGACGGGGAAAGCAGCCCTTGCAGGAGGAGAGGGAGTAGCCAGCCTTATCAAGGGCAAAAATTGATGATATTTATGAAAAGCTTGGTAGGGCGAGTCGTAGACCGGAGGTGCCTCGTTCAAAAAATAGGCCGACGTCTGTACTGATGGCTAGAAACTCGCCGATTTGTGAAAGTATAATGTGTGAAGAACCCCCGAGTTCATTCAAAGCTCCTCTTTTGCCTACATATGACGGGACAGATGTTCCGGGGCCACATTTAACTACTTTTGAACTGCTGATGTCGTTGTATCATCAGTCGAATGCCATAAATGCACGGGTTTTTGTGACGACTTTGGTCGGACGAGCTCAAGACTGGTTCACTAGTCAGCAGCCTGGTTCGATAGTGTCCTACGAACAGCTCATCAAGAGGTTTGAAAATCATTTTGCCGCCAACAAGAAGGCCAGGAAGTCCGTGTTGTCCATGATGGGGTTCAAGCAGGGTCCGGGCGAGACTCTGAGGGATTTTGTTCATAGGTTTAATCGGGAAGTGTTAGAAATAACTGAATTAACTCATGATCTTGTGGTAACATTTCTTTTGTTGGCTTTGAAGAAAGGTATTTTGGCCTCTGCCCTTGCTCGTCGTGCACTTAAAGATCAAGAAGAGCTGATGCAGCTGGAAGAGCAGTGTATCAACGAGGAGGAAATGAACTTATCAAAAGACTTCGAGGCTTGCAAGCCCGTAAACGATCGACGAGATCGAAAAGACAATAGCTATCGGCAGAAAGGGTCGAGGTCTGAAAAGAACCACGAACGACCCCCTCGATACTCAGAATACGAGCTGACGACTATTAATTCTAATAATATTTTAGGTATATCATTAAGTCCCCCACTTCGTGAGTGAAGGGGAAAATACCTGAAAGTTCTTGACCCTTGACTGACGAAGTACAGTATTATGCAATTGTTACCTCTTCTGGGCATTTATTCCCTTGCTTTTATTCTTAATTATAAGTCATCCACTGCAATCATTACCTTGTAGCCGTTTCTTCTAATTAACTCTGACACGCCGTTTCCCGAGAAACGTGTCTGTGCTGCCACTAGGATAAGATAAGTTTGTGAGATGCAATACATCGAATATGTTACGAGGCGTTGTAATGGATAGAACACGAGTATAAAAGTTACCCAGATTTTCGACGGGAGGCACGTTGGCGCTACTTAGCCCACACGTGACAAGCACTGATTCACTCATCACGACCTCGGGATTGAACAGCCGTTTGAGAATGCGTTTCAATGTTCGTCGAGGTATAGTGGGTCGACCCACGTTGCTCAACTCAACGAGGTCCATACCCCATGGACGAGGTACATTCCAGTGTTCGTTTAAGGGTGGAGCGATGAAGAAAAACTTTTTCTTCCAATCTCCAAATGAAGATTGAGTTCGAGATTGTAAACGACAATGACGCTGGGGTGCGAGGAAGAAAAAGCCTTCCTCCTTGGATTGCGTGCTTCGATGCACTGATAGAAAACCGTTGAAGTTTTTTATGTTCGGATGAACCCCGTACATCCTCATTACGACTATAAAGAAAATTATATGCCTATACGAATTTGCCAGTAATAGAGTGGGGCTCAAACGAAGATGTAGAAGAATGTTTACTATGGCGGGATGAAGGGGAAATCTAAGGCCTGATGCAAGATGGGCTACATGTATGGTGCGAAACCCTGGGGGTGGACGATGCATTCTATCGCCCTCGTTGGGGACTATTGTACGATACTCTGGAGGGATGTGATATCTAGTCCTAATCTCCGCAATATTCGATGCGGTCAAGATTGAGGAGTAACCTAGCCAAGGAATTTGCCTCTGAGCCCTATCCATATCAGGAAATAGCTGGGCATTAACATCCTCGTCTCCCTCGAGATTTGGATATGGAGTGGGAACGTCAGGGGACTTGGGCTCGAGGGCTATGGGTGGGTTATTCACAGCGGGTTCGGGAGATGTTTCGGGACTACTAGAACTACTATCTGACCCGCTATGATCAGACGAGAAGGTCTCATTCTCCTCGTCGGAGACTCGGGGCGAGGCACCCACACCGGCGGTACTCATTAATGATAACAGAAAAAAAAATGCAAAGTATGGGACTAATAAAGACAAAAAGAGACGAAGCTTATTCCTAGTGGCTTGAAAAAGTTCGGATTTTGAACGACAGAGGATCTCCGAGAAGCAAGGACACCGGAAGGTGCAGAAGGTGCGATGCGACGTTTTTCAACTCAGGCTGAAGAAGAGTAAAAATTCAAATGAGAGGGTAAATCCTCCATATATATAGTGGGGGGTAAATTGAAATCCACGGTCCGGATCGTTTCATTAAAAGTTGTATCCAACGGTGTAAATACGTGACGTTCCAAATTCCAATTGCGTCTCTTGGAATTCGAGAGGATGGAGTGGCAACACGTTTCTCGGGAAACGGCGTGTCAGAGTTAATTAGAAGAAACGGCTGCAAGGTAATGATTGCAGTGGATGACTTATAATTAAGAATAAAAGCAAGGGAATAAATGCCCAGAAGAGGTAACAATTGCATAATACTGTACTTCGTCAGTCAAGGGTCAAGAACTTTCAAGTATTTTCCCCTTCACTCACGAAGTGGGGGACTTAATGATATACCTAAAATATTATTAGAATTAATAGTCGTCAGCTCGTATTCCTTGGAGCATATAGCGTCGTATATGTGAAATACTACCTCGCATACGAGGGAACGAGACACGTTTCACACCCGGTCCCTATAACCTTAATATTTGCATTACACTCCAAGATCCGCGTGTTTTTAACATTCGGGTAGGGTCGGTTTATGGCCCGACCCGATGGGCATCGAATCTGTGCCACCCATCAAATACACGTGTGGGGAATCTGTAGGCAAGACGTCTTGTCAATCATTCGCCCTACAGTACCGAATGGAAACTCTATAAATACAGTCATTTATGAAGAAGTGGGGACCGGGAATCTGAGCCATAAATACTACGAATCACTACTCGTGGAGCTTAGATAGTCGGAGACTCGAGAGTACGAATCTCTTATACAAATACGAGTGATCATCATACTACGAATCATATCAATTCTAACCACCTTATTCGAACTACGTTTAGACTTGATCCCGAACGGGTACGTAGGCAACTCAAAATCGTATGAGTGCAGTCTATAATATTGATAGCGTGTTGTTTCTGCGTATTGTCGATCCTCTTGACTGGGATAGTAGGGGGAAAATCTGTGCTAGATCAATATATAATTGTCATTTGACATTAATATATACCGGCAGATAGATAGAGTTCTCAAAATGGGAGGTGGGTTATACTCGTGCATTGCTAGGTCAAAAGTGTTCATGAATGATAAGGCTAAAGCGAGCATCAAGTTGAAGAAGTCAGCCTAGCATATATAAAATATAATTATATAGCTTTCTCTTCAAAAGAAACATGAGGTGGTGGTATTAATTATCATTTCCAACGCGGTTTATGGGTATCAGAAATTAAGATACGCTATTTAATTAGATTACCCCCAACGCCCCGCTTCAACTTTAATATAAATGAGCGAGGACTACTGCCTGCCTATATAATTCCCATTGTCATCAACAGTCAATATATACCTGATTAATTATTTCGATCACTTTCAAATTAAAATGGCTTTCAAGTTTCTTCTCATTGTAATTTTTCTTGGTGCTCTTGTTTGCACCACCACCGCAAGGAAGCTTGCTGGCTCAGAGGATTCTTTTAATGATGAAAAGACATTCTTCCCGGGGTTCGGTGGAGGACTCGGAGGTGGCGGGGGCGGAGGGTATGGAGGAGGCGGTGGAGGAGGAGTAGCTGGTGGTTCTGGATTTGGAGGAGGAGCTGGTGGTGGTTTTGGTGGTGGGTTTGGAATTGGTGGCGGTGCCGGGGGAGGAGGGGGGTTTGGGGGTGGCGGCGGCGGTGGATATGGTGGAGGTGCTGGTGGTGGATTTGGAGGAGGAGCTGGTGGAGGAATTGGAGGTGGATTTCCTTAAGCAAAGAAGCTTTCACTCCTCCACTCCCTCGTTTACGCATATTAATTACCATGCATAAACTAATAAAATTTACAACATTATTTGAACAGATTGTTTGATGAGTGCTGGAGCCATATTTATTGATCTTAATTTGTATTCTAATCTATTGATGAAGGCGATATAATAACCCTTAATTCCAAGTAAATTCTCAATTTCCAATCTAATTTAATTTTTGTGACCCTCTTTTTTAATTTAAATTTATCATGCAATAATGCACTAATGTTTCATCAATTTTAGGAGAGGTTGTAATAGAAGGTGAGAGATTGTGAATTGATATATGGCAATGGCATAGCTCTCTTTAGATTTTATTACCAACGATTTACATGCAAAGTTTTCATTAATGAAAAGTATTGCGGCCTCTAGCTCTGATTTTCGTGTTAACAATTTTCAGTATAAATGATTAATTCCCAGAACTCTCTAATTTCCAGTACAATTGTACTATAATCTATTCATAATAATATATAGTTGACACCCCTTTATTAATCAATACTCAATGGTACCGTGTTCTGATAGAACAATTAATTCAGTGAGCAAAATTGAAAGAGAATGAACAATAAATAAATCTAGCTAGCTAGCATAAATTAACTATACATGTATAATTATAATTACATTGTTTGAATGAAAAAAATATTCTATTAATTTTGTGTTTTTTCCTTCTAAAACCGATCAAGGTCTAGATAGCTTCGTTGATGTTTTGAGAAACATCTAGCGCTTGTAAATAAGAATAATCTTTACGTCGAACTCCAAGAGAATCATAGTACTTACGATAGCTAGGGTGGGATTTTTCCTGTGGTTAGAACTTATAAACCTAAGAACGAATGAAGTAAAGAATGAAATAGGCCTCGTCCATCCCCCATATAATACAACATTCATTTTCTTCTTAATTTTTTCTTCCTTTTGGTTACAGTTCTTTTCTTGATCACTTGGCTCTGTATGGTTGTGTTTTTGAAAATGAATTTTGAATTTTTATCGGAGAATGTGTATTATAAAAATTTGTGTGAAAATATTAGGCTATGTATGGTTGTGTATTTAGGAAATATTTTCATTTTCTAGATCACCAAAAAATGAAAATACACAGTCCAAGCCAAATTCAACAGAAAATGGTCAAATTTTAAATACACTATACATTCCCCTATATAACAACCAATCATTTCAATCTTTTCACAATATTTTATCATTAATTACACTATCCCACTATCCAACTAATTATCTTTCTTACTTTTTCATATTTTATATAATAAAAATTCCTATTCAATTTTTCAAATATTTCAATTATTATTATTAAATAATATTTAATAATATATAATTTGAAAAAAAAATATTGTGTGATTTAATATTTAATATTTCATATATATTTAATAATATGTGTACTTGAATTGAGACTTAATTGGCCATGCTTTTACCAAAAGTATATACAATATTGTGTGATTTATAATTTCATTTTAATAATTTCGTTTGTTGTTTATTGGATTTTAAATTATACTTTTTTAGCTTCTCAATATTCAAATAAATACTGACTGAATCTCGATTATTTCATTTTGGTACTAACGTGGTATTTAATAGGGTTGCCCACGAGCCGAGCTCGAGCCGAGTCTCACCAAATTTCTCGGCTGGAGCTCGAGCAAAGATTTTTTGTAACATCATAGTATCTCATTATAAGAAAATGGAAATAAATTTGCCTCAATCAAATTGGAAATAAAATATTATATGTAAATGAAAAAAAAAATAGAACTACTTATACTCCAATCATATTTACACATTTGATAAAATATTGCATATATGGACCACATTTTATTTTTATATTTGTCCAATGCGAACCGTATAATTACACTAACTATTATAAATATAGACGAGCAAGATTCAATTTTCTTGAACTTTTAAAATATAAATTGAAAAGAAAACACGAAATGGAAAAAGGATAAAAATCTAAAGCTAAAAAGAAATGAACAGGTGACAAAAAAAAAAAACTAAAAATGAAGGGCCCCCACCCCCCAAACCCATACCCGCCCCCCCACCCCAACCCATGAACGCCCCCCACTGTCTGGCTGCCTCTTTTTTTTTTGTCTCTTCATTCTATTTGTATAATATATATTAGAGCTATTAACACTAATCATCCCCCATGTCACGCAAAAGTGTCACTTTAGTCCCTCTTGTGAAAAAATTATCACTTTCATCCCTCATGTCCATAATTTGTACCCAGATGGTCCTTTTTTTGAAATTCCGACCAGATTTTCCTGCTTTCCACGCGAAAAAAAGACCATCTGGGTACAAATTATGGACATGAGGGATGAAAGTGATAATTTTTTCGCAAGAGGGACTAAAGTGACACTTTTGCGTGACATGGGGGATGATTAGCGGTAATAGTTCTATATATTATATTATGTGTGTATGTGTATATGTATATATATATACACACACATATATACATATTCCTTTATTACCAACTCATAACATTATTAAAAAAAAAAATTATTTTAATATCTTTTCCCCCATCATCATCACATTCATAACCAACTCAATCATTTCATATATCAAATCCTAATAAAAATCAACTTTATATTACATTTACACTACTTTCAATCGAATTCTAAAAATACATCCAAACAAACAAATTAAGTCAACATTTTCACATGAATTTCTGTAATACACATTCCCCAAAAAAAACTCAGAATTCATTTCCGAAAACACAACCATACGGAGCCTTAATTTTTTTTGTTTGTTTGGATGTGTTTTTGAGAAATGTTTGGAAATTGTGTAGATGTGATATAAAGTTGATTGAATTAGTTATATATGTAATGATGATAGGAGAAAAAATTAGAATAATATTTTATTTATGATAAAGTAAGAAAGAGAATGTGTTGAATAATTAAATTATGTAATTAATAAAGATGGAGAATGAAGTGATTGCAATGATGATATGATGAGTAGTTATATAGGGGAATGTGTAGTAGGATTTAAAATTTGAGTATTTTTTGTAGAATTTAACTTGGTGCATTTTTATTTTTTGGTGATCCAAAAAATGAAAATGTCCCCAAAAAACATAAACATACGGCCTTAGATACTGAGAGAAAAGTTAACAATTTCTCCAAAAGGGAGCGGAGAACAAGTGACGAAGGAATTAATGGGTGGTTTTCTCTTCTCATTCATCACAATTCAATAGTTTTGAATGTGTATTAGGAGTGTTGCTCTCAACGATTCAAGAAATATTTCTAACAGTTAGAACTAAGAATATATATTTACAAGGGATATCAGTTTTTTTTTTCTTGGTAAGTTCTAGGGATATCAGTTCATTCATTGAAATGGAGCAGCCAGCGTAACTTTGCTCCTTAAATCCATTCAACATAAGTTGTTTGTTTGTAGTTGGGAAAATTTCATTTTGGACCCACAGGACTTTGCCCGTTTCAGATTTATTTCTTTTGGAATTTCAGTTGTAGGATTGAAAAGGTTGCACCTTTGGTCAGATTCATAAAAAATTGAATGGGTAAAGGCGAGTGTAACACCACATCATTTTTTGTATCTTCTCAGATAACGGCGCGTATAGGATACTCGCCATTTTCCATCTATTTACACGTCTGAGACCAAAAGTGTAACTTTTTGAGTTCTCTGAAACCAAAAGTGCAATTAAAATTCTAATGGGACTAAATTTAAAATTGGTGAAATCCTACAAGATTATAAATGAAATTTTCCCCTTTGTAGTTCTATATGCATGCATCCTTGGAAAATTCTAGTCCTGATTCTTTTCTTTTTTTTATTCTGTTTGATTGCAGTCAAACATAATTCGAAAAGAAATAAAGAAAGAATTGTGATTGATATGTAATTAGTCACTCTCGAGATCCAAGTTAGAATGTTCTAGTAAGTATTTGGTGCTAAACCTCCTACATCTCCGGTAAATATATGGCGTAGCTATTGACGGATGGGCCTTAATTGAAAAGATCGTGAAAAATCAAGAAAAACTTAAAATGAAATCTTTATGTAATAAGCCGGAAAGGAAGATAGATTAGTAGCATTTCACTAATAAATTTTTACTTTAGTGATAGAGTTTTGAAAGTGTATTTCTCATGAATATTATTTAGTTGCTAGATAGTTATAACATATATATTAGGGAAAAGTTTCATTTTTGGTCCAATTGAACTTGATGTTCATGCATTTCAAAATTAACTCCATTGAACTTAAAGTTGCTAATTTAGTCCTGTAGGATTAAGAAAGTTTCAGTTTTGATCTCAAATATTAAAAAATGAACGAAAAATAATGAGTGGTACTCACACCTCGTTAGTCCAAAAAATTTAATGATCAAAATAAAAATTAAAATAGGGAAAGAAAAGAAAAAAGACCTAAAAAAGGTCGTCTTCTTCACACGCCCACTCCCGACCCCCACCCCCCCTCCTCTATAATCTACCATAAACCCACGCTGCTCCACCACCATAGCATATTGCCGCCACTCCCACCTCCAAAACCCTCTTCAAAGCCAGACACACCACCAATCGTCCCACCGCCAAATCCACCACATACACCTCCACTGCTGCTGCCGCCTCCAAAGCCATGCCCACCTTCAAAACCACCATCAGTCTTTTTCTATCGCCAAGTCCAGAACCACCACTAACTCCTACACTGCCTCCTCCTCCGAAACCTATACAACCAAGGCCAGGACTAGCACCTCATTGACGGGGGTTGGTGCGATGGGGGTTGGGTTGGGGGATAACAATTTCCTTTATTTAAAATTTTTAATATATATTTTTGTATTTTATAAATTTTTGAATTTAATCTATTTTTTATTTTTATTTTTATATTTTTGGAGATAACGGTGCGTTTATGATATTCGCCTTTCATTCATTTTTCGATGGACAGGATCCAAGTTGCAACTTCTAGAGTTCTATGTGACTCTTTAAGTCCAATATGAAGAAAATTGAAAAGCGCGAAATCCTATTAGACCATAAATGAAGCTTTCCATGTGTTGGTATTCTTAGCTATAAATAATCCATTTTAAATTTTGTAGGCAGTTTTCCGAAGTTGAAGAATTGTCTCTTTCTCCATAATTTTCTCTTCCAAGTTACAAACTCTTCTCTTTCTATCAGTCTAGTCTTTTTCCTTCAATTTTCTTGACATGGCTCCACCGATCTACATTATGAACCTTATAATTGGGTTCATAACACCTTCTAATTTCCAATTCTAAGCCGTTTAAAGTTAAATTAAGTGCATGATGAAAACATTGGTAGCCTAATCCTATTTGTGTAATTAGTTTTTAATTAAGTAACATCCCATCAGGTCAGATGTCACTAAAATTCCCCAGTTTTCATAACCCACTTCTTCGGTTCTTCCAAGACTGAATGTCTGTACTCTGGGCACACATGCAAAAAAAATAAAAATAAGTTTATGAATGTTGGAACTAAGAAAATTTGTTGTTGGAATTGCAATATTAGGTAAAAACAAATATCAACATTCAGACTGGCAAATCCAGATGATCTATAATTAGGGCCAAGAAACATATATCTCACAGTTTATTTAAATTAATCCATCAAATATGAGTTCAAGTCATGTAGTTATTATGGGAAAATTCCCTATTTCCAACATGCATGGATTTCAGAAGCTTTATATGAAATTCATAAACTTAATTAAATCCCAGATAACTGTTAGATTCAGGAGTTGTTGCCCAAACATCTATATAAACCCCCCCATAAATCTCTCATCACTTTGTACCAAATGAATAAATAAATTTCCCACATAAATAATTAATTAATTAAATAACCTCTGTGCATTTTCACGATGAAGATATCTGCTCAGCTTCTCCTTTTTGTGGTTTTAACCGCTCTTTGTTCTATTCATGCTAGGAAACTGTCGACCCCAAACCGCGTAGTTTCAGAGAAGAAAGTTGCAGCTCTCCCTGCTGATGTTACTGATGAAGGAGGCTCATCTGATGAGGAGAATGATGGTGGATTTGATGGAAATGGGCCACCCAGAGGGCTGGGTATTGGCGCAAGTGTTGGTGGCGGAGGTGGTGGTGGTTTTGGTGGCGGAATCGACATTAATATTGGCCGCGGATTGGGAATAGATGCGAGGTTCGGTGGTGGAGCTGGTGGTGGACTTGGTGGAAGTTTGGGTTTTAGTGGTGGACCAGGAGGTGGTCTTCAAGCCGAAGTCGGAGCTGACGGTGGCCTTGGCGGCGGTGCTCATGCAAGTGTCGGGCTGGGCGGCGGAGACGGGCCTAGCGGAGGGTCAAATGGTGGATTTGGCGCAGGATCCCCTTGAAAATATTGTGCAACCTGTCTTTTACTCTACCACTGTTTCTTTTTATATATTTAGCAGGCAATGTGTTGGTATGAATAAGACACGTTCTATGATTATATATGCAATTATGCATGCATGTTTTGTGCAAATGACATCTTTTATTGCATTTCTTATTACAACACTATTGTGTGAATGTCACTTGTGATTATTAAATTTTTGTGGACAAATGTTATTCAGTCGATTTTTACCAATAACAGATGCAATCGAGTTTGCAATAAAGATCTTATCTGTGCTTCATGAAGTGTCCAAATTGTTTTCGTAAAAATGTCATAAAGAATATTTTAAGCCTTTAGTTGAAGTTACATAATTCATGATGATACGCCTAAATTCAGAATAATTATTAAAAAATCACAATGATTCCAACATTTATGAAAATCAACTTGAACTCGGCATGGTTGTCCATTTTATCCTTTAGGTCGACTCGGTATATCCAACCTGACAACCCTAAGTATGGACCGCAGGTCAAGTCTATGTGGCCTCTTTTTGAAGAGTTATGTACCCTTCAAATATTCATACATCATGATGAGCAACTCTAATACTAACAACAAGAATAACTTTGTTAACTTTGATCTAGATTGATCTAACTCAAATCCGGGGACTCAAATCTATCAGTCTGGAAGGATTCGAACCTTACCACGAGTATGTTAATGAAGATTATAGACTGCACTCAATGATAATTAAGCTACCTACGTACCTAATTAGGATCAAGTCAATGTAATTCTATATTATAGTGAATAGTCAGGGTCGTACTCGAGGAACGATTCTCATTTCTAAATTTATATGTATATATAAACGTACTTCTCAGTCTATAGACTAGTTACTAATGAATATACGAGGCTAAAATTGGAGAAAGTATTCTCCAGCGCCCCCTCAATAAATGTTATGAGGGTGTATTTATAGCACATACACCCTGTCAGAGTGGTTGGTAGCCATCTATTAGATGATGACAAGTAGTACCATTGAACAGTAGATGACTCGAACCATAGGGTCGGGTTGAGGAACGACCCGACCCGTTATTGTTACTTAGTGTGGATCCTTGGCTCCATGTTGGATTTTGGGCCTGGTGTTGGGCCTTTATCCTTGTATTAGTGTTTATGAGCCTATATACCATATTAGGGTATATCATTAAGTCCCCCACTTCATCAGTTTGAAGAGTTAGTCGTATTACGACTTGAATTCATGCTGAAGAAGTAGATTATCAATTCTATTTCAAAGATCTATACTCGTATTCGAATACGAGTCTACAGATGAGCATTTGTATGATTTAGTTATTTTTATCCATTGATAAATCACGTTTCTTGATAATAAATACTCACGTCTTCCCCCTTCAATTAATTAATAATCACGTTTCTTCAATAATTACTGTTTTGCTCCATTTTTGTGTGAACGGCGGCGTGCCACTTATCATAAATATGCATACCTTTTCGTAGCACGACTTTTTGTAACTGACACGTCTGTCAGTGTAATAGGTGCTTATAAATGTTACTTTTTGGAATGTCAGGGGTTGTGTCATCTCGTCTATCGGACATGTTTTTACAGACTGATCTCAACTGTTGCATCTCCTCATCACTTTTTCCTATAAATAGGACCTCTGTTAAAACACTTTACTTTCACTTTTACAATTTAGAGAGAGAGTTTTTGAGAGTTTGTATTGTTTATAAAGAGAGAGTTTCTATTGTTTATAAAGAGAGAGTTTCTATTGTTTATAAAGAGAGAATTTTTCTTTTCATTGAAGAAGGGCCGTTAGTGTTTGAAGTTCATCCCCATATCTCGTGTTCTCTCATCTCATACGAGTATATTCCATAGGTATCTCTAGTTTTCATTTTCTTGTCCTTATATCTTTTTATATTATGGCTCGTTTAAGGTCTCAATCATCGGTAAGTAATAACGAGATCGAAGACTCGTCCGCTCCTACGAGTAATAGACCCGTTGGGTCAGACGAGTTGGATCGTTTAGTTGAAGAGACTAGTATCCGTAACGAACCAGTAGGCCCGACTATAACTTACGAGGGTACTGTAGATTTAGAAGGTCCAGTTAACGTTAACCCTAATATCAGATGGTTAGAAGATATCTCTAAAGTAAAGTCGTCTAGGGAAAACGAGTTGAGAGTAAAATATTTTATTCCTCAAGATTATGAAATCCAATTCCCTACTTCGTCAGATCGTATGTACAGGCCCCCTGTAGGATTTCGTATTTTTCACATTGCACACTTAATCTCAGGGGTTAGGTTTCCCTTGCATGAGTTTATTAATAATCTGCTTCTTTTCTATGGTCTGTGTCTGACCCAATTGCTACCCAACTCGTACAGGCACATAGTTCTTTTTATCATTTTGATGACTGCTTTTGGTAAGGATGTCAGTTTAGATAATTCTCATAGGATGTTTTATCTCAATTGACGTCGAGTGGCCAATTCTAGGGTTTTTTTCTTCTTTTCCCCCAAACAAGATGCGAAGTTTCAAGAAGATACTCGCAACTCGTTCGGGGTTTGGAAAGATAAATACATTTTCATTTCTCCCCCGAAAGGTAAGAGTTGGCTAGTACCTAGGCCATGGCTCATGAAACCTCTTGAGGTAGAGATAGGAAATCCCAGTTGGGGACAGGGGTTTTTAGCAGAGCTAATTGAATATCCCTATCGAGTCTCCAAACTTATGGACGAGTCTATACTCGTGTCCTGTGGGATAAGTTCTGCTCCGATCTCAAGTGTTCCAGATTTGGGTAAGCTTATTATCTCTATATTGTTAACTCGTTTATTACTTTCTGAATGTGAAATTTTATTTCCTTCTTTTTTGTAGAAATGGCCACCCGTAGCGCTCGTCTCGATGCTCTTAGGGCAGAAGAAGAAGGTGGGTCTCCCACTCCTGCATCATTACTAGGCAAACAACCCATGTATGAGCCGTCTCTTCCACCATCCAGGGAAATGATCGAGGGGTCAGCCTCCGGTTCTCGTGGCGTTAACCTCACAACTCCCTTCACTCGGCCACTTGAACTTCCTACTCCTCGTTTAACAGGAAAGACTCTGGCTATCAATGAACCAATACTTTTAGACGACAGCACAGGTGAAAAGGAGCCCGAAATGGATCCCTCCATGGTCCCAGGTTCACAACGACCAGCCCGATCATACCTAACTTGTCAGAAACGTTGAAGAGAGTCGTCTTCGGAAGAGAAACGAGTCCTTCTTGGAACTCGTCCAGAATTGGTAGCTATAGTGGATAAACTGGAGTCCCTTGCTTTGAAGGACTACCGAACGTACCGCGTCGCAAGTCATTGCGAAGAGAAGCCGAATGCAGAGCCTATTGTCCCCGATTGGAGAATCTATCCAGATAACTCCGTTCTGTTTGGGCCCTAGGGAATGAGTGTTGCTCATGAGATGTATAAGAACATGCTACTGCCCCGAGACAAGACTATTTTAATCGAACAGTCGTATGCTACTGTAGAGAAGATGTTGGCTGGGCATTTAATGAAGGTATGACTCGTACATACTCAACTCGTTCGTCAGATAATTTGTTTTTATTATTATTTATATATATATATATATAACATGTTTCAACTCGTATATCAGCAGCGGTGTGTGCACACGACCTTGCCCTATGCTGTGCAGGTTTTAAGGAAGAAAAGGCGGTTGCCGTTGCTCAATCAACCGAGATAGTTGCCAGTCACACTGCTGAAAAATAGGCCTGAAAAAAGAATTGCTAGAAGCGAGCAGGCAGATGATGGATGATAGAGAGAATTATCAACGATCTTTAGCATCTCTTCACGAGGCAAACGACCGACTGAAGGTAAATTGAAAGACTGAAAAAAAAGAGGAACGAGGCATATGAGATAGGAAAAGCAGATGGAATGAACTAGTTCACTGCTTCTCAATAGTATGCTAACCCTTTAGCTGAGAGCCGCTTCGAAGGGGCGTGCGATTTCATGAACTCGACCATTTTGATCATCTTCTGCTCTCCAAGGCCTTAAAGGACGAGAATGATGGATTCTACAAATGCATCAATTATGGCACCCGTCTGGCAGCTTTCAGGGAAGATTTTGATATAAGCTACTTAGAAGAGTGTGACAATCGCAAGCTGCTTCGTGTTTCGTTCTCTGCTGACAACCCAGACATCGAACCTATCGAATTTCCAGAATTTTCCCCTTTGACCCCGTGGTATGTTCCTCCTACAAACCCAGCTCAATCATCAAACCAAGGAGCCGAGGACGATGCTGCTGTTGACCCTTGATTTGTTCTTATCTTTATGTTAATCTTTTGAGCCATGTGTGGCTTTTCAGACAATTAAATCTTTGGTTTACTGTTTTGTAATACAATGTTCATTTTGATTTTGTCATCATTGAATTCACACGTTTTAAGTACGTTTCGCTTGTTCTTAGAAGTCTGAGCCCGTTTATTTGATTCTATCTTCTCGTTATATATTTTCTTAGGAATCACATGTTTATACCTCATGTATTGTGAACTTGTTTCTGTTTTTTGTCCAAACTTTCCATTAGAGTCTTCACCTCTTCGTTTAACACCTCTACTCTACTGGCTTCATACTTCCTCTTCTTCGATCGTTATTACGAGGGCGTCATTACGGCGTTTATAGTCTCGACAATAATTATCATTTTTGTAATATTCATTGATGGGCTGCTCGTAATTACGAGTCTGACGCTTCTTTCATTTGCTGGGTTGCTCGTAATTACGAGTCTGAAGCTTCTTTCATTTGCTGGGCTGCTCGTAATTACGAGTCTGATGCTTCTTTCATTTGCTGGGTTGCTCGTAATTATGAGTCTGACACTTCTTTCATTTGTTGGGCTGCTTGTAATTACGAGTCTTAATCTTCTTTCATTTGCTAGGTTGCTCGTAATTACGAGTCTGGCGCTTCTTTCATTTGCTGGGCTGCTCGTAATTACGAGTCTGGCGCTTCTTTCATTTGCTGGTTCCTCCTTCAACATGCGGATCACCAACACCTTATCCAACTTCCCCTCCACCTAAACTAAACGAGTCTTCATATTGCTAGCCTCCATTCCTAATAACAAGTCTCAGCAACTTCAAAGTAGTTTCCCACAGACGGCGCCAACTGATCTAACTCAAATTCGGGGACTCAAATCTATCAGTCTGAAAGGATTCGAACCCTACGACGAGTATGCTAATGAAGATTATAGACTGCACTCAATGATAATTAAGCTACCTACGTACCTAATTAGGATCAAGTCAATGTAGTTCTATATTAAGGTGAATAGTCAGGGTCGTACTCGAGGAACGATTCTCACTTCCAAATTTATATGTATAAAGGAACGTACTTTTCAGTCTATAGACTCATTACTAATGAATATACGAGGCTAAAACTAGAGAGAGTATTCTCGAGCGCCCCCTCAATAAATGTTATGAGGGGATATTTATAGCACATACACCCTGTCAGAATGGTTGGTAGCCATCTGTAAGATGATGACAAATAGTACCATTGAACGGTAGATGACTCGAACCATAGGGTCGGGTTGAGGAACGACCCGACTCGTTACTGTTACTTAGCGCGGATCCTTGGCCCCATGTTGGATTTTGGGCCTGGTGTTGGGCCTTTATACCATATTAGGGTATATCATAGATAGTTCCCTTATTGGACTTTGGGTCACAACCCACGCTGCGCTCAATTTGATCATCGTCCCTATTTAATTAAAACATATAAAACTACGTAATGATTTAAAATGTATATAGGTAACTTGATTTAGACTTTTAACTGGTGTTTAAATCATCAGAAGCCTGGACTATACTCGATTCGGAAACTCCAATTGACGTAGGTTGACCGTACAAAGCCAACCCAAATCAACAAACGATATACGTAATAATTTGATTCTCCAATAAATTAAAATATAAATAATAGACAACTTGACCAAGAATCCAATTTCCATATCGCAAAACTCTTAATCATTCCTGACCCAAGACCTACTCCTATCAAAGACTCACACACTATAAATTTGACCTAAATCACATAATAACAAGGAAAAATCAAACATTTTATGTCAGTATACTTGGTTACACTATTTCTAATAGATTATCATATCACGTGTCATAAATTATCTATAACATAATTAAAATTTGAGTGAAAAAAATCTCTTTTAGATATAATGCATTTTTTTTCTTTCTCTTTCCCTTTTCCTTTTTCTACGCTATGGTGTAGAATGCAAAACCTAATTAATATATTTAAACTATTGTAATTCGCTCTCGTGAAGCAGCATAATCTAACAACCGTAATTTTGTCCCAACTTAGTTTTTCCCCCATATATAGATTGGTAGGTTAGACATTTTCTCTTTCCTTATTTATCTTTTAAAGAAAAGAAAATATCAATAATGAAATAATCAACGGGCGTACGGAAATTATTTCCTTTTGAACATAAAAAACGCCTCCGATAAGGAAACAAGAATCTTCAAAAGCAAGTAGAAGAGGCATGTAATTCTATTCCATTCAGAACTCTACAAGATTAACTAATTCTTTTCCATAAAGAACTTTGGCTCCCGTAGACAATATCCTTGACACGGGCATGTATTATATATACATCGGTCGATGTTGCATGAATTCAATTAATTAGCTCCAACAGTATAAAAATTAACACATATACTTTTGGTTCTTGATTGAAAGGGATGAAAAGCGGCGGAACAAGATTAATGGCGCCGCCTTCGGGCCCGTGCCCCTGGTTAGTATATTGCCACGGCAAAGATTACGAAGACCAAACATTCTGCTGCAACATATCAGGACCGTCCCCGATAAAGACTTACCGTAAGAAGATTCCTGGTTTGCACGAAAAAATAATTCTTTCTTGTTCCTACGGTTGGCTTATTTTGTATGACTGTAAAAGCACAAGTTTATGCGTTTGCAATTGCACCACTTTTGAGACCATATGCCTTCCTAGTCTGGACATTTGTTGTTTCTTTGATCATGGTTATATACTCTCGTCTTCCCCGAACAGCCCGGATTGTAAACTCTTACTATTTTTGAAAAATTCACCAACCATTCTCTCTTGTGGGATCAGCAGAGATAAGGAGTGGAGTGAGATAAGTTACCGAGAGCAGTTGAATGCTCTTGATCCTAGAAGAGAAGATGATAATTCTACAAAAGGAACTTTGTTTTTTTGTGAGCCCGTAATTTGTGGAGGTAAAATATACGCCAAATTGGCCGTAAGTGAAGTTTGTCAATTCCCTGAATCGTGGTCGATTGAGATAGTCGAAGAACCCGTTGGAGTAGTGGTGCGTAGAATAAACAGTAGGCGAAATTGGATCCATCGATTTTCATGTGCTTCCAACGAATATGTGGTGGAATCGGAGGGGGAACTCTTTTCGCTATACATTATGTGGGGAGGCGTAGAATTTAGAGAGACGTTAAGGATTGAGGTGAACAAATTGAATTTCGAAACCATGGTTTGGGAAAGAGTAGAAAGCATTAAGGATAGGTCGTTTTTCGTTTGTCGAGACTACGGTATATCTTCCCCTGTATCAGGTCCTGGTTACATATACTTCACTATGGGTGCAGATCAGAGCTTATATTGTTATAACATGGAAGAAGATAGCGTTTTGGTGTCTCTGCCAGCTTCTAATTTGCCCAAACCATGGCATTTTCCAGTTTGGATTATGCCTGAAGAACTTATAAGGTGAGTGCTTTATAAACTCAACACACTTAAATTCATGTCTTGCACATATTTATGCATGAGAATGTATTTAGATTGACTTTATTTTGTCCGATTTAAAGTTTCAAGTGGAATGAATTGTAATTATTGTTATAAGAATTTTATTAAAATAATAAACTCAAATTAAATTAATATTGAAATTAGTTATGGCAGCCGTCCTCCTCAACTTTAAAAATTATTTCTTTTGCTCCACAAGTTTTTTATCTTTAAGATTTTGTCCCCAATACCAAAGCGTATCAAGTTATTCTCCTTTTATTTTTATTTTTTTTTGGGAATTCGTCCCTGATTACTACCTTAGCAATGAAACCAACTGAGTTTCTTCGAATCCTCTTTTCCTATTTAGGTGTTACGTTTTGCATTCGAGTTACATTTGTGCCTTACATATATGATATAGAGTACAAGATAAAATTCTCAATTTTTTTTTTTTTGCTTTTTTGTATTATTATAGTTTACATGAATTTGATATTTTATCAGGCTACAAGAAGATTGTTGCAACGATAGCAACAAAGGACAAAACGACATAGTACCATTGGACTCAAAAGATGATTGCGAGGAAGATTTATGCGAAAAACAACTATCCAACCTCCAACTTGATGTCCCACCGATCAATTCCCTCTCTAGATCAGAAACCAATGTCTCTTTTCCATTACTTATGTTTCCCCATAAAGGCCGAAATGTCTACAATTTCGTGGATCCGATAGCAAATCATACTTATTTTGTGAAAATACCCGAAATTCTTAAAGATACCACCATCCGATACTCTGATCATGGCTGGTTGGTAATGTCAAGGATACGTGCTATTCATCTTTACAACCCATTCACTGGGGATGTTATTAGTACAAAGACAATGTATGAGAATAGCTTCCTTTTGGTATCAAAGCCATCTGGTGGTTCTGATAGTCATTTCGTAGCGGTTTCATTCCATATAAACAATGTTGATGTTGACATCCATTATCCGAGGACAGATAAATTGATTAGACGCAAACTCCAAAGCAACAAAGAATTCATACCCACATACAACATCCCAACGTTCTTCAAAGATGCTTTCTATTATATTGATGAGAATGGAAGCCTTGGAAAATTAAGAGTAGAAGAAGAAAACTGTACCTGGGAAGTTATGGAACAAACCCGAAAACCTTGCAATACTTTTCACCAAATCTTTTTGGTGGAGTGTGGTGGGGAGCTTCTTTCAGTATTTATTGGGAGTGCCGGAAAATGGGTGCTTGTATGCAAGCTGAATGCGTCTAAAAATGCTTGGGAAATTATGACGAGCTTGAGTAATTACAATTTATACCTCAGTAGATGTTCGTCGTTCTCTGTAATGGCAAGCCCGGGTGCAGGAAACAAGATATATTTCCCCAGGTTTCGTGGTGGCGGAATTGTGTTCTACTCTCTTGACACAGGGAAATGGCATTCTTACGGGAGTCAAGATTCGTCCAATAATTTCTATGATACCAAATTGATGCTGGACTCTTGCTGGATTAACCCGAGTTGGTGCTAAATCTCTAGCTTTCATTTGGAGGCTATCGTGTTCTATTCTTTATTGTGTTTTTTTAATTAGTATATTTTATTAATGTGGTATTTTATTTTGTTAATTGTCACTATACATGTGTCACTAATTGTTAATAGTGACAACTTTATAAAAACTTTTGTCACTGAAAATTCTTATTGTGACTATTAAGAATAGTCAAAAGTTGTCAAAAGTTGCTAGATATATTTGTGGAGTTGTTATTAGTTTTCCTTTAGTTTATAGTCGTTGGTGTAATGCTGACTCAGCATGTTGGGTAGAAGTCCAATTATATATTTCTGGACTTATCTTTCTTTATGTAATGATTCATTCCATTCTGGAGAAATAAAAGTCGTCCTCATCTTTTTCTCTGCATCTAAGAACTTCATCCATGTCATGGAGAATTTATCTTCTTAACATGGTACCAGAGCGCTGGTTACACAGTCCAATAGTTTCCAATTTATTTCCTTCGATCGATTCTGGATCGCTTCCGCATTTTTCTTCAATTTCATCTTCAATTTTTTGTTCTTGAATCTTGTTTTCATGGCGGATCCTTCCACTCAATTATCGCAATCTTCAACAGCGATTACATCTCAAACTTCAACTCCAATTGTAGATTTTCAGAATCCTCTACTTCTACATCCGTCTGACACACCTAATTTGGATCTTGTTACCGAAGTTCTTCAAGGCTCAGAAAATTACAAAGTATGGAGCCGAGAGATGATTGTAGCGCTTGAGGCGAAAAATAAGATAGGATTTATTGACGGATCTTGCAAGATTCCGGAAGAAGACTCTGAAATTTACCCCCAGTGGAAGAGGTGCAATGCGTTGGTTAAATCGTGGATTCATAGGTCACTTTCCAGAGATTTGTTACACGGTGTTGTGTATTGTGATTCAGGGTTTTTGATATGGAAGGACCTCAAAGAAAGATTTGATCGCATTAATGGAGCGCGTTTATATGCCTTATATAGGAAGATCAACACTATTACACAAGGAACAACACTGTGACTGAATATTATTCCAATCTTAGACAACTTTGGGACGAGTATGATTCTCTTACACCCTCTCCTGCCACTATTATATCAAAAGAATATGTTGATTTCTGTTCACAGCTTAAGATGATGCAGTTTTTAATGGGATTGAACGAGTGTTATGGCACAATTAGGTCTCAGATATTGATGATGAATCCTCTGCCTTCACACAATCAAGTTTATTCTATGGTTTCTAATGAAGAAACTCAGAAAGGGATAAATACTCAAAGTGTTGGTGTAGATACATCCATGGTTTTTTTGACAAATTCTTCCCAAGATAAACTTGCAAAGTCATCTGTTGTTTGTGAGCACTGCAATTACACAGGACATACTCAGGATCATGTTTCAAGATCATTGGATATCCCCCAAACTGGGGCAGAGGTGGTAAAAGGGGTACAAGTGGGAGAAGAGTTGGCCTTAGAGGAAATAGAGGAGCTGGCAGAGGTTTTAATGTGAATTCAGCAGCTTCATCTAAAGAAATCCAGATCAATACAGCTGATAATCAGCAACAGGAAAATATGAGACAGAATTTTCAGCCCACTCTGACTGCACAACATACCAACAGATTATACAATTGCTTGGGAACAACTCACAGGATCCTACAAATCAGAATACCAACACCTCAAACCTAACCAATGCTAGTGCCAATCATGCAGGTATAACTCATAATGTTGATTATAAATGTGATTGGATCATTGATACAGGTGCAAACCAACATATGGTGTCTGACACTAAATATTATGATACTTTTAGTAGTGAGCTGCCTAATTTTACTACTGTCAAGTTGCCAAATGGTATTGAGAGTAAAGTCATTTACACTGGCACAATCAAATTAGATAATGGCTTGATTCTTAAAAATGTGTTATATGTGCCAGACTTTAAGCATAACTTACTGTCAGTATCTAAACTAACAAGTGATGCTAGTGTCTTTATTAATTTTTATCCAAACTTCTGTGTTATACAGGAAATGTGGACTGGCATGATCATGGGGATTGGTAGGCTTCAAAATGGTCTTTATCATCTGCAACCAGTCCCCCAAGATCTTTTAGTTACTGCTTTGAATAAAATTCCTGTTTCTTGTAATTCTGTTGATAATAGTTTGGTGAAACCTATTGTTCTTGATAAAACTACTCTATGGCATCAAAGGTTTGGACATATGTCCTTCACTAGATTTAATTTTCTGCCAGAGTTGAATATCAAGATTAATGATGGTACCAAATATTGTTCTATTTGTCCTTTGGCCAAACATAGTAGGAAAGCTTTTCCAGATAAAACTTCCTACACCTCTTGTATTTTTGAGCTTTTACATATAGACATTTGGGGACCTTATAGAGAGCTTACATACAATAATGAAAAGTATTTTTTGACTCTTGTTGATGATTACTCTAGAACTACTTGGGTGGTTCTCATGAAAGCTAAAACTAACACTTATGATATATTATAGAAGTTTTTTACATATGTTGATACTCAATTTTCTGTTAAAGTTAAGAAAGTTAGAAGTGATAATGCAAGGGAATTCTTTAGTCAAGAATGTACTGTCATTTTTCAATCCATTGGCATTATACATCAAACTTCATGTGCTTATACACCCCAGCAAAATGGGGTGGTAGAAAGAAAACATAGGCACATTTTGAATGTTGCTAGGTCTTTAAAATTTCAATCACATGTTCCTATGAAGTACTGGGGTGAGTGTGTTTATTGTGCTGTATATCTTATAAATAGAACACCCACTCCTCTTTTGAAAGGTAAAGCCCCTCTCACTGTTTTGCATGGTAAAGTTCCATCTTATTCTCACTTGAAAGTGTTTGGTTGCCTATGCTTTGCTAAGATTATTCCAAAGGCTGATAAATTCCAAATTAGATCTAAACCTTGTGTTATGATGGGGTATTCAAATACTCAGAAAGGTTATAAATTGTTGGATTTAGATTCAAAAAGTTTTATTGTTTCCAGGGATGTGCTGTTTTATGAGAACATATTTCCTTTTGCTCTATCTAGTAGTAATAAACAAAATCAAATGTTTCCTTTTCATGATGTTAGACAATACTATGATGAGCTTGTTATTCCATATGTTAAAGATTCTTTTATATCTCATGATAAGCATTCTGAAATTCTTGATGACCATATTTCTGCTGGTACTAATGTTCATATTGATAACTCATCACATATTGATCAATCTGTTGATCTAAGAAGATCTTCTAGGACCATTAGACCTCCAGTTTGGAGTAAGGATTATGTTCTGTTTTCTGAAGGCAATAATGTTTGCACTAGTACTCATCATCCTCTATCCAAATATGTTAACTATGATAAAGTCAAACCTGCATACAAAGCTTTTTTGGCTTCTATTTCTGCTGAATATGTTCCTGAACATTTTCATGAAGCAAAAAATGATAAACGATGGATAGAAGCTATGGATACTGAGATTAAGGCCCTTGAATTGAATAAGACTTGGACTATTGTTGACTTACCCTCTGACAAGAAACCAGTAGGATGTAGATGGATTTATACAATTAAACATAAGTCAGATGGTCGGGTAGATAGATTCAAGGCTAGATTGGTTGCAAAAGGGTATACACAAAAGGAAGGTATTGACTATGTTGAAACTTTTTCTCCTGTTGCGAAACATGTTACGGTTAGGATTGTAATCTCTCTTGCAGCTATCTATGGTTGGAACTTGTGGCAAATGGATGTCACAAATGCCTTTCTACAGGGAGATTTGCTTGAAGAGGTATATATGTCTATTCCTCCAGGTTTCAAGTATACAGGTATGGATCTTTCTAATAAAATTTGTAAGTTGGAAAAATCTCTTTATGGCTTGAAACAAGCCTCAAGACAATGGAACCAAAAGTTTACTGTAGCTATGGGTAAATTTGGTTTCACTCAATCAAAAAATGATTACTCTTTGTTTATTAAGTCCAGGGGGAGTGACATTATTGTTCTTCTTGTGTATGTGGATGACATTTTAATAACAGGAAATAATGAGGACTTAATAGCAGAGTGTAAAGAATATTTACATAAGACTTTTTACATGAAAGACTTGGGGCAATTAAAGTATTTTCTTGGTATAGAAGTGGCAAGATCTTCTAAAGGGATTTACATGAATCAAAGAAAATATGTTTTAGATTTATTAAGTGATACTGGTATGCTTGGGAGTAAACCAATAGGGACACCTGTTGAGCAACATATAAAGTATTCTGATGATTCTAATGTGACAGATCCCCTGATTGAGAATGTTTCTTATTTTCAAAAAATTGTGGGGAAGTTAATATACCTGTGCATTACCAGACCTGATATTACATATGGAGTTCAATTGCTTAGTCAATTCATGCATAGTCCTAGACAATCTCATTATCAAGCTATGTATAGGATTCTGAGATACTTAAAGGGTAAACCAGGTTTGGGCTTATTAATGTCTGCTAATTCTAGTTTTTCTTTGCAAGCCTTTTGTGACAGTGACTGGGCTTCTTGCCCAATGTCTAGAAAATCTTTAACAGGTTATGCTGTGTTTCTTGGAAATTCATTACTGTCCTGGAAGTCAAAGAAACAAAACACTGTCTCTAGGAGTTCAGCAGAGGCTGAATACAGGGCCATGGGAACAGTGACTGCAGAAGTTATATGGATTCTCAGCATCTTTAGAGATTTGGGGATTCAAAGTTTACAACCAGCAAAGGTGTTTAGTGATAGCAAATCAGCTCTTCAGATTGCAGCTAATCCTGTTTTCCATGAAATAACCAAACATTTGGAGGTGGATTGCCATTTTATAAGAGACAAAATACAAGCAGGTGTCATTACAACAGAATTTATTTCTTCATCAGAACAACCATCAGATCTCCTTACAAAGGCCTTGAGTAAATCTCAGTTTGACTATTTGTTGGGCAAGTTTGGTTTGTTAAATTTGTATAACTCACCAACTTGAGGGGGAGTATTAAGAATAGTCAAAAGTTGTCAAAAGTTGCTAGATATATTTGTGGAGTTGTTATTAGTTTTCCTTTAGTTTATAGCCGTTGGTGTAATGCAGACTCAGCATGTTAGGTAGAAGTCCAATTATATATTTCTGGACTTATCTTTCTTTATGTAATGATTCATTCCATTCTGGAGAAATAAAAGTCGTCCTCGTCCTTTTCTCTGCATCTAAGAACTTCATCCATGTCATGGAGAATTTATCTTCTTAACAGTGACAAAGCAAAAATTGTTGTCACTCATTATAAACATTTAGTGACAATTTTTACATTGTCACTTTAAATTTTGTCACAAATATTACTTTTTTGTTGTAGTGAGTTTTTTTGGTTGTATAGATAAAACAATAAGTAAGATAATGTGGCCAGAGAAGTGATAGTTTTGTCAAAGAAAAAACTAATTATCGATATTTGGTACTGTTTATGAGAAAAATGAGATATTCCTCGAATTTTTTTTCTTAGTATTTTCTTTCACAATCAAATTATTTTCCATAAAATTCTTGTTTCTTTGACTCCCCGAGAATCCTTGTACCCACCCAGTAAAATAATGAGTAAGATAACACAAAGGAATAACGACCTCATCTGAAATATATGCAATTTTAAATCACGGGGTTCTTGTGCTCCCTTAATGTGCTTAATTTTAAAAATTCGGCTAATATTACTTAATCTTGTTTTTGTTATTTATTAAATTAAGAATGACACATTGTGCGTGCTTTTACTTAGGTGTACTAGTTTCTAATCTTTTTATCTAATGAAGAAAAGTACCATAGTAAATAAAAATGGACGGTCCAGGGAGTGGCAAATCTCGGGTTGGTGATCATCCCATAGACGGACCCAAGAATTTTGCAAAGTGGGGCGAGATTGGAAACGAAGATATATATATATATATATATATATAGTACTCTAATAAGTGAGTTATTTTTTCCTTGTATATATAATATGTATCTAAATTTCTTTTGTTGGGTATTTTATAGTATTTTCTTAAAAATGATAAGTATAACTTCTTTTTTTTAATTCAAGACGAATGAGATACCCTAAATATCTAGCCCAACAAACCCGTGTATAGTCATAATTCTAAGCCATAAAGACTAGCTCTATAAAGGAAGAGAGTCTCACAACTTGTGGCACACTAGTTTCGAACCCAGGATCTCTTATATAAAGTAGGAGGTGGATATCACTAAACCAATAAATCTTGGGTATGATAAATATAACTTTACATGGTAGTAAGTATTTTTCTATATTTCATTACACATTTTCAGTAAATAAATTAATTGTATTAGTTTAATTAGCAATCGTAGACTCTTAAATGAATCTTAAATGAGTTACATAACCTGTTATAGATTTCGATGTGTATTCCACGTTAATTTCATAACATAACAAAATATAAAAATAAATATGAAGAAAAAGATAGTGTATTGTCAGTCCAGGATATGTTTTTTTTCTTTTTCTTAGTTCATTGATTTCAAGTTTCAATTAATAGATTTAGTTAGAAAATGGCTCATTTCATTTGGTACATAACCACAGTAGTAGAGATAAAAGTATTAATAATAAGTATTAGAAAAGTATTTCAAAACTATGAGAATTCACTACAAACACGTGACTGAAAAACAGACTTGAATAAGATGTTATCACAAGAAGTTATCATCGCCTAACTACTTTCTGGCAAGCGAAAGCTCTCGAGCTCCATAGAATGACAACTGAGTCATGCAAATTGGAAGAATTTATTGACTCAAAATCATGTGAACTTGTAACTAAGTTGATTGGTGATATTGAGCGAAGGTGGTTCTCATCATGGCTAATTCTATGAGGTTTAATATGCGAAATCCATATGATTGAGCTCCAATTTAAAGTATTTGAATGAGCTCCAAGTGTCTCATGCAAGTTCTCAAAGAATTGGGATGCATTTCACTGCTCACAACCGGGAGCGTGCCTGACACATGCTTTATCCGACAATCTTTTGACGGAAATTTCATGTGGGACTAACATTGAGGTTTTTCAAGACTTATGGGACTAAATGTGGTACGCACGTAATCAATGGAACCAAAATTAAAATGAGCGTAACTTATGAGTGGAAAATTGCAATTTCCCCCAGTTTTCATAACCTACTTCTTCCAAGAACTGAATGTCTGTACAGACTGTAATGGCCATGTTTAATGGCCATTAAACACTAATTCATAGTGTGATGCATGGCCAGTTCCCGGTTAAACTGGCAGGACCAATCGGTCCGATCCGAGTTTATTAACATTGGTTGCATATTGTATTGCACATCATATCTGCACGACAAATGTATATAATTCATATTTAATTTATATTCAAGAAAGCCCAAAAGCACATACATGGTCCTCAGTCTAAATCTTCTGCTCCAAACAATGTTCCATCCCCTATTCTATTTATGGATTTTCTATTCCAATTGAAGTTTCATCCTCTGTTCCATTTATTTATATGCATGCGACATGTATAAATCTTTTTCTTAAATATAAAAATGATGTAAATTTTATACACGTGGCAATGACATTCATATAAGTAATTGGAATAAAAGATAAAAACACATTTTAAAGTAGATGATCTAATGTGCTTGTTGACCACTTAGTTTCTCGAGTACTGGTGAAAAAAACAATAGTTGACCACTTAGTTTCTCGAGTACTGGTGAAAAAAACAATAGTTGACCACTTAGTTTCTCGAGTACTGGTGAAAAAAACAATAGTTAAGCCTTGATTACAAGTTACATAATTGGTGATGATATGCCTAAATTTGGAATACTTATCAAAAAATCGAAATAGCTCATGCATTTATGGAAAGGGTAAATTGCATATCGCCCACTTTCAAATTTTTTATCTGCATGAAACTATCGTGTATTAGAAAAATAACTTTATATCCCTATAATACTTTTAATTTGTACACGCTCTCTTTTTGTTAGTGCGGACTAATGGCGTTAATTTTTATTTATTGTATGTCCGTTATACACTTAGTGGTAAAAAATATTATTTTTTATTCTCATTTACTCTTAGTCTTTAGATCACTTATTTTTAACCATTGGATCAAATAAATGAGAACAAAATAATAAAAATTATGAAAAAGTCATAAAAACATCAAAACATAATTCTAAAAAATTATGAAAATATAAAAAATTTCAAATTTTTTTGGAAGAATACAAACAAACTTGAAAATTCAGGAAAAAAATTCAATTTTTTTTCTTGAAAAGTCATTAAATCCCAGAAAATAATTACAAAAATTTTTGAAAATCATAAAATATTTTATAAAAATTTAGATGAAGTAGAAAAAATAGAAAATCGAACTAAAAAATTCTGGATAAAATTTCATAAATTTGATGGAAAAATCACAAATTTTCTAAAAATGTAAAAAAGTCAGACATAAATTATAAAAATCCGTTCTCAAAATAAAAAAATCTCAGACAAATGGAAAACAAATAGGTAAATTGCACATCAATTTTAACCAGTAAGAACCCCAGAAAAACGTTCTACTTCGTACAACCAATGCGTGGATGCTAGGGCTGTTCACAGTTTGGTTAACCAATCGAACCGAACCGAAATCGAGCTGAGATTTTTAGTTCGATTTTGGATTTTTGAAAATTTCAGTTTTCGGTTCGGTTTCGGTTTTCATTGTCGGTTAACTGAACCGAACCAAAATTGAACAGATTTAAAAATAATATATATTTTTTTATTTATAGGGGGCTAATGTGGAATTTTGAAAACTTTTAGGGGTTAAAGCCTAGAAGACTAAAGTAAAACCCACCCAATCAATCCTCACTCTGCCCTCAACATCTCTCTCTCACTCTGCCTCACTCTCACACAGTCACACAACTAATCGCCGTCGCCGTACACGAACACCGTTTCCCGTCAGTCCTCCTCCGACTCGGCTCTCCCCAGTCCTCTACTCAAACCCTAGGTGAGAAATTCAAATTAGATTATTTAATTTCTTTATTTTGTAAATCAAAGGGGAAAATACTATCTTGTTTTATTGAATTTAGATGTTTTATGTAATGTGGCGTGTTTAAATGCTCAAAAACTCATGCCATCATGCTCAAAAATGTTTGTGAAATTTTTTGGCCAACATTTCGGTTAACCGAATGGTTAACCCAAGAAAACCAAAATGATTTTGGTTAAAATCGAACCGAACTGGTCCATTTTGGTTCGGTTAACCGATTGAACAGCCTAGATGCTATCCTCTGTTAGTTTTTTTACAGACGGAGGTTTTCTTGTAAGCTTTTCATGAATACAAGAGCACAATTGGCTATTTTTTAACACATGTAATATTTTCAGCAAATTTCAACTTTCACAAGGGTGTGATTAATTTACCCTTACAAAAATCATCCTACCCTCCATAAAGTTGTGTGTATTTTTCTCTGGTCGATCTTATCCGACTCGACAACCCTAAATATGGATCATAGATCACATCCATGTGGTCTCTTCACAAGGGTCACTTATCATTGAAATATTCGTACATCATGAAAACTCTGTATAAATACTCTCATATGTCCGTATATCATAAAACATTCTATATGAATACCCTCAACACCTTATTGATGAGCAACTCTCGGACTAGCATCATATCCAACCTTGGACTATCCTATTACCTATATTCGAGGTAGATCCCATATTGGAGCTTGGTTCACAAAGCACACTACGCTCCTATTAATCATCGTCCCTAATAAATATAAGATATAATAGTAGACACCCTCTAACCTATAGGGGTTGAGCACTTTGCCCACTTGTCCTATTGACATGTGCACACTGACACCCTCACCTTTAGTGTCAGGTGTACTTAACCCCCTCTAACAAATATTCCTCATTTTTCTGGCACATGTGCCTAGTACATGACACCATTAAGGGCGAAATGGTCACTCAGGGGCATAGTGCTCTATACACCATAAGATGATGTTTGAATTTTAATTTGAATTTTCATAATCTTCAATATTTTTTCTTATATTTTTAGGTAAAAAAATCTTGATTAGAACCAAAAAAAACTAAGAAAAAATTCTAATAAGAACAAGAACGAAATTTTGAAAAATTTGGGAAGTTTTTAGAAAAATTCTGATAATCTGGAAAAAGTGTCGAAAAATTGAACCAAATTAGGGGGGGAATCAGAAAATCAAGAAAAATTCATAAAGAATTAGAAAAATTTCACACAAAAAAAAGTTGAAATTGATTTGCTTCTTCTAATTCGATAAAGCGTTTTAAGAAAATTATATGTCATTGTCGTGTTTCAATTTGTCATTTTTTTTGGTTTTAATGAATTTAATCTGCTTTTTTTTTGTTGGGTTTATGCCCTTGAATGCTGTAGGGGAAAGACTAGATAGGGCTTTTATAATGTAATTGTGGACTCTTTGATTATTAATAATAAAAAAAAGGCATATTTAGTTGTTTTACGCATTCATTTGGAAATTAACTAATAATGTTGAATTTTCAACCAAATCAGTGTGGGAAAACATTCGTGGTCCACCTAATCCATCTCAAAGATTTGACGGAATTTGGTCACCCCTCATAACTCCAACAATCTCTGTCTTCATCTGGAGGCTTCTTCGGAATCCACCTTGCATCCAAATGTGGGTGCTGCAATCAAATTGAAACCGTCCCTCACATTTTCATAACTAGCGCATGTGCGTATGAAGTTTGGAGACATTTTGAATCTTTCTTCCAAATCCCATCTCAAAATACGAGCAACGCTGCCTTCATCTTACACTCTTGGAGAGATTCATCCCCTATAAGTCGAGTGACCATATTGGAACTATTCTTCCCATCATCATCCTGTGGTATTTATGGGAAGCTCGGAAGGATGATGATGGGTCGGAACAAACGAAAACACCAAAACATCCTATTTCAGCGGATCATATTATTATGAAAATCTGAGAACACGTGAAACTGATCAACAAAAGTAAGCTTTGGAAGAATTCACATTGGATCGGGGATCGAATTGTGGCTCAACTTTGGGACATATCCGTCGACTTTCACCCTCCGACACTACAAGAAAATATAGATTTTACTATACTGAATAAACTATAGTAAAAAATGAAAAATCGTAGTAAAAACCTCATTTACTATGCCTCTGCTATGCTTTTTGGGCATAAGCATTGCAGCCGCAGTAAAAACTTTTTTGGCATAGGAAAAAAGTTTTACTACAAATAATTTCCTCATTCATTACGAATTTCATGCGTGGTAAAAAAAAGTCTAATACAACAATTTCTTTTCCTACAATTACTAAATTGTAGCATATAGTACGTACATACTACACGATTAACATTGTAGTGAATGTTCAAACTAGTTGCTACAACAGGCTCGCGTAGTAAATAATTTTTATTACTACAACTTTTGGTTGTAAGAAAAAGATTGTATTATTTTGTATTTTTAAAATTTTTTGGGCATTTTTTTTATTACCACAAATTCTAGCATTGTAATAAATTTTTTCCGTAAGATACTATTACCACAGTTTGGTATAATGATAAATATTTTCTTTAGTTGCTGGAATCGGTGTCTTGCTATAACTTTTTTCCAACAATCACATTCATCAACAACTACATCATTAAATTAGATATATATATATATATATATATCACCTGTTACAACAAAAACTATCACATTTAAATCACTAATGTATAACATCAAATAAGGTCTTCATATGACAATTTAATTAATTTGGGTCATTTGTCAATAACATCAAACATCTATGTACGAATAATAAAAAAAAAACAAAATTTTATAAATAAACAAATACCGCCTAGTTCAAGTTTCATTGTGTTAAAAAATAAAATTGTCATTATTTGGCGAGTGCATTGACCATGGCAGCCACCAAAACACTAGAGCAGTGGAGGTGATATCTCAATGATCCATTTTACTTCTCCATGACCTAAAAGTATCGAGAACAAGTATTGGTGAATAAAATAAATCTAATAAATTACTTGTACAAACATAATAAAAGTTTGACACCATAAATATGAGCACACAATCCTATATAATGCGGTTAGTCAACTTACATTAACATACTCCCATGCCACGGTTTTCCCGACTGCTTCTCGAACTGTACTTACACCTCTACGAGGTCGCATTAGAAAATAAGTTGGTTGAATTGCCTTTCTAATGACAACCTTGATGAATTTTTTCATTCAGATCCATGCTTAGTAACGCACCCTCTGCCACAATTTCTTTCGGTATTTCTGAACAAAATAAAATCACGTTGCTTGCAACCTATAAGTATAACATATTAGTTTAATGTTTTAATCTAATTGTATACTCAATCCATCCAAACTAAAAACTCAAACTTTGATATGAAAGTTTGTAAAACTAGCAAACCTCGACGGGACTGCAATCATAGATGTCATTTTCGTTCATATTTCCAGTTGTAACCTGAATTAATGAAACATAAAAGTTCAAGGAATCTAACAAAAAGGTAGAGACAAATGCGACAGGGAACATCAATATTATTATTAAATTTCAATACTCACTTTTGGACATTATTCATGTCTGATTTTATGTATATACTTGAGTATACTAGAATTTGGTACATAAGATCTTAAAATTAACAAACCTTGTCTGGAATATAATCATCTATGCTAGTATCCCTCAATATATTTTCAGCAACAACCTGCATTAGTGCAATATAAATCATTATTTAAGGCTAACTTTAAGGAGGACAAACCTGCACGGAAGCTCTGTGCTGGAATTTTGCTAAGTTAAATTCTGTCTCTGTGCAAATATTTTGCAAAAAAAAATTGGCTTTCCAAATTTTCCACACATAAAAATTTTGATCAAAATTGTTTGTAGAGACAGAGTTTTCCTTGGTAGAATTTCAGCAGGGAGAAAGAATTTCGATTTGGATAGAAACTTTGTGCAGAATTCTTAGGTGAACAAAAAGTTTTTGTAATCTATATTCTTGCTTTTTCAATAACCAAAAAAGAAAAAAGCAAGATGAGTATCCTTATTAAACTAAAATATTGTAAAACTATAATAAATAAGTCAAAAAATCACAAACTACCAAATATATTCTGAAGACTTTGCATGTCATTGTCAAAATGCAAAGATGATCACTTAAGTTGCTCAAATGATTACATGCATGTTAATTCAAGAGTATATCACAAAAGAAAAAAAGCTAACTAAAACTGTTAATCTTAACGAGACCTTCATACTCTCAATAATATTAACGAGACCTTCAGATACAAATTTTGAAGCTTAATAATATTCAAACAAGTTTGAACAACGGTTTGTTCGGCTCGACTCGACTTGACTCGTTTACAGCCCTGTATCTAGAGACTGTTTGCTTAATCTTATTTAAATCACTTTGCGAAAAGTACTATGCTTCACTTTTAGTTTCAATGTAAGGATCATTGACTTTATTCCTAACAACTCAAAATACAAATTGTAAATTCAACTCTTGACCATGTTTCAATTCCGGGTGCTAATTTATCATGCTAATTTAGAGCTCTGCTGCTTAGCTTAGTTTCAGCAATAGTGATCAAAATATCACAATTTAAACTATGTCAGAATGGTACGTTAACAATGCATAATTCCCCAATCCAAATATGCAGTCACAAGAAACTAAGCCAAAGGATCAGTACATGATATGGTGGTAGCAGACTTGCTAGCATCATGTTCACACGAAAATTAAAGCAAAAGGAGAAGGTAAATGATAAGGCAAACTACAAGTTGTTGTCTGAAGCACTTAAGTACAGCTCAATACTCTTTCCATTCTCCTCAATCATCTAAATATAAGTGGGTCATTGGCAAGGAAAGTGATTAGCCTACTGATGGATAGGAAATTGATCAAAATGATTTAAGATCATGCAAGCCAGCAAGTATATATGAGGGCCACAAACACCTAGGTTTTATTCGCAACCATATACCTTCATATGGAACGATTCATTTTAAATTTATATCTTGTAAACCAACAAAGACAAATGAGCAAAATTGCAAGTCCTGAAAACATAATCAGGCTTGAAATACCATTCTATGATGCAAATACTTATAATCACAAGTCATTGTTCCTTTGATACGTTAAAAATTTCACGGCCATCTTTAATATGCATGTTCAAAGAATTTCATCACAATTCTCATCCCGAGAACATTAATCATAATGAATTTATAATTAAAACTCCACTCAAAAACATAAAGGAATGAATGATTTGTTAAAATATAATTTGTAATTGTTTGTTATGATGGAGCCACACAGCTGCTTGATTACATGTCTTAATGATAAAGATCCTTAACTTAGTATCCACCAATCAAAATGGAGTGTGCAAATTGGAGTAGGTCATGCAAGTTCTAGAGTTTTACTAATTCTTAAGGTCAAATCTTATCATGGATAATTGAGAAAAACTTCTAGTGACAATCATAAGCTTCTACGTCATCAACTTGTTCTAGAGCATGCATACAAGGTGTCTACATGCAGGGAACTTTGACTATTTCTTTATGATGAAGATTTGAATATGGCGGTTAACATAAGCCTATATATATGTGTGTAATGATTTCATTTTATAGAGAGAAAGATAGAGAGCTTAGTGAGAACATATTGAGAGTTAGAAAACTCATTTTGTATCAAAAAATATTTCAAGACTATATTGCATTAGATTGGAAAAATATTGTAATTCTCTCATTTTGAAATAAATATTATTTTCCATATATCGCTTCCGCGTTTATTACATATTTACACCCAATATGATTTTCACTGGTGATGAATTTTTCAAAGGCGTATTTAATATATACATACATACATACATACAGTGTATATTACTACCATCCTATAATGTCAAAATCATCATATACATCATGAGCGAGCACTGTTCTTGGCTAACAGTGAGAAATTCATTCATACATATTTCTACGAAATTCGACCGACGGACAGATTCTTTCATGGAAAAGATTATACATTTACATTTAATATCCAACACATATCCTAATTTCACCATTAATATGCAGTGGATATTTGATATACAGTACATAGGATTTATAAGAAAATCTGAAACCAGATATCAAAAACACCTAAATTACTGAATCCTATCATGACATTAATTAAGTCAACAAAATATTGATATGACACAATCAAATAGCAAATCAGCCACGTTTTCTAGTCATATATATATAAAACAAACACTCATTCAAGGATATTTTGAGACTTAAGACAATGCTTCACCATTTTAAACAGTTCCTTTGAAGTTACTGAAGCCTATTCAAGAGGACAATTAATCTGATTCAGAATCATTAAAACAGCACAATATCACAATAAAACTTCTCAAAATAGACAGCTTGCCTTCTTCATGCAAATAAAAAAAGAAGAAGAAAGAAATATATAGCAACCACATGAAATACACGCAATATCACATAGATACTGAAAAATCAGCCTAATGCTTATATTGGTAAATCAGATTTTGTTATTGAAAAATCATGAGTTCCTAAACCGATACCACATATAAGTTAAATTTCATACAATTATAATACACACTCAATAATCAATAGCAGAGAAAAGTACACAAACACAAATCTAACAATTGTGAGAAAAAACACCTTGTAACTTTTATGGCTATTTTCCTAATTCCAGTCCGAGTAACGAAACGGGAATTTCACTTTTCCCTCTTTTTCCATCTACCTAATATTATTAATTGAAGGTTAGTCTATAATAGAAAAAGTGAGCAAACCACGAAAGAGAGGGTTGATAGAGCTTTACCTGTGAGGAGAGGCACAACCGGCGATTGATCGAAAGAAGATGAAGGATGTGGGGAGAAAAGAACGTGTTCTTTGAGGGAACTAGAAAACGGGAACTCTAGGGCAAATCAGGTTTCTTTTTTTTTTAATTTTCTTTTGGAGCAAAATTGTGGTCTATTAATTAGAAAACTAGAAATAGTATTACTTAGAAAAAAATATTAAAAATAATATTATTGTGAGTGCAGGCCCTTTTTTTCCTTTCATTATCCAATAATATTTGTATTATAAAACTAAATTTTTATCACAAAAATTGGAGGGAGATGGGAATTGGGTTTTGCCGCCCCATTCACCATTTTTATTTTATTTTCTATTATAAAAACTCAATTTTTATCCAAAAAAGTTGGAGGGAGATGGGAATTGGTTTTTGCCGCTAGTTTTATTCTTTTGCTTTGAAGGAGATGGCATAGTAATTGTATCTACTTTTACCATGACTTAAAGTAAAATTGTAGGCATTGTATTCTAGTATATACTACGTAAGAAAATCATAGGAAATAGTTAAGCTTTTACTATGAAATCAGCAGGTGTAGTATTTATATAATGTGATTTAAGAGTTTTTACTATGACTTGAAAATTATGGTTAAAAGTTTGTTTTCACTACATTATTTTCAATGTAGTTAAAAAAATTGTAGTGAAAACCATATTTTCTTGTAGTGCGATTTCTAAACATTTTCATGTTTATTGGATTAAACCCCAACCAAAAAGGATCAAGGTTAACACAGATGGCGCAGCTAGGGTAACCCGGAACCGGTGGGTGCCAGGGGAATAGCGCGAGATCACGAAGGTAAAGTCGTGTTTGCAATTTTTGAACCACTGGATATTGTTTAAAACATGGTTGCAGAACTTGCTGCTTTAAACCGAGGCATGCAACTTTGCATGGAGAAATGTTTCCATAACATTTGGATTGAACTTGATGTCCTTAGTGTCATCCACCTTCTAATTTCGAAATATAAAGGTGCTTGGAGATTTCAACATATTCTTCAATCTATTAGGAACTCTTTAAAGCATCTTGAAACCTCAATATCCCACGTTTACCATGAAGGAAACAGAACAGCAGACTTGCTAGCTAATCAAGGATGTGAAGCTGAATATTTTCAGGTGTTGGAGCATTCTCATCTATTTGGAGTAATTAGGGGGTTAATTAGGCTAGATAGGCTTAACTTTTCTAACTTTAGATTTTAATTGTAAAGGAGTAGTACTCCACTTTTCATTTACTTGGAGGATGGACTAGAAATCTCGTGTACTACTTTTCTTATGATATATGGAAAGGCGGGGAACCTGAAAAGTCCCCCCACCATGACATAGGTGGTCAAAAAAAAAAAAAAACAAGTAGACAACATATAGTCCATGTATGCAAGAGTAAACTTTCCATTTCTTATTAGATAAGAGAATAGACACTGGAAGAGTTCAATACTTGTATACTTAATAAGTTCGCAAGTCATTGAATCTCAATTGGGCATTGAGACTCGTCCAGACTTATATAATATAGACTTTGACACGAGATGTGCCAGTCGAACACAATAGGATGGTGGAAGTTTATATTATAGTTATACGTACTGATGGGTTTAGTGCACCCAAACACGACTCACATCAATTCCATCACATGGGTTTGCACTCTTTGACAGTGAATTATGGATTTGATTAGTTATGATAGGCATGCGTGAACCTTTGACCTGAGGTGTCGTGTTGAAGATATATTTGTGACATCAGGCCTGTCATTAGAGTAGTTAGGCCCAATTCATCCGTTGCTGGGGCCGACCTTGAAGTGCGACCTTGATGGACAAGTAGTCTTAACTAATAGCCAAGAGGGAATTCATTCTCTCATAAGTAAGCGACACTACTACAAAAATAAACTATTACAGCGCAATTATTACAGCGGTTTTGAAAAAACCGCTGAACGGAGGCCCCTATTACAGCGGTTCATAATGAACCGCTGTAATAGACAATCTATTACAGCGGTTCTTTAGTGAACCGCTGTAATAGTTTCGACCTATTACAGCGGTTCACTAAAGAACCGCTGTAATAGGTCAAAATATTTAAAAAAAATTCCCCCCCAATATTTTCCGCCCAAAATTTTTCGGACCTAAAAAAAAAAAATCAACGACCTATTACAGCGGTTCTTCAAAAAACCGTTGTAATAGGTCAAAATATTTAAAAAAAATTCCCCCCCATTTTTCCCGCCCAAAATTTTCCGGACCTATTATAGCGGTTCTGAGAAGAACCGCTATAATAGGCTTTGACCGAAAATAAAAATGCTCTTTATATCTCTCACTCCTCTTTCTCTTCTTCATTTGAAATTTGAAATTTCATCTTCTTCATTTCCTCTTTATCTCTCACTCCTCTCTCTCTCTCTCTCACTAGCGCCGCCGACACTACCACCTCCATCAACGCCGCCGACACCACCTATATGTATGGGTGTATGTATATTTGTGTATGTGTGGGTATATTTATTTTGTGTATATGTGGGTGTATATGTATATTTGTGTGTGTGTGGGTGTATGTATATTTTTGTATTTATGAAAATATTTTTCGGTTGAAATGTTGATGTATCGGAATGACATGAAATTCGTATGATCATAGAGAAATGGTATTCTAAACAAAACGCATGAATTTTTCATGCGATCTCGGAATTTTAGCCATTTGAGATCGTTTAAGGCCTCAAATTTGCGTTTTTTTACGAAAATAGGGTATTTTTATAATAAAATGCAAATTGGAGGCCTTAAACGATTTCAGATGGCTAAAATCCCGAGAGCGCAAGTAAATACTTGCGTTTTGTTCGGAATGCCGTTTCGCTATGATCGTGCAAATTTCGTGTCATTCCAACACGGTCAAAAAAAAAAAATTTTTTTTAAGGGTCCTGTTACAGCGGTTTTGGAAAAAACCGTTGTAATAGGTCCCTTAAAAATAAAAAAAAAATTTTTTTTTTTTAATAGCGGTTATTTTTATAACCGCCCTATTACAGCGGTTATAAAAATAACCACTGTAATTGGCCTGATCCCAATTACAGCGGTACCTATTACAGCGGTTAAAACCGCTGTAATTGGCCAAAAAAAAACCGCTGTAATAGGTCATTTCTGTAGTAGTGCGAGTTAATATCCTATGCCATAATGAGTAAGTGTGATCAAAAGACTTCGGGTTGATATAGAGGAAGCGGATGACCTCGACTTATTATTATTCTAGCATATGGTCAAGTGCATGAGTTTGACGACTCCATGACTCTTACTTGACTGGGATAAAGAATGAAGAGTTTGTACTCATATAGTAATCACAATGGGAAAAAGTTAAAGATGATTTGATCATTCGTTTCGAATAAGTTTTGATGTGGGCCATGTCACAGGTTAGGTGTTACCCACATCCTTGTCTCCTCACCAATGCCATTTAGAACGAACCTAATGAGTCGTGCTTTATGGAATCTAGATGAAAAAAATTGATATTGGGGGTGTTTTGGGTATTTGATACCAAAATTAATTTATTATTAGATAAATTAATAATAACCAATGAATTAATTAAATTATTAGATGATTTTATTTATTTAATTAAAGGATTATTTAATTGATTATTTTCTTGACGGATAAAATTGATTAATTAATTACTCGGGTAATTTAGATAATTATTTAATTGGATTAAATACATTAATTCAATATATAAAAATCAAATTAGAAGAGCCATGGCTGACGGCGTCCTTGGGCTTTTCTTTTGGTTTTTAGGCTTTGTTTTGACTTGTGATATAAATATCACTTTAAACCTAGGTCATAACATAAGTTACAACAAATAAGCCAAAAATACAAGATTCTCTCCCTCTTTCTACTTCAAGCCGTGCTCATCAAGAGAAAAAGAGGAAGATTTTTCATCAAGATTTCTGCGTAGTGATTTAGAGTTAGTGGCACATTCATTGCTTCGGGTCAAAAATCAAGAAGGCGATTTTTTCACTGGTGCTATTGGAGCTTCGGGGATAGGCTCCAACCACTTCGCTACAACGAGTAGAGTGTATTTAACTTTGAAAATAAGCATTAAATCCGAGTTGATCCTATCTTTGGAAAATCCGTAAACTTTTGTTATACCGTTTCATCGGCTCTCTTTATAATTTCCCAACAATTTTTAGTATTTTTCTAATTTTTTTATGTAATTTTGAATTTTTTTTTCTAATTAATCTCAATTGTTTGAACTTTTAGCATTTTTTAAAAATATTTCTTATTTCTTTATTTTTCTGGTTCTTTTTTTAAATACTTTCATTAGTTTTCAAGTTTTTTTTTTTTTTGTATGGCGTGATCCAAAATTTTGCCCTCAAATTTTAAAAAGAAACACAAAAGATTAAATAAATTCAAATTCAAACAATAATGTTTAGCGAAACCCCCTATCCTATGGTGTATAGAGCACTTTGCCCCCATGAGTGACAATTTTACCCTTAATCGTGTCATGTGAAAGGCACATGCCCCAGAAAAATTAGGAATATTTCTCAATATTTTGTCGGAGGGGGTTAAGTGCACCAGGCACCAAAAGAGAAGGTGTCGGATGCACATGTCAATAGGCTAGGGGGGGCAAAGTGCTCCCCCTATAAGTTTGGGGGTATCTGCTATTACCTCTAAATACAAACTACATTATCACTTCTTTTATATTTTTATTTTACGACACGTGTTATGTTATAGGATGCAAAGCCTAACTAATATTAAAGTATTGGGAAAATTGCATTATCCTCCCTTAAACTATGAGTATTTGACATCCACACCCACTCACATGGTATATTAGTAAAGACTCCCCCTATTCCAACTTTTTCATTAAATTTACAAAATAAAGACTATAATACCCCTTACATTTGAGCTTAAAAATGTTAATTGAATGAAAAAAATTCAAAAAGTCATTAAATGACTTTGTAACAAACCAAATAATTAAGCATTCAAAATGAATAATGTCTACAAAATAACTATAAAGTTCCTAAATTTAAATTGATAAAAAAAATTCCTAATTTGATGAATAAATTACATGTAAAAATATTAATATTTAATTGTGTTATTTTTAATTCTTACATCATTTTATATTTCTAAGACAATATTCAATTAATTTGTTTCACTTTTGTTTTTCACTTCGTGTTTAATATATTTTCAAATTTAGAATTGAAAATTTAGGGTGATACTTTTGATTTTGCTTTTTTGTGAATTAAGTCCAACTCATACACACACCCATATATATTCGCCACTTGAGTTATATTAATTTTTATTAATTTATAATTTATTTAAACAATAGTCATAAGTTACTTTTCTTATTATATATTTATTTAGTTTAAGAAAAAAAGTAGCCGATTGATAGGGTGTGAATTTACATGTTTTAGAGCCTCATATTTATTGGATTTATATTGGTTTATGCATGATTTATACCACATTTGCGTTTAATTTGTGTGCTTATCGAGTAAAGGTGGAAAATCACTACAATAGAGGAATAACGCACGCAAATACAGAATTAATGCATATTTCGAGTTCGCATTTGAGGACGTCTCCTTCAACAAAGTTGTTTATCTCTGTGTTAGCTTCACTTGGCAACTTGAATTATCCAAATCGGAGGTATGTGGAGAGAGTTATGAAGGAAATACAATTGTTGCGCCGAACAGAGAAATACATGTGTCAGGATACGCCCTAGCGCCCTCCTAGTCATGCCTAGGCGTGGATAGTCCAAATGTTACTCCTTTTCAGCCTAAATTCCAGCATTATATGATGGGTAAGAATCACGTTTGGCCATAATTCAGCACATGTGTTGAGGGGTTGTCATAAGTGTGTTTCTTGGTAGATTTACTTTATGGGCGCCAAATCAGAAACAACCTCCATGTTGAAACGTAATTTAGGTATACTTAGCGACCGAATTGGACAAAATGTCCTTTTGGAAAGTTGTAGATCTATGTTTTATCTGCACATGGGGACTTGAATCATCCAATTTGGAAATCTTTGGAGACGTTTATGAGGAAAATACTAAGACTGCGCTGGAAAGCAAGAAAATGGCAGCATGCATTTGTTTTGTTGAAGTTTTCACATGGTTATGCTTGGTGGAATTCTTAAGGGCCGAAAGTTCAGCATTTTTTAGCTGGTTGGAATCTTAAAAGCCAAACTTTAAGCATCACCTTAGGTGGAATTCTCATTGGGGAACTTTAATGGGAATTCTTAATGCATACTTTAGTGGAATTTTGGCTATAAAAGGAGGGGGAACCCATACTCTTCATGATTCACTATCAATTTCAGATTCTTGGAGGAGAGGAGGAGGAGGAACCGGTCCTCAAGCTTCATTAATCACCATTCTTCATCATTCTAAGAAGAGAAAGCTAGGAATTGAAGCTCCAATCAAGGAGCCATCATCTATCACATTAGAGGGAGTTTTTATAGCCTTTACATTTCATTCATGTCTATGAACATGTGTATTTATTCATTATTGTTTTTCATAATATCTATCATGAACTAAATTCATAAGACTAAGGCCATGTAAGGTCAAATTGTGATATATGCTTATAATAGATGATTTTTGAGGTTATACTTATATTGTTATGTGATGTGAATTTGTGTTTTTACCTATCTTGCATATACTTGATCACTATATGTTAGAATCTTATGCCTAGGTTGATATTTAGGGAGAAAATTAACTTAGGGTGCAAGAAATTCACATCATGACCCGCAACTAATGAGGAATTGCCCTAGACATAGGTAAAGATTCCCAGGTGAAGTTGTTTGATTTTAATCGAGTGAACTCTAGTACGTTAATGCATGTTTAGTGGTTAGATTTCCGGATAGGAATATTTGGGAAATCACGATCTAAGCATAGGAGTTTATACGCGAGACATCGGTTATTCTCTACCCTCGGAGCTCTCACCATAACAATATAAGTGTAATCCTTCAACAAGAACCTTTATAAGTATATTTGATCAATTTGAACCTAGCATGTGCCTTAGTCTCCCTTTATATTTTGTTTTAAATCACTTGTGCAACCTTGTTCTTATCTTACGCGTTTCACACTCATTTTACCTTTATTGTATTGATCTTTGTTTTTATAAAATCTTAAACTAGAATTCAAGTCCTTTGGTTCGACAATCCGGACTTCTCGTCCACTTTTATTACTACACACGACTAGTGCACTTGCTATTATAGCACGTTAGCTTTTAGCGTGTCACCGATGATTTTTTTTCCCACTAATTTATGGCTTAAGAGTTTGGAGTTATTATTCATAAAGTCTTAATATTGAATTATTTTTATTGATTTTATTACAATCTCATTTAATGATACTTTGACCATTTTTTATACTCCAACAAATTGTTAAATATAATTTTTAGTTCAATTATGAGGGTATTTTAGTCTTTAAATAGTAAATTTAATAGAAAAATTGAAGAAAAGGAGGTCTATGCCAATAAATTAAAAGTGAGGGGTGTGAATGCCAATAGTCCATAGTTCGGGGGAGGTTAATGCAATTATCCCTTAAAGTATTTAACATATTGTAATTCGGTACGTGAATTAGCGTAGTCTAAATTAGTTTTTCCCCTCAAAGTAGTAGGTTGATTTATTTTTTTTGGTAGATGTAGGTTGATAGGTTTGACATTTTTATTTTGCTTTCTATTTCTTTTTTGAAAAGGAAATATTAATAATGAAATAATCAACAGGGTGCTGGAATTATTTCCTTTTGAAAATATAAAAATGAATAGAGTGATACTATATACCACCCATTTTAAGTCACTTTTTTTTCACTTCCCATGTGTTATCCTAGTCACCTTCCAAGTCAACATTTAATTATTCTTTTTCTTTTTTTTATCCTTCTATTCTTCTTGATTTTATTCCTATATTTTCTCTTATTTTCTTTCCTTATCCATGCCTCTAATCCGTCAAATTGGATTTCTTCCCAAGTTCAAACTCTTCCTTTTCTTTTGTCGTTGAAGAATGAAGGTCAAATATTATTGTTATTATTATTACCATCACTGTTGCAACGTCTACAAAAGTCTCATTGTTTTCATCATCTTCTGTCCATATTATTATTTTGCACTCCCAAAGTAAATGATTCAAGAGGAGAATACATCAATTCTTGTGAGAGGAAGAGGCGGGGATTTATGAGTAGTGTCAGCACAATTATTGTTCTTCCATTTAGCCAACTCATTCTACTAAAATTATATAATTGAGAGTTTATTAAAACTGATTCGTCGGTCACTAAACTTTGGAGATGGGAAATCAGGAAGCTGCATCGACACTGCAGCAAAAAACATTGAGACAGAGATAATGGATGCATCTTTGTCCATATTTAATTAGCCTTGTCAATTTATCCATACACATTGACGGAGTCCTTTCAAAAAAAGAAAAATGAAAAATCCATATTTCTCATTAAGCATTGTACATGCAGTAGACAAAAAACAAGAATGTCCTCATTATCATTCCTTTTCAATGGCAATTCAGGAAGAAATTTAGTGCAGAGCTTCCAAGAAATTTGAAGATGAGATTAATGGAATAGGCTAAATTGAATCCATCCTTTTCCTATTTCGTTGTTCTTGTTACTTTCATAATTTAATTTTGAATGAGATAAAACCTTTGATGGAGAGCAGCATAGCGATGAAATAAGGGAAAAGAAGAGAATTCAAGAGTTTTAGTTTAATTAGCAAGAAATCCAATCTGATGGTCAAAGGCGTAAATAAGGGAAGAGAGAAATTTTAGGAATAAAATCAAGAAGAATAGAAAGACAAAAACAAAAGGGATAATTAAATGTTGAGTTGGAAAGTGACTAGGATAGCCATATAGAAAGTGAAAAAAGGGTGACTCAAAATTGGGTGGTATATAGCATTTTCCAAAAGAATAAAGAATGTCTCCTATAACTATAAGGAAACAAGATCTTCAAAAGCAAGTATAAGGACCACTTAATTCTTCGATGGAGCAGACCTAAGTGAGGATGAAGCGGATGAATCGGTACCGAGTTACACGATTTCGGAAGAAGACCTACGGAAGATGGCGACGCCGTATCGTAGGGCCCTTGTGGTGAAGGTTCTCCGTCAGAAGGTGGGATACACGATTCTTACACAGCGTATGAAAGCCATTTGGAAACTCCCATACGACGTCAATCCAGTAGATATAGGTAATGAATTCTATCTCGTCAGGTTCAGAATTAAGGCGGAGTACGATAGGGTGCTTCGGGATGGCCCGTGGATGATTTTGGGACACTACTTAACGGTGCGTAAATGGAGCCCGACTTTTAACCCACAGAAGGAGAAGATATCCAACACTACGGTTTGGATACGTTTCCCGGACTTGCCGATACACTACTTTAATGATACACACCTCAAAGGCATGGGCGGGTTGATTGGTAAGGTGCGGGGCATTGATAAGCATACGGAAGAGACTTTACGGGGACGTTATGCTCGAGTTTGCGTTGAACTCGATTTGGATAAACCAATCATTCCGGTTATTAAGGTAAACAAGAAATTAAGAGTGGTTGAGTATGAAGGGTTGTCTTTAATTTGTTTTGAATGTGGGTCAGTGGGACATCGGAAAGAGACTTGTGGTTCACATAACCAAAAGGACAAGGCCGGAACAACACCAAAGGAGGGAGAAACGTGCGCTATACCCACTACTGTTGGACTGTGGAATATCGTGCCCCCTCGGACAAGACGACGCGGCCAGCGTAAGGAGATAAGTCGGGAGTCAGCCCAAGAACCCTCTTTTTTCCAGTTCGGCGCGGGGGCTCATGCACATACAGCTGGACCGAATAGGGATAACAGGGAGACTAGGAATACGGGTGGACCGAAGGGTGATGCTTTAAATACGATGGCACCTATTCATGTGCATGGCAATAAACCAAACAATAATACCAAGACGGCAACGGGTAGGTCACGGTTTGCAGCGTTGTATGAGTTGGAAGAGCACGCTGATTCTGATGAAGTGGCACCGGTTAAGCCAGTGGAGGGGAGAAACCAAGCTTCGTGCACTAAGGTTTGGAGAAGAGTGGATAGAGAAATACCTCCGGAGCACTCGGAACAGTTAGTGGATAGGGAAAAGATAGCCCCGATCACGATTGGTGCTACATATACCATTCGTAATAACTTCATCTATTCTACCGTCGAGCGGGACCATGATATGACTGATGCCGATGTTGATATATCTCAGCCGCCGTCGGGGCAATTTGGAGGGGGTGTGCAGGGTACAGCAGGCATGTTGGAAACTAGCTCCCGTTTTGGGCATACAAGACCGCCGGAGTATCCAGAGGATGGCATTATTAGTTCTGATACTGAGTCAGTGGAAGAAGTTGATATGTCACGATGTGCTGTTCTTAGTGGCGGTATGGGCTATGGAGACGTTGCAGTAACAGGATCTCGGCGAGATGGTGTTAGCGACGTGGACATGACCACGGATAAGGGGGTTTGTTCAGCCCCCTCCCAGGTATAAGTTATGTTCTCTTGAACTTCTCCCTCTGTGTTATTAAATGACGTCGATTTTTTGGAATTGCAGGGGTGCAACGAAGCCTAAATTTTTGAATTCGCTCAGAGAAGTTTTGACTCGGCATAAGCCGATGATATTGGTTCTTGTGGAGCCACGCATTCCAGGCCATAATGCACAGAAGATACTCATGTTTAGTAGGTTTGATAAAGTCGAAAAAGTAGAAGCAAGGGGCTTTGCCGGGGGTATATGGTTATTCTGGAATTCTCAGGAGGTTGATATCGAAATTGCTGAAGCTAATGAGCAGAGTATCACCTCCGTTATTCGCCGAGATAGGGATGGGGCTTGGGTTCTAACGGCAGTATATGCTAGTCCGCAGGTGGAGTCACAGAATCATCTTTGGGAGCACATTGTTCGTATGAAACCCCACATACACGGCCCATGGGTTATTGCGGGGGACATGAATGTAGTCACAACGCAATCAGAAAAAACGGGTGGTGCTCCAGTCGACGTGCATAAATGCCGTAAATTTTTGGAATGTGTTGATAAATGTGAGCTTATTGATCTTAAGTTTGTTGGCTCACCTTTCACGTGGGCTAAAGGAGGGAAGTCGCCATTACAAGAAAGGTTAGATCGGGCCATGTGTAACGATACTTGGCAGCTATCCTTCCCTCAGGCCACAGTTCGGCACTTACCTAGAATAGGGTCGGACCATGCACCATTAATGCTCACTCTCTCTGAGCATACACGGGTAGGGACTAGTTTGGAGTACTTTCGGGTTCAGCCGGCATGGTTTACTCATCCGAGCTTCTGGGAAATGGTTGATCAGAACTGACGTGCTAGACGAGAAGATGGGATGCATGAGCAAATTCAACATACTCGGACAGCTATGCATGCATGGAATCATGACACCTTTGGCAACATATTCAAGCGGAAACAACAGCTTGTGGCCCGTATTGCTGAGATACAAAGAGCACAAGGTCGGAACTTTAGGTACTCCCTCAGAAAGCTGGAAAATAAACTTCAAGGTCAGTATTTTGATACTCTACGTCAAGAAGAACTCTTTTGGAAACAAAAAGCTAGGGCTCAATGGCTTAGAGCGGGGGATATGAATACACACTTTTTTCACCTTTCGGCCGTGCGTCGACAAGGAAAATCTAAAGTGAAGACCCTGGAACGGGAGGATGGGAGTGTGGAAACGGATCCGATTGAGCTTAAGAACATGGCAATCGAGTACTATAAGGCACTATATGATGTGGGCGAACCCGTGTGCACCTATACCAATACGCCGGGGTTCCCGACACTACAGGGGCAGCATACGGAGATACTACTTCGGCCGGTTACCAAAAAGGAAGTGAAACAGGCACTATGGGATATGAGTCCATCTAAAGCACCGGGTCCAGATGGAATACAACCTATGTTCTATCAGCGATGTTGGGATATAGTCGGGGAGGATATTTTTCAGCTGGTTCGGAAAGCCCTTCAGTCAGGTAGCCTTGATCCCACTCTTAATAAATCTCGCATTATTTTAATTCCAAAAGATAAGAACCCAACACTTCTTTCGCAATTTCTTCCAATTAGTCTTACGAATGTAAGCCTTAAAATTGTTACCAAAACATTAGCTAATCGCATTAAAGAGTTTATAGATGAGCTTATTCCACGGTCTCAAAGTAGTTTTATACCGGGCAGGCAAACAATCGATAATGTGTTAATTACTCAGGAAATTTTGCATGATTTAAATCGATTAAAAGGAAAGAAAGGTTTTTTCATAGCCAAGATTGATTTCGAGAAAGCTTACGACCGTATTAATTGGAGTTTTCTCAAAAACGTGTTACGGGAAATTGGTTTCCCCGCGGCTTGGATCTCGCTTATTATGGATTGTACCACCCGAGCCAAACTATCCCTGCTTTGGAATGGTGAGGCAACAGAGTGGTTTGATCCTAAGCGAGGACTAAGACAAGGGGATCCCCTATCACCTTATCTCTTTGTTTTTTGTGTACAGAAGCTAGGTTGCCTAATTGACGTCGCAGTTCGGGAGAGGAAATGGAGACCGGTACCAACGTCACGACATGGACCATGTATCTCCCACTTGATGTTTGCTGATGATTTACTTCTTTTTGGGGAGGCTACAGTACAGTATACGAGTTCGGTAATGGATACGTTGAAATACTATTGTAATCTCTCGGGGCAGGCTGTAAACATCCACAAATCAAAGTTGTTCCTTTCAAAAAATATATCAATGGAACTCAAGCGTCGGATCACTAATAACATGAGTCTTGGCTATACCGAAAATTTGGGGAGGTACCTCGGTGTTCCTCTGCAACACGGACGGTTACTTAGGCGAGATTATGGATTTTTGGTGGATCAAGTAAAAAAACGATCACAGGGCTAGAAACGAAAACACTTATCGCTAGCTGGACGTGTGACCTTGATTAAATCGGTAACGGAAACTCTGGCATCATACCACATGCAAACAATGAGAATTCCACTAGGTATTTGTGATGCGATTGATAAAGCGAACCGGAAATTCTTGTGGGGGGGCTCGGACTTAGAACATAAATTGCACCAGGTGAAATGGGATACGGTTTGTACACCCAAAAGCCGAGGAGGATTGGGGTTGAGAAAGACCCGAACCACGAACCTAGCCCTCCTCGGGAAGTTGGGATGGCAGCTACTTCGAGATGACGATAGCTTGTTGATTCAAGTGTTTAAACACAAATATGTTATGAGGCAGCGTGCTCGGGCGAGAAACGCGACCTCGCCCACTTGGTGGAGTATTCAGTCGACTTTTCCTCTACTTCAATTGGGTACTCGGTGGATCGTGGGAGATGGGACTCGGGTCAGATTTTGGGAAGATGTCTGGCTAGGGGAGGACCCGTTAGCTATTCACTGTCAACAACCGATTCCATCTGAGGACTTGTCTCGGACTGTTGCTCAGTATTGGATTCTGGGGGTTGGATGGGATTGGGACGGTCTACAAGGGTTACCCAGCACGGTTAAGAACTCAATTACAGGGTATAGATTTGGCAACGGGATCGGGGGCAGAAAGATATGCCACGGTGGAGAGTCTCCCCGGATGGGAAGTATAGTTGTAAAAGTTCTTACGAAGATCTAGAAGGTCACGTGCGAATTGAGAATTCCAAACAGTAGCTGAAACTCTGGAAAGTCACGGGGGCACACCGACGTCGAATGTTCCTTTGGTTACTCCGACATAACAAAGTAATTACTCAAATGGTGCTAAAGGCGCGGGGAATTGTGTCTTCGGATGGGTGCCCTATTTGTGGGCTTGCCTCGGATACTCCTTTACATGCTATTCGGGATTGTCAGTGGGCCAGAAAATTTTGGTTACAACTTGTTCATCCTGATTGTCATAATGTTTTCTTTTCAGGTTCAGTAGAAGACTGGCTCGACTGGAATTTATCTCACAAGTTGAACAGGTATGACTGGTGTGAAAAATGGGATATAGCCTTCACTGAGACTTTGTCTTTTATTTGGCAGGTTCGGAATGAGGTGATGCATGGAGTCCGAGATACAGTTCCTATGGGGGAACTAGATGTGTTATACAAAAGAATTGACGGTACCATTCATTCCCTTAACTTTGATCCAGACGTGATGCACCTACAGGTACACACGGGCTAAAAAAAACCGACATTTGGTTACACTAAACTGAATGTGGATGCAGCGGTAACCGAAACTGGCCAGGCAGGGGTTGGGGGTACTCTTCGGGTCAAGCATGGAACATGGTTAAGGGGGTTCAGTGGTCGCATTGACCCGTGTTCGTCATTGGAGGCTGAGGTGCGTGCCATTCTATTGGGACTAGAGATGGCGTGGGCCACAGGGACAAAGAAGTTAATCGTTGAATCAGACTGTCGCGTTGCACTTAATAGCATTATGGACGCCTCCATGGAGCATCACCATTTTGATGTGATCTCTCGCATTCGTAGTGTGCAGGGTAGAGACTGGGATGTCTCGTTTCAAATGGTTTGGCGGGAAGCAAATCAAGTAGCTGATGCTCTAGCTAAAATGGGCATTCACACCCACATGCACCACACGAATGTACCATACTCACATATCTATCACCTACTAGACAATGATAGAGCAGGCATTACTTGGCCTCGTTTTGTGACTATTAACCCGGGTTTGTCAGGTTAGTTTATGAATTGTTGGGTATCCCCCCCTTTCGGAATCAAAAAAAAAATCTATTCCATCTTGAACTCTACTAGATTAATGAATTCTTTGACTCCCCAAGAATCCTTGTACCCCACCCAGTAAAACAATGAGTAAGATACCACAAAGGAATAACGGCCTCATTTGTCTTAAACACATCAATTGAATCAAGTCTTCATACTTTGAATTGGGCGTTCACACAGTAATCGTGAAGTTTCGACGAAATTTCTTTCTGCAGTTGACAGTGAAACTTTAACAATAAACAAAGACAAAAAGCTAAAGCGCGTGAGAATTTCCTCTTTATTATTGTTACAGTTTGTTCATTTTTCCTTGGAAACAAGTCAAGTGTTGGCCCCAGTTGTGACCTTCCTATGTTCCTTCCGAATTCCAATCTTCTGTGTATATGACTCTCTCATCAAAATCAAGATCTAAACTTGAAACTTATTCTTCCATATAAAATATATATAAATATACAGTACAAACCTGATCCATTGCTTTGCAGTTCCCCTCTCTAAATCGTCTTATTATCCTTAAGTTCGATCATCAAATGGCGGAGAGCGCAGTGTCCTTTGTACTTGACCGGCTTTCGGCATGGATACGCGAAGAGCGACAACTGCTGGGAAGCATTGGTGAAAACGCCGAGTTCATTCGCGATGAGCTGGGTCATATTAGAACCTTCTTAAGGGTGGCCGATGAAAAATAAGATATTGACCCCCAACTCAAAGAATGGGTCACCCAAGTTCGTGATATTACTTACGATGCTGAAGATGTGATGGACAAATTCATGCTCCGTTTTGCAGGCCGGCGATCAGAGGCGTTTTTTGGCTGTATCAAGCAAACTTATGTTTCCGTGAAGAATTTGAAAGCTCGCCGTCAAATTTCTTCAGAAATGGGAGCGATCAGATCGAGGGTGAAAAGCGTTTTCGAAGGCCAGCAGAGATATAAAGACATATATGGCACCTCGGATCAAGAATCTGGCCGTACTAAAAGCTCATGGTACGATAGTCGAGGAGACGCATTGTTATTGGAAGAAACAGAAGTTGTGGGCATCGAAAAGCCAAAGAAACTGCTGATTCAGTGGCTTTCTGCAACTGGTTCTTGTGGACTTAAAGTGATTTCAGTAGTCGGCACTGGCGGACTGGGCAAAACCACCTTGGTCAAAAAGGTGTACGATGATCCTAAGGTGAAAATGCATTTCAGTGCTCATGTTTGGATGACTGTTTCAAACTCGTTCAAGCTAGAAGAGCTTCTGCGAACCATGATCCGCAGGCTTGTTTCTGAAGTCAAGCAACCGTCTCCACAGGGTCTAGAAGCCATGGATGCTGATGAAATGAAAGAATTTGTTTATAAATTCCTCCAACATAGAAGTTACATTATTATTCTAGACGATGTTTGGAGAGTCGGTGTTTGGGAAGCTATTAGATATGCATTTCCCAGAAGCGAAGCATTCGGATTCATTGTAATTACCACGCGTTTTCAGAGCATAGGCCACGTTGCCAGTATTGAAACTAACGGGCACATCTATAATTTGGAGCCTCTCTCTCAAGAGGAATCAAAGACATTGTTTTGTAGAAAGGCCTTCTTGGGGGGCCCGTGCCCTAGTTATTTGGAGGAAATTGCTGAAGTTGTCTTGAAGAAATGTGAAGGTTTGCCGCTTGCGATTGTAGTGATTGGCAGCCTCTTGGCTACCAAGAACAACAACATTGATGAATGGAAGAAGTTCCATGGAAGCATAGGTGATGAAATAGAAGGAAACCATCTGAGGAGAATGACAAAATTACTCTCCCTTAGTTTTTACGACTTACCTTGCTATCTCAAGTCTTGTTTCTTGTACCTGAGCATTTTTCCCGAGGATCATAACATTTACATGACCAGGCTGGTTCGGTTGTGGATAGCAGAAGGATTTATACTGCAACACAATGGAAGAAGTTGCAGAGGACTACTTGAAGGAACTTCTTGATAGAAACCTAATCCAATTAGTGATGACGCCGGATTACACAAGTCCCATCAGAGTTCGAGTGCATGACCTTTTGCATGCAATTATTCTATCAAAGTCTCAAGAACAGAGCTTTGTAACCATAGCCAAAGTCGGACATGTAAGATGGCCAGGTAAGAGTCGGTGCCTAGCAATCCATGGGTCCATAGACGATAGAGCAGAAATCAATGGCTGTGATCGTTACCGGTCTGTGCTAGTATTGGACTCTATCAGTCCACTATCTAAGTTGAACATGTCTAAGCTGTTAAGCAGTGCTTCTAGACTAGTTAAGGTATTAGAACTAAGAGGTGCTTTGTCAGGGAAGATCCCAGATGAAATTTTCAAGTTATATCATCTCAAGTACCTCGGCCTAAAGTATACAAAGGTGAATTTTGTTCCAAGATTAATTCAAAAGCTTGAGAATCTAGAGACATTAAATCTCAGGGACACAAACGTGACAGAGTTTCCGGTCTAAATTCTAAAGCTCCGACGACTTCACCATCTCTTGGTCTATTATTACAAAAGTCACAGAAGTTACCGGCCCTTTGACAATGTACAGAGTTGTAAGGCTCCATATAGAATAGGATGTTTTTCATCCTTGCAGACTCTTTCAGATATTGAAGCTACTCAAGCTGAAGACACTACAATTGCTCGGGAAATAGGCAAACTAATCCAACTGAAGAAGTTAGGGATTATGAAGCTGAAAAGGGAAGATGGAAAGGATGTTTGCATCTCGCTCGCAAAGTTGACAAACCTCCAGTCGTTGCATATTGCATCAAATGAAGAAAATGAGATCATGGATTTGCAGTATCCTGTGTCTCCAGCTCCTCCAATAAGATCGCTAGAACTGAGAGGGCGCTTAGAAAAGGTACCACAGTGGATACCTTCTCTTCATGGCCTCACCAAGCTGCTTTTGAGATGGAGCAGGATTAACGATGATGACCCGTTGGAATCACTTCAATATCTCCCCAATTTGATGGTGCTTGAACTCTGTCACGCCTATGAAGGAGATGGGCTGCGTTTTAAAGCTGCAGGGTTTGAAAAGCTCAAAAAAATATGGCTTATAAGATTAAGCAGATTGAGATGTGTGAAAACAGAGAAGGGTTCCGTGTCATTTCTCCAAGAGCTGTACATGTGGGACTGCAAATTGGTGGAGGAGGTACCGTTCGGGATTGAGCATTTGACCAATCTTGAATGTATTGATTTTACAGACATGTCTGAGGGGTTTGTGACGACTCTGGAAAAGCAAAAAGAAGAAGGAGGCGATCAGTGGAAGTTGGCAAACATCCCAAAAATTGAAATTTATTCTTTGAGTGATGGTAAATGGCAAGGGAGACGTTTGTAGATGAGCTTTTGTGAATTTGGTGGAAAATATTAATCATGTATTTAGTGATACTAGTACACACAGCACGTGCGTTGCACGTGGGCACCTAATTATTTTCATATTATTAGGAAAGCTAATGTTGAGATTACATAGATATATTTTTTTGTGGAAAACAAGAATTATTAGGAGAAATTATAATTATAAATTTGTTAATTCTATTGTCAGTACATTTCGTATTTTGGTTAACTATGCATATTAATTTTGCATGTGGTAGTGCAAAACAATTTTCGTATGATTGCGAGAATAACTACATAATTTAAATGTAAAAATATTGGATTCTAATATTAAGTAGAAGACACAAACCTCTCTTTGTTGGTAGTTATTATTTTCTCTCGATCAGATTCATAGTTATTATTATCTATAATTGTATTTCGTATTGTGGACACAAAGGGAAAAATGCTAAGACAATTAACGCCAAACACTTGGGTACCGACACTTTAATTATCACTTCGCATGTGCGATGCACATGTAATTTAGCTATTTTTAGTTGATCTAAATTCCACTTTCTTCGCTGAAAAGAAACTGGTAGAGGTAAAATTCAACTTTGTAGGTTGAGTTTGCGCTTGATATTGAAGGGAACTGGAGAGTAATTGATTTAGTTTGGATGAATGAATTTGGAAGAAAATAATGTCTAAACACGTGTGCGCCGCACGTGCGAAGTTTCAGCCATTACTTTGACCAGAACTTTTTTAATTTTTCAATTTGATGGTTGCAAGACTAAATGTGTGAAAAACTTTAGCTAAATAGAACTAAATGTGTAACTCGGGACCAAAAAGGTGAAAAAAGGACTAAAACTGAAATGGAGGGTGTCAATTTTAGGACTAAAAGTGTAATTATAAAAAATACAGGACAAAAGGTGACAACACCCTATAGCTATAGGACCAAAAAAGTATTTTCCCCAAAAATGAAGTGCTTTAAATTCCACTTTTATTTTTCTACTTAGGTTATGTTATACTTGAATGCATTATTTTGAAAGAAAAAGAAATGCATGTATCACCACTTTTTAAATGTTTAATTTAAACTAAAACATATCTGTAAATTCTTTTTATAATACAATCAAACAATTTACTATTAAAAAAACGTGATATCTCTTAAATTTCCTTCTCAATGTAGAGTGATTGAACTGAAAATAGTATCTTAAAATCCATTACATAGCAAGAAGGTCATGGCAATAGCAGAATTAGATCGTTCAATGTTCCTTATTTCTCGAATTGAAAGCATTTAATTCGCGATACAATTTTAGGTTAATCAGCATTTGCACCTTCGAATTGCCACCTTTTGGCATTTTTTACCCTTAAATTCAATTTTTGGCACTTGGCACCCTCGAATTACGTGTATCTTGTCATTTTTGCATACTAAAGTGATTTTACACCATCTAACTCACTAAAAAAATGTGTTTACTAAATTTCTAGAGAGAAGTTACAAATACAAAAAGGTAAAATTGCACCTAAAAATGTGAAAATCTGAAAAGGTTCGAATGAAAAATTGTACCAAAAAAACATTAAAATATGTAAAAATTTCTCAATTCTAGGGCTAGCCAATTAACTAAAATCCTTAAAATACCCTCATCAACACCCTAAGAAACTACCGTAGAATCTCTATCATCTACCTCAAGTCTCTATATCCCACCATTGTTGCCCCTACATATATTCTCCAAATGTTAAAGAGGGAATTTTAGAGATCTTAGTTGATTGGCTAACCCTGGAATTGGGAGAGAGGAGTTCTACAGATTTTTACGTTTTTATGGTACGATTTTGCCCTCAAACTTTATAGATTATAATGTTTTTTTCTTGATACAGTTACGCCTTCTTTTGTATTTACAATTTTACCCTTCTAAATTGAGTGAACCTTTTTTTATTTTTTATTTTTTGTGATTTAGATGGTGTAAATTTATGTTAGGGTTCAAAATGCCAAATTATATGCAATTTGAGGGTGTAAAGTGCTAAAAATTAATTTTAAGGGTGCAAAGTGCTATAATGTAACAATTCAAAAGCGCAATCTGCCTATTACTCATAATTTTATCAAATTTAGGTAATATATGACCCCAAATCATTAAAAAACTAAATATCATTGGTTCGAAGTATAAATTATACAAATAGATTTTACTGCACGTGTTATGTTATACGACGCAACGCCTAACTAATATATTGAACATATTGTAATTCGCTACGTGAAGCATCGTAGTCCAAATTAGTTTTTCCCCTCATAGTAATGGGATGATAGGTTAGACATTTTCATTTTTATTTTTCTTTCTATTTCTTTTTTGAAAAGGAAATATTAATAATGAAATAATCAACTGGGGATCTGGAATTATTTCCTTTCGAAAATATAATAGGGAATAAAGAACGTCTTCTATAAGGAAACAAGATCTTCAAAAGCAAGTATAAGGACCACTTAATTCTATTCCACAACTCTACTAGATTAATGAATTCTTTTCCATATACAACTATAATTTAATAAGATTGGTTGCATCTTGTATTACACATCGTCTACACATTAAATATATACATGTCATATTTAATTTATATTCAAGAAAATACTTTATACACATGACGTTCATATATAAAATGTAATAGAAGATTGCAACGGAACTAAATTCGCAATAGGATACTCAAATTGAATCCTTTATGGATCTTCTATTCCAAATGATATTCCATCCCCTATTACATTTATTTATGTGCATGCTACATGTATAAATTATTTTTCTTAAATATATAAATAATGTAAATTTTATACACGTGACAATGGCATTCATATAAGTAACCGGAATAGGAGATAAACACATTTTGAAGTAGAGAATCTAATATGCTTGTTGACCACTTAGTTTCTCGACTAATGATGATAAAAAAATAGTTTAAGCCTTGATTACAAGTTACATAATTCATGATGATATGTTTAAATTTGGAATACTTATTAAAAAATGGAAATAGCTCATGCATTTATGGAAAGGGTAAATTGTATATCGTCCCCTTTCAAACTTTTTATCTGCATGAAACTATCATGTATTAAAAGAATAGGTTTATATATCCCTATGCTATTTTCAATGTGTACACTGTCATGCATCGCGACACATTTCAAGGCCTCACTCCACCAATTGATGCTCCAAACGATCAACATCTCTACAACACTTGGTATTTATAGATGTGTAGAAAGAATGTGGAAGCTTTGTAAAACAATGTAGACCTATTCTAAAATGTCTCTAGAACATCTCTAGAATGTTCATTAGAAAGATCGAGACTGTGAATAATTTAGATGTTAGATCTTAGCAATTAGATTAGATTAATCTTAGCCATTCATTTTCATGTAAAGTAGTATAAATAGGGGTAGCCATTCATTTGTAAAGCATCCAAGGTTTGAGATCATAAAATACTCGAAGAGTTCTCTAAAGATTTATTGTGATCTTTGCCACATGCCCTTAGCACACGAGCACGAGTGGGTGATGTTGACTTAGCGAGTCACACAAAAGGCGGATCGAAGCTAAATGTCGCACGAGACGTTAGTAAGAGACTAAGTCCGTGATAACACGTTCCCTTAACATTTCCATTAACTACCAAAACGAATATCATCTAAATCAATATTTTAGGTATTAAAACGTTTTACCAGGTGGCAATGAAATAAATGGATATCATGTACAAGTCAAAATTATTGTCTAATATCCTCTGTTCCCACACCGTGGACAGAAAACAGGAGTAGAGGTTTACCTTTATCGATATTGACCTACAATAAAAATCAAATGACGGAAAATCAAGATTAAAAATACATAATACACACTTGATTTTGAACATAACATATGTTAGGTGTTATACCCTCTATGTCATTGAGGAATTAAATTTAGGAGGATATTTTATTTATATTGTATAAACATTATTAATCATTAATAAAAGTCATTGAGTTTGTTTTTATAAATTTAATTGTGGCATTGAATGTATTGAACAAATAGATCCTTAAGATCAAGGTGTACTCACCACTACTTATTTGATGAGTAGGAGCACTGGTGGAGTTAAGTGTTTGATCTTACAAACATAGTGCGCGAGTTAAAGAATCTAAATTGGGCGTTTAGGTTCAATTCATATGCACTTGCTTTGACAAGGAAAGTGCTAGTCTTACACTGATTGGATAGTGGAAGTTGGTGTCATGAATATGACTAACGGAGTTGACATATTCGAACACGACTCGTCGTAATCCGATCACATGGATTTTTACTCAGTGACAGTCGATGATGAGGATTACCGGTTATAATTGTATAAGTGAGCTTTAGACCTGAGGAGTCTTTTACATTGTGCTCGTGCCATTGAATAAGTTATTAGAGTAGTTAGGCCCAATCACCTGTTAGTAGGGTCGACATCGAAGTACGATTCAATGGGTGCGTTCGACAATGGGAAGTGGACTGCCAATAAGGAATTTACTATCTCGAAAATAAACGAGAAACGACTTGTACGTCATAGGTGTTGTGAAATTAAAATCTTTGACTAAAGCATTTATGATTTGACTTATATTAGATACAAATAGCAGCTTGGTAATTTCACATCAGTATGATCATATTACAAAATCAATTTGTATGAGGTTGACATTCCATGACTCTTACTTGATCGTGTTGTGTCAGTGAAGAGTTTATACTCATATGGTAATTATAACTTAAAGATTCGTGATGATATATTCATCTCGTACTTGATTGGGTTTTGGTATAGCTTAATGGGAATGGCTTGGTGATAACTATATCCTTGGAATCCTCCTAATGTCAATCAAGACAAGCTTAGAGAGTCGCTCTATATAAAGATGATAAAATAAAGGAGTTTTACTTCATAAAGCGTATTTTGGTAATTTCACTTAGAGTGAAAATTATCAAAGGAATATGTATTGATTATAATAAATATATTTAATTATTGTAATTAAATAATTTTATTCAATCAAATAGTAAATAGTATTATTAATTTAGAATTAATAAAGTACTATTAATAAAAAAAGCCTGGTATTTAATTAATTTAAACACTAGGTGCTTAACAAAAAAAAAATTATGTGACATTTTCATCTTAGAGAGTAAAAAGAAGTGAAACATTAAAATCGTTTCTCCCTCCACATAAACCCTAAGTCGTCCATCCCCATCTGAGGTAGAGGAGATCGAGTTTCAAGAACTGAAGATCATCTTTCGCGTGATAATTTAGAGGAAGGAACGATCTGTTGCTTCTCAAAAGCTTGACTTTAAAAATTCATCGAAAAAGGTAATTGAATTACCTCTTCTTCTTATGTTTCGATTTTAATGTAAATAAAATTATTTGTGAATCGAGAAAAAGAATTTATCCGCTGATTCGATTCACAACATAATCTCAAAATTTTGAACATAATCAAGAATAAAAATACATAATACACACTGGAATTTTGAACATGACAAAACCTTCCAAGAAAAGGATCTTGCCAAAATCTGTTAAAAGACCATAAATAGAGCAATCCAGAGTTTAAAAAAACAATGAAAAACGAAAAAATGACCGATAAGAGGACAACCAACCATGGTCTTAAATATCCTCCGAAATCTCGAAATTTCGACCGAAATTTCTGATTTCCGGGGGTCTCGAAGCGAAATTTCACCTTCGATCCAATTTTGCAGAATATCTATCGAAATTTCCCGATATTTTCGATATTTACCGATATTTCCTGAAATTTTGAATTCTTAATAAAATTACTTTGTTAAATATCTACCGAAATTCTCGAAATATCCCAAGATTTCGGCCAAACTCAAAATATTTCAAAATTTAAAATAATGTAGTTTTAAATGATGATTTGGATTAAAATTTTGGTATTTTGTTTTAATGAAATTCTTAGGAGATTTGGTTATTACTTTACTCTCAAATCATATTTATTTTATTTTTTTCGCCACAAATTTTAATCATACCACCTAACAAAATTCACTATACATACATTATATATACAATATTATTTATGTAAAAAATGCATAATTATGATATTTAAAGTTACACAAAGTTTCGTTGTAATTTTCCAAATATTTCTATAAATATCCATGATTTCTATAAAATCGAAATCGAAATTTTGAATATCCCCGAAATTTCCATCGAAATTTCAGTAAATTTACTATCCCGATATCGATACCGATACCGAAATTTAATACCTTGCGTTAGACCCTGGACAATTTATTTGGGTTAAAAGTTGGACTTTCCACATAAATATAATATATTTTTCATATATTCTTGTATACATGCTCGAACTAGTTAAGATACCAAACTTAAAAAGAACAATACTTATCTTCTTCTTCTTTTTTCTATTAAAAAAGTTTTGAAGAGTGAAAATCTTTTTTTTTATTATTGGGAGAAAGATTGTAAATCTAAATACTACAAAGTGCAAAGTATATGGAAATTATATCTATAATTTTTATTAAGTAGGAGCACGTATGAATTTGACCATTCAAAGTATATTTACAAAGTCGCAATGAGGCATAATCTTACTGGCAAAGCTGATGCCCTAAGATATTAGAGATATTGGGTTCTACTCTCACCGATTGTGTGTGAGTCTTTCTCTATTTTGTTGGTAGTTGTTAGCTGTTGTAAATTAATATTAATCATATGTATTGATTGATGATTCATATCCATAATGCAATTGATACGTGTAATTGTTTATCTAAAAAAAAAAAAGTATATGTACAGAGTCGAGTGTTCCACAACAAATTACACATGTTAATTTTAATTTTAACTTCTCTAATGTTGGACTGAATGTGTGTTCACGTAGAACTATGCATCCAATTTTACCAAAGTAAGCCTAATAAAAAAAAATTATCTTTTAATCTTGATTTAAAAATTAAAAATAACACTGCGAGATGAATCATATTTCATATTGATCACATTGACAAAAAGAACTGCATTCAATGGATAAATAGAAAAAGAAAAAGGAAATCTGATGAAGCTAACTTATAAATTCATGTGCACACAAATAAATTTCACATTTCCATTAATTACGTCGGAGAAATAAATAAGAAGCTCCCAGTTTCACTTTATAATAGAGATTGGATTTTTTAAATAAATAATATACTTTTTAATATTAATTATATAAATAATACAGAAAAAAAATTAAGATCTAGCTGGTGGGTACGCCAATACCAATGGTGTACCCACATTTTCCTTTTTTTTCTTTTTAATTTTGCTGCATAATTTTATTTTTTTTGTGTGACAGGGTACGCCATTGTGAATAACGTACCCAGCCAGAATTTAAAAGAAAATTTTTTTTTTTTGTCATTTTTGGGATATTTTTTGACATTTTTATACATTTTCGGGCTTCGACTTCAACATAAAAAATTTAGATTGACTCACAAAATTTGTAACGGTATGAGAACTGATTCATTTCGATATTCGGGTGAAAAAATACAACATGTTTAAAAAGACACGCATATACGGATTTTTCGAAAAAAAGTATTTTTTCGTCATCTTCGGGATGATTTTTCGACGTTTTCTGTACATTTTCGAGCTTTGACTTCAACACAAATCTAGATTGACTCACAAAATTTGTAACAGTGCAAGAATTGATTCATTTCAATAACCGGGTGAAAAAATACGATATGTTAAAAAAAACACATATACGGATTTTTCCAAAAAAAAAATCGCCATTTTCGGGAATATTTTTTGACATTTTCTATATATTTTCGGGCTTCGACTTCAACACAAAAAATGTAGATTGACTCACAAAGTTTGTAACAGTGCAAGAATTGATTCATTTCGATATTCGAGTGAAAAAATACAATATGTTAAAAAAGACACACATATACGGATTTTTTGAAAAAAAAAATATTTTGCCGTCATTTTCGGGATGATTTTTTGACATTTTCTGTACATTTTCAAGTTTCAACTTCAACGCAAAAAATATAGTTTGACTCATAAAGTTTGTAACAGTGCGAGAATTGATTCATTTCGATATTCGGGTGAAAAAACACATGTTAAAAAGACACTTACACGGATTTTTTAGAAAAAAATATTTTTTTGTCATTTTCGGGATAATTTTTTAACATTTTCTGTACATTTTCGGGCTTCGACTTCAACACAAAAAATGTAGATTGATTCACAAAGTTTGTAACGGTGTGATAATTGATTCATCTTGATATCCAGGTGAAAAAATACAATGTGTTAAGTCATAACACTGGGCTTTTTTTGCATTTATCCCCTAAATATTTAATGGAAAATTCTAGTACGCTCCTAGCTCGACCAAACACATGTGTATTTTTTAAAATAACTTACCAATTTTATAGCAAGTGTAATATAACATCCCTGCGAAATACATTTGAGTGCGGCAAGCCTGGTCAGAGCTAGAATTTTCCAATATTTAATTTTGGAGTTATCAATTCACGCTCTCGTAGAGCCGCATAATCCAACAATCATGTCTTTGTTTTTATGTTAATTTTTCCCCTATAAGGAAACAAGATATTCAAAAGCAAGTACAAGGAGCACTTAATTCTACTCCATCTAGAAAACTAGAACTCTACTAGATTAATGAATTCTTCTCCATAAAGAACTCAAATTGCCACATACGAATGTCTTTTCACACGGTCATGGTGATGGGATATAAGTGTGGAGACAAATCAAATTATCAAAAGGAATAGTTTTGGTAGGTGGAACCAAAGGTTGTTTGGTAGGTGGAACCAAGAGTTGTTTGGTAAGTGAAACCAAGAGGTTGTTTGGTAGGTGAAACCAAAAGGAGTTTTGGTAGGTGGAATTACTCTTATAAATAGGAGTGAATTTCCTTCACTTCAGGTATTCCAAATTGAGAGAAAACATAGAGAGCAAAGTGTGTGTAGTGTAGTATATACTAGGAAAAATGTAGTGTATACTAGGGAAAGCAATTTGTGGTAGATACAAATTGTGCTACACGGGAAACACTTGTGGGGTTTTTCTCTCGGGGCAATACAAAAGGGGATGGGAGAGTAGTGTTCTATATAACTTTGAGAGTGGTTGTACAAGAGTGATTTTCTTGAGTTTGTCTATAAACTCAAGTGTGTATTTTGTACCGGTAAATTTCTCTCATAGTAGAAGAACTGGAAACTCTGGTGGACGTAGGCAAATTGCCGAACCACGTAAATCTGTTGTCTTATTTTCTTGTTTTGATTCTTATTTTAAAGTTCGTTCATGCGCGTTGATTCCTAACAACTGGTATCAGAGCACGGGTTACAGCGATCCGTGGGTGAATCAATGGCGTCTGAAGATGGTAAAGTAAGAGTCGGGGAAAAAGCCTGAAAAGGTGATAGATGCAGACTGAGAGTTGCAGGAGATCATGCTGCAAGTTTTGGGGGTTATCCCGTTGAACGTTAACGAGAAAACGTTGAAAATCGTGGTGCCAGATGCAGAGGCAGAGTCGCAACAGCGAAGGCAGGTTTATGTTGCCGGGTTGGGTAGACATGAAGCCAGTGGGAGCAGTTGCAATGCCGAGGGCAGATCCGTATAGCCGGAGGTCAAGGGGCCAGACTCGTGTTGCCAAGAGGGCGGAAGAAAGAGCAAGCCAGGGACTGGGGAGGCGGAGTTACGGAGCCAAAAGCAGATCCGTATAGCCGGAGGTCAAGGGGCCAAACTCGTGTTGCCAAGAGGGCGGAAGAACGAGCAAGTCGGGGACCGGGGGAGGCAGAGTTACGGAGGCATGACCACCTGGACAAACCATGAAGGCTAGAAACGGGGCCGAGAGGGGTTGACCGTAGAGCCGGACGTCATGGGGGCAAAATGCGAAGCCGGGTGGGCAGATGCGCGGAACCGGGGCAGGATGCGAAGCCGGGTAGGCAGATTCGCAGAGCCGGGGCAGGATGCAAAGCCGGGTAGGTAGATTCGCAGAGCCGAGGCAGGATGCGGAGCCGGGTAGACAGATTCGCAGAGCCGCGGCAGAACGCGGAGCCGGGGCAGAATACGGAGCCGGGGCAAATTCGCGGAGCCCGGGCAGAACGCGGAGCCGGGTAGGCAGATTCGCCGAGCCGTGGCAGAACGAGGAGCCGGAGCAGATTCGCAGAGCCGGGGCAGGATGCGGAGCCATGTAGGCAGATTCGCAGAGCCGGGGCAGAACGCGGAGCCGGGGCAGAATCGCAGAGTCGGGGCAGAACACGGAGCCGTGGCAGAACGCGGAGCCGGGTAGGCAGATTCGCAGAGCCGTGGCAGGATGTAGAGCCGAGTAGGCAGATTCGCAGAGTCGGGGCAGAACGCCGAGCCGGGGCAGATTCACAGAGTCGGGTAGACAGATTCGCTGAGCCGGGGTTTTGTTGGCGGATGGATCGGACATAGCTAGTGTAGTGGGAGCATTATGCAGATATGTGGGGGATCTGAGTTGCCATTGAAAAACCAAAGTATTGACGGATGGATCAAGACATAGCTCATGCAGTTGGCAGGGAGCAGATATGTAGGAAGATCCGAGATAGTCAATGGAAATTCCTTGGTGGAAAGGTGTCGCGAGACAGGTTGACCAAGGTGGAAAGTCCTTGGTGTAAGGGTGTCGCAAGACAGGTTAACCAAGGTGGAAAGTCCTTGGTGTAAGGATGTCGAGAGATGGCTTGACCAAGGTGGTTATCCTCTTGTGGGGAGGGTGGCAACGAAAGTTGCGGGGTTGTGAGACATGTTCCAGGTCTTGGGAGTAATCTATAACAAAGGTCAGTTGGACCGAGATGGATAAGTCACGGTATTCAAGAATTGGTTGATCACCAAAAGGAACAGAGTAGTGGCGGAGGTTCAAAGAAGGGGAACATCGTTCAAAATGTGAGTCCGTCGAGTAGGAGCACTAGGGACGGATGGATTGATGAGACAAGGAGATGTCTCGATTTTTATCTCCATTGGATTTGGGGATGTGACCGACTAGATTGAGGTTCACCTGGGAAAAGTGAAGGAATGATCGAGAAGATGGGATTGTGTTTTCAACTTTGAGTTTGGTCTCCAAGTAGGAGATTGATGGGATATAAGTGTGGAGACAAATCAAATTATCAAAAGGAATAGTTTTGATAGGTGGAACCAAAGGTTGTTTGGTAGGTGGAACCAAGAGTTGTTTGGTAGGTGAAACCAAGAGGTTGTTTGGTAGGTGGAACCAAAAGGAGTTTTGGTAGGTGGAATTACTCCTATAAATAGGAGTGAATTTCCTTCACTTCAGGTATCCCAAATTGAGAGAAAACATAGAGAGCAAAGTATGTGTAGTGTAGTATATACTAGGAAAAATGTAGTGTATACTAGGGAAAGCAATTTGTGGTAGATACAAATTGTGCTACACGGGAAACATTTGTGGGGTTTTTCTCTCGGGGCAATACAAAGGGGGATGGGAGAGTAGTGTTCTATATAACTTTGAGAGTGGTTGTACAAAAGTGATTTTCTTGAGTTTGTCTATAAACTCAAGTGTGTATTTTGTACCCGTAAATTTCTCTCATAATAGAAGAACTGGAAACTCTGGTGGACGTAGGCAAATTGCCGAACCACGTAAATCTGTTGTCTTGTTTTCTTATTTTGATTTTTATTTTAAGCTTTGTTCATGCGCGTTGATTCCTAACACATGGTATGACATATGGGTTCAATTATTATACATTCACTTAATAGATCCAATATCAGAAAAAGTAAACTTCAGAAGATAAATTATAGATGCAAATCAGCAGAAGAAAAAGATCGGTTGTGCGGCCAAGCCCTTGCCCATGGCTGGTTTACTACCACGGCAAAGGTTACAAAGACCAAACATTTTGCTACAATATATCAGGACCTCTGCCGGTAAAGATTTATCGCCAGAAGATTCCAGTTTTGCACGATAAAAAGGTTCTTTCATGTTCCTATGGTTGGCTTGTTTTGTACGATGATAAAAGAAATCGTTTCTCTCTTTGTAATTCCAGCAACTTTGACATCATACGCCTGCCTAGTTTAGAATTAAGTCGTGAGAACGAGATCGATAGTTGTATACTATCCTCTTCTCCTAACACCCCGAATTGCAAGATTTTATTGTTTCTGAAAAACATTCCATCCATCATGCGGTGTGGGCTTAGTGACGAAGAATGGAGTGAAATAAGATATGGGAATCAGTTGAAGGGTATTGAACTCAGCACAAGAGATGATATTATTAATGGCCCTTTGTGTTTTAGTCAACCCGTTATCTGTGGCGATAAAATATACGCTAAATTGTGCGAGGGAGGCTGTAGTTTTTTATGGTCAATCGAGATAGTCGAACCAGTGGGGATGGCGTTGTGTAGGCTGAAAAACTTCCCTGAAAGAGACCATTTATGTTCATATCGTGCCCAAGAATATATGGTGGAATCTCAAGGGGAGCTCTTCTCGATATTCTTTATGTGGGGAGGACTCGGGGATATTCTAAAGATTGAGATGAGGAGATTGAATTTTGATTCCATGGATTGGGAAACATTAGAAAGAATTAAGAGTAGATCTTTTTTCATTTGTCGGGACTATTGTTTATCTTGCGTTGCATCCGAGTCGGGTTGTATTTACTTCATCAAGAGTGAAGATCCGAGCTTATATTGTTACAATATGGAAGATGAAAGCTTATCCGAGCCTCTGCCATGTCCTAACTTGCCCACACAATGGCTTTCACCAATTTGGATTTTGCCCCAAGCACCGATCAGGTGAGTGTTCTGTAAACTCATTATTCATTTAAATTCATTATTTTCATGCCACTAATTTGAATGTGAAAAATTTTCAGCTTGACTGGAAAATTACTATAATTAGTACGCATTAAAATTTCAAAAGTGCTATAACATAAATTTAGTCCTAGTTTGTAGTATTATCTTTTCCACCAACCTCGACATTTTGAAATTTTTTAACCATAGTATTCTCTATGTTGTTTAAATAAACTAAATTATTTAATGAAAATTCTCCCCCCCCCCCCCCCCCCCCCCAAAACCCCCAACACACACACACATAATTCAGACTTGTGGGATAATTTTTCCAGGCCAGAAGAATGTTATATGTTATAATAACAACAACGAAAGACATAACAAGACAGGATCCTTGGACTTGAAAGAAAATGCCCAACACGATTTGGGGAAGAAGGGATCCTCATCATCAGATGAAGAAACACAATCGTATGACCTTCCATCGGACCTCCTCCAACACGAAATTATAAAGCGCCTTACACCGGTTGATTATTTGAATCTTCGAACCGTGGGTAGAATCTACCGACAAGTGGCCTCTCGAGAGAAGTGGAGAACAGCCTTATTCTCTTATCCCCTGCTCATGAATACCTTTAGAAACCAAAGCCACTGCAGTGTAACCATCAGCTTGAATCAGAATTTCTTGATGAAAATTCCTAATTCCCTTAAAGATACCACCATCTGCTACTCGAATCATGGTTGGGTGTTAATGTCAAGGAAGGATATTGTTCATCTTTACAATCCGTTCACAAAGGATGTCACAAGTTATACTTGTCCATTAGAACCACAAGAAAGTTTCTTTTTTGCATCAAAGCCATCCTGTTCTGATTATATTCTCATAGGGATTTCATTCTTTTATCGATTAATGGTTGTTGTGAATGTCCGTTATCCGGGGGCAAATATATGGACCCGCCACGTACTCGTAACAAATTGCAATTTCAACCCAAAAGGCAACGCACCAGTGTTCTTCCAGGATGCGTATTATTACTTGGATCGTCAGAATGGATTTCTCGGAAAATTAAAATTAGGAAAAAGAAAATGTACCTGGGAATTTGTGGCAAAAAGACCTTGCAAAAGGACTTTTCAACACAATTTCCTGGTGGAGTGTGATGGGGAGCTACTTTCGGTGTTTCTGGGTCGTGCGGAAAGATGGGTTGGTGTGTACAAGTTTAATCAGAGATTAGGGTTTAGAAGAGCTTGGGAACGCGTCAGGAGCATGAGTAATTACAATTTATATCTCAGCCAATCTCCATCCTTCTCTATAGCGGCAAGCCCCGGTGGAGGAAACAAGTTATATTTCCCTAGGTTTCGTGGTTGTGGAATTGTATTCTACTCTCTTGAGACCGGGAAATGGCAATTTTTCGGGAGGCTCAATGACACCAAATTGCTGCTGGACTCTTGCTGGATTAAGCCAAGTTAGCGCTAAATATGGAGTTTTTACTCGGATTCTATAGAACCAGAGAGGATACAATGTAATCGTATAGAGTCTGGATAAGATCTGGCTGTATTACCCGTTTATATTCATTAAAGTGTTCGTAGTTATATATCATTATAGGATAATTATACTCGGTGCTAAATGATTACACCTTGTCGCGATTCACAAGATCAGATAAATACAATTAAAAAAGCTAGGCTGAAAGTATATATGAAATGATGTTTCATTGAAAGGTTTAACTAAGGGATAGATTAACTGAAAGCTGGGGTCAGCTAAAATGAAAATAGAACCTCGAGTCACTCAGCCCCAGACATGTAAAGCTACAACTATCACATCCTAACTTCAACGCCTTCCTTTAGCAAGTGCTCTTTTACAGATTGAATGGGCACCTGCAACACATGAAACGATAAAGAGAACGAAAAATCAGTAATAATGCCAAATCTTAACGTGAATTTTTTTTGATATTTTCCTGAATCACATATGTCATAGAACTTTCTTCTTATCTCTTTCAAATGTTACCTCCTTTCGATGGAAAATACCGGCAGCAAGGGCCGCAGATGCATTTGTTTTGGAGAAAACTTCAGAAAAATGTTCAGCTGACCCGGCACCACTGCTTGCTATTACAGGAATGCTCACAGCATCTGAGATCAACTTTATTAAATCTATATCAAATCCTTTCCCTTGACCTAGAAGACACCATGGTAAACAATCAAAGTTCAATGAACTGTTCCTAGAATTATTGTAGATCCAACAAATCTGAACACACATGTCCCTCAAAGTAACTTGTTAAAATCAATCCATCCTCACCCAAAAAAGAAAAGGGGAGAGACACACACACAGAGATGGAGCAAGGGGGCTAGTGCCCCCCACAAAACACACACACCCCTCAACTTTCAGAAATTTGTTTTGCCCCTAAAAATTTTTGATATTTGAAGTTCCGCCACCCTAAAATCTAAATATATCAAGTTTCCTCCCTTTTGTTGTATTCCCCAATCCCCCCCCCCAACGCCCAAATCCTGGCCCGCCCCTGGAGAGAGAGAGAGAGGAAAAAGAAAAGGAGAATCAAAGAAAGGCTCAGAAACGGAAAAAGTCAACTTTCAGAAATTTGTTTTGCCCCTAAAAATTTTTGATATTTGAAGTTCCGCCACCCTAAAATCTAAATATATCAAGTTTCCTCCCTTTTGTTGTATTCCCCAATCCCCCCCCCCCCCCCCCCCCCCCCCCCCCCAAACCCCAAATCCTGGCCCGCCCCTGCAGAGAGAGAGAGGAAAAAGAAAAGGAAAATCAAAGAAAGGCTCAGAAACGGAGAAAGTTTTGTCCACGATTTGATTCTCCAATCAACCAATCCCTCTCCAAATAGGAAACTTAAGCAATCGTAAGATGGAGAAGAAAGTCTAAGCATTAAACACAAAGCAGATTGTTATTCTATGGGATACATACACCTGCAAGAAAATGCACTAGAGTCCAACATACCATCACAATCTATGCAGTTTAGGAGTATTTCTCCAGCCCCTAGTTCTTCCACAGCTTTAGCAAGTTCATATGCTCCAATTGGTCGACCTTCTCGACCGCCATTCACCTTCACAACAATCACAAATATATTCTCAAAAGCACAATTACATGATCTATTTCCACAAAGTAGTCTCAACATAAAAAAGAAGAGAACTATAGTTAAACCCAAAGGGCGTATGCCTCCACTTTCTACACATCAAGGTCTAACGCAGGGAGAATAGCAGATTGCACAATTAATGACTTTCAAAATCCACACTTCCAATAATTAGAGTGACTGCGCAGGGTCCAGCTGCACTTCCAAACTCAACTTCAGAGAAGTAAATTTGCTAAGATTGTTAAACATGCCAAGTAGAGGTGGCAAATCGGCGGTCAGGGTAGGGTTTTGGTCGGTTCCAATTGGGTTGGTTCCGACATGGATCAAGTCAAGATGGTTCCAAGGCGGAACCGGAATCAACCCAAGGTGAAACCAGGTTCAACCTGAGGTGGAACCAAGTTCAAAATTGAATTTTGGCTAAAATCTAAGGGGCCAAATCTATAGGGTCCAGAATATTAATCAGGCTTTTTGCAATATTTTCATATCAAAGTAGCAATAAAAAGGTAGATTACTTTCCAGGGCTACAAGATTTTTCAAGGTAAAGGATTTTGCAGTAAAAAAGTAAGTATAATTTTAAACTTGTTTAATTTGTTAATCGAATTTACAGTAAGTAGCTGGAAAGTAAAAATATTTAGAAGGAATTTTGCAGTAAAAAGGCAAGTATAATTTCAAACTCTTGAGGTGAGTTTAGATTCTGTTCTTGAGGGTTTGGGTTTACGTACTGTCACCAATCCAAATTTCTTTATTTTCTTTTTTGGATTTTTAGTATTTAATTTTTTATTTCAGGTTTTTATTTTTATTTTCCAATTTTAAGATCTTATTTAGAATAATGTATTAAAATTAATTATTATAAGATACAACAAAATTGGTTGGACCCAATTCGGATCCATGTTAAAATCAAGTTGGCCCAACTTAGAACCAAGTTGAACCCAACCTGAATCCAAGTTGGACCCAACTAGGAACCAAGGTAAACCCAAAACAAATCCTTAGGAACCAACCTAAAACTAGTTGGGTTGGTCTGGAACCATGGGTTTAAAACCATGTTGCCACCTCTAATGCCAAGTATGGTCCTAACTTTGCATTTGTCATCCTATTACATTATACCAAAAGAATCAAGCAATTGGACATACAAGTGTCAAATTAACATAGTAGAAGAGACCAACAAAGTGAGAAATATGATTTTGGGGAGCAATAAAAAGAGAGCAAAAAATACTTACTGTGCATTGGTACCAAGCATACTCCTCTCCATTAGGACCTGAAACCAAGACAAAAAAGTCTATTATGCACATTTTTCACTTTTTTTCCTGTCTATTTCCTATCTGAGATATGAGTGGTTCTATGTCTTCATGATTACAGTCAGTTAGCCAAGAAAAGACGTGTAGAAATTCTTGGCCCGGAAAAACCGCGTCATGCAAAGTAAATGGACTTGGGCTTACGAACGAAAAAGGCTCAATACTGATGTTAACACACATCACACCCATTTACCTGGTCTGGTAACTCTTACTGATTTGAATCCTACATCATTGGGATCCTTCAAGTACACCCTACGAGGATCAATGCTTACAACCACGGCCTAAGATATGAAATACAGGGATAGAATCGTAAGGTTTATGTTATAGAAAATGAAAAGTATAAATTTATGGTTGATGATAAACTTCACCTGATTTCCATACACTCTAGAGATTTGCTCTAGACTGCTCTTTCCAGTTTTCACCTTAAAAGAAAACCAAGCGACATAAATCTCAGAAAAAAAACAACAAATAACCAGACTTGTATACAAATATATATATTTTATATTTTAACTTAAATATAAAATACATATCAAACTAACTAAATTAATTTAAGAGGCTAAGGGGGAGTACTTTGGTCTTTAGGAACTCTTCTGCAGCATAAACTGCATCGCTTCCAATTGAAACCTTGTCCGCGCCAGATCGGAAATATTCTGAAGCAACTTCCAAACTTGAGTAGAACCTGGAAATATTTTCTTAATTAAGAGTTTAAGACTGGAAATAAATCTTTCACTATTGCGAAATTGTTTCAAACTAGTGCTATCAAGTTTTTCTACCAATACAAGAGAAAAAAAAAGTAGGCACAAACTCTTCACACAAGGCATAATATGTTTACTGACGAGAAGATACATGCCTGCCATTGCCATCAGTAAAATCTCGAATACCGCCTCCAACTGTCAACGGCACAAAGACATTCTCTGATGCATATCTCAATACCTACAAGACAGATGAGTATAACTGTCAATGTTTTCAACTCAACCATCATTCATTTTTAAAGTAAATGTTAATAACAGAGAAGATAGACTGAAAATTGGAATGCCTCAAAGCACATATGCTATTTGTCAGCAACATATTGAAATACTGTACCAAGATAACAAACCTGCAGCATTGGCAAATCTCCGAGAGGGAAGTCACGGAACCCAGTAATATTCAAAAAGCTAACCTGGAAAGCGTGAGAAAGTCTGAGTTTTCGTTTCATAATATATGATTTTTGTATTTTTTTAGATTTCATTCTTTTGATTTCCCTTCAATATTGTCATTTCTTTTTGTGTATGCATTTCACAATCTGAGGGTAAGGCATACCTCATCAGCCCCATCCTTGTAATATTGTCCAGCAAGATCTACTGGTTTGCCAAGGTTTCTCACCTTCAATAAAAACAGTCATATAAAGTGAATATACAGATCTTGTGAGTTGTATCAACATTACATGATATTCTTTTTTTATGAAGAAAGAAGGCGGTAACATTCAGAATTAACCAGAATAGAAGTCCAAATATCTATCTACTTCGATATGTCGAGATTTTCTCACATCATGATAACTGACTGTACTGATAAACCATGAATTATCATATTTGAAGCAAAATTCAAGGTCGAAATAAGAACTGATTAAGGGATTCGAGCAGGCTAGAATTCATTCAAAAGATTAAAACAACAGAATACTTGACCTTGGTGAGAAAATTCATGTAACATCAGGTGACTCGTAAAGCATAGAAAATACTAATAACACAAATGTCCAGCAATTATTGTTTCTTGTGGGGTGTGGGTGTGGGGTTTTGGGGGGGGGGGGGGGGGGGGGGGGGGGGGTGAGAGAGAGAGAGTATTGGTTATCTACAAGGGTAATGCATCATTTTACAAATGACCTCTATTGTTGCTTCACTCACTCGAACACACAAGTTTTACACATCAAGAGGTAAGAAAAGAGAGGGGTGTAGCAACACAACTAAAAATCATGTATAAAAGCCCACTCATTCAGCATTCATCCGGAAGTACCTCATTTTCTTCGGTGTGCTCCCTAACATCATATTGATCTCCTTTAGTTACAACAAGATCACCTTTGTCATTTGCCCTCACATCAAGACAAGCGATAACCTGATCACTTGTGAAAACAACCAAGATAAATGTTCATCTTTAAGGCAAGCAAATGAATCTCTTGCACGCAGTGTGTACAGAACATTGCAACACTCTTATTGGGTGGGACTGCAACATAGCTAAATTAAGTTGTCAATTACATAATGGCAAAATATCAGCCAACTGGTTTTCAGATTTTGCATATGGAGTAGAAACTCCTTTCATGATCACGAACAAAACATCCTTCTCAAAAAAATTGTGTAAGGTGCTATTGTTGGCTCATGGAGAAGAGGATTTAAGGTAACATTCACATAGTAAGATTTTTGACATATAGTTGGTGCATAAAGATATTTTTGTCTGATTGGCACATCAAACGAAAGGATTTTCCCCTTATCTAAGTTCCAGATTATAGATCTCATTCATAATCCTGCTCTCAAATATAATAATGAAAAATATATAAGGAAACCATTACCGAATAATACAGTCATATCTACATTAAGAATTCAGGATTTTTTAATCCTAACTAAGCAATTCAAGTTGCAAATCAATTCATAGCTCCATAGTTGTAATTTTATTACTGACTACATTGCTCACCCTCTTTGCAAGCTTAGAGGCCTTCCCTTGAACCAGCATCTGTCTTCACAAGAAGATATCAGCGTATTAGACATTTTACATAATACTTGGAGTAACATAGTATAATATTCTGGTGAATATTACCTTTGTAGTATCAGACTTGGGATACAAAAACCTTCTCAGGACAGAAAGGCCAACCTCTGCAAAAATCATTTCCAAGACCGTAAGCTAAATAATTACAGGATTGAATCAAACAATACTGCATAAGTGGAGTTCAATTTCATTGTTTAGATTTCTTGAAAAGCAGAGACATAATAGTTCTTATTTGCTATCTTTGAGTTTAGAACATGTATAAAACCTCTTACCACCACTCTTCTCTGGGTGAAACTGAACTGCATGGACATTTCCCCTTCTTACAGAGGCTATAAAACCGTTTCCATAGTTGCATGTCGAAGATACCCACTCTTTGTTATCATCTGACTGTATAGGATAAGGAAAGGAGTTAACCAGTTGAAATGCACAGGAAGCAAGAAATGTGAAATAGAAGTATATATGTAAAATCATGCTACAGAGACAAGATTACAATATATTACTGGGATTGCACGATAAGAATGGACAAAATAGACATGACGGTTTCCAATATCATCAAGAATCTGGGAGTCTTTTGTTCTTTTGATTGAATTCCAGCCAATATGAGGTACTCTGCAACCATTTGATGAGTCAAAGCGTCCAACTACTCCAGGAATCAAACCAAGGCCTTTCACTGAGAAAAATGTGCAAGTCAGAAAGAGAAAAAAATCTGCCACACTTGTTGCAATTTAGAAAGTAAATGGCAAAGGTAAAACCCAAAGCCTCAGAGTTATTGAACATGTTTACTGAAAACTGGTCCTACAATACTACTGAAAGAAATATAATAAAAGAAGCATCAATATTGAAAAGTGAGCCAGAAAAAACAAAGGAGCACCAAACTATTACCCGGTCCATTTTCCTCGCTTGACTCAAAAAGTAGCTGCAATCCAAGACAAATGCCCAGAAATGGGCGATCTTGCTCAATATAAGTGCAGAGAGCTTCAGCCAGTCTACAAGCATTTAGTGAATTTCTTAAAAATTGATTGGTTATGAATTCTAACCCAAAAGGAGGGAAATAATTTCTACGAGTAATCATATAAATGAACTAAAAACCATATATATTTATAAATGAGCCATGCACTTAAATTAAGAAATATGGTAATGAATTTTCACAGAATAAGTATAACATTGACAGCTAAACTCTTCACAGCAAAGGCTTGCTAACATACCAGCTTAGAATTTCAACTAATATACCAACAAAACCTCAACGCAAAAGGCTGAATAAATATCCTCACGTGCAAATTTAGTTCATAATCCAAACATACATAGCATGCGAGTATATATCGCATCGCAAAGAAGCTTACCCCTTATTGTTCAGCACATCCATGGCAGGGGCGAAAGCACCTACCCCCGGAAAAATAAGACGTTTCGCATTCAAAATATCTTCAGGTGATTGTACCTAGAAAACAACAATAGATTTAGAAACAGAGAAACCAAAACCATATTGCACAACAATTGTGTTCATTTCTTATTGCCTTTAAACTTTCTACCATCGAAGTAACAAAAGGACAATGACTTCTATTATCTTTTCTTATTTTGATGTCTTTTCTAACACCAAACAGAAATTAGATAGATAAATCACTTGTCGTTCGGATAATAAACAAAATTGGAAACAAGAACCGAAAGGTTTGACAAACAAAACTTACATCCTTGATGTCGCAGCCAAGGAAGCGAATTGCATTTCTGAGACTCCGCACATTTCCAGCTCCATAATCAAGCAATGTCACAACTGTTACAAATTCAACAGCCAATTAGAAATGAAAACAATCCAAACAACGGCCAAAACGAATCACCATTCCTGCAGGAAAACTCTTAACTTAATCCGTAATAGAAAAAGGATAGCTTCAAACACTTCATACATCCGCACATATACAGTTACAAGTAGTGCACTGAGAGATGAGATATATATATATATAGAGAGAGAGAGAGAGAGAGAGAGAGAACCAGAGTCATCGGCAGCAGAAGCAGAGGCGCGGAGTGAGAAGGTTGCTGAAGGTTTGAACTTGAGAGGGTTGAATTGGAGGAGAGAATGAGAACCGCCGCGTGAATAGGACGAGGAATAAGAGGATCCTGCAGTAGAGAACTGAGAAGCTGAAGCAAATGCCGCCCCCGCCGCCGCCGCCGCCCCCGCCGCCATTTTGATTTACAGCAGCCTTGTCTCAACTTCAGTCGTTATACTTGTCCGACTACGTCTTCACGGGAAAGTATTCAGTGGGCTTTCATTTTGATTGTTGACAGATTTAACCCTTTTTGGGCCTGGTCAGATAAGGAATTGAAAGGTCCAAATAACTCTTTGGGCCTGAGTAGAATACTTTCCTTCATATATATGAGTCGGAAAAAGACTTTGGTAAAAGAAATGGACAAAATTTTATTTTTAATCATGTAACTATACTTATGTGACAAAAATATGAATAGTTTTGTCCTATAAGTGTACTTATTTGGAAAAATTGGTCATTTATGTGTCCAAGTAACAAAGTTGGCATTTTACATATGGGATCTCGATAATTTTACTAATAAACTCATTTGTTGACGCATTCTTGTTGGAGTTAATACACTTGTGGGCTGCACGTGTGAGCTTTAGCAAGGAACGGGTCGATGAGTGGACTTAGAACTAAAATCGTCAAAATCTAATACTCCTAATTAAAGGACTAATTTCTACCTAGATTTTTTAAGGACCAATATCAAAATTATATGGTTACTAGATGTAATCCCATGTCAAGACACGAAATACTAAATATGTAACAAAAATATATTAAAAATCCATATTTATCATGACATTATTTATTTATTTATTATATATAAAAAACAGATGATTCAATTTTAATGATTATTATTGCAAAATTTCTTTATATGAATTTATTTCATATATTTCTTTATAGGACGAAAATTGTAAATGGCATAGCTACACAACATTTTTTGCATAGTAAGAGTAAAAATGTAATTTTGCCAAAAGCATCACTCTCTTTCGCTGCGGCCACGTCACGTCCCCGATTCTTTTCTTCCGCAGATTTTCATTATATTCCCAAACATCAAACGAAGTAACCCTTCTACGCTCATCTTATTTCCACTGTTTTCATCGAAAATTTTCAAAAAAATCCGAAAATATATCTTGAAAAATGATTCAGCCTCTGTACGCTCTGGTGTTGGGAGAAGTGGCGGTGATTTTGGTCCTTCTTTTTCGAACGCCGTTAAGGAAGCCACTTCTGTTTTTACTGGACAGATTGAAGCAGGGTAGGGGCCCAGTGGTGGCGTCCACCGCCGGAGGGACTTTATTTGTGATTATGATATCCATCGTGTTTAGTATAACCAATATTCAGAACCGATCTACGGAAGCAGGCGGTGTTAATCCGACGGACCAGGTTCTCTTTGCCAATCACCTCCTTGAAGCCTCACTTTTGGGTAATTTTTGTTTTTGCCCTAACCCTTACCTTTGCTCAAATTATTTACCTCCTTGTTGACAGTAATATAGATTATATTTCGATTAAATGTTAATTTTCATTGTTTGTAACAAAATGGCTGAAATTACATGTGTAAACACCGTGGTTTTGGGAGAAATCATTTCTCTGTTCTTAAATGCGACTCTTGTGTAGTGATATTTGTATATGATATCACAAAACATCGTAAATGTAATATGATCACAAGGAACAAGAAATATGAACAAACAGAAAGATGATTATTGCTTTAGGAACACAAGAACTCGGAATACAAGTGTGTGTAAGCTTTCAAAATGTCAAAACTTCCTCAACTGAGTTGCCCATGTCATATTTATAGTCATCAACTTCCCTAGTCTCGTGCCTCTCACATGGTTTGTCCCGCCTGTCCAGCACTATCGTCTCACGCTTAACTGTCTCTTCAGCTGAGACGTTGCGTGAATCTCGGGGGTAATGCGTCGTAGGTAGTACACGTTGTGGTTGGTTTTGACTAAGCTATGTGTTCGACCTTTTTAAGTCAGAATCTCGGGTGTCGCCCAGGAGCTTGTTTAGATGTTTCGGTCTAGTAAGTCCAGGGTCGAGGCTCGGGCATGTCTAAACTGGGCATCGACTTTCCTATAATTCGGGACATTGAGGCCTATTTTTTTATTGGGCCTCAATTAAGTTTTGGGTATGGGTATTTTTCCCATATCAGTAAGGTTTGTTTATTCATGTTCATGTAATGATTTATTTATTACATAGTTATTGTCATATACTAGTATTTATGCAATGATTTAAATCATTTGATTCCCTAATGGGAACAGGATTTTGTCCTATTTGTTGGTGCCTTCCTGCGTTGTGAATGTAAAAAAATTCTCCATTAACATGCTTTTCTATGCACACCACATTGAAAGACATTTAGTTGTTGAACAAATAAACAAATAAATAAAAATCATGTAGTTAGTGATTTCTTCTCATCAAACGTATCGTAGCCTTGCTTGCTAGGTACTAAACCGACACATTGTGAAGGTATCCGCAATGATTGGTAGGGTAAGATCGAAACTGAAAGCAAAATCATAACTGATGCGTGCAGGTTTTGCTCTATTCCTGGGGTTGATGATCGACAGAATCCATTACTACATTAAAGAGGTTCGCATGCTAAGGAAGCATTTGGAGGCTATAAAGATGTCTGATCATAAGTCAGGGGACGTGAAGAGCAAGGAGAAGGGCAAGAGTAAAGTTGTTGAGGAGGATGATTAAAAGTTAACAGCAACTTGAAGCTAATGTTAAGCTTGAGAAGGCACAACTGAAGGTTAATAAATCCGCACTTGTTCTAGAGAGTAGGAATATTTGGTCGAAAGACAACAAATGTTGGGGAATTTGCTGAAGATATTTTCTGGGTTTAACTTTTATGTGATTGAAAATTTAGTGATATTAATGCTTATGACTGGAATCTTTTGTTTGGATTACATGGTCTAGATAAATATGATTCCTCCTCCAGTCATTATCATCTATATGTGATTTATGTTCCGTATGACAGCACAGAATGAAAGCGAATTTTCTCATAGCGTTTTGTCTCACCATGTCGTATAACATAGGGGATACTTATTTTCTAAAAACTGAATAGTATGAGACCATATGAAGTGGTTATAGACTAGGTCAGGATAAAGAAATGGAGTATTGTGGCATCCGGAGCTGGGGAGAGAAGATAGAGGAGAATCGAATGGGGAAAATGTTGACAATGAGGGATAATTTCATATTACACACTTGAATACCACACAAGTGGAACTGTGAGTCGTTTGATGAGTATATACGTTAATGTCATAAATTGAAATGCTTACATCATCATGCATAATTTAACAGTTCACAATCTCATTTGGATAGTACATCAAGGAATGACGAGTCGACCATTTTACTTTTGTGTATATTTTGAAGCCTGGGATGCGCTGTTTGCTGTTTTCTCGAGATAGTTCATTACCTTTTCTTGGATTATGAAAGATTTTGCCCGAAATGTAGCAATAATATTCAAGCTTAAGAGCTTTAATTCTTCAAACTTATTTTTAATGCACTATCCCTAATAAATTCTCTTTGAATGTGAATGCATTTGTGATTGGAAAGGAGACAGAGCATGCTGAGTCTGCATGTGACTTGGCCCCTAAAGAACTTTCTAACAAAAGCTAAGATATTTGTAACATAATAAAAGTCAAGGTTCATATATAAACATATGTGTGTGTATATATATACATATAAATGCGCGCACCAAACGTGGTTAGTATATGAGTCGACATACAAATGAGATGAAGTCATTGGTGAGGTCAGTCACTGAAAATGATACTCATCCGTCAGTGGAATTCCTATGTACATAGGATTCGCAGCAACACGAGATATCCTATAGAAAAATGCGTTGAAAATTCAGGGTCTCCACTACAATGGTGGGAATGAGAGAACATGGCATATTCATAACTACCCTCAACCAGTGCCATTGAAAGGTTCAGGGTCTTTTGGCCTGAAATGGGCTGAGGATAAGTATCATTATATTGTTTTAGGTGAGCACTTTTGGGTTTTGGCCTAGATTACCTACCATTGATGCCTCGACAAGAGTGAATAAACTTTTGTGGATTAGTCTAGCTTAAATTCTAGTGTCCAAATAAAAGCATAGACGATTTCTTTCTTTTGAGATTGGAAGTTAATCATTTAGTCGAATTTACGTGAGGTTTGCATGATTGTGATTGTACTAAAGTTTAGAATTTTAAGACTTCAAATAAATCATTTCAAAAGAATTATTTACCTTTAGCATATGGAGTTCCTGAAATTCTTAAGAATCACTCGAGAAAATAGTTGCATGTGTTGGAACGTGAAACTCGAAAACTTAATGAGAACTACTGAAAAAAGAGTCCATTTATGTTTGGTTATCCTACTTTCTGTATGTTTTTTTTTTTTGAAATTACAACCTTATAAGCTGACTTGCATGTTCCAAATTATTCAACTTGCGGGGCAATAATTGAAAATAAAATTATAGAAGTCTGAAAAGAATTTATATTATTTATTTTCTAGTTAAATTTTCAAGTTTTAATCTCGGTACATGAGAAAATTCAAAATTGATTTCTCAAGGTATCAAACGTACGTAATTGTGAAGATCTCTTCTAAACAAATTTTCTACGTGTACAAAACCGCAAAGAAACAAACATTTTGCTTGAATACCAGAGTCCTTTTCCCATTTCTTTTGTACGCATCTTTCTTTCTATTGTTTTCTGGATAAGTCCCCACCTTTACCCATCAAAAGATATTTAGTGATAATACGACAATATCAAATTTGCCTGTTCATCCTTGCTACCGACCAACCGCAACGTTGCTGAAATCTAAGCTCCCATTTGGCACATTTCCATTGGAGTAACAAAAGATAGGCTTCTCCGTCGATCATATTATTTTTATTAGTTGTCTAAGTTTCAAGTTGCTTTATGGGCATTTTTTTTATCAAAAAAGAAAAGGTTGCTTTATGGACCCAGTTTCTTATGTACATATGAAAAAATAGTTGACTTCTTAAGAGCACAATGTATTCTTCGGGTGATTCTTGATGGCTTCAGTAGTCGACATCGTATATAAGAAAAAATAGTTGACTTCTTAAGAGCACAATGTATTCGGGTGATATTTGGTGATTTTGAGAGTCCAATTCCCGAAATCTATCTACCACACAAAGTGTTTATACACAATAAAATATATATTTTTTTTTTTATGAACTCCACACATATTTTAAAAACGTGTGGTGGATATTTTTCGAGAATTGGACTCCCGAAATCCAAATAACACCCGTATTATCCAAGTCTTTCATGTTCACACCTATGGTCTGAACGGGCAGCAGAATGAGTTGACTTGATAATTTAGCTGACCCCATCAAGTCAATAGGATTTGGTGAACTGCATTGCCGTTCACACTGAGTCTACTCGACTGAGGTCTCGCACCGTCACCACCGCCCGAGGTTACCCAATCCTCCATCCAAGACGACCTGAATGCTAGTCGACTGATTAAAGGTCTTTTTATTTTTATATATTTTTGCAAATTTCGGTTTTGATCAATTTGAATATAATATTTTGCGTCAATAGTCAATACCTTGTCCAGAACTACAATAGTACAATGATTTTTAAGATAATGCTTCTAAAGCACATCTGCAATCATGTCATACTCAAAATTGAAAAAACAGTGAACTAAATTAGTCTGTTGTCGGCATAAAATCTTTCATTATGAATTATCAATATATATATATATATATATTATATTTCATTATGTTTCACAGATTTATAGTAGAATTTTTAATTTATTTTTTTGTCAAAATTTATAGAAGAATGTTTTTAAGAGATAAAATCAATTCAATTTCATTTTTTAACTATAAAGTTGCAGTAATTGCACATTCAAACAGGTATAGTTTTTAGTTAATAAAAAGTTTTCTATGATAAAGTGAACTTCTAATTCGGGTCTCGCTCTCATTCCAAAATGTATCACCTTGTCACGACGATCCCTCTTGAGCAAAATTGAAAAGAGAATTATCATAGTTATTATGTAAATTATGCAATCTTTAGATTAAATTAAAGCGCGACGAAGAATAACGCAAAGGGGAAACACCTATACGAACGAATGTAGGAAAAGTTGATATGAATGAGAAAAAATATCCATTTCCATTGTGTTAAAAATGACTATATCTGATACAAAATCATATTCATCTCTCTCACTTGACATAACTGGAAAAGTACTACTCTCAATAACGCTAATTCCATCACTAAAACAATTAAACAATGAATCATCAATGAAAACTGAGCTTTCAATCTCTTCTTCATCAATACTCGAAAACGTAAAACACTCTTCGTAATCTTCATTCGTATCGCCATCGCGCTGGTGAACTTTACAACATTCTTCGGTCTCATTGACTCTCACCGTCACCCAATCCTCCTCGTCTCTCCAATCTGGAAAACTCAAATTCGACGAAAAAACATCTCCAATCAAACCCCTGATCCTACCCGCCGGATCATCGAAAGACGAAGCATTTACATCCGTTGGATCTCGAAACGAACTCGACACGTCCATATCGTCCCAAAAGCCTTGATCAATTACACTAGTCGGAGATTTCCTTGTGGACTCTCTAATTTCCCCACAATTCACTTTAACAGAATTGAAAAACTCATGCTGTAAAAGTTCAGCCGCCGTCCACCGCTCATTCGAGTCCCTCAGAAAACACTTACTCAAAAAATCCTTAGCTGTATCTGAAAACCAGATAGGATATTCCGGCACATCGCCGGAATATGCTACTCTGTAAAGAGCTGATGCAGGGTCCTTCATCTCCGGCCAGGGATTAGATCCCGTGGCCATTTCAATAACCGTACACCCCAAAGCCCATACATCAGCCGCAAAACTTTGCTCCTCGCCGCGTGCAACTTCCGGCGCCATGTACGCCGGAGTTCCAGCGAACGCAGCTGTAGCAGAACTGCCGCGTCCGATCAATTTCGCACAACCAAAATCCGCAATCTTTAATCCGTCGTTGTAGATTAACATGTTCTGACCTTTGATGTCACAGTGCACCAATCCATTGGTATGAAGATAATTCAATCCTTGCAGCATTTGGTGCGCGTAGACTCGAATCACGTTTTCATCCAGCGAATTCCCCTGTTTTTTGACCAGATCAGAAAGCGTGCCACCGGGGACATACTCTAAGAAAAGATTGAAAACGAGTTTATTTTCCTCTCGCGTAGTATCAGAGCCCAAGCACTTGATTATGTAAGGAGAAGAAAGCTGGGAAATCAAATATTGCTCTTTTTGCAATAAGCTAGAACAAGAAAGATCATTAGACTTAACCGCGAACATCTCGCCGGCGGTGGTGGTGGCCAAAGACACCGCGGCGGAGGAGCCCCGGCCGATTGTGTGACCCCTTGTCCACTCCATTTAAGAGAGAAAAAGAATGAATCGAAGGTTGAAGGAATAAATTTTGTTGGTTTTGAATTGTAGGAGAAATATATGCTATATTTATATATGCGAAAAGGTGATACATACAGTTATACATATACCAACCAGGTGTATTTATAGGGTGTCTTTATTATTTTGGTGGTTGTTTTGGTGTCTTTATGCAGAGAATCTACCCTGGGTATTCCCCTCTTATACGGGTGACGGCCATACATACACTTTCCACATATTATATAGTTCCCTCTTTCCAATTCCCTATCTGTTGAAGTAAAGAGTAGGAGGAGAATACTTGAGTTGGGAGGGAACCACGTGGCGAAAGGAGAGTGGACGACGGTGGGCAGGCGCGTTTCTTAGCTATGAATAAAAGCCGCCCGGTTCACATGAGGACACGCCAGCATGTGCCGCTTTGTGACGCTATCATCGCTAAAGGTCTGCGACGTAAGCACCAACTATACCAGCCAGCCAAACGACATTTCGATGGGCTTTTAACATTTAATACTTTGCGGCGCAGCTTACTTAATTTGGGCCAACAATTGTATAAGCCCTGTTTGCGAGAGTTTATACTTTTAAAAAAGTGCTGAATTTTAAAAAATATTATAAAAATAGTTGAACAATTAAAATTGAGTATATTTGCAAAATTTGCTAAAAAACAGAAAAAATAAAAGAAGTTGGTAGAAGTACCTAAGGACCTGCTTCTAGTTTCTGCTTATTTTCAGATTTTTTTCAATGAAGCAGAATCAAAAGCAATGAAATCAAACAGCAAAAAGCAGCTTAAATCCAGCAAATAACTGATAAGTGCTTTTTTTAAGTTTTAGCAAACAGGCCTTATAAGTAACACCTTGCTTGTTTATGTTTTCGACGTAAAACCCTGAAAATTTATGCATATTATGGAGATTCGTGTAAAATTAATGTGGTGTCGGAAGTAGAAATCCAACGTCAACATGAGCACAATGTTATAGGCACTAAATGGCCTAGACTTACAACTATTGGTCCGAATTTGTTAGACTAAGTAGTTAAGGTGTCCCCCTTCTTTCTTTAGATAAAATTAATGTGATGTATGTTGTGTTTGTTTATATTTACAAAAATTATTGAAAATTTGTAAAATGTGTTAAATAAAAAATGATTGGTTGATGTATGATACGTTAAATATAATGAAAATTGTAAAGTATGAAAGAGAAATAGATAAGTATTAGTTGGAGATAATGATTATTTATTGATAATTATGTGAAATGATGAATTTAATGATTGATAGGTATTTATATAGGGAAAATGGAAAGTGAAAAGGTAAAATTAAATAAAAATAGTTTGTTGTGTAACTTTTTAAAATTTTGTGATTTATGATAAAAAATGGAATTCAAAAACATAAACAACCAAGAACTTAATTGGTTTCGGATTTGGCTAGGTACAATTACCAAGGACATAAGAAAAACTAGTGAATGATTTAACGGACACGATCAACTAATTACATAACAATTATAATAAAAAGAACTTTAATAATGGTTAATTACTCTGTCATTTACACTTATAATAAAAATAACTTTAATAATGGTTAATTACTCTGTCATTTACTTGTGGCGGTTTAGTAAACTTTATTAGAACTAGAATTTCCTGATTTAAGGTTTTGTCACATGACTATTATGTGAAAAAGGGACAAAAGTATGGGATTCACATGTTTTGTTTTTTCTGCGACTTTGATAATTTGTTAGCTAGAGCAATGGACAAAAGTACCTTAGCTGGAGGGGGAAATAATGATGGATTTTGTATTACACTTCGTCGGCAAAACAATGTTTCTGCAATGAATTAGCTGGAAGATCTTCTTTTTTTACGAAAAGGATAGGAATATTTTAATTAATCAAAAGATCTGCTGCCAAAGCTTGCACAGCATCAAACGGAAGGTCGAGAACAGATTTCCGACTTTCCAACGCATTCCGTGCCAAAGAATGTGCAACACGGTTTCTTGATTGTTTGACAAACACGAAAATACAAGAAAGAAAAGAGAGAGAAGAAGATCTAATGTCATCAACCAAAGGCACAACGGCCAAAAAGTTTTGAGAATTCGAAGTCAGATATCGGATAAGATTCTCACAGTCCCCTTCGACTTCAATATGTTGCCAACCTGCTCGCCTACCCATATCCACTGATGCACGGGCTGCAAGAGCTTCAACATACTCCGGAGAAGTGACAAAAGGAAGCCTCAAGGAACCCCATCGAATACACTCACCAATATGATCCCGAGCGATAAAACCCACTCCCGAAGCCCTACCTGACCAAATATTGCACCATCAAAGTTAATATGGATAACCCCCATCTTCGGTCTATGCCAAACAACCGATTTTGGGCAAGATGGGGCTCCCTCACCAACACTCCTTGCAACTCGAAACGAAGCCAGAAGGATCCTAGCTTGAATAAGAAGCACACTCGGGTCAATAGTAGCCTACCCCCGTCCAAGTTAGATTTCTACTATACCAAATGTACCAGCAGAGAACAAGAAGCAAGCAAAAGTCATAACTCTCCAACTCGATTTCGAGAAGCCTGAACCATTGTTCCAAGCTATGGGGGCAATGAAGTTTTGCTTACTGTCGGTTATGGGACGATCGCGTAGGAAGGTGTTTTAATCTATTCGGGAGAGAGTCAATCAAAGGTTCAGGGTTGGAACGCAAAGTGTTTGTCTCAAGCGGGCAAGGAGATTTTGCTGAAGGCGGTTGTGCAATCTATTTCGACTTACGCCATGAGTTGCTTCCAATTACCGGAATCTCTTATCCGTGAAATTGAATCGGCTATGGCTAATTTTTGGCGGCACAATCGGGATACAAAAAGGATTCATTGGTTGGCATGGGAAAAATTGTGTAAAGAGTAAATTTGAGGGAGGCTTGGGTTTTCGTGAACTGAGGTCCTTTAACCGAGCAATGTTGGCTAAACAGGGTTGGAGAATCATCCAAAGACCAGATTGTCTTTTGAGCAGGGTTTATCGTGCACGTTATTTTCCAGACTCTTCGTTTTTTTAGTCGGGCTTGGGATCAAAGCCGTCTTTTCCATGGAAGAGTATTTTGGGTGCGCGGGATTTACTTGTTGCGGGATGTAGATGGCGAGTGGGTTCGGGTTTATCTATCAGAATTTGGGGGGACCCGTGGCTTCCGCGAGATGATGGTTTCTTTGTGTTCACGCAACCCCGTGCTTTGGATCCTTTGGCTCGAGTTAGCGATCTGCGTTTGGGCCCAGATGTCTGGTGGAATGAAGAGTTGATTCGGGAGCAGTTTTGTCAGAGTGAAGCTGAAGCTATCCTTTCTATACCGCTGGGGAGTAACTCGAATCGGGACCGATGGGTGTGGCACCAAACTAAATCAGGGGTCTTTATTGTAAAAAGTGCTTATGTTGTAGCCCGAAAGATGGCAATTGAGGTATGTGCTTCATCGTCCCGTAGTTTACCTCCACCGGTGAACCCGGATTGGAATTTTATTTGGAAAGCAAAAGCTCCGCCCAAGGTGAAGTTGTTTGCGTGGAAGGCAAGTAGAAATGCTCTACCTACTGGAGATAACCTAAGGAGTAGGAAAGTTGAGATAGAAGGTCTTTGCCCTTTGTGTTCAGCCGAGAAGGAATCTTTACAACACTTGTTTTTCTTGTGTCCCTATTCGCGTGTGATTTGGAGCATTTCGGATCTACCGTGGCGAAAAATTTGTTGGAAAATCTATATTTTTAATATATTATGCAGTAGAGTAGCAAATTTTTTGAGAGATCTCATAAATTAGTAATGTTGTTGCAAAATGTGAGGCTAGTTATAACGAAATCTATCTCAAACTGCAATGTTGAGATTATACGGGTACCAGGTAGATCTTAGTTTTAAACTTGTTAATATTTGAATTACGAGCGGATTTGCTCAACGAAAAAAAGTAAAAGCACTAGGAGGAAAAACAAACACGTAGAAAGAAAATTTACTTACGCAATGTATTTGTTAGTACATTGATTTGGTTTAATCTATTCCACAACAAAATGATAAGTTCAACGTGTATTGGTAGTAGTTTGTGAATTAGTTTTTATTGGAAGCGCTTTAAATTCACTGAAATCTTTCTATGTTATAGTGATAACTCGTCATTTAGAAAGTAACTACAGCCAGGCACGGGGTCCTAGGGGGGGGGCGCAAAATTTATATTTGCCCTCTCGAACTCCAATTTTTAGCTACGTCCTTGACTACAACTACAGCTCAATTTTGAGATCGTGATACAGTGATTCTTCCTACACTTGTATCTATGAAGTCATAATGCTATTTTCTATTCGCAAAAATAAAATATTCTAGTCCTAACTTGAAGCAAAAATCTTAGAGCATAGTGTAGACCATTGTAAATAATAAAACTTTAAAGCCACTTGAAGCAATAGAAAGTAGGTGCATTGGCTAGCCCACCCGTAATGTCAACTATTTATAATGACTTTTGGCAGCAAGCAATTGGCCACACTTATTTATTTGACGCTTAAGATGTAGGTAAATAGTTGCTTATTTATTATGCAGACATTTACGCTTTCCTTTCCGCAGTTACTCAAATTAATGATAAAAGCAATAAAAATAATTTAAATGAAGACATTTAATTTGACCTGGTTATTAATGTACATCTGAAACATGAGGTAGTAATACTGTACTAGTATAGTACTAAAAATTAAACAAAATTGATACAAGCAGCTATAAGTTATAACGCTGTAACCAAATATGGGTGTACCACTAATGAGCAAATTTGAGGCTTACAAATCAACCACGTTGAGTGAAATCTTCTCACATGTTTTGGGTATCACAACATCCAATAGTGTTGCATAGATCGGCTCTATTGAATTCGGTCTATTCTAGAATTTCTCCAATTCTTTGTTGCAGGAAAATAGAAAATATTAGAAAAAATTGTTGTTTGGATAAAAAAAACTGTATCTGGGAAAGTAATTTAAAATTAAGAATTTCAAAATAACTTTAATCCACATTTTTAATTGAGAAAATAATTTAGAATAAATGTTAAAAGAGTTTCAATCTATTATAATTTGAATTTACCCAGAAGTTATGAAATCCTCAGGTCTCGAAATTCTTCAATGGAAACACAACTTGAAAGACTTTCTTTTTTTTTTTTTTTTTTTTTTGGGGGAACAGCCAACTTGAAGACTTTTACACGTTTAAAATTAAGTAAACCAGTAATAAGAACCGTAGACTTCAAAGAAATTAAATATATACAAGTAGTTATTCAAAGTCCATAAATTGCTACTAATTAAACAATTAGATCTGTAAGACAAATTAAACTACTAGATACTTGATTCAAACTCGATCGCTAAAAGCTCGTATGAGCTTGGTTCGGTAATATATCAAACCAAACTCGAAATTTTTTTTATGTTCGGTAAGTTTAGAAGCTCGGTTTGAACTCGACTCGATTAATGAAAAATGGTAAAATATGTGGAAAAAAATCAAATTACTCGAACCTAACTCTTATTTGGCTCGATTAACAATCAAACTAAATTCGAACACAAATTTTGAAGCTTGATAATTATTCAAACAAGTTTGAACAACAACTTATTCGGCTCGATTCAACTCCTTTACATCTCCATACAAACAATCCCTTGCAATGAATAAAGTTTGTGGTGCGGCAAGGTGAAAATACTCAAGTGGGGAAGGAACAAAATAAAGATAGGAGGAAAGGAAGTTGCAACAACCATTCATAAAGTAAGATTCTTCCACTCCAAAAGCTCCCAAAAGAACGCAACCGCCCCAACTATTTTCAGCTAAAAAGCTAATATATAGTAGGCGTTTTAACTGTTAAAATTGATGCTTAAAGTAATGTTAGACGGTGAGGTGATACTCATGAGGATTCAAGTTTTTGAATGTGTACCACTCACGCAACCCAATCATCAAAACTGCATGCATTCTTCACCCAATATAATGTACTATCCTTGCTGGACTTTGGATAAAAAGTTAAGGTGCCTACTACTTTTCAATTATCCCCTAAAACAATTTCATCACGATATTTGTACACGTCATTTTGAATTTTACTTATAAATATCAAGGTATTATGGTCTGTACCAAGCGCGAATTTCAATGTGTACGATTAATATTAATTGCATACTTTAAGAAACATTTAAACCATACATGTAATACAAAATTTAATAATAAATTCAAATGATCCAGACGAAGGTTTAAGTGTGACTTATATGAGGCATGTCATACACAATATTGAGATTGTCTATTAGACTCATTAAATGTCACAACTACAAAGAGCACTCAAGGGCATGGGTTCACAATCATTCAGTATGATGGTCGAATGGTTCCAAACTTACTCTTGAGTCTTTCAGTAAAATCTATCTCACGTAGCCAAATTCTTACTAGAAGTATTTGAATTTGTATACTCTTCGTCTTGTGCGTGCTTGTGCTAATAATTATTCAGCATAGACGATAAATTTGCAAAGCGAGCACAACAGTCTAAAATTGCTACCATCTTTTAATCACAAAAAGAGATAGGGGATCCACATGAAAATTAGGGTTTAAGAAATTAACCAAAATCTATCCAATTGGGTCAAGGTATTCCTATTGTGGAATCTTCCCCGCCTTTTCTTTCAATTTGGTTTTTGTATGCAGAGGAAAAGGACAAAACCCATTTCACATTCCTCCCCAAATTCCTGCCTTTTCAAATCAGCTTAACCTCTTCTAATCTCCAATCAAATTTCACCAAACTAACTACTTTCTGATCAACACCCTGAACTACCAAAGAAAGTTACCTAATTTCTGGTCAGATTTCTGATCAGCACCCACAAACGGTAATACATGACAAATAAAGGAAAATGAAAAAAAAAATTATATATATATGGAAATTTCTCGTTACCTAATTTTTCTCGTTTCCTCGAACCTTACTAATCACATGATAAGTATAACTAACTTGTTTTGAGAATAAACTGTGCGGCCAAATTGAATTCGATTAAGTTGGGTCCGAGCTAAAATTTCCTAGAATAATAATGATTGTTTTGGAATTAATATAATTTTGTTTAATTATGGAGAAAATACTTGAAGACCATATTTAAATTATAAAGGTAAGTACAAAGCGCAAATTTTAGACAAACATAATTGAGTGTCATTCTGTAAAGGTGACAAATGAGTACACTTCCATTCCATAGTCATTACTTTAAAATAAAGGAAAATGAAATAATATATAGAAATTCTAAAATAAGGATCGTTCTTGGGCTTTATATAGAGTTTGGGCCTGTTGGGCTGTCGGTGGCAAAATTAGGTCCATAAATGGGGCTACTCATCCCCTACTTTATTTTGCATTTGATTTCTTATTACATTTGTTATCTATTGTTGGATCTTTTGCCAAGTTTTCTACTTACAAGTTGTGCATTTAAAATCAAATTAGACCAATGAGGTTGGTCCAAGTGGTAAACAGCTTGGTTCCGCTTAAGCAAGGTCTCGGGTTCGATTCCTTGTGTATGCAGTTACCCCCGTTGGGAGACTCACCCACCAGGCCAGGTGTGCGACCCGGGTCGACCAACAGATTAGTCCGACAATGTCCGGGATACTGTGGTAGGCAACCGAAAAAAAAAATCAAATTCGAATTTTGAGAATTACCTTGCAAACATATGGATGGCATTCGAATGGAATATTGAACATTACAAGTAGAGGTGTAACTCGAGCCCAATCGGCTCGCGAGCTTAATTGGCTCCGCTCAAAATGAGCTCGCCTCGAGCTCGAGCCAATTTTCCTCTGAGAAAAGTTTATGAGCCGGCTCGTGAGCTTTTCGATTTTTAATATATATATTTTTTATTTTTAATTATATAATTTTTGCTGTTTTAGTTTATATTTTATCGTCTGTATTAATAAAAATAACAAAAATAATTATAAATGCTAAAATTAAAATTTCTCTAATTATCCAAAAAAAAAAAAGAAGATAAAATTGAATTTCCCATCAACTTCAAATATACGCTGCTGCCTCTCTTCAAAAATAACACAGAAATACTCTTAGAACCCTAACTCGTGGAACGACCCACTCACACCACCCCATCAGCCTCTCTTCACCACCCATTTCGCCTTTCTTGATTGCCGGAAAACACTAACGTCGTAATACACAGCTGGACTCGTGAAGCCCACCAGCAGAAAACCCACCTGTGCATGCAGTAGGCCACCGTCGCGCTGCATCACCGCCGCGGAAGCAGCCCACAATCTACTCTCTGATAAAGAATCTGATTTCATCTTTTGTTTTAGGTCCCCTGCCAGTGAGTAGCCTATTTTAGCTGTAATTTATGTTGCTTTATTTTTGGGATGTGATGGCAATCTGAGCGAGGCTCGAGCTCCGGTAAAATCACCAGGTTCGCCTCGAGCTCGGCTTGTTTAGACCCCTACAAGGCACCTATAGCTAGGTCGAAAAACGACCAACATACTCAATACTCGATTCAATATTGTTTGCTAAAAGCTCGTTTGGGTTCACTTCGTACACATATCAAATCAAGTTTGAACAACCTTTTATGTATTCGATAAGTTTGATGTTTTGATCGAGCTGTACTCGTTTAGTAAAAAAATGATAAAGTATATGCAAAAAAATTAAGTTACTCGAGCGCGACTCATATTTGGCTCGATTAAAATTCATTTGAGTTCGGCTCAATTAACAATCAAACCAAATTCAAACACAAATTTTAAAGCCAGATAATAATTCAAAAAAAGTTGAACAATAATCTATTCGACTCAACTCGTTTAGAGCTTGCCCTACCTATTGGTTTCAAAAACTATGAAATAAAATAGTAAATGACACACAAAAGTGCAATAAAGAAGTTCGCGGTTTCATACTTAAAGAATTTAGAGTAATTAGATGTTGGCTTTGCGAAATAAACTTTTTTTGATTCCCGATTATATGAAAATATTTTAATGTAATTATTTGAAAATTATATTTTATCTTGTATTTCGTTATATGCAACATGTATATATACACATAGCATATGTACTTAAGAAAAAAATGATACTCAGTGACGTGCATGTAACAAGTAAATAGAGATGAATTAAACATCAATTTCAACAGATTGATGATATAAGAGTTGTAACAAAGACGACATATTATATGTTCTATATACTCCTTCATATTTATGGCATCTAATAGATCACATGGATTCAACAATTTTAAAAGAAAAAATTCTTTTATGGTCCTGTACTCATTTCAAACTTAGTCTCATTGAAATATTAGTTGCATTTTTTGTCCCAATTGTTATAAAATAGATAGAAAAAGGCGAGTGTTATATACATGTTGTTATCATAGAAAATAGAAAAATGGTGTGTGTATGACGCTTGCCTTTTTCCATCCATTTTTTTATTGCTTGGACCAAAAGTACAATTGAAATTTCAAAAGGACTAAATTTGAAAAAGCGCAAAATTTATTGCACCAAAATGAAGATTTTCCAATTTTAAAATATCACTTTATCTTCGGAAATATTAGCACACAACAATGATGGCTATAATTCGTAAAGATACTTTCACAAAGAATGGTCAATTTATACGATTAAGTTGACATGTAATCTTAGCAATTTGATTAATTAAGTTATATTATTTTTTTAATATGGTGTAGAAGGAAAACATATATCACTAACTAAAATTAAACGAAAACTATATCTAATGATCAATACTACAAGAAATAAAGATGGTAAAAACAGCCATGTTGCCATCATGCATGTAGGTAAAGTATCTATATTGAGTCGAACAAATAAATATGAATTAAAGATTAGGTCGAGGTAGAATTAAATTATTTGGGCTTATTTGTACTTTAATTGATTAAACTAGTATATCATATTGGAAGGGCTACGTTACGGCCCAAACCCACCAAAATAATTTATGACTAAAGGGGTTTCTTATATTCTTCCATGAAGATTATTTTCTAATTTGAGAGGGTCAATGCCAAGAAAATCTCCGGTGCGCCTTATGACGCTCTCTTCTTTGGCAGATCTAAAAGAATTCATGGGAAAATGCAGATCTAGAGAATTCATGGGAAAAACCAAGGAGAGACCTTAAAGATTCATGGTCATTCTGGCTTCGTCTGTGGGAATGAGATCATGTACCCTAATCAAACTCCTCGTCTGAGAGGGTTAATGATGAGCATGCAACTATTATCCCATATCAGATAGAGACGGCTTATAAGCCTCAGGCTATCCTCCCCTAGCAAGATGTTAAGAATAAACTTGTGCAGCTCCATCCAAATCGAACAATATATACCTTGCAAAGTGCAAGAAGGCTCGTAAATGTCGCATCATGAAAACATAACGATCATAAATTAAGAAGAAAATCACCTGAAAGATCAAACCGCTGTGCATAAAATCAGCATATATATAGTGATAAACTAATTACATCACCTTTCAGTTATTTCCAAAATGTTCATCATCAAACAAACCTCATTATAATGTCGTAATTAACTCAACCCTCTCGTATGTATTCTTGTTTTTCAAGCGAGAGCTACGCAAAACAATCAACTTCACTCCCGCGCTTATTCCCCACTTAATCAATCCCTTCTATCTTTTAGGAGAATTATTATCTTCAACGCCATTATTCAAATTACCATTGCCGATCATGGAGCTTATGGCTGCAGCCAACGCCGCCGTGAAATTAGGGTCCGCCGCAATCGCCGCCGTAGCTGCACTCAAAAGCTCCTGAGAACCACCAACACTCGACTGATCAACCATCCGCAAATCATGACCCAAAAATCGGGGATGAAGAAACGCAGCTTGTGAACCCTGGAAAATCGAATTAGGGTTTGGGCCGTTATTCGTAAGGTCCAACGTAACCGTCGGAAACGGAGCCGTCGCCGATATCGTGGCCAGGTTTTGTGTATAAGGCATCACGTTTGAGTTTTGTAATCCATCGGCGCTCGGCATTGGGCCGGAGAGCAACATTGAGACGGCGGCGGAGGTGGTCGACGCCATGGACACGGCGGCGGCTGGAAGAGGGTGGTTGTGGCGGCCATCGTAGGTGGTTATGAGGACTGACCTGTCTTGTGCACATCTTTGAACTTGTTTACGAACTGGACATGCAGCTCCCATTGTGCAGCGGTAATAAGCTCGTGGACATGGGTTTCCTTTTGCCATTTTTTGCCCGTATTTTCTCCATTGGCATCCATCCGAGATCTGTTTAATGTAGAGATTAATTAATTAGTTAGGCTTTTTAATTTTGGTCCCAATATTATAGACCACTCCCCACGTTGCATTTCATATCTTCGAAAAATGTGCAATTTTAGTCCCAAAGCTACAATCTACATTAGTTTTTGGTCGGAAATATTGTGTGCCTCTCATGTGCATTGTAACTCGCTCTTGGGACCAAAATTGCACAAAATCTAAGTTATAAGACAAAAATTGCACACAACTTTCAGTTTGATTTTTTTTTGAAGTAATTATTTATTCTCCTAATATTATTTTTCTATTATATTATTTTCTTTCTTTTACTTTTAATTCATCTTACTTTGTTTGTCCAAGTATAACAGAAAACTAATAAATAACACAAGTCACAACAATTTTAATTGTGATTGAAAACTGTAGTAATTGTTCTAGTAACTAGATATGCCACGATATAAATTAGTAAAATAAAATAAATGATCAACATATCATTTATTTTGTATAGACAAAGGAAAATATATGCATATCATTCTAAAAACAAGATCTCATGTTATATAATTATGAAGTTACCCTACACAATTCACGCATTTTTAAATGAAAATGAACAAATTTGAGTCATGTGCAGTATTAGTCCTGAAGCTTGGGTCATGTGTACTTTTGGTCCAACATCATGGGACATAAATTGCACAATTTACCATGCATGTGACAAACATGTGTTACTTTCATCCAAGAATTAATGGATGACATTAAATTTGGAACCAAAATTGTACATTTTTTAGGAGATATAGGATGCAATATGGTAAATGTCAACATTGAAATCCAAATTGTACATAGCTTTGGGACTGAAAATGTAATTTTCTCTAGTTCCAAGCATGTGATTAATGTTTTTTATTTTTTTAATTTGAATCCATATAGAAAGAATATAAGGATAGGTGTAATGTGAAAGCAAAAAAGACAAGTTCATTTAATGTGGATTTTGATTGCTACAGAAACTTGAAAATGAAAAGCCAACACTGATGAAAACCGAAAGCCAACACTGATGAAAACCGAATCTTTTATTTCAAACGAAATAAATGTTGCTTAAAAGCTTATCAAATGCAATTGAATATTGAAGAAAGTTGTTCAAAACATAAACTAATCAAAAGTCCAACATGATTATATATATGTGTGTAGAGGTTTTGTTTTTGTATAGTTACTCAACCAACTAGGAGCTGATCTTCTATTCCACAATGATGTACCATAATGGTGTCACATTATTGTGGAATTGATAAATGTCCAATAAAAAACAAATTGTCAATAACAATTCAAAATAAATGGATATTTGTCAAATCCCACAATGATGTGACACCATTGTGGGATAGAAAATCCGCTCCGCAACCAACTAGAGTAACATTTTCCTTAATGTTTTCAGAGCCTCACTTAAAATGCAGCATCTAACTTAATGTAGGTTTACATTGTTTACATTCTTGCCAAAATGTACTGTTTGTTTTGATGCCTTTAATCTCTCCATTTTTCAGGAGAATGTTTTGTCACCAAAACGAGGTTGTTTAGTATAACTACATCAGCATAATTGTTTTGTAAACCAAAGCTATTAAGGTCAAGAAAATAAACTTTTTAACTTCAAGCAAAAGGGTTTTTACATGATCACATTAACAAGACAGTAGCAATTGAACAACACTTAAATAGATATAAGTAAACAAATTAAACAGATTCATATCTGACTTACCATAGTTGCCTCAGACCGAGCCCGAACCGAGACACGGGCTTTCTTCATGGTGGCCTCAGCAGCTTGGTGATCAAATCCCTTTGAAGAATGAATCCATTCTCCATAAATCTTTTCGGGGTTTTCCACTTTATCTGTCTCTTTAGTTGAATTTTTCTGCAACCTACCGTATGCTATTGACATTTCTTGTTGTGAGCTAACTGAACGGTCCTGATTATAACTGCTGCCATCTTTATCATCCATTAAACCACGTTGACCGCCACTTATAATTTTATCCGGAATCATGAACCCTTGATTTCCTCCTTCTGTCACGGTATTTATCATCTAAATCAAATAGAAGATCAGTTAATGAGAGAAGTGATCAGAACACTAAATACATATATATATATATATACATATGTGTGTATGTACGTATAGTTGCGCATATATAAATTAACTGATGCGGACCTTGTGATCATCATCTGATTTATTTTCAGCATTTGAATTCTGTTGAGGATGTAAGAGTGACATAATATGCTTCTTCAAGGAGTAATATTTGTCGTTTATTTGATTTAGAATAGCTCTTAAACGTTCATTTTCTGTGTTCATCCGATCAAGTTCTGCCTTGAGTACTATAAACTGCACCAAAAGCAATATTAGTATATTAGTACAAGTGAGAAATTAAACTAGAGAACAAATCTCCTTAAATATAAGAACTCACATTAATTAATCCAGAAATAGTAACTTCTAGTTATTTTCTATCAAATATGTGTGCATATATATATGTATATTGATCTTACTTCATTCTTTGAAGTTCGTCTAGCAACTTCTGGTGATCCACGATTATCCACGATGGACTTGTCACTCGGAGTTGCATAGGTAGTCAATAGATTTAATCCAGTCTACATTAAAAAGAATTATTATATATACTGATTATTTATTTCACTACAAAATTACAAGATTCAATCCCAAAAAACAAATATGGTGAATAAATTTAATTAATACATACGTTTATATGAAGGTGAAGTTCTTGGCCTTGTCCATAATTTTCTTTCTTGATTTCAACTTGATTTGATGCACCCGTATCAAAATTCTGCTTCTTTGCAAAGAAATCCATTTCACTGATCAAAACCCTTTTCTCCCCATGATCGACTGACGACGACGTAAAATCACGATCGTCAAATGAGTTGAGAATCACCGTACGATCATTACTATACGCGCGTTCCATAATGCATCAAAAGTAAATACTATCACATACACACAATATATATATATATATATATACACGATTAGATTTAGATCTCACTGGAGAGGATCTCACTGTTGATTTCCTTTACAATAAAGAACCCAAAAAAACAGCTATATATGATAATAATGTCACAAGAAAAAAATAAAGTCAAATATTGAATGAAAGAGTGCAAAGAGTACTGTATATTTTTGTGTTTGTGTTTGAAGTCTTGGTATAAATGGGATATTAAAAGGTAAGACTTATTATAGGACCAAATGGGAAAAGGATTTTCAAAGTGTGAATAAGGTTTAGGGGATTTGCAAGTGAGGTAAGATGGTGCGTCAAGTGTACACGTGTAAAGTGAGTGTCGGAAGTGAGTTTTGACTCGTTCATCGAATCCGGGTCGGCCGATTAGAGCGGCGGATGAGATGGAAAGGAGAAGGAGAAGAGTGGGAAAATTGCATAAGACCCCCTATGATGTGTGACACCTGCGCCAAACTCTTTTGTGTTAATTTTTTTGCGAATCACTCCTTTATATTATTTTTTATTCTGCATATTTTCCCTTTTTGGATATTTTTTGGTATTTTTTTCATCATAAATGTAAATTCAAATGCATTTTTTGCCCCAAACAAGTTATAATAATTAAATAATTTAATTTGGATTGGATATAGAACATTTATGATGGAAAAAAATACAAAAAAAATCGAAAAAGGAGAATATACAGAATAAAAAATAACACAAGAGGGTAATTCGCAAAAAAATTAATACAGAGGAGTTTGACGTAAGTTTCGCATATCACAGGGTCTTATGCAATTATCCCGAGAAGAGTCAACCAATTGGAGGGTAATTTTATTGACGGCCACCGCTTCTCCACATGGAACCCCTCCCTAGTTTGACCGGTTGTTACAAGCTGCCACGACTTTGATCATGCGCCCATTTTAGACATGCTTTTATTATGTGCTCTTTTTGGCATTCGTGATCAGCGTTATTCTATATCAAATCGAGTTCAATAATTCGAATGTGTATTTTGTATCTATTTTTTTTATATAAGTATGTATGAAAACCACACACATTACACCTTACTGTTTGAGAGAGATAGATGCTAGTAGACCTGCCAACCGGGCTTTATGAACTTAGCATCGGGTCTGTTAATCATAGGCTCAAACTCAGCCTATGTTATTTCTTTTTGGCTCCGCCCATACTCAACTCACGTACTTTTACGAACTTCGGGCTTATTTTAGGGCGGCTCAAATTAGCAAATTTTCTTTGTTTCAATGAAATGCACATAGAGGACTAATTTCGCATAATTAATTAGATGAAAAATTACACTACTGCAATATAACAAAATTGCTCATAAAATATTAAAAATAGTTTTTAAGAATAACATGAATAAATTTAAACGTATTAGTGAAACAGTTACCTCCACAAGTGAATGCTAAGAATGTTTTGAAATTTTGAGTATGCAATTTAATTTGTTACCTGTAGATTCTAAGTGAAAGTCGAAAGCACAACTAAAATAGAGATTTAAAATTGGCTTTCTTATCCAAAGGGCGGGTAAAATTCAATTTGTAATACTTTTCTCAAAGTACTAAAATTGTTGTTTTTTGTTACTAATACTTAATGATAATTTATCTTGTAACGCTTACTTAAGTCATTTAACAATGATAGGCCATTAACGATGATCACCAGGCAACGACATTTGCACCCAAAAGAAAATATCTTATATGTATAATAGTAAAAGATATGAAAATGCTTGATAATGTGACATTGTCAAAATCTAATATAAAGTATATCATTAATGTCTAATATACATTGAGAATTTTAATTGAGTCGGCCTTATTTCGGGTTGAGCCATGTTAAGCTCAGGCTCTACTCACAAATTTATTGGGGCCAATATAAAGGCTCAAGTTCAGCTCGACTCACATTTAATTAAGCTCGGCTCATATATAAAAGGGCCGAGCCGTCGAGCAGGCTCGGATCAATAGACAGTCCTGGATATTAGGACTATTGGACTTGGTCTAGCATAGAACTTTCTCGTGGATCAGGAGATGGAGAATAAAATAAAAGCCTATGATACACGAATACGCTTAAGAATTATCTTATGCAGTATCATACCCCTATCCGATATAGATACTCCACGAATATCATATTTGGTACATTTTCGAAGTGTTCGAAAATAAAATAAAAGAGAAAATTTTAAATATTGTATTCAATACAAAATTTGAAGTATTCGTTATGCCTTAGATACAACGCAAAGAATTTTTTTAATATTGTAAAATACCTTTTGAGCTAAAATAGGAACAGGGATAATGTTTTCGGTCTATAGTTAAAAATTAAAACGTAAAAATTTAACAAATGACAAGGAAATTTAAAGAACTAGACCAGTTTTTTTTATGTCAATCAATCTAGTAAATCAAATATATTTTTTAATTTTGTATTCATTTATATAGACGTTCATCAACGTATCGTATTCTAAATTTTAAAATTCATCATATTCCATATCCATGTATCATATATGAAAGCATTAAGAATATTAAAAATTCTAATTTAAATTTGATTTAATCAATTAAATTAATTAACAAGATGAAGAAATTACATTTATTCTACGATTTGTTACTTGTATTTTTTACAATGAAGTTGGGTACAATTAGGAGATATATAGCTGATTTTATAACCTGCAGATCAGATCAATTGTAATTGAATTGGATCATACCAAAATCTTATCAAAATTCTCTTAAGAAGTTAAAAGTAAGAAGAAAAGCATAGTATCAATTATAGACTATCTTGTATGATTTGTAGGGGTAAAACAAAAAGAAGTGCGATTATTTTATGCTTTTGCTTAACTCACTTCATAATCCCAGAGTTTTAAATTTATAATAAGGTGAGAAAAGAACAGAAAACTATTTAATTGATTTTTTTAGTGATATAAAGTATGCATGACGCTAATACAATTAGTGATGTTTAAGCATTACTCAAACTATTTAAGCATTGCTATGAAGATACATGCTGCATAGAGATTATAGAGACAATTAATTATGATTATATACAAATACTAATGCTCATGGAGAATTAGTTACGTCTTCTACTGATTGATGATTAATTTTTTATTTTATTTTTTCTGTTTCAGTAATAATCAATGTCAAATAACAATACATATAATTTTTCAAACAGAAAAATGCAACAAATTCTTCCAAGCAATAATTTTTCAAATAGAAAAATGAAACCTTAACTTATCCAAATGGATACAGGATTTTGACGTCTAAAGTCCAAACTATGACATGTAAATTAATTAGATTTTCATCTTGATTGCCGCGATACATTTTTATTGCTTGGTGTATACAAATGGGTCCAACACCAAATGTATATAGAATTTTCCCATATGTGGTCAATTGTTTTTATTTTAATAACAGTCAAATCTTAGGATCTTTCCTCGTGTTTGCCACCATCTAATTGATTGCATTAACTTAGTTGTTTCGTATTCTTTACAAATTTACGAAAAGTATGGCTATGTATGGTTGTGTTTTTGGAAATGAATTTTGAGTTTTTTTGGGGGAATGTGTATTATAAAAATTTGTGTGAAAATGTTGATTTAATTTGTTTGTTTGGATGTATTTTTAGAATTCGATTGAAAGTAGTGTAGATGTGATATAAAGTTGATTTTTATTAGGATTTGATATATGAAATGATTAAGTTGGTTATGAATGTGATGATGATGGGGAAAAGATATTAAAATAACATTTTTTTTAATATTGTTATGAGTTGGTAATAAAGGAATATGTATATATGTGTGTGTATATATATACACATATACACACACATAATATAATATAATATATAGAGCTATTAACGCTAATCATCCCCACATCACGCAAAAGTGCCACTTTAGTCTCTCATGTGAAAAAATTATCACTTTCAACCCTCACGTCTATAATTTGTACCAAGATGGTCCTTTTTTCGACCTTCCGACCAGATTTTCTGGCTTCCCACGCGAAAATAGGGCTATCCACGCATAAATCATGCGCGTCTTCACGAGAAAATTCATAACTCATTGTAGAAAGCTCGGATTCATGAACCGTTTTCTTCCATGCATATATCGCACATAATCAGGAGACGTCTAGAACAAAGCAGTTTTGTATTAAAAAATTAGCTAAAAATCTGTTGGCTGTGCAGACAGCTGTGCGCGTCTTCACGAGAAAATTCATAACTCATTGTAAAAAGTTCGAATTCATGAACCTTTTCTTCCCATGAAACTAGACACATAGGGCTATCCATGCATATATCGCACATAATCAGGAGACGTCTATAACAAAGCAGTTTTGTATTAAAAAATTAGTTAAAAATCTGTCGGCTATGAAGACAGTTGTGCGCGTTTTCACGAGAAAATTCATAACTCATTGTAGAAAGCTCGGATTTATGAACCGTTTTTTTCCCATGAAACTAGACACATAGGGCTATCCACGTATATATCATACATAATCAGAAGACGTCTATAACAAAGCAGTTTTGTATTAAAAAATTAGCTAAAAATCTATCGGTTGTGCAGACAGTTGTGCGCGTCTTCACGAGAAAATTCATAACTCATTGTAGAAAGGTCAGATTCATGAACCGTTTTCTTCACATGAATCTAGCCACATAGGTCTATTCACGCATATATCGCACATAATCAGGAGACGTCTAGAACAAAGTAGTTTTGTATTAAAAAATTAGCTAAGCATCATTTCCGATAGATTTTTAGCTAATTTTTTAATACAAAACTGTTTTGTTCTAGACGTCTCCTGATTATGTGCGATATATGCGTGGATAGTCCTATGTGTCTAGTTTCATGGAAAGAAAACGGTTCATGAATCCGAGCTTTATACAATGAGTTATGAATTTTCTCGTGAAGATGCGCATGATATATGCGAGGATAGCCCTATTTTCGCTTGGGAAGCCGGAAAATCTGGTCGGAATTTCGAAAAAGGACCATTTGGGTACAAATTATGGACATGAGGGATGAAAGTGATAATTTTTTCACAAGAGAGACTAATATGACACTTTTGCGTAACATGGGGGATGATTAGCTTCTCTAATATATATTATACAAATACAATGAAAAGACAAAAAAAAAAAAGAGGCAGCCAGACAGTGGGGGGCGTTCATGGATTGGGCCGGGGGGGGGGGCGGGTATGGGTTTGGGGGGTGGGGGTGGGGCGCCCTTCATTTTTAGTTTTTTTTTTTGTCACCTGTTCATTTCTTTTTAGCTTTAGATTTTTATCCTTTTTCTATTTCGTGTTTTCTTTTCAATTTTATATTTTAAAAGTTCAAGAAAATTGAATCTTGCTCGTCTATATTTATAATAGTTAGTGTAATTATATGATTCGCATTGGACAAATCTAAAAATAGGATGTGGTATATATGCAATATTTTATGAAATGTGTAAATATAATTGGAGCATAAGTAATTCTATATTTCTTTTTTCATTTACGTATAATATTTTATTTCCAATTTGATTGAGGTAAATTTATTTTCATCTTCTTATAATGAGATACTATAATGTTACAAAAAATCTTTGCTTGAGCTCGAGCTGAGAAATTTGGTGAGGCTCAGCTCGAGCTCGGCTCGTGGGCAACCCTATTAAATACCACGTTAGTACCAAAATAAAATAATCGAGATTCAATCGGTATTTATTTGAATATTGAGAAGCTAAAAAAGTATAATTTAAAATCCAATAAACAACAAATGAAATTATTAAAATGAAATTATAAATCACACAATATTGTATATACTTTTGGTAAAAGCATGGCCAATTAAGTCTCAATTCAAGTACACATATTATTAAATATTTATGAAATATTAAATATTAAATCACACAATATATTTTTTTTCAAATTATATATTATTAAATATTATTTAATAATAGTAATTGGAATATATGAAAAGTTGAATAGGATTTTATTATATAAAATATGAAAAAGTAAGAAAGATAATTAGTTGGATAGTTGGATAGTGTAATTAATGATAAAATATTGTGAAAAGATTGAAATGATTGGTTGTTATATAGGGAAATGTGTGGTGTATTTAAAATTTGACCATTTTCTGTTGAATTTGGTTTGGACTGTGTATTTTTATTTTTTGGTGATCCAAAAAATGAAAATATTTTCAGAATTCACAACCATACATAGCCATAATGTGTTCTTTGTCAACACATATTGTAATCTATCTATCTAACCCTTATGTATCTAATCTAATCTATCTATTTATCTATGTATTCAACTTCTATATAAATATGTGAATAACTCAATTGTTCGTTTCATTATGAAAAAACTTTCATACCCACCCTTACTATTAATAATTTATTTATTAAGTAAAAGAATCCATTGAGGATTAGGAAACCATTTAATAGTATCTGAAATTGTTTTAGTAGTTGAAAACTCTTTAATTATTGATAAAAATAATAAAATATGCTAGTAGTAAGACACTATTTAATATAAGAAAAACAAATAGATTTATACTCTCTCTATAATACTAACCATTAAAATAAAAAAGATTTTTACCCATGACCACCAACAAAGAAGAAGAAAACTTTTTACACTCACAACTAATATTCCAACTTAAACAAAAAGTTGGTTATTAATTTTGATAATCTTAAATTCTATAAATATTTTTTGTATTTGGTGAAGTAGTAAATTATTATAGTGTCGGATTATTACTTTGAGTGAGTTGATTTGAAGATTAAAAAGATAATTTAAAAATTGTACCTTATTCAGACATAAAAGAAAAAGTAATAGCTAGGAGATACAGATGCATATTGTGGGATATAGATGAATCATTTTCTTATATAAAAATATTTATGAATTTTTATTGATATGGAATAATGAATATAACATGTTGGTTCAATAGAATTATCAACATATATATGAAAGTTTGTACGTACTTGAAGTTATTAGCATGATAACAAATATTAAAAAAAAAATTTAAGAATAAAATCATATAAGTACTTTTAGTATGATAATATGATATATTTTGTACTTAATTCAAAAGAACCCACAAACACGAGTGTTTTTATGTACTATGATGTTTACAATTATTTTAGAAAGTTGATATCAGCATTCAGCACTCCATATACTTATAATGGAACTCCACTTACTTTTTGATTTATTTAAATGGACAACAATGTCCCTCCTTGTGAAAATTTAAATCCATTAACTTTAAAAGATGAACATGCCCATTTTTATTACCTTTGAATATGATCATCTTCTTTCTTTCTTTATTTTTTGATTTTAATGGACAAAATAGTCAATTGTAAAAATTAGCTAGAATAAATTAAACAATTTAAATTACACCAAATAATGGTGCATTTTAAGTGGAACTTATAGCTCAAATTCAGTTTGGTCAAATCCAAAATAGAAGTATATAAAGATAGAAAAGTTAAATTTACAACATGCTTGCACAAGTGAATCATCATCTTATATGTAGAAGTTTTATTTTATTTTTCTAGTCATGTAAATTTAGAATTTCATATGTAAATGAAAACAATTAAAATAACAACAAATGCAAAATTGTACTTGAAAATAAAATCAAACAAGTGAATTGAGTGAAAATATGATCATGCATTCTTTATCTTATTAACAAATAAAGTTTTAGACATGAGTATTCATATGTAATCTATTGTTTGCATTTTTTTATTATATAATCTCATGAAAAAGAATGTATTCAATGTTACTACATGTAGAAATATGAAAAGTGATATATTTTCTACATTATAAGAAAGACTGATAGGATAAAAGAAAATGAATCCACTTGTGCGAAGCACATAAATGCAATGTTGTGGCAAATCAGGAAAGATACATGGACTAATGATCTATGCATAAATATACTAAAAAATAATACTAATATTATTTTATCAAAAGTTTAATTTCTTGAAATAGATTTAGTTAGAGACATCTGGTGATGATATGTGATTAAATAATAAACAAATAAAAAGTATAGGCCAAATACTACTAATAGTCCCTGAACTTTATCATTTATCTCACTTTAGTCCCTATCCCTCTCAAATGCACTCAAATAGTCCCTCAAGTCTATTATTTATCCCACTTTAATCCCTTATCTCTCAAATGCGCTCAAATAGTCCCTCAACTCTTAGATTCATCCATTAAAGTACTTGGAGGTTTTTTTTACTTTTGCAAAAAATATTCCTCCATTTAACTACCTATCAACCATCTGCAACAATTAAAAGCGGGTAACAACACAGCAACTACGAGAGGAGATAAAAAAGGGATTTGCAGATAGTGGAGGATGAGGAGGGTGATTTGCAAATGGTAGAGGAGGTGGTGTACATGATGCAGCAACGTTGGATTTCAAAAGATGGAACGACATTGTTTGATTTTCAAAGGGTGGGGGCAGCAACACGATTTGAGAAGGGTGGCAACACAGATAGTGGATGAAAGGTGGAGGGGATTGAGCTAAGAGAGTGGGATGAGGGAAAAGGTGGATTATGGATAGAGTTTTGGGGAAGAATGGGAAAAAATTAAATAGAAAAATATAAAATAAAATAGACAGAAGTAGGGAGTTTTGGAAGAAAAATTCTTGCAAAAGTAAAAAAATGAACTTCTAGCTCAAATTCAGTTTGATCAAACCCAAAATAGAAGTATATGAAAATTGATAAGTTAAATCTACAACATGCTTGTACAAATGAATCATCATTTTATATGTGGAAGTTCTTTTATTTTTCTGGTCATGTAAATTTAGAAGTTCATATGTAAATGAAGTGACTAAAATTACAACAAATGCATGAAAATAAAACCAAATAAGTGAATTGAGTGAAAATATGATGTCAATAAACTAGATATATTTACTTCAATTTAACTTCTTATCGAATCATCACGTTTGAAGCACGTGATACTTTCTAGTTACCAAAAAAATATATATAAACACATTGTGAATTGCATTTAAGTCGTCCGACTAGTCAGATTTGGTTTAGAATTTTTCGTAGTGTATATGTTTTACTAAACAAGTTAATTATAGATATCAATCATAATACATATATACTAATTTATCTATTATGGAATTAATTTGGATATTTTCAAAACCAAACTGAACTAAAATTTTCCTATCATAGCAATCCGAGTCTTGAAAGAATCAAGTTTGAAGGAATTAGATAACTTTCTTAATTGGTAAGCCAAATTAGTCTTTCGAGTAGAAAAAATCTGGTTCGGGCAAGAAGAAAACACGGTTTGGAATAGACGAATTGGTCTGGAATTGAAATATATATATATATATATATTCTTTGATTAAACCTTTTTTTACTTGGAAGGGAGCAAAAAAGAGGAATTTTTTCCTCTAATGGAGCGTATGAGTGAAAAAACACTCATGGCCGTCATAAGTGATAAATGTAGGACTTTCCTTTCTAGTTTCAAGATGGAAGATAGTAATCAATCAATATCTCAATTCCCCAATATATGGAAATTTCCTTTTTGAGGTCAAATATTAACTAGAAGAAACATGACTACACGTACCACGGTGATGAGTGATGACTTCCAATTTAATCAATAAATCACTATAAAAAAATAATATATTAATGACAAAATATTAAGTGATAATGTAAAAGTTGTCACTAGTTGTAACTTTTTAGTGAAAAGATTTTTGTTTTGTCACAAGAATAGGTTTTACATGTTTCATAGTGACAAGATGTGTATAAAAGTTGTCACTCTTGATACTTTTAGTGACAAGAAATTTGTTGTCACTATTGACAATTAGTGAAACATCTATAGTTGTTACTCTATTTGTGTTGTCAATATACATGTGTCACTAATTATCAATAGTGACAACTTTTTGTCACTAATTATTTTTTTTTTGTGGAAAAACAATTATTGTCCCTCATTATATATATCTAATAACAATTTTAACATTGTCATTAACATTATGTAATGAACTAGACTTCGGATTTGAATGGGGAATGAGAAATGTGAAGAAAAGATACAGAAAATGAGAAACTGAGATGAGAAATTCAGAAATTAACTAAGTTTTCATTGATAATCCATAAAAAGTTTACAACTCTGAATTTAAAGCAAAATAACTGAAAAAGGAAAATATCTAAATAATAGTAAAATGTGTTATGAATAATTCATTAAGTGGATGTTCATACAACTTCAATACATAATTTAGTGGATTCACCTACAACTCCAATATCTCATTTAGTGGATTCACCTATAATTCCATTACCTCATTTTGTAATCAATATTTGATCTTGTTTTGTGCCTATAAATAGGCTTTGCCATTGTATTGAGAAATACACCAAAATCAAAGAAAGAATTCTCTTCTTAATTCTCTAGTCTCTCTATTTTAGAATATTTGTATATATTTCATAATATTTAGGGTTATTTCATAACACGTTATCAGCACGATCCGTCTCAAGGTGTTAATCATTTTGAAATTTGGCAAAAGATATACATGGGGTACTCAACATATGATGTAAATGTAGTGAGAATTTTTTATGAGTTATTATGAGTTTGTAAAGAAAATTGATGGACAAGGTTTTCAAAACAAAGCAAGAAGAAAAGGTAAAGAAAAGGTATGTATATTTCAATATTTAACAAAAATAGAAATATGCAATAATTCTCTTGATATTTAGAAAGAAGACATATGTATATATATGTGCATATATTTGATTAATATTATTCTTTTGAATAATCCTATCATGTTGAAAATATTTTAAGAAGTTGAATGATTGTTATGTTATTCATCTTATACTTTGATAATAGTATTATATGATGAATCTTGAAAAAAACTTGACTTTGTGACTCTTGATATTACGAGGAAAAATTATTTTTCTTGGGCGTTAGATATTGAAATTCATTTTGATGCAAATAACTATACTCCATTCCCTGAAGTGAATGTGTTGAACAATATATAAATTCATATATGCAAATAACTATACTCCATTCCCTGAAGTGAATGTGTTGAGCAATATATAATTATTTTAATCATGAGTCCCGTCCAACTAGTTCTGCTACATTCCCTGAAGTGAAAGTAGCAGCACATAACTATTTTAATCATTAAAGAAATCATGGACGTGGATGTGGTCGTGGATATGGTCATAGAAATCGTGGTGGTTATTCAAAAAACACATCTTTCCACCAGAAGTGGAAAAATAATGAAGAGAAACATGAAAGTGGCCAAAATAGCAAATTTGTGAAAAATTTATGCTATCGTTGTGGTGGTAAAGGTCATTGGTCATGTACCTGTCGTACACCAAAGCATCTTGTTGACCTTTACCAAGAATCGCTAAAAAGTAAAAGAAAGAAAATAGAAACAAATTTTGCTTTTGAAAAAGGCGATTCTGATCATGGCCGATTTTGATGACACTCATTTAGATGTTGCTGATTTCTTTGATGATCCTAATGAAAAAATCGATCACTTGATTGGAGATGGAAGTGTTCAAAAACAAATTTGTTAAGTTTTAATTCTAGTAATTTATAAATAAATATTTAAGTATGTTGTTTTAAAGTTCAATAAATGAATTTATTCATAAGATTATCGTTTCTTATATTAAATAATATTGTTTGATATTGATTTATTTCTTTTTATGTTTCAATAAAGAATGAGTATTTACTCGATCAGCAACAACATCAATAATGAAAATATATGTCTCGCTGATAGTACAACAACTCACACCATCCTCAAAAATAAAAAATACTTCTCTTATTTAGTAATGCAAGAAGTCAATGTTAATACTATATCGGGTAGTGCAAAATTAATTGAAGGCTCCGGCAGAGTTAATATATTGTTACCCGGAGGAACACAATTTTATATTGATGAAGCTTTATATTCTACTAAGTCTCAAAGAAATTTACTAAGTTTCAAAGATATCCACCGAAATGGATATCATATTGAGACAACAAGTGATGGCAATATTGAGTATCTTTACATCACTAATACAATATCTGGTAACAAATGTATATTGGAAAAGTTGCCAGCATTGTCCTTTGGTTTGTACTACACGCATATATCTACTATTGAAACACATTTTATCGTAAACCAGAAGTTTACAAATCAAAATAAGTTTGTTGTTTGGCATGACCGGTTGGGCCACCCCGGATCAATTATGATGCGAAAGATAATTGAGAATTCATATGGTCATCCATTGAAGAGCCAGCAGATTCTTTAATCGAATGATTTCTCATGTGCTGTTTGTTTATAAGCAAAAATAGGAAGTGAATCTATTACGTTTTTGAAACGTATTCAAGGCAATATTTGTGGACCAATACACCCGTCGTGTGGACCATTTAGATATTTTATGGTTTTAATTGATGCATCAACAAGATGGTCACATGTATCTTTGTTATCAACTCGCAACCTGGCGTTTGCGAGATTGCTTGCTCAATTGATTAGAATACGAGCACATTTTCCTGATTATCCAATGAAGAAGATACGCCTTGATAATGCAGGTGAATTTACTTCCAAAACATTCAATGACTATTGTATGTCTATTTGAATTGATGCTGAACATCCTGTAGCACATGTTCATACACAAAACGGTCTAGCAGAATCGTTTATTAAACGTCTGCAGTTAATTGCAAGACCTTTACTTATGAGATCAAAACTTCCTATTTCTTGTTGGGGACATGCTATTTTGCATGCAGCAGCACTTATTCGCATAAGGCCAACAAGTTATCATAAATTCTCCCCATTACACTTGGTTTTTGGTCAGGAACCAAATATTTCCCATCTAAATTTTTTTAGATGTGCGGTATATGTTCCAATTGCTCCACCACAACGCACTAAGATGGGTCCTCAAAGGAAATTGGGAATATATGTTGGATTCGAGTCTCCATCGATAATAAAGTATCTAGAGCCATGGACTGGAGATTTTTTTACGGCTCGATTTGCTGATTGTCATTTTGATGAATCAGATTTCCCAACATTAGGGGGAGAAAATAAGTAGCTGGAAAAGAAAATTAGTTGGAATGAATTATCTTTATATCATCTTGATCCTCGAACAAAACAAAGTGAACTGGAAGTTCAAAAAATAATTCACTTGCAAGGTTTAGCTAACCAACTGCCAGACGCATTTACTGACCTAAAAAAAAGTGACTAAGTCACATGTACCAGCTGTTAATGCTCCAGTAAGAATTGTTGTCCCTGAAGGTCAAAGTAATGAGTCTACTGCACGCCTGAAGCGTGGTAGACCTATCGGTTCCAAAGATAGTCATCCTCAAAAAAGAAAAGGAGCTAAGAATCAAGATGGTCTAATCGAGGATAAAATAACTCCAGAAGAGTCCCCAGTCATAACTAATATTTCGGTTCCAGAAGAACCTCAGGTACCTGAAACTTGTGAAAATAATGAGATCTCAATAGATTATGTTATGAACGGGAAACGATGGAATCGAAATGAAGTCAACGTTGACGATAAATTTGCATACATGTAGCGTTAAATATGATGAATGATAATGAGGATCAAGAACCAAGGTCTGTTAATGAATGTCGACAAAGAAATGATTGGCCAAAATGGAAAGACGCAATGAGGGCAGAGTTAAACTCGCTTGAACAAACAAAAAGTTTTTGGACCTGTAGTCCGTACACCTGAAGATGTAAAAGTTTTGGACTTGTAGTCCGTACACCTGAAGATGTAAAGCCAGTAGGATACAAATGGGTATTTGTGCGAAAACGAAATGAGAAAAATGAAATTGTAAGATATAAGACACGTCTTGTTGCCCAAGGGTTTTCGCAACGACCTGGCATAGATTGTGAGGAGACTTATTCTCCTGTGGTGGATGCAACTACTTTTTGTTATATAATAAGTCTGGTAGTGCATGAAAAACTTGATTTGCGTCTAATGGATGTTGTTACAGCCTATTTGTATGACTCGCTTGATAATGATATATATATGAAAATCCCTGAAGGATTTAATATGCCTGAAGCATATAATTCAAGTTCTCGAGAACATTATTCAATTAAATTAAAGCATTGATTGTTTGATGTGATCAAATTGTTTAAAGTGCTTAAATACATGAATACATTCATGTTTATAAAATATGATTCTAAATCATTGCGTTTAATATGTATTATTTGATTGTACTTGAGTATGCTTATTTGATGAAATCAAATTAAAGCATTAGTATGTGTGATATTCAACATGAGAAACTTGATGTGATCAAGTGTATTATTTAAATTATTTAAATATATGATGTCAAATTGTTTTTGAAATGATAGTTGAGTGGGAGTATTTTCCAAGATAAGGAGAAACGTTTTGATGAGATCATATAATTCAAAGTGAATATTTGTTGAAGGAAGGATATAAGAATGATCCAATTTATCCTTGTATTTTCATGAAAAGATCTGGAAATGAGTTTGTTATAATTACAGTTTATGTTGACGATTTAAACATCGTTAGAACTCCTGAAGAGATTCAAAAAACTGTTAATTGCTTAAAGAAAGATTTTGAGATGAAAGATTTTGGAAGAACAAAATTTTGCCTTGGGTTGCAAATTGAATATTTAAAGAACAAAATTTTTGTATATCAAAGCGCTTATGTATCAAAGGTGCTAAAGCGGTTTTACATGGATAAATCACATCCATTGAGCACCCCTATGGTCGTAAGGTCACTAGATGAGAACAAAGATCCTTTTCGACCACGAGAAAGTGATGAAGAACTAATTGGTCCTGAAATACCATATCTAAGTGCAATCGCTGTACTAATGTACCTTGCTTGTCATACTCGACCTAATATAGCATTCGCTGTTAATCTATTAGCAAGATATAGTTCTTTCCCTACATGAAGGCATTGGAATGGGGTTAAATAGATGCTGGATATATGTCTGATCCTCATAATGGTCGTTCACAAACGGACTATTTATTTATATGTGGTGGCACAACCATTTCATGGTGATCTATGAAACAAACTATATCGGCCACATTATCTAATCATGCAGAAATCTTGGCTATTCACGAGGCCAGTCGAGAATGTGTTTGGTTAAGATCCATTATTCAAAACATTCGAGGGACTTGTGGTTTATCTTCTGGAAAAATGATCCCGACGATCTTATATGAAAATAATTCTGCATGTATCGCACAATTGAAAGAAGGGTACATTAAAGGAGATAGAACAAAGCATATTTCACCAAAGTTCTTTTTCACTCACGATCTTCAGAAGAATGGTGATATCAATGTTCAACAAATCCGTTTCAGAGATAATCTTGCTGATTTGTTCACCAAGGCACTTGCTACAGCAACATTTGAAAAACTAGTCTACAATATTGGTGTGCGTAGACTTAAAGATCTTGACTGATATTGTCATGAGGGGGAGATAATACGCGCTGCACTCTTTTTCCCTTAACCAAGGTTTTTCCCACTGAGTTTTCCTGGTAAGGTTTTTAATGAGGCAGCATCTGATTGCATATTGAAAGAATTATGTACTCTTTTTCCTTCACTAGGTTTTTATCCCACAGGGTTTTTCCTAGTAAGGTTTTAACGAGGCATATTCTTAAGTGATGGACATCCAAGGGGGAGTGTTATGAATAATTCATTAAGTGGATGTCCATACAACTCCAATACATAATTTAGTGGATTCACCTACAACTCTAATATCTCATTTAGTGGATTCACCTACAATTCCATTACCTCATTTTGTAATCAATATTTGATCTTGTTTTGTGCCTATAAATAGGCTTTGCCATTGTATTGAGAAATACACCAAAATCAAAGAAAGAATTCTTTTCTTAATTTTCTAGTCTCTCTACTTTAGAATATTTGTATATATTTCATAATATTTGAGGTTATATCATAACAAAATGAATAATTTCTGACAATTGACGTAAGGCAACATTTAGCAGGCTGAGTTTGTTTTGCTACGTGGCGTATTCTGATGGGCTGGCATAATTCTTGTTAATTGCAGGTGAAAGTGCATGTGCTGGAATCGGAACCGTGGGATGACTGATTGCGTGGATGGAGCAGATTTGTTTGGGTGAAAGTGATGCGTCGTCGTTTGAGTGATTACGTGGTTGTTTCTTATGTGGCAACGCATTATTGAAACGTTGGCGTTTGAGGTTGAATCTTCATAATTAATCTGACGGTTAGGGTCTCCTTTGATGATCGAATGGTGGAATTTAGCTGGGGTCGAATCTTCAGACAATTTTAGGGTTAGGGTCATGACATTGCCCCCTTGTTGAGACGATCCTTGTCCCCAAGGATCAAATTGGGGAGATTTTTTCTTGATATTGGATAAATCTTCCCAGGTGGAGCCCATTGAACCAGGATCTGTGTTGTGGCAGTGTTGTTCCGAGGTATGATGCGTTTTGATAGAATTGCAGTTGGGTAAATGTGATATTGACCATCTCCGTTGGTGGCAGGAAGTTGGGTGGAAGGTGAATGGCGGGATCCGAGCTTCTTCTTGAGTAGGAAAACATGAAAAACAGGGTGTATTTGGCTTTCTTCAGGTAAGTCTAGTTTGTATGCTACAGTTCCAATCTTTTGTGAAATGGTACAAGGTCCATAGTACTTAGGCACAAGTTTAAGGTTTATTCTAAGTGATAGTGAGTTCTGGCGGTAGGGTTGTAGTTTAAGGTAGACTTGATCTCCAATCTGAAAACTCCTTTCTATTCTCCCTCTGTCTGCATATAGTTTCATCCTCTGTTGTGCATGCTCTAAGTTTTCCTTTAGTAACTAATTGATTTTGCTGCGTTCTTGGATCATGTTTGTTGTTGTGGTGTTATTAGTGTGTGCATAAAGGCCTAGTGTGATGTGTGAAGGTGAAAAACCATAAAGGGCTTGGAATAGGGTGATTTTTAGGCTAGAATGAAATTTAGAATTGTACCAAAATTCAGCTAAAGGCAACCATTTGATCCACTGTGAAGGTCTCATGTGACACATACACCTTAAATAAGACTCAAGACACTGATTGACTCTTTCTGATTGACCATCAGATTGTGGATGATAGGTTGTTGTCATGTTTAATGTAGTCTCCAACAACTTAAAGAGTGATTTCCAAAAATTACTAGTGAATAACCTATCCTTATCAGAAATAATACTAACTGGAAGACCATGTAATTTATAAATGTGAGCAAAAAACAGTTTGGCTAAGGTTTCAGAAGTGTAAGGGTGTTTGAGAGCTAGGAAATGTGCATACTTAGTTAACCTATCCACAATGACCCATATAGAATTCTTGCCCTCTGATGAAGGCAAACCATCTATAAAGTCCATTGTGACATGGGTCCAAGCTTGTGTTTGAAGAGGAATAGGTTGAACAAGACAGGATAAGCTACATTTTCATGTTTATTCCTCTGACAAACATCTGGAACCTTGAACCCAATTTTTGATATCATTTTTTAGTCCTGGCCAGAAAAACAAAGATTTAACTCTATGATAAGTACCTGTAATTCCTGAATGGCCTCCCAAATCAGAGTTATGCATTAACTGTATAATTCTCTCCCTCAGGGTTCCACATTCCCCAATACAAATCCTATTCTTGTTCCTTAACAACCCAGAGGTATAAGTATACTCTGGAAATGACCTCTTATCAACTGATAGTGCTTGTATAATGTCCCTGTAGTGTCTGTCATCAGTGTAATTGCCTTGTACCTTAGATATCCATGATGGAATAGACATGGATATGGCTGCACACAGTGAGTCAGGATGGTCTCTCCTTGAAAGTGCATCAGCAGCCCTGTTTTCAGTACCCTTTTTGTAGTGAACTTCATAGTCAAGGCCCATTAGCTTAGCTACCCATTTCTGTTGTAACATAGAATCAACATTCTAGTCCAATATGTGTTTCAGGCTCTTTTGGTCAATTCTGATGATGAAGTGATGTCCTTGTAAGTAGTGTCTCCATTTGGTAACTGCCATTAGTATAGCTAGAAATTCCTTCTCATAAGTAGATAGAGCTTGGTTCTTAATTCCTAATGTTTTACTAAGATATGCAATAGGCCTTTTTTCTTGTATCAATACTGCCCCCACTCCCTTGTCAGAAGCATCAATTTCAATCTCAAATGGTTTAGAAAAATCAGGTAAGGCTAGGACAGGAGCTGATATCAAGCTTGTTTCAGGGTTTCAAAGGTTTGGGTGGCTTCTTCTCCCCAGTTAAACTCATTTTTCTTTAAGAGCTCAGTGAGGGGTTTGCTGATAAAACCATACCCCTTAATAAATTTTCTATAGTACCCTGTCAACCCCAAGAATCCTCTTAGGGATTTGACAAAAGTAGGCTTTGGCCAAGTCACCATCCCTTCAATTTTTGAAGGATCAGTGGCTACCCTCTGGAATGAAATCAGGAGGCCCAAATATTCAATCACAGTTTGTCCAAAACTACACTTGCTCATCCTAGCATACAATTTATGTTCTCTGAGCAAGTGCAAGACCTCTCTGAGATGAGCTTCCCAAGTGTGACTATAGACCAGAATGTCATTAAAAAAAACAGTTTTTTTTAAGTGTTTTGCAAATATTTGGCTCATGAGGGCTTGGAAAGTAGAAAGGGCATTACAAGGCTTAAATGGCATGACTAAAAACTCATAGTGCCCCTGATGAGTCACCAAGCTTGTTTTAAAAATATCCTCCTCTTTTATCTTAATTTGAAAATGCCCTGATCTTAAGTCTATTTTTGAGAAAATTTTTGCATTGTGAAGCTCATCTAACAGTTCATCAATGATTGTGTTTGACAGTGAGGCTATTGAGATACCTATAATCAACACATAGCCTTCAGCTTCTATCTTTCTTCTTGACTAGAAGAACTGGGGAAGAAAAAGGACTTTGGCTGGGTTTGATGATCCCAGCCTTCAGCATTCCCGGGACCATTTTCTCTATTTCAGTTTTTTGGGCATATGGATACCTGTATGGAAATTGCTTCTTAGGAGTAGAGTGAGGTGTGAGTGTTATCTAGTGCTCAATTTCTCTGTTAGGAGGTAATTATGTAGGTTCAGAGAAAACATACCTGGTATGATGTTAGCACTTGTGCCAGATCAGGATGGTGGACTTCTGAACTTACTGGAGTAACTGTGACAGAAAAAAGTTGGCCTACTAAGTTATATCTAATTTTCATCAAGAGTTTGTCTAAACCTTCTGTAGAAATCATTTTTAGTTGGCCAGTATCTGTCATGGCTTTCATGATGATCTTTTTCCAATTTCTTGAGATAGTCACCTTCATCTTGTGGTAATCAAACTCAACTGGGCTGTTAAGCCTGAGCCAATCGCCTCCAAGAACCATGTCATACCCCCCAAGTTTGATGATTCTAATTGGGTAAGAGAATTTATGACCTTGTATAGTCCATGTAAAATCAGGCATAATAGTTCTGCTTACCATCTTGCTTCCATCAGCTACACTCACCATCATAGGTATAGTGGCTTCCATGGTGCAACCTAACTGTAAAGTTGTATCCTCATCAAGGAAACAGTGTGTACTGCCATTGTCAATGAGGATTTGTATTTCTTTGTTGTTCACAGTACCTCTGATCCTGAGGGTATTTATATTAGTGTTTCCAGATAGTGCATTAAGTGATACTGTCATATCATCTAACAAAACCGCTCCACCAGTATCCTCTTCATTCAAAGGATCCTGGTTATATACAAGTTCTTCCTCTTCAGACATCTAGAAGAAGATCTGCCTATTCTTGCATCTATGGCCAACTGTGAATATTTCATCACAGTTGTAACAGAGGTTGTTCTCTCTCCTGGCTCTCATTTCAACTGCTGTTAACAGCTTCCTAGGAGTTTGGGAAGAATCAACTGGTGGCTTATATGGTGGTTTTGGTGGTATATGGGGTGTTTTAGAGGAAGGGTTTATGTTTATGGTGTTAGTTTTGAAAAAATGTCTGGTGTTTAGGTATTGTCTGTTGGCATTGTTGGCTCTTTTCAATATAACATCTACTATAATTTCTTGATTTTTGGCTAGGTTTACTGCTTGGTAAAATGTATGGGGCTTCATAGCACATATTCCCCCCTTATATCATCCCTCAATCCACTAATAAAACTTGCAGAGAAAAACTCCTGTGGAAGGTCTTTGTTAAAGATCAACATGTATGATTTAAGCTCTTCAAATCTTTCTAAGTATGTTGAGATATTACTTGTTTGTTGCAGCTTGTTGAACTCACCAACAACCAGCTCATGATCGTGCTCATCAAACCTCTCAAGGATAGCAGTGGTGAACTGAGCCCAGGTAGGTAGCTCTTTCCCTTCCATGAAACTTTGGTACCATAATTTTGATCTCCCCTCCATGTAATCGTGGATATGATTTGAAAATATCGGTTGCATTTGATGACCCAGTTCCTGGGATTATCTCCTTCAAACTTGGGAAACTCCATTCTGGACAATGAGTTGTTGTTTACTTGTGAAAAATTAGTATCTGTAGGTGAGGGTGGTGGGTTAGGATTGTGTGAGGTGGAACCGCGTTCCAGATTGGCTTGTAATCCATCTCATAGAATAGATTTGTTTCTGTTGTAGGCTTGCATTTGTTCCACTATCTTCTGGAGTTGTTGTTGTAAGGTTTGGTGATTACTATCCATTGAGGCTTTCATTTCTGCTTGTGTTGTAGTTATTTGTTCAATATGACCCTGGAAGCATGCTTCACTGACTTGCCTTTGCGCCCTTTCTTCCATCAATAGCACCTCCTGCTTCTTTTGATTGTCTAATACATCCTTGAACCGTGTTGAATCTGCCATTGAAATACTCAAACCGTCCAAGAATCGACAGCTCTGATACCAAGTGATGGACTAGAATTCGGATTTGAATGGGGAACGAGAAATGTGAAGAAAAGATACAGAAAATGAGAAACTGAGATGAGAGAATTCAGAAATTTACTAAGTTTTCATTGATAATCCAAAAAACGGTTTACAACTCTGAATTTAAAGCAAAATAACTAAAAAAGGAAAATATCTAAATAACTGTAAAAGGAATAATTTCTGACAATTGGCGTAAGGCAACATTTATTAGGCTGAGTTTGTTATGCTACGTGGCGTATTCTGATGGGCTGGCATAATTCTTGTTAATTGCAGGTGAAAGTGCATGTGCTGGAATCGGAGCCATAGGATGACTGATTGCGTGGATGGAGCAGATTTGTTTGGGTTAGAGTGATGCGTCGTCGTTTGAGTGATTACGTGGTTGTTTCTTATGTGGCCAACGCATTATTGAAACGTCGGCGTTTGAGGTTGAATCTTCATAATTAATCTGACGGTTGGGGTCTCCTTTGATGATCGAACGGTGGAATTTAGCTGGAGTCGAATCTTCAGATAATTTTAGGGTTAGGGTCATAACACATTACTTTTTGTGATAGTGAATAGGTACCTTAATCGCATGTTATAATTTAGTGTTTCATCTTATCTTATGTTTTATAATAAAGGTGTTTGCCACATGTATATTATTCACAATAAGCGTATATTTACACAAGTACTAGCTAGTAAGTCCTGTGTACGGAGACGGAGTTCCATGAAGCAGTTAATTATCCTTCAAAAAAAAAAAAGTTTTAAAGCTTAGGATTTTATTTATGGTTTGAAAATACAACCTTGGTTTTCAATACATATTAATCAAGTTAAAAAATTTCCCCACTCCCCAAATTATTGGTCAGTTTTTAATATATGATATTAGCAATATTTTTGTATTTTTTTATGATAGTTATTTTACAATGCATTTATTTACTTTTATTAAAAATAATATAATATACGAATTTCTTTTTAATAAAAGAGTATAAGAAGAAAAACGAGAATTAATATAATTAAGATAAAGATATGGTGAGAGAAATTTTAAGAAAAATAAACAAAAAAATATTATTTTTGCGAGTACAATCTTGTTTGTTCACAAGACACATATCAAGACGACTACTATGCCCCTCACACTTTATAAAAGAGCATAGAGGCATAGATTAAATATTGTTTCAGAACAAGGTATTCCAAGTCTCCTGAGATTTTTAATTTTTTATTTTAGAATATATTGACTTCGGGGTGCAGAGCATAGAGACATATAAAAATCACGTTTCCATTGCAATCGTGTTTAATGCTCAAATAATTTCTGAAATCGGCTTTAAATAAATCAGTTGCCTAAATCATCTTTAAATAAAGAAAGCACTTAAGAAATTGCCAAATACCAACCAACACACATTTTTGAGTGTACAATTTCCATAATACTTCTTGAATATTAACTGGTCATTAATTATGCAGGTTATTCAGCTCTTTATCTATTTTATATTTTCGCCGGTCATTTCATTTCATTTAAAAGTCAGAAATTTACAACCCAAAACTAACCCAGTAATCCAGCTATTTTAATTTTTGTTCAATTTAATTTTGGCTTTTTGCAGCAGAAAAGTTGTTTTCTTAGTTGAAATTTTGCAAATGAGATTAAAGTCAGCTTTAAGTGACGGATGCAGTACTTCCCAGTCAAACACACCTTTAAGTCTTAATCTTGAATCTGAACAAAGAAAAGCTGACCAATAAAAAAGGGGCTAAATATAAAGACTAAAAAGTCGCTCAAGTTGATTCTGAAAGGAAAAGATGGAGGAAATAATTATATATGTATATGTGTATGTATATATATATATATTATCAATATAAAGATGCTTTTTTTTGTTCATAGTACTCACTTATATCAAAAACGAAGTAATTAAAAAAATCCTACGACCACCTTTTTTTCATATATAACAAAAATGTGATGGAATTTAGTTTCAAATTTTTTGCTTTTACACTTAAAATTACCTCCACAGAATTCTAGATCCAAATGAAGTCTAAATATATAAATTAGCACGAACTAATAAACTCCAAAGACTTTGTCCTAGCTTTTCGGAACCTAGATATTATATACATGAATTGATTTCTTTAATGGTAATTAAAAAGACATAGGAGGACAACCAACGTAGCAATCTTCTTGGGTCTTAAAAAGTATTTTACTGAATGGAATTAAAATAGTAACTATTCACTATCTTAAAGCCAAATTCATCATACACGAGCTCACTAAAGTGTCAACTGTCAACTAAATGAAGGTCCCATCACCAGGTGACAAACTACTCATGCTATGCGACTAGCGAATATATTATTTCTTTCTAATTTAGCCTAGAATTTGCAAGATTACTATTCATTTATTTATCAATTATGACAGTAGCTGTAACTTATAGCTTGAATATTTCCCTAGATCTCAAGAGAGTGTACTTTTTTTTAAACAAGAAGAAAGGGTTACCCTAACGGATTATCCAGATATGTCAGGATCCGCACTAACCACTCAAAGCCACTTAACACTATTCTTATCTTGCTATAGGTGGTCCAACGGCTCTTCCATAGGGGCCATAATGGTAGCAAAGTTCTGCCGAAGGCCTCACTTGGCCAACATATCCGTGGATTGATTGGCTTCTCGATAAATGTGTGATATAAGCTCTCCACGATCGATCGATAGCCTGTCGAAGCCAGGAAATAACATCAATATCCTAATGAGCAACAGTTGCGCTCGAAATACAGGCAACCGCCTCTCTACTATCAACTTCAATGTAGACATTGCGCCCATGCATCTCCCATTCCAGCTCAAGCCCATGCCCATGCAGCACCGCGCTGAGCTCCGATCTCAAGAGATTGTTTGCCTGGAAACACATGCATGCATGTCTTACAGGGTCACAGGGGATTTGCCCTCTTAAGCATTTGGGTCATCAAATATGTGTAACCCCACCCCTCATGTTAATGGTCAATTATCATAAAACTCCGACATTTTTTAAATTACATAAAGCCTTCCTCATGTAAACGCATTCTTATAATTACACTCATTGTGTATTTAAAAATTCTTACAATTTCTTATGAGTAAAACCCTCAAGAGAGTCGTATTGTAATTGACCATAAATCAGGAGATTTTTGGTAATTAACATTAAACTGAGGGCGTGTAATTCACCCGTATATATTATATATATTATTTATAGGAAAGCAGGAGTTGGGTACCTAACTGTTTGCTGCCTCAATCAGCGTAAAATTGCTCGAAGTCGCATATGACATGTTATATGAATATGATTATAGGAAGAAAGAGATAATACTAAATTATACGATAAAATTTGACTGAGATTATGTCGACATTAGATGCCCATTCATCCATCTACTTGCTTGACAGCTCACTACCTGCAAAATTGGTTGTTCCTCCAACTACGTCTCAGAAAATCCAGAATTTTCTTATTTAATTTCTGTGGCGAAATAAGGGTCGTGGCTCGTGGGTTGAAATTTATTCATGTTTTGAGTTCTGATGAAGTTGAATTTTTTTTATTTTGGGGGTGCACAACAAGAACCTTTAGGTGACCTTTAGACGCCATTATTTACTAACTTATTGCTGAGGATTATTTATAGAGGTTACTCTGAGTCTGAAATGGTCCTAATTATCAATCCAGCTAGGATCTTGACATGGGGAAATTCCATGCTTTCCACTTGGGTACATGCCCAAATGGATTATAAACCACTAGATCATACATGATGATGAGGTGATCACCCTCGACATGCTGCTAGGGCTAAAATGGTAGCTTAAAACTACAGTAGCAACACTCAATCTAATAATATGAGCTTAATTTGACTTTGTTTCACAAAGCGTCCTGATAAGTAAGTATTATCCACTAACAATGTCGAAAGTTTAAAGTCGGACCAGTTCACTCACAAATAGTCTTCAAAAAAACGACTTTGCAATTATAGGCATATGCGGTCGAATAATTTAAAAAAAAATACAAATACAACAGTACATTACTGCACATAAACTACTGATAGTTGAAGAATTCAGACCACCAGCAATAAAGCCAAAGCAGGATCCAATTGACAAAAGTAGCATACATATGAATCATATGATGCATTAAGGTTTTCATATTACCAAAAGTGATCACAAAGTTTAAACACACAATAGATGCAGTGGAAAGCACAAAAGTCTAAGGATCATGACATGAGACATAACTGGGACTAGAAACTTGAGCGACAGTATATAACAGCTTCAGGAAATCAAAACAAATCGTGTGATGTCAGCATAAAATATGATGTTATAATACAAGCAAATCAAGATATATCTACCTTAGAGGAGAACCCCTTCGTGTAAAGAAGAAAGAAAGATCTTGATTTCCTCGAAATGATAACATAGTTCAAGCTCTTCACAAGTTTACCTACTGCGCCACAAGCTTTTTAATCCCTTCTCCCCTGATCCATTTTTGCCATAGTTGTACCATCTTTATCTATTTTCACTAATTTTCATAAAATATTAAGTTCTCTAACTACAACCGAGTTGCCATCAACATTGCACGGATTTTGGCCCTTAGATCATCGGGGACCTCCGCAGTGGTTTCAGACGGTTGGAATGGGGCCCTTTGTTGGAAACTAACATCTGTAGAAGTTTCTCTGGTGATATGACCACTTGCAACTCCTCTAGACTCCCCCGAGACTCTAGAGCTGATCTCTCCCTCTTCTAAGTCGTCTCTTTCATCATGCATTTCTTTTTTATGTTTACCCGAGCAACTAGAATCCAGATGCTCATCATTTGAAGAGCTATCATGCTTGCGATCCTGTCGAGATTTTCTATCTCTAGAAGAATGTCTATTCCTGTGCCCGTGTTTATCCCTGCTACGATGTGAAGAGCGACGTGAATGATGCTTTTTTCTAGAATGCTTGTAATCTCTTCCTTCATCATCATCATCTTCATCTTCTTCATGAGAATATTTCTTGGATGAATGCCTCTTCCTTGAACGCTCACGAGAAGAATGGCGGGAATGATGCTTCTTCCTAGACCGTTTATGATGCTTATGGTCCCTGTCTTCTTCACTACTTTCTCCTTCATCTTCATTTTCGGCAGAGGAAGAATGAGAATGATGCCTTCTCTTACGGCGCTTATGCTCCGTCTCTACTGCAGTTTCATTTTCGTCGTCCTCATCACATCTAGATCTTGATTTAGTCTTTTTTCTTGAGCGACGGCGATCATCACGCTCCTTCATATCTCCATCACCATCTTCATCATCATCCTCACAGACTCCAGACCTTGATCGATACTTTCTTTTCGAGTGTCTCTCAGTATGTTCCTCGCCAAAGTAATTCCTCTCAGGCTTTTCACCAGTACAAGGCCTTTCAACATCTGCAGGCGCTAAGCTGCCTTCTCTTTCTTTGCCTCCAGATTCTTGAGGCTCTAATGATGAGCCACGAGATGTTCCAGTTTTAAAAGGTACCTCTCCACTTTTCAACATGGCAACAAACATTTTAGCCCTTTTCAACCTCTCAGCCTTCAGATTTTTCTCTTTGGTCAAGTGTGCCTCAGAAGAATCAGCCTCACCAACAGTAGATACATCATGATTTTCATTCTGATCAGATTTTTCAGCAGCATTATCTGGTCGGGATGGGGGAGAAGATGAATTGATGATTCGCATATTAGAATTCTTGATGCCTCTTGTGGCAGCCTGAAGGATAGCAGCTGCAGCGGCAGCATCTACAGTGATTCCAGATTCTTCCTGGATTCCATTAGATTCTGTCTCCTGTGATTCCTTCTTTGATCTGCCTATGACCATTTTGAACTTCTCTTTCCTATCAGATTCAATTGGCATGTCACAAGCAGCAAAAGTTGCATCCTTTGAAGTATAGGAACTCTTGCTATTTACTTTTGACTGCAAGAGGAATACAAGACATCAGCAGAGCAGAAAGAAAGGAAGGTCAATCAAGTTATACTTGCTAGAACTTAAAGAGCCATATATGCACAAAAACAAAAACGAAAAAAAAAAAAAAAAACATTACTTGTTGGTTTCCTATGTTTTGAAAAAGATCTATGGAAGTAGGCATATATACAGTTTTGAGCCATTCACGATCAGCTTGGAAAGAATGCATTCAGGATTGGCTCGAAGTAGTAACAAGAGCAGCCTGAACACATCTCTAAGGGTGTCAAGTTTTAGGCGCCACTATGCTTGATTGCTTTAGTTTAATTGACCAAGTAAAAAATAAATGCTAAGCTACTCCACAACCACTATAATAGCTCATTTAGATACTTTACATATTACAGCACAAATTAGGGAAAATCCTGAGGCTTGTTTATCATTACCAATTGGAGCATAAAAGCCCATATCTTGGCTTCAAAAGGGTCATTACAACCCCGATAATGTAACCACTAGGCACTTCACAAGTAATATGGTCATACAGTCATCCTGAGTGAGCAGGATATTGCATCTCATGATCTCAAGAAAAATAGTACTCAAACAAATACAAAAGCTGCCAATGACCATTCAGAACATGAGAGAATCAATTCAGCCAAGAAATGAATATATTTTGCAGGAACAGAATGCACCAAATGGGAAAGAACAGATACATTTTACATTGACTCTCTATGTCAATGTTACAAGGAACTACAGAAGAGAAAACCCACCTCTTGAGCTGTTTGAAGGATTTTTAAGTAGTACGAATGATACTGGTTCGATGGAAGAAGAAAAGGAAATCTCCCATGCTTTCTGTCTTGCTCAATAAGAGTTGCTTCAAAGTGCTTCCCGTTTCTCATTATAAATTCAACTATTTTGTCGATCAATCTCTTTAATTCAGTTGGAGGCTCTATAATTAATGGTTCAATCTTAGACGTCCCTCCCATAGCCGAACTCTTTGCTTTATCTGCAGCAGCAGAAAATGATTGAGATTTCTCTTCCTTGCTCTTTACACTTCCACTTTTTGATGCAGCTATCAAAGAGTTCTTCTTCACTGTGAGAACCTTATCTTTATTGGAAAGAATTGGTTTTTTAGGTACTGGTTCATCCTTAGTTGCATTTGCCTGGGATTCCATCTTCTTTAAACTGTCAGAACTAGTATGATTGACATTACCAACGTTATCCTGGGAAACGTCTTTTTCAGTTTTTGCAGTATCATTACCCTCTTCTTCCTCCCCAGACCCATAGATAGAACCAAGCAAGGACAAAGACCCAGTAATAGTGTTTGAATTATTGTGCTCGCTATCAACCTTTTTCCCCTCATCTTGAGATTTTCCATCAAATTGAGAATGCAACAACTCTGGATGCTCAACAAGAAATCTGAAGTACGCATGAAGATAATGTCCAGGCATCAAAAACCCAAATGTTGGATTATCTCCCTGTTTCACTCTCAAAATGATCTCTGACTGCCCACCATGCTTGCTGACAAACAACGCAGTCCTTGCAATTATCTGGTGCACCTTCTCTGTGGGAGGCTGAAAAAATGGCAAAAGTGCAGAATAAAAGAAAGAAAATTCTTTAGAACTTCTAAACAGCAATTCGGAGGCAATAAACCTGAGCAATTAAATTCTAACGAGGCAGTCGATCAAATTGATAACATAATAATTATAGTGTAATCAAAAGAAAGAGCACTATGAACCGTATTACTCAACACTTGCCCTGTTAAACTGATAGTCCGCATAAAGAAAATTACTACTTTCCTTATCCCACCTGCACGGCCATTTGTCATGACATCAATAGGAAACAAGGTGCCTCTATGTGGCAACCTTAGATCAAAAGAAGTCCAGCCCTGCTCCAAGCATCTGAAACTTGACATGATGAGCCTAACAATACATATGCACCTTTGGCAATTGTTATAGGTCATGCTGGGAAATTGGGTTAGCAAGCAAGTAGTAACAAAATATCAGGCCCATCCAGAAATGCACAAGATCTTTAGATTCAAGAGCACAGGCTTACCAAGCTTTGAGAAAGGTGTTCAGGAATGGGGAAGGGAGGGATGAATCTAGAAGATTCCATCACATCATCAGTACTCTTTTGCTCGGAGGGATCATCAGTGTTTCCATAGGAGAAGGCAACAGCGCGATAGCCGACAGTGTCAGATTGCTGTTCATCTTCTTCTATATCTGGATACAAGGCAATTTAATGTAATGCTAAGATTGCCCACTAATCAACAAAGAAAATTAAGATTTATAGAGAAAGCAAAGATAGCCATGAAAGCTACAAAGAGTTTCTAAAAAGGGTCACAGAAACCTTACTTGTAAGGAAAGAAGGAAGTCACACAGTTTACATCCTTCCTGCAAATTTGGAAGCATTACAGTAAAGAAGTACGCTATCGCACAACTCGATAGCTACTACACCTTTCCTCCTACCCTGTTTCTTAAAAAAGATTTCAAATAAATTTTTACTTGACCAATAGCCATAATACACTAAGCTCTCGACAGAACATATTCTCTGGATTTCAAAATTTAAGCGAAAGCAGCTCATTAACTAGTTTTGTATTCCTACACTAAAGCAAGTCAACCAAGAATTTTAATTTTCCTCAAGTTGTTCGTTGAGATGTCAGATCAAAATCTGGACTCCCTCTTCATTTAACTTAAGAAAGGCTAGCTGTTAACTATATTTGAAAAATTATTTCCATCTGCTTCTCCAACCAGAATGATTGGAAGACAACGCCACTATCTTTCTCTTATTCAATATCCCAACATCATATATTTACAAATTCCCGGAGTTCTTTCCTAATCAAGCTTAACGTAACTCTTCAAAAGTTCTAACCTTTTTTAATAAATTCACAAACTCTCACCGAAACCACGAAAAATTCTCTGGACCCCCCCCCCCTTTCAAGCCCAGGTGATAACGACAAGAATAACATTTAACTTATCGAAGCTAAGAAAACAAAAAAGGTAAATATTAAGGCAGAAAACGGTGAAGAATCATTCAACAAATTTGACCAAACACATGGACTTCAGAGTAAGAATGGTATACCTGGTTGATCGGAATGCGAAGGGAGGTCAAGATAGCGCTCGTGATCGAGTTGAATTTCAAGGGATAAGTCGCCGGAGGGGATAGGATCAGAGCTCCGATTGAGGCGGCGCGACGGCGGAGGGGCCGAGAGGAGGTGACGAACGTCGTAGCGGTCAATTTGGAGGGAGTGCCACTCGACAAGAGCGTCGCCGGAGTTCACGAACTTCGCCGCGCCGTCGTCGTCAAAAAGTAGGGCGTGGCGCCCCACCACCTCAAGATCCATATCCGCTTTCTGTTGCTTTGTCAATCGTCAAATTACTGTTGTAAATAGATCGGATGAATATTCTGAGACTAAATTATTCTAAGAACCCTAGAAATTAGGAATTTGGGAGTCGGAAATGTGAGAAGCACATTCTCAGTGTTCTGACTTCTGTATGTCTTGGGGGCCTTTTCGCCGACTGGATTTGGGGACCCTTGTTGGGCCAAATGTTAGAGATGGAAACATGAAAATTTGATGGGCTTCTATTACAAGTAGAAATATTTAATTGAATAAAAGGCCCTTCAACCATATATCAATAACAAACTAATGATACTCAAGGTTTAAGTTTTGTTAGTCGTATCTAACTTCCACTTTTAATGTGAAAAGTCATTTGTTTAATTTTAGACTGTTATAAGTGGTGACTTCTCAACTTATTTGGAGTCTTATACGGTTTGTGTGACCCATAATTAAAAATTAACGTCTCGGGTTTGTCGGGTCAAAATGTCCCCGTTTAAAATTAAAAATTGAGATAACAAACCAACGAGAGAACAAACCAACGATTTTGACATATTCGATACTCGGTGCTTGAAGTTTAAACTCTTGTTATATAAAATAAATTAGTTTTTTTATTAATAATTATATGTATCATTAAATTTATAACGATTGAAGCATTTAAGAACATATTATATGATTGGAGAAAAAAGAATAAGAAATAAAAGAGAGCACGAATATCTAGGATAAGGGAGAGAACAGCGAACAGAACAAAACCTACCTTAAAATTATATTTTTACTTGAAGTTAATTCAATCATTTTATATTAAAGTCGGTTTCATTCTCTAAATCCATTTATCAAATAAGCATTAGGAAAGTCAAATTCAATAGCTTTTAGGAGATAACACAGCCAATGAAATTTTCGGTAAATTAACCAGAGTTTGTTAGCCTTGTAGTATCAACTTGCACTTTCATATGGAAGATCATAGGTTCAAATTCATATTGTCATAAATTGTGACTTTTCTCTCTTTATTTGAAGAGTCTTATATGGTCTATATAGGCCAATAATTAAAAATTATCGATCTGAATTTGTCGGATTAAGGTACCTTTTAATCTAGAATTCAAGTCAAATCTTCTGTAACATAAAGTGGAATATTATTCCAAGGAGCTTACATGACAAAACCCATTTATGACATTCATCCAATAAGATGCACACATCACAACTTTTAATCATTTTGATATGAATATTGGGAGATATCATTCTAATATGACACACATTCGATAAGAGATGCATACATTCTTTCTTTGGATCCATCGAGGAAGCGCCCTCAGTCTCACCACCCAATTGCACTTGGGAAATATAGTGCATGACTTTGATACCAATCGATATGAACTTTTGGGGATCCCAAACCTCAAAAGCTAGCTTATTAAGATGGGGGAATCCAAAGTCATACAAACCCCCCACATTGAAACCCCATTAATGTGGGATCCAGTCCCCATAAACTTGCAATCCGGATCATAAGACATTCGTATCTAGATTTGAATTTCCACATGATCGTTAAAGACCAAACTCATTCGGCCGGAAAGAACAATTTGTATTTCCACATGATCGTTCATGACCAAACTCATTCGCCCGGAAAGAACAATATTTCTCCGATCTAATTATGCTTCACGCTAGAAGAATGGTTTCAACATGGGCCTCTTTAAGAGCTAAAATCCTAAAGGTCAAATTGGTCTACCAAGGAATTAAATGTTAAATCTATTTTAAAAAAAAAAACCAATTCCACTCTAAAAATTCTTATTACAAAGACCTCATTCACCCATTATAATTCAATATTAAGCTCACACTTTTCACAGGGTAGAGAACTGGTAGAAATGGTACTTGTTCAACAAATTTGGGTAACAATGAGCACTAAACGTATCATAGTATCACCGTATCTGTGTTTTTATAGGATAAAAAGAACTATAATACAACAAATATATAAACTCGAATTATCCAAGCAATCAATTATCCTACTAAATGAAATTGGTGTTTATCTAAAAACCTCAATGTAGACTGCATAAACTTGTTGCCTGCGCCCAAGCAAGACTTGCTAATTTCCACCAATTTGGAGCATGTTTCTAATGTCTCATCACACACCTGGAAACATACAAAGTAAAATAGAAACTAAGTAGGTGTATAATTCAATGGAAAAAGTGAAAAACTTGAAAATTTCACACTAGATAAATTAGTTCATATATATATATACACACACACACACACACTAATATAAGAACATGTGTGTAACCCAAGGTAGTGAAATAGATTGTATCTGGTATGCGCATATGTTTCCAGGATGAGAAGCATGAAATAACAGATTCTCTTGGCCCCATAGACCTTCTATCTCTGAAGAGCATGAGAAACTGCAATTTCTTGCATTATTACATTAGAAAACCACCAAAACAGAGCTTTTACTTACTGTAAAGGATGAGGCAATGCAATTGCAAGCTTCAACAGCAATCTTTCCACGGATAACCTGATAGCCAGCATCCAAGTTTCACAATATATAAATCAGTCCGCTAGCATTATGATATAATATTGTAGAAACAGAAGAAGCGGCTCGAGGGGAAAAAAGAGATGAGAATCATTTTACCATCGAAGGCTCCTGCATAATGATATTTACAATGTCCTGAAGAACACCACCAGACAATGATAACAGTTCTTGAGGATAGGACTGAACTCCAAAAAATAATTGGTCATTGCCGATGACCTGGATAGATAAAAGAATTACTGTTACATGTGTAAATGATGAATACCGAGGAAGCAGTGTATATGCTTATATTATGTATCTACATGTGTACAGAGACAGAAGAGGGTGGGGAAGATTAATGTACCTACAATAGAATGTTCCAAGTTATTGTGTGCAAAGCGGTAAGTATCATAAAACTCCATTTACGTGCTCTAAGTTTTATGGAATTTATGTGCACATAAATTCCATAGTTTTAAGGAATTTGTCTGTTTATTGAGGTTTTTTGCTGTTTCGACCTCTCTAGTATACCTAAGTGGTCTCAGTTTAATTTATATTGGAATAATAAAATTGTTCAGTAGCTCTCCAAAGCTATCAGTTACGAGTCTAGGAGTGGTAACAACCTGATGGAATTACCTCTCGGTTCACAGCATGGTACATGAGTTGATTCTGGGATAATGCTGCCAACAAGAAAATAACCGTAGTGAACACCTTAATCGTCATTTCGGGCGACATCCTACAACATGGCAGCAGATGATCACTATAAGGAAAATGTGAGACTAAGCAAGTCATAGAAAGAGACGAAAGGAAGCATACCATGACTGGGAGTGGAGAGATAATACACACTTCGGAATGCAGCCCACTCCATGTTGAAGGTTACCTTCAATGACAAACAATTACAAGAATATGCATCTGGGGTTATCATTGTCATTCTACAAATATGAGTATATGCACCCTGATTTTTGTGAAGTATAAAAATATAAAATGGGGCAAAGAAAAAACCTGGAACCATCACCAACATGCCGCATAACTTGCATATTAATGAAATAATTCCATCAACTTCTTCGGCCATTCTCAGGCCTGCAGCCACAAGCATACTTATTCAGCACTTGCAATTTCTAATAAACCAAGCGCTGGTAACAAGATATGTAAAAAAGACGATATAGTTCAAATTTGTTCAGTTATGTAAGCATTAAGAGTCAGGTGAATCAAGGATAGAAGTGGTGTACATATTTCATTACGGATTAAGCTATATTTGAAGATTATCATGTCACTGTTAGCGAAGTGAAGTATTATTGCTAATTAGTGTTTATAGAGATATTCACATTCAAGTCATGAAAAACCATTAGGCTTTCATATCATATCAACTATTACAATTTAAATCTTGTTTGCTTTCAAGTAGTGCTCCTTTTGTGTTATATTGATATTCTAAGCATTCACTAGTAAATCTGAGCGAGTAAAATACAATTACTAACTGCAACAGATTTCAAGTGGCATTTAACTAACCATCATCTGAGCCCACATTTCGCAAACAATTTACTGCTGCATCTATGAGCCCATCTGAGTGAGAAACAAAGCCACCCAATAATGCAACCTGATACGTATGAAAGATAAGGAAATGAGCATATAAGATTCTAAGAATATGATAGATAATCCGCATCTGAAGAAGAAATTGCACCTCTGCAGTTTCAAGATATAAGTTCAACTGTCTTAAGTTAGTAGGAATAGCAGGTATGGTAACTTCATTAAACGCCAGACATGATTTGACAAAGCTGATATTACTATTTCTATCTCTCATGGCTCTAACAGCTAAATTGTTGCTGGAATGAACAAGTAGCTCCTGCAATATATAAAAAACTATTATTAGATGAATTTTTTAATATTTATTGCAAGCATTCCAGCCAAAAAAAAAAAAAAAAAGAATCAACCTTGTGAAGAATGTGGGAAGAAGTTCACACTGGTATACAGACTACAGTAATACCATTCAGCGAAGAGTGAAACAGGATAAATGAGTAGGAGAAGTCCACACAGACCACATTAATAACTAGTTTCTATAAAAGAAACTAGTTATTAAACAACTAGAGAAGGTCACTCCAAAATCCATGTAGGGCACTATTCATGCGAAAGCATCTTCAGCTTGTCCCTCTCAGGAGGTCCACATAGATACAAAATTTTGGTTCTGCCTATGGTATTTTATATTTCAAAATAGCCTAACTAAATCATTAAATGCTTTAATTAGTCTTAACTGAGTTTATGCTGAAACTTGGGTTGGGGGGACGAATTTATGCATTCCACTTAATAAACAATACTATTAAGCTGTTAAAGGATAATTGCAAATAGAAAGCGAACGTTGGGTGCATCATGCAATGTTACTTAATATTGTTGTAGTATTTTCAAGAGTATCTGTCTAGGGCACTGTGCGACTTCGTTGGTTGTCTAAGGCGTGAAATGTGTATTTTATATCGCGAAATCATAACAATAATTGACAAATTCTTCTGAAACCTTCTATGGAAGTGTAGATACTTTAAAAAGAAAAGACTAGTATTGGTTTAAAGAAGTGTATAATTGAGTAAACCTTCAGATTTTTATTAAAGTTGAGATTCACCTATATGGTACTTTGCAATGTTTACTGCCACAGATAATGAAATGATGAAAGATAGCGTAATGGATGCTACAAGATACCAAGTTCTCATTCTTATCACCGGATCATAAGCTAGTGTCATACAGTTCGCCAGTAACCAAACATTTGATCTGCCTTTGCATAAAATGTGGAGAACAATAATTTGCAGGAATTGAACTAAATAACAAATTTCTTCAAGAGAATTATAAATAAGAACGGCCACACAGGCAACCAGAGTGAGAGAGAGAGACCTGGAGTTCGCTAATGCTAGCAAAAGCTCCGCGACATTGGGCAAGAAACCTTAAATGGCTTTCGACCTCCTTACCATAGTCAACCTAACAATACCAAGAGCGTTGCAATAAATTCTTAGCAGTGTCATAGCCAGCATTATCATGTCCTCGGTTATTAAGAAACAAAGAGGTTTGCAACCAAAAGTAACGCACCATAGATACAAAACGGGAAATAACATGAGCCGGATGCTGATAATCATCCTTTCTCAAATTTGAGAAGTCTACACCATCATATAAGGCTTGAGCGACTTCAAATAGAAATCCAATGACAATCGGATCTTGAATATTACCATTCCTGAAAGGAAATTAGTTCCATGAGTTTGCAGATGAGGAAAAATACCAAAACTTGACGATATTTATTTTCCAGTACATACAAGAAAAATAACGCACAAACAATTCAAAATAAAGTGGGCTCTTAACAAGTCACACAAAGTTTACTAGGCAAACAAAAGAAAGAACAACTAAAGCATACAAAGATAACGTCCTCCAACAATCATTGTACAATAACTTCAAAAAGCATTGAGTGCTTCAGTTTATGATATTAGTTCCCAAATCTTTTACATCCATCAGTTATCACTTGAAGAGTTCATTAATGGACTATATGCACCCCTTATTCAATTGGATCATTTTTAACACCTTAACCCATCTTATTAATTCAGTTTTACCAACAGAGCTGCACGCATTAGCACATGATGAAGAAGATCTTCCATATTTACCACCATGCCTGAGACGCCTAACATCCTTATCAGCCTCCTATCTCCTTTCAGAATGATTTTTTGACACAAAGGGACTGCGGCGGGAAATGTGTTTCCCTCACTCTACCTACAACAACTGACAGCCCAGGAATTGGCACCTACATCTTAAACACAAGGACACAAGAACATTCTTGCAAGCCTCAGTCCATGATGAGGAAGTGTGACCAAACAAGGCTATTCATAGCCTTTTTCCCTTGACACCGAAATCAAAAGATGCCATATATACCAGTTGGATTGTCTCCCAGGACTTGCTTATGACATGTGAAAAGCTTGTAGAGGTTCTTGATGTACATATGAAGAATGAAACTCTTCCTATTTGCTTCCAGCAACAAGTCTAGCCATAAGTCAACTAAAAATTAATATATTAGGTAAGATTATTGAATAGGAAAACAAGGCCCCGTTTGGGAACATTTGAGTTTTTATTTAATTTTATTTGGACATTGGGCCCACATGTTGAAAAACAAAAAAAATAGTCATTGTTTAACAAGTGCAATTCATCAGTTTTTTACCCTAAGTAATACAGAGTGCTAAAATGGTTGCAGAAACCGTCCAGCAAAGATGTTCATCATTTTTTAACATATAGATTGCATGTCAGGAAATATTTTTGATGTCTTACTGAAATAAATTTTCAGTTCCAATTCCCAAAATACTACCCAATAAACTCTAGATAATATTCACAATTATTGATTATATATCCTACCATAAAACAGTACTCCATTCATCTCAAAATGGACGAGGAAAACCAATCAATGAACAGTTTTATGATTAAAAACCTGCATGAAATCACCTCACTAGGTTTAACATACATATTTCTTGGGCTCCATTCCGAGGTAAAATGTAGAAGTAGGTTACCTTTCGCATAAAGAAAAACCATACAAGAAGGTTTAGCATATCAGATGGAGTTTAAATGACAGAGTAACAGAAAAATATAACACAAAAAATCATCTGCTGATGCATACTTTCAAGATCTTAATGTTCAACTTTTACAATTATATGCAGTCTGCTAAAGCCAGAAAGTTTTCCAATCAATTAATCCTTTTTTCAGAAAATCATATGGGGAGAACTGATACAAAGAAGGAAGCTTCTGAGACTGTTATATTGATGTAAGCTCCCAGAACCCAGACCCATAGTAAAAACTCCAGTTCACCTTCACTTAGCAATTCACTGTTGTAATATGTTTCTCAACTACGTAAGGTACGACTAACAAAAAATCCATTGTCCGATGACAACAAAATAGTTAATCAAAACTACATAATAAACCAGTCAATAGTCACCCATGCATCTGAAGAGCTTGCGCAATTAACTTACGCTTCAGTTAAATGATTAAATGGATTTGTAAGCACAAAAATGAAATGTCCTGTCATAGGGCAAGATAATGATACCTCATTCCCATACTAAGTATGTGCATATTGATAGAGTTTCTTGAGGTCCCATGCGTCATATCTAAGATATCAACAAAATGGTTCTGCAAAAGTATATATTAAAGCCAATCAGTAACAATAATTAAAGAATCTCTAGCCAGATGAACATTATGTTGTGCAATCATGAGTACAGAGTTCATAAATAAACTATGTTTGAATAAATGAAAACTGGGAATGAGAATGTGTTTAATAACAAAAGCAGCAGCAGCAGTTTTACATAGAATAAAATTCCGAGTTGTATGCTTATATTATATTAAACATTCAATTCACAAAGAAGCATACCAGTGCCAATATGTTTTCAATGTTGCCGAAATGAGAAAGAAATTTCACGAAGATCGACTTCAGGATAACCAATTCATCTTCACCAATCTTCTCTTCCCTGGCACGTTCAAATATTCCATCCAGTATTATGTTTACTAAAGTATCCTGTAAATGGATCGGAGTGAAGGAGATGTGTGCTTCTCAGTCATCCAGTACAAATTCTCTCATTCATAAGCTCACATTGGAAACAAAAATCACAATAACAGAAAAAAGTTATGCAATTCCAAACCTATCTAAGAAGAATGATTTCAAGATCAACTTGAGAATGCTCAACTAAGACTTCTACAAAATCTATAAAAACTATCATATTATATACCTTTAAAACCAAGAAATTATTCGTGCATGTAACCCGTGCAACTAGTCCAACTGTGCAGAGTGAAAGCACTATGCATATCACTTATAATAGAAAGAGAAGAATTTTATTTCCATGAAATTTATTTCCTTATTTCCCTCTTTCCCCTCCGACCACTTTACATCTACTTCTCTGCTGCAAACACACTTCAAAATATTTTTTGATTTGCTTTATTGAAGTTATGGACTGCATTAAGAAATCAGAAAGTACAGAGAACACTCAGGTTTTGGCAGATTATGTCAATAGATCAGCATATGCAAGTAATATGTCCATTTGTAGACCTTTCTCAAGACGTTAGGCATAGTAAAAAATTACCTTGAACATTAATTTATTGCAATGGAACTGATAAGTTCATGTAGAAGCAATTAAAGTTTCCATCAAATAGAACAACTTTGATTGAGATCATGCAACTTCAAACACAGTATTGTTTTTCAACAGTTTTACCTAAACAAAGGATATAGATCGGAAACCAAATCAGTTGCCAAGATTAAAATACTTGCACCAAAATATTTTCCTCATTTTCAACAAGAATATCCTAAAATAATTATTATATGTTAGGATAATAACCACCAATATAACCTAAATCCAAAAAAGAAAAAAGTGGGTATATCGGAAGATTGACAAAATATACACAATAAAACTAATTTATAAAGCTTGAAATTACCACCTGGTTCTCCAAGATAATATCCAAATAAGCATCCGCAACCGTCAAGTATGCGTCAAGGTTGTCGTAACAAGAGAGAACCTGAAATGGGGGATAGCTAAGCATCTATAGTGGAAAGCTAATAAGAGAGAAGCTGAAGAGTGGCACTTTTGTATGATGAAATAAATTCTGTAAATATTTGACAAGTAAAACATAGAGAAGGCAAGCATGACAGAGAAAAGGCATATACCGACAACTTGAAGGATTAACTTCCTGGAATGCTGTGGTAGAGTTAAGTTGCATGCAATATTTAGTCTGGAATGGAGTTAGATACTTATGCAAATCAGTTGGCATGGGACATGACTATTTAATGACTCTAAATCATTTAATCAGTCAGTAAAGTCTCTAAAAGAATATTTTGTTAAAAAGCTAATCATCCATATTTTACCCCACATGATTGATTGGACAAGGAACTCCCAGAACAAAAATCAATATATAGACATCTCTGCGAATTTGGCGAAAACAGAAACCAATAGCAGAAGTCCCAGATAAAATTATAATACCTGCATAATTTTATCCACTACGGAATGTGCCCTGCTCACTTCAGGTATCTTTTCACAAAGCCTATGTCCAAGTAATTTGAAATTCAAAAACTGCATCATGAAAAGTTAACCTGTCGGGACAATAAGCCTCAAACGAGCAAATTAAGCACCACAAACACAGGCGCATTTTATCCTTAATTTAAGACACCTACCTGATCAAAAGAGAAATCATCAGTGCACTCTATGACATGGAGTAGTTCCACAGCGTTAGAACATATAAATCCAATTGGAAGATCCTTCAGTATATGATGAAGGATAATCGCAATGCACGAGCAATTTTCAAACAAGATTGAAGGGTTCCTCCCCATTCCAAGTGCCACAAGAATACTGTGAATTTCCATCTACCATGAAGTACTCTTAGTCAGTGAGACAAAGCATTGCCATGACAGTACATGGAATGGAAACTATCCATCGAAGAATTACATTCAACTAATTTAAGTACTAAACTAAAAACAAATTCAACTTTGCTTTAAAGAGACCTAATTCTTACAAGCTTCACCTACAAAACAAAGAGATTTAACTAGTACATGGAAAGATTAAGAATGAGTACCTCAAGCAATGATGCAAACACCCAATATCTTCTTATTAGAAGGCAAGAAGCACAAGAACATCACACAAAGAAGGAGAACTACAACTAAAACAAGCATACAATCGGAGCATTTAACCACGCTGCAATGCGAGAGAAGAGACCCAAAGCTTCAGTCACCAGGTAAAAAAAGGTCCAACAATATAAAGCCACATAAATCCAATCTTAAAATATAAGGGCAACATAAGTGCCATGTCGAGGCTAGTCAGGATAGTGGACCTGCCCATGTCACATGGAAGATTACCTGTATTAAGCAAACACACAAACAGAACCCCTATTACATGCAGCGCATCCCACAAATAGTATGGGGAAAGATGTTTATCCTCGAAAATAGTCAAATGATTTTGTCCAAAAAATATTTGCAAAATATTTAATACAACAAATTGAGTCATGCAAACTACTAGTGGGGAATAAACTGGAGTTATTTTCAGACAAAACTCTACGATGAACTAGATTTTCATAAAAGAAAGTCCTTATACATTTTCCTACAATGATGACCAACTACATACTTAAGCAAAGATCCCTGTAAAATTCATTTCCAAAACATCCAACATCAGGACAATCAGGAATTAATACAATATACTAATTCTTTAATATGAGCACAGTCAAAGCAACATACTTCTTGAAGAGTCCTACCATGATAAACTCGCCTTTCCCCCAGTGTCTCATAAATCCATTTCAAATTCTATAAAGAACCAACCGTTCATAAAGAATAATGTAATCTAGAAACACCATACTGAACCCAAACATTAGAATTGACCAGCAAGAAAGCGAATGAGAACACTAATCAGCCTCACCTGTTTTAGATCCTTGAATAAGCATCGCATGATATACTCAATAGTGGGTTCAATCAGGGTAAGTAGTAATTTGCTATTTCCTGGAAGATTTTCAAGCAAAGCTTCTCTTGGTGATATGAGGCGCATCAATAGCACTTTTAGATCATTAATGCAAGTGACCAAATAACCTGTCACAAGATCCAGTATCCATTGCTTAGAAAACGCATGGAGTTTTTTTTTAAAAAAAAATAAATGAGAAGTGAAAACCATGTTATACTTATAATTAGGAAATGTACATAAGGGTCAGATTCGGCATGCGACTTTTGAGTTTTGATGAAAAGAAATCAGACTGTTGTTTGCATAGCTTCGGTCTGGACCTACTACATGTTATGTTGAGCCAACAATGACTGCGGATATATGCAAGAGTTCTCTTTTTCTTTTTTCTTTCTCAAAGCGCAAGGAATACAATTGAACTGTCCAAGATTAATTAAAATTTCAGGTAACTCAATCTCACCATCAAACAGTGATATCTTACCCGTGCCAGTCAATGTTACCTGCCACCATTAGAGTCACATAACCCTACAAGACTAGAGGAGGAGCACATAAGCAAATTTTGCTTTCGTGCATAAGGAACAGAGACCAACAAAGTACCAGTATCATGTGGGGGTAGTCTTTGCGTGCATTGAACTAGGTACAAGCGGCAGTAGGCCGATGCCAGCGGATCAGCAATGCCCCTCGTCATCATAACTAATCGTTGAAGGATATCCCCAGGATGTTCATGAAGGAAGCGCCAGCAAGGCAATATTGCGAGCTCCAAATAGCTGATGATTGGTAATTAAAAGATAATTACCATGCATGCACAAAAAATGGAACATGTAAAACAAAAAATGGAAAAAAAAAATAATGATTAAACTTAAGCACTGCAACCCTCAAAATGGTTAATTAAAAGCTTAAACATATGGCTCAACCCAAAAAAGGAAAGTTCTAGTATTTACTCTCAACAACCCTGGAGAAGAGTATAAGAAAGATAAGGATAAAACTTAGTGCCATTTGATGAGTAAAGGATAGGATATAAAAGAATGAAATCATGGGCGAGGGACAAGAACCAGTGTGGAGGGATAATATTGATGTTGGACCAGCGTATTAAGCCGGTAAAATGAGAATCCAAAAAGATTAGGACCTGTGAGAGACCGCGTTGGGATAACTCCATGGCAACCAAAAATCTATCAGGGCTTAACAACTTCCTTTAATAATTCAACTCCATGTTCCCATGCAAAGTGTTAGAATTTCAATGATCAAGTACGACAGGAAAAGGTTTAGAGGCAACAGGACAAAAGAATTGGTTAAAAATTTTAGCAATTATGATTGAAAAGACAAACTTCAAAAGTATTAAGGAAGTACATCAGTTCAAATTTAAATTTACTCCATATTTCCATCGGCATCACACAGCATAAGACTTCAACTGAATAGAATGAGAAGGTAATGGTCTTCACAGCGTCCATTCAGGATGGTTCTCTAGGCTTTTTACGCAATTAGTAAATCAATTCAATTACTGATTTACCAAAAGAAGAATGTCATTAATTTCAATTTCAGATATTTTTGAACGATAATGTCCAGAGGGGGATAAACTCAAGCTATGTTACAAATCCAATCTTCTCATTGTCTATATATCAAACTTGATTAGCATGTGAAAGTTTTACAAATTCATACTGTAAAGCAGAAAAATTTCGCACACAAAACTACACAACATTGAAATCTTAGAACAGAGGCACCATCTTAATGATGACAATATTATTGCACACATTGAACTAAAGCGTAAGGTAGGGACTTCACATGCGAGGAAGTAGCTCATGAACAGAGCCAATTTTGCTGAACCAGTTATAGCAGGTCTCTTTCGCATCAAAGCATATATCGCCCTCTTTGAAGTTATCTGCATATAAAAAAAAGGTATATAGAGGTGCAGTTTTCTGAACTTTCATGCTGCCTGAGTTACAAATAATATCTACAAGAGAACTCATGCAGGCAGATTATTTGAATGTATTAGTGCATAGTCTTGTGGTATCCAATTAATCCACTGTTTTCAATCTGCTTCACTCTTCCTTGAATAAAAGAGATACAAAAAATCCATTTCCCAATCACTCCGGAGTAATAGAAAAATATGACACAACATTCATGCAATACATTTTGCCATCATCAGAGGTATTTAAATGCCCATTAAGTAATTTTCAGCATATCTCTACTCCACCTCCATTCAAGAAAAGTATCTGAAAATTTGACTTCTTATTCATTCAAGTGAAAAAGTTAAGGCAACTCAGGAATTCATACTTCAAAAAAATGAACATCATAAACTGGAAACAATTAACCGAGCACTTACATCAAACTTGAAGTAGCATATTCTATTTTTTTCATACTCTTCCTAGATCTCTAACTGTGTGTATTTGTAGTTGGTATTGGTGAAGAGAGGAAGGATTAGATTAGAGTAAGTTGACGCACTAGAATGACCAAAAAATGAAAAAGAAATCCAAATAGCGCTGTGACAAACCTGGTAGAGAGCAAATAAATCTCCCTTCTTCGGTGATCTCGGCTTTTTGCTTGATACGGCTCCATACCAGATCGCCAAGCATATCCATTATGTCAGTTGCTAGAACAAAGAGAGTCGGATAAAACTGGATTACGGATGCGTCCATTAGAAGCCTCGCAACCTACAAAAAGAACTATTACTTCCAAAGGCACGTAATTTGTGTACGAAAAGAAAAAATCTTCAGCAAACCCCAGCCTTCTTCCCAACCTTAGATTGTAATACCGGCCCGTGAGCTACTTTTTCTTAGCTGCTCTGGGTTCTAGTCTAGATACTACTTACTTAAATATGATGTTTTCTTTCACAAGGTAGCGCATCTATATAGCATAGCTGACAGCAGAGGTTTTCCTTCTCGAGGAATTTATAAAGCCGGCAGCCCGGAGTTACATTAGCACTAAACCAACATCAAAAGCAACTAACAGACTCTCATTTGGACCACTTTTCCCACTAGACGGACATCCTTGAGGCCAAAAAGGCTGTGAAAACACTTTTAAGATTTCAATCTCAGTTTAGGAAGGTACCTTAGCCTTCATGCCCTCAATCAAACTATCAATGGCTGAGTGATTGGCATATAAAGAGTGCGACGTTTATCAGCTTCAATCAAGTTGGAGAATTTAGAGAAGAAAATCAAACAAAGAGGGCAAAAAGGAAAACCTTTCTGATATTCCTTTATTCATGAACATATGTGTGTGTGCATGCACACTAATGCATGAATAGATACATAGACAAAATGTTTAAAGAAATTGTTCCATTTATTAAAGATAACAAGCCAGAAGTTATGCTCCATATGTTTCAAGAAACACTTGAGAGACATATAATTTCATGGCAAATGCAACCTGATATAATTTGGGTTAAATTTCAGATCATTGGAGGGTTTGTTCAGTGAAGCCTTGAAATTACTAAATTTTATAGGGGCTAGGCGTCCAGATTTTATTCAAGAAGAGAGTTATACTTATCTTTATCCAGAATCGATACCAGACCAAACAACTGATCAATCACGAAGGCTACACAGAACCATTCTTGGCTCCCTCTATTGTTTCCAGACTAAAGAACCCTTGAGTAAAAATTCCCCACGACATCTGGCAGGAGCATACGATAAATAAAAACTATATATCTATAGCAAGAATTCACCTTAATTGACAGCCTTAAAGATGTTACACGATCATCTCCACGCCAAGACTGATTAATTTCCTCTTTGAGTTCCTGCAATTTCGAAAGACACTCCTGCTGACTGATAACTCTAGCATCTTCTTCATTGAATCTTTTATCATCATCCAGTTCCCCTGAATGCAAATCATTTGATGATTTATCATTTGCTAACCAGTATCTCAGTGACCATTTGCAACCAACAAAATCAAAAGGCGCGGCAAAATACGACTGGAAAGTATATCAGACCTTTATTACCCTTCATAAATACACCGGAGACCTGTTAACAAGATTAAGCAAAGTAAATATCAACCTCTCCATCCAAAATACATAAGTGTCGAAATCGTAGCTTAATGTTGTTGCATACAATCCATCAAACCAAAGCAGTCTCTGTCTAAGGTAATTGATGACTAAAAATTTCCAAAACACCCCCGACGAGAAAATGAAGTTTCATACCGAATATAAAGGTTTAACTACCATGGATATAGGAGATGTTTTAGAAACCGGAAACCGCTGCATCAAAATCTTCTTAAAAGAACTCCATTCCCTCTCTGCTCTCAATTGATCAGATATTGTCGTCTCGGAATTAATATTTTGCGTCTCTTTGATCGGGACTTCCATTTTTCCATCAGTAGCCCTGAGTGGATCCAATAAATCATCCTTTCCACCATCTAACTCTTCCACCTTCAATCCAATATCATAAAACTCCATCACAATACAGATTAACACTATATATATACAAGACTTGGTGAACGGTAAAGGCATTAGAAACACAATAATCAATTCCATAAGAGTAACACTACTAGCAATGGCATGCAATATTTACTTATATTCTTGATCACTAACGAAATCGCAAATTCTACTACGCAATTTACTTATTTATTTTCAGAACACAATCAAAATTGTAACACATTGAAAATTCGAATACGTCTGGACCTGGAGAGGTGAAGTAGAAGGAGTGGAAAGTGGGTGAGTGTCGGCACGCGATCGGGAGAGCGCGTGAGCCTGCTCCTCCGCTCTGTAATCTCGCCGCCTAAATTCGAGTCCCATGAACTGGACTTTTTCAGACCAAGATTTCGTCGCTTCGCGTCTGAATTCTGCGGACTTCTGATGTCGCGCTTTTTGTCTATGCCGGGACCTAGAGTCGCGTTCAAGTGGCGCGCGAGTTTTGGGCAATATGAGATTGGAGGCGCGATTTCTTTGTTTGATTTTTCTGATAGAGGACTAAGCATGTCGGCCCAATATATAGACGCGGCAAAATTCTAGTTAAGGAAGTTGGCCCAGTGATACGCGGATCCAAATGTTTAATGAATTAATCCAGCCCATTTATAACTGGGATCCTAATTTTTAATTGCTGTCCAGTTGGTTTATTATTATCTACACGTGGTAAATTCCTTTGGGAAATTAATCTAATTATGGCAATTGGGCCGTTAATATCTGGATCATATTGGATCCTAATTTTAACGTGGTGACAGAATTAAGCCCGTTCGTAGATAATCAGATCCAACACTAAGATAATTAAGCCAATTCATCACTTTGCACACTTTTCGGTGAAAAAAGATGGGGGGAAGTTTTTGTTGTGATTCCGGTGGAGCTCATCACGATTCTCCATGAATAAAGGAAAAGAAAATTGGAGAAAATGCACTAATTTGAGCCGATATCTCTTCCTCGCCATGTGGTAAGAAAATTGGTGAGAAAAGGAAAATGATTTTTTTTTTCTGATAATTTTTTTGAACCAAACAAAGCGTTATAAAAAATGAGGGCGAGTGATATTTTCACTTGTATGATAGGGTTTCACACTTAACTGAATTTCTTGTATATTGAATTGAGTTCAACACTCTTAAATCCAATCATATCTACTAACACGAGATGAGCAGTGCAAATCACATATTTCACATATTGGACCTGCTCCACAGTGGAATCACCCACTTTATAATATGAAAAGGGTCGCATGCCTATTTGGCCACCTTGGCGCATCATGCAACCCCAAAATGCTATTATGCACTGACATGTCGTCCCCTACATGACACGCTATCTCGTGTTACATGTATCTGGGCGTTTTAAAACAATCTTCAATAAAGGATTTCAAATTTTCACAATTTGTTTGTAGCCTTAGGTCTTTTGTAAAGTTTTGTTTGTAAGTACTTAAACGATTGTAGTGTGTTCGTCGACTTTTTAATGTAATATGTGTTGTCACTAGTTTTTACTTATTGTAGGGGGTTATGCATATTCAAACCTAGTATTTAGTGAGTTGATTAGAGTTTCTCTTTGCTCCTGAGTCATTATAATTCAACATTTCAATTTACAGTGCCTTGCTATGTGTAATTTGAAAGTGAATATGACGCAACTGTGAGCTTTTAATAAAAGTAGCTACGATGATGGTGAGCCACTTGGCACACCGTGCCCTTTTACACTATTTGCAGGAGGGGCCCGTGACACCATGGGAATTGCATTATCCTCTAGATGGTTTACAAAATTTGCATTATACTTAAAAATTGCTATTTGAGGACATGAGTTATGTGGCATTTGAAAAGCCACCCTATTTTATTTTCTCTCCTTCAATTGTCCCAAACGGAAAAGGAAAAATGGCAGCGGCCAGTAAATTGAAGAAATTCTTCTGGTGGACGTTGTAGGAAGACGTGGAAAATATCTATAGGGGAAGACATAGGATAGAAGTTGCGCATGGATTTTGGACCTCGTATTTTATTGAGGTACGTATTTTTTCTAATACATGATATATAAATATGAAAAAGAAGAAAAATGATGACGCGGCAAATCAAACGCCTAAAAGCGGTTGAGTAATTATTAGAAAAGGAAAAAAGAAAACCGATATATCTATGGCAGCTCCGGCCGTGGAAGGCGCAGCCGTGACGGCGCTACGGGCGGTGCTGCACCGTGTTCGACACGCGGCGGAGAGGTCCGGCCGCCGCGCTGACGATGTGAGAGTGGTGGCGGTGAGCAAGACTAAGCCAGTATCCCTCATCGACCAAGTCTACGACGCCGGTCACCGATGTTTCGGTGAAAACTACGTTCAAGAAATTATCGAAAAAGCTCCTCAGGTTTCACTATTATCTCTTGAATTTCACAGAAAATCAATTCGGATTTATTGAATGCTAAATTTTTGGATGAATATTGGTGTATGTTGTTTGCGTGCAGCTTCCGGAGGACATTGAGTGGCATTTCATCGGGCATTTGCAGAGCAATAAAGTGAAACCGCTGTTAGGTATGATGAACGCCTCTACATACAATATTTGATTAGTGGACTCTGCATATGCTTTAATTATTTCATTATTTGTCTTAATTATGCGCAGCTGCTGTGCCAAATCTAGCCATGGTTGAGGGTGTTGATAACGAGAAGGTAAACGTGCTTAAATCTATGTTTTTCACGCCAACACGTAAATTCCGTTTATTTTAAATAGAAGAGTTTTTTATGACTTCTATTGTTTTGAGTATGTATTGGTAATTTAGTGTTCTCTCATACAAATGTATTTTTATGCTTCTAGTTTAAAATTCTCAAATAGCATTACTTGATTAATCTTTCATCATTTAAGTTTTAGTTTAAAAGGTTAAGTGAATGAAGTATTTTGTTCTTGAAATTCTTCGGTTTTCTGGAGGGAGGGATTACCTAAAATGCTGATAACTTCATTGATAGATATGATTCGAAAGCATCATCTTCTGGCTTATCAAGTTTTTCACCAACAGACTACTTCCTCACTCTACTATGCTAAATGCTTTCTTGCATTTTTTCTCAAAGGTCGTTTGGTGATTAAGTTTGTTGTCATGCTGTATCTAATGCATAGGTTGCCAACAATCTTGATCGTGTGGTTTCAACCATCGGAAGGCAGCCTTTGAAGGTTTTGGTTCAAGTGAACACCAGCGGAGAAGTATGTGAGTAATGAACTCCTGTCTCCTTCAAGTACACTTAATCGTGGAAAAAATTAGTTGGATTTGAAGACATAGTAGATGATTTTGAGTTGAAGTTGCATTTGGATTGAAGGTTCTGGAGCTAACGATTTCAAATCCTTTGTTTTTTTCCCGTTCAATGTCGAATCCATAGAGCATATTTGGATAATTTTAAGTTCCCATTGATTTCAGTTGAGCTATTTTTTGTAACTATTATGGCGGATCAAATTCACCTAATATTTGAGTAATTTGAGATCATTCCCCAAATCCAAATCTTTCCGTCCAAACACAACCTAATGGTTCATGTGCCCTCTTGAGCTAGAACATTGTTCATTATCACTTGGAAGTGCAAGATAAAACTTGAACAGTTTACCCCACGAAGCTTTTCATGTACGTTTCACTGGAGCTGTAATGCAGTTAGATATTGACAATTCTTTTCTTCTACTCTATTGGTGCTCGAATATGCTTGTTATTCTGATCTTATATAGACACTGACTCTGAATAATTATGTAGCAAAATCTGGTGTAAATCCATCAGAGTGTCGAGATCTTGTGAAGCACGTCAAGCTAGGTTGCCCAAATCTTGAGTTTTCTGGATTGATGACAATAGGGATGCCGGACTACACATCAACTCCATACAACTTCAAGGTGATATTCCCCATTATTTCAGTATCTTGTAAGTGACTGGATATTGACTTGTGCTCTTTAAGCACCTCCATATCTTGCAATTATGTGACATCAATTTAGTTTGCTGTTTCTAGATTGAAATGAGTTTGTGCTATTTATGGTATTATTTTAATCTTGTATGCTCGACACCTAGACGTCTGCTTCCACTATTTTATTGTTGTCTTTTTTTTCCTTCTTAAATTACTTTAGAAAAAAAGTTGAAGCGAGAGAAGTCTTTGTAATTGTAGTCAGTATCAAAAATTCCATTGATATATCCCAAGCCGATTGGATAAAATCTTTTTCCTGTGACGTTGTATATGAAGGGTTTTTCTGTCTATTAATATGCCACTTTGCTTACTGATTATCCGGTATCCTGATTGAGGAATTACTTGTGATGCCATAGACCCTGTGGGACTGTAGAGCTGAGGTATGCAAGGCACTAGGAATGTCAGAATCTCAGTGTGAGTTGTCAATGGGCATGTCTGGTGACTTCGAGCAAGCGGTAAGCCTGAAATTCAACTTAATGATTATTTTTACTTGATTTCTTATTTTAGATGAGCATTATTTACAAATTACAATGTTAACCATAAGTCGATAATTTCGTACACGGAAATAAATTATTTTCTGCCATAATTCCTAATAGCCATTTCCTTGATTGTTGAAGTAGATTGCAGTTAAAGATTAACTGCGTATTCTTGTATCATACAGCATGTATAAAGAAATGAATGGACTAGTTGCAAGTTATATCTCAATTGATATTCCATCTTTCATTATATTGAAGGCAGATATGAGAAATAATTAGCAACTTGCAAGTCCTCTGAGGTTAGGTCATGGTTTGGAATTTTTCCGGGGTCATTTTCTAGTGATGGAAGCATGAAAATCTGTTTGTAAAATTTTAATGAATCATGAAGTGTGAAAGGAGAGCTTAATGATGCTACTTGAAAATTAGACATGACATCTCGAGCTTAGAGCCTTAGACAGTTTGGTTATTCATAGACAATAGAAATAGATTATTTGGGTTGGGCAGGTACTAATTGAATGTCCACTTGTTTCCTGCAGATTGAAATGGGCAGTACTAATGTGAGAATCGGATCAACCATATTCGGACCGAGGGATTATTCAAAGAAGAGATGAATTTTAGTCGTATGCTTGTACAATAGTAATCGATAAAGTTGTCTCTTTATTGCTTCAACTGATATTGCTTCATCCCGATATATTATTCACTACTCTAAACATCTTATAAGATGTTTTAGAGCTTATAAGCTCTATAAATTTGTTTGGTAAGTTTTTTTAAAAAATAGCTTATAAGACTAAAAAATAAGATGTTTGGGTCTTATAAGCTGTTTTTAAAAAAGTAACTCAACCCCACCTTTTTTTAAACAGCTTATAAAATGTTACATCTTATAAGCTCCTAAAACATCTTATAAGATGTTTTGGATAAGCTTAGCCAAACACCCTCTTAGTTTCATTGAAGTTGGCACAATGCTGTGTGATTACTTTGCGTTATTTGTCTCATGAGGTCCTACACATATACTATCTATTAGGGGACACATATGCTAACTCTCTATTATGGGTAGTAAGGTGTTAGCTCATAAACTAACATCACATTTTATAACATCATCATATTCTCATTGGATAAGTAGAAATGTTCTGACCTTCAAACAAAAACAAATTGCGTCACTCGAATTAATCAAAATTTATATTTGAAAGTGCTTTTTCCCCCTTCTCTTTGAGAAAGATTGGAAAGTGACATTTGCATGTCTAGTTTTTACACTTCATTTTTTTTTTTTTACACGTAAAATTGCACAATTTCCCTCAATGTGTAATTATCCAACCACTCCTTCCTATTTCTGGAATTACATAAAGACTCAAAGCACTTCTACAGTTATTCTCACTTGTATTTAAAAATTCTTATAATTTAACCCCAAGAACCTTACAATTCTTTGAGATGAAATTTATCAATCTTTCGATAAAAAAAAAAAAAAATCTAACCAAAATTAATGTGGAAAGAGTTATAATCCAAATTTGGGTCCAACTTAATCCATCATGCCGAGGCCCAAGATTATCTCTTTTGCAGCCCAATACCACAATAAAAATCCAGCAGCGGCAAATAGTGCGTTTTCTGGTGGGCTGACACGCTGCAGAACACATGTCAACCGATATTACGAACCTGTAACCGAAAACACAATAGCTTTTTCCGTCTCTCTCAATTCTCATCGCCAAATAACATCCCCAAAACTCGAAATCTGAACAAAATCTACCGCATCAAAACTCTCAGAGAGAAGAAAAAGAGAAAATCATGGCCAGGAAATCGTCCAAATCGATCAAACCCAAAAATGTTGCACCAAAACCAGCCCCCACCCCCAGCCCCCCGGCCCCCACCCCAACCCCGTTCCATGGCGCTTCCACCTCTTCTGCTTCCGCATTCTCTTCTCAGTTCAATGGCGGCGGCGGCAGCAGCTCTTTGTATTCTACGTTGCTCTCCGATGTTTTAGGCGCCGATCGCTCGTCGATTTCGCCGATTTCGCCGGGAGAATCTCGAGCTTCGATTGGGAATGACAGATTGAAGTGGCTTGAACAGCGCATTCTCGAGCTCCTTGATTACGATAGCCGTGAGGATGCTCTTGCGAAACTCGCTAAGGTTTGTGAAATTTTTTCACTTCCAAATTTTCAGTCTCATTTTTGTTGCTTAGTTTCAATTAATCGTTGGGGATAATGAGGGATTTATCGTTATTTTTTTTTTATCGAAATTCGTGATTTAGGGTATCTTTGACGTGCATGTTTTATCAATTTGCATTTCTTAGCAAGGCATGAATTCTCTAATTTGCTTAACAATATTTTTGTTTTGTTCTAATAGAAGAGACAAGCGTCGGAAGATATGGCTCCACTCATATGGTTTTCCTTTGGCACAATAGCTAGCCTTTTGCAGGTACTCAGGATTTCTGTGAATTTTTCTTCAACTTACACTGACCTGCTCTGAATTATTATGATAATTTCGATTCACGAAGGCTGTATTTTCTTCTTTTATAGATTTGTGATATATATGTTTAAGCAAGCATGAGATGCTTTGTGTTTTCATGTCACTACGAGAAAAATATAGAACTTATATGGCATTTAGCAAATAGTGGAAAGTTTGCAGCTCATTTTTTCACATTTTCAAAGTCTGTTTTTGCCTTCTCTGTTGTTTGAACTACCACCAACATCTTTGTTTAACCAACTTTTGACAAGTAATATCACTTGTTTCGTTTTGCACACATAAAGCATCTATTTTTTCAAAGCAGGATCCACATGTTAATGTTTGATATGGTGTTTGACTAACTTGAAAATAATTGGAAGCCACTGACTAATTAAATAATAATTTCTCTTTCTATTTTACCGAGGTAATGAGACTCAAATAAAGCAATTTAGTTATCTCTCATCAAAATATAATTTGTTGATGGTACTCTAAGAAAGTAGTCTCACCCACAATAAATTAAATAATAATTTCTCATCCCAATTTATTTGATTGTTGTTACAAAAAGAAAGTAATAGAATAAATAAACTATCACGTATTTTGTTGCTTGATTCTTTTGGGTCCCAGTCAAAAACATTGGCTAAATGATATTTTCAACTTATAGTACACTTTACTTTTTGGAGTGAAGGAATCTGAAGATAGATCTTTATGAATTTTCTGTGGTGCCACATAATTTTGTGTTTGAAACTTTGAGTGCAATACTCTACAGAGTCCGTCCACTACTTCCTCTTAAAATTCTCCTAATTTATCTCTTTCCTTCTTGCTTGACACACATTATCTATTTTCAAATGCTTGATGAGGTTTCTTATGACTGATGCAATTTATGTTGTATTCATTTTTTGAAGGAAGTGATTTCTGTCTATCCGTTTTTGTCACCCTCTTCCCTAACTTCAGAGGAATCAAACAGGGCGTGCAATGTACTTGCACTTCTTCAGGTTTGATGCCTTCTCTTTCGAGATGCAGTGGGACTTTTCTTCATATTTGTTTTCTTCCCTCTCTCTCTCTCTCTCTCTATATATATATATATATATATATATATGTACACACACAAATATATTTGTAATATATATATTCTTTAGCATATAACACGTATAGATGTCTATCTATTGCGTGGAGTCCCTTGGATTTTTATGTTGATCCAACCCAAGCTGCATGGAGTTGTGGGTTGTATGTAGGACGTATATTGAGTTGCCTGAATAACCAATGTGATGAAGTGAAAATTTGAAACAAAAAGGGGAAGAGACAAGTTTGAGGAAATAGAAGGAAAACAGTACCTTAAATCTGGACTTATAAATATAATGTTCAAAAAGGAGAGTGTTTAATGGACAAGGGTTTTGTTGATCTTGTCCTTTTGAATCATTTTGTGACTCTGCTTGTGTTATGACACCCAAATGGTTTTGTAAATTACTGAATTGTAGTGGTAATTCCTCATGTAGTATCCGTTTATTAATCTTTAATCTTTTATCTAACTGTTCTTTGCAAAATAAATCTTCACTAGCTTCATGCAAGTTAGTGATGTTCTTTATTGGAATTCTAAATCTTTGAATTAAGCAAATGATGATGTGCCTGAAATGCTGTGTTGACATCAGTCCGAGTTCATGCGATTTCGAACTTTATACATAAGAGCGCCACCCTTACATTTCAGCAAGTCATAATGTATTCCGGTCATACGTAGTCCTCAGGAATTGAGGAGTGATTGAATATAGTTTTTACCTATTCCTTGTTTAATTTCAGGAAAGTTTTGTGAGTCTATGTTGTCAAGTGATACATTGATTGTTTGCAAGTTTCAGGAGATGAACTCAAACCTTCATAGTTGCTTTTGAATGACGAATCCTTATAACGAATGGATTACTTCTTTGTTCTGTTCAAGTTGTCCTTTGCTCATGAATAATTTTTCATAACATATTTCTTTTAATATTATTATCCATGGCCATGATTCATGTTGTTTGGTGCAGTGTGTTGCATCTTACTCGGGAACAAGAATTCCGTTTGCCCAAGGTACTCATTTTTGGCGTATCTATTTATGGGCTGTATCTATGCACCTGGATAGAGATTCAAGTTTTTTCTCGCTTTATTTTTTCATGATTTTATTACGATGCTACTTTTATCTGGAAAGCTAGCTTTGGGAATCTATTGAAGCTGGATAGTTGAATTTCAGTCTTTCGACAATCAAATTTGACTTCCGGTGTATATTTACGTGGTGGACTTTTCTCTGTTCTGTTCATAGTTCTGATGCAGGACAATTAAATCTCTTTTCTCATATATTCACTGTTTATAATTGTATACGTAGCTGACATTTTTAAACATAACTGACTTTCTCATGCTGTTGCAGCACTTATCCCATACTATCTACACTCGTTTCTCCGCACAACTAATAAATCCAGGCCTTTTGAGCACCTGAGGCTTTCTGCTTTAGGAGTCATCGGTGCTCTTGTGAAGGTACTTCTTATTCACTTGGACTTGTGAAGTTTACACATGTTAATTAGACATGCTAGATAATTGCCATGGTAGATGGAATAGAAGTAATACAGACAGTTAATTATCAGTAACTTCTTAGTCTAAAATTCGTTTGCTTGTAACCTTGGTGAAATTAAAGTTTCCCATTTGCTGCCAATTAGTTCCCCCTTGCCCTCCTGCATTGTGTATTACTGCACTTGAATTGACTTTTGATTGTTTCACAACAACAATCTCTCATCATTTAAACTTGTTCTTCTGATGAATATGAATGTTATGTTACTTTTCTCGTGAACACAAACTCTCTAATTTCTAGCTGATTGAATGCTTCTAAGATTTATTTTAGATGGGGTGGTACTTTATAATTGACTCCTATGTTCTTGTTTGTTTCTTAACTCTTTGCCCTTTCTGACACATGAGTTGGCTGCAATGTTCTTTTAGATTCACAGTTTTGCTACTAGTTCCTGATAGTCTGTTCATTGGTTGGGTTCAATCATTACCTTATCAGATTACTAAATTATATTTTTTTCTTTCTCATCCTCACATAATGTCATTCCTCGATTTCCAGGTTCCAGACACCAAAGTGATATGTTTGCTCCTCTCTTCAGAAATTATGCCACTGTTGCTGCACAATATGGAGAGTGGAGTTGAATTGTCAAGAACAGTTGAGTGTTTTAAACTGTTAAATTTTGATTCATGCCTATTTTTCTAATTAATGTGGGTCTTTCCTATGATTAACCCATAGTCCATATATTGAAACTCGTTGCTTGCAATCAGGGTTCGACTAGAAGTGCAGAAGGAAAAAAAATCAGATTTCAAATTGAATTCTAATTTTCTGTCTTGGATCTTGTGCCAAAACTTGCTTACAAAAATGCCTTAGCTGAATCCACATTTTCCGAGTTTTACATTGTTCAGAAAGTAACTGCAGAAATGTGTTTCATTGGGGGTGGATTTTACCAAGCTTCTACTTTTAGTAGCCAAACCACGGCATTGCAGGCAAGCCATGGTCAGATATAATACTGCTCGTGGCTTTATTGGATCGCTATTGTGTTGTCTTACTTATCTGATTTCTAACTTTCAGAAAATATAGCATCTGTTCATTTAATGTCTCACAGTGAAACACTCCTTGTTGTGTTCTACTATTTGATGATGTGGAACAATTGTATTTGTGAATTCATATTTGGACATGCCTTCCTTATGCCAGGTTGCGACATTTATTGTTGAGAAAATTCTGCTAAGTGATGTGGGTTTAGCATATGTATGTTTCTTGCCAGAGCGGCTGTTTGCTGTAAATCAAGCACTGAGGAACGTAGTTGTTTCACTTGCTGAGCAGTCCTCGGCTCGGCTGTTAAAGCTTGTCATTAGGTGTTATCTCCGCATCTCACAGGATGAGAGGTATTTCATATTCTTAATGGAATTAGTTCCTTTGTTCACTGCTTTCTTCTCTTTGCTTTCACTTCCTTCATGTATTTAAGAAGTCAGTTAAAAAATTTCCATAGGAGTCTTCCGCTGCTGAGAAATACCTTCCCAAAGAGGCTTATTGATGGCACATTTGATTATTATCTTCGTGTGAGTATCTTTCAATGTATTTGATTTTTATCTTTGTTATGAGAGGTTTGACAAATGAATAAATATGTACTTTCTGTGTTTGATATGGTGATTGTTTTTCCTGATGTTTTACATGTCTAGGAGGATCATACATTGAGAATGTGGCTACAACAGTTGCTAGACAATATTCAAGTACCAAGGGCTATCCAAGAAGGTGGGGGAAATCTCATGATATGATTATACAGTCCATCAGGATGCACTTGTTAACTCTATTGCTTGACAGAGCCATTGTTTAACTAATGGTTTTCATTTAATATAAATAAGTCAAGCGGTTTTACTGTTTTATTCATAGGAGAACATGAATTATTCTAGGCTTCATTAGAAACCAATGTTAATCCGTAGTTGCTATAAATGATGCTCGTACTTAAATATACATATTATATTAATTAGTATTATATTAATTAGTAATGTGAAACTTCGTATTGTATTAGATACAAAAATGTGAAAACCTGTTCTGGCTCAACTTTGAACAGGAATAGTCCCGTCGCAGCAAATCTATGCACTTTCCATTTTTATTTGTGTGAATGAATATTTTTTGTAAATAACTGTTGCTCGTTCCCATAGGAGATTGTACATTTGCTTTCTCTGTTTTAGTTTAGATTAAATGAAATGTCGGGTCTTGTTTTGTTCTTGATCTAAAAGGAAAAGGTCGATAAAAGGGAGTAACATTTAGTTGTTTAGAAACTTCATATCAGGATTTTTTGTATCCTAAATTTTTACCTCAATCCAATTTTATTTAGATAGGAACAGTTTTTTTTTATTTTTTTTTTACCAATTTAATAAATATAGTGAAGTAAATTGAACTTATTAAAAACTTGTCTATAGGCATAAAAGATCGTCGAATGATTCCATTGTATCAACTATCAAATTATGGACTGTGTTTGACTTTTCACTCCTTTTAATAAGATCTTTCATTTGGGTTCATGATTATTGTGTATTTGGTTATTGCTCAGGAGTGTTCTGTTACATTGAAGTTCCAATTTAGAGTTGTATAACTTCCGTGAAATTGGATTTGACTCTAATTGAGTATCCTGGATGAAATGATTGAGAGTTAAGACCTATGAAGTATACATTCATAAGTTCTGATTTGTCTTGGATTTAGTACTGTGCCATAGATAACTAAGGAAAGTTCATTGCTAAGAATATGGAAAACTCCTCTGCTATAATTTATGAGCAATGCTATATACTCCGTTATACCATCTTCCCTGATTTTGGCACGAAATAGTTACAATCCATTGACTTTGATGGATTTAATTCATCATTACTTTTATCAGGCGAAGGTGGTATAACAATGGTATATAAACGGCTGTATGTAGCATGTTTCATAATTTGAATAGATTACTAAAGTTGTGATGATTCGGCACCTCAACGAGCGCCTTGTGCCTTTGTCTGTTGTCGCTGTCCCTTCACTCTATTCTCTTCTCAAATATTTCCAAGTCTGTTTTCTCTTCACAAGAAAAGATTTTGACCTTCTATTAAGCTTGATTTTATGAATTTTTGTTTACATACATTCACACAACACAAAATACGAGAATGTTTCTGCTTTATTGTTAGCTGCCAGGATCCAAATGTTATTACTATCCATGTGGTTTTCCTTTTGTACCACGTTGCATAGTGTAAAATTTCCTCGCAAATTTATATCCTTGACTCAAGGCAACAGAGACTAATAGAAAAGTTGACCTTTTCATCTTTTAGTCAGAACTGTGGGAATGGTAAAAATTAGTGTTTGCGAAAAGTTGCATCATTTCACTCATATGTCTAAAAAGCTTCTATTTAATTTTTCATGATATGTGGTGTATTCTTCTGTCCTGTGCGGCATACTCTTAATGAACTAGAAACAAGATTAATTGACTGTCTCCCTGGAAATAATCTTGCATACCGTCTTGTCAATTTTACAACTTTTCCTCATAGTCACTTTTTTCAGGCAGCAAATAACTCTGTTCCGTTACAGGTGTTGTAATCATTATAATTGCTGTGCCAATCTGATCGTCATTGCTGAAGGTATTATATCGCATTTCCGTCCCAATATTGCGGCAGCATATTACGATGTAAGTGATCTCATTAACTACATTTCTTCTTTAAGCTTATGTGTATTCTTTAGCGCCTTCCTTTAAAGCTGACGTACAACTTTACCCCCTATAATAATTATGAGGTCATAATATTCTGTCTTCAACTAATTGTATTAGTCCACTACATTTCTTATTTAGCTTACGTGTATTTTCTAGTGGCTTCCGTTTAAGCTGACGTACAGCTTTACCGTGATAATAATCATGGGGTCATCATATTTTTTCATCAACTAATTGTACGAAGGTAGTTAACTACATTTCTTATTTAAACTAATGTGTATTTTTTTGTTGCCTTCCTTTTTAGCTGACATACAAATTTACCCCCTCAATCGATAATAATTAAAGGGTCATAATATTCTGTCTTCAACTGGTTGTACGAAGGTAGTCAACTGTAAATGTTATTTAGGGGGATTTTTACATATCCTTTACAACGAATATAAGATGAATTCACTGTATTTGTCTTCCTAGTTTTTGATAAAAAAAAATTTTGGCTTAAGATATCATAGATGAGGAGTTATTAAGTGCTATACTGAGATATAGCTTGGCGTCAGTTAATATATCTGTTATTAGTTTTATTGCTTCCTTTATTAGCATATCTTTCAAATAAGGTGACCCCTATGCTCTATGATTTGAAATCTTTGTGCGCTCATTCCTTTGAAGCTGCTGGCCTCTCTTGAGATATAAATTGAAGCTGTTAATCTAATTTGCATTGCTATGTTGTAATTTGTTGGTACTTTCTCAGACTATACCTTAGGATTAACCCATATTTGTTCCCCAGTGCTTTCCTAATTCTCCTATCTCCCGAGGTATCATCCTCTACTTTGGTATGATAACTAAATTATTGTTTTGGTTATTTGTTTACTATATTTGACAGAATGTTGCTGTCTGATCTTTCTTGCCAGATGTCTGAGACCATCATCGTTATTGGAATTCCATCGCCATATAAAACAGGATGCTAATCTTTCTCCTTATGATTCTATCTTATTAATTCAAAATAGAAGTGTGCTTACTCTATTCTTACTGTTTATTAATTTTGTTTTATAAAATGTAAATAGATAATTGTTTTTCATAACATTGAAATTAACTTTGTTCTTTGTCCTTCATAGCATATTCGCAAGTCAAGATTACAGAAAACAAGAAAAAGTTCTTAACCTCTCAGAATAGATGAACCAACTTTCAGTTAATTAGCAATTCCTTTCTAGTTAATAAGTGTTCTATTTTGTCAACGCAGGAAAATCATCGCTTAGGGGGCTTACTCGGACAAGGTACGCGTCTGCTGTTTGCATATTATTTGAGGTATAGGGAAATTATACAAGAACGGATGAAATTCACCTTCACCATACTGGAAGGAGAAATAGAAGGTGGATTTTGTTGTTGAATGCATCGGTTTATTGTATTGGTTCCTCTGTGATGACCAGTTAACTTTTTTATTACTCTAAGTGCAAAAATGAAAAATTAAATTAATTTCTGTAAAAGTAATTGCTTAATGCTAAATAAATTTTAAGATTTGCACGATCAAATACTATACGAAGGCAGTTATTTTTTTGGTTAAAGGAGTATATATAATATTGCCGTAGTTTTATGTTCGAGACTTTGTTGTCACTACTACAAGATAAAAGTTCAAATCTTTAAGTAGGCATTTTAAAAATAAAATGACATGTCTGTGTAGCAAGTGTATATATGATTCCTGATCTATTATGCAGCTGATATTTGGATGGATTTATTGATAACTCCCTGCATTCTAGAAAATATCATGATTAGAAGTTGACATGGTGTTCTCTACATGCCGTATTTATGTCAGGCAACCTTGAGAAAGGCCTGAATAGATGCTGTTTGGGCCTGTCAAGTGCCCATGGACTGCACTTTTGGGTTCTAATGGTGTTTTAGTTGATTGTTGGACGGGCATTGTAATCTGAAGGTTACGAGCTGGAGAAAGAATAAACGTACTGAAAATTGTATAGGAAAAAAAGGAATAGATTAAAAAGAAATAACCTGCGGTGCGGTGTCTAGAACTCCTTTCAATGACACCAAGGGCTTTGGGATTGTGGCACAATCTGAAAGAAGTTTAAAGCTTTTTGGAAACGCGATAACCCTAATTTATGTTCGACTTTCTTATATAATGATCACACTTCCATGTACAACCTCCAATACTCTTTACTTAAACTAGATTTTGACTTAATTATGGAAAGATGTGATAATCCTACTAAAGCTTAACTTACTAATTCCAACTCAAGAAAATGGAAGGACTTAAAACTGAAAGTACCTATCCAAAAACTATTAGAAAACCTGTAGTCCACCAAATACAAAAATATTTACCCACCATGGTACTTTTATTCCCATGTCGAACCCTTATATCTATCCACTTTTAATCTTTTACTTTTCTCTATCACTTTGGTTATGCATGTGAACCAGGAGGTATGAATTATATTTATTTGTTAATTTACTGCATTGTAGAGGAGGACCTGAGGTAGCTTGGGCTGCTGCTAACCTTTCCCATCTTTTTCTATTTCCTCTCATTTAACAACCTGCTTATGTAGTATATAAATGTGCCAGTCAGCTAAAATCTTTTACTCACTAAGCTTCCCAAGCATCAGGCCAAGGTTAATCTGTTGTGTTTGGATATCATGCAATCGTAAAATTATGTCTACCTATCCTCACCCCGCCACCTATGCTAAACCCTAAAACCTATCCACACCCCCCCCCCCCCCCCCCAAAAAAAAAAAATGAAAAAAAAAGAGGAACAAAAAGTATTCATTGCCTTATCATGGTTTGATTTGAACTGGGTGTTGAGGTAAGTTTACCAAGATCCAGGTCTCCAGCCGTGAAGGAAGACTCAGGTTGCTTTAGATTTAGTAGAGTCATAGAGTGTTAGGTAACCCTGTCACAACTTGGAATGATGGGAGTTTCATGAACTGATTTTCAGGTTGGGACAAAAAATTTCTTTTCATAGAGTATACATTGCTTAGCCCTTTCTGTTTCCAAGTAAAGTTGAAGGGAGCGAAGAGTGCGGTTTTGTATTGTTCATTTCCCACAATAATGGTGGGTTTGGGGCTGTAGATTCTGGAATTCTTGGCCATATGAACTGTAAATTATAAAGGGTAAGTTGAAAATGTTTAGCAATTGGCTCCTCAGAAGTAAGCGGCCTGAGGCGATATATTAAATCTGTTTTCTGTGTATGTCATCTTGTACTTTGGATGTGCCTGTTACTCTGTTTTATAATCCTTCAGTTAGTCTGCTTCTTCTTGGTTATTTGTATTAAGATTAAGGAGAAGCAATCTTGTCATGTGTAGCTAGGACAGATTACGGGGGAAGTGCTTATATGAAACTATATAAAGTGGTCAAATAATTGATCATGACAAACTACTCGAAGAATTATTGCTGGGAAGTGACTTAGGATTTATTCTGGCTTTCTTCCTACTTTGGTATGCTATATAGCCTATATGTGATATATTCTACTCCTTTCTCTCAACTTCTGAGCTTTAGCATGTGACTTTGTTCAGATCCGAGAAAACCACAAATTTCTATTCATTTGTTAATACGGATGAACATGTGCCATTTGATCTTTTTTGCTTTCGTGATTTGGTAGTGGTTTGATTAATTTTACTTTAATAAAGTTGTCTTTTACCGAAAGAATTTTTGTTGTCCAGTAGCATTGGAATGATTATGTTTTTGATGCACGTTTGATATATATCGCCCTGTTCCCCCTCCACTGTAATATTGTTCATGCAGGTCTACAACTCAATATGAATTTTCCATGTAAAATCTTTTGTTGTCTTACAGCCATGGTGGCAAAAGCAATAGTTCTTCCTGCAGGTCAGGTTGTTAATGCTTGTATCGTCGTCTGTTGGTCCTAAATTCCACTATCAATCAGCAAGTTAATTCGTGATGCCAGATGAGAGGATGGACATGTCTAAAGATTATACCTTGGACATAAAACTTGCTTTCTTCTGTTTCTTCATGCTATGTATGGGATTTTTTCAATGATGTTCTTTTTTTATTTTGGAATAGTTTATAGGACACTTCTGTATTTGTATCCAAATATCGCTATTTTGCCCTGAAAAATTTATTATCAGGTGAATGTATCTAAGCCATAAGTCGTGGTAACTGGTAATGCATACTTGTTGCTCTTTAAGTGACCACCATATGCAGCGTATGGACGCTAGAGAAAATCGCAAATTCGGTCCTAAACATGTTTGTTTTTGATATTTATTTTCTGAATAATTTTCTTCCCAAAAAAAGCATTGTATTAATCTCAAATTAAATACATTTTTCTACCCAAAACAAAATCTTCAAATCAGATAGGTTCTACTTGTTTTGTACTTTTTTCTCTAAAACTAAACTGATTTGAATGTACTTTCATCAGATCTTGTAATATTCATAGAATGAAAAAATATTTCCTCAACAATACTGCAGGACGCAATAGCTCCACAATTCTATTACTACATTGAAAAACAAATCAGATATTGCTATATTTGCAACTTGCTATTCAAATTGAGATTGATCATTTAAAGTTTGTTGGATTCGATTCATTTAACATAACAAATAAGTTTAATTCTTTTTATTCTTGATAATGTTGAAAGTCTAGCACGAGTTTGATTTGATTAGTCGAAAAATAATAAAATATGAATAAAAATATCAAAATGGTGAAGCTTGATACGTATGTGACTCGGTTAAAGTTCGTTGGAAATCAAATCTAGCAAAATCAAATTCTTAAAAACTTCGATAAGTTTGGACAGTATTTTATTTCTGGCCCTAGGAACTACAGTGGTGAAAAAGCAATCAATACAAATATTCTCTCTTATCGGGTAAGGAATTCAGTTCAGTTGTGGAGAGCTATTTTAAGCTACTGGGCGACTGGGTAAATGTTCCGTTGTAGGTTGGGTCTTTTATTTTATGTTTGGATTTTTGATTCACTCCCATTAAACACTACTTGCAGCGGCAGCGCGTGTTACACACCACCGACGGAGGCGATCGACACGCGACCATACACCATACAGGTGTCAAGCAGCGGACATCAGCATCAGCGTTTAGGCGTAATTCCGCCACCGCTTGTCTGAGACGAACACAACACACAGAGATCAATCCGTTACGCTCTGTTTGGTTAAAAAAAATGTCAAACTTACCGTCGCCGCTGAACTTGAAAGCAGCGCCCTTTGAGGTAGGCAGCGGCTCTTCCTCCGCCGCCAATAAGGACTGGAAGATGCAATCGGCGGAGCAGCTTGTCCTCGATCTCTGCAACCCCGACCTCCGCGAAAATGCACTCCTCGAACTCTCTAAGGTTAAAAATATTTTTTTCTTGTTTCTTTTTCATTTATTGTTATTATTTACGAATTTCTGTTATGATTTTTTTTTATATAATTTTGAAGCATCGCGTATTTGTTCACTGTTGTTAGGTTTTGTTAATCTTAATTGTTGAGATTTCTCCGTGACATTTAAATGTGTACTAATTTGAGTTCAGGTTCCGTAATTATGCTTGTAATCCTGTTACCCATGCCTTGATCAGAAAATAGATTAAAATCGTGATCTCTTACAGATTAGGTTTCGCTTTGTCATCTTTCTTTTCATGGAGTAATTATGCTTGTAATGTTTTTTACGAATTTCTGTTTTTTTTTTTTTTTCACTTTTTGAAGCATCGCATATTTGTTCACTGTTGTTAGGTTTTGTTAATCTTAATTGTTGAGATTTTTCCGTGACATTTAAATATGTACTAATTTGAGTTTAGGTGACGTAATTATGCTTGTAATCCTGTTACCCATGCCTTGATCAGAAACTAGATTAATATGGTGCTCTTACAGATTAGGTTTCGCTTTGTCATCTTTCTTTTGATGGAGTAAGAATAATTGGAAAAACCATTTCTGTCGTTTTTGAAAGAGCATATTATGCAGTCTGTTAAGAACAACCGAGATCCAATGAGACTTTGCGCGCTATCCGCTTCTCTACAAGGTCTATTTTCAGACCAGGCCAAGCCTTTAGGTTGTTTTAAGTAGGTTTGGGCTTAATAAAGAATCAGATCCCATTACAGTTACGAAAGCTATTTGAGATTGGTTTTGTCTTCTTTTCTTCATATTCCATAGAAAGGAGAATGTGAAAAGCTTTAGCTACTCAGATGTTTCAGTTCGCTAAGCTTAACCTTGAGTTGACCCGATTACAAAGAAGCGCATGCCTGGATTTGAAATCCTTGGTAGAGCTTATTTATGATTTTATGCCGAACCTGGTAAACGAACAAATAGGTGGTCTTTTAATGAGGGCCGGAATGGAATATCGTTTGTAGTGTAGAATCAGATCCGACCTGCATTCCTCTTTGCTTTCAAAATATTATTTCACCGCTGACAGAAGTGAGGTCGAATCTGGTGCTTTCCTTTACGATATCAGATTAGTTTCCGAAGTAAAGTTCTAGACCTGATAAGGGAAATTAGAGTAGGATTTTCGGAGAGGGAAATACCTGATTGCTGTCTACGACTTCAAGTCTCACTTCATTTATGCTATTATTTGGTGAACTGTTATTTCATATGTGTCTTATACACTGTTGTTTCCATTTTAGTAGAAGAGAGAACTGTTTCAAGATTTGGCTCCATTGCTATGGAACTCCTTCGGTACAGTTGCTGCTCTTCTGCAGGTATGTTTTAACTTTAGCCACTCTGTTTTGCCCTCTACGTGCTTTGTGGTGTCTTACAGTGATTATTGGGCAAATGCGTGGAGCCAGAGTGACGTTAGTTAGTTGATGTTTCTTCAATCGAAAAAAACTTAGGTTTAATGATTTATGTTTTTCTGCGTTTCACCTGATTAGCTAGTTGTGATAGCTTAGGAGATCTACCTATTTGTTTATGATCAGTAACTTATAATTTGATTCATTTGTATTTTTTAATTGGGGTAGTATTCCAACTCAATTTGACATCTGAGCTGGAATATATATGTATTCTCTTTGTTCATCCTCAATTTTACTTTATATACTCATTGAAATCGCAAAAAATAGTAATCTTTTCCCATTGATTTACTTTTTCTTGAGCTTTGGTTTCTTTTTCATCATTATGGCTTTCAGTTGAGCATTCCGGTTAAACCTATGATTGGTTGATATATATTTTTTCCTTCTTTTAACCTCCTGCAGGAAATAGTCTCTATTTACCCAGTTTTATCACCACCGAACCTAACTCCTGCACAATCAAACCGAGTTTGCAATGCTCTCGCTCTTCTTCAGGTATCATGTTCTTATTTTTACGAATTTTCATGAAATTTTCTTATCTTCCTCTGTGGGGTGTTTATTGAATCATCAATTTTGTAAATATTATATCATTGCCTGTGTGTTGCTTTTGCTTCTTTCACATGATTTTGTCACTTTAGACTCCATTGAAACTATGCCAATGTGACATGACTTAAGTGTGGGATACTGGTTGAACTCTTGTTGGAGACAGAAAGCCATTCACATCCGAAATGATTTAATAGTTTCTTGGAAGCAAAATTCCGGTATTGGAGAATTATCCTGGTTCGTTTATTTTGGTGCGTCATAGCTTCAACCTGGTTATTAAATTTATGAAGCCCTAATCCTTATATATTGTTCCCCTAGGCATGATGCATGGGAAGGATCGGTAAGCTGCTGGGGATCTGTTTTTCTTTAATGTAAATATGAAAGATTATGACTTCCAGAAATATGACTTATGTGAAATCTCATAAATAAATCTCAAATGGGGATTATTTCATTTGGGCATATAGTAGTGGCATTGTTACCTCTTTTTTCCGTCAGTAGTAGAAAAATACTAGTCCCCAGGAAGTGGTAGTTAGAAAAGTAAATTTTTGTCCATGGCGAGAAAAATAGATGAATTAACTAATGATGTAGAGAAGGTTAATATATACCACTTCATGTGTTGAACTAATATGATGATTTTCAACTTGTTGCAGTGTGTGGCCTCGCATCCGGACACTAGAATGTTATTCCTCAATGGTAATTTCTTGGTTGCTTGGAATATATTTTTCTTTTCTGCATATTTGTGGAGATCAAAGCTTCATACCAAGGGAGCTTTTCACAATTGGATGGCGCCTGTCCTTTTTCTTGTTTTAAACTTTTGGTTGTGGGGACTGGTTCATGCAGTAGATATCAGGCATTGATATGTAACTTATTCAACTTCTAACTTGTGGTCAAGCTATTAGGATGGAGTTTGATCGTATTCGATGGTTTTATGCTCTTTCCACCTGATTATTTTGCATGGTGATAATTCTGCCGTTGTTTTCTGCTGCAACAGATTATTGTGATGTTGTTATTGATGAGATTTTATCTATTTACTTGGGCTTTAGTGTTTAATGCTTTGTATATTTCTTGTTCTTTAATTGTATCAAGGTAAATGAAACTGTTCACCTTTTGTGATTCAATACATCTGGCTGCTGGTGACCTTTAAATGAGCTTCCATGTAATTTTTTCCTGTTGCAGCCCACATTCCTCTGTACCTGTATCCTTTCCTTAATACAACAAGCAAATCAAGGCCCTTTGAGTACTTGAGACTTACAAGTTTAGGTGTCATTGGTGCTTTGGTGAAGGTATTCCCTGTTCTCCAGATTTTCCAGTATTATGCACAAATAACAAGATTTACCTCTTTCGGTCTTTGAAAAGGAACACGACACAGCTTGGTTGATAAATGATTTGTCCATTTCGTATCTAATCTAACAATCATGTAGACTTATAAGGAGTTGGTTCTAGTAGCAATTAACTTTCTGTTTTTAGTTTCTAGATTTTAGCGTCTTGCTTTAACGTTTTTCTCTATTAGTGATCTTGCTCTCTCTCTCTCTCTCTCTCTCTCTCTCTCTATATATATATATATATATATATATATATATATATGTATATAATTATATATATATGTGTGTGTGTGTGTGTGTGTGTGTGTGTTGATTTTCTTTATTACATCCTTAAATAACCAAAAAAGGATAATTTATGGCTTGTGTTTTGGTTCCCAGGTTGACGACAATGAAGTTATCAGTTTCCTTCTTTCCACTGTGATCATTTAGATATATATATGTGTGCGTGTGTGTTGATTTTCTTTATTACATCCTTAAATAACCAAAAAAAGATAATTTGTGGCTTGTGTTTTGGTTCCCAGGTTGACGATACTGAAGTTATCAGTTTCCTTCTTTCCACTGAGATCATTCCCTTATGCTTGCGCACAATGGAGATGGGAAGTGAATTGTCCAAAACAGTTGAGTTTCTTCAAGAATTTTGTAATTTTAATCAGTCTTCAAATATAGCTGCCAACTTTAGCACTTTACAGGTCTATATATTATAGTCTTTGTTGTTCCTGCTTGTTTTTGTTAGCTATGGCACTTCTTTTAGATAATGCTTTCTTCAGGGCTTGGTAGCGATTCTAAAAGTTGTTTCTTTTAGATTGAACCAACTGCGTCAATACATTAAGTAGAGTCCATAACTGTAATAAGCCTCAATTTGTAAGCTTTAATAGCCCATAGGGTCACGTGTTTTATAAACACAATGACATATAAGTGAAATAATGTCCTCAAGCTGCAGCATGTAAACTGGGCTTTGTTTTGATGGGCATCTCTCTTTCAAATACATATTCATCTGATGTGTACAGTTTAATTTTATTCAAATCTTCGTTTGCAGGTAGCAACATTTATTGTGCAGAAAATTTTGCTTGATGATGTGGGTTTAGAGTACATATGCACCACAGCAGAGCGGTTCTTTGCTGTAGGTAGGGTGCTGGGAAACATGGTCGCGGCCCTTGCTGAACAGCCTTCTTCTCGGCTTTTAAAGCACATTATTAGGTGCTACCTCAGATTGTCTGATAATCTAAGGTTGGTCAATAGAGTATGGAGATTGGTTCCTTTGAGTCATCTTTCTTATTCGATTTTGTGCCTTTATTTAGTGACGCAAATCACATCGTTTTCTGCAGAGCTTGTGAGGCCCTTAGAAGTTCTCTGCCGGACATGCTTAGAGACGCAACATTCAGTAGCTGCCTTCGTGTACGTGTTAATTAATGTCATAGCTCAAGCTCACTAGAATGAATATATGTGTGTGTATTATATAGGGTAAATTACATAAACACTTCCTACAGCAAATTATGAAAAACACCCCTAGATTTGAGAGAGATTATCATAATTGTCGATGTCAGTAAAGCAGATTACAATATCAACCCTTGTTTTCCTAGTTGTCTCTGACAGGGGGTGTTTCGGTAATTTGCAAAACCTCAGTGTTTGTGGTAATTACCCAATAAGTGAAGGGGGGTGCGCATGTAAATACCCCTATTATTACTATATATATATCATCAGATGTGGTGATTTTTCTTAATGTTGTGTTTATATTAGGAAGATCCAACTACAAGAAGGTGGTTACAACAATTGCTTATCAACGTGCAAGGGCCTCGTGTCCCCATGCAAGCCGGAGGCGGATTCGATCATATGATGGTCAATTAAATCAAATCTCTTCACATTGATCATATACCAGATGCTTCTGTTGATATATGGTCGGGGCATCTTTGGGTATTGGCATTGTTGATCATATACCAGATGCTTTCGTTGATATGTGCGTAGAGTTGTTTAAAAGTTTGCTTGGACTGGTTTTAGCTGAGAATGAAACCTGAAAACTATTCCCTCGAATTGGTGTAATTAGATGGGAGCCTAATGTATGTGTCTTTGGCCCTTTGCTTGTATTGCAAGGCCTTCTGCCTAACAGGAGCGCGCATGGAAGTGATGACCAACTTTTTGCAGTCAATTTAGGGCCCATAAGGTATAAATAAAACTGTTCATGAATGCAACGTTTGATCAAGTTCAAGCCCTAAATAATCATCTATTGTTGAAAAGAAAGAAAAAAAATCGTCATTAGTCATTACACAAATCATAGAAACCATTCCTATTGTATAGTGTATTTAAATTTATAATTAATGAATAAATATTCCACACAATAAATGAAGCGTTGCAACATTCAAATTTTAATTAATATATATATATATTCTGTAAATGAGCACTGCATAAAAAGATTAAAGTCGCAGAATCATAATTAACTTTGATATATGATGCACCATACGAATATTTACTATTTTCTTTCTTGTTGAATACTTTCTGTGAATAATAATACATTATTGCATTAAAATTTATGAAGTCTATGTTGGTTTATTTTGGAATTTTACGATATAATTTTTTTTTTTTTTTTTTGCTATGTTGTTCGATCAGACTCAATCCGACTCATTTAAAACCCATTAACAATGCCATAACCACCTCTAGGGGTGACCTTCTACAATTGATTGGATGCAATAATCTTGTTCACTTTCACCATTAAGTCTCTCATGAAGTCCCAGCACCCAATTTTACTATACTCCCTGTTATGATTAGTAATAATATGTGTACATAACTACATATGGTGTCCAGATTTGTGAAGAAGAAATTGGACCGAAGTGGAAAGACTCCCCTATATATACACGTACTTATATAACCTCCTCTGGCAGAAACCACTGCGTTCCACACTTTCAATTGACGCTACCCTTTTTGTATCTTATATTACCATTTTTCATGTTTCTATCATTCTAAAAGTGGTGGACTAGAACCACGAGGTGTGGCGTGGTGGTAGCTCGCTTCATTCTTTAATCATGAATTTGGGAGTTCGATCCTTGTCTATGAAAATGGAACACATTTTGTGGTCAGTCGTTTACTTCCAATAGAAGAGCTCCTGTTGCCAAAGGAATTAGTCACTGCTGTTGTTCAGACAAAAAAAAAAAAACAAAGTGGAGGACCAACACATTCACTCAGCCTGGCGCTTCAATTTGGGAAAATCTATGTTAGATCAAGTCCAATAATCCTAGTTTCTATATCACTCAGACAATGTGTATAGTATATTGTGTGTAGCGTTCCTACACACACTTAAAAGATAAACACATAATTTATACTCAAACCATTGAAGTCGGTCCGACATGGAGTTACCCTTTCACTTTTACCATTTCTCCTCCAGTCCCACTAAAACGCTTGTACACTACGAATCTTAAAAACGCATAAACTCGATACAACCGAATAGCGCCATGTACGTCAAGCGCTTCTTGACTAACTGCAAATTTCAGACAACCTCACTCCCCGATAGCTTTAATACCCCACTGTCGCTGTCCCTTCCACCCCCCACCCCCACCCCCGCCCCCGCCCCCGCCCCCTACCCCTCCACTCAGAAATAAAATCAATTTAATTTCAAATTGAGTACAAATGCAATCGCCGGTGAATTACACGTACATGCTTCCGATGGAAGAGGACGACGACAATCAAGAAATAGCCGACATGGAGGCGTCGATGAGGGCGGTGGAGAATCTCCTCGGATACCGTTTCAAGAACAAGAAGTTTCTAGAAGAAGCCTTAACTCACCCCTCTTACACCGATTCGGCTTCCTACCAGCGGCTCGAGTTCGTCGGCGACGCGGCTCTCGGCTTAGCCGTGTCCAACTTCGTCTTCCTCAGTTACCCCGACGCCGACCCCGGCAAGCTGTCACTCGTACGCGCCGCCAACGTCAGCACCGAAAACCTCGCGCGCGTCGCCGTCCGCCACCAGCTTTACAAGTATGTCCGCCACAACGCCACCGGCCTTGATGAAAAGGTATCTCTGCTGCTCTTTCTTGTCAAGGAATCTCTTTATATATATATATATGTATGTATGTATGTAGCAATGTACAATCGTTGAAGCATAGTGTACAACAATCACATGCGCACCTGGGTTTTGCTTTTGAATTACTGTAGATGGTATTTACTTAACATATACCGGAGATATTAAATTGCATGTGCTGATATAAATTCCAACTTGTCGGCATAGTTAAGAGCAATTTGCAATACTAGACAGGCTATATAAAACACGTTGATTTTAATTTTTTCAGTTTTATCTATATCTTGGTACTCTTCGGTTGTGGTTAATTCTGTATGCTGTTAGTTCTGTATTCTGAACTCCCATTTAGACCCATTCGTGGAACTAGCTCACAACAATCGACATTATCGAAAAATGCAGTCTTTCTTTCCTCTCCCTTTTTATTTTACTTGGTTTTGTGCTTTTGATTTCACCTTTGGGTTTTAAATCTAATTTGTTTCCCCATTCACTTGAGAATTTGGCTTTTTCTTTCTTTGAGAAAATTCTTGTCCAGGCCTAATTTGGCCCGAACAACCTAATTATGTGATACATGTAAAACCATCTTGCCTTGTGATTGTTCACTATGAGAGGAGTGTACATCTGTCACATGACAAGACAAGTGTAATACATTTTTCATGTGATTGATTTGGGTTCGTCCAAACCTAGTTCAGGCTAGAAATACTCCATGACATTTTGTGTTGTTTTGATATGTAAAACCATACTTGCGCTCCATGACATTTTGTGTTGTTTTTGATATGTAAAACCATACTTGCGAAGCTTGAAGAAACGTTTCTATATTTACACATTTGATTGTATAGATTTTTAAAATAGTGAGTATCACATGTGCAAGGGTCTTGGAATTGATGAATGTTTAATTTTGTGGCCCCTTTCGCGGCCTGGCTTTGCTAGAGTTGAAAATAGTTAAGTTGTCTAATAAGCACTTCATTACTGAATGTTCCAATGATAGATCATGTCGCGTGTTCGATGATGGTTATTATTCTTAGGTGCGTGAATGTACTCTGCACTTTTGATTGCCATGTGTTGAATTATTCATTTAATTCCGTCCCTAAGATGCAATATCAAGTGCTTGTTGGGAAGCTGAGCAGATTTTTCTACGTTGAACTCTAATCAAAATCATGTCCTTTCATGTTGGTGTTTCAGGTAAGGGAATTTGTAATAACAGTACAACAAGAGGATGAAGCAGAGGTTTATGGAGGTTTGGTTAAAGCACCAAAAGTTCTTGCAGACATTGTGGAGTCATTGGCTGCTGCTGTGTATGTCGATTGCAATTTCGATTTGAAGGCTATGTGGGTGGTCAGTTTTGCTTTTGATTATTTTAAATGTCTACTTTATTACGTATGTTTGTTTAATTAATCTGTACTGGGACATTAAGGCTTTGTTTGTTTATGTTTTTGAGATAAAATTCTGAAAATTTATCGGGAAATGCGTACTACATGGATTCGTGTGAGAATTGATGTGATGTGTGTTGTGTTTGTTTATGTTTTTAAATAGCGGTTGAGATTTGTAAAATGTGTCAAATCAATAATAATTGGTTGATGTATGATGAGTTAAATAATTGAGTTAGTTATTTGTGTAATGATTATGTGAATAAATAAATAGTAGAATAAGATAGATAGATATATAAAGTTAATTTAATATTAATATATTTTGAAATTTGAAATTTGAAATTTATTATTAATATATAGTAAAAATGGAAGATTGAATAAAAAAGTAATGATCGGAGGAAATGATGTTGATTGATAAATGTGTGATATGATGATTGATATAGTGAGTGATAGGTAGTTATATGGGGGATTGAAAAAGTTAAGTTGAAAAAAGTAGAATTTAGATGAGAATGGGTTGTGTTATGAATTTTTAGAATTTTGTGATCCAGGATATTGAAAATAGAATTTGAAAACATAAACAAACAAGGCCTAAAAGTCTCATAAATTTGACTATATGTTGGCCAAGACAAAATACAAAAGTGCCTAAATAGCCTATAGTTACTCTAGAGATGATGATATCCCATTTGTAGGCTGCAAACATGTGTGTGGTGTAAAGAGGATCATAATTTTGTGATACAACCACTATTTGTTAATTTCAACGTAATATCTTTAGGGGATTCACCAAGCATACCACAAAGATCCCCACTAAGTTGATCATATGTTTCTATTGAAGAAATTCCTTCTCTCTCTGTTTTTTTTTTTTTTTTTTTTGCTTTAGATATTTAGACACATTCTAGAGCCTATTGTTATGCTTGACTATCTGGAACAACAACCACAACCTGTGACAATGCTCTTCGAAGTATGTCAAAAGGAAGGAAAACAAGTTGATATAAAACATTGGAGAGAAGGGGAGAGAAATCACGCAAGTGTGTATGTTGACGGGCATCTTGTAGCATCTGCTTCTTCTGAGCATAAAGAAAATGCTAAGCTTAATGCTGCAAAAGCTGCTCTCGGGAAATTGTCTTATGAGTTGCGTGACACGTTGATGGTGAACCTATTTAGCTTTCTCAACGGGGACGATGAAATTGAAGGAGCAAAACAAAAGCTACATGATCTATGTAGCAAGAAGAAATGGCCTGCACCAATTTACAAGTAAGAATTTTCTCGTTAATGAGCTTGTTATATGAAAATTTATTTTGTGTATAAATTTATTAACCTGGCCTGGCTTTATTCAATCAATTATGTCATAGTGAAAAAGAGGAGACAAAACTATTATATAACCTAATTGATCTTTGATACCTCTCAAAATTTTGTTCAGAAAAAGGGAGTGTGGAAGTGCTCATGAGAGGAGATATGTATGCTCAGTTGAAATTGAAATCAACAAAGGTGTACTATTTGTGATGGGGAAAGAGAAGCCACGAGTGAAAGGGGCAGAGAGCTCAGCAGCTTCTGCAATGCTTCATGGTCTAAAAGACTCCAACTACATATAATATGTTGTTCTCTAGTACATAGTCTTCTTGTATTCCTAGTACTACCCAAAAATAATGTTTTGGATGTATAATAATTGTTCGTGTTGTATGATTATCATTTAACCTTAGAAAAAAAATTGGACCTTTTAATCATTTATCCACTTGAAGATGCTTTTCTGACCAATTGAAGTGCATGAAGTAGTGTCTCCCTAAACCTAACTATATTGATTCTTAAATCCTGCTGGTCTAGGTACACCGCCTTAACTTCTCGGTAGCCCATTGCATATATTGATTCTGGATCTGTGATGACAGAATTATTGAGCCCATACACTTCTGAAAGCGAGCTCTCTTCTGGTTCAATCTTGTACCGCAGGTAATGCAGGCCCATTGTACGGGCCGGGTCACCATAATAGTGGGCCGAGGCCCATTCCATGCCGATTGGCTCCACTTGCACCAAAACTGCGCCAGCTGGCAAGAACATCTCATTTGTAAGCCCGGCTCCGTGGGCCCCCACCAGCACGTTACACGAGTTGACCACACTGGCAAAACTGGTAAGATTTGATGCTACCTTTGTTGTGGCGATGATCACATGAAATCCCAACCGTCGGATCATGGCAACCATCTCGTCTTGATTTAGAAACTTTCTTGTTTTCTCGCGGGATATGAGCATCATTGTGGGCTTCTTTCTAATTTGGGAAACATGTGTGTATTTAAGATTGTACGCTTCAAAAAGAAACTTCTGGAAATCACGGATTGTGTATCCTTCTGGAATGTTCTTGGGATTTAATGCGAGATTATCGTGGTATTTGAGTCCAAGAATGGATCCAGGGAAGCAATGAACAGTTTGATTTGCAGATGGATTCATGACCTCATAATCGGACAGCCTAGACAAAATCTTGCTAAATTTGATCACAAAAGTGGGACTGTAATCCTCCAGGATAACAAGAACCCGGGATTGGAAATGCTTAGTGGTGAGGAAAAGGGGAATGATAATATCATTGAATTCATGGAATAAATTCCCTGATATTCCAGATGAGAATATTACAGCTGGGATTTCATGGTTGTATTGACAAACAGGTGGATTACTGTTTCTATGTAATATTTTGACGGGCGAGATGAATTGGAGAAGGTATTTATCTTTCTGGAGAGCATACGGCTTGACGCTGCTTTCTTCTTCATTAGACGAATCGTAAATTGTGATATTGTTCCTCGTGTCGATTCTCACGGGCTGATTTGATAGACAGACGATGGAGTTTTCAGCAATGTCACAAGCAAATCCACTGGTTTGTAGCTTTCTTCTATCTTTTCCTGCTCAGATTAATTTTGTTATTTTTTTGGTGAAAATTGGAGCAAGAATGTGAGGTATAAGTAAAAATCAGCAGAAAATCAGTAACCTGTTACTAGTCTTGCTAAAAGGGATTTCAATGGCTTCTGCTCTTCAATTGTTGAACTTGAGCTCTCTTCCATCCCTGCCATTTTCAAATAACTGATGTTAATAATAGGAAATATTCTTGGAAAAAATAGATTTTTTTTTGAAAAAAAAATGAAATTGAGGGTAAAAATAGAGTTACATGGATTAAATGGAATAAAATTTTCGCCGAAAAAATCGACGAAAAGCAAAGGGATGATGAGTAAGAAAGTGATAGCACCAAAGAGCAGCCTTCTCCTATTTTTCTCCATCCAGATGTTCTTGGATTCCATGGAGAGATGAATTTCACTGTTAAGTGTTAACATGAAAATTGCAATTCCTTATTATTTATTAAGTAAACAATTTAAGTGTCACAAGTTAATTAGTCAACTTTTTTATGATTCTGGGTTTTCGTTTTCTTTGTCCTTATTTTCTTTAATCACGTATTTTATTAGTATTGCAGGGGCGGATCTATGTAGAGCCCGGGGGCAGTGCCCCCACTCAATTTTTTTTTTAATATATGTATTTTTTTTAATTTATAAATTACATAATGATCCCACTCAAATTTTCGAATGCCCCCACAATTTCAATTTCCATCTCACTCCCCCCCTAAATTTTGGAAAATCATTATTTTATCTTATAAAAATTTTTATATTTGAATTTCGCCCCCCCTAAAGATTGAAAAATATCACGTTTTCTCCCTTTATTTTGAGTTCGTTCCCCTTATAACCCAAAATTCTGGTTATAACGAAAGAGATATAAGAGTATAAATTATGTCAAAAGTTGTAATTAAATTTAGTTCATTATTATATTTTTCTCCATAAATATACGGTACTGTATCGCAGAGGGCAAGCCCCCCGCACCCCCTTAAATCTTTCGTCTTTGTCCTCTTGGTAAAATTCCTCGTTCGATCGCTAGTGTCCTCACTGACTTTCAATCCTAAATTCGCCCCTGTAGTATTGTATTTATTTGAATATTCAACTTCAGCTGAGTTTGAGTGATCCGGTGTTGAAAAGCAAAATCTTAGGCAGATAGTGACACAAGAATTATTATTATTGTATTTAGGTATTGTTAATTGTTAAAGCATATATTGGGTATCGAAACCTGACATGGCATTCACATGGTTTTTCCATAGATCTTCATTAATTTCTGGGAGATGGTGTCAAAGATTCATTGTTTAAAGAATTTAAAAGAAATATTGAAGATATAATATGCATGTGAGCAACTAGTGTTGCTTAATTGGTCCCCAATATCCGTTGATCCTTTTTTCGGGATAAAAACATAGATTCAACTTGGGTAATTTTATGTCAGATCGAGTTTACTGGTTCAAGTGTGTTTTTTGTCTCTCTCTTTCACATAAATATGTGTGGGGACTGGGGACTACATATAATATATTTTATTGTGTGAGAAATATAAACACTAGAATCATTGGACTTGATCTAGTATAGATTTTTTCGATCCAAGTTCAATGATAAGCGCATTGTTTTCAAAGCTGGCTGGTAACAAAGTCAAGACTCGAGAATCATTCTCTTAAATATTATATACAAACAAAGACTAGGAAAAAACTATGTTCAAAGAAAAAAAGACTAGAAAAAGAATTGAACACATGGATAAATATTACAAACACGAAACGAAAAGAATAAAGGAGGTCCTTAATTCATACAACAATAATTTTACAGAAGAAACTATTTAAGGAAATGTCTATTTTTGTAATTAAAAAGGAGTAACTATAAATTGTGGAATTCGATTTATAGTTTGGGCACCATTAAGGCCCAGTACTATTATCGTCCTCAATTGTAACCCAACAAATAAAATTCAAATAATGGCCCATATTTCAAATCAAGATTAATGGGCCATCTCCCATGGGCTTGAGATAGAGAACATGGGGCGATTGGATGATGTTTCATGTCGTCACGCTTCATTGTGTAGTAAAAAAAATGATATTTAGCGACTTAGAAAGATTTATGTGAAATATGTTTGGTTGTGAGTTATTTCGTGAAAATTTCAAAATCCATTTTGAAATTTGTCAAGGCTATAGTCATACTGACTCAAGAAAATTATGCCAAATAGATGTTTTATAATTATATTCTACGTTTAGAATAAGAAGACGCTATCAATGAGATTTAAAATCTTAAATAGTCGTCAGGAAAGTCATGAGAGAGTTCGAAGAAATTGTAATGTAAAAAAGTATTTTGTTCTTGGATTTTTAGACAAGCTGAAAAAAGAAAATAAAGTACTATTTGAAAAAAAAAAAAAAAAACAAGACCTTTTAATCAAAACATACTTTTATTGAAAAAACTGGTTTTTAAGCAAAATTTTCTGGAAAATTTTAACATCCATCCGCAATCATATATTGTAGATTCCTCGTACCTACGGTTGAAAACACAATTTTGGATGCACACATATGTCAATCTATCAACTTCTTTAATGTTCATTAAATATTCAAAATAACTTATACATGCCCTTTCCTCTATTTCATTTTTGATGAGCCTAGACTCATTCATATAAATGTCTTTTCCTTTTCTAATTTTATGTGTTGTTTTTCCTTCACAAAATTCTATATGAATTTTCTCTGTTGTATGAGCTAAACGTTGATAGGAAGAAACTTGGAGTGGGTCTCTACCCCATGTTAACAAGAACTTAATCGTCACAAATTGTTCATCTTAACAAAATCCGCTGGAAACATATCAAAATTGCTTCTGAACACCACCATCTCAATAAAAAATAAGCTTTGATTCCATTGGATCAAGTGTTATCAATCGATCATCGGCCACTCATAATATGTTCACATTAAGTGGTGAACTTTAAATCCCTAATGAAATTCAAACTCGTGACATCCAAATAAAAATTTAAATAGTGATCAACCATCATATTGGTGGTACAAATTATGCTAATTCATTATATAGAACCAAAATTCTACCAGTAAATTCACAATAAAATATGTCACACCTCGAATCTTAGCCTTCCCAATGAAACCCCGACTATTCGTCCCGAGTCCTTAGTACTACATTTGACCTAGAATTGGCAAGAAAAATGAAAAATAAAATGAAAACGATTAAATGTAAAAACACGAATGACTATTGCTTTAAAATAAAATAAATCTTAGTATTTTCCTGAATAAAACGGAAAAGTCAAGAAAAGATCAGTTCTGAGTTTCCTGTTCAAGAAAAATTGTCTAATGGCTAGGCTGTTCAAGACGATAACAATTGGTCTAAGTTGAGCGTGATTCAAGGCAACAATAAATATAACGACGGAAAATTCCCGAAGAAAAAAGCAATCCAAAATGATGAGATGGCGACTGCTTCTCAAGCTCTTTCGATAAACATGAATTTTTAAAGTAAAAGAAAAATAGTTAGCCCTCCGAGTCTATAACTATATCATCTTAAAATTTTAATTTTATAGGATTTCGTCAATGATTTCTTGATATAGGTAAATTAATAAGTGATGTTCGTATCGTTGAATACGGTTGACTATAATCAATTAGAACTTCAAGATTTATATGATTCCCAATTTCTTTTCCTGATGTTGGGTACAATAGCGAGTCAGTTTTAAGTCGAGTATGTAAAATTCGCAAATTCGTACTGTTGGTCAATATTTGCAAATGATGTAGCTAATTTGCGTATTAGGGGTGTTTTATATAAAAGGGCGCTACTTCAATTCGTAAACTTTTTTTGGGTAGTTACTTCGATTAGTAACCAAAATAAGACCATTATAATCCAAAATTGTGTCCCAGAAGCAAAACAAGTTGCACGAGTGTTCCTTGGGTTGCATGTCAATTCAGGAAAAATTCTGGCAGCTGACTTTTATTTTATTTTCTTTTGTTTTTCTAAACATTTTTACTAGTAAAATGGAAAAGTAGATTTTAACCTTCTAATATCTCGTTTAGGATGACAAGTCCATCCTTCTCGAACACTCCAATTGCTAAAAGAATTGCTTGTTATGTTACAATTTTGACTTCATTTTTTTCTTTTTAATAATTCCTTGATTCCCACAAGAATGACCTCATGTAGTAGATAGTTTTGATATTAAATGAGTTAAAATCACTGTGCATTTGTTGTTACCGAGGTGATGAACTCGCTCAACAGACATCAATTTTGATATTTCTCAGTGTTATGCTATACTGGGCTTGTTGACCACATCTTCTTATGTTGGCTAGCTACTTCTAGCTGCCGGCGGTTACAACAATTTCACACTACATAGAAACACAATTCATATGTTCCAATTCCAAGTTACAAATAGTGGAAACTAGTTAAAACTTGACAAATTAAAATAAGGAAAAATTACACACAGACCCCTTCACTTATTAAAAATTACCAACATACCCCCTCATGTTCAAATTTTTTTACAATTACACCTCTGTGTGCTTAATAATTCTTACAAATTCATCCCTATAAACCTTATAAATAGACCCCTTGAGAGAGTGTGTTGGTAATTTTCACAATAAGTGAAGGGTCTCTGTGTAATTTTCCCTTAAAATGAATAGATTTTTTAAAATTAAATTAACAAATTGCTCAGATTTCATGAACTTGAACCTCTTAGAGGAGTTTGTAGTTTGTACAATGAAAATAAAATAAAATAAGAAACTATTACAGTTCAGAATCTCTAACAAGACTCATTGCTACAACCATCGTCTCCCTAAACCTCGTAACGTTAATCTTCGCATTTTGGCCGTTAAGATAAACTTCCTTCCCTGCTTGTACAGGAAATGCTCCTTTCGGGTCTGTAAATGCTATATGGTTCCTATTACCAAATATTTTCATAAGCGAGCTTTCCTCTGGTTCAATCTTGTACCTCAAATAATGCACCCCCATTGCACGGGCCGGGTTACCATAATATGTCGCACCCGCCCATTCCAACCCGATTAAGTCCACTTGCACCATTACCGCACCATCAGGCAAGAACACTTCATTCGTGAGGCCAGCTCCATGAGCCCCGACAAATACGCTACAAGAATTTATCGTACTTGCAAATAACTCCAGATTCGATATAACTTTTGCTCTCGCAACGATGATAACCCGAAATCCTAATTCTTCCATCATTGAGACGATTTCATCTTCGTTTATGATCCTTCTTGTTGTTCTGCGTGATAAAAACATTACAGTCGGGGTTTTGATCTGTGACACGTGGCTGTATTTGAGGTTTAATGATTCTCTGAGAAAATCTCGCAAGTGGCGCATTGAAAGCCCTTTTGGAATATCGCTGGAATTGATAGCTAAATGGTTGTGGAATTTTAGCCCGATTACGGCCCCTGAAAAGCAATGAACACTTTGATTTGCTGAAGGGTTTATTATATCGTAAGATGTTAATTTGGATAAAGGCTTGCGATATTTTCTTATAAATGAAGGATTGTAATCCTCCAGGATGAACTGAACGCGGGATTTGAACTGTCTGGTGGTGATAAAGAGAGGGATTATGATTTCATTCATTTCATGGAAGACGTTCCCAACGAACCCGCTGGATGAGAAGATTACGGCAGGGACTTCTTGGTTGTATTGACAAAATGGTGTCGTTGTATTTCCCTGTAATAATTTTACTGGTGTTACGGATTTGAGAAGGATTTCATCTTCTTGTCTTGCGTATGGCCGGATAACTTTATCCTGTACCGGTTGATTAGAAGGGATTGTGACTGTCATCGTTCTCGTGTCAATCCAAACAGGCCGATTTGTAACACAGTGTAAGGAGTAAACTTCTGAGTTACAGGCGAAGCCTGTGGATTTCAGCTTTTCTTGGTCTTCATCTGTTTACTTGCATCAAATTATTGAATATCGAAAAATATTTTTATATTTTCGAAAAGAGAAAATAGAAATATACAGACCTTTTACTAATCTTGACAGAGGAAAATCCAGGGGCTCCTGTTTTTCTTCAACAGCTTTATTGATCATAGCCTTTCTGCTGCTGGATACAGTTTCTGAACTGGAGATATAATGAATACCTGCCAATTTTTGAACAAATTAAATAAACACAAAGAAGAAATATATATGTGATAATCAAATGAAACGAGAACACGTAAAATTTTATAATTACGTTGATCAAAATGAATAAATTTCCCCCGGAAAAGATCAGCATAGATGAGGAAAGGGAGTAGAAGCAAGAAGATCCATGGCGTTGCACGGAAAAATAGGTTTCTCGGCTTCTTCTCCATTGTTAACTAGTACGTAGACCAGCTAGAAGTTCTTGCACAGTATGCAAGATTTCTTTTATTTATTAGAGATTAAAATATTACAAGCTGATGAGATGTTTTTTTTTTTTTTTTCCAACCCTTATTTTTCGATTTCTCTTTCGTTCTTATTGATTGCAAGTTATGTGAGGAGCCTCGTGTCATTTTGTACTATGTATATGTGAGGTGGAGTTTTAACACTAAATAATTAGTCTTGTGAATATGAATGATTAAATCTGAAATTCTTATTTATAGTCATTGATCCATTAATTCTCTCATTCAATCTATAATTACGACTTTGACTTTAAAATCTTTTGCCGGTTCCTATTCGTGTTTATACCTCTGCAAGGTTTCCACCTCGTAGGCTCGCACGTCAGATGTTCTTGCATTAACAACATGAGACAATTTTCTAATGCTAAAGTCATGTTTCATTTAAGAATACTAGAAGAAAAAAGGAAATAAGAGAAAAAGTCTAATATTATCGATTGAGTTTAGAAGTTTCATATAATTATGTACCTTTATTTTTTGTGTTAGATTAATTTTTAATTTGATATTTGTCTTATAATAAGAAAGTTATTGGAAAAAACTGCACTTTTGGTTTCACGGGACATGGGTTGTAAAAATAGTGCCAAACTTTAGGGGAATGATAAAAATATGTATGAGCCGGAAGTACTGGTGATTGAGGTAGTGGGTTGGTAGTGGGGTGATGGACTGGCGGTTTTCAAGTTTTCAGGAAGAGCAAGTAGAATTTGACTTTAGTTTGCAGAAGAGATGAGAGAAGATTCCACTATATTTAAAAATAAGAATGATTAATTAATTTGTTGAAAGGGTTATTACTTATTAATAAATACTTCGGTGTCTATATTTAAAGATTATTTTACTATGATGAAGATACAAAGAACATTATATGTCTTATTATATTTAATTTTGTGAAATTTAAGATAACTTAATTATCTAAACTCAAAAAAGTTACAAAATTAATTTTATATTTCTTACATATTTATATTGGAAGAATTACACTTTTGATCCTATGACTTTATCACTAAAATAAGTTCGGTCCTCCATTTATTGGCCTCGACATAAATAGTTCTAAATGTTTCAATTTTATACAGATTCGATCTCTGTCATTAATTTTTTGTCCAAAAACTAACTGAATGGCCGTACGTGAGCTCAAATTGGGGGAAATTGGTCAATTTTGACACTAACAAAATCAATTTGCACAACTGAAAATTTGTAATTAGGGTTTATAAAATTTGGAAATTTTCAAAAAATTGGGTTTATAATTGAGGAAATATTACAGTTCGAAGGTCTGATTTTGGGAATTTTTTGAGACATTTGAGTTTTTGATGAGAAATGAAATGAAGTGAGGTTCCACCCACTTCCCTCAAATCTAAGCTCATTTTGTTAATTTTTAGATGGAAGGTTAACGGTAGGGACAAAATATGTTTAAAATAGGAATATTTAGGACTAAATTTCTCGAGTCTGATGAATGGGGGGCCTAAACTATTTTGGTGATAAAGTTCAGGGACCAAAAGTGCAAATTCCCCCAATTATAGTACAATAAAATTTAAGTATATCTTATTAGATAATATTCAAGTTAATAATATCCAACAATTCTATAAGAAATATTCATAACAAAACAAAATTGGATATTCCTACTAAACAAAACAAAATTGTATATATACCATAACAAACTAAATCTTGTAACTCTTTCCAACTACATCTCAAGTACAATAATTGTCATTAAATTGGACTCCATAAGTTATTAAGTTGAGTACAAAAGAAGAAAATATTTAAATTAAAAACTAATCTTAGGGGGTAAATGTAATTTTCAATTATAGTGGGTTAGAGATTTGCAATTATAAAAGGGTTAGTTTGTGTAATTACCTATTATAACAGTGGGTGTTGGTGTAATTTTGGAATCATACTATTAACAAACAAAAACAATAGAGATAGAGATATCTGATTTTATCGGGCACACCTCAATTATCTATATCTATATCTATTCTAAAAGTATGAATGATAGGAGTGATTTACATATGAGTGATTTACCTTTCTTAACTTTTTTGTTAAGACTAAAATAACCCTATAGTAATAAATTAATATCATCCTCAAATTAGAGAATAATTATTTTTAAAATAATAATTATTATTATCAATGAATGTGCATGAACTTCGAATTAATACTAAACAATCTTGTTCAATGTATATTAATATGAATGGTTCACAAAATATTGAAAGTCACATATAATTCTTTTTATCATCTGCAAATTCCTTTCAATTGTCTTGAAGAGATAAGTAAATTGTTGCAAATCAATTATAATTTCCTTGTGTCTTCTGCATATTCCGTACAATTATCTTCAACAAATAACTGATGAGGGAATTACTGCAAATTACTATCAAATCTGTGTGTGATTTCTCAAATGGGTTGCGTGTGATTTTGTGTTAACATGTAATTCTCGGTCTTTATCTACCTTTTTATTTTGACATTTGGCAAATGATCATTGCTTTTAATTGAAAATTCATAATTTTATGTTGTTATTTTTTTATTTGTAACCTGCAAAAGTGTGAAATGTTGATCTTGTTTGTGAACTTAGTGGAGAATATATTTATAATGGTAATACATTCATTAATTCTTAAATTTTCCTTTTTTTGTGTTTTTGAGCTCCGTTTGGGCTAAAAAAAATAACTTGAAGGATATTACAAACCAAATATCAACTGGTTTTCCGTTTGAAAGGTGTATTATTATCCGTGCAATATAACATGAGATGGGCTTCATTATACAAGTTTATTATCTGTAAAGTATATAAAACATGAGATGAGCTCCAATCTTTTTTCCACTGGAAAGAGGAAGAAGAATAATTCATCATAATACTAACATTCTTTTACTATACATGAATTCATTTTGCAAAATCTGGCAAAGGCGATCCCTCTCCGTGGTCCGAGCGAATGCTATTGAGCCTTTGAGAAGGACTGGAACCTTTTAGAAAAAACCCAAAGAAAGCGTCAGGAGGATAATGAGTTATCTTTATAAATTGTGTATGTCTGGCACCATTTGCATTAGAAGATGCAGAAAAGAGTATCAAAATAGGTACTTTTGTCGTCCCTTAGAAATCATCTAAATGGGGGCATTGAGTACAAGTTTTCTAATGTTTTTTGCAATAATCTTTAGTTGTTCACACTTAAACAACCCTTTCTGAGATATTTTCAATGCATCATTTTTGTAAAAACTTTACCTTGAATCGAGCGTAAAAACATTAACGCATGCAAGTAATATGTAATTTCCACATAATAATTAGAATTTATTTTCCAATTTTTCTAGAAAGCTTGAGGATGGATGATAGTATTGGGCGAGATCGTGGAATTCTTGACTAATTAAATGAATTATTAAAAATAATTCATTAACTCATTATATATGAACTATTAACCAACCCCCACCCCCACAAAAAAAATAATAATAAATAAATAAATAAAAACATGCTAAGGAATAACAGGGTTGGGACAGGGGGTATAATTTTATTTGATAGGAAAGAAACAAAATAAAAAGGGTATGATGTAAAATAGCGGAAGGGTACATATATGAGGAGAAAGAGGTGAATTGTTGCATGGTTTAGTGGTCAAGTAGACCCAATTCAAAAATATAAATTAAATAGCTAATTATAATTGGACCACAAAAGTTTATGTTTCGTATTTCAATTAAATAGGGATTTTTTTTGTTATATTTACATATCAAACTTTGCTTACCCCACCTTCTTTTCCCTTCAAAATATAAAAAACTTAAATTGTTCACCATTCACATTTATTGATCCATTTTACAAATAAAAATAGCTAAAATTGTTGTGATTTTTTCAAAAAAAAATTCATTCTTTGCACTGTACATATGGGATATTTCAGTTCTTTAATTTCTTTCAAATTATTTATCTATAAGAAGTAATATTTTATAGATTATTAAATGCAATTATAACATCATGTTGCGATCATGCTTCGTCCAGCTTTCCATATGGGATATTTCAGTTCTTTGATTTCTTTCATATTATTTATCTATAAGAAATAATATATTATAGATTATTAAATGCAATTATAACATCATGTTGCGATCATGCTTCATCTAGCTTTCCAGAAAAAGATTGTGATTAACTTTGATACATCAAATCAATTTGGTTATAGAAATTTCAGAAGAGATAAATGTGTGTAGAGACGAGCTCGATGTATTTCTATTACGTACTTTATTTCTCTCGCTTTTTTATTTTTTTGCCACATCAGTATTCCCCTTCAAACCATTTTACTTACAACTAATGAAAGAGTCTCATTTGCTATTGCTTTGGTTATTGTACTTCTTAAACTTGAGAATCTTATTAATTGCATTGTTCATAGTTGGATTCCATTTGTTTTATATTTTGAAAAATAATGATTGCAAGTTATGTGTGGAGCCTGGTTTCATTTTGTAGAACGTATATGTTAGGTGGAGTTTTAACACTAAATAAAATTATTCTTGTGAATATGAATGGTTAACTTTGAAATTTCTTATTTATGGTCATTGCTCCATTAATTTTCTCATTCAATCTATAATTATGACTTTGACTTTAAAATCTTTTGTGGTTCCTATTCTTGTCTATACCTCTCCAAGGTCTCCAGCTCATAGATCCGCACATCGGATGTTCTTGCATTAACAACATGAGACAATTTTGTAATGCTAAAGTCATGTTTTATTTAAGAATACTGGAAGAAAAAAAGAAGAGGAAAAGTCTAATATGATCGATTGAGTTTAGAAGTTTCATATAATTATGTACCTTTATTTTTTGTGTTAGATTAATTTTTAATTTGATATTTGCCTTATCATAAGAAAGTTATCGGAAAAAATTGCACTTTTGATTTCACGGGACATGGGTTGCAAAAATAGTGCCGAACTTTAGGGGAACTACAAAAATAGGTACGAGACGGAAGTATTGGTGATTGTGGTAGTGGGATGGCAGTGGGATGACAGATTGGCGGTTTTCAAGTTTTCAGGAAGAGCAACGCAAAATTTGACCTTTTTTTGCAGAAAAGATGGGAGTCGGGAGAAGGTTCTACTATATTTATAAATAAGAATGATTAATTAATTTGATGAAAGGGTTATTACTTATTACGGTGCGTATATTTAAAAATTATTTTACTATGATAAAGATACAAAGAACATTATACATCTTATTATATTTAATTTTGTGAAATTTAAGACAACTTTATTATCCAAACCCAAAAAGTTACAAAATTAATTATATATTTTTTACATATTTATATTGGGAGAATTACACTTTTGATCCTATCACTAAAATAAGTTCGGTCCTCCATTTATTGGCCTCGAGATAACTAGTTCTAAATGTTTCAATTTTATACAGATTCGGTCTCTGTCATTAATTTTTTGTTCAAAAACTAACGGAATGGCCGCACGTGAGCTCATATTGGGGGAACTTGGTCAATTTTGACACTAACATACTCAATTTGTACAACTGAAAATTTGTAATTAGGGTTTATAAAATTTGGGAATTTTCAAAAAATTGGATTTATAATTAATCTTACAATTCAAAGGTGTGATTTTGGGAATTTATTGAGACACTTAGAGTTTTTGATGAGATAATGAAATGAAGTGAGGTTTCACCATTTCCTCTAAATCTGAGCTCATTTTGTTAGTTTTTAGACAGAAAGTTAACGGTAGGGACAAAATATGTTTAAAATAAGAATATTTAGGATTAAATTTCTCGAGTCTGATAAATGGGGGGGCCAAAACTATTTTAGTTATGAAGTTCGGGGACCAAAATTGCAAATCTCCCCAATTATATTACAACAAAATTAAATATATCTTATTAGATAATATTCAAGTTAATAATATCCAACAATTCTACAAGAAATATTCATAACAAAACAAAATTGTATATATACCATAACAAACTAAATCTTGTAATTCTTTCCAACTACATCTTTTTTTTTTAAGGAGAAGCAGTGATTTTATTTCATTCAACAATCAGTTTACAACGTCAAGAACAATACAACTGAGACTGTCTCTAATGATGTAGTAAAAAACAATTAAAGCACCAAATATCAAGTTCTTCAAGATAACAAATCTTAAGAACTAATAAACGACACAAAATCACACTCTTATTCAAGAGAGACGAAACTCTCATTCGAGAGAGAGAAAACAAACTCTCATACGAGAGAGAAAACAAACTCTCATACGAAATAGAAAACAAAATACTAAACAAACTATCTAAAAAGCTATATAAAATCTTATGAATCACCCGTCTTCATCTTGTCAGATCCGTCTCTGTCTCGTTAGATCCATCACCGTTTCGTTAGATTTGAAGTTGGGTTATACAATTTGAAGAGGGTGCTTCAACCAAGTCCGCCGACGATGGTGGTGGCAAAAGTGGTGAAGCCATCGTCGGCGGAGAAGAAGAGAAGAAAAAAGGTGGCTAGGTTTTTTTTTTTCTTGGGAGAGAGAGGCAAAAGAAGTTCTATTCCAAAATATTCATACATATTCCTTTCCAACTACATCTTAAGTACAATAATTGTCATTAAATTGGACTTCATAAGTTGAGTACAAAAGAAGAAAATATTTAAATTAAAAATAACACTGTGTAGTCTAAAACTTCTCCATAATAAACTTTAAATTCATTTTCAGTTTCACATTAAAAACAACATAAATAAAGTATTAAATTGTAAGGAAAGTAAGTTGCGTGTGCTCTTAAGAAAATATGAGACGTATTATTTGTCCTTTAGCATCTGGCTCAAAAGTTATATGTATTTTATAACTTTTACTTATTTTTCTTCTACATTTTTATCTATATAAAAATATTTTTAATGACCTTCAAATTAAAATTTAATAGTACACTGATAAGATAATATGCTAAAATTGTTAAAAAGAATAAATTGCTATTTTATGTTTCTAGTTTATTCTTCTTCTTCGAGAAAACATAAGTCAAAGTATTATAGACGCCTGAGCGTACAAATATCAAATAAATTTTGCTTTCTCATCGCAGTTAATAGAACACAAGTGAAAATCTAGAAAGTGTTTCTGAATTAAAGGAACTTAAATTAAACACGCGATAGATTTTGAGGAAGTTGATGCAAACAAAAGAAAGGAGTTGTCAACTAACAACAGTGAAGGCGACACCAACAACATATCTCTTCAAGAGATGATGAAGAAACATTGAGCAATATGAGAAAAAATTATAAAAATAAATACATGAAGTCAAGTAAGAAAAAGGTTGTAACGTCTATCAAGATCAAAGAAGAAAATTATTAATTACACCTTCACATAATATTAAACCTTATATAGGGAAAATTTCACTTTTGGTCCCATAACTTAGATTTTTTTCAATTTTGGTCCTATTGTTTACGAGTTTATCACATTATATCCCATAATTTGCATTTTTTCTCAATGTTGGTCTCACCCGTCAATTTTCGTTAATTTCTAATGGCATAAGGCATGTGTCTTGCACATGGCCGTTAGTCAAAACTTTTGACCACTTGATTTGGGCCCCAAAACAAGGGATAATTGCAAAAAGCTCCCCAACTATTAATTAGTTTAATATTTTAACAAAAAAACATAATATAATATATATATATATATACACACACACACAAAATCACATAATATTTTATATATAAAAATAAAAAAAGAAAAATCATTGTTCATCATCGTCAATGAAGACGATGAACAGTGAACACGAAAATCCCCCCAACACAAACACATAATCACACATACATACACATGCATATATAGACACACGCATAGATATATATATATATATATATAATATGAATATATACATACACAAAATCACATAATATTTTATATATAAAAATATAAAAAATAAAAATAAATAAAAATCACTGTTCATCGTCTTCAACGAAGACGATGAACAGTGAACCTGAAAATCCCCCCAAACACAAACACATAATCACACATACATATATAGACACACAAATAGACATATATAATATGTATATATAGACACACAAAATCACATAATATTTTATATATAAATATAAAAAAAATAAAAAAAAGGAAAAATCACTATTCGTCGTCTTCAATGAAGACGATGAACAGTGAACCCGAATATCCCCCCCAACACAAACACATAATCACACATACATATATAGACACACACATAGACATATATAATATGTATATATACACACACCAAATTAGAAAAAATTACAAATTTGGTACCGTCGGATAAGACAAATTCGCAAATGGTACCATGCTTTTCAGTTTTCTCACTTTTGGTACCAAAAATATTTTTTTTTTCTCATTTTGGGTATCACCGTCACTATTTTGACGGATTTTGACATGTGCACGGCACATGTCCATTAAATTTTAGTTTATGCAGAAAAATATACCATTTGGGGTTGTTTTGGAGTGAAATACATGGTCAAATGGGTCAAATTTGACCAATCTATGAGATAAAAAATTTCGCAACAATATAAGAGGATTGATAAACGAACTCCGCAACAATACAAGAGAATTGGAGAATCAAATTATTCCAAATAGGGCAAATGAAATTGGTGAGAAATGAAATTGATGAACTATGAAATAGGCCACAAAACAGAGCATAATTTGACCCCAAAACAGAGCACTTCCCGTATATCCAAAACCAAATGAGAAAAATGCACTACGTGTCAAGCATTATAAACAAGATAAGTTGCACATAAAATTGAAAGTACATTACATATTAGAACATAATTGAAGTACATACTAGATTTCAATTTAATCCTAATACATATACTAGCTGCAAAATCGAGATGAATTGTAAGATTTCATCTCAAAACATCCAACAAATGATACATAGAAACACTGCTACAAATGAAATTGCTCATCAATTTCATTTTGTAGCTCACCAATTTCATTTGCCCTATTTGGAACAATTTGATTCTCCAATTCTCTTGTATTGTTGTGAAAATTTTTATCTCAAATGAGCAAAATCACAAAAAATGGCCTTAAAAAGTTAAATTGGTCAAATTTGACCCATTTAACCGTGTAATTCGCTCCAAAACAGCCCAAAACGGTATATTTTCTCCCAAAAAGCAAAAGTTAACGGACATGTGCACGGCACATGTCAAAATCCGTCAAAATAGTGACGGTGGTACCCAAAGTGAGAAAAAAAAAAGCATTTTTGGTACCAAAAGTGAGGAAACCGAAAAGCGTGGTACCATTTGCGAATTTGCATCATCCTATGGTACCAAATTTGCAATTTTTCCCGCAAAATTATATAATATATTATATATAAAAATTAAATAAAAAAAATCAACTGTTCATTGTCTTCAATGTGAAGATGATGAATAGTGAACGATATAAAAAAATTCTTTATTTATATATATATATATATATAATTACTTATAAAAACAAAAATTGGCCTTTAACTAATGGACATGTGCCTTCACCGTTAGAAATTAACGAAAATTGATGGATGAGACCAACATTGAGAAAAAATACAAATTATGTGATATAATGTGATAAACTCGTAAACAATGGGACCAAAATTGAAAAAAGCCTAAGTTATGGGACCAAAAGTGAAATTTCCCCCTTTATATATTTATATTTTATGTTATTTAGTATTTACCATTTCAACATTTTCAATTGTGGATCATTTTAATTTTTAAATGAACTGCCACTGAGAATTATAATTTTTGGTTTCAATATTTAATTTATAATCGATACCACAACTTGATAATGATACAAATTCTTGATTGTTTACTAGATTGCAAAAACTACAAACAAAACTTGATCACATCCATAAGTACATATCATGAACCAAAAATTGCCAATAATATTGCAAGAACGTCTCAACTTAAATAAATTTAATTAAATAATATATGGTACTTGGAGGTTATATGACTTTGTATCATCCTCCTTAATTTTTGGCTTGAAAAATTTATATTACTTTTAATTATAATTTGGAACTTATTGATATGAAATATTTTGATATAGAACCTTTAGTAATGAATGGAATGACTTTTATTCATATTTAATACTCATATTAATATTAATATTCATTTTTATTTAAATTATGCTATTGCTTATATAAATTTGAATGAACCACCAGCAACGTACGTGCTCTTTACTAGTTTCCTTAAAAACACCATGAGAGAGTTGCAAAGAGGTATTTATCAATAATATAAAAAAAGTGACAAAGAGGTCCTAAGGCCCCGATTGGATGACACGCTGTTTTCTTTTTTTCGATTTCTCAGAGATTTTTTTTTAACAAAAATACATATGTTTGGCATCTTTTAAAAATATTCCAAAAAATGTTACATACAATTTTCCTAAAAAAATCTCAAATTTTTTAGAAAAATGAATTTCTCTCAAATTTTTCTTAGAAAGTCAGAATTTTTACTATTCATGATTAGACCGTTTACCGAATAATTAAAAATATTTTATCTGCCAATATCTTAATATAATTATCAAAATAATCACATAACTTTATTTGAAATGATGTAAGCTATGAAATAAGATTCACTTTGCATATTTTTGGGTGCCTTAATTCATGAGCTTAACTTAAATATGTTTAAATTTTCTTATAAAAATAAAACCCATCCATACCAATTTCCCAAAAAAATTATTTTTCTTACAAAAAAGACATATCACATTACACTTAATCATTACACTATCAAAAAAACTCATCCAAACATACTTCATTCATTATATCTCTACTTCTTTAAAAAAATTTCTTACTTTATCTACGAAAAATGAGAAATGGGAAATAAACGTCCATCCAATCGGATCCCAAACTCCTAATACCCAAGAATCTTGTTTAGGAAATGTCTATTTTTGTAATTGAAAACGAGTAAATATAATTTTTGAAAATTCAATTTTCCGTTTGGAGACCATTAAGAGGCTCAGTATTATCATCGTCCACGATTGTAACCCAACAAATAAAAGGAAAACTTACACCAACACCCACTGTTATAATAGATAATTACACAAATTTACCCTCTTATAACTAAAATTACAAATACCTAACCCACTATAATTAAAATTTACATTTCCCCCCATAGAACCCTCGTCAATGGTCACACAATAATAAATGACATTTTTTCCCTTCACTTAAATTATTAAAAAAAATAAAAAAAGCTGGATTAATATTTTTGTTATTGCTGTACCCCCTTTTATAATGTGTAATTACCAAAAAAATTCCTCTTATTTTTGAAATTACCAACACCCCCCTACATGGGGCTAATTGTGAGATTTTTAGGGTTAAATTGTAAGAATTTTTTAATACATAGGGGTGATTGTAAGAAATGTATTATAAGAGGGGAGATTGGTGTAATTTTTTAATACATAGGGGGAGGTTTGGGGAATTTTAAAAATAAGAGGGGAGATTGGTGTAATTTTTTCTAGAAGATATTTGGATAGGGGCATTTTTGGAAGTTCACATGGTGACACCATCAAAAACTGATCTTAGGGGGGTAAATGGAATTTTCAATTATAGTGGGTTAAGCATTTATAATTTCACTTATAAGAGGGTAATGTGTAAATACCTATTATAACAGTGAGTGTTGTTGTAATTTTTCCTAAATAAAATTTAAATAATAGCCATATTTCAAATCAAGTGCAATGGTCCTCTCCATGGGCTTGAGATAGATTATGTGGGGCAATTGGATGATGTGTGTTTCAGAGATTTCGTAGGAAAAAAGTGGATTTCAGAGATTTAGAAAGATTTGTATAATGTGTGTTTAAATGTGAGAATTTCAGAGTATAAATTGTAATTATTAGAATTGATGCGATGTGTCTTTTATGTAAAATATGTTCAGTTAGTTATTTCGTGAAAATTTCATAACCCATTTTGAAATTTGTCGAGGCTATAGTCATACTGACTCAAAAAAATTAATGCCAAATATATGTTATATTCTCCGTTTGGAATAAAAAGACGTGATATGTAAGGGCTTAGAAGCTATACTGTAGAAAAAAATCTTGTTCTTGAATTTTTAGACAAGTTGAAAGAAGAAAATAAAGTATTATTTGACAAAAAAAAAATCAAGACCTTTTAATCAGAGCATACTTTTATTGAAAAAAACTGATTTTAAAGCAAAATTATCTGGAAAATTTTAACATCCATCCGCAATCGTATACTTATGATTTTTTTTTTTTGGATACTTCATAATCTTCATATATTTTAGATTCCTCGTACTCAATGTTAACACAATTTTGGATACACACATATGTTAATGTCAATCTATCAACTTCTTTAATGTTCATTAAATTTTCAAGATATACATACCCTTTCCTCTATTTAATCTTTGATAAGCCTGAACCCATTCACATAAATATGTCTTTTCCTTTTCTAGATTTGAGTTATTTTTCCTTCACAAAATTCTATATTAATTTTCTTTGTTGTATGAGCTAAACGTAGATAGGAAGAAACTTGTAGTGGGTCTCTACTCTATCTTAGCAAGAACTTAATCGTCACAAACTGTTCATCTTATCAAAATTCGCTGAGAACATAATCCAAACTGCTTCGGAACTCCACAATCTCAATAAAAAATAAGCTCTGGTTCTATTGAATCAAGTATTATCAAGCGATTTCACTCATAATATTTTCACGTTAAATGGTGAACCTTACGTTTCTAATGAAATTCGAACTCGTGACATCCAAATAAAAAATTAAATAGTTATCAACCACCATATTGGTAGTATAACTTATACTGATTCATTATATTGAACCAAATTTCTACCGGTAAATTCACTATAAAACATTGTCACACCTCGAATTTTGGCCTTCCAATGAATCCCCCTCTATTCGTCCCGAGTCCTCAATAATACATTTGACCTAGAATTGGCAAGAAAAATGAAAAATAATATGAAAAGGATTAAATGTAAAAACACAAATTACTATTATTTAAAACAAAATAAATCTTAGTATTTTCCTGATTAAAACGGAAGTCAAAAAAGACGAATCAATTCTGAGATTCCTGTTGAAGTAAAGTTATCTAATGGCTTGGCTATTAACAATTGGTCTAAGCTATGCGTGATGCAAGGGCAAGAATAATGTAACGACGGAAAATTCCTATAAGAAAATAGCGGTCCAAAATGATGAGATGGCGACTGCTTTTCGTGCCCTTTCTGATCATTTGAACCTTTCAAGCTCTTGCAACAAAGATGAATATTTAAAGTAAGAAAAAAAAATAGTTAGCCCTCCGAGTCTATAAATTTATCATCTTAAAATTTTAATTCTATAGGACTTCGTCAATGATTTCTTGATATAGTAATTCAGAAGTGATATTCGTCTCACTTGAATACGGATGATTATAATCAATTAGAACTTCAAGATTCATATGATTTTCAATTTCTTTTCCTGATGTCAGGCATGGAAGTGAGTCAATTTTGAATCGAGTTGAATGATGTAAAATTCGCAGGTTTGTACTGTTTTGTCAATATCTATAAGTGAGGTGGGTAATTTGGGCCAAAGTGATGTGGTATGAAAAGTGACCCGGGGTCAGGGTGGTCAATTTTGGCAGAATATTTTGGGAAACGAAGTAGCGTGGAAAGGGTCCGACCTGCGACTTGACAAACCAGCTTTTCTCTCTGACAATCACCTTTTGTGAATTTTAGGAATGATTACATAATGTTTTTTTAATGTGAATGTTCTAGTATTTATAGAGATGTTTGATGGGTTATGGGGCTCAATTCTCTTTAAACTGTAGCTTCAATCGAAAGGATGACTGAATCAAGTCTTCTAGAGCTTATTTGCACTAAACTTCTTCTTTTTTTTTGGGTTTCCCACAGCTGTCCTAACCTTTTGGGTCTAATGGTGCTCGAGTAGGGAACATCTACAGGAAGTGTGGGGCTAACTCTCCTAATGAGAATTTTTTCTATATCCAGGGCTCGAACTCGAGACCTCTGGTTAAGGAAATTGAGGCATGTACCACCTCAACCAACTCTCTTTGGTATTTACACTAAACTATTAATACATTATTATTTAAGATAGAAATACTCAAATGTCCTTGGTCAAAATCATGACACATCATAATGTCCCCCATTCTCGGTATTATTCGAGTTGAACGGTTGCCAGGAGTCATGTTAATATGTCGTCGATACTAAAATAAGACCCATTATAATCTAAAACTGTGTTCCAGGAGCAAAACAAGTTGCATTAGTATTCTTTGGGTTGCTTGTCAATTCAGTAAAAATGCTGGTAGCTGCCTTTTATTTTATTCTATTCTATTATGTTTTTTTAATAGTAAAATGGAATAGAAAGGATTATAAGTTATATTTTTAAATAATTTTTAATACTAAAATGGAATAGAAGATTATAAGTTATAACTTATAACCCTCTAATATGTCACTTAGATGATAAAGCCCATTCCTTTTCCAGTACTCGCAATGACTAAAAAATCTTGTTATGTTACTATTTTGACTTCGATTCCTTCTCTTTTAATAATTATTTTTGTTCCCACAAGGCCGACTTACTTAGTAGATGCTTTCTTAGAAGATTTGATATTTTTTTAGATAGTAAATGGGTTAAAATCACCGTGCATTCTACAGATATCAAGGCGACAAACTGACTCAATGAGTAGTAATTATGGCTTAATCTTAAAATTCCTCAATGTTTGCTAATTGCTATGCTGATTAACCCTTCTCTTACTTTCTAATTCCCCCGCAAAAAAAAAGTCCTTCAATTGGCTAGCTACTTCCAGGGTGCCGGCACTTTCAACAATTTCGCATCACATACAATTCATATGTTTCAATTCCATGTTACAAATATTGTAAACTCACAAAAATAACTCAAATAAATAAATTTTTTAAAATTAAACTAACAAATTGATCAGATTTCATGAACTTGAACCCTCTTAGAGGAGTTTGTAGTTTGTACAATTCGAAAAAAAAAAAAATACGAGCTCCAAGCAACATTCAAATAAAAGCCTATTTTCACATGAATCCACAATTATCCCTGTACAAAAAAAAGAACAAAAAACATTACAGTTCAGAATCTCTAACAAGACTCATTGCTACAACCATCGTCTCCCTAAACCTCGTAACGTTAATCTTCGCATTTTGGCCGTTAAGATAAACTTCCTTCCCTGCTTGTACAGGAAATGCTCCTTTCGGGTCTGTAAATGCTATATGGTTCCTATTACCAAATATTTTCATAAGCGAGCTTTCCTCTGGTTCAATCTTGTACCTCAAATAATGCACCCCCATTGCACGGGCCGGGTTACCATAATATGTCGCACCCGCCCATTCCAACCCGATTAAGTCCACTTGCACCATTACCGCACCATCAGGCAAGAACACTTCATTCGTGAGGCCAGCTCCATGAGCCCCGACAAATACGCTACAAGAATTTATCATACTTGCAAATAACTCCAGATTCGATATAACTTTTGCTCTCGCAACGATGATAACCCGAAATCCTAATTCTTCCATCATTGAGACGATTTCATCTTCGTTTATGATCCTTCTTGTTGTTCTGCGTGATAAAAACATTACAGTCGGGGTTTTGATCTGTGACACGTGGCTGTATTTGAGGTTTAATGATTCTCTGAGAAAATCTCGCAAGTGGCGCATTGAAAGCCCTTTTGGAATTTCGCTGGAATTGATAGCTAAATGGTTGTGGAATTTTAGCCCGATTACGGCCCCTGGAAAGCAATGAACACTTTGATTTGCTGAAGGGTTTATTATATCGTAAGATGTTAATTTGGATAAAGGCTTGCGATATTTTCTTATAAATGAAGGATTGTAATCCTCCAGGATGAACTGAACGCGGGATTTGAACTGTCTGGTGGTGATAAAGAGAGGGATTATGATTTCATTCATTTCATGGAAGACATTCCCAACGAACCCGCTGGATGAGAAGATTACGGCAGGGACTTCGTGGTTGTATTGACAAAATGGTGTCGTTGTATTTCCCTGTAATATTTTTACTGGTGTTACGGATTTGAGAAGGATTTTATCTTCTTGTCTTGCGTATGGCCGGATAACTTTATCCTGTACCGGTTGATTAGAAGGGATTGTGACTGTCATCGTTCTCGTGTCAATCCAAACAGGCCGATTTGTAACACAGTGTAAGGAGTAAACTTCTGAGTTACAGGCGAAGCCTGTGGATTTCAGCTTTTCTTGGTCTTCATCTGTTTACTTGCATCAAATTATTGAATATCGAAAAATATTTTTATATTTTCGAAAAGAGAAAATAGAAATACACAGACCTTTTACTAATCTTGACAGAGGAAAATCCAGGGGCTCCTGTTTTTCTTCAACAGCTTTATTGATCATAGCCTTTCTGCTGCTCAATACAGTTTCTGAACTGGAGATATAATGAATACCTGCCAATTTTTTGAACAAATTAAATAAATTCAAAGAAGAAATATATATGTGATAATCAAATGAAACGAGAACATAAAAAATTTTATAATTACGTTGATCAAAATGAATAAATTTTCCCCAGAAAAGATCAGCATAGATGAGGAAAGGGAGTAGAAGCAAGAAGATCCATGGCGTTGCACGGAAAAATAGGTTTCTCGGCTTCTTCTCCATTGTTAACTAGTACGTAGACCAGCTAGAAGTTCTTGCACAGTATGCAAGATTTCTTTTATTTATTAGAGATTAAAATATTACAAGCTGATGAGATGTTATTATTTTTTTTTTTTCCAACCCTTATTTTTCGATTTCTCTTTCATTCTTATTGATTGCAAGTTATGTGAGGAGCCTCGTGTCATTTTGTACCATGTATATGTTAGGTGGAGTTTTAACACTAAATAATTAGTCTTGTGAATATGAATGATTAAATCTGAAATTCTTATTTATAGTCATTGATCCATTAATTATCTCATTCAATCTATAATTACGACTTTGACTTTAAAATCTTTTGCCGGTTCCTATTCGTGTTTATACCTCTGCAAGGTTTCCACCTCGTAGGCTCACACGTCGGATGTTTTTGCATTAACAACATGAGACAATTTTCTAATGCTAAAGTCATGTTTCATTTAAGAATACTAGAAGAAAAAAGGAAATAAGAGGAAAAGTCTAATATTATCGATTGAGTTTAGAAGTTTCATATAATTATGTACCTTTATTTTTTGTGTTAGATTAATTTTTAATTTGATATTTGTCTTATAATAAGAAAGTTATTGGAAAAAACTGCACTTTTGGTTTCACGGGACATGGGTTGTAAAAATAGTGCCAAACTTTAGGGGAACGATAAAAATATGTATGAGCCGGAAGTACTGGTGATTGAGGTAGTGGGGTGATGGACTGGCGGTTTTCAAGTTTTCAGGAAGAGCAACGCAGAATTTGATTTTAGTTTGCAGAAGAGATGAGAGAAGATTCTACTATATTTAAAAATAAGAATGATTAATTAATTTGTTGAAAGGGTTATTAATTATTAATAAATACTTCGGTGTCTATATTTAAAGATTATTTTACTATGATGAAGATACAAAGAACATTATATGTTTTATTATATTTAATTTTGTGAAATTTAAGATAACTTAATTATCTAAACTCAAAAAAGTTACAAAATTAATTTTATATTTCTTACATATTTATATTGGAAGAATCACACTTTTGGTCCTATGACTTTATCACTAAAATAAGTTTGGTCCTCCATTTATTAGCCTCGACATAAATAGTTCTAAATGTTTCAATTTTATACAGATTCGATCTCTGTCATTAATTTTTTGTCCAAAAACTAACGGAATGGCCGTACGTGAGCTCAAATTGGGGGAAATTGGTCAATTTTGACACTAACAAAATCAATTTGCACAACTGAAAATTTGTAATTAGGGTTTATAAAATTTGGGAATTTTCAAAAAATTGGGTTTATAATTGAGGAAATATTACAGTTCGAAGGTCTGATTTTGGGAAATTTTTTGAGACATTTAGAGTTTTTGATGAGATAATGAAATGAAGTGAGGTTCCACCCACTTCCCTCAAATCTGAGCTCATTTTGTTAGGTTTTTAGATGGAAGGTTAACGGTATGGACAAAATATGTTTAAAATAGGAATATTTAGGACTAAATTTCTCGAGTCTGATAAATGGGGGGCCTAAACTATTTTGGTGATAAAGTTCAGGGACCAAAAGTGCAAATTCCCCCAATTATATTACATTAAAATTTAAGTACATATATCTTATTAGATAATATTCAAGTTAATAATATCCAACAATTCTATAAGAAATATTCATAACAAAACAAAATTGGAGATTCCTACTAAACAAAACAAAATTGTATATATACCATAACAAACTAAATCTTGTAACTCTTTCCAACTACATCTCAAGTACAATAATTGTCATTAAATTGGACTCCATAAGTTATTAAGTTGAGTACAAAAGAAGAAAATATTTAAATTAAAAACTAATCTCCAGGGGTAAATATAATTTTCAATTATAGTCGGTTAGGGATTTGCAATTATAAAAGGGTCAGTTTGTGTAATTACCTATTATAACAGTGGGTGTTGGTATAATTTTGGAATCATACTATTAACAAACAAAAACAATAGAGATAGAGATATCTGATTTTATCGGGCACACCTCAATTATCTATATCTATATCTATTCTAAAAGTATGAATGATAGGAGTGATTTACATTTCTTAACTTTTTTGTTAAGACTAAAATAACCCTATAGTAATAAATTAATATCATCCTCAAATTAGAGAATAATTATTATTAAAATAATAATTATTATTATCAATGAATGTGCATGAACTTCGAATTAATACTAAACAATCTTGTTCGATGTATATTAATATGAATGGTTCACAGAATATTGAAAGTCACATATAATTCTTTTTATCATCTGCAAATTCCTTTCAACTGTCTTGAAGAGATAAGTAAATTGTTGCAAATCAATTATAATTTCCTTGTGTCTTCTGCATATTCCGTACAATTATCTTCAACAAATAACTGATGAGGGAATTACTGCAAATTACTATCAAATGTGTGTGTGATTTCTCAAATGGGTTGCGTGTGATTTTGTGTTAACATGTAATTCTCGGTTTTTATCTACCTTTTTATTTTGACATTTGGCAAATGATCATTGCTTTTAATTGAAAATTCATAATTTTATGTTGTTATTTTTTTATTTGTAACCTGCAAAAGTGTGAAATGTTGATCTTGTTTGTGAACTTAGTGGAGAATATATTTATAATGGTAATACATTCATTAATTCTTAAATTTTCCTTGTTTTGTGTTTTTGAGCTCCGTTTGGGCTAAAAAAAATAACTTGAAGGATATTGCAAACCAAATATCAACTGGTTTTCCGTTTGAAAGGTGTATTATTATCCGTGCAATATAACATGAGATGGGCTTCATTATACAAGTTTATTATCTGTAAAGTATATAAAACATGAGATGAGCTCCAATCTTTTTTCCACTGGAAAGAGGAAGAATAATTCATCATAATACTAACATTCTTTTACTATACATGAATTCATTTTGCAAAATTTGGCAAAGGCGATCCCTCTCTGTGGTCCGAGCGAATGCTATTGAGCCTTTGAGAAGGACTGGAACCTTTTAGAAAAAACCCGAAGAAAGCGTCGGGAGGATAATGAGTTTGTGACTTAATCTTTATAAATTGTGTATGTCTGGCACCATTTGCATTAGAAGATGCAGAAAAGAGTATCAAAATAGGTACTTTTGTCGTCCCTTAGAAATCATCTAAATGGGGGCATTGCGTACAGGTTTTCTAATGTTTTTTGCAATAATCTTTAGTTGTTCACACTTAAACAACCCTTTCTGAGATATTTTCAATGTATCATTTTTGTAAAAATTTTACCTTGAATCGAGCGTAAAAACATTAACGCATGCGAGTAATATGTAATTTCCACATAATAATTAGAATTTATTTTCCAATTTTTCTAGAAAGCTTGAGGATGGATGATAGTATTGGGTGAGAACGTGGAATTCTTGACTAATTAAATGAATTATTAAAAATAATTCATTAACTCATTATATATGAACTATTAACCAACCCCCCACCCCCACAAAAAAATAATAATAAATAAATAAAAACATGCTAAAGAATAACAGGGTTGGGACAGAGGGTATAACTTTATTTGATGTTTGAAAGGGTCTTAGGAAAGGAACAAAATCGAAAAAGGGTATGATGTAAAATAGCGGAAGGGTACATATATGAGGAGAAAAAGGTGAATTGTTGCATGGTTCAGTGGTCAAGTAGACCCAATTAAAAAATATAAATTAAATAGCTTATTATAATTGGACCACAAAAGTTTATGTTTCGTATTTCAATTAAATAGGGAATTTTTTTTGTTATATTTACGTATCAAACTTTGCTTACCCCACCTTCTTTTCCCTTCAAAATATAAAAAACTTAAATTGTTCACCATTCACATTTATTGGTCCATTTTACAAATAAAAATAGCTAAAATTGTTGTGATTTTTTTTAAAAAAATTCATTCTTTGCACTGTACATATGGGATATTTCAGTTCTTTGATTTCTTTCATATTATTTATCTATAAGAAGTAATATTTTATAGATTATTAAATGCAATTATAACATCATGTTGCGATCATGCTTCGTCCAGCTTTCCATATGGGATATTTCAGTTTTTATATTTCTTTCATATTATTTATCTATAAGAAGTAATATATTATAGATTATTAAATGCAATTATAACATCATGTTGCGATCATGCTTCGTCTAGCTTTCCAGAAAAAGATTGTGATTAACTTTGATACATCAAATCAAATTTGGTTATAGAAATTTCAGAAGAGATAAATGTGTGTAGAGACGAGCTCGATGTATTTCTATTACGTACTTTATTTCTCTCGCTTTTTTATTTTTTTGCCACATCAGTATTCCCCTTCAAACCATTTTACTTACAAATAATGAAAGAGTCTCATTTGCTATTGCTTTGGTTATTGTACTTCTTAAACTTGAGAATCTTATTAATTGCATTGTTCATAGTTGGATTCCATTTGTTTTATATTTTGAAAAATAATGATTGCAAGTTATGTGTGGAGCCTGGTTTCATTTTGTACAATGTATATGTTAGGTGGAATTTTAACACTAAATAAAATTATTCTTGTGAATATGAATGGTTAACTTTGAAATTTCTTATTTATGGTCATTGCTCCATTAATTTTCTCATTCAATCTATAATTATGACTTTGACTTTAAAATCTTTTGTGGTTCCTATTCTTGTCTATACCTCTCCAAGGTCTCCAGCTCGTAGATCCGCACATACGCACATCGGATGTTCTTGCATTAACAACATGAGACAATTTTGTAATGCTAAAGTCATGTTTTATTTAAGAATACTGGAAGAAAAAAAGAAGAGGAGTCTAATATTATCGATTGAGTTTAGAAGTTTCATATAATTATGTACCTTTATTTTATGTGTTAGATTAATTTTTAATTTGATATTTGCCTTATCATAAGAAAGTTATCGGGAAAAATTGCACTTTTGATTTCACGGGACATGGGTTGCAAAAATAGTGCTGAACTTTAGGGGAACAACAAAAATAGGTACGAGCCGGAAGTATTGGTGATTGTGGTAGTGGGATGGCAGTGGGATGACGGATTGGCGGTTTTCAAGTTTTCAGGAAGAGCAACGCAAAATTTGACCTTTTTTTGCAGAAAAGATGGGAGTCGGGAGAAGGTTCTACTATATTTATAAATAAGAGTGATTAATTAATTTGATGAAAGGGTTATTACTTATTAATAAATACTTCGCTGCGAATATTTAAAAATTATTTTACTCTGATAAAGATACAAAGAACATTATATATCTTATTATATTTAATTTTGTGAAATTTAAGACAACTTTATTATCCAAACCCAAAAAAGTTACAAAATTAATTATATATTTTTTACATATTTATATTGGGAGAATTACACTTTTGATCCTATCACTAAAATAAGTTCGGTCCTCCATTTATTGGCCTCGAGATAACTAGTTCTAAATGTTTCAATTTTATACAGATTCGGTCTCTGTCATTAATTTTTTGTTCAAAAACTAACGGAATGGCCGCACGTGAGCTCACATTGGGGGAACTTGGTCAATTTTGACGCTAACATACTCAATTTGTACAACTGAAAATTTGTAATTAGGATTTATAAAATTTGGGAATTTTCAAAAAATTGGATTTATAATTAATCTTACAATTCAAAGGTGTGATTTTGGGAATTTATTGAGACACTTAGAGTTTTTGATGAGATAATGAAATGAAGTGAGGTTTTACTATTTCCTCCAAATCTGAGCTCATTTTGTTAGTTTTTAGACAGAAAGTTAACAGTAGGGACAAAATATGTTTAAAATAAGAATATTTAGGATTAAATTTCTCGAGTCTGATAAATGGGAGGGCCAAAACTATTTTAGTTATGAAGTTCGGGGACCAAAATTGGGATCCAAAATTCTACAAGAAATATTCATAACAAAACAAATTGTCTATATACCATAACAAACTAAATCTTGTAATTCTTTCCAACTACATTAAGGAGAAGCAGTGATTTTATTTCATTCAACAATCAGTTTACAACGTACAATACAACTGAGACTGTCTCTAATGATGTAGTCAATTAAAGCACCAAATATCAAGTTCTTCAAGATATCTTAAGAACTAATAAACGACACAAAATCACACTCTTATTCAAGAGAGACGAAACTCTCATTCGAGAGAGAGAAAACAAAATATCTCATACAATTCTACAAGATGAATATTCATAGACGTTAGATCCATCACCGTTTCGTCAGAAAGTTGTTATATAGGGTGCTTACCAGTACCAAACTAAATCTTGGGAGAGAGAGGCAAAAGAAGTTCTATTCCAAAATATTCATACATATTCTTTCCAACTACATCTTAAGTACAATAATTGTCATTAAATTGGACTCCATAAGTTGAGTACAAAAGAAGAAAATATTTAAATTAAAAATAACACTGTGTAGTCTAAAACTTCTCCATAATAAACTTTAAATTCGTTTTCAGTTTCACATTAAAAACAACATAAATAAAGTATTAAATTGTAAGGAAAGTAAGTTGCGTGTGCTCTTAAGAAAATATGAGACGTATTATTTGTCCTTTAGCATCCGGCTCAAAAGCTATATGTATTTTATAACTTTTACTTATTTTTCTTCTACATTTTTATCTATATAAAAATATTTTTAATGACCTTCAAATTAAAATTTAATAGTACACTGATAAGATAATATGCTAAAATTGTTAAAAAGAATAAATTGCTATTTTATGTTTCTAACTTATTCTTCTTCTTCGAGAAAACATAAGTCAAAGTATTATAGACGCCTGAGCGTACAAATATCAAATAAATTTTGCTTTCTCATCGCAGTTAATAGAACGCAAGTGAAAATCTAGAAAGTGTTTCTGAATTAAAGGAATTTAAATTAAACATGCGATAGATTTTGAGGAAGTTGATGCAAACAAAAGAAAGGAGTTGTCAACTAACAACAGTGAAGGAGACACCAACAACATATCAAGAGATGATGAAGAAACACCGAGCAATATGAGAAAAAATTATAAAAATAAATACATGAAGTCAAGTAAGAAGAAGATTGCAACGTCTATCATGATCAAAGGAGAAAATTACTAATTACACCTTCACATAATATTAAACCTTATATAGGGAAAATTTCACTTTTGGTCCCATAACTTAGGCTTTTTTCAATTATGGTCCCATTGTTTACGGGTTTATCACATTATATCCCATAATTTGCATTTTTTCTCAATGTTGGTCACATCCGTCAATTTTCGTTAATTTCTAACGGCATAAGGCATGTGCCTTGCACATGGCCGTTAGTCAAAGCTTTTGACCACTTGATTTGGGCCCCAAAACAAGGGATAATTGCAAAAAGCTCCCCAACTATTAATTAGTTTAATATTTTAACAAAAAAACATAAAATATAATATATATATATATATATATACACACACACACAAAATCACATAATATTTTATATATAAAAATAAAAAAGAAAAATCATTGTTCATCGTCGTCAATGAAGACGATGAACAGTGAACCCTAAAATCCCCCCAACACAAACACATAATCACACATACACACACATGCATATATAGACACACACATAGATATATATATATATATATATACATACACAAAATCACATAATATTTTATATATAAAAATAAATAAAAATCACTGTTGAAGACGATGAACAGTGAACCTGAAAATCCCCCCCAACACAAACACATAATCACACATACGTATATAGACACACACATAGACATATATAATATGTATATATATACACACACAAAATCACATAATATTTTATATATAAAAATAAAAAAAAAAAGAAAATCACTGTTCATCGTTTTCAATGAAGACGATGAACAGTGAACCCGAATATCCCCCCCAACACAAACACATAATCACACATACATATATAGACACACACATAGACATATATAATATGTATATATACACACACAAAATTAGAAAAAATTGCAAATTTGGTACCGTAGGATAAGGCAAATTCGCAAATGGTACCATGCTTTTCAGTTTCTCACTTTTGGTACCAAAAATGTTTTTTTTCCCTCATTTTGGGTACCACCGTCACTATTTTGACGGATTTTGACATGTGCACGGCACATGTCCATTAAATTTTAGTTTATGCGGAAAAATATACCGTTTGGGGCTGTTTTGGAGTGAAATACATGGTCAAATGGGTCAAATTTGACCAATCTAACTTTTTAAAGCTATTTTTTGTGATTTTGCTCATTTGAGATAAAAATTTCCGCAACAATACAAGAGAATTGGAGAATCAAATTGTTCCAAATGGGGCAAATGAAATTGGTGAGCTACAAAATAAAATTGATGAACTATGAAATAGGCCACAAAATAGAGCATAATTTGACCCCAAAACAGAGCACTTCCAGTATATCCAAAACCAAACGAGAAAAATGCACTACGTGCCAAGCATTATAAACAAGATAAGTTGCACATAAAATTGTAAGTAGATTACATATTAGAACATAATTGAAGTACATACTAGATTTCAATTTAATCCTAATACATATACTAGCTGCAAAACCGAGAGGAATTGTAAGATTTCATCTCAAAACATCCGACAAATGATACAAAGAAACACTGCTACAAATGAAATTGTTCGTCAATTTCATTTTGTAGCTCACCAATTCCATTTGCCCTATTTGGAACAATTTGATTCTCCAATTCTCTTGTATTGTTGCAGAGTTCGTTTATCAATTCTCTTGTATTGTTGCGGAAAATTTTATCTCAAATAAGCAAAATCACAAAAAATGGCCTTAAAAAGTTAAATTGGTCAAATTTGACCCATTTGACCGTGTATTTCTCTCCAAAATAGCCCAAAACGGTATATTTTCTCCCAAAAAACAAAAGTTAACGGACATGTGCACGACACATGTCAAAATCCGTCAAAATAGTGACGGTGGTACCCAAAGTGAGAAAAAAAACATTTTTGGTACCAAAAGTGAGGAAACCGAAATGGTAGCGTGATATCATTTGCGAATTTGCATCATCATCTACATGGGTATTACCATTTGCAATTTTTCCAGCAATGAAAACTATATAATAGGTACGTGTGAATATGAGAAATCGAGTTGAAGATGTACTTGTTCAAATTAAAGTTAAAAATCAACTGTTGGTGGAATCGACCTCGAAGTCAATGGGCAAGTGAAGTTAATGATGAATAGTGATGCGACGAATAAGTATGAAAGTCTTTGGCCAAAGCATTTTACCTCAACTTATTATGATATATGGTCAAGTTATATGAGTTTACTTTAAACCATGAATTACTTATAAACAACATTCACGGCGTAAAGGTTTGGCCTTCTATTGGGTTACTAGATGGACACCCCTTTGGTGCCTTCACCGTTAGAAAAACGTAACGAGAAATTGATTGGATGACCAATTTCATTGAATTATAAATTAATTAGATTGAAAAATATCAAATTATGGGATATAATTGTGCCCATAAGGGGCGCCAAAAGACGCCCGTGCAAATTGTTTCAATCACAAGGGAAAAATAACACAAGGCCTTACATAACTTTCTCTTCAAGAAAAAGTCTCTCACCTCTCTCTCTCTCTCTCTCTCTCTCTAGCTTTCTTTGACAAGGAAGAAAGGAGGAGTCCGGCGTATGGGACCAAAAGTGAAATTTCCCCAATTAAACACGAGGATTAGAGATGATTCGGACTTTGGGAATTAAACTTACTTTCCGCTGCGTTTTATTCGTATAATTCCCAACAATTTACCATTTCAACATTTTCAATTGTGGATCATTTTAATTTTTAAATGAAAAGCCACTGAGAATTATAATTTTTGGTTTTAATATTTAATTTATAATCGATACCACAACTTGATAATGATACAAATTCTTGATTGTTTACTACATTACAATAACTACAAACAAAACTTGATCACATCCATAAGTACATATCATGAACCAAAAATTGCCAATAATATTGCAAGAACGTCTCAACTTACATAAATTTAATTAAATAATATATGGTACTTGGAGGTTATATGACTTTGTATCATCCTCCTTAATTTTGGGTTTGAAAAATTAATTTACTTTTAATTATAATTTGGAACTTACTGATATGAAATATTTTGATATAAAACCTTTAGTAATGAATGCAATGACTTTTATTCATATTTAATACGCATATTAATATTAATATTCATTTTTATTTAAATTATGCTATTGTTTATATAAATTTGAAAGAACCACGAGCAACGTACATGCTCTTTACTAGTTTCCTTAAAAACAACATGAGAGAGTTGCAAAGAGGTATTTATCAATAATAAAAAAAAAAGTGGCAAAGAGGTCTTAAGGCCCCGATTGGATGATACGCTGTTTCCTTTTTTTCGATTTCTCAGAGATTTTTTTTATCAAAAATACATATGTTTGGCATCTTTTAAAAATATTCCAAAAAATGTTACACACAATTTTCCTAAAAAAATCTCAAGTTTTTTAGAAAAATGAATTTCCCTCAAATTTTTCTCAGAAAGTCAGAATTTTTACTATTTATGATTAGACCATTTACCGAATAATTAAAAATATTTTATCCGCCAATATTTTAATATAATTATCAAAATAATCACATAACTTTATTTGAAATGATGTAAGCTATGAAATAAGATTCACTTTACATATTTTTGGGTGCCTTAATTCATGAGTTTAACTTAAATATGTTTAAATTTTCTTATAAAAACAAAACTCATCCATATCAATTTTCCAAAAAATTTATCTTTCTTACAAAAAAGACATATCACATCACACTTAATTATTACACTTTTTTTCTATCAAAAAAACTCATCCAAACATACTTCATTCATTATATCTCTACTTCTTTAAAAAAAAATCTTACTTTATCTACGAAAAATGAGAAATGGGAAATAAACGTCGATCCAATCGGGTCCTAAACTCCTAATACCCAAGAATCTAGTTTAGGAAATGTCTATTTTTGTAATTGAAAATGAGTAAATATAATTTTTGAAAATTCAATTTTCCGATTGGAGACCATTAAGAGGCTCAGTATTATCATCGTTCACGATTGTAACCCAACAAATAAAAGGAAAACTTACACCAACACCTACTGTTATAATAGATAATTACACAAATTTACCCTCTTATAATTGAAATTATAAATACCTAACCCACTATTAGGAGTGAAAGACGAACCAAACTACTCGATACTCGGCTCGAGTTCGATCGCTAAAAGCTCGTTTGAGCTTGGTTCGTTCACTTATCAAACCAAACTTGAACAACTTTTTGTGTTTGATAAGTTTTGAAGCTCGGCTCGAACTCGGCTAGATTAGTAAAAAATAATAAAAATATGTACAAAAAAATCAAACTACTCGAACTCGACTCGTGTTCAGCTCGATTAAAGCTCGTTTGAGCTCGACTCGATTATTAATCAAACAAGCTCAAACACAAATTTTGAAGCTCGATTGTATTTCAAATAAGCTTGAACAACATCTCGTTCGGTTCAACTCGGCTCGTTTACACCCCTACCCACTATAATTAAAATTTACATTTCCCCCCATAGAACCCTCGTCAATTGTCACACAATAATAAATGACATTTTTGCCCTTCACTTAAATTATTAAAAAAATAAAAAAAGCTGGATTAATATTTTTGTTATCGCCGTACCCCCTCTTATAATGTGTAATTACCAAAAAAACTCCTCTTATTTTTGAAATTACCAACACCCACCTACATGGGGCTAATTGTGAGGTTTTTAGGGTTAAATTGTAAGAATTTTTTAATACATAGGGGGTGATTGTAAGAAATGTATTATAAGAGGGGAGATTGGTGTAATTTTTTAATACATAGGGGGGGGGGGTTTGGGGAATTTTAAAAATAAGAGGGGAGATTTGTGTAATTTTAAAAATAAGAGGGGAGATTTGTGTAATTTTTTCTAAATGATATTTGGATAGGGGCATTTTTGGAAGTTCACATGGTGATGCCATCAAAAACTGATCTTAGGGGGACAAATGTAATTTTCAATTATAGTGAGTTAAATATTTGTAATTTCATTTATAAGAGGGTAATGTGTAAATACCTATTATAACAGTGAGTGTTGGTGTAATTTTTCCAAAATAAAATTTAAATAATGGCCCATATTTCAAATCAAGTGCAATCGTCCTCTCCATGGGCTTGAGATAGATTGTGTGGGGCAATTGGATAATGTGTGTTTCAGAGATTTCGTAGGAAAAAAGTGAATTTCAGAGATTTAGAAAGATTTGTATAATGTGTGTTTAAATGTGAGAATTTCAGAGTATAAATTGTAATTATTAGAATTGATGCGATGTGTCTTTTATGTAAAATATGTTCGGTTGTTAGTTATTTCGTGAAAATTTCATAACCCATTTTGAAATTTTGTCGAGGCTATACTCATACTGACTCAAAAAAATTAATGCCAAATATATGTTATATTCTCCGTTTGGAATAAAAAGACGTGATCGATGGAATGTAAGGGCTTAGAAGCTGTACTGTAGAAAAAAATCTTGTTCTTGAATTTTTAGACAAGTTGAAAGAAGAAAATAAAGTATTATTTGACAAAAAAAAAATCAAGACCTTTTAATCAGAACATACTTTTATTGAAAAAAACTGATTTTAAAGCAAAATTATCTGGAAAATTTTAACATCCATCCGCAATCGTATACTTATGATTTTTTTTTGGATACTTCATAATCTTCATATATTTTAGATTCCTCGTACTCAATGTTAACACAATTTTGGACACACACATATGTTAATGTCAATCTATCAACTTCTTTAATGTTCATTAAATTTTCAAGATATACATACCCTTTCCTCTATTTAATCTTTGATAAGCCTGAACCCATTCATATAAATATGTCTTTTCCTTTTCTAGATTTGAGTTATTTTTCCTTCACAAAATTCTATATTAATTTTCTTTGTTGTATGAGCTAAACGTAGATAGGAAGAAACTTGTAGTGGGTCTCTACTCTATCTTAGCAAGAACTTAATCGTCACAAACTGTTCATCTTATCAAAATTCGCTGAGAACATAATCCAAACTGCTTCGGAACTCCACAATCTCAATAAAAAATAAGCTCTGGTTCTATTGAATCAAGTATTATCAAGCGATTTCACTCATAATATTTTCACGTTAAATGGTGAACCTTACGTTTCTAATGAAATTCGAACTCGTGACATCCAAATAAAAAATTAAATAGTTATCAACCACCATATTGGTAGTACAACTTATACTGATTCATTATATTGAACCAAATTTCTACCGGTAAATTCACTATAAAACATTGTCACACCTCGAATTTTGGCCTTCCAATGAATCCCCCTCTATTCGTCCCGAGTCCTCAATACTACATTTGACCTAGAATTGGCAAGAAAAATGAAAAATAATATGAAAAGGATTAAATGTAAAAACACAAATTACTATTATTTAAAACAAAATAAATCTTAGTATTTTCCTGATTAAAACGGAAGTCAAAAAAGACGAATCAATTCTAAGATTCCTGTTGAAGTAAAGTTATCTAATGGCTTGGCTATTAACAATTGGTCTAAGCTATGCGTGATGCAAGGGCAAGAATAATGTAACGACGGAAAATTCCTATAAGAAAATAGCGGTCCAAAATGATGAGATGGCGACTGCTTTTCGTGCCCTTTCTGATCATTTGAACCTTTCAAGCTCTTGCAACAAAGATGAATATTTAAAGTAAGAAAAAAAAATAGTTAGCCCTCCGAGTCTATAAATTTATCATCTTAAAATTTTAATTCTATAGGACTTCGTCAATGATTTCTTGATATAGTAATTCAGAAGTGATATTCGTCTCACTTGAATACGGATGATTATAATCAATTAGAACTTCAAGATTCATATGATTTTCAATTTCTTTTCCTGATGTCAGGCATGGAAGTGAGTCAATTTTGAATCGAGTTGAATGATGTAAAATTCGCAGGTTTGTACTGTTTTGTCAATATCTATAAGTGAGGTGGGTAATTTGGGCCAAAGTGATGTGGTATGAAAAGTGACCCGGGGTCAGGGTGGTCAATTTTGGCAGAATATTTTGGGAAACGAAGTAGCGTGGAAAGGGTCCGACCTGCGACTTGACAAAACAGCTTTTCTCTCTGACAATCACCTTTTGTGAATTTTAGGAATGATTACATAATGTTTTTTTAATGTGAATGTTCTAGTATTTATAGAGATGTTTGATGGGTTATGGGGCTCAATTCTCTTTAAACTGTAGCTTCAATCGAAAGGATGACTGAATCAAGTCTTCTAGAGCTTATTTGCACTAAACTTCTTCTTTTTTTTTGGGTTTCCCACAGCTGTCCTAACCTTTTGGGTCTAATGGTGCTCGAGTAGGGAACATCTACAAGAAGTGTGGGGCTAACTCTCCTAATGAGAATTTTTTCTATATCCAGGGCTCGAACTCGAGACCTCTGGTTAAGTAAATTGAGGCATGTACCACCTCAACCAACTCTCTTTGGTATTTACACTAAACTATTAATACATTATTATTTAAGATAGAAATACTCAAAATGTCCTTGATCAAAATCATGACACATCATAATGTCCCCCATTCTCGATATTATTCGAGTTGAACGGTTGCCAGGAGTCATGTTAATATGTCGTTGATACTAAAATAAGACCCATTATAATCTAAAACTGTGTTCCAGGAGCAAAACAAGTTGCATTAGTATTCTTTGGGTTGCTTGTCAATTCAGTAAAAATGCTGGTAGCTGCCTTTTATTTTATTCTATTCTATTATGTTTTTTTAATAGTAAAATGGAATAGAAAGGATTATAAGTTATATTTTTAAATAATTTTTAATACTAAAGTGGAATAGAAGATTATAAGTTATAACTTATAACCCTCTAATATGTCACTTAGATGATAAAGCCCATTCCTTTTCCAGCACTCGCAATGACTAAAAAATCTTGTTATGTTACTATTTTGACTTCGATTCCTTCTCTTTTAATAATTATTTTTGTTCCCACAAGGCCGACTTACTTAGTAGATGCTTTCTTAGAAGATTTGATATTTTTTTAGATAGTAAATGGGTTAAAATCACCGTGCATTCTACAGATATCAAGGCGACAAACTGACTCAATGAGTAGTAATTATGGCTCAATCTTAAAATTCCTCAATGTTTGCTAATTGCTATGCTGAGTAACCCTTCTCTTACTTTCTAATTCCCCCCCCAAAAAAAAAGTCCTTCAATTGGCTAGCTACTTCCAGGGTGCCGGCACTTTCAACAATTTCGCATCACATACAATTCATATGTTTCAATTCCATGTTACAAATATTGTAAACTCACAAAAATAACTCAAATAAATAAATTTTTTAAAATTAAACTAACAAATTGATCAGATTTCATGAACTTGAACCCTCTTAGAGGAGTTTGTAGTTTGTACAATTCAAAAAAAAAAAAAAAAATCGAGCTCCAAGCAACATTCAAATAAAAGCCTATTTTCACATGAATCCACAATTATCCCTGTACAAAAAAAAGAACAAAAAACATTATAGTTCAGAATCTCTAACAAGACTCGTTGCTACAACCATCGTCTCCCTAAACCTCGTAACGTTAATCTTCGCATTTTGGCCGTTAAGATAAACTTCCTTCCCTGCTTGTACAGGAAATGCTCCTTTCGGGTCTGTAAATGCTATATGGTTCCTATTACCAAATATTTTCATAAGCGAGCTTTCCTCTGGTTCAATCTTGTACCTCAAATAATGCACCCCCATTGCACGGGCCGGGTTACCATAATATGTCGCACCCGCCCATTCCAACCCGATTAAGTCCACTTGCACCATTACCGCACCATCAGGCAAGAACACTTCATTCGTGAGGCCAGCTCCATGAGCCCCGACAAATACGCTACAAGAATTTATCATACTTGCAAATAACTCCAGATTCGATATAACTTTTGCTCTCGCAACGATGATAACCCGAAATCCTAATTCTTCCATCATTGAGACGATTTCATCTTCGTTTATGATCCTTCTTGTTGTTCTGCGTGATAAAACATTACAGTCGGGGTTTTGATCTGTGACACGTGGCTGTATTTGAGGTTTAATGATTCTCTGAGAAAATCTCGCAAGTGGCGCATTGAAAGCCCTTTTGGAATTTCGCTGGAATTGATAGCTAAATGGTTGTGGAATTTTAGCCCGATTACGGCCCCTGGAAAGCAATGAACACTTTGATTTGCTGAAGGGTTTATTATATCGTAAGATGTTAATTTGGATAAAGGCTTGCGATATTTTCTTATAAATGAAGGATTGTAATCCTCCAGGATGAACTGAACGCGGGATTTGAACTGTCTGGTGGTGATAAAGAGAGGGATTATGATTTCATTCATTTCATGGAAGACATTCCCAACGAACCCGCTGGATGAGAAGATTACGGCAGGGACTTCGTGGTTGTATTGACAAAATGGTGTCGTTGTATTTCCCTGTAATATTTTTACTGGTGTTACGGATTTGAGAAGGATTTTATCTTCTTGTCTTGCGTATGGCCGGATAACTTTATCCTGTACCGGTTGATTAGAAGGGATTGTGACTGTCATCGTTCTCGTGTCAATCCAAACAGGCCGATTTGTAACACAGTGTAAGGAGTAAACTTCTGAGTTACAGGCGAAGCCTGTGGATTTCAGCTTTTCTTGGTCTTCATCTGTTTACTTGCATCAAATTATTGAATATCGAAAAATATTTTTATATTTTCGAAAAGAGAAAATAGAAATATACAGACCTTTTACTAATCTTGACAGAGGAAAATCCAGGGGCTCCTGTTTTTCTTCAACAGCTTTATTGATCATAGCCTTTCTGCTGCTCAATACAGTTTCTGAACTGGAGATATAATGAATACCTGCCAATTTTTTGAACAAATTAAATAAATTCAAAGAAGAAATATATATGTGATAATCAAATGAAACGAGAACATAAAAAAATTTATAATTACGTTGATCAAAATGAATAAATTTTCCCCAGAAAAGATCAGCATAGATGAGGAAAGGGAGTAGAAGCAAGAAGATCCATGGCGTTGCACGGAAAAATAGCTTTCTCGGCTTCTTCTCCATTGTTAACTAGTACGTAGACCAGCCAGAAGTTCTTGCACAGTATGCAAGGGGGAAAAAATAGAGATTAAGATTTAGAATCATCTAAAAGACTAAAATATTACAAGCTGATGAGATGTTATTTTCTTTCTCTTTCATTTTCGATTTCTTTGTCATTCTTATTATATTTGATTCATCTTATTCATCCAAGAGAGAAGACTTTTCAAACGTAAGGTTAATGCATCTTCTTTTAGTTATAACTCGTGATCAAGAATCACGAACATACGTAATAAACGCTTAATTTGGTATAGATCTTTTTAAAATACTGTTAATTTGAATGAGTCCAACTGTGCAAATAAGCGGTATTATTAGTTTTATAAGCACTCCGCCTGCTGATTGTAGAATACAAAGCATAATCCAAATACAACTCCTTTGTTCACAATTATTAGCACTAAAACAAATATAGACCTACTAAGGCTTAGTTATACAGTATGAAACAACAGCCAATCGGAAACCGTTGGAGAAACTTACAACTTGGAAACAATTAATTTAGTCAGAGGAAATTACTATCGTTAGAATTTCATTGTCAGACAAAATGGTATAGAAATTAAGAATAAGAGTGTTGTTTTTTATGCTAACGTCGATAGGCGTTTAGAGTGTTAATTAGTTTGTGACTTTGTTAATACTATATTAACAATACTGTATTTTTCTAATAGTTTTGACAGCTTGGAGATCTATAGTTAGAAGCAACTTCCTCGATTTTCAAAGTTCTTTTATAATATTACTCTTTTATTTATTTATTTTTTTGAAAAATGTAGGTAAAGAGGAATATTATTCATTAATAAGTGATCACAAGTTGAATTTTCTATTCTTTGTTTCTGTTTTTTTACCCTTTGAACTGTGTTAGATATTATTATTGATCTCCTAATTACATTAGTATTATTATTGTTTTCCTAGTTAGACTAGTATTCTTATTACCTTATTTATCTTTTACCTTTTTTTATAGTTTAGAGTTTTCTTGTATTCTCTCTCTTCTAACTCTATAAATATGTTACTCAATAATACAAGTTTCCTACGGGATTTTCTTTAATCTAACAAACTGTTCAAATTGGACAACATTAATGTAACATTAAAATATAAACAAGGACCACAGCTTCCAACGTAAGGGGCTGCCTGTTTCTTTTTTGTAAAGGCAGGAAAAGTAAGACAATTAGGATTTAGAAGCATTGAACAAGTGGGTTTTGTGAAGTGACTAGCTTTTTCAAAGTTTAATCAAAATTATTTTGATTAGAGATTTTCTTTGTTCTGTTTGAAAATTATTTGAGGATAATGGCAATCTTCATGTCAATTTCACATAGAAAACTCAAGAAAATTCCAATATCTTCCGATCGTTTCCGATAACGTATTATTGATGTCTCTAAGGACCACTTTTTCGTATTTGTCATGTATAATACACGTTTTCCTTAATTTCCGATCAACTTGTAGTATTCTATGTGCATCTAACTTTTCCTATGTCTCAAGTCAATGGATTCCTTTACCTCCTTATAATCTCTTGTTCACATGTTTCTGATGCGTGTTTCATGAGTCATGACTAATACATTTGTATTCCTTTTTCTCTTTTCTATTGGTGCGTTGTTGAGTCTAAATCCCCTGTGTCTCAATCGTATAATACGTATCGATGTTTGATAAGTGTATATACGGGTGTTTAAAATGGTAGAGAGATTTTTCTGCACATCACCAACTTTTTTTCTCTCCACGTCATAATTCATAGCGACTCGTTTATACATTTGTCACAAATATGTACACACAGAAAGTATTACACACCTCAAGAGGCAAAAACAATTACAGAGTTCTTTTTTCTGTAGGTTGTGCTGCAATTCCAATACAACCTTGATATGCTCTATTTACTAGATTCTGATACTACTATTGTGTTGATAAATCATAGAATTACTCGAAAAGAATGTCCCGAAACTTACTGTGTCACTTGAATTCAATATCAGGATGTCATTACACTTATCACATTAATACAAAACAATCAGAAAATCTCAACAAAATGTGCCCCTGAATTTTCCAGGCAATATGTACACACACCTAAAGCGCTTACCTACTGAAATCGGTAACAATACTAAGTGCTTCAACAAGTGTCTCTCTAAACTTCACAAGATTAAGCCTCACATTCTGCTGATCAAGATAAACCGTTCGTGCCGCTCTGTATCCCCCGTCTCTGTAAGTGGATCCAGGATCGGTAACGACAGAATGATTACGTCCATACAATTTCACAAGTGAACTCTCCTCTGCATCAATTTTATACCGCAAGTATCTCACGTCCATTGCACGTGCAGTATCTCCATAGTATGTATTCGAGGCCCATTCTGTCCCGAGTAGCTCCACTTGCACCATAACCGCACCCGATGGCAAGAATATCTCATTTGTGAGGCCTGCCCCGTGAGCCCCAACCAAAACGCTGCAAGAATTGATCAGTTGGGAAAATTTGTTCAAATTTGATATAACTTTTGATCTTCTGATGATTAGTACTTCAAACCCCAACTCTCGCATAAGTGCAACCATCTCCTCTTCATTCAGAAACCTCCTTGTGTTAGTTCGCGATAAAAGCATTAGCCTCGGTCTATTGATTTGGGACACGTGTTCAAATTTCAAGCCGTAAGCCTGTCTGAGAAAATGTCTGAATTCAGGCATGGCGTATCCACCTGGAATTTCGCTTGAATTTAAAGCTAAATTGTCGTGGTATTTTAACCCGACTATTGAACCCGGAAAACAGTGTACACTTGTATTTGCAGCTGGATTTAGGATATCGTAAGATGATAAGTGAGACAAAACTTTGCCGTATTTGGCCACGAACGATGGCTTGTAATCCTCCAGGATGAATAACACTCGGGATTGGAAATGTTTGGTAGTGATGAAGAGGGGGATTATGATATCATTCATTTCGTGGAAGACGTTTCCGATGCTTCCAGAGGAGAAAATCACAGCAGGGATTGTGTGTGTATATTGGCAAGATGGTGGAATTGTGGCGTTTATGTCATATTGAAGGATATGGATTAGTGAGACTGTTTTGGGTAGATCTTCTTGTCTTGCATAAGGCCGAGTCACCGTTTCTCGTTCCGAATCGGATGGGACGTAAACTGTTACGTTACCTCTGGTGTCGATTCGTACTGGTTGATTTGATACACAATGAATCGAGTGAATCGCCTTGTCACATGCAAACCCGGTGTTTTCAAGATTTCTTAAATCTTCACCTGAAAATCAAAATTCTGCCTCAGCAAACCATCTAACAGCTAGAAATAGAATTAATATATACATATACATATTATTCCATAACATACCTCTTACAAGTCTTGCTAAATGGAAGTTCATGAATTCGAGCTCCTCGAGTGTTTTGTTAACAGCCCTTGTGCTGCTGAGTCCATTTTGTGAAGTAGAAAAGTAATCAACCCCTGCAATTTCAATAGAATTTTGAACGGTTCTGAAAAGTTATTAACAGTATAATTAGAATACAAGTCAAATACAAAGAAACTATGCAAAAAGAGCAAAAAAGGCGAAGAATTACATCGATCAAACGGAACTGTATTCCCCCAAAAGAAATCAACAGCAACACAGAGCAAAGGAATAGCAAGTAAGAATAGAATCGGAGTGGCGCGAACGATAAGCTTCTTGTGCTCCTTCTCCATCATCTTCAACTAGTTTACAAAGTTGGTTATTAGGTTGTTTTGCATGTTTATGTATGTAGGTAAGAGAGGAAATATTAAGTATGAACAAAGGCCGGCTGTTGTTACAAGACTATGTATCTATATGATGATCTGTGATTCTGTAAATATGTTTTTGATCAACTTCTCATGTCTGTCCTTAAACTGTCAATTCTTTTTCACAGTTTTTTCTTGTCATCATCCTAACTATTGTTAATTTATTCCAACCACCAGTAAGAGTCTTTGAACAGGGGCAAAGCATTTCTTCAGTGCTTTAACACTTGGAATATTTTTTCGTCTAGTGCCTTGACTTCTTCATTCACTAAAAAATTATATATTTTAGTGTACTAGATATCAAATTGAACATTAAACTATTATATTTTATTATTATTCCATAATAGAATCGTGTAAAAGTTGTCACTAACGATTTGAACTTAATATTAGTGATTACATAATAATAACAAAAATTATCACAAATATATTTTGTGACTACTGAGTATAGGAAAATTCTAGCCCGCTCCCGGCTCGGCCAAACTCATGTGTATTTTTTGAAATAACTTACCAATTATATGGTAAGTGTAATACACTCTCCTTGTTAAATACACTTGGGTGCGACCAAGCCGGGTCTGGGCTAGAATTTTCCCTGAGTATATGTGTGGTGTCAGTAAATTGATATTATATATGTATCACTCAATAAATTCATGTCACCATTCACTTTGTGTAAATAGTTTTTGTAGCGAAACAAGAATTATTGTCACTAAATATATATATAGTTAACAACAACTTTGACATTGCCATTTTTTTTTTCCGATCACTAAAATTAAGATCTATAATTTTTGTTATATAAAATATTATTTTGAAAATAAATTAGCCGAAAATTGTGCATTAGATTTCATTTAGAGAGACAAACTAAATATCATTAAGTGATTCAAAAGTCAAAATTGTAATATCAGAAATCACGTTTTCATGCACATGGCCGTCTAGATTGAAGGCGGTGCCAAAATGTAGTCGGAGAATTCCGTGAAATACGAAAACTTGTGAAGAAGAAAACGTTGTTGATTATTATATATAAATAATTAATTAAAAAAACAAAGCAATCAGGGTCGTGCTTAGGCTGCTGATTTAAAATTTAAAACCATATTTTTTTTAATTATAATGAAAGTAAACTCAAGAGGACGGTTGTGGTATCTCTATTAGCTTTTCATTATTTAAAAGCAAAAAAAAAAAATTAAAGCACGGTGAGATCAGGTAAGATTCATTCTAGTAATTATTAGGTTGTTGAATGTTTAGTTTAACATAAGAATCATGATTAATTAATGAATGAATTCTCACTTTTACTTCAGAGTAAATAAAACAAGTTACCGACGAAGCCTAGCTCTACTAACGAAATTGATACTTCAAGATATTAGATGTTTTGAGTTCTACTTTTACATATGTGTGAGCCTTTCTCTATTTATATAGTAGTTGTTTGCTGACTGTAATAGTTGTTAGTTGATTGAATGGTATTTATGACATGTACTATGTTGTTGATTTATTCAAAAAACAAAAAAAAAACCAAACAATTTCTTCTCCATCAAAATAATTAAAGATAGTTCACTTTGAATGGTATTTATGACATGTACTATGTTGTTGATTTATTCAAAAAACAAAAAAAAAACCAAACAATTTCTTCTCCATCAAAGTAATTAAAGATAGTTCACTTTCAAGAAATTAATTATTTAACTAACACAATAAAATGGCGTACCATATGAGATTAGATGACAGCCAATTTGAAAATGTGCAAGGGAGACTTACAAGAAGACTTTTTAAAAAGAATAATTAGGAATAATATTTCAAACAAATATAACTAGTTAGAATATCACAATCAAAATGCCAAAAAATTAAGCCACGGATACCGTATGATGCTAACATTAGCGTGCTCATTTTTCCTTGTGTTATTTTGTGATTGGAGAATAGATTTTCCTAATAGGCCGCCTGACAGTTGTTATATTCTTTCTTGGAAGGCAGCTCCCCGAATTTATCTTATTGTGAAATGAACTATAAGCCATCTTATCAAAAAAAAAAACAAAACTATAAGCCATAATTTCCTCAAGGAATATATATTTTGCGATGACGCCAAGATGTATTAGAAAAAGAATACTATCTTGTGTTACGTGTCCTTTTCATCTCCTTAATTATAATTTAGCAAAAGATAACAAATGAGACAAATTTCAAATTTAATGATTTTTCGATACGAAAATGAATATGTACTGCACATTGGTCATGGTTGGTAAATTTAGAGACATTGCGATCGTTCGCTATATAATATCAGTTGTGTAGGTAGCATATTGATGATTGAGATGTCTAAACAACTTAGAAAATAATCACATTTCACAAAAAGAGGTGATGGTCATCGTTGCCCCCCCACCCCCCCACCCCCTTGCTTTTATCATTGTTGGTAAAAGATGACTATAATGGTTCATATTGTAAGAGCAAAGTATTAATAAATAAATTAAAAAAACAATAAGATTTTGTTGGCACGTATGAAATAGTCCTTGGCACTCTTCCAAGTGCGAAACGTCAATTGTTAACAATATATCACGATAACGATCTATTTGAATAACTTGGCAACTTGAGGAAAAGCAAACTTTAGATACAAAAAAATGGGTATTTGCTAAAGACCACAACTTTTTTCTCCTTTCCAACCATATTAAAGGTATTTAATTAAGCCAAAGATTTAGATATGGGTTACTTTCTTATTAAATATGAAGGCTATTCGAAGTCTGAAAACAATTTGCTTCCGCAGGTAATTAATATTTGATTGAATTAAGAGGGTGTTTGGCTAAACTTATAAGCTCCTCTAAACATCTTATAGATGTTTAGAGGAGCTTATAAACTCTATAAATTTGTTTGGTAAATTTTTTTTAAAAATAGCTTATAAGACTAAAAAATAAGTTGTTTGGGTCTTATAAATTGTTTTTAAAAAAGTAACCCACCCTCACTTTTTTTTAAACAGCTTATTTGAATAAGCTTAGACAAACACCCTCTAAGTCAGGTTGTGTTTGAATCAAAGAATTTGGATTTGAAGGAAGTATTTCAAACTTTAAAATGGAGTCTTTTAAAATCCACCATAATTATTAAAAAAAATAGCTCGAAATAATTGTCAAAGTATTTAACATTATTTGTATTTATGTGTGCAAATATAGTTTTCTTCTTTTAATATGCCTCAACAATTGACCTTTTGAAATGTGAAGTGAACAACGATTCTCTTTTCAAGTCTCGAATAACTTCAGCAGCTCTCAAAACTCAAAATTTTAAGACAATCATGTTTAATACATATATTAAATCGCTTTCAAATTCAACAATCTAAACACAATATATATTCTTGCGTACTGCCGCGTACTCCCTCCTCCCCCAACCACAATGACAAAAAGAAAGGAGTTATCTTTGTTGATTTGTCATTTTACTTCAATTTTCCCTTTTCTAGAATATTATCAATTTTTGCTTCCTTTGCGTTAGTGGCCATTTTTGGAGATGATTAACCCAATATGATCATTTAGCCCCAAAAGAGAAGGGAAAAAAATAATTACATGATCAATTGGTCAGGTCTCACGACGACTTTATATATTCTCTGGTTGAATTTTATCTATATATAAGAAATATTTGTTTGTTTTCATATTTATTTTTTACTTTAAATTTAGAGTCATTTGTTGAACTTGTACTCACATAGTAGAATTTTTTTAAAAAAAAATTGATGGAAAACTCACATAGTAGAAAGAACATCTTATTCTTTTCTATTTCATAATTTGACTATAATAGTTTCTTTGAAAGATGAGTTGATTTTGGAATGAAACCTCCACTTTTTCGTCTCCTTTTTCGCCAAAAACAGCAACAACGCTAATATTAAGTCGGATTTGGTAACAGGGTAAAGCCCGAAAGTTGTTCCCGTCCCTGTCAGGGGAGATGCCAACCGTCTCTCCTCGGATAGTAGGGAGGCTATCATGAGCATTCGCGATGGCACCAGGGCGCACCACCATTGGGATCTAATTGATTCAATTAGGCGCACATTACCGTTGAGATGGCAAGTTGAACTGACTAATATATGGAGAGAGGCCAACCGTGCGGCAGACGGTCTGGCTAAAAAGGGTTTTGATGAAAACCTCTTTGTCATGCATTCCCCGAGCTTGGATCTGCAGAATATTTTGGAACAAGATCGACAAGGCTTTACTTACCTAAGGAAAACGACTATAAATCCGGGTCTGTCGGGTTAAATCGTTAGGGTTCCCCTCTCTCTATGTATTAAAAAAAAAAATTAAGTCGTATTGTAACCAAAAAAAAATGTACCAAATAATTATACAAATTGAACCATGTATGTTTAAAATAGCCGAGTAAATTATTATTATTAATAATAATAATGTTTTGTGCATGGAGCCGGCTAGAAAGTGCACAAACAATATTTTAGATGGATCCGCAAGTCTAGGATGATCCGATCCGTACAAATCATGCATACACTAAAAGTCTAATACTAATTACAATTCATGTGCCAACCCCCCAACCATGCATCAATTGTATTTATATATATATATATATATATATATATATTAACATTTACATTCCATTAGTCAAAACCAGCTATTTTTAAGCCCACTAGCACATTTACACAGTTGACCAATTTGATCGGATCTTAAATATAATTCATATATCCATCCTAATATATAAATATTTTTACGGGGGTGGGACAATTGATTTCGTGTTATTTTTTGACTTGAAATATTCAGCGAATACACACATTATTTTCCGCTCTGATTGATTTACGCTCCTTGATTGCAATAGAAAAAAAAATTACAACACTTTTTCATGCGTTCATTCATTTTAAAAATTAAAAAAAACAAGTTGATCTGCATAGAAACGGCTTCGATCACTTAAATAAGATGTCTCGTAATTGAGATATTGAATATGTAGTACACTTTCTCATAAAAGGTCATCACAGTCACATTTAAAATCTCATTAATTTTGAACCTTAAACCTTCAAAAAATAAAATAAAAATCAGTTTATAAAAACTTTGGAGTTGCACTTATTGGGAAGCGCTTAATATTCCTTGTTACTCTCGCCCAAAACAGGATTAGTTCTGCATCCAATATATGTAAGGGACATATGTGGCATAAACAGATAATAGAACTCAATTTATAAAAACATTTTATTAGCATATGTACCACCTACATTATTTTGGGAGGTTGTTATCATATTTCTCATATATTTCTTTTTCTTTTTCAGTTTTTGTTCAAATATATGGAAAAAATCTATATCAGATCGAGTCCAATATTTCTAGTATCTACATCTCTCACACAGTAATATGTATTGTGTGCTGTGCTCACATATACTTATGTGAAAGAGATAGATACAAAATTTACACTCAAATTATTAGACTAAATCTGACATAGAATTACCTGTTAAATGTGATATATTTTCTTATTATAGAAAGCGTGAGTAAAATAAAATTTCAGAGAATTAATTATTAAGCAGCCGGTAGCCACAAGTAGATAATGGTGGCATGCCGTGACTGGTGGTAAAGGTATGGTATTTTATTTATTTTTTATTTTTTTATAATATTATATGGTATTTTCTTTAATACTATAATACAAGGAGATACTTATTGGCAAGTTTCCTGATTGGAAGATAATTTTTCTTTTTGGTTATTTCGATGTCTTCATACAAGTGATAATCATTAATCAAAATCAAAACCAATTATTTAATAATTTATAACAAATTAATATGAAAAAATAATTATATATTTACTTGTGGAATTCAAACTCAAAACTCAAACTATTAAGCCCAACTTTTATTAGTGCACCTCGTTTCCTCAACCTGTTTTAGTTAACATTAATGCTGTCTAATCACCATTTATTTCCCACTTAATTAAATTTGTTTTTATACCTTTTTTTTTTTGAACAATTTGTTTTTTTATACCTATGGTCTTAGATAAGTGGGATCGACCTAAAAGACAAAATGCATAAAGAAAAGGAGTTTGTGGTAACGTTAGGGAAAATTCTATGCTGGGCCGAGACCACCCAGTCTCGGCCGTTGGATCACAAGTTGGGGGGGATTAAATTGCTAAATGACCCCCCCCCTCCCTATTTGGGAATCCAACGACAGAGTTGGGTCGAGACCAATGGTCTCGGCTTCGTTAGTTAGCTATATTTTATTATTATAGCGGTAATTCCCAGTTTGCCATGGGCCATGATTCATTAGCCTTTGATTTTCTAGATATTTGCATCTAGACCCTTGAGTCTCTTTTTTTTTATAATCAGATCCTTAACTCTCGAATTGTCCAAAACGTGCAACAAATAATTTGCAATGTTTTAAGTTTCAAATTGTCCGCTTTTTGGGAAGAAAGTCCTAAAAATGCATATAGACCATTTTTTTTTTTAAAGCCGTCGAATAGATGTGTCCCTGCTTTATATAAAGATTTCAAAAATACGTACATAAAAAAGTTTAGCAAGAGAAAAAGTAAACAAGGAGTACTACTCTCTTATAGTTATAGGAAAAAATTCTAACTAATGAAGACCATTCAAAAATCTTAGTTCCTAACATTCCGAAAAGTTGGAATACCCATTTTATCAATTATAATGAAGCCAATCAATTTCCTTGGCAATTTATGATTTTCTAATATTGCACATGCTTCTGTATCAAAAACCAAATAAGCAAGGCAATCAGTAGTTGGTTTGCCTCTCAATAAATATGAGAAAAGATAATTTCCATGTTACATTTAGGTTTAGTGTTAAGAATGCATATAGACTTGTTACTAATCAGACAAATAATAATTACTTTGGATCATTTATTTCAATATATTTTCTATTTCATAAATGCACTCAAGTGTATTTCAGTAATTTTGAAAACGCATTTAAGGAATAATTTTATATAGATCAAGATGCAAGTGTAATGTGAAATTAATTATTCATAGAAGCCTTGAGCTCATGGCACTTGAATTCTCGACATGATTATAATCATCAATATGTTTGGATTAACAGTGAATACATTGTTAACTAACAATTAAGATTATAATCGGACTTCGAATCTTAGCAGTCCCTGGAATAACTCTACAAAATATAAAAGATGAAACGCCAAAGTTGAATAGAAAATCATTGACCGATGATTGAGATGCTAACTTTATTTTAACCCCCAATGGAGTCTTATAGTTGCCCACTACATTATTTAGCCTTTGCTACTTGCTAAAAAATGTGCATGTTATTTAAATTATTGGTGGCTCAAAGTAAATAGCAGATTAATTGGGTCGAACTAGCCTTTTTAATTTTGGGCCACACATACAAGATGTTTTAAATTTGAGCCTTACCATTTGAAGTGGGACGACCCTTGTTTGAGGTTTGGACTTTTAAATGGGCTTTAGGATAGAGGAGCCCAGTTCCGCTTAAATTAAGTTTGGGCCTATGGCTTTGGAGTCCAAATAAATCTAGCCCTTTTTTATTTTCTGTTTTTCAATTTGATAATGGGATAGTGCCTTATACCTTTGGTCTAATATCTTAAAAAATTCTTAAATATCCTCATTAACTTTTTCGCTAATACTCTAATTCCATGGCATTTGAAAGATAATTGTACCACTAGTACTAAAAATGTAATGTTATTCTCTCTTTGTTACGTAATCATACTCCTATGCAAGTTTAGTGAAATTATATGATCACGTAGAATTACATGCACGCCTATTCATTTTAGTATTAATTACCAAAAATTCCCTGACTCTTGGCAATTTACAATGAGACCTTTTCAAGGGGTTTATTATCTGTAAGGTTTACGAATGGTGAAATTATAAGAATTTTTAAATACACGGTGAGTGTAATTGTAAGAATACCTTAATATGAAGGGACTTTATATAATTTTGAAAAAGTCATTGGGTTTTTGAAATTTTTTATCCTTCTGCCTATAGGCTATACGTATAGCTTTCTAAAAGGTAAACTTGATTAAAATCTACTGAGTAAGGAGAAAATAACAACGTTATGCGTTACTTAAAACAATTATTACTATCTTTAGTATCCAAAATTGTTTTTTTGATCTTCCACAATTATTTGTGAAGAAACTTTTTAGCAAGTTTCTTTGAAAATAGTTTTGCATATCATTAAACACCAATGCATCTCTAGCTAGTTTTAGCTTAAATAAATCCGGCTTTATATTGTAGATTATATTTGAATACCCTAATATATTGAAAACATTAAACTCAAGAAAATACAGCAGATTCGTCCTTAAACACAGTGGCATTTAGAAAAGCAAAATAATCTCAAACATATTAGTCATAGTGATATTCTCCCCTCCTATCTTGAATGACATTAAATGTTCAAACTCTAATGTCTCCAATAAAAGAGGCTTTAAAAATAAATACCGAAAACCAAGATAAGGATGTGAAGCTGTAATTTCCCTTTTTATTTTTTCATATGGGCCCTCACAGTTAGACAGCGGTCTGCAAATCGAATATAAAGTCTGTACATAAACCAAAGGGGGAAATTGTAAGAATTTTTAAATACACAGTAAATGTAATTATAGGAATACCTTAATATCGAAGGACTTTATATAATTTTGAAAAAGCCATTGGGTTTTTGAATTTTTTTATCCTTCTGCCTAACCGTATAGCTTTCTAAAGGGTAAACTTGATTAAAATTTAGACAGAGTATCGAGAAAATAAAAACGTTATAAGTTACTTAAAACAATTATTACTATCTTTAGTATCCAAAATTCTTTTTTTGATCTTCCACAATTATTTGTGAAGAAACTTTTTAGCAAGTTTCTTTGAAAATAGTTTTGCATATCATTAAACATCAATGCATCTCTAGCTAGTTTTAGCTTAACTAATATCCGGCTTTATATTATAGCTTATATTTTAATAACCTAATATATTGAAAACATTAAACTCAAGAAAATACAGCAAATTCGTCCTTAAACACAGTGGCATTTAGAAAAGCAAAATAATCGCAAACATATAGGCTTCAAAAATAAATACCGAAAACCAAGATAAGGATGTGAAGCTATAATTTCCCTTTTTATTATTTCATGGACCCTCACAGATAGACGTGTGAGCGGTCTATATACAAATCGAATATAATAATGTCTGTTCGTAAACCAAAGGGGGAAAAAGAAAACGTCGCTATTTTTCACTTACCACCACACAGACAAAAAGAGCAAAAGTGGTTCACCTTTTGGGATCAAAAGATACATGATTCACAAGGATAAAATCACAAAAAAAAATTTTTGCTAGAATATATTTTGGCATGAATATTAATCTTCTACGCAATTTGCATAATTCCAAGGGCAGGTGGGCTGGAAATAATTACCTAATTAATTATTATCATATGTATAATACCAAATTAATTACCTTAATTATATACTACTTACGCTACAACATAAATATATAGGTTATGTTAGAGATGATGGGTTTGGTGGAGTCGGATCAAAATAAAGTCAAGAAGAGGAGTCAAAATAGATCCAAGAAGAGTCGAGGTTGACTGGGATTGCAAAAGGATAAGAAGAAGTCGAAAAATTGAAGTTGGGAATGCAGATACGCACAGTTGCGCCCAGGCGCCCAGAAGTGACACCCAGGCGCCACAGGCAGAGGGGTGCGCCCAGACGCCACTGTATGGCGCCTGGGCGTGGGCAACAGCGCTGGAGACGCGTTTTTTGACGGTTTTTCCTTATTTTGGCATGTTTTGAGTCCTACTTTGATTGAAATTGTTTCCTATTGTGTTAGGAATTATTCTCTAGTTGTTTAGGAGTGTTTTATCTAATTTGGTAAGGTTTAGACTTCTCCACCATTATAAATATGAGAATTCCACTTGTAATTGATTGATGTACTTTGAAAGAAATAAAGATGTAGTCTAGGTTGGCTCGTTGATGTAGGCAAGTTATGCCGAGCCACGTTAAATCCTCGTGTTCGTTATCTTCATATTTAGGCTTAGATTTTATTATTTTCTTGTTTATTTTTCGTGCTCTAATGCTATCATCCCTAACAAGAGAATAAAGCGAAGACTAGAATTTGTCACCTTTTTGTCCCTTTAACACGAAGAAATGAATATATTCAATATTTTCTAATGTCTACATCTAACTTTCTTACCATAAAGTGGGCAATAAAATATCGTGGACACAAGTCCATGAAATATAGCATTCTGATTTCGATAAAAATTATGTTGAGATTACATAACTTTTTACGTCGTCTTTGACTCATGAAAAATTAATTAAAGTAATCATATATCTAAGTACATGTACTTTTAACTATAATTCATACAATGATATCTTGACATTCAATGTGCATAGCCTTAGCTAGAAATCGTAAATAAGTAGAGAATGAAAAAAAATATCACTCGAAATGCTAAACACCTTTCAGCCAAAGAAACATTTACTACAATTGATCGATGTGGGCAGGGGGCAGTCACCCCTCTCAAATGTCTATAATTTTGTTTTTATATATATAATATAAATATTTTTTAAAAAAATTGTTCTCTTTTAGATTACAAATTAAATTTTCCTCCTATTTAATTATGATACTCTCTTGACATGCTTTTACATAATTTTGAACTTCGCACTGATATATATGACAAAATTCAATCTCTCGTTCCCAAACTAGAAAATTTTAACTCCATGCTTCGACGAGGGGATTGAAAAAACCACTTAAAAACGTTTCGTCATACTGGATGCTGCTTTGAAGAAGTGGTACATTATTTTTATATTTTAGGTTTCCAATCAAGATCCTCTATTGCAAATGGTGTTGCATTTCTGTTTACATCATAAAACAATTGGAGTTTTCAGATTATTTTAAGCCCAAAAAGACCCAAATACTGGAATATCAAATAGGAGAAAAATGAGATTTACAAATAAATAAGACAGACCCATTGAAAATGAAAGGACTGTAAGAATAGGGGCTGAATAGATGAAAGTCCAATAAACAAAATGTGAAAAAATAAAGTGGGGCCCAAAGGGTCGATGGTCCGAAAGGAAGAAAGGCGCGCTAATTTGAAAGAGAAATTGAGGACGGTTGAAGGCTGTTCCTGTAGAAAAAGATCGTGGGTGCCTCAAAGATTGAGATATAGGCGGCCAAGAAGGAAGGGAAAGGCATCATCAGCATCACAATTACATATTTTATTTTCTTAGAAACTAGCTCTAGCATTAGGAGTAGTTTTTAGCGTAATTTAGGAGTAGCGATAACGTAGATTAATCTGTGTTTAGAAAGGACTTGCCGAAGGTTGCAAGGTGCACATCAGGATTTGTTTGTACTCTTCAAATCGAAGACTCTCATGGAGGTATAAATTACCCCTTTTTTTTAGATTTAAGTATTTGATAGGTTAATTTTATCTTGACTTGAGTTGTTCGATTCATTGTCTTTATACTCAAAATCAATAATTAAGAATTGAATAAAGACTTGAACCACCATCTAGCGTATCGAACGCAGGGGTTGAAAGATAATCACAATTTATAAATTATCACGGGGCTCGGAACGAACAATCGGATCCACCTCATTCTGATTTGTTTTATCGCGAAACAATCTCCTAATGCATTTATCTCTATACATGACAAGTGTACAAATTTCAAATCACTTATATATTTAAGGAAAAGATTTATACACTTGTCATGCATACATAAAATAAATGTAATAAGAGATGTAACACCATTTGACAGACAATGATATCATCACTGAAGTTGGTAAAATCGTGTGATATTTCTGGTATATCTTATTCTGCAATGATATATCACAGCTGCACACTCCAGTGACACTAAATATGTTTTGAAATATTAATCATATAGGAGTATTATGTTTGGATTAAAAAATATAGTGAGCAATGAAGTAGAAGAAAAAAAAGATATAAGAAACACCATAAGTTTACAACGAGAGCTAGGGGCCGTGGATAATCCGAATGATGAAACCAAAGTGTTGTTGTAGTTAGATAGAATGGGCACCACGTGGCCCCGTGTTTACGACTACGTTCCCGGATTTGTCGGACTAATTTATCTTCTTTAGGTTCCCCGTTCCCTCCCCTCCCCTCCCCTCCCCAAGTTAAAAAAAAAAAAAGAAATAACATAAGTTGAATTAATGAACAAAAGTATTGCTTCTAATAGTTTCCCCCATAAATTTGAGGTTATGCAATAAAGCAATTAAGAGCATCTTCAATGCATCTTTGCCCCATATTGGTGCAGCTACCGTAAATCTAATCCAATGTTTGCATAATTTTTAACACCAAAAGAAATATTCATTATATATATATATATTTTTTTGCAAATCATTTTATATTATTTCTCATTTATCACAAATAACACACTCAACTTGAAAATTTTCTGTTACATATTCATCCAAGAAAATATATTTAGTTAGTTCCTTCAGAATTGTGTGATTTTTGTATGATTTTGTATGATTAATCTATGTTGCAATGAAATTTCAATATTTTAATTTATATGGTATATTTTGTAGTAGTTTTAGTATATATTCTTTATTTATAATTAAAGTAAAATCATATATAACTGAGTAAAAAAATAACAAACATAGGATCGAATCATAACTTTTTCAAAGTTTAGGGACCTAATTACCACTACAATAAAAAATAATATTAGTGACAAAATTCAATATGACAATGCTAAAATTGTCACTAAATATATATAATTAGTGACAATAATTTTTTGATTTGTCACAATAAGAATTTTTAGAAACAAAATTTTTTTCTGAAATTATCACTATTGAATATTGACTATTAGTGACATATAATGACAATACAAATAAAGTGACAATTATAATTGTTGTCACTAAATTGTTGTTGAAGGTGTGCCACTAATCCTCAATAATGACAACTAGGGGTGGGCGAACGGGTCGGGTTTTTGGGTACCCACCCGACCAGATCGGATTTGGGTCTATAGGGTCGGGATTTTTGCAGAATTTCGGATACCCAAAATTCCCAATTAGGTCGGGTATCGGGTAGGAATTTCTTACCCGATATACCCATTGGGTACCCAAAATTAACCGGAAAAAAAAAATCAAAATTTCAAATATGCAAAACACAAGCAGCGCAGCAGAGGCAAAACATATATTTTTGTTCAACTCTGAAACTTCAAATTACTCTTGCCCACTTCAAATCATCACAAAAATTGTTCTCTTACCTATCATTGGAGCTTATTGAAGGTAAAAAAAAAAAACAAAATCTACAAAAATTTGAATAATTATCTCTTTTCTTCATTATATTTGAATATATTAAAAAAAAAGGCATCAAAACAGAGGCTTTAGTTCCCTTTGCAATCTGCTGTAAAGCAGACTGCAAAGGAAACAGGGTACCCGATACCCGAACTATCGGGTACCCGAATCTTTTGGGTAGCGAATTAAATCTGATAACCCGAACTCGATAGCCCCAATACCCGATACCCACCCCTAATGACAACAACTTCTTTGTCATTAATTATCAAGAGTGACAACTTCTACACAAATATTGTTACCATTAAACATGTAAAATTTATTGTTGTGACAAAACAAAAGTTAGCCACGGAAAACTTATAATTAGTGACAATTTTGACATTATCACTTGACATTTTGCCATCAATTAATGTATTAGTTTTTTGTAGTGTACATAAGACCTAATTGTAGTTAATTGTAAATATAGGAACCAAATTATAAACAAAAAAAAATCATCCCACGACAAAATGGTGTGGGAATTGGCGCTTTATTGGAGTTGCTCTAATAGACAACTCACTCTTTTTCTTTGTCTTTTTGAGTCCTGGCCGGTTACATTTATCAATATACCATGAATATCCCTCATCATCATATTCAGCAAAATAATTGGTAACAATTATAATTAATTAATAGTCATTACAATCAACTAACAACTACCAAAATAATAGAAAATTAACACAAACACATTGGAGTACAACCAAAAAATCTAACATCTTGTAGCTTTAATTTCGATGATAAAACTACGCATGCTGGCGACATCTACCTAGCTAGCTAGCTCACGATTGAGGCTGTGCAAGCATATTTATTTATTTTAATTGTGCTCAATTATCAATTATATTATGATTAACATTATTCATCATATCCTCATAAAATTAAGATTATGCAATGTTTTGTTACGATTGTTTACTTAAGTGGGCTAATTATCGAAAATTACTCCGTGGCGACATAAAATGTTGACAGGTGCGTTTGATTAGGTCATGATGAAACTTGAAGTATTAAAATAAGCATATACTTATATATGACTCATTTGTACAGGTTTCGTACGTCATTTGGCAATATTATTATTGCAGAGGGATTAAGCTGATGTTACTTACCAGAAAAAAGGATTAAGCTGATGTTAGCAATAAATTAATTTAATTACATTAATTAATTCATTGCATATATTACCTACTCCTCATGACATGTACGTAGAAGATATGTATACATTTGCTTGCAAAAGGTGCGGTGTTGACTTTCGTCTTTCGACGAAGCAGCCAAGACGTTTCTCATTCATAACTTCGACAATGACTTATTTGCTAATCATCGGCAAACTTGGATCGTTTGTCCGGTTCGAATCTTCTATCACATTTTGATGTACAACTTTAGTGTCACAACAAAATGTGATAGAAGATCCGCTCCGTCGTTTGTCTGTGAAAACTCGTGCTCTTAAATAAGTGATAAGTTTTAGAGAAATAAATTGTAAATGCGTATAATAAAGAAAATCGAATACAAGTTTGTCTTCCCCATATTAAAAAAATAAATCTCTCTCTTTTCCCTTCTCTGGGAGTGGGAGGGAGTGGGAGTGGGAGTGTTTTTTATTTATTTTTTCTCATGCAGGAGAGTTGTTAGGGTTTAATTGCGAGCTTAATTTACACTTAATCAAAATTATATCTTTGTTTTTATGATTGATGACTCTCCCGGTGTTGATCTAGTTTGTCTTATCATCTTATGAATAGTTTACTCTTTCCAATAAATCCACTAGTTATGTACTTTAGTTATATGTACAAACTCATATTTTAATCATAAAGCAAGAAATATTTTTCAAAGAAACGGGAGTAAGGCCGATTGGATGGGATGCTATTTTTCATTTTCCTTAAAAAAAATAAGAGATTTTATTTTTAGGGAGTAAAGACATCAGATATGATAGTGAAAATGTGTCTGAATGAGTTTTTTTAATAGAAAAAATTGTAATGATCAGATATGATGTAATATGTTTTTTCTTGTTGGAAAGGATTTTTTTTATTTTTGAAAAATGGTATGGACGAGTTTTTGTTTTATAGAAAATCTAGACATATTTTAGTTAAACTCATTAAGATATCCAAAAATATGTAAAGTTGATCTTATTTCACACCTTGTTACATTTCAAATCAAGATATGTAATTATTTAGTTGTATATGTCAATATATTGGTGAATACAAGCCTTTTTGTTATTTGGTAAACTACCAAATCATGAAATAGTAAAAAATTTGATTTTCTTGAAAAAAAATTGAGAGATATGCAATAAAATTCATTTTTCAAGGGAATTTTAGACTTTTGGGGAGAATATATACCGTAACATTCCTTTGGAATATTTTTAAAAGATTCCAAACAAATGCACTTTTTATGAAAAAAAATCTATGAAAAATGAGAAATGAGGTTCCATCCAATTAGGGTCTACAATTCTTAAATGTACATTGTACGAGGCACGGTTCCCTCGATATTATTGGACCAATGTGGGTAAACGGGGGTGGTTCTATGCCCCACCGGGTCCAATAGAGTCACTACACTAAACAATATTGGATGTAAGGACAAAACAGTAAAAATACTTAAAGCACCTGCATCCAACAATGCTAGATGAACCGACTCTATTGGATCCGATCCATTTTAAAATTTCTCGGTAAATGCCCCCCCGGGCAAATTCCATGGTCAATAAAATGTGATTGAGCCATTATAGAATTATTCAAGAGAGTAGTTTCTCAGGCCTGAATTAATGTCTTGAGTTGACACCATAAAATTTTCACACGAGATCTTCTATTGTAAAATAGTGTTGCATCTCGTGTTGTATATCATGTCTGCCCGACAAGTGTATATAATCCATATTAAATTTATATTTAAAAGAATATTTTATACACTTGTCATTCACATGTGAAGTGCAACAGAAGATTGCAACATCGTTTGCAATAAAAGATTCGGACTGTAAAATTTTGGGTTACTTAGCTTGATACATTAATTGCTCATATGATGATCAATCATTATTCTCATCACAGTGTGAAAATTATCATAGTACTTTGATCTGTAATAAAAGGTTTGCCAAATAGATAATATGGACTCCACATACATAAGAGCTTTAAGAGCATCTCCGGACATAAAAATGGTGCAACTTTTGCACTATTTTAGTGTTATACAGTAAATTTATTCCAATTCATAACTCTAATTTTAACACTAAAAAGAATATTCTCTAATATATTCTTTTTTACATCTTATATTATGCTATTGTCTCTATTTCACAAATACAAAAATTAAAATGCAACTAAATAAAGAAAAAGAGGATTTGCATCAAATTTGGTGCAAATGTGAAGTTTTACGCCAAATATAGCGTCCAACATCACAATTGCACCAAATTTGGTGTTAAAAATGGTGTGGGTTGGAGTGCCAACCCACCCCATTTATACCATTTTTAACCCAAATATAGAGTGGGTTGGAGACGGTATAAGCAACTAATTAACCATTCACATATTACCTATAAGACTATTAAGCTTCATGCAATGACACTTTATATGAAAATTAAAGATGTAAATTTTATATATATATATATATATATAAGCTGCCCTATTATAAAGATAATCTATTCCCCTTTAACGGACCCTATAATTAATTTACAAGTACGTACCCAGTAAACCAATGGTTTGCCTGTTTAAACAAGCAGAAAAAAGAAGAGAAGTACTAATACTAATAATAATATAGGCTTAATACAAGGCTATAATATATATATATATATATATGTATATGTATATAGCACTGCATTAATTCTTAAAATGCTTTCTGATAAAGATGATCATGAAGCTTCTTCCAGGATTCGTCTCTCTGCATCTTCAACTGCTTATAAAAATTTCCAATAAAAGTCTCAGATTGACGAAACAATTCCTGCCCACTAAGATCACCAACTCCTGATTCATTATGATCTTCAACCAACTTACAATCTTCTGCTTCGCCACTTTCAATGAAGAAAATGCTCGGCCGCGGCATTGAAGGCGATTTCTTGACGGCCTTCTGATCCTTAACAGCACCAACAATCTTCTCAGACGAACACTTTTCGAGGGTTTTAACAGGTTTCTTCGAAGTAGTAGTACCGTTACCTGACTGATTATCATCGTCAGCTTCTCTATCATCTGAGATTATCGCTGGACGACGTTTCTTCGTGTTTTCAGCGGATTTCTGGAGAAAAGAGAGAAGGCCAGCTTCAGCACCAACAACGACGATGAGAATGTTAACAATGAAGTAGAGATATGTAGACCTGTGAGATGTGGATAAAAGAGGTGTTACAATTATGAGTGCAGCTATTAGAATAAGCTCCACAATCTGGGATTTCTTTAAGTTTTCCATCTATAGAACAATGGTGGAGCTTTTTCTTTTTCACTGTTTTTTTGGGGGGTGGGGGGAGGAGTAAGGAGTGGAGGGACCTATTTGCACATATATATAGGGTTGGGGAGGTTCTGCTAAATCTTTGGTCTCGTAGGAATATGAAGTTGGGTGCCAGCTGGTTGTCTTTTTTATCCTTACCAATGATCCCGCACACGAGATTTTCTATTGTAAAATAGTATTTCATCTTGTGTTACGTATAATGTCTTCCCGACAAGTAAATATAATCCATGTTAAATCTATATTCAAAAAAATATTTTGTACACATGTTATTCATATGTAAAGTGTAATAGGAGATTACAACAGTGTTTGCAATAAAAGATCCGAACTGCTCTTATCGTATATGATAAATCTATTTGTATACACAATTTTCCCTTATCATATATGATAATTGATAAATCTATTGTATACATTTTAGTGGCATTTTTTAGGGAGTGAGTTTTTATATATTTACAATTATTATAATACAACGAATTATATATAGATTTCACTATTGATAGAGTTGATTAAAAGACGTAATACAATTGAACTCTGTAAAGTATCTGTATATATCACTAAATGAATTTACAAGAGTACAAACATCTATATATATAGAGATAAATGTAGGTCTAACTATACAAAATGGGTCGGACTATATATCCACTAAACATACAACAACAGCTAATATGCATATTTACAATTATTTCAAAACTTGAAGTACTCTAAAAATTCATGAAAATGATGTCTTCTCAATGCACGTTAATAATACATGGCAACTATTGTAAGTGTTGCACGGAATTTTCCCCCGAAGCACATTAATGTTAACGGTAATAATTATATATATTTATTTTCGTCATCTTTTCCTTGATACTTCACGCGTCACGCCTATTTTGGCATTTAGCAATAATCTAATTAAATATTTTAACTTCATGCTTTATCTTATATTTCACTTTAATTTTTATATGCATGCCAAGTGCATAAATTTATATATATATATATATATAAAATACGATTTTTATGAACGTAGTGTAGAAACTCTTTCATAAGCATATAATTGCATAAAGAATTTCTTATATATGGAGGACAATTCTAATCTTAAGGGCCAGCCTAATCAAGAACAACGCTAACTTCGTTATATACTAGGAAGCATCACTGCATGATGCCATTTATTTTTTGGTTCTTTTAGTTTCTAACATAAGAAAATAGAATACAGAGTTCCTAAACAAATTACATGTTTCTACCAAAAGGATATTTGTTACCAGAATTTGGGCCATGCCTAGAGACGGAGCCAGGAATTATAGCGAGGGGGGGCGAGATTTTTGTGAGTTTTATTTACCTGGTAGCGAAGGATTGTATGGGGGGGTGCGGGGGGCGTGTCCCCCGCGGTACGGTACGCTATATGTATGCGAAAAATTGAGGATTAAGTTTAGTAAGAATACTTTTGACATACTTTGTATTCTATACCTCTTTTGTTAATAATGAAATTTTCTTATCCTCTCCCGTGGACGTAAGTAATTGCCGAACCACATAGAAATAATATTTGATACATTTTTCGTAACTAATTAAATAAAATATAGTTTTAAAACTAAAATAGAAAATGGTCCTAATATTAAATAAAATAAAATTTTGAGTGGGGCCGAAATTACAAATGTTATAGCCTTGTAGGTAGAAATGAAAAATTTAAAATTTTGAGAGGGGGGCGAAATTACAAATTTTATAAATTTTATAGGCAAAAGTGAGATTTTTAAAAATTTGAGGGGGCTGGTGGGTGCCCTCCGTCTCTGGCCATGCCAAATTTCAACCAAACCTACACATATAGCTCCTCGCAAGTTGCAATTCACAGCTCATATACAGGCAGGAGATTCTTACATGAAATTCGAAGAAGTACCCGATTATTATCCATAATTTGCGACTGATACACATAATCTTGCAACTTGATTTATTAATAGATATAAAGTATATTGAGGTGTGACATGCATGATAAAAAGATGATGTATATCTAACTTTCCAGGGGAAGAATCGGATTATGTTATTGGTCAATCAGAAGACAAAGTGAAGTTGGAGAAGAGGGAAAGAGATATTTGAATTCAATTGGCCAATTAGAGATAAGGTCGGTGGACAAGGTATATATTTTTTCTTTTTTAGCTCCTTTATGGCTCCTTTTACCCTTTTTTTTTATTTATTTTAATTCGACAGAAAGGGGATACCCTACATATCTAGCCCGATAAACTCGGATTAATAGTTATAATTTTAAACCATAAAAACTCTATCTAGCTTCATAAAGGAGGGGAGAGCCACAGCTTGTGGCAGTCTGGATTCGAACCCAAAACCTCTCACATAAAATAGAAAATGGATACCACTATAACAACAGGTTTTTGATCTTTTACCCTTTTATAGAGAAAATGCTGCTTTCCTTGGTTTACTGAAGGTAACGGGTCATGGATATTTAGGCCTGTCCATCGTTGTGGGCCTACTATCAGTGGGGCCCTTACTTGGGCCAATTGGATCTTTCAGGGGCCCTGCCCTTTAAATGGTGGGTCCAAAAACAGTAGCTTAAGAGTCACGCTGGAATCTGTAGTAGACGAATTCAATTTAGATTGATTAATGGTAATATTGCCCATTCTTTCCATTTTCGGCCCATTTTCTCTCTTTAGGTCAGGCCGAGATGGTCAAAGCTATTATATGTCGAAAATGTTTGTCAACAATATCTCGAAGATATGAAAGGCATAAGGTGGCCTAGATGGTAACTATAGGACCGGGCTTGTCGGCCTAAGTTCATAGCGTACCCCCTTCTTTTGGAATTAGAAAAAAAAAATTATTATATCTGTTGAATAAAAAGTACTCTGTATTTTCTATTGAATGAAACTTTTTTTCTGAGTATTAAAGACTCAATACATAACTATAAATGTAATGAAGGTTTTTTAAGAGTATTTGTGAGTCCTATTTCCCACATAAGACCTATTTGTTTTATGAGCTTCAATGTGACATTCTAAACGCAATAGCATTAAATGCACTAAAACTTTGTAAGCGACATTTAGTTTCAGAGGAATGCCCTTGCCCGTGATAGATTACTGAAGCCGACCATATCCCTAACTTTTTTATCACCCACAAAAAAAATTAAAATGCACTAAAGTTGAGGATGAGATATGACTAATCTAAATAAAAAAAAATATATAAAAAATTAGGAAATGTTGACTTGTATATGTGATTGCTTAGCTTATCCATTATGTTTGTCAATTTTCTAAGGATTTTGACTACTCTTATAGAATCTATTAAAATATTTGATGCCAATAAGATGTCTACACATGGGCGTCAATTCATGCTTTACTTTTTGCAATCACCTTAGTTTACGTGTTTCTTAAAGGTCCCGTTGCTTATTATGGGCCGGGCTCCGTGCATACATTATCAAGCCCATGGAACTGTTTTCTTGCATAAAAATAAGCCCAGTAATTATGGATCGGCCCAATTTGTAATACAACATGAATTGGGTAGTAACTTACTTTTTGAAGGTCCATATTAAGTTAGTTATGGACAAACATAAATATGAACCTTCATTTCTGAACTTTTTTCAATGTTAGTAATGACAGGTTCACAGTTGGAGGGAAAAAAAAAATCACAAAGTGTTATTTCTCAAGAGATATTGTATACTATAACATCATATATAGATATTGTATTCCTATCCTATTCTTAAGTGCATGAAACTATGTTCAGGACTTGAATTAATCCAGTATTAATGAAAGAACTCAACTTCACCAGAAATTTGGAAAACACCTTTTAACTATAAAAAAATTGTGGGCTATAAGCTTGGGCTTATTTGCAGAAAGCCTCAAAGTTCCATGAGAATTAATCTTGTGGGCTTGAAGAGAAATTGTGGGCTATGTCTTCAGCGTCATAGATGAAAAAATGAACCACTCCCCTGTGAAACTCTAGTCAGGGGTTTGGCTCATCCCTAGTGTAATTTAAAATGTGTATAATCAAATCATATTATAATTGTAATTCAATCGCTTTGTGAATCACACTATAGCTCGATAAACCCAATTTGGGGTAGATTTTCTCCCAAATTTACTTGAGAGAGTCATCTAATTGTTCGTTTGAGCTTAATTCGTTAAAGTAACAAATCAAACTTGAGACTCTTTTTTGCTCCATAAATATAAAGTTCAACTCGAGCTCGATTGAATTAATGAAACTGGAAAAATATATGCAAAAAAGACAAGATACTTCGAACAGACTGAATCTCGTTTGACTAAGTTCAATTAACTATTTAACCAATTTCATACTCAAATTTTGAAGTAATAATAATAATACAACCTAACTTGAATGACTTTGTTAAGCCAACTCACTTGTTTCATGTTTGCAACCCTATATGCTTGGCTTATTTTGACTCGCTTACAATTTTAAAGCAAAAATTTGAGTCGAACTATTTATTTTCAAACACAATTATCAAAATCTTCAAACTTGGAACTTCCATGGTGATATATATATATATATATATATATATATATATATTCACAAAATGAAAGTTTCAGTATTTAGATCTTTATAATTCGGGTGTTCTAATAACAAATGCGATTTCAACTCGTACTTTTATTCAACTTATACACAACACACACACACATATACATATATAACAGATTTAAAAATATAAAAAAAAAACATATAAAAATTGTATATATATGTCGTGTATATGTGAAGTAAATTACATAAATATAAAAAAAATCCATAATGAAATTTTTAGTCCCTATGATATGAGATCCCACCCACGGGAGCGCAAGTTCTGGATAATGAAATGACTAAAGGCCAAACACTAATTGGCCTGGGCTTATATTCAAGCCCCACGCAAAATTTTCTTAATCGGAAAATTTTGGTGGCTTATCCATATCAGATTCCATTTAATTTGGAACAGACCGATTTACCTTATTGCCACGAGCTTTTCTCAATTATCCTGCACCTTTTAACAATTTTGGAATTATTTACACAATGTGAACATGCAAAATAGAATTCTGGGGTAAGCCTAAATTCTTGTTTTATTTTCAGTTGCATTCCTGTGGTCCTATTCCAGAATTATGTCGTCCACACACCAATTTACAATGTTTGGGAAGAAATAAATCAAAAGCGAGGTGAAAGGAAAAAGACAAATAATATGAACTTAAAATAAGTCACACAAATAGTTTCATGGCGTGGAGTAAAGTATATTCGTGGAATTTTAAAGGGGAGAGCTCTACTCCACGTTTTATATTTGTTTGCGGTCCTAAAATTCCAGTTATAAGCGACTTAAAAATTGGAGACGTGGTCATGGCTCCTTCCTAGTGATTATAAAATTGAGCTTATATTACTAATATTTTTTTAAAAAAAGGGTGGTTTCGGGTCGGTTCTGGGTCCTACTCGAAACCTCCCCGGAACCAAAACCGATTCTTATCAAAAGAAACGTCCGTGAGGCTGTTCCGGGGCGGACCTGAATTCATTGTCATCCTTATTTCTACATAATATATAGTCATGTGTAGAAGAAATGTATTATGATGTCGGCAGGGTTAAATCATCAAGTACCTAATTCCCAAAATAAATTGTTCAAAAGATGGTTAGGCAGATTCCTATTTCCTACCAAATTGCTGACAATTACTAATATATATTAATGCGAGATCAAAAGTTTGGAAATTTCAAGAAAATGAAGTTGGGAAACGTGGAAGGAATGCAGGGTCTCACCTGACTCGCGACAAATTTGAGTTTCTCTCTCTAAACAATGATTAGAATTTTTTGTAGAATGATTGTGATTCTCATTTAACACTTTTATAGTAAGGGATAAGCATTTTGAGACAGATAAAAGTAGAATAATGGATATGTTTTTTGGGACGGAGGGAGTAGTAATTGTCTCTAATAATTTATAATTTCACATAGTTAACAAATTAATACTAATTACTAATATATCCCTAATCATTTTTTGGATCTAATCAGATTTGGACACATCATATATATATATGTATATATATAAGTTTCTTTCAATGGACCATGTTCTGTCTCTTTCTTAATTTTCATTTTCTTCAAGTAAGTGTTAATTGCGGTTTTCATATGGTAAGGTAGAGGATTTAAAAAGTAAAAATTTGGTCAGCCGTCCACATCGATTGCTGACATGCTTGCTTATGTCACTCTCATGAGCCATCAGCCATGACCATAAAAATCAAACCCTAATTTCAATCCTAATGGTCTAGAACTTTTCATCTCACCGATAAAAGTGTAAAAAAAAACATCATTGGAAAAACACGGATAATGCAACCGAGTGAATTCATTTTTTCCCGTTAAATTATGATGGAGTGCGTGGTTTTCATCACTTAATTTTTATTATGTCAATAATTATAATAGACTAGCTCTATTATAATCGATTTAACATAAAATTATTGTATGTGAAACAAAGTCGTATCCAAAAAGATTGCGACATCCAATATTAATTCCCTTGTTTTAAGGGAAACTATCAGAATTCATTACATTATTAAGTATCTATATTATTGGTGAACAAAACGATAGCATGTATGAACAAAACTTTGTTATCCAATAGTCTAGTAGCTATATTATTGGTGAAACTCAAAGTCAAGAACAAAATCTTAAGTTCCTAATTTGTGAAGGCTGACTACACAAGTAATCTAAAGTCTTATTTTTATGTGGTTCGGTTAGGGATGGCAACGGATTCGGGTTGGACTCGGAACCGCCCCAGCGGTTCCGGTTCCACCAGCTCTAACTGGTTTCGGATCCAGTTTCGGTTCCAACTTATCGGGTTCTTAGCTATTCTGGGTCGGTTCCGGGTCCAACCCGAAACCGCTTTTTTTTTTTTTTAAAATACAAGTTAAATAATAATAGTAGAGAGAGCTGGTTCCGACGCCCTCAGTGCGAAGGTCGTAAAGAGAGCTGGTTTTGATTTCTGCTTCACTACTGGTTTGTACTTGGACCAATCTCATTTTCTGCCTTTCTTTTCTTTTCCTTTCTGTGAGTATTTTTTAGTTTCTTTTTCTAGTTTCCTTTGCAGGAAGAATAGCGCAATGAAGGCAAAAGATGACAATCAAGTCATTATGCTAAGTAATCAAGTTTGAGAAAGGAATTTTTAAAAATTGTAACCATAAGTTCTAGTAATGAAGGCCTCGAAAAAGAACCTCAGCATTCGATAATAAAATATTCTTAGAGTCCCAAAGGACCTGTTGTTGATACTAGGATGTTCATCAGTTCAGTTCAGTTCGGTCGAAAATCAAACCGAAATTTCAAACCGAAAACCAAACTAAAAAAATTCGGTTCGATTTTCTGTTAAACCGAATTTCCAAAAAAAAAATTAAAAAAAATAAAATAATATAAAAAATAAATAGAAATAGAAAAAATTGGTCACTTTCTTTCTTTTCCTATAAGTTGTCACTAGAAAACACACTTTTTATAGTTTTTTATTTATATCATACTATATAAAAATAAATAAATAATAAAATAAATTTGTTTTTCGGTTAACCGAATCGAACCTCAAAATCGAAAAATGAATTTTTGAAAAAAAAAACCCGAACTGAATTTTTAGGTTCGGTTTCGGTTCGAACCGAACTTTCAGTTTTCAGTTCGGTTTCGGTTCGAACCGAACTTTCGGTTTTCAGTTCGGTTCGGCTGATTAACCGATTTTTTATGAATACCCCTAGTTGATTCCATGTAGAAAAGAGAGAATATCGTATACTAAATTGTGTTCAGAAAGTGTAAGATAAGGATAGCATAAAGTAATCAATGATATTTTTCTTAAAATAATACTAGAGAATCTACCCTCTGTTATGTACAGTAACATGAATCATATTTCTAGCTTGGTAATAACATTAACGAGATCAAATACACACCCTATCTTAGATAAGATATAAGACTCAATATACACCATTGGATCAATTAAATCCAACAGTCCAATTTAATCACTGTAAACGCGCGGGAAACCAAGATGAATCTGTCTGAGGGGTATTCTGGTAAACTACACACCATTATACATCAAACCACGTCCTAAAATCACTCCTCCATCTCCCCTGAAATCTCTCCCATTTTTAAACCTAACAAAATTAAACTGTAATATACGATTTCATTGATTGAAATTTCTCCCATTTTTAAACCTAAGAAAATTAAACTGTAATATACGATTTCATCGAACCCTAGTTTTTTCTCCCAAACCGATTTTTTTTTAGCATAAATGAGGACGAAAAATCCATCGAGAAGAACAAGTATCGATTATACACACAATTTTCAGTTCTTGTTCGACATATGGGTGGCAATATTATGTATTTTGTTGATTTTGATGGCTTCTGTATCTATACGCTGTATATTGGAAACTATATTGGGAACACGCTGAATCTATACGCTGATTTTGTTGATTTTGATGGCTTCTGTACCTATGGGTGACGATATTATGTTTAGTTTATATGCATAATTGAGTAATATATGCTGTATATTATTACATTATTTTCTTCATTCTAACTGTATAATATACAAAACGGCGTTGTATAATGGTTTGAATTATAGTGTATAATAATGAATAAGACTCTGTATAATAGTTTACATCATCTTAATTGTATTGTGTATGCACACACTGTATATTTGGGTATAATCTAATGTATAATTTGTTATACCATTCTATATAGTTGTGTATTAAATTCTGTATAATGGTTTGAACTCACTAATTGTATCTCATATCTCATTAATCACACAATGTATATCATCGTTGTATGTAATGTATAATGGTTTATACGCTAATGTATAATTATTTAAAAACACTAATTATAATGAATTTTTATTTCTGAGATACTGTATATTGGATACAAATAGGGGATTGATGGTCATAATATGAATTTGTGATTTACAAAATACATTATACTAATTTTTTAGTGTATAATACACTAATATTTGCGGTATAATATCTTGGACGTTAATAATAACTGAGATAATTCACAGTGTATAATGTATTTATCTACTCTATAATGCAGTTGTTGAAGGAGATTCATCCTCAACTGATTCAAATGATAGGTTACAGCTTATGCCTGCCAACGTTGTTGAGCCTCTTAGTGTCGAACAACCTAGTTCTGATGAAGAATACGTACAATCAGCCGAAGAATTGTCTGATCAAGACGAAGAGACCGAATCAGAACAACAACCTGCTCCTCGAAAAAGACGTGCGAAACAACAGCCTGTAAAAACGCAATCTAAAAAACAGAAAACATGGATTGTATCCAAACATCAACCACAAGGGAAAAAGAAGGTGGTTGAGTATACACGAATAAGAGTCTCGTTGAAGGTCTTGGTGGACGCTCTTTCAAAATTGACCGAACCACAACGGGAATGGGTGAGACAATCCGGGTTCGGGTTCTTTTTGGATTTCAACATTAAAGAGCTGCCTCACAGGCTCGGCTATAAAGTTGTAAAATCTTTAAATCCAGCAAATTTCAGACTTACTCTGCCCGGAGGAAAGATCAATATTACTAAGTATGATGTGGCAGAGGTTTTGGGATTTCCACACGGGACTCGGCATATAGACCTCACGGTAAGAAATTCAGAGAGGGCGGACGCATTTACTAACCAATTTGGGCTTGATAAATCCAAAAAGTTTAAAGTTTTGGCATCAATGGTTGTGAATGCAATACAATCTGATAAACATCTCACAGATCGATTCAAGCTGAATTTTATGACGATTATGTATAATTGCTTGATAGAGACTCCTGGTACACAATTTGTCAACAAGAAGATACTCAATTTCAAGGGGTCTCTTGATGAGTTGTCAAGTTACAATTGGCCCGAACTTGTTCTAAATAGTTTGGGAGACACGAAAAAAGTTTGGGAAGCAGATCCGACAAAACGCATGTATACGGGACCTCTTCTATTTCTGATTGTAAGTTTACAGTGCCTCTTCTGATGTTGATTGTGTTCCAATAATGTATTTTTGTTGATTTGGTGTATAATGTGTTATATGAATTAACGCTGTATTTTAACTGTATAACTTATAAACTATAATGTGTTATATGAACTAACACTGCATTTTTACTATACAATGTGTATAATGTGTTATATGAACTAGCACTGTATAATTAGGGCTGTCAATCGAGCCGAGCTTACATAGGCTCACGCACGGCTTGATACTAAACGAACTTTTGTGTTCAAGGATTGGGCCCGGCTTGACGAGCTTCAAGCCGAGCCCGAGCCGGCTTGAATTTAGAATATCACTATTTTTATCCTTTTAGTACAATTGATAAAAATAAAGAAAAAATATAACAATTTCAAAACACTTTAAAATCATCAATATCAAACTATAATCATACTAAAAATCCTTAAACTTGATTTCATAAAGTCAAAAATACTAAATTATTTTCTATATTATTTCGCTATTTGAGAAATTTACAATTAAAATACGGTTGATTTATTTTCATCCAATTTGACTTCCATATTATCCTTATATCTATGAATTTTTGTATATAAAGTATAAATGATATTTATATAGTATTACAATTAGTATATTATTTTGAATATATTACATTATATATATATTATTTATTTATACGAGCCCGAGCTCAATTCAAGTCGAGCCTGCCTCCGCTCACGCTCGGCTTGAATATGAATTCAAGCCCTAAACTTTGGCGCAAGCTTGAAAATATTCAAGCCGAGTTTTTAAGCTTCGAGCCGACTTGAGCTCATTGACAGTCCTAGGTATAATGGTATATTATCTATTGTATGATGGTTTATAAGATACTGAACAATGGTTTACATGTTACTGTATAATTGTATGATCTCAATTTTTTTTTTCCCTCTTAATTCAGATATTGTATGTTGACAGAGTCAACTACAAGGGTCAGATGACAGTACAAAGATCAATCCCCACTTGGCTCACTGGGTCAGATTCTGCGCTACGGGGAAAGAGTAACGTAGAGATTCAACAAGGAGTTTTTGGGCAGGGGATCATATCAAAGGGGCATTGGGAATTGAAGGCTGACAAAGGGAAACATGTTGCTCAGCATATTGAAGCTCCAAAACAACCCACTACCTCTTTAGAAGCTCCACCAGAATCAGATGTATCCATCAAGGACTGGAATACTTTTGAAGAGGTATGCATATTTATGTAATTAGTAACTTTATTATAACTGTATATTGTACAATTACATACTGTATAATTGTACTTCAATTTACTATATAATGGCTTGTAAACTACTGTATACGCAAGGGATGATTTTCAATTTGGAAAAGGCTGCATTAGACCTAGTGGATAATCTTATTAAGTACAATGGATACATTGAATCATGTGATTCCATTCTTCCATCAAATCCACGGTTGAAGGTAATTGAAAAAAGGGTGTTAGATCATGTTGAAAAAATGTATAGAACAAAACCAGAGACAAGTACATATCAACCAGTAGCACCTTCCTCACCTGAACAACATGCAGCCGCCTAAGCTGATCCGCCTCTCCGACCTGAACAATCTACACCGGATAAGAGAATAAGTACACCAGTACATTCACAGCCAACGTTCAAATTGTTGACACAAATAACACCACATAAAATGCCCCAAATGCCAAATTATAACCTGTTTACACAACAAACACAGGAGAAACCTCGTCAGGAGGATCCAGAGGGGGCTGTGTTGTCAATTGCTAGACAAAACACTGGTGGCGCCTCCAACATTTCTGAGCAAGTGCCTCCAGATGTGACAACAAAGGATGATGACTCCATTGTCACAGAACGATTGCCATGTCTGTCTTCAGATGTTACCATTACCCCGGCTGTTGTAGCGATCATTGGAGAAACAAGGAGACAATTAAAACCAGCTCCAGACATGTGTTCTCCATATGTTCAACGGGTAGTGAAGATAAGCTCAAAGCAGGGCACAACTGAAAAAAGACTGTGGGATTGGGTGAATCAAGTTACTAAGGACAACATGTGAGTACATGTATAATACAATTATTCTACTTGTATTCCTTTGAATTATATATATACACTGTATAATAACTGAATATACTCTGTATAATGTAATACTGATTGTGGTATATTACATCATTACATACTGTATTACAACTGTAAAATGGTTTTCCAGAACTATTGTTTTCAAAAGCGGTGATGTAATTGGCTATATTTGGGATGTAAAGACATTGTCTCAACGAAATGAGCTTTTATCTGGAGTTATCGACGTCTGGTCATACCTGTTGAACAATGGCGAGTCAACAAGAGCACCAACATCACCGCTTAGATTTTTTTTCACGTGTCCGACACGGTAAAATATACTTCTTTAATTTTTGTTAATACATACAATATAATGTTCTGCTCGCTAATTAATTTTTTTTAAAAATTTGATAATAGATTTTCTTCACGACAAACAAAGGAGCCAAAAATGCTGATGCGCTGCATCAAAGATTCGTGGAAAACATCAAAAATCGTCTGTACATGTTTCCAAGAGTGAACATAACCGATGTTACGTTGGTAAGCTAACACCGTTAGTTTGTTACAATTATCGTATTTTATGGAGATTTATTAACACCACTTTCATCCCATCGATATATAGGTCGTCTTTCCTATTCTTCACGCTGGACACTACTACGTGATATGCTTTAATTTGAAGCAACCAGCTATTGAGATCCTTGACAACAGCGCAATGGATGTGTCGTTTGAAAACAAATGCCAACATGTGCCATTCACTTTGGTAACGATCCTTTAATCACTAATGTTTATTTTTGATATCAATTTATCATTGTTAAATCTTCATTATCACACAATTAAATTTAAATTATACACTGATGCACCATACAAAAAGTATACTAAAACACTGAATAATGATATGATCTTACACCGTTAAATGATATATTATCCTACTTTATAATGGTATAATATATGAATGTATAATCATTAATTATACACTGTATATTGAGCCATGTTTGTTTGTTTGTTTGTTTCAAAACAGAGAGACATGTTTATCAAGTTCCTGAATGATATGAACCATCCAGCTGGACGAGCATTGTCAACGGTAGAAATGGAAAGGCTTCCAATGCCATGGCGTACACATAGAAACAGCTCGGATTGTGGTGTTTTTGTAATGCGTCACATGGAGACTTACTTCGGTGGAGGATTAAAGAATTGAGATCCAGAATTGGGTGCAGAAAACGAAATGATTTACACTTTTTTATTGTATGAAATGAAAGTTTCTGAAAATCTTTATTTTCCTGTCTATCTAACTTTAATATTTATATAATGCAGAAAGCACAAGTTGCAAAACTCACTAGATTGAGGGGACTTTATCCGGAAAAGATCCTTACTTGTGATCTGAACACACTCAAGGACGACATTATCAGACGATCAAAGGATTTGGAACATGAACAAGCCCAAATGAAAAAGGGGAAGAAGGGCTAGATATAAGCAACATGATGTGGTTACAACAATTTTTTTTATTTTATACATCAAGTTATTAGTTTTTGTACAATATAGCTTTTAGTTGAGCAGTTTAAATATATAAAAAATTTGTTCATTACACATATCCTGTTTTATTGTTCTGTTCATTGAGTTTGTCATTTAAGTGTTCATGACATATACAACACATAAGTATACAGTCTAACAACCCAAATATATTCATTGTACAGAATAAATAAACTCAAATTAAAGTATATAATTAAACTGTATAATAAAAAAAGCACTCAAATATATACAAGATACATGGCATTTTTAACATACACTGAATACCACTTCATTTTACTGTCATTCATGTTTTATTTTACATTAATTAACAAGTTCATTACACACTGTATATGTCCCATGTATGAACTGTATAATGTAATATATGGTACTGTATAATGGTGATGAATTTGTTGTATAATATATTAATTAACAAAAAAACTGTTTCATTGATTCATTATACATTGATTAACAACTTCATTATACAGCGTATAATCCTAAATTATACATTGAACACTACTTCATTCATATATTAACAATTTTAAAAAAAACATAACACTCTTATTTTTCTTTTGAGGGACACGTTCTTGCATTATGCCCATCGACTTTTCCACATACAGCGCATTTTCTCCTCTTAGGAACATGCTTGGATATCTCTGCACTGCTCTTAATTCTTTTACCACACCCTTTAGTTCGGCTCATTTGAGGATTTCTGATCCCGAGCTCGTTCTCAATTTGGGGGCCCACAAGTGTCTTAATAACAACAATCTTGTTATTCTTACTTTCGTCGTCCGCACCGACACTCAAATGAGACTTTATATCCACCAATTAATTTTTTATGTATTCGAGTTTTTCTTTGTTAAAACCCGCAATATTTAAACATGCTTGAAAATCGATCCAAATTTGACTCACATCATTTGTAGTCTTCTGAATCATCAAGTGATATTGTGTGGCGTAATTGTTGATTGTATCGGAAGCCATAATTTTTGCATTTTTCCTCCACCTCTTTAAAACATACTTGTCGGGCAGTTTCTGTATTCGGCTTTGGTTTAATGCAAATATAATGTGTCTACACAAAATTCTCCGCCTCCCAAACAGTCTGCAAGAACAATCAACCTCATTGTTCGATACAACATGATTCACCTGCAAACATGTATACATTGAATATACTGTAACATACATTAACTATAAGGACAATATACAATATATATAATGATAGTATACATTATACAGATGATATACCTCATATAACTTGGTTTCGTTGTCTGAATCGAATACGACAAATACTTTCACACCATCAACAACGTTTAGACTTTGAAGAATCACTTCATACGCAGACTTTTTGATTTCCACTTGTACATCGTAGAAAACAGCACATGTGTATACCTCTGAAGCATCATCCTCTATCGGCATAGGGGTTTCGGTTGATGGCTTAGATACCAAAGACTCATGATTTAATCTTGCATTCGTATTCCTTTGCTTGTCCATAGCACTCTCAAATCTACTGTAGAACTCAATTATTGTGTCACCCTTTACGTAGAATTGGTTAAAGAATGAATTAACAGACTCTGAAATAGAAGTAGTCCTCAACAGCCCACCCATCGAAAAATCTCTATAATATGCGGATACCCAAGAATGTCTGTTGTCGTATATTTCAGAAAGTCATTCAATATGGCTTAGACCATAATTTGAAACAAGGGCGTTCCAACCCTCTTCAAACTCAAATGTAGTTATGTCGTCATTATACACAAAATTATTCACCTTTCTCACTACTTTAGCATATTTACCAGTATGTGGTGAAATCTGTATAAAAAACAATCAAATGAATACATGTTATACAATATATTTCATAACAATATACACTATCTAATACATCATTATACAGTCTGTTACACTAAACTATACACTATGAACTTAACTTGCTAAAATTACACTGTTCACTAAATACAATATCATACTACGGTATTATAAATACTACTATAACAAAATAATTTATAATGTAACACACAATAAGGATTAAAATGGTGTAAAAACCCGCACCTTGGTTGGGAACTTCTTCATGATATGACACGCACACAAACGATGTCTAGCATTTTTAAAAACACTAGGAATAGCTTGTTTCATAACAGGACATTGATCAGATACAATATATATTGGTTCCCGTCCCATCGCACGTGTAAAAGCTTCAAAAATCCATGTGTACGACTCAATATCTTCTTTTGCGATTAGAGAAGCACCAAAGGTGACTATTTTCTTGTGGTTATCTAAACCAGTAAAAGGAACAAACTTCATTTGGTACCTGAAATGTATTATAAACTAAAATGTAAAAAAATACAAGAAAACAGTAACTAAAACTGTATTATACACTAAAAGAATATGTATTATACAGTGAGTAACAAATAGTTATACATTACATGTACACTGCCTATAATAAAAAAATGTATACATTCATTATACAGGAATGAAGTTTATATTCAATAACTATTGGAAAAACAAATGTATATTATCATATCTTAATATCAATTAAATGTGCTTACTTGTTGGATCGAAATGTTGCATCAACCGAGCAAACGTCCCCAAACAGTTCAAAATTCCGTATTGCAATAGGGTCGGCCCAAAACAACCTACACATTCACCCGTCGTCATCAATGTCATAATCAAAGAAGAATTCTTCACACTCTTTTTTCGTGTTCATAAATTTCCTAACAATCATCTCCCCGTCGTTCTCACCGACGTATTGCTTCACATCTCTTTTTGCATTTTTAAAATCAGTAGACATTGACCCAATGTTGTTAAACCCACCCACTATTTCCTTTAGAAATGAATATGATCTAACCGCGCCAACGTTCACCTTTGATGCATTTAGGCAGAACATTATCTGGGACGAATCAATATTCCGATTGATTTTCAGAAACTGTTTACCCTCGTCTGTTGCAAGTTCGTGATTGTGCCGATCAACAAACTTCTTTATAACATATCCATCTATAGCACTAAACCTCATTACAATCTTAGCATTGCAGTCACAACGACTAATCATGCATCTCTTCTTCCTACCGACATCATCAAAATTTTTGTAAATACCGGATCGACTGCATACAAAGTGCTTCGACAATACCATACCATCCTTATGTGTTTTTTGTGAGCACTTACGGACATCGAACCCACATAAGCGAGCATATTTTTTGTAAAATTCAAATGCAATTTTCAAACTATCAAATGGCTAGCCAATGCAAGGTTTTGCCTCAGGGGCACACATTGGAATCCAATATTTGGATCCTCCAGGTGATGTGATCGAATTCGATGACAACGAAGATCCGACACATTGATTCTCAATATCATTATTGCTAACCGCTACTGATCCTGTTAAGAATATACAATATAACACATTATAAATGCATTATGTGTAATACTCATGGTCTTAAATATCCGTCGATACCTCAAAATTTCGACCGAAATTTCGGATTTTCGGGGGTCTCGAAGCGAAATCTCACCTTCGATCCAATTTTGCAGAATATCTATCGAAATTTCCCGATATTTTCGATATTTTCGATATTTCCCGATATTTCACGATATTTACCGATATTTCCGAAATATCTCGAAATCTTGAATTTTTAATAAAAAATACTTTGTCAAATATCCACCGAAATATCCAGAAATTCCCGAAATATCCCGAAATATCGACCATACTCAAAAAAATTCAAAATTTTGTATTCTTTCCCCTACTGCATGTACTATACATTCATTTTGGAAAGTGTGATCTTTATGTTACCATCATTATATACAGTACTACCAACATTCAATGTCATGAGATGAATACTGTCAACATTTGACTAATAATTTGTACATGCAGTACGAAAATGGTGGGAGAAGAGAGACCAATGATAGTGATTTCGATCCCCCGAGAAACTCAATGTGGTTTTAAATGATGATTTGTATTAAAATTGTGGTATTTTGTTTTAATGAAGTTCTTAGGAGATTTGATTATTACTTTACTCTCAAATCATATTTATTTTATATTTTTCGCCATAGATTTTAATCATACTACTTAACAAAATTCACTATACATACATTATATATACAATATTATTTATGTAAAAGATGCATAATTATGATATTTAAAGTTACACAAAGTTTCGTTGCAAATTTCCAAATATTTCTATAAATATCCATGATTTCTTTAAAATCGATATCGAAATTTTGAATATCCTCGAAATTTCCATCGAAATTTCCGTAAATTTACTACCCCGATATCGATACCGATACCGAAATTTAATACCTTGGTAGTACTATTGTAAACTGTGTAACCAAAACTTATTCAGTAACTTATTCAATATTATACAGTAAATATATATATGATATGCAGTATGTTAATATGATAACAAACATTATGTATTAATAAAATATCATATAATGCTTAATGAACCGTCATACTGTATAATATTGAATATAACGCTGTATAACATCGATACATGTTCTATATATTGTTTATTTATTTAATCTATCAGGTCATGTATAATGTGTTAACATGCAACGTATAACGCACTCTTGCAACGCTGTATAACTCTGTGCATTATATTGTATATATTATGTAACTGACCCTGTTGAGTGCATTTTAATATACACTGTATACTCACTATAAATGGACTGTATAGTACATATAACATTACTGTATACTATGGGTTAACATTCTGTATATTATATATGCAGAACAAACTGGTTCATTAACACTTAACACCAGCTGTAACTTCACAATTAAAACGTAATCAAATCCGCAAACAAGATCCAACAAACACAATCGAACAATTTAATCATACATGTGTCTATTTCGGCCATCAAAACGTAATCAAACGCTATTATAATGAATGAATATATGCTCAATTGACAACGATGCTGCCTTGTTGATGAATATCTCTTGAATTGATGTTGAAAAATCGCTAATTTCGATTGAAATTGCCGATGATGTATCGATTATATAAGACTTGAATACTATCTCAAATCGTCGAAGATGAAACGAAGATATATATGATATCTGATACTAATTCCAGCTGAGAAAGACGATGTTGATTTGATAAGAACTTCATGGAATATGAATCTGAGAATTTCTGTATTTGTTCGTGCAATTCTTTCATCTGATATTGGATTTATTAATTAAAATGGGAAGATGATTCTGTTACTGCGTAATATTTGGGATTTGATTTTGATATGCATGTTAATTGAATGGGTTTGTTATGACTATTGCCTAAAATACCCTTTTCATCATTAAATTAAATATTATATCCGATAAAATGGGCATAATTATGGACCTTGGGATCAATTGATTTAAATAGTCTAGATTGGGTCTTATATCTTACCTAACTTATAGGGATGTATTTGATCCATACCCTAGTAAAATATACATATGGAGAAAGTATAGAAAAAAAAATTAGTGAAAAAGAAGAAAAAATTATAAAAAAAAATAAAAAATGCAAAACCCTAGCCCAGAAAAGAAAAAAAGTCTTGCGGTTTCGGTTCCGGTTCCAAATTCTCGGGTACCCACGAGTCTCACGGTTTCTGTTCTCGCAGATACCCGCAAGCGGTAGTGTAAAAATAATACTCGCGGGTCTAGCGGTTCCGGGTCCTTCATTATGCGGTTCCGGGTCCCAAAAACTTATGCGGTTCCGATTTCAAATCCTCAAGAACCGTCCCGGAACCGGCCCGTTTCCATCCCTAGGTTCAGTCGACTTGTATTCTTATAATATAATTAATTTTCCATGTTAGCTTCTACGAGACATGTTGAGAAGTTTTAACTTTTAAGACCCTTTTCTGCATTAGACTTCAAAACAATCTAAAAGCTTCAACTAATTTGGTGCCCTTTCTTTTATTCATTTTGAATTTAAAAAGGTGCACTAATCATTTTAATTTTTAAAGTGACCGAAAAGTTTTAGTTTATTTGGGCCATACCTCGGGACAACTCTAGCTAACCCATTTGGTTATGAACCCCGTGCTACTCACGAATTAAAAATTAAATATTAATTCTATTGCAATAAAAACTACTTATACAATGTTTGTGATATATTTAAGGATAAAACGCATGAAAACCCCCCGTGTTTTAGCAAAAATACAAGAAAGACACCTGTGTTTTTGAAGAATAGACTACCCCCTGTGATGGTCGTTGATAGGAGTCATTTTTACGTGTTATTAAGTCCCTTTGCGTTTATGTTTTAGGTTCATTTATCGCTTGATTTTGTCACATGTGCATTTAATTCGTGCATTAAGTGATTTCAGACCTTAAATGAATACAATCGAAGAACAGGTTGAAAAACGACGTATAAAACAAGTTTAAGCCAAGATGCTTCACACCTCTACGACCAAACAAGCAAGAAACAAGCTGGAGTTAGCCAAAATCATATTTTAGTACCATTTCGCACACCTAGGCGCCAAATCAGAAACAACCTCCACATTGGAACGTCATTTTGATATATTTAGAGATAGAATTGGATGAAGTGTCCTTCTACAAAGTTGTAGATGTATGTCTTATCTTCACATGGGGACTTGAAGCATCAAATTCGGAGGTCTTTGGAGAATTGTATGAATAAAACACTATCTCTACGCTGGAAAACACGAAAGTGGCAGCTCCCATTCTTAGTAGGTGGAAAACATGAGAATGGTAGTTCACATTCTTGGTAGATGGAAAATAAGAGAATGGTAGTTCACATTCTTGGTAGATGGAAAGCAAGAGAATGGTAGGTGGAAAGAAAAGAGAATGGAAGCACATGTTCTTGGTAGGTGGATTTTTTGGCTATAAAAGGAGGATTGAAGACCATCCTAAAACACACTTGAAAACACATTCCCCATTGGGGGAGCCTAAACACATCCTATCATCATCTTCATCATCATCCTTAGATTAGTTATGAAGATTATCAAGAACCTTTGAAGGTGAAGAAATCAAGAAGCATGGAAGAGATGAAGATCGAAGTTCAACCATAAAAAATACAAAGGAGTTTCTTAGATTTAGATTTGTTTTTGTCTATGAATATGAATCTTAATTTAAGTTCCTATCTTTTATATTTTATGATGAAATAGATTCTTCGAACTAAGGCTATGTTGAGGCTAAATTATGATGATTGAGTTATAAATTGTGTTTTTCATATTAATTCTATTGTTGCTTTGTGTCTTGATCTTGTTTGAATGCATCATATGCTTAGCTACCATATGCATGATTTATTGCTTAAATTATTCGTTCGAGAGAAGGTAATTTAAGGTGCAAATAGGATCATCACATAATCCGTAAAAAATAGGGAATTGCCCCTAGAGATAGGTAGAGATTCCCGGGTGCAGTTAGCCGGATAAATCCGGGGAAATTCTAGAACTTGAATGCATGATTGTTGGTTAGATTCTCGGATAGACATATCTAGAGAACCATCAATTAATCATAGGATTATTACAGCCGAGACATCGGGTAATAATTATTTAAGGTTTTTTCCACCAAAGCAACATTAGTCTAATAATATGAGAACATGTTTGTAATGAAAATTGATTAATTTATGCCAACACATGTGTCTTAGTTGCTCTCTTCCATAACTATCTTGATTTCGACATCTTGTTTCTTATATCTTACTTCCATAATATTTTAGTTAATTCTTGTTTTAGTTTAAGTTCTTCAATTGCTTTAAAATCATAAACTAAAATACAAGTCCTTCAGGTTCGACAACCCGGACTTTATTGTCCACTTTATTACTACACACGACCAGTCCACTTGCTGTTTAATACACGTAAGGATTTTTCGTGCCAAGTTTTTGATTGCACGGGGCATATATATAGACACACATAAACACTATATGCTTCTCTTGGTACTCACTCCACCATAATAATCGATACTCCAAATGAGCTTAGTTTAGCATCATCGATTCTCCACCTATTTAAAGTGTCAAATGAACTTCAAGACTCCTTAATAAACCAATGTGAAACAAAGAGTTAATTGCAATTTAACACCCTGTGAAATTTTGAAAGTGCACAAAATCCTCTATAAAACAAAAAAGTCAATATACCCCCTATACAAAAAATAATGAAGCACGATACCGCCCTACTTGCGCTTGTTGTATGTGGTTATGATATTTTGGCCTTCATATGATATTTTCGCCCTTAATCTAGTAACCATTGAATCAATTATGTTAACGATCGACTGTTAAATCTTACATTTTTGTTGGTTTACATAATATAGATCAATGGGCTATATTTAAGATCTTATATTTTATATTTATATTATGTAAATTATTAATTTTTCTATATTTTCTTATACATATATATACCTGATATATATATATATATACACACACTTTACCAGATTTTCTGGAGTTGGAGGGTGATGGTGGCGCGAGGGTTACTGGCAATGGTGGCGGGGGTTTCTGGGGTTGGGACGATGGTGGTGCGCGGCCGTTGTTTTGGCAATGGTGGCTGTGGGAAATAGGGACGATGGAGATGGTGGCGTTGGACGGTGGGGATGGCCGCGATGAAGTGGAGGAGTATAGATGTGGGCGGCGGTGATGGATTGGTGAAGATGGGGCTGAATTTTAGCTTGAGGTTGAAGGTGAGGAAGAAGGTAAATTAGGGTTAGAGTTTTGGGATGATATTGAATTGGGGAAGACGATCAAATAAAAAATAGAAAATGTAAATGTAAATGATAGAGAAAAAATAGAAAATTTTGTGTAAATATTTTTGAAGATTAAAGACATTTTGGTCTTTAGATAGGTAAACATAGGTTAAATATGTTTAGGGGCGGTAGTGTGCTTCATTATTTTTTAAATAGGGAGGTAAACTGTCTCCTTTTGTTTTATAGTGATTTTTCAGCACTTCCAAAATTTTATAGAGAGTTAAATTGCAATTAACCCGTCAAACAAACAGAAATTCAAATTGGGAGGCATGCAACTTGAAATTTCAATCCAATTTCATCTATAATTCATTCCAAGTAAGCTATTAGTTTTGGACGAAGCAACAATTTTTTATTTTTTTTTTCGGTTACAAGAAAGAACAACAATAACAAAAAAAATAATCGTATTAATAAAGACTCATATGCATGGCTACTACCTTTTGAAACTTAGCTATTTTAATAGTTGTTTAAATTGAAGTCAAAAGATTTAATTTATTCAAAGAGATATGAATCTTGATTAACAATAAAATAAATTAGCATTACATATGAATCTTGTTCAAAGATGTACGAATATTGCTTTGTTACGTCTGCTTGGATTTTTGCATCTAATAAATATTATCGGTATTCTTATCCAATTAATAAATTAAGTTCATTCCATTGAGGCAGCTTGAGTAATATAGTATTATAGTGTTATAAAAATTTTGAAAAATTAATGTGATCGGAGAAAAACTATACGAGGTTTATTTATATAAGTGACAATGATATCTCAGACTAAACTACGATTAAAAAGACGTATAGATGAATATAACTATTATTATAGTAGACGATTTCATTTTCCCATCTCTCCCAAAAGTTTGAAGGCATGAACTTGGCCACTTTCCCTACTCTTAACATCAACTGGAATAAACATATAAATAAAGAATGGAAATAGACATTCACGTGCGGATTTAATGATTGATATTAGGTCTGTTCAAAGCTGCGTACTCGGAAAACAATTCAAGCAAAGTGGAGATGACCAATTCTGGATCGAGTACAGTTGTTTGGAAACATCCGGATATTGGAACTATTAAGATTAATTTCGACGGGGCAGTAGATAAAGAGAGAAATAGAGCTGGCCTGGGGATAGTGGGGCGTGATTCGACTGGTAGGTGTGTGGCTTGGAATGGAGTGCATCTGGATTTTGCTTCTGACCCGGAACATATTGAAGCCCTTGCAGCGGTTGAAGCTATTCGCTTGGCCAGAAGAGAAAATTGGCATTCCGTGGTGGTCGAGGGTGACTAGTTGTCCCTCATTAATAAACTGAGTACCCCAACCAGAGATCTGTCTTCTATAGGCCATTTAGTGGATGATATTCTATCTTTTGTATCTTTTATTAATTCGTGCTCTTTTCCGTTTACTAAGCGTCTGGGCAATGTTGTAGCTCATAATATTACTAGAGCTGCTATTGAGATTCATATTGAGATTCAGGAGCATGTTCCTGTTCTCCCTCCTAACGCTGTTGATGCTATTTTGTCGGATATTTTATCTTTGAAGTAATAATATTACTACCGTTTCCATAAAAAAAAAAATACACTAATTTACTTTAGCCAAAAAAAGGCAGTTAAATTTTATTCTTTCAATGGAAAAAGGAATAATTGCATCCACGTCCCTTGAACTATGCACATTTGAGATTTGACATCACCTTTGGTATACTAGTATAAATGTCACTTTCTTCCCCTCTTTCAATTATTTTCGTTATACTTACCGACCAAAATAACCTTGCTTTTGAATTTAAACTTACTTTCACTAAATAATGTGTTGGAGAATAAAAAAAAATCAATAAATGTCATAATAATAATAAAAAAATTAATCATCCATGTCCGCCCCCGGCTCACTAGCCATTTGGACCAGAGAATTTTTATCAAACCCACTGAGCATAACTTTAAGTTGGACATTTAATCACGACTCAAAATGAATATTTATTGTTACACTTAAGTTCTTGGGTTTCTATATGTAAATTATTCAATTTCCTTTCATATCCTCGATGTGGAAGCATTACAATCACCCTTATTCGAGAAGCGACATCCTCGTCGTGACGTGATACTATTCAAAACTTGTCACCAATATCAGGACTCTAGCGGTGTCTCCTACAGGCTCAAGAGATGGCCCCCACAGGTTCAGTAGGGGACTTCCATGTGCGTAACACTTTGCCCCAGTACCACTTAACTCCCTGAAATTTCGGTTGACAAACAGCTAATGCCATTTGTTACTCCCCTTGCTCACGAGAATATTGGATCTGAGAAGTCCCATCAAACTCAATCAATGTAACTTTGAGGTGGACATTTAAACCACGACTCAAAATTGATATCAATTGTTACAATGAGTTGTTGGGCTTCTATATATAAATTGTTCAATTTTCTTTCCTTTGTGTGGAAGCATTATAATCCACAATTAAAAATTTCTTAAAATATAACTCTAAACTCGTAAAAGAAAAGATTCTCTATATTGATCGTGAATTTTCTTGAGTGATCTAACAATTGGATTACTTAAATATGTTATAATAATTCAAACATTTTATATGAAAATGAAATAAAACAAACTTGATACACTTTTTATCTCCAAAGTACTAGAAAACTAGAGTTATTCATGTTTAAAATAATGTCCCAATTATATTAATAACTAAGCTATAAGATTTTTAGACCCAAAAGAATTCACAATCAATATTCCTGATAAATTTTCTTTTAAGAGTTTAGAATTATATTTCTGTGAATCTGTATTTGTGGATGTTGCATTATTATTATTATTATTATTATTATTATTATTATTATTATTATATTTCCCTTTCTCCATATATTATTTAGTGAACTTAATTTTTTTAATTCAAAAGTGGAGAGCATTTTTGTCTTTAACTAGGAATATTATGAAAAAATTGAAGGAGCACAAGTTCATGCCAATAACCAAAAATAAGGAGTATGGTTCCCAAAGGTTCATTGTTTAGGGAGGTCGATACAATCAGCGAAAAATCTATATTAGATTGAATCCAATGGTCCTAGACTCCTAGTGTCTATATCTTTCACACGGTAATATGTATTGTGTGTGTCCCCACACACACTTGTGTGAAGAGATAGACACAAAATTCAAACTCAGATCATTGAACTTCGTCTGACATAGAATTACCCATACAATCAGGGACGGAGCCATGATTTTGACTTGGGGGGCGAAATCAAAATGTTAAAAATATTAATATTTTATATTTATATTTATGGACATTTTCTCGATGTGATCTTTTTTTTAAATTTTTTTTTAAGATAAACAATTATCGAAGCACAAATGAAAGTGCAAATGTTGTATCTAATATTGACACAAATCATAATATTTCATATTGAAAATGTATACAAATCACTGTTAAATAAACATATGTGCTATTTATTAAATATAACTTTGGGCATCGACCGACCTTTTTAGTCTCTTGCTTGGTAAACATATTTTTATACGAATACTATAAATACTGACAATGAGCATAAATACAACAATTATATGAAAGGAAGATAAACCTAGAGGAAAATTGCCACATATAGTCCAAATACTAATCTCACAATTTCTTATATTATACTCCAATGGTTATTTTACCTCTCTAATTTAAAAGAATCCACATCTCATTATCAAGAAAGAAAGAGACAGTATTTACCCAACTTAACAAAACAAAAAAAGGTGGCATTTTGCAAGTAAAAAAGTATTATCCCCCATTACAATTATCCAAATTAAAAAATATATACCCCTAATGAGTAATTGTCCAATGGCCCCTTTCTAATTTGACCTTTATCAGTTGGTCTCCCATACGTACGCTTTCAACGGTCCCCCCAGCCCGGACAAAACAAAACAACCATAACCCGTTTCCGTCCAACCCAAATAATTTTAACCCGCCCAATCGTGTCCACTTACAAAAACAGTTAAACCCCAAAATAGAAAATACCACAGCCACAAGGTGAACCAACTAAACCACATCCTCTTATCGAAACTCTGTATCTATATCTCTCTCTCTATATATATATATATTGAAGCTCCTTCACCACACACCCACCATTACTGCATTGCACACAGAAGAGAACAGTAGCACTAAACTTCCCTATTCCCTTATCACCAATTCAAAATATTCTTCTCTGAAATCTCACCCTGGATTTTAAGTAAGTATTTCGGAGGAGTTGTTATTTTTTTTCCTATTTTCTTGGTAGAGGGGTAAAACCCGGGAAGAAAAGTTGTAGACATCACGGCTTTGTCAGGAGTAAACCGGCCACTTATACATGTCCGGTCAGTACGACGGAAGGGTTGTGTAACTGCCACCAATCCTTCGCCGCACGGCGGACGTGGCGCTTTGCCCTCTGAAGGCGGCAGCCCCTCCGACCTCCTCTTCCTCGCCGGCGGCGGTCACCTCTTCTACCACTAGCTTCCTCTGTCTGTAGATTTATTTACTTTTACATATTCTAAAACTATACTTTTCTGCTTACACTAAGAAACAAAAGAGTATATATATTTGTAAAGAAAGATATATAAAGATGATGCTAAGGATTAAGAGGGTTCCTACTGTTGTTTCCAACTACCAAAAGGAGGAGGCGGAGGAGGGTACTCGCCATGTAGCCGGCTGCGGCCGCAATTGCCTCCGAAGCTGCTGCCTACCAGGTATTTGTTGATTCTTTTCTAAAGGTTTAATTTAATTTTTGAATTTGTTTGTTTTTATTTTTTTGAGTTTTGTGTTTTGAAATTTAGTGGGATTTTGAATTAATTAGGGGCCAAGCTGCCATTATATGCTTTTAAGGTGGAGAACAAAGTTGTTTGTGAAAAGGATTCAGTTGGGCTTGAGAATAAAGAGCCTCCAGTTGACTTCTTGGACTCCCTTCTTCTTGGGGAGGTGAAAATAATATCTTGTTAATTCATTGCAGGGATTAATGTTTCTTGTTCTTTTTTACTGATATTGTGTGATAATTGTCTGAAATTGGTTATTTGTTCATGGTAGTGGGAGGATCGTGCGCAGAGAGGACTCTTCCGCTACGATGTCACTGCTTGCAAAACCAAGGTTTGTTCTATTTCTTTGCACTTTTCTTGTCTTCCCCGAATTTCGATTAGATTCTTGAATAGTAGACTTAGGCAGCTGTCGATTAGTATTTATGTTGAGGGGCTAATTGTTTGAGAATTATAATGGTTTAAATAGGTGATTCCTGGGGAGTATGGGTTTATAGCACAGCTGAATGAGGGCAGGCACCTCAAGAAGAGGCCAACTGAGTTTCGTGTTGATAAAGTATTGCAGCCCTTTGATGAGAACAAGTTCAACTTCACTAAAGTTGGGCAAGAAGAAGTGCTCTTTCAATTTGAGGCCAGTGAGAACAATGAACTCCAGTTCTACCCAAATGCACCCATCGATGTTGAGAATTCGCCTAGTGTTGTCGCCATTAATGTATGTTTTATTTTGCTTTCACCCCATAAATTTTTTTCTTTTTGTTTGTGTAAATTGAAGTTAAATAGTTGTGTGTAATGATTTAACAGGTTAGCCCAATTGAATATGGGCATGTGCTGCTTATCCCTCGAATTCTCGAATGTTTGCCTCAGAGGATTGATAGAGAGAGCTTCTTGCTTGCTCTATACATGGCTGCAGAAGCGGGGAATCCTTACTTCCGTCTGGGTTACAATAGCTTGGGTGCATTTGCAACAATCAATCACCTTCACTTCCAGGCCTATTACTTATCAACACCTTTCCCCATTGAAAGGGCTCCTTCAAAGAAAATAACCACTACAAAAAGTGGAGTAAAAATCTCTGATATTCTGAATTATCCAGTCAGAGGACTTGTTTATGAAGGTGGTAATACTCTCGAAGATTTGTCCAATGTTGTCTCTGACTCTTGCATTTGCTTGCAAGAGAACAACATCCCTTACAACGTGCTCATTGCTGATTGTGGAAAGCGCGTTTTCCTCTTTCCACAGGTTAATAAAACTAGCTATCCATGGATCTTCATGTATTAATGTTATTGTTTAGGTTAAATTACATAGACACGGCCTGTGTGAGACGCTTTTTGATAAATTACCATAATATCCCCTGTTTGTAAGAATATATTACAATTTCATCATCTGTGAAAAGCAGTTTCACCCTCTGTTTTTCGAGATGTCAGGAGCTTAGACACACAGGAGGTGTTTTGTAATTTAGAAAACCTTGGGGGGCTCGTGGTAATTATCCAATAAATGAGGGGGGGGGGATGTTAATTATCTTTGTTGTTTTAACTAGGCGAAAATCTAACTTTGAGTTTTTGTGTGAAAAAATAGTGCTATTCAGAGAAGCAGGCTCTCGGGGAAGTGAGTTCTGAGCTCCTCGACACACAAGTTAATCCGGCCGTTTGGGAGATTAGTGGACATATGGTTCTGAAAAGAAAAGAGGACTACGAGGAAGCGTCTGAGGGAAATGCTTGGAGGCTTCTGGCTGAGGTTTCCCTGTCTGAAGAGAGGCTCCAGGAAGTGAAGGAACTTATATTTGAAGCCATCTGCTGTGAGATTGAAGAGGCTGGAAAAGTCATCACTAAGACGACATTCGAGGAGTCGGATGGTGCCCCTCAATCTCATGAAGATGTGGATGCCCTTAAAGGCTCCTGCCATGCTATGGTGCCCGTGTAGCAGAATTGCCTGTCCATGTAGAACTGTTGTGGAAGTTTCTATGGTTTCCCTCTGGATTTGCTTAAATAATGCAAACTATGTTTGCTTTGTTTTCATTCTTGTTGCATCATGTATGTAATTGTGTCTACTGCAGTACTGCTTGCTTATCATAATTTGGAGTGTGCTTTATCGATTCATGTAAAATATCATGGCTCTATTGCCTGTATGAACGTTTTGATAGTGAACTGTACTTTGATTAAATATGTTTTGTCTAAATATTGATTTTTCTTTAGGGATAATAGAAGACACCCCTTCAATTATGGGGTAAGGTGCACTTTGCCCCCTAACTTATTGAAATGTGCACTTTACCCCCTAACTTTATTGAATCAGGCTCAGGCAGATTCAGGCATCACAATTATCATAAAAATTGAACTTTTGCTCCCTGACTTATGTGTCTTTGTAGCACTTTGCTCCCTGACTTATGTGTCTTTGTAGCACTTTGCTCCCTGACTTATGTGTTTTTGTAGCACTTTGCCCCCTGACTTATGTGTTTATGTAGCATTTTGCTCCCTTACTTATGTGTTTTGTAGCACTTTGCCCCTGTCCGAGGGGTGAAGTGCACATTTTATGATAAGTGAGGGGGCAAAGTGCAAATTTCAATACGTTAAGGGGCAAAGTGCACATTACCTCATAACTGAGGGGGGTGTCTGCCATTATCCCTTTTCTTTATTTACTTGGAATTCCTTTACTATTTTCTTGTTTGCTTGTGGTACTAAGGGGCCTCAAAAGGTGTAGATGATCCAGCCTTTAATTTGGGAGAGAAATTTTAGGCGATAATAATTGCTGACATATCAAAACGCACCCGGTATATTTATAACCACACTTTCATGGGGTGGGAGGTGATGTTCATCACTCACCACCCATAAAGAAACCACCCCCGCCCCTTGAATGCGTGATTATAGTGCACCGGGAGCAACATATTTGGTGCACCATGGTGTTTTCCAGGAACGTGGTTTATTAGATATTCCACCCCATATCGAAAGGAACTTGTTGGATGACTCGACATGGATCATAGACCCATAGTGTTGTATACTGGGTACAGGAAAAAAACCCTAGTAAATGTGAGAGTGGGATAAGCATTTACGTGAAACTTGTAAATAAAAGGGTTCCATAAGCAATTCTTGCAGATTTGTTAGCCATACCTCTTGGGGCATCAAGATCAATACTATCTTGCAAGAAACTTTTTTATATTCAGGGAACTCTGCCCCGAGAAGCCAACTCATGAAAAAAGGTTATATGATCTGTTTATATTTTATATTTCAAGAAGAAGAATTAATCACAAAACAAATATTATTGCATTTGTCAGTAATTGATTGAGTGTAACCAAAATCGAGAATTTCCCATTTATATACGGCATGAGTTTTGCATATTCCCTTGCAATTATCTTGTCTTGGGGGCGTAGGGTGAGGTCAGTAGTGACATTAGCAAATGTTACTGATCTTTCATAGCAAATACCCCCAAATGGAGCCACACAATTGAGAGCCACAACAATAGTTTCGGTACCAGGACATTTCAGTGGTGTGGGCCGGTTCACCATATAAAAAGACTGCTTCATTTGGCGACAATATTGGATGAGAGGACTGAGAGAGACGTTTACAGACCATCGAATACACATACATGGTGGATAATTTCTTAACTTTGTAATCAATAAATACAAAATAAAATAATAGACGACCACTACGCATAGCATAGAATTTTTTATTTTTATTTTAGTTCAAGCGAAAGGGGGAGACCCTACATATCTAGCCCGACAAATTCGGATTGACAGTTATAATTTTGAGGCATAAAGACTCTACCACAAAGACTCTATTTAGCTCCATAAAAGAGGGGAGAGCCACAACTTGTGGCAGTTTGAATTCCAACTCAGGACCTCTTATATAAAGTGGGAGGTGAATACCACCAGACCAACAAGTTTTGGGTGCATAGAATTATTAGAATACACCGATGTCTCCTTATTTTCTAAAAAAAAAATTAAAAAAAAATCCTTGAAAGACCTTAAAAAAAGAAGTACATTATTGGTATTCTCAGCTTTTTCAAAAATAGATCATGTATCAATTCTTTATTCTGACATTGTTTATCATGGCTAAATGTTGTTAGAATCTAAATACATTTAATTGAAGTATTATCATTGATTATTTAAACAATAAAAGTTGTTTAGGATAATAATATTGTTTAAAATTTACTAATATTGAAAGCTTACCTCTCAAGGCCCAATTTGAAGCCTGTATTAATGTATGGGCCTAGGCCCCAGCACGATGACAAACATTTTGTCATCACTGCCACTGCAAAACCCTTCGCCAATTGCTACCCTTTTCCCAGCAGGTTTGCTCTCTGTATCTCTTTTGATTCATAGGCCTTTTTTTCGTGTATTTAATCTCGGTTTCCCACGAGTTTGTGACTCTCCCTTTTTTATGTTATGGAGTTAGATAGAGTCTTTATAAATTATTAGTATCAACTCGAGTTTGTCGGGTAAATATTTAAGTCATCCATTCGGGTTGAATTTTTTTTTAAAAAAAGGGGAAAATATTTTTTTAGGGATTAAAAAGTGAAAATATTACTCTTACGAAAGAAAAACGAAAATGAGTGCATTCAAGGCATTTCAAGCAAATGTTACATTTGCATGGAGCGCTAACGTCTATGTCGGGGGTACTAGGAGGCTGCACCGGCGTAAGTTAGAGGCCTTGCGCCTCACCAAATGCATCCGTACGATCATGCGGTGGAATACGCCTACTGTTCAGGGAATCCATCAGCAGGTTCTTAAATCTTAATTATTATATAAATTCTATTGTTGGCGGAGTAGATTGGTATTATCATCGATCATGTTAGTGAAATGATGCTTAGACAGACATTAATTTAGTTTTATTTTGAATTTAGTTAAAAATGTTATGTTAAGGAATGATAGCATTCAATCTGTCTACGTCCACTAGCCAACACTAGACTAAATCTTTGTTTTTGAGTGAATCGTATCGATCAGTCTCCGTAAACCTATCAAGGTTGGTCGTTGTTGATACTTAAGATACAGGAAATGTACAATACTCGGTTGTAAATCATCAATCTGCCTCGGCTGCTAATTCTTCGCCCTATTTTTTGAGTGGTTAACTCTTTTCATTTTCAATTAATAAAGATACCTTAATTGATTTGATATGATTGTGAAATCTGGCTGCAATAATGTGTTGAACTTAAAATATTGATTTATGTAGTCATCTTTTCCTTTTCAACAATCTGTTCTGTTCTACTCCTGTTAGTTGTTTTTAATTTGGAGTTTATGCAGTAAGCTGCAATTTTTAGGCATTTGAGGTTGTGTCGCACTGCGGTTGATGTACCACAAGCGCATGCGAACCTCGTTTCTAGTTGCGACTATTTTAGAGTCCCTAAGTCTATTACGTTATTTGTGTTCTTTTCCTTTCTTTGGAAGCTTATTGACTAGGCTTTAATGTCATGTATTGAAGACTTGGACTACTGAGTTTAAATTAGTTAGTTTAGTGTAATTGGCACACACCAAGAATCCTTTGATATATATATATATATATATATATATATGGAGCGTTTGTTTGCACACGAAGCTTAATGACATGTTAAAGAGTTTATCCATAAAATAAGCTGACAAAGAATCCATTGTATTTTTCCAAAATTCAAGGAGTAATATTATTTCGGTTTTGGATTCCCCCGTCCCCCCTCTCCCTGCACCCCCGCACCCGAGAAAAGATGCAAAATTTAAGTGGCTTTTTTAAGATGCTTGAGGAATAAATTTTCCCTGCTTCAGGCACATGTAATGCAGCAATTTCTCGAAACAAAACTTCATATTCCATCATGTTAACTGGTATTCTGTTGAGAATAACATTTTTAAGGTGCCATAACATACTTCATATTGCTTGAATGAATTGACTTCAGTTTTGTTCGTCTGCCTGTTTCTACTCGTGTTGTGTACAAAATATGTTTTAAGAGCTCTCCTTATCTCCATAACGATATGGTCCTTGTTTCTCTTCATAACTCCGGAAGTCTGTCTTTTAGCTGTTATGTGGAGGTTGAGGCTTTTCAGTCTCAATAATCTTCTTTGGCTACATTTGGATTGAGAGACATGGATTTTGGGAGAACTCTGAATGACAACTGTTAGCCTGGTTCGAGATCCACACGAATGATCGTATAACAGCTAAAAGTAGATGCTAAAGGGTTTGGGATACATAGTACATCTAAGAATTATATAAACAAGTGCAATGGATTTCGAATCCTTCAACTTAGAGTTATTCTTGTGAAAGATGTCTGTTAATTTAACACCACACTATTTACTGAACACCTGACTGATGCATTGTTCAAGTAGTTTTGCCTTATGTTTGATCTAGTAAAGATCAGGCTCAAAGTTTCTGAATGTATTCTGGAATCATGCTAGAGGTTAATGTCATTAATGAAAATTGATTTTTCACCAACTGTTGATGAAGATATTGAGAGCTTCAACTTCCTTTCACCCTCTATTTAGTTGGCTTAGAAGGTGGGATTGGGAAGGGTGAAAGAGAGGAGGGTCTGAACCCGGGGTGGGGGTGGGGGTCTAATAGGAGAATCAGGGTGTGCTTTGGAATATTTACTTGACTCCGTAGGCGATTCCCTATTTCTTTAGCATTGTGGTGTAAAACATCGGTGTTACCAAGTGTTTTCAATAGAAGATATCGGGTGTTACATATTGGTGTTACACCAATAAACAGTAGACACGTGTCTTCAATAGAAGACACCGGGTGTCTAATTTTTATAAAAAACCTCTAATGTCGTGTCGGGTGGAGAATCATTGAATAATTGAATAGGGAGTTCATTTGAGGTGTATTATAAATCATACTACTACTATTAATTCTGCGTTGGGCATGTGTAATAAATCTTTATCTCATAAGTGATGAATGCACAATGAATACTGACCCCTCTTTCTCTATCCTATGCCCAACCCACGTGTGGATGTCCAAAAAGTTTTGATCATTTTTGTAATTATGTAGCAATAGTTTTGTGCTGTCGGTGAAATGATGGCAAGTTTAAACCCTGCTATTAGTATTACATTAAGTATGATTAATTCTTGTGTTAGTGAGACCTCGACATGCAAGAATTGGAAAAATAAATAGAGAATCGGAAAAGAAGAAACCCAGGAAGTATATATTATACTACACCAAATAAAATGCCATTCAAGTAAAGTGAATTTAATGTGTGATCAATTTTTTTTAAGCCACCAGCTATTTTTCTTTGAAAATAAATGACATCTTCCTCCATGTGCACATGTTCAGGCATAAATATACATGGACAATGGACTTCCCTATTCAACAAAAGGGAAAAACAAAAAACACTTCTAATATATTACTTCCAACGAAGACTCCGTGATCCAATCATCTCTGTCATGGATGAACTTTAGTCTGACCAGCGTCTTGGTGGGACTGTACGATAAATTTACTTTTCGAACAGTAGCTATAACTCAATTTGAATATTTGACAGCTAAAGCAAATTCCTTCGGTCACAACAAAGGAGGGTTGCTATGCTGGTTACACTCGAACCCTTTTACGCCTCCTCAGAAAACGAAAGAGAAAAAATAAAATGACTCTTTGAAAGGGTTGAACGTGGTGTACATAATTCGGGTTTACTTGAAACTTATCTCTATTTTCGTGTCTTTTTCACGAGAATATTTTTGCGTGTGAAAATATAATTGCCCTTTGGCTATACCTAAAAAAATCCCCCGAAGTTCTCTATACATCTCATAATTTTATATGAAAGAAACCAATGATGGAGTAGCATAAGCACTTGAACTGGAAGTACCATTTTCCAGTGAATGCAGTTTGGCAAAAGTCCCAACCAATGGGGCAGTGTTATAAGTGCAAGCCTCAGTTTGCACAAAGTTCCCCCTTCTGTCCACGAATTCATCTTTATGATCGGGTCCACCAATCAAAGCTCCAACAAGAACGTTCGGGTTTGGATCCTTGCGTCCATACCAGTTATCGTACCCCTGCGTGCACCCTACAAAGACCTTACTGTCTCTGTATGATTCCATGGATGCACCCCTATGGTGCACCCTCTCGGGATATGCAGGTCCATACCCTACCAAGTAGCTCAATCCCATAGGATTGGAGCCCAAAATGTAGGCCACTTGTGATTTGACGAAGGAGAGGATCTTATTGGGTCCCACCGTATCTGTATAGCAGTCCAGCATTTGATTGGTGGAATGGAGGTGGTCGGAGTAGACTGTGAGTAAGAATACTGCAGTTGATACATACTGCATGTTGTTCCATTGGCGGGTGTACAGTAGTCCACCGGGGGTGCGTTGCACGTTAGTGGAGTTGTTCTTGTTCTTGTTCAAGCAGGCACAGATATAGTGTTCTGCTTTTGATCTGTATTCTTGAAGAGTTTTCTTCTGTTCGTTAGTTTTCCCTTCCATTGGCAACTGTAAGAAAACAAAGTTAATTGATAACGGATAGGATATGTTAAATCATATCTCATTAGTTGATTTTACTTTTGATTTTTGCCTACAATTTATTGATCTTTTTGTCCATAAATTATTGATTTTTTATTATTTGTGAGAACAAACACGAAATAAAAGCATAAAAGATTAAACGACACAATTTATGTGATTCAGGAATTGCTACATGTCCACGGAAGAGAATTAAAGAATCACACTATTAGCAAAAGAGGTAAAGAATACAAAGTATGTCAAAATTCAAATTAAACCTTCGTCCTCTGCAGAACAAGCGTGTTTGATCATGAGTTTCTACTTAATTTGGGGTCTAAAACTCTAAAACATATCACAATATTTTAATACCATTCAATTAGATTAATATAAAGTTGAGCAAGATATTATTGCAATTTGAAATATAGTCAAAAAATATCATGACATCTTTGTTGAGACATGGAATTTTATTGGATTGCATTTAAGCGACAAGGCTTAGTGACCATGCCTCCTAGGAAAAGACTTAGTGCACCTTTTGCCGCTCATCAGTGTTTAAACTTCCACTAATTATGCTTTAATCAAGGATTTGGCTCTATAAAGTATAGGGGTAGGAAAGGAAAAAGACGTCAAAATGTTTTGATTTGGTATTGATGAGGATGGTGATGAGTTCATAAAGATGAAGATCCAAGACCTAATTATGACTTGGGATCTCCTGGTTCAATCTTTTACATAAACAACATTTAAATCCTCCGGATTTTTTTCCACCTTTAAATAAGACAAGGGAAGATATAGCATTCAGTATAGCAATTATCACTAAACGTAAGAGTTCTCTGAAAAATATTCAATTTGAGTGGTAATTACTGTCAATTGAGCGAATTCCCCATCTCGATTCCAACATAATGCACAGTGGTCATTACTTATTCACCATTATGATCTTCTACCCTATCGAGTTTGTGCTTAAGGGAATCCGAATTCTTAATCATATGTATTCGCGTTATGGTCTTATTTCAGTCTAAAGTAAAATCAAGCATAATATTCAAACTTTTCCCTCCCATTTTACATTGTATATGCAAATTCAATTTGTAAGTAATGAAAAAACTTTTAGGGGTGGGGATTAAAAAAAAAATTACCATAGAGGCAATGATTTGGAGACCAGCATACTTAACATCCCAGCTGAACTCTTTGATGGCCCAGGTGATCCCACCAAAAGAATTGGCATTGTGAATCGCATAATTCAAGAATTTTGGATTGTCGGTGGCTTTGTATAGCCACAAAGCTGCCCACAACAACTCATCCATGTACCCACTCACAGACGTGTAATACCCCTTTGCTCCTTCAATACTCTCATCATATTTCCCTCTATATTTGTCACCAAACTCGAACAACTGCACCACAAATTAAATTAACCCACCACACTAAAGATCAATGTTTTATTTCCTTATTTGGTTAATATAAATATAAATACAAATTCAATTATAATTTATAATTTATTATTATTATGGTTGAGAAAATGTTTGTGCTTATGTAATTATCAAGGATATTTGTTGATTTTATGCATTTATTTCATGTGTGATATCAAGGTATACCTTTATTAAATTGCATTTCTTATTCAAAAGGAAAGACACAATCCGCGTGTTCGAAAACTTGGAAAAGTAAATTTGCACAGTTCAGATCCCCTGTTACAGTATCTTGGTTGATCTTGTAATATGTGTTCGTCAAGTGATTAAAATACTCCTTCAAATATAAATTGACTTGGACTATATACACACTTGTTGTGTAAGGTTGTTATGGAATACAAAAAAACATAATGTTGGAATAAAAAATCGACAATGATCAACTAGGATCATTATTAGGATACTCACACGCCGTAAACCATATAGCATGATTGTGATTATTCTGATACTTGTAATCACTGACACTTTTTAATTAAGATTCATTCTTGTCTTGCAATTGTTTGCAAAACAGAACTAGGAATCTCTAACTCTTGACCATGATTTTTTAATGAATTCTTTAAACTAGTTTTGGTCCAAATAAGAAGCAAAGATTATATTAAGCCACATTATAATGAACAAAAGACCTACCCCTGTCTGCCCCTCTTTAACAACCTCATTAACTAACTTACCTGTTGTGCATGCTCCAAAAGAAGGTGTGAGTAATGTGGGTTTGTTGTCCTAAACACAATCGCCGCCGCCGCCATCGCCGCTGCCGTCTCCGCCGCCACCTCCGTCCCGGGATTCTCCTCATCCAACTTATGCGCCCGCCGCGACGTCGTCATATCCTCCGGCCGCTGCCAGCACAGGTGATCCGTGTCACCATCACCCACCTAATAACCAAACATCATTAATTCTTAATTAAATCTCACTAAGCACGAGATAATCATGTCCTTCTGCTTTAACTTAAAACATTGCCTTAGATATTTTTGCTTTATAATGACTTCAACCAAAAAAAAAAACAAGATTGAAATTTCGGACCCACGCAAAAAATCAGGACCGTCTATCACTGGCTGAGCTTTTCAACTCTCCGGCGTGATTGAGGGATTATTTGCCCATACTTTTTGTGGGATATCGTGCGTATGATAGGAAAAATCTAGACCATATTTCTTCACACTTATCAATTACGTGAAAAAAAAACCATAAAATACACACTTTTGGACTCGATCCGTCATAAAATTGACGACCTCTCAATCTTTTTTTTTCAAAGTTTTTCAAAAAAAAAAAGAAAAAAAGAAAAGAGAAATATTTACCTGAGCCCATAGAACATGAGAATGAGTGTGAGCTTTAATGAAATAATCAGTCCCCCATTTAATGGCGTCAAGGGCATGCCGGAGTTCGCCGGCGGCGGCTATTTGTTGCCGGAATTCAACAACACTCCATGAAAGCATTGTAATTGTGAACGCCATTGGCAGACCAAACTTTACATTGTCACCAGCATCATAGTACCCCCCTACCAAGTCCACCTATATGTATATAAATTCAATTCCCAACAATAAACTTAATATATATATATGTATATGTATGTATATAGTACTTAAATGCATTAACTATGTACAAAATGAAAATGTGTTTGGACGAACATACCCCTTGTTCGAGGCCGTCGGTGAGGCCGGAGTGGTGGCGCCACGTCACTCTCTGGTTGTACGGAAGGCGGCCGGAGCGCTGCGCCTCGAAGTAGAGTAGGCTTTTGGAGAGGGCATCTTTGTAATTAAAAGTAGATTGAGATAAAGAAAGAGTGGGGAAGAGGGAAAGAATTAAAACTATGTAATTAGGGAGTGAAAAATGCTTGCATTTGCATTGCCTTTTCTCCTCCATTTTATTTTTTTTGCTAATTTGCAGCTCTCCCTTTCTTTTCCTTTCTTCTTTCTTCTTCTTTATATAGCATGCGAGGCACGTGACTTTGGGAATTTTTGCATGAGATTCATTATTCTCTATTTTGCACTTTGGTTGGGCTAATTAATAACTAACCCTCTAATGATATAAAACTAACACTGAAACAAGTTGGGGTCGATGTTAGAGCTCGTAGGATCGATTCCCGACGTTATTAAAATAATGTTTGGTTAGTGGCAGCCACGCATGACGAGCAGAGATTAGTCAAGGTGAACGTAAAGCTGACCAGACACCCATGCGCAAACAAAAAAAAAAGAGTTAGGCAAATTAATTTTTTATTTTGTGTGCGTGTGAATTAGTTGAGGAAATAATCTTGATTTTTTTTACAGGAATTTAAATTGAGGGTCCACGTGGAGATCTATGGATTTGAGCAGTGTAAATCGTTCTTTTATTGACCTTTATGGCATTCTCTCATTTATGCTTTTCTGTACGTTTTCATGTGCGTAAAGTGGACTTAAACAGTTATACTGTAAATGAAAAAAAGAAATCACATTTTGACCATATGGTATGGAATATGGTGTTTTGCAGATCATGTATATATTTGTTTCAAAGGCTGAACTATGGGACCTAATTGAAGCCCTTTTCCCCGCGTAAAATTTCCGTTTAATGTAGCAAAAGTTATGCTATAATTCAAGTATTTATGAGCCAAGGTTTTCTGTTTCGTTTAATCTCGTATTTCAAATCACTTATATTCGATAAAAAATTTAAACTTGTACAGTTGATATGCATTGTATATATTTGTTGGCTGGAGAATTCATAGTGTATATAATTCTATAAGTATTTTGGCGAGAGTTGGAGCAAAGTTTAGCTATTTTGTAAATGGTTAGTTATAATTACACTCCATTCAAATGTCATTATATCTCCGCAAATTTTTGAAAATGGCATACTCTAAAATATCGAACTCCTCATTTTATTGGGATTTTGGATGGAAAATGACGATGCCATAAAAAAGTTTCGTAAAACTTCCATTTTGGTCACTCGCTCAAATGTCAGTATATTTTTCTGATCAAAATACACTCATAATATTTCATTTTTAAACTTTTTGCATTTGTAATAATTTGAGGAGGTCACCATTTTCCATATAAAGCCCTAACGGAAGACGGCGTTTCATTAGCGCTGTAGTGTAGGAGGGCTAGCTTTTGTAATTTTCAAAATTCCAGAAGATAAAAAGTAGTGATTTTGTTGTTTTCAAGGGGTCTAAATGTAATCAGTCCTTTAAAAATTTTACCAAAAAAAAAAAAGAAAGAAAAAAGGAATCAGTCCTTTAATAAGTGAAGTAGATGTCTACATGAGCTCTGATTTGTTAGACTCCAAATTAAGCTCAAGCAATCCCAATCTAAAAATTAATCAACTTTATTGTTTTGTAATTAATTTAGAAAAATTGCTGAACGGTTCTAAAGCTATCAGTAAGACCAAAACAAATTCACGCCAGCAAAATGGGGACTCCAATTATTAATTGGAATTCCCTGTAAATAATAATTATGCAAATAGCTGATAATGAAGTTTGACACCGTTTTTTTCGTGAATATAGTAAAGTTTGTCTCACATAGCACATAAGTCTCCTGGCCCATGTTTAAATTTTGGCAAAAACACAATTTTTTTTAAAAAATGATAACTGTCCAATGCCTATTCTTTCACCATTTAATCGTCGATCATTGATATAATAAAATATTACCAATTTATTACTATCTAATCGTCATTCTCACACGCTTATTTGATTAATGCGTAAAAATCACTTGCCTATCCGAAATTGAAATAATTTGTTGGTCGACTTACTTTATTATGATAAACCATATTAATTCCAAGGTTTTAGGTGAGTATGGTTGAAAGAAGAACCAAATTATTCAAAATTAAATTTGACTCGAGATATTCGGTAAAAGCTTGTTTGAGCTTGATTCGTTGACATATCAAACCAAGCATAAACAAACTTTTGTGTGTTTGATAAATTTGAAGTTCAGCTTAAGCTCGACTCGATTAATAACAAATAATAAAATATGTATTATAAATAATAAACCTACTCGAATTCGGCTCATATCAACTTAATTACGGCTCATTTGAGCTCAGCTCGATTAACAATCAAACAAAATTCAAACACAAATTCTAAAATTCAATAGTAATTCAAACAAGCTTCAATAACAACCTTCTCAACTCACTTTAACTCGTTTAAAATCCTAGGCACGGGTCTAGCAAAAATTCGCTTGTATATAAGAAAATAGTGATATACCTAGCATGATAAACAAATAATATAAATAAATTCCAATTGTTTAAGTGTAATAGAGAAATACCCTAAATAAATAAATACAAAAGAAAAATGAAGAATTAGAAGAAATGATTACCACCCCAAATTTTATCTGTATACCTTTTTTTTCTTTTGTTGTTCTATACAAACTTATAATTATTTTAGATATTAAGATCAATCAAACTAATTCAACTAGCCCAGTTCCAGTTAATGGGTTGGTTGACCGGGTCTGAGGTCTAAATGGTGTGGGCCTGACCCAAAGACACCAACCAATTCTGAGCCACTCGATTGAATTTAACCAAGGGTCCTAGTGAGACAGCATCTTCGGAGCTTGGCCCCGAACAGATAGCACAGCCTATTGCTAATTAAGGTTGCCTTAATGAACTTGTCCTAATTCTCCGTAACAGAGTTCTTTTCAAATATTGTCTCGGTCATCATACTGTACTTTGCAACTAAGAAATCTTGTGGTGATGAGGGAAGAAAAAAAAGTACGCAGCTAGAGAACTGAAAAAGAAATGGAAAATGAATGGATAAAAGTAAACAGAAGATTTCATACCCATGATATAGCTTAATAGCGTATATCGCGTTCTACATAAGTCGTCTAATTAACAGCAATGTGACGGCGTTCATAATAAGTTCTTAAAGCGCAATAATATTAGTGACAGCGATAACCAGAACTCGTGCCTTGTCTAACATATTCAATATATATATATTACAATCCCCAGGCCTTACCATGATGATCATCCACACTAAGCACTTGCGCCACCGGTCTGGTGCAGCATTGCATCTATCTCATCACCATCTTCCATTTCCAGCTGTAAATTAAAAATAAATCGAAATTAATTAGGTGTATTCTGGCACGATGGGCATTTATCTATTATGGCTTATATGTATATTTTAGAGAGAGGGAGCAGACCTCATCTGGAGTTTGCTCGCCTCGGAGGCGACGGCCATCAAACAAAAAAGCAATAGAATTAAAATCCACTGATTGCCGGTCACAGTAGGCATTCATAAGTTTCTTCAGTTGTGTGTTTCTCTTAATCCTGAAAAACACTTCATTTCCATCCTACAAAATGGCATTGACAGTAGAAGTTGCTTAAACAGTTTCCAAACATCAAGAAGTTTAATGTGATAGACAACGTTAAACTAATAGTAATTATTTAACATATAACTTTATGTAATAAGAACCATCAGCAGCCAAATGATCCTTGGCCATCACAAAATTCATCTCTGATTAGAAGCTTATAAAACTCAAACAACAGTCTCTCAACGACGTATTTGTTTCAATTAACAACAGACCCCTAAAAAAACTAATCAAACAAAGGGTTATCTTACTTTTAAATAATCAAATAACAACAGCAATGACGGTCTGGACCACGCAGTGACCAACACATAACACTGTCATAGAAGACTGCACAAATGGACTAGAGAGGAGAGAACAAAACAAACATCATCAAATAAGACGTATAAAAGAATGATCAATGATCCTTGATAATTCATTCAAGTGGAAAAGCAGGAGAAAATGTCAATTTTGGTACCATAAGACACGGCGAATCCAATTTTGGTACCACGCTTTTGAAAAGTAACACTTGGTACCAAATCAAGTTTTTTGTCTCGAGTTTGGTACTGCCGTTAGTTGACTAACGGTCAACACTAACAAATCCGTTAGTTTTCTAATTTGGGGGGGGAAAACAGAATTTGGGGCAAAAATGGAGGGAAAAAAACCGATTTAATTGAAGGGAAATCGATTTTGGGGGTGTTTTTAAAGCAATTTTTGTGGGTTTTTGCTCATTTGAGCTCTTCTTCTTCTTCTTCTTCTTCTTCAACTTTCACTTTCTCTAATTTCTTCTTCCGACTGGCTTCTTCTCTTTCTTATTCGAGTAAAAGAAGAAGCCATTTGGAAGAAGAAATTAGAGAAAGTGAAAGTTGAAGAAGAAGAAGAGCTCAAATGAGCAAAAACCCACAAAAATTGCTTTAAAAACACCCCCAAAATTGATTTTCCTCCAATTAAATCGGTACCAAAAATGACATTTTCTCGGAAAAGCAGGCCTTGTCAGACCATCACAAAATACTCACTTCACAAGCTTTCATAAAGACATGTTGCCCAAAATTTAACTAACATTCAAAACGAAATTGAAGGGAAAACATAATAATAACCAAGGAAAAAGTCGACAAAGACGAAATTGATGTAACCTTTCACCACTATAACATCCAAGGCATAGTGCAAAAACAATACTTGAGGTGTTGAACAATTTAAAATGTCCGTCAAATTTAACAAAGTCAACCTAAAAATGAGGGGGGAAATAAGATAAGAACTTAGTAGAAAGTGAGGGCGCCACTTTCATACAATTGCGAAACAACACAGCATGTAATGATAATCCTTCAAAGACAAATATTAAAAAAAAAAAGGCATAATAACTGACAGCCATTTATTTACAAATTGTTAAGCCCAAGTATGGTGCAGTTCCGACTCAAGAAGCTCGCCTCATAATATATGCTCATCTCATTCATAACATAAACACAAGATCCTCACATACCTTCAAGACAAAGAAACTCAGCTTATGATTACATAACTCATGCTGATGAATGAAACAATGTCGCCAAAACGTGCATTGTTTTTCTGGTTATACACATCCCGCGAGGCATTCTTAAATCCCAAAAGACCAACATATCAAAGCACGTTTACATGAAACTATAACAAGAATAAGCTATGCATGCTCTGGAAGTTAGCATATAATAATAGAAGAGAACTTCCTGAACTACCATAATCCCATATTCGAGGTTCTATACCAGAAAACAATTCTAAAAACTGAAGTTCACCGGTTCCTCAAACACCAACCACATAAAACAAACACAATAAACCAGATAGGGAAAAAAAAAATCAAACATCCATAAACCCAGACTCATAATTCTTTTAGCATACCCAAACAGAATTTAAGTTTCTATGCCTCAAAACTTCAGAATTGTAAAGCATAATATATATATATATAGAACTAAATCAGTGCAATTTAATACGAAAAATTCTCGCTCCAAAATTCCAAATTAAAACCAATCAACAATACATAAAAACACACTACCAATAACTACTCAATTTCCAGAGACATTGTCAACGTACGGTTAAAACCCTAAAAACAAATACCTAACACCAAGTACATGAAAATCATGATAGGTGCACCGTAACACGTTCCTAAAAAACAGGGGATAAATAAAAATCCCTAGAACAGGAAATCAAAGGACGGAAGGAAGGGGCGAAAGTAGGAGTAAAACCTGGCCTTTGACTTTGAGATTGATGTGGGCCGATGAATCGGCGGGCTTCTTGTCTTCCTCTGCACCCGACATTTTTCAGAGTCGCCGATTAATCGAGATTCGTCTCTCCTTTTTCAACTCTCACTTTCTCTCTCAGCTGCACGCCCAACAGTCCTACTCTCTAGTCTCTACCGCCCTTTTATTTGCTGGAAATTGATTCAACGGTTCAGATTCTTCTACGCGTGATCGATGTACAAGACTCCAAGTTGTAATGGGATGTCGTCAGAGTTTGGAATTTTTCATATTCCCACCCTCCTTCCTTTGGGTACAAAATATATTGGACTTGGGCCTCCTTCGATAAATGCACTGCGTAATTTGTAAGCTATGGGCGAGAGGATAAATTCCATGCTACCCACTTCAAATGAGTTTTAAATTGAGTGCAGATCCAGCGGTTTAAAATTCACTTGGGCATGTACCCAAGTGGGTAGCATGTAATTTCCCGAACGATAGACAGTGAAATATTTGCATTTAGGCCACTGTAATTGAATAAGGAAGGAATATTTTTGACATGACGAATTTTTCTTTTACGGAATCAGAACCCATTCTGAAAATTGCAGGAAAATATGTTCAAATTACAGGACAATATAAATTCCACATTTAATATGTACAAGTATAGTATGAAATTTTGTTGAAAGTTGCGATGAAAAAAATAGGCAAAATAGTCATAGACGTACAAGTATACAGGGACGGAATTAGAATTTGGGGTCCCGGGGAGAATACAAAAATAGAGGGTCAAAACTCGATATTTTTTAATTTTAGGTGTCAAATTTCAAAAATTTATAAGACAAAACAATAATTTATCACTCCATCTCTGCAAGGATAATACGATTACAATGATTTATCTAGAAGTAAAAATACAACTGACTTTTATATAAATTCACAATATATATTACTTGTATACACTTTTAATTGATAAAAGTAATATTTTATATGAATCACTATTTAACAATAATTAATGTTTTGATATTATTAATATTTGTAGTCGTTAATTGTATAATACTCAATTAATGCTTAACTTTCAACTTTTAAATTAAAATTAAAATAGTTTTGTTTTTCAAAACCAGAGTATTATCCATCAAATATATTACGAAATACCTAAAATAGGTGTACTCAATCGTTCAACTCAAAAGTACTACAAGTATTATTCGTTAAATTCAAAATCCATACAAAAAATAAAAATATCTTTCAATAATACACACACACATATATAAATATATAAGTGTGTATATATTGTATGAGTATAATACCAATTTGAACTACCAGACATAAAACCAAATCCAAGTCAGTGGAGTATTTATATAAAATGCTAGAAGATATAAGAGTCATGTATTCGATGCTCGATTTAGCGAAAGAAAATATATAGAGTCTCGACTACGTAAAAGACCGAAAACATCACTACGATTTCTGATTTTTCAGATGGTATTTTCGTCCTGCAGATAACTTTGTTTCTGTAAAAAGCTTAACAGAAACATGTTTGGGCCACGTTTCAATATATGTGAAAACAAAGTTTTAACAAAGAACATGTTTCAATATATATGTAAAAGAAAAATGCATGTCCTATCCTATTTGTCCATTCCCTTAACCAAACATGCAGTGGCTCATATTGTAAAACCATTAGATTGGTAATTTTGACACAAGATAATCTCAACACATGGGGATCAAATATTGATTGGGTCCTGCCTAAAGCCGCTAAAACTCGCCCATCATCTAACAAAGGATCAAAAGCAAAACACGCTTTTGGAGAGTAACGGCGAAAAGTGATATCGTGGCGAGTGTGATTGAATAGTAGACAGCAACTAAAGAAAGAAAAGAGTAGCATACAAGTCCAAACAGAATTCACAAAGTTTTCAAATAAGGTTAGAGCTCATTTATAATACAATCCCATAAAACCATTCAAAACATCATATCTAAGAATATAACTATGCAGAAGCACCGCCAGTCTGGTGCAGCATGGCATCTATCTCATCACCATCCTCCATTTCCAGCTGTAAAAGAACGGTTGGGGGTGCCGGGGGGGTTAGTTAAGACTGGGTCCAGTGAATATGAAGACTTCGGAGATATCAACATGCGCATAGAAATGTGCTTGTGTGTGTTTAAGTGAGTGTATGTGAGAGAGAATGGAGAAGTGACCTCGTCAGGAGTCTGCTCTGCACGGAGGCGACGCCCATCAAAGAGAAATGCGATGGAGTTGAAATCCACCGATTGTCGATCACAATAAGCATTCATAAGCTTCTTCAGTTGTGTGCTTCTCTTAATCCTGAAAAATACTTCATTTCCATCCTACACAACAACATCAATTACAAAACTTCAGGCGCTATATCCAGTTCCAAATTCAAAAGCTAGTTTTGCAGTGGATAAAAGCACCCCACTTCGAAGTAGTGATCATATTTATATGACCAAGAGAAAATAAAAAATAATACAAACAAAAGAACTTACATAATGTATATAACCACAAAGAGGAAAAACATTTCAACTTAATCAAATTCTGAACTTACACTAGCAGGAAACATAGATCCTCCTTCTCGATTTATCTCTAACAAGAGTTAACCACAGATCATGTCTCATGCACAACAATTAGATCTTTCTTAATTAACACAAAAATAAGGGTATGTGATTAAAGTTACATCCGTGCATCTGATAAATCTCTTTGCCCAAGAAACCACTTTACTGCTTCTAGAACCAAATCTTCAGACTACCACAAACAAATCAATATCAATTTACCTAGCAAAAATTTATAATAGACTTACTTCTGAGTGTTGCTAAAATACTGGTATGTTTGAACAAGTTATAAACAACGGAGGATCTCCCGGTAAACAAGCAACCATGATGCAGTGCCTTCCAAACGCTAAAACTATTACATAATTATATATAAGAATGAAAAGGCACAACAATTGTGCGTCTGTGAGATAACCATATGTTTCGTATTTGATAAATTTTACAATTATACCAGACAACATGCACAAGCTCTGACTACTTCATGAACATTTTTGGTTCTACTATACAAACTGGATTTTCAATATCTCTACAAGACGTCAACTCTTGGATTGAATTTGGATAAATCTATACAAGGTGAATTCCTAATAGATGTGAACTATCGGGTCACTTCACCTCAAATACCATGTAACATGACCTGTAGTACCAGGAGAGCACACATCAGAGACTCTCAAATTAGTAAAAATTAAAAACGAATCAACTATATAGCTGCCATAAAGCCATCAATCAGCACAACATGCTACAAGATTTCTGTAATTAACGTCCACGAGCACTAAGATAACAGCAACATTAAGTAGGAAATTCTCCAGAAACATAAACTTCCACAGAAAAAACACAAAAGTCATCGGAGTCAAAAAATAAATAAAAAAAAAAGTTGGAATCATATCCTTCAAATACCCTAGTACAACTATACAAACTTGAAACGAATAGCCATCAATTTACGAAGCGCGTAAATATTGTCCCAATCAGAGTTTTATTGGCAAAAGAATAACAGTAACAACTAACAAGTCACCACCATAAACAAGTTCATCCTAAGAAACATAAACTCAAACAGTAGTAAGCTAAATACACGTGCATAATAAATACAATCACAATAGTAATAAAATAGACCTTAAACCAAAACAAAAAACCCTAAACATAGCGAAGGCACTTGTCTAAAACCCTAGGATAAAAATTAAAGCGCAAATCGAATAAACAAAACTAATCGCGAACATACGAAATCATTAAAATCTGACAAATAATCATTAAATAAGAATGATAAGGTATAGAAAAGAGTGAGACCTGGCCTTTAACTTTGAGATTGATGTGTCCAGATTGATCGCCGCCGGGCTTCTTGTCCTCGTCTTGAGTACCTCCTGGGGTAGACATATTCTTCTCCGGCCGCCGATTCGCAAAAACTTCGCCGATTAATCGCGCCTACGCCGTTGCTGTGCGGGGGGACAAAAGGGTTCTGCCCTTGCAGCCATTCTGTCTCTCGCTTTATGAAGTGGGGGTTTTTTTTTTTCGATAATTGCATTTTGCACCCTACATTATTAGGCCCCTTTCACACTTTGGACCCTGAAATTGAGAAAAATGATAGTTTTTACCCTCTATTTGCTGTTGCTTGGCACGCACACCCCAATACTTTCAATTTGGGTAAAATAGACACTTGCAAATGCACTTCTATATGTTATTTTGGATAATTCTACGTTGGATGAGGTGCAAGTCATAACTATTGATATATAACTATGACAAAAAGCTATTGATAGTGATGCGGGATCAAAATGTATATAACGTGAGGAACATGTGGAGACTGGAGAGGGAATCTGATCCGACATATGATAAACTAGAAACTAGGTTGTTTGAATATAGACTGCACTCACTCAGGACAAGCTGCCTACATACCTATTTCGATAAGATCAAGTCTCTTGCATTGTTCTATATGATTGTATGGGGGAATATTCATTAAGAGTGTTTTCTCTCTATGAAAAATCAAAACCTTCTTCCAAATGAGCTGAATGGGGTATTTATAGAGCCTCTGGTGGGCCATATGGGCCTAAGCCTTTACAGCTAGCCCCACTTAATTATAATATTAATATAAACTTTATAATTATTTTAGGTAATTTAATTATTTACCAAATTACCCTTGTTATTAGTGGGACACATCATAATGCGCGCCCCCCCCCCTCTCCGAGTATTACTTACAGTAAGCAAAACATTCGGGAGTAGAAAACTATATGATTCGTAGGGTCGAAACATAGGTTTGAGCAAGTGATAATCTCTGTCCAAGGGTTCAGAAGATAATAACTCGAAAAAATCTTCATTAAATTCTGCATCTTAATTAAAATGAAATAGCTCTCTACGAAAATCATTTCCCGGTGGGAACTTTAACTTGTAAGACCTCTATCCTGAAACTCGATGTTCCGGAGGGGACTTATAATTGTGAGACCTCGATCCGGGCATTTGTCGCTCTGGAAAGGACTTAAATTTTTTAGACCAGGTCGAATCTTGGTGCCGAGTGGCTGAAATGGCCTTAAGAGCCTAAAAACAATGGTGTCTGGGGGTATTATATCTCGAGGTATTATGCCTCGAGGAACCTCGAGGCCTTGTGCCTTGAGACGATGCCCCGAGGCGTAGGGTCCGAGGTTGTGCCTCAAGGCTTTGTGCCCAGAGGCAATGCCTCGAGGCATTGCGCCTCAAAGGCTTCGTGTGGGGTCTCTCTGGCATCCATATGATGTTCGTGAACCTTTTTTACGAGGTTTTCCACGAGCAAATTTTTATTTGTGAGATGCGCTTCTAGCGAACCTTTGTTTATGAGATGTGCCTCATAAATAAGGGGTGTATGTCTTGCCCAAGGAGGGGCGTGCGCCTTTCCCAAAGGGAGCTTGTCGTCTCAAAGGAGACTTAAAATTTTGAGGCCTCTATCCAGGGTTTCAGCATCCCGGAGGAGACTTATAATTTTTAGACCTCAATCCGTAAATTTGGCATCTCGAAGAGGATTTAGGGTTTTTAGACCTCAATCTGAGAATTTGGCATCTCGGAGTGGACTTGAAATTTTTTAAATGGGCCTTTAGCTCGAGGTGAAAGGGCAAGGGCCATTAACTCGTGGAAAAAGGGCAAGAGATTTTGCCTTTAGATGAGAGTGCAAGGTCTTTCGCCTCGAGGCGAGGGGGCAATGTCCATTGACTTGGAATGCGAAAGTGTGCGAGGTATTGCGATTCGGGCATGTACTTCATGCCTTATGCGGGAGCTCTTAAGTTATGTCCTTCTATTCCAATATTTAGGATTCTAAGGGGCTTGCTCGACCTCAATCCCATATTTTGTATTTTAGGTATTTTAGGGATAAGTTCTCATCTTATGGACCTCTACCCCACTTTACTAATAACCATTGAAGGGTTATTAATGTTGGGAATGTGTCCTCGATGCCAACGAGGAGTTAGAATATAAGACACTAGTTTATATTGTACAACCTATAATTAATAAAAAGACATTAATATGTTGTTCATATAATTCTTAATGGCATCTGTAAGTCTTAAATGAACAACTAGTCCATGTGTACCAAGGCAAACCTTCTACTCCTTATAGTAGTTAAGGAGATGGGCACTGGAAGGGTTTGATACTTGATCACTTAAATGGTTCACAAGCCACAGAATCTTAATTGGCCATTGAGACTCATGTGGACTTGTATGACACATGCTCTGATAAGGAGTGCCAGTCAAACACTATGGGATAGTGGGAGTTTGTGTTGTAGATATATTGATGGGATTAGTGCATTCAAACACTAGTAGTAATCCGATCACATGGGTTTTTACTCAATGACTGTCAATAATTGAATTACTGATTATGATAGTATGCGTGAGCCTTAGACCTGAGGAGCCACTGACATAGTGTGCTTGTGACTTTGGAGTCATCAGAGTAGTAGTGCGTTCCAATGGGCAAGTAGCATGTGAGGTGATTGCCAAGAGAGAATTCACTGTCTCGAAAGTAAACGAGAAGTATCCTATGCGATCATAGGTACATGAGATTGAAAGTCTTTGGCCAGAGCTGATAAACTAACTTGTGTTTGACACGGAGGGTAGTTTGATAATCTCATATGACTATGATTCTTAGCATAGCATCAAGTCCTATGAGTTTGACATGTTCCATGAGTCTCACTTGATGGGGATACGTCAGCGAAGAGCTTATACTCATATGGTATTCATAATCTAGAGGTTCGTAATGACATAGTCTTTTTGTCCTCAATTGGGCCACGATGTGGGGCCACGGTACTGGTTAGGTGTCACCCACATCTTTAGGTATCCTCTCATTGTCAATCGAGACGAACCTAGAGAGTTGCACTATATAGGAATAGACGGGGAAATCAAGTCTTGTATTTGAAGGGTGTTTTGGTAATTTGTCCTTTGGAAGGACGAATGCATTAGTTGGACTAATTAATTTAATTAGTTGTTTAATAGGATTAAACGTGGATGATTAAATTAATTTTGTTGACTTGGACTATTACTTAATTATTTATTTAATTGATTAATTGGAAGGAAGAAGAGTTTTCTCTGTCTTGTACTTTGGTCAAAGATTTTTCACGTTATGTAACATGTGTTAAGTTAATTAACTCTAGAGCTTGTGTTGGAGGATTTAATAAATCCTCCTACTTAGCCCACAAGTCACACGCCCCACATGGGCTTTTGGACCTTAGTTGGGCTAAGTTCACCCAGTCAACTTAGTCCAATTAATTTAACCATTTAATATTTAATCTAATTAACCATTTAATTGGACTAAGTTGACTGGGTGAACTTAGCCCAACTAAGGTCCAAAAGGCCATATGGGGCGTGTGACTTGTGGGCTAAGTTAGAGAATTTATTTAATCCTCCAACACAAGCTTTAGAGTTAATTAACTTAACACATATTACATAACGTGAAAAATCCTTGACCAAAATACAAGACAGGGAGAACTCTTCTTCTTTCTCAATCTCGCCTAGCCGCCCATGGAGACTGGAGATGGAGATTTCCCGGAGTCCGTTCCTGTGTGATGATCTAGAGACGTTACACTTAGACCGTTGGTTGAAGATTCGCGGGGATTGAATGAACACGGGAAAAGTAAGTTTTCGTGTTCATCTTTTATGTTTGAATCGATGGAAGCCACAAATTGATCTTGGTTTGGGAATCCGGATCTGTTTTACGTTTTCGTTGCGCATGCCAACATGATTTCCAACAATTAAGTTAGTTGGCGAGGCACTTTGAAAGAATTTTATCTAGCATAACTTTAGTTTGGCTCAGTCATAACTAAGTCAAATTGAGATGTGAGTTAATTTCAGGAATCAACTTATACAGGGGATATGAGAAATTAACTTAGCGAGGATGTGTTGGCCCCCACTCCCAAATGCTTCTTCTAGAAGGTAAAACACTTGAGAGCATAATATTGCGATAAGTGTACCTAAAGTCATAACTCACTCTAAATGGAACATAGATTGGTGGATGATACCAACTCTTTGGTTTCACACAATTTTCAGTAACCAGTGCGTGCTGGGGATGAGTCTACAAGTTGTAAAGTTCGACCCTTGCATTTATGATCTCGAAAAAGTTATTAGGCGGGCAACAGAGCCTTGATCGAGACTATTCAAGTTCGGAGGGTTTATTTTTTGTTGCCAGCTTTGTTTGTGAGGCGCGCTTTGTTAGGATTATGCCCTCCATGCCATAGAGGAATTAGATTAAATAGGGCATTTACCTTTATGTGGTACAAACTCTTATTCTTTAATAAAGGCACTGTTTTGTTCATATCAATCTTGATGACATTAATATAAGTATTAAACAAATAAGTCCCGAGTAATCAAGAGGGAGCTTCTACTTCTCAATGGTTAGAGGAGATGGACACTAGAAATATCGATTCCTTATTTACTTAAACTAGAGTTCGCAAGTCGACGAGTCTTAATTGGGCATTAAGACCAGACTTATATGACACAAGCTTTGACAAGGAGTGTCATTCGGCCACTTTGGATGGTGGGAGCTCATAGATATATCAATGGAATTGATATATTCAAACACGGCTTGCCGTAATTTAATCACATGGGTAATTACTCTTTGACTGTCAATGTTTGAATTACTGGTCACGGTAGTGTGCATGAGCTTAGACCTGAGGATTCACAAAGATTGGACTTGTGACACTGAACGAGTTATTAGAGTAGTTAGATCCAATTCACCCTTTGGTGGGATCAACCTCGAAGTGCGGTTCAGAAGGACAAGTGGCAATTGTTCGGTGATTGCCAATAGGGGATTCACTGTCTCGGGTAGTAACGAGTTAACGTCCTGTGCGATCGTAGGTTTATGAAATTATAAGTCTTTGGCCAAAGCAAGAGAACTAACTTATGTATAGTACTTAAGGGTAGTTCAGTAATTTCATCTTACTATGATTCATAAATCACAGCATTGAGTCCTGTGAGTTTGACATAATCCATGACTCTCACTCGATCCGGATGTTACAGTGAAGGGCTTATACTCACATGATGTCTGTGACCTAAAGGTTCATATTGATTTATTCATTTCAATTGGGTTTCGATGTGAGTCCACGTGGCTAGCTTAGTGACACTCACACCCTTGTTTTCCTCCTCGTGCTAATTGAAACGAACCTAGAGAGTCGCGTTTCAAAGGAATTGAGCGAAAAAAATTCTTTCGTTGTCAAATTTATTATGAACACATTAATTTATTTGATTAATTAGATTAATGAAAATAAATTAATTATAATAAATAATTAGACTTATTTATTATATTCATCATTTTATTAAATAATTACACTATTTAATTTAGATGATTATTAATTAGTATTATATTTTAATTGGATTAAAATATGTTGAACCTAATCAATAATTGGATTAAGTTGAAAGTCAACTTAGCCCAATGAAGATGAGGTGGGCGTGTGGTAGGCGTCTTTTGTGGAGTTGGGTTGGCTCAAGGATTTAGTTAATTTCAAGCCCATCACTCCTTATATATACCTAAAACTGGTTCAGAAAAAACCCTAACCCTCACATTATACTTGACAACAAAGAGGGAAAAAGAGAAAATTTTCTTTCCCCTCCCCTAGAAGCTGTCGGCCTTAGAGTGTCATAGGGTGGTGGATTTTTCTTCAAGTTCGTTTTGACGTGATATCTAGAGGCAGGAGTTTATCAATTGCTGCAATCCGGAAGATCAAGTCTTGATTCAAATCAAAAGGCTAGTGAAAAGATGAAATTAGATTTCATCATATTAATTTTCAAAATTATGGAAATCATTAAAACCTAAAAGTGATCCAATTATGAATCTGGATATGTATTTAAGTTTTCGCTGCGCATGAACCAGGATTCACAACACGCTTCGCCCGAAAGGAGCGTGTGCCTTACCCAATGGTGGTATGCACTCAAGAGAACTTATCATCACAGAGAGGATTTGGGATTTTTAGGCTTTGTCTTGTCCCAAGGTGACAAGCGCCGCTTTAACTCATGGAGTCGCGTGTCATACTCGATGCAGCATATGTCTTGCCTCGAGACAGAACAAGAGGCTTTGCCTTGAGGCGATGGGACAAGGCCTTTTGTTTCTAGGTGAAGGGGCAAAGGACTTACCTTGAGGTATGGGGGCAAGGTCCCTTGCCTCGAGGTGAGGGGACAAGGGCCTTTACCCCGTGGCGAGGGGGCAAGGTCTTTTGCCTCGAGGTGAGGGGGCAAGAGCCTTTGCATCGAGGTGAGGAGGCAAGAGCCTTTGCCTCTATGTATGAGGGCAAGGTGCTTAGCCTTGAGGTGTGGGGGCAAGGGCCTTCGACTCTAGGTGTGGGGGCAAGGGCCTTCTCCTCGAGGAGGAAAGGGCCTTAGCCTCGACTGTTGTACATTAAACGAATCTTTTAATACGAGATGCATCGAAAGTTAACTTTTAACTGCTGTACTTGAAATAGTTATGCCTCAATTCGAGAACTTAGCATCTCGGAGGAGGAGATTTAGGATTTTTAGGCCTCACTCCGGGAGTTTGACATCCTGGAGGAAACTTATGATTTTTTTAGATTTCGCCTTGCCACAAGGTGGCATGCGCCTTTCCTCGAGGTGTTGTGCACCAATTACTTAGAATCTTTGTGAGGGAGTAGAATTTGGCCTCAAATTCGTCCTCCTCCCAACAATGCTTCAGGAGATGTTGAGTTGAGCATAGTACCAATTATGTTCAGCACCTTGTATCCTCTTAGCGTTGGTACATTATATCTATGCCCCCCACTCCCGAAAATTTCTACTATAAGTGAAATGTTTGGGAGTAGGACTTCATGATATAACTCTTCTTATAAGTTGTATTAGACAGCGTGATAAATTTTTATATTAATAAATGGTTGTTTGTATAACCTCAGTCCAGAGTCTTACTCATGTTGGAGGGAGCTTCCAATTTTTAGAGCTTTGATCCCCACTTGTGCTCCTGGAAAGGTTACTAGGTGAACAATAGGGCCTCGATCAATACTTCATGAGTACAGGGGGCTTTCATATTGTCACCTATCTTAGCCTCTGAATGGGCCTTTTGAGATCCCAGATGGCCTTGTATTAATTGAGTTTTGGCTTCAGTTGGAAATATTGGTTCCAGGAACCCGCATTCTAAACTTTTCATGTGAATTAATAACATTCTATAAGTATCTAAGTGATCAACAACCAAAAACATTCATCGAGAGAATTTATACCACAAGGTGACTAACAGATTCACATGAAGAATTAAGTGTACCGATGAACATAAATGGATATGTGCTCGAAGGCACTTTATTAGCATTTGGCTATGAGCCATCATAAACGAAATTCGACAAAAAGCAACAAGGGTGTGCTCGAAAGCACTTTATTCAACGCTTGGCCAGGGACCAACACGAGTTAAGTTCAAATGAAATAAATTTTGAGAGTAGGAAATAAATTAATGTTTTTTATTTGTTACCTCTCTATGTCTTATCAGGCTCAATACTTCTTTAGGTTGGAGAGTTCCATGTGCGTGGCACATCTTTCCCTTGCATAATTTTCAGTTTGTTGGGTTGAGGACTTCAACTCTGGTATTTTATCATCTTCCCTAGCCTTCCTCTTGTTGTTATCCTTTTCAATCTTGGGTGACCTCATGGTCTCCTCAATTCGAATGTACTTCTCAGCGCGAGCTAACAACTCGTCCATTGTGGATGGTGGTTTACCAGCTATGGATTCCTTGAACCTGCCACTGTGAAGATTTCGTTGCATTATACCAGACAGTAACTCATGATTGACATGAGGTACCTCAAATACCTCCGTTGAGAAACGTTGAACGTACTCTCTGAGCGACTCTCTGTCCCTTTGAACCACCGTGAACAAGTAGGAAACCGTCTTCGGATACTTCGTGTTCATCGAGAGGTGATTGAGGAAACGTTGTGACAACTACTCAATGCTATCAATAGTACCAGCGGGCAATTGGTTAAACCAAGTAAGGGCTCGACCGGATAACATCGTTTGAAATATCTTACAGTATGTCGCATCGCTGATATCGTACATATCAGCTTTGGCGTTGAACTTATTAACATGCTCTTGAGGGTCTCATGTTCCCTCATATTCACTAAGATGTGGAATCTTTAAACCTTGTGGGCCGTCGCCATTAACTCAGCGGCCCCATTCGAATCAACGGGGCAGCAACTCACTGCTAAACTTATAATGACCGTAATCTATTTTCATTTTAAATTTAGAAACCCTAACTAAAAAGAATTCAAAATCAAACTTGGGCAATAGACTTATAATGACCAAACATACTTCGTCAGTAATAAATTTAGAGCTATAAATATCTCCTCTTTAATACTGACGAAATGGGGGAATGATATATATTAATTTTGCTCGAGGCTCATAGCCCCGTATCCTCGTATAAGATATATATCTAGGCTAAGTAGCCTCGTATCCTCGTATAGTTATATAGATAAATTATGATCAAGGCTTGTAGCCTCGTTGCCTCGTATCTGCTAACGGTCAGCTCAATTACCACTGTTATACGAGGTTTGAGCATCATAGAAACATTTACACGAAAGGTCCTTAATGGCACCATAATTGCAAAACACTACTAGATCCGCGTGTTTTTAAGTGATCCGGGTTAGGTTGACCCATGGCCCGACCCTACGACCCAAGATTCTAACCCTTCTTAGCACCATGTGTCATCGTCTGTGTAAAACTCCTGTCACTATCAGATCCGTACAATATGGACATCTATAAATACCTCCTCTCAACATAAATTTGGGAGGACAATCTCTAGTCGTAAATCTCTTGAGCTAGCACCGTATCCACCGATACCTTGACAATAGACTCGAAGTACGTTCGTCAATATACAAATTTGGGCTATTTAGCCTCGTAGACATACGACCCTACGAACTACCCTACATATACGACCATATAATACAACCCAAAAGGATACGAACCCATTAATAGAACTTAAACTTTTGAACTACGTTATGACTTAATCCTCCAAGGAGGTACATAGGCAGCTTGGACTGGAATCCAAGTGTAGTCGTAAATTTATCATCACCACCTTCGTGTGCCATACGAAGCAGCCCAGATTGAGGTAAATCGATCCCCCAAAATCGACCTAAATCAGGTGTAAATTGTATTTAACCCTATATATATTTTTTCTATATTTAATTTGTCATTCATTCTAAACTTGGTTGGTTTACAAGTGATATTCCTACTCCTATTTATATTAACATTTCCTCCCTAATGGATGGTGAAAATTTATTCGATCATAAGGATGAGAGTGACTTTCTAGAGCTCTCCAATAATATTTCCTAGGATGTTTTTTATCTTAGAAACTTCACGTCATATCAAATATCATTCTAGAGATATCCAAGTCTGCATGGACTTGTAAATTTGAACTAGGGGGTCTTAAAACGAAATTAAAGGGAGAGGAGAACTTTTATTTCAAGCCAATAAGCTTAATTAATTCACATCCAACAAAGTTAGATTCAATTTTAATTAATTTAGTTAAGCACTGAAATTGAGCTTTGACTTTTTGGACGATTTAAGCTTCTTTGGTTAGACACGCATGCATGGTGCATATATATATATAAGTACAGTAAAATATTAACACTGAACCCATTCGAGATCTCTCGTCGGGCTGATTCCCTATTAATTGCCAAAAGCCAATCGAAATTATTTAATTTGAAGGGTAAAATTCAGAAAATGAATACACGTATGTAACTCAGAATGCAAGTTCGCCGAGGTACCGAAAGCAATCCTATCACCATGTGATATAATGTTCTTGGTGAACAATCAGCCGACCTCATAGATATTGGGGATCTATAACATTCTTTATAGCTCCTTATGTACACCAGACACTGAAACGCAATTATTTGCATGCAGATTGTTAATTACTTATATGATTTGTTTAATGTGTTTGGTTGAAACCCCAATTATGAATCTCTAGAATTAATAATGATATTCTCTTTTCGAAACTCATCTAAGTTTGTACGTAAAGGAAATACCGAAAGGAAGTATGTTAGACATACAAGTAACCTCGGAATATAATATAATATATTTTGTTATATTTCACAAATAAATAGAATAAAAGAATGATACGCAAATTGTAATTTTAATGTTGCATGCAGAAAAAATTAAATATACGTGGCAGAGACAGGGATCGTGTAGAGAAATTAGATTGACAAGCTTGAATTGGTCTGGAAGGCAAGGCACATGGTTGAACAATATTTTACAACTTTTTTCTCAACTGCTAGCAACTAACACTGGCCGCATTATATATATATATATATATATATATATATATATATATATATAGGTCAAAAAGATTATGGATTGTATGGAACAAATGCAGAGTGGATCAACTAAAAGGCATGTATGGATAGCGATTACGTAAACGCGTGTATGTAAATGTTAGAATTTATTATGCGCGTTGTATGTATTAATTTGCGTATATAAGTATAGTTAGGAGTGTGTAGCATTAAATGTGGATTTTTATTCAAAAAATGAAAATAAAATTGAAGAATAATTGGATTTGACTTATTGGCCAAACATAAATACGTCTTGTAATGTTGTATGGATTGGCTAATTGAAAATGTTATCTACTCTTGTGGTCTTATAACCGCCAATTGAAACTCACCCACGAAGAAAGTGGTATATTTTTAACAAATTAGATTCTAAATTATTGGTGATGCATTTAATAGCATATTGGCCTATTATATGGTAGTAAACTTTTAATTTGAATTGGGAACCAGTATTCATCTGTTTTTTGTTCTTTTTCTTTATTTAGTTTGTATTACCTCAAATGTGACATTTCAAGATGAGGAAGAAGATCAACAAACATAACTCTTAGAAAAGAGTTATCCAACTTTTCAAAGGACAAACTATCATCCTGTAATATTCTAGTTGAACAAAGTCTCATCTTATAGAAATAAAGGTAGATCAAATTCATTTGTTTGTTCCAATTATATGAGAAAGGTAAATTAACAATATGCAACTATCTGTGGGTTCTAACATAAATGGTAAAATTTAGACTATGTTTCTCTATTATGCTTGACTAAACTGTTTTCACTTAGTGTCAAGCAAAAAATCAATGCACATAACTTAACTCTGATAGAAAATAAGGTATCCAACTCTTCGAAATATAAATCATGATCATGTCATGTTTTTTATGAGCGAAAATTAAATGTCCCTAAATCTAATAAAAATGGAGTGTTGATTAAATCCATTTTTGTTTGTTCAATTATACGAGTGATCTAACACAATTCGGGGACTTGGATCTCTCAGTCTGGAATGACTCGAACCACTCTGTGAGTATGATGATGGATATTTATGACTGCATTCAATAATGATTAAGCTTCCTACGTACCTAATTAGGATCAAGTCAACGTAGTTCTATATTAAATATGGTATACAGGGTTGTACTCGGTGAATGATTCTAGTCTCCAAATTTATAAGTATATAGGAACGTACATCTTGGTCTATAGACTCGTTACTTAAGGAAATACGAGGCTAGTTCTTGAGAGAATATTTTAGAGATTCCAACCCTCAATAAATGTTATGAGGGGGTATTTATAGTGCACACCTTGTACCAATAGTTGTTGCGCATCTATACAACCCGACTCGATACTGTTACTTAGTGCAGATTTAGTCTAGTAAACTCGATTTTTGGGCTTCTGTTGGGCCTAGATTTATTATTTAACCCTTAATGGGGAATTATATCTTATTTTAGCATATCAACGAGGATGGCAAAATAGTGACGCGTAATTATTTGTAGGTTACTAAAATCATATTTCTTCAATATATTTGGTTATTTTGCTTCTCATTAAGAATTAATTTGGCTCAAAGTTGGTTGCCGAACATATTTTACAAGTGAACGATCTTACAATTTATGCAAGCTGCTGCTAGGGTGGAAAAGAAAAAAAATGCTGTATATCTGAATCTAAAGACCCGTTATGACAACATCATGAATTCCGTACAATGACCCACCTCCTACGAGACAAATTATAGTATGTCATTATTATTGTTATGACAATAAACAAGGCAGGTCCAACGTTCATATTTCCTGTAAAATGAAGTCGTAAATTCATCTCAAATTTTCACTGCATCAATCATTACCAAATGAGTAAATATTATCTCCTTTAAATGTGAAAAGAGAAAATATGACACACAAGTGAAGGGTAATTTTTATGTGTTGACAAAATTGTCAGAAATGGGAATGTATAGACCACCTTGAAAAAAAAGTAGGCCACCAAAATGTAAGCTTATATGAATAATAGTCAATAGATTTGTTTTATAAGTTGAGATAATTCTATTATTGCAGGAAAATAAATAAATAAATTCTTCCACAAAAACAATAGTGTCAAACAAATGGTGGGAATAGGTTGATTTTGATTAACGTACGCGCATTAGTCATCACCCCAAATCCATTTTTTTTTACAGTTTGAATAATCTGTTGCAAATTAATTGTTCATTTTTAGTATATATTTCATAGACTTATTATTATAGGTCTATGAAATATTGCTTGCTACTATATAGACACTCTTTTTTTTATTATTATTTCATTTCCGACTATTTGAAAACTAGTTGGCTAAAGACTGAATATATTCGTGATGAATTGCTAAAAGCTTATATTTGATAATTGAGATTACAATAATTAAAAAAAATTACATTATCGTCGAGCAAATAAGCGAGACAACAGTATTTCTCAGTAAATTAAGCATTTAAAAATTGAATAAAATCCCCAACGTTCACAAAGAACAATAAAACAAAAACGTTGGAGAATCATAACAAAAATGTCATTATACCAATGTATTGTTCATTTCTTTACCCATAATTGCAGCGTAATTGTTACCAATTTACAGCCACGTTTATTATTTTGCCCAGCAAACAAACCACCCCCCCCCCCACCCCCCGGCCCCTACCCCCTCCCATTTTCCCACTAACTCCACTCCACCCCTTATTTTCTACTCCACCAAACATAATTTCCACCCTCTATATATACACAATCTAACTCTCCTTCCTCCACAATTATTAGCCAAACATGGAGTTTTCTAAACATACACCCCACTCCCTCTGCGCATTCTTATTCATTTTTTCTTCTCTCCAATCCATTCTCTCCGACTCCGGCACCGTAGGAATAAACTACGGCCGCGTCGCAGACAATCTTCCCTCTCCACCACAAGTGGTAAAACTCCTCAAAGCACAAAATGTAACCAAAGTAAAGCTCTACGACACCGACTCCGCCGTCCTCTCCGCTTTCTCCGGCTCCGGCATCTCCCTCACAGTCGCTCTCCCCAACGAGCAGCTCTCCTCCGCCGCCGCGAGCCAATCTTTCACCGACAAATGGGTCCAATCCAACATCCTCACACACCACCCCAAGACCCTGATCGAAGCCATCGCCGTCGGCAACGAAGTGTTCGCAGACACCAAAAACACCACGCCATTCCTCGTACCCGCCATGAAAAACGTCCACGCTTCCCTCGTGAAATACGACGTCGCTTCCTCCATCAAAGTGTCCTCCCCTGTAGCCCTCAGCGCACTCCAAACATCCTACCCTTCCTCCTCCGGTTCTTTCAAAACCGAACTGATCGAACCGGTGATCAAACCGATGCTGAGTTTCCTTAAACAAACCGGTTCTTACCTTATGGTTAATGCATACCCATTTTTCGCGTATATCGCTAACACGGATACAATTTCCCTAGACTACGCTTTGCTACGGAATAACGACGGTAATAAGGACACCAACAACGGCTTAGTTTACAAAAGCTTATTCGAAGCTCAAATCGACGCCGTTTTCGCAGCAATGAATGCGTTAGGTTTTAACGACGTTAAATTGGTGGTCACCGAAACTGGGTGGCCATCAAAAGGCGACGAAAATGAAGTAGGCGCTAGCGACGGTAATGCGGCTGCGTATAACGGGAACCTGGTGCGCAGAGTGCTCACTGGCGGTGGGACCCCCCTGCGTCCCGACCAGCCTCTCAACGTCTATTTATTCGCGCTTTTCAATGAAGACCAGAAGCCGGGGCCCACTTCTGAAAGAAATTACGGCTTATTTTATCCGAATCAGCAGAAAGTGTATGATATTCCGCTCACCGTCGAGGGCCTCAACGCCGCGCCGAACATGGCGAACGGAAGTAAGAGTCAGGTGGTGGCGCCGCCGCCGATCAGCGGCGGAGGGGACTTCTCGGCGAGCAAAGTGGGTCAGACGTGGTGCGTGGCGAATGACAAGGCAGGGGAGGAGAAATTGCAAGACGCGCTGGATTATGCTTGTGGAGAGGGAGGCGCTGATTGCCGTCCGATTCAGCCGGGTGCCACGTGTTACAATCCTAACACGCTGGAGGCGCACGCGTCGTATGCGATCAATAGCTACTATCAGAAGAAGTCTCGGGGGAGTGGGACCTGCGATTTCGGAGGTGCTGCCTACGTGGTCACCCAGTCTCCCAGTAAGTATTTCTTCATAACTTTTTTTTTTGGCCCTTTACATAATAATAATTGATTGAACAATGATACGTATCGTCGTCAAACCATCGATTTTTCATCATTCCTTTATTTAGAAAGTATAAATATATTAAATTCATTGAAATTAATAACTTGCAAACGATTTCTTGCCAAAATGAAGGGGAGTAAAAACGGTGCTATATAGCATTATTTGATTATTAAAGTTTTGTATTATTTGATAATTTTTGATTAGTTAATACTTGTCTAAATTTGCTGCAGAGTTTGGTAGCTGCGAGTTTCCTACGGGTAACTGAGTGGACATTATTGGAGGTATATTGAACAAGTTTTGGCGTTTGATGCGAGGATTTGTGGCATTTTAGCTCTACATATTTCTTGCAGCAGTTGGATTTTGGGACTTGTTCATATTATTATTATTATTATTATTTGATTATTTAATATAATATGTAGTAGCATCACTAGACAGATTGGTTGGTTATAGCTATTTTTGACTTTTATCTATGTAATTATTTACCTACTTTGGATTCATTCACATTCTATTGATTTTAGTATATATATTGGATCCAATTGTGTGGTTACATATAAGAATTTCGCACACTTCTACTTATTTAGCATAATTGTATTGTTATTTTTTCAGCCTAGAAGTTAAAAATCACAAAAATGTTCCCGAATTTCAATCTTTTTTTCTTAATTCGAAAAGCCCATAAAACTTGGATAATCATATGGGCCTAAGAAATTTATATTCACTTTTCTCTTTGGGCCTTCAGTTGACGACTTCTATGTCCAATCCATATAAAAACCAAATTAGGCCGGATGAGCCCATATCGGATCATATTTTTAAACACTAGTGCTAAAGCCCATCTTACATGTTTATGGATCCACTTCTAGTGTAGCCATATATTTTTCTCTCTTTCAAGAAAACCCAAACAAAGAATAAAGAGTTGAAGCCTGGCCCACTAGAATCTTTTGGTTCAAGAAAATTGCGTCAGAAAATAAAAAAAGGAAAATAGAAAGAAATTATTTTTCTTTTTCCACCATTTTCCTATTCAAATGGTGAGGAAATGTTATTGACTCAAATTAGTATTAGATTTTCTCTCATATTTTTTTTTCTTATTCATTTTTTCTAGTAACCAGACAATTTCCCTATTTACATGATTTTAGACTATTTGAAAAATGTTAAGGTTTAAACCACTAAACAAAAATGTTAATGGTTTATAAGTAATATCTATTTACATGATTTTAGACTATTTGAAAAATAACAAATGAGATAATCTCTTTAAACCACTATTTATTCATTTTTTTATCAAATTGAAAGAAATGAATAATTTTTTTTTACCTAACCAAGTAGAAAAGATGAATAACTTTTTTATGCCCCATTTTGCACTAAACCAGAATGTATTTAGGAAAAATACTGGTTCTACTTCGTCTATTTGTATTTGAGACTGTAAATGAGCCGAGTCGAACAAGTTGTTATTCAAGTTTGTTTGAATTATTATTGAACATCAGAACTTGTGTTTGAGTTTGATTTAATTGTTAATTCAGTCGAGCTCAAACGAACTTTAATCGAGCGGAATATGAGTCGAATTGAATTTCAAACTTGTCGAACATACAAAAAGTTGTTCAAATTTGATATGATATGTTAACGAGCCGAACTCAAACGAACTTTTACTAAATAATTTTGAGTTAAATATTGAATAACTTTTTTTTAAGTTTATTGTTGCTCTGATTTAAATATTGAATGACTTGATTTGTTTTTCACTCTTATTTGTATTAGATTTCTCAAATAATCAACTTCATCAAAGTACATAACCACATTTTCTGACAGTCAAATCGAAATTGAAATAATTTATAATTTCAAAAAAAAAGAGAGAAGAAAGAAATAAAAGGAAACAAAAAGGAGAAAATGGAAGCTGAGAAGTCAAAAGCCTCTCTTAAACGGGACTCGTTAAATACAGCTCCAGCCACAGAAAACACGGGAAAGAATTTGATAAAATGAGACCGGTCAACAATTATATAACACAAATAATCCATACAGTACAAATTTGAGGATTGACAGGCGCCACCAGCTGTCAGTCGTCCCCAGAAACGATTGCCCTTAATTTGCTGCAAGTGGGTAGGGGTGTAAACGAGCGGAATCGAATCGAATTTGATGTTATTCAAATTTATTTAAAATATAATTGAGTTTTAAAATTTGTGTTTAAACTTGTTCTATTATTAATTGAGTCGAGCTCAAATGAGCTTTAATCGAGCCAAACTCGAATAATTTGATTTTTTTGTACACATTTTTATTATTCTTTACTAATCGGGCCTAGTTCAAGTCGAGCTTCAAAATTATCAAACACAAAAAGTTGTTCAAATTTGGTTTGATAAACTAATGAATCAAGCTCAAACGAGCTTTTAACGATCGAGTTTGAGTCGAGTATCGAGTAGTTTGATTTGTCTTTCACTCGGTAAACTCATTTCTGAATTTTCACCAGGTAGCCAGTTCCCGGTAAAAGCCTCGATCATAGTGATTTCTCGTGGCTGACAAATGCCTGACGTGCACATGGTGGGTTCCACTGCCTCTCACAACTCACGAGGATCTGGACCCGGGTCATGTTCGAACTCGGGTGGTACATTCGGGTCGGGTTTCAAAGGTTGGCGGGCCGGTGGAAATAAATTGTTTATGTTGGGGGTTGGGCCTCGGTGGGTTTGGTCAAGGGTAGGCAACGAAAGGAGTTGGGTCTAGGCTTTCTGGTGGGACCCAATTGGCGTGGTGGTCGGTGGGAGGTTTTTCAGGGGCACTCTATTTCAATTTTTATGACATTTTTGTCCCCTTTTACTTATTGGTATCAGAGATTTGTAAAAAAGATTATTTATTTTTACCAATAATCATTATAGAATCCATATTGACATCATTGAGTTGTTTGATTAGTGTGTGACATACATCTAAAATGAATCAATAGCTCGAATCAATAGTTGAACAACCTTTTAGGAATTGATATCTCAATAGTATTTTTTCTTTCCTATTGCATGTGACGACACCAAATAATCAATATATTAAACGTTTAATACTAGAAGCACTATTTAATGGAACCATTATATGAGTTATTTCGAGTATATAGCTATATATAATAGCTATCATTAGAGACATCAACAAAAAATTACATTGTACATCTCAACAGCTATATGTTTAAAATAATAACTATTACAATTTTTCATCTTATATATATATAAATTTCATACATATACATCCAAATAAAAAATACACTATCACAAATACACTCCTTCAAAAATTAAATATTGCTGATGGTATTTTCATCCAAAAGACATAACTATATAAATATTTATATAGTTTAGTTAGCACTTTAAACACCGAGAGGTAAAGTGCTAACTAAACTATTTCTAAAGGGTCGTAAATCCAATCAACCCTATCCATTATTACATGGAGAGTTGATATTAGCACTCCATAAAATGATAATGACACTCCATCTTAATATTTTTTAATTCAATAGACAAATTTGCCCATGAATTTATAAGAAGATCTAACTGTATTATTTTGTTATAAATAATATATAGAATGAAGATAATTATCTTTTATAGAAACAATACCGCTTTTACCTCCTTTTACAATTCTTAATTACAGTAAGCAACCTAAATACTCTTTTACATATTTATGTTCTAAAGTTGAACAAATACTTTAACAATAAAAGTGGGCAAAGCGCTCTACAATAAAATATGAATAGTTAAATGAAAAATGAAATAAAACCAAATTATAAGTCAAGTAAGTATTTACGAATAATATTTTTGAAAAGGACAAAACATCCTAGCTAGGTGCATAGAAAAATAAATATTTTTATTTTCACCATTGCTGAAGTCTTTACCATAATTAAAATCATTTATTTATTAGAAGGAAAATATAGCAATATCTTTCATCAAATGATGGGCAATATGATCAATTACTTAAAAACAAAATTAAAGTGGAGTGTACTTATTATTTTGTAGAGTCTTAATATCATATACCCGTATTATTTTCTTCCAATAGAAGCTGAATTGACAATATTCAAAGAATTTTATTTATTTGACACTATGGCTATTCTTCTTATTACCATTACGCTCACTATCTATACTGCAGAGTTTAAACTATATATAAGTAAAATCAATTAATAAATTTTCCAACAAGTATACATAAGTTCAAGTTCGGCTAATAAAAAACATCAAACTCGTCGAATTGGAGCTTGAACTCAAAAGACTCGCGCTAAAATCGAGCCTCAGTTGGATCAACTTACTAAAATTTTAATTCAATGTCATAAGAACTCATTTGCTTAACTTAATCAACTAAAAATGTCAAACCAAATAGAATTGCCGAGGTCCATCTAATCAAAATTTTCTACACACGTTCAATTCATTTTTCCTGAGTCAGAAACTTGAACTTTTTTTTATTAAAATGTCTAAAATATATCTAAAGCAAAAAAACATATATTTTGGAGGCCTCTTCCTTTAAAATAAAAATAAGATGCAAATTAAGTGTATGGTTAATGTAGGCATTGATGGGTTTAAAGTGTGGAGACAAATCAAGGTGTCAAAGGAAGAAGAAATTAAGCCGGAACGGCGCCCAAGCACAGCCATATACGCGCCCAGGCGCGGCACGCAGGAGAAGGGTCGAGGCTACTGTCGGCGGCGCCCAGGCGTGGCCATAACGGCACCTAGGCGCGGGAACAGAGGCGCCCAGGCGTGGGTCCGACGCTGGGAGCGTTAATTTTACGCGGTTTTGTGTAATTTTGGCAAGTTTTGAGTTACCTACTCGGTTTAGGTCATTATATCTTAGTCTCCAAGTGTATAACATATAAGTAGATGAAATTCTCTTCATTGTAATGTATCTCTCTCACAAGAATAATAAAATCTCTCTAGCATAGGTCCGTGGACGTAGGCAATTTGCCGAACCACGTAAAATCGTTGTCTCTTTTTCTTGCTTTCTCTTTACTTTTAAGTTCGTTTATGCACATTGATTCCTAACAACTGGTATCAAGAGCACGGGTTAAATCAATCGGTGTGAATCAATGGCGTCTGAAGAAGGAAAAGTGAAGATTGACAAATTTGATGGAAAAGACTTTGGATTCTGGCGAACACAGATGGAGGATTATCTGTACCAGAAAAAGTTCCATCAACCATTGTCGGGGAAGAAGCCTGAAAAGATGTCAGACGAGGATTGGGAGTTATTGGATAGGCAAACCCTAGGGGTTATTCGACTGACGTTATCAAGAAACGTGATGTTTAAAATCCTAGATCAAACAACAACAGCGAGTTTGATGAAGGCGTTATCCAATATGTATGAGAAGCCATCCGCATCGAATAAAGTCTATTTGATGAGACGTTTATTCAATTTGAGGATGACGGAGGGAGGATCGGTGACCAACCATATGAACGAGTTCAACGTGATCATCACTCAGTTGAGCTCGGTTGATATTAATTTCGAGGATGAGGTAAGGGCCTTATTTTATTGTCTTCATTACCGGATAGTTGGAGTGCGACGGTAACTGCTGTGAGTAGTTCTTCTGGCCAAAGGAAGTTGAAACTTCAGGAAATTCGGGATCTGATTTTGAGCGAGGATATTCGCCGGAGGGAATCAGGAGAACTCACATCTGCTGCATTGAGTGCGGAGAGCAGAGGAAGAGGTGTTCAACGGGATGGTCAGAAAGGTAGAGGTCGATCCAAATCAAAGGGACGAGGGAAGTCAAAACCGCGCAAGGAGGCTGATTGCTGGGGCTGCGGGAAGAAAGGCCATTACAAGAGGGATTGTCCTGAAAAGGGGGGTCAGAATCAAAATCGGGAACATCAACAAGCAAACGCAGCAGTAGACGACGTCAGAGATGCTTTGGTTTGCTGTGTTGACAGTCCAGTTGACCAATGGGTCCTGGATTCAGGTGCGTCGTTCCATGCTACTTCATGTAAGAATTATCTAACAAATTATGTTTCTGGAAAATTTGGAAAGGTTTTTCTTGCAGATGACGAACCCTTGGAAATTGTTGGTAAGGGTGATGTCACTATAACGACGGCACAGGGAATGCAATTGAAACTGCATGATGTGAGACATGTTCCGGGGTTGAGGAAGAATTTGATCTCAATGGGTCAAATTGACAGTGATGGGTACACCACGGTGTTTGGTGGTGGTGTATGGAAAATCACCAAAGGAAATCTGGTGGTGGCTCGTGGTAAGAAGTCGGGGACTCTGTATACCACAGAAATAAAGGACTCGTTTGCTGCAGTCGAGGTTATAGAGGATGTTCACTTATGGCATAGGCGACTTGGGCATATGAGTGAGAAGGGAATGAGAATCATGGCATCCAAGGGGAAGCTACCAATCAAAGTCGGTTGAATTGGGTCTTTGCGAAGACTGTGTGCTTGGGAAGCAGAAAAAGGTAAGCTTTTCCAAGACGGGTAGAGAACCGAAGACAGAGAAGTTGGAGCTTGTGCATACTGATGTATGGGGACCGGCTCCCATACAGTCACTTGGAGGGTCGAGATACTATGTCACCTTCATATATGATTCCACTCGAAAGCTATGGGTCTATTTTCTGAAAAATAAGTCGGATGTGTTTAATACCTTTAGGAAGTGGAAGGCAGAAGTCGAGAATGAAACGGGGTTGAGATTGAAGTGTCTAAGGTCGGATAATGGCGGGGAGTATGATAGCCAAGAATTCAAAGACTATTGTGCAGAGAATGGGATTAAGATGATCAAGACTATTCCGGGGACTCCGCAGCAGAATGGGATTGCAGAGCGGATGAATAGGACTTTGAATGAACGAGCTAGGAGCATGAGGCTTCACTCTGGGTTGCCAAAGACATTTTGGGCTGATGCAGTGAGCACGGCGGCTTACCTCATCAACCGGGGACCTTTAGTACCGTTGGACTTCAAAATACCGGAGGAGGTTTGGTCTGGAAAGGAGGTAAATTTATCGCATTTAAAAATATTTGGTTGTTTATCTTATGTCTTGCGAAGTTCTGATGACAGGGATAAGTTGGATCCTAAGGCACAGAAGTGCATCTTTATTGGCTATGGAGGAGAGAGTTTTGGGTATCGGTTCTGGGATTACCAAAACAACAAAATCATAAGGCATAAGGATGTCACGTTCAACGAAAGGGTGCTTTACAAGGATAGACTTGGAGCAGAGACTGAGGAAAATGAGAAACCAAAGGCGATACTGGAAGAGATCATCTAGACGAGGTTGCTGGGAATGACACTGAGAATAGGATCGAGGATGATCCAGAGACTCCACCACCAACCTTGAGAAGATCGAGTAGAACTCCTAAACCAAACATGAGGTATTCCCCTTCCTTACACTATTTACTTTTAACGGATTCGGGTGAGCCCGAGTCGTACAAAGAGGCGACAAGTGTGGGAGATTCTCTCAAGTGGGAGCTAGCCATGAAGGATGAAATGAGCTCGCTTGAGAGAAATAGAACTTGGAGGTTGACTGAGTTACCGAAGGGGAAACGGGCTTTGCAGAACAAGTGGGTATTCCGGGTTAAGGATGAACCGGATGGTAGTAAAAGGTACAAGGCGAGGTTGGTGGTCAAAGGGTTCCAGCAGAAGGAAGGGATTGACTACACTGAAATATTTTCGCCGGTTGTCAAGTTGATTACTATTAGGATGGTTCTAAGTGTTGTTGCTGCAGAGGATCTGCATCTTGAGCAATTAGATGTAAAAACGGCATTCCTTCATGGAGAATTGGAGGAGGAAAACTACATGGTTCAACCGGAAGGTTTTCTGGAGAATGGACGAGAAGACCTTGTATGCAAGCTAGAGAAAAGCTTGTATGGACTTAAACAAGCTCCGAGGCAATGGTATAAGAAGTTTGACACCTTCATGGCTAGTAGTGGATATACTAGGTGTCAAATGGATCATTGTTGTTATTTCAAGAAGTTTAGGGATTGTTACATAATATTGCTATTGTATGTGGATGATATGTTAGTGGTTGGGTCTAACATGAGAGAAATTGATAAGTTGAAGAAGCAACTATCCACGGAATTTGAGATGAAAGACTTGGGAGCTGCAAATACAATCCTCGGGATGAGGATCATTCGAGATAGGTCGAGTGGGAGTCTCAAGTTGACTCAAGAGAAGTACATTGAAAAGGTACTTGCTAGATTTGCAATCTCAAATGCAAAGTCTAGAAGTACATCTTTGGGGAGTCATTTCAAGTTAAGCAAGGAACAATCACCTAAAACTGAGGAGGAGCGAGATCAAATGGCAAAGGTTCCCTATGCCTCTGCCATTGGGAGTTTAATGTATGCAATGGTGTGTACAAGGCCGGATATAGCTCATGCAGTGGGAGTTGTGAGTCGATATATGGCTAATCCGGGGTTAAAGCATTGGGAAGCAGTAAAGTGGCTACTGAGGTATTTGAGGGGTACATCGAGTATGTGCTTGTGTTTTTCGGGCAGTAGTGTTACTTTGGAGGGCTTCGTGGATGCGGATTTAGGTGGTGATTAAGATGGTCGGAAGAGTACATCGGGGTACATTTACACTGTAGGTGGCACTGCAATAAGTTGGACTTCTAGGCTACAAAAGTGTGAAGCACTCTCCACAACCGAGGCTGAGTACATTGCTATTTCAGAAGCGGGCAAAGAGATGGTTTGGTTGAAAAACTTTCTGAGGGAGATAGATAAGGAGCAACGAGATTGTGCACTTTATAGTGATAATCAAAGTGCCATTTGTTTGGCAAAGAATCCGGTGTTTCACTCGAGGACGAAGCATATTCAATTGAAGTATCATCATATCCGAGAGATGATAGATGATAGGACTTTGGAGTTGAAGAAGGTGCTTGGTACGAAGAATCCGGCGGATATGTTAACTAAGGGAGTTACCACCGAGAAACTGAGGTTTTGCATGGCCTCAGTTGGCTTCGAACTTATGTGATGAGGAGGCCGACTTATGCTAGAGAGAAAGTGCTTTCATTTGGAGAATGAAGAGTCATGGAGATGAAGAGGTTGTGTTTCTACTTTGAGTTTGGTCTCCAAGTGGGAGATTGATGGGTTTAAAGTGTGGAGACAAATCAAGGTGCCAAAGGAAGAAGAAATTGAGTCGGAACGGCGCCCAGGCGCAGCCATATACGCGCCCAGGCGCGGCACGCAGGAGAAGGGCCGAGGCTACTGTCGGCGGCGCCCAGGCGTGGCCTTTCGGCTCCTAGGCGTGGGTCCGACGCTGGGAGCGTTAATTTTACGCGGTTTTGTGTAATTTTGGCAAGTTTTGAGTTACCTACTCGGTTTAGGTCATTATATCTTAGTCTCCAAGTGTATAACATATAAGTAAGTTAAATTCTCTTCATTGTAATGTATCTCTCTCACAAGAATAATAAAATCTCTCTAGCATAGGTCCGTGGACGTAGACAATTTGCCGAACCACGTAAAATTGTTGTCTCTTTTTCTTGCTTTCTCTTTACTTTTAAGTTCGTTTATGCGCATTGATTCCTAACAGATATCACTATCAAAATGCACGAATTGTGGAATGCCTCATGAAACTCTCCATAAATTTATTAATGTGAAATTGACCCCAACCCTCTCAAGTCTCAACCAAAGCCACGTTTTCTTTCGAAAAATTAGATGATGATTCGGCACGTAGTTAATTTCTTATTTTTTTTGTTAAACTTTTTTCTTAATTAAATTATGATTCGGCACCGAAACCACTTAAACCCGGCCATTTTTATGAATTACCTGGACAATCATAAGCTCACGAGGATCCATTACTTATATATGAAAAATTAAAATTATCTTAAAATTTAGAATCTCGGGAACTTATAAGAGTTACTCTCACTTAATCGACATTATAACACCCCAGTTGTAACATCATTTTTCCCTATTTCATAATAGATATTGCGTAATGTATATGTGGATCATTTGTTTGTAATTTATGATCGTAATCATTGTTAATACAATTAAGCACAATTATCTGTCCTGCAAACATCATGAGAAGATTGTAAACTATACTATATAGTTGACGTTATCCACAATATAAAAAAAAAGTCTTTCTTGACGATTTTAAATTATTATACAAATCATAAATTGTATTATTGATTATTAAAGAAATACATACCAGATGCATAAAAACAAAATTATTTGAATCTCAATTAATTAATCTTTAATATGGTCAAGACAAAGTTGTGCTAAACACTACAATATTCTTCAGGTGATAGTGAATTCGATAATAAGTTCGGCAAATATTTGAAAACTGAAAATTATGTTACCATGTCAAATATCTTTTTAGTAAGAGTTTTGCAGTTATGACTATGTTAAGAATGAAATTCTAGAAATTAAAGTAGCCTAATAGGCTATAGCAAACCACCGAGGGTGGTGGTCAAGTGGTTCCAAACTTACTATCAAGTGGTTTGATATTGTCGAGGTCATGAGTTCGAATCTTGACTGGAGCAATCGGCTTTTGAAATTATACTTGCGCTTGGTGGTGCTACTCTGACGGGGTCAGTGCTTGCGCTGGTTGTTCAGTTGGTCTGATATGTTCGCTGGTGAACACGAGAGTCCTAACATTGAGGAGCAGGGGTGCTTTGGTCACCATCACTAACACCCTCTTTTTTTTTCATCAAAAAAAAAAATAATAGGCCATAGCAAAATCAACGAATGGGTATATATATTGTAATGTTGACCAAATTATATATCATTTTAAAATATTTAGAAAACAATCATTTGTTGTTATCAAATTACTTCCATAGTAAATCTAAAGAATTCAGGGGAATATTGTAAAATTGTGCGATAGGAGTATTGGATGTAGAAATTTCGAAAATTGAATTTTAAGTCTTATATATATCTTGACCTGACTCAAATCCATCTACCAAGTTTATTACATTAATATATTTTTACACCCAAGTATTAATTTTGAAATACCGATAATATTTTTTTTGGTAAGAAAATACAGATAATATTTGAAATTATCAAAGCAAGATATTAACATATTGCTTAATTTGTTTTGGTGGAATGCATATTTATTATGTTATAAGCAAAGGTTATGAAAAATCATATATTTTTCACTATTATACATGGCATAAACTTGATATTTTTCTTAACAAGAAATTTGACAAAATTGCTCAATTATGTAATTAAATTGCATAGTGCATCAAACATATATACAAATTCTTCATATACATTTATCTACATTCCATGATAAGTTTTTTCATTTTGACTGGTAAATATATAATTCAAGATTTGTAAGATATATAGTTCTTTTCAAACACAAACTCGAATTTATATAAATCCTTTGATTTTTGATTACATAATTCTTTATAACCTCTTAACGAAATTATGCTACAAGTCATTGGTGCATATATTTGTACATACACTTCTATAGTTGACTATATGTGCATGTCATACAATAGTGAAAAGAAGAAGAAAATGATAAAATATTTTCTTTTTATGAAATCGTCAGACAATAGATGTCACGTGATTGACCACATGGAGTAGTGGAACCGATCCAACGCACGACAAACTAGGTCAGGGATTGCTTAATTTATAGACTACACTCGGATGTGTCGAGCTGCCTACGTACCCAATGTTTGTGGGATCAAGTCCGTTCGTAATTCTTTGGTGGTTTTACTTTGAATAGCCAGTAAATTTTTCCTATGGAGTAGATAATGACCTTTTTCCCAGCTCCTTTATAGGGAGCTGGTAGTGAGCTGTGCGCCGTGGACTTAGCTTTATCAGCAGTCCATCAGACTCAATAATGTAACCCTTAGACTAATAAACTAGCACATGTACTCTTAATGGGTCGTCAGCCCTTTTTGGGCTTGACGAGTGGCGCCCCGACCCGAGCCGGGTGTCGATTAATTACCATAGTGCCCCTAGACATTTTTGGGACACATCAGTCTTAAATACGAACGACACGGCAAGGAGCTAATTAGTTTAAAATTGGCGGAACCTGTAAAAACTTAAATGACAAAATCTTAATATAGGAGAAGCGATTTAATTAATCGTAAGCAAATAATTAGTTGTTCAAATGGAACAATGCAATTCGATATAATAGATCTTTCATTTTATTATGGTTCATGTGAATATATATGACATTATATAATCTTGTTTGTGGTATTTAAGTGAATTATATTAACGTATTTATAGATTTGTTTTGAGTTTTGACCATTACTTTGCAACAAGAAAAAAAAAGTTGTATCCACTCTGAAATGTATGTTTTCTCTTGTTAGTTACATGGGATAAACACAAATTAAAGTCGGTTGGTTTCATTCTCTTCAACAAATTTTGGTTGGTGAATTTGCTATATATTTAATGAGAAACTACTCATAATTTGTCTTGATTACATGAATTTATTACATACATCTTCTCATTATATAAGCACCTATACCACTTCAAAATATAAAACAACTCCAACACATATGTATTGACATTTTTTTTTTTGATAAGGATGTATTGACATTTTAGCCCATAAAGATTTTTAGCAAAACATAATGATTTTAAAACCTAACGCTGTTTTATTTTATGGTATTAGTACTTGTCATATCATTTTCTTTTTCCTTAATTTCAAGTGTGCAATGAATCTAAGGCCTAAGGGTGCTCAAATCTATAGGGTGGTAGGATCTTATTTTCAGGAGAATGTCATACGATGTTTCAAGAAACTAATGAAAGTTAAAATCCTTTTTAGAGATTTGACATGTTGCCATTTATTAAGTTGAGATTAAGAAATAATAATTTGGATGGGTACATATAGTGATTAATTTTAGTGAACTATATTTGAAGAGTTGATAAAAATTAATACTACACGTGTTAAATAATTTCAATTGACGAGTCAAGTAGTTATGTGAATAGATTGATATATAACAAACCAGTTTCAGGTAAACAATATATCATATTCAAGCAAATTTCATACATTGCTACTTTATAATTTCTTCACTAGTACATAATTTAGTGTAATACATTATACATGAGTAACTTACAAATGTGAGAGAACCAAAACAAAAAATATACACATGCAAATGTTATGAGACAAATATAAATGTCTCAATCGTGTAGCATTTCAGCATGATAAAGTTTGACTAATATCATCGAGCGATCTTAGATTCTTATTGTGGATTTTTGTAAAAGTTAATATTCTTAAAATATGAAAATTTGACATTTTGGTATTTATTGAGGTACGACAAATTTAAACATGGTCAAGTTTTGATGTAAGGGCATATAATTAATATCTTCCGCAATTTTTTTTTGATCAGGTCGAGCTAAAAAAATTTGATTTGTGTAACTGACACCTAAAAATCTTACATGAATTTCCAAACATGGTAAGATAAATAACATAGAAAAGCTAAAAAACCATGAATATACGATAAAACAAAACAAGGATGAGAATAAACCAAGATTTCTCACTATTCAATTAAACTTAACCCTATTTTGCAACTTTTGAATTCTCCATCCTCCATGACTACATATTTTACTAGTATGTATATATAAAATCTAATATAAAAATAAAATGATTTTTTTTCGTAAAAATTCAAACAAACGTGACATGAAATTAAAACTTAGGCGCAATGATATTGGTACCACATTTATTTTCCACCAAGCACCAACCAGATACAATTACAAATACAATCAATCATCTACCACGCCACCTTGCTGCTTTTTCACGTAAATAATCAAAGCACAGAAAAGGACATAACCATTTGCATTCTGACCAAAAATACCACCACCATTTATTGCAAAAAAATAAAAAAATGTGATAGGATATAGAGGAAATACTGAATAATTTCAAGGTCCTTTTAGTCTTTTAGCACGAAGGGCGTGAAACATAAAGTTGAGGGTAAGAATGGAAAAACAAAATCTATCAGTGTATCCAAGAGCTATAGTCTGCCTAGTGGGGGCGTGCGTGAAAGGTAGAGAAATCGAGAAAGCAAAAAATTGCATTAAAATTAAATTGAAAAAATAAAAAAATAAATCTAGCCCCCCCCCACCCCCTAGCCCCCCCTGTTCACACACAACACACAGTGGAGAGAAAAACAAAGGAAAGTAAAAATTACATTATCACAATCCCAATCTCATTCCTGAACTCTGTATCTATCTGTACATATGTATCGTTCATAGCCCATTGCTTTTTTTCTTCTTACCATATATCCTCTCCCCTCCTCCCTTTAAATTCCGTTTCTCTCCCGCAGAGAAAAGATATAATCTTTTTTCTTTTGCTGGTTTCGTAAATTTATTCATTTTCGGGCCATGCGGCGAGGCAGAGCAGCGGCGAGGCAAGCGGAGGCGGCGGCGGTCGGAGAAGGCAACGGATCTGGACTTGCGAAGGAGATCAGATTCCGCGGTGTGAGGAAGAGGCCATGGGGGAGGTTCGCGGCGGAGATCAGAGACCCTTGGAAGAAGACACGTGTCTGGCTTGGCACCTTCGACTCGGCTGAGGACGCCGCCCGCGCTTACGACGCCGCCGCTCGCTCTCTTCGTGGCCCCAAGGCGAAGACGAATTTTCCTCTGCCGAACGGCTCTGTTTTCCCCGATTTTAGCCCTAATCGGCCACAAATCAATAATAACCCTAACGATCCGTTCATGGATTCGAGGTTTTATTCGCAGAGGCCGACGTCCAGTGGTATGAGCAGCACCGTGGAGTCTTTTAGTGGTCCACGTCAGCAGCAGCAGCCGCCGCCGCCGCCGCTGTCGACGGTCATGCAGCAGAGGAGGTACCCTAGGTCACCGCCGGTGGCGCCGGATGATTGTCACAGCGACTGTGATTCATCTTCATCCGTGGTTGATGATACTCAGTGTGACATCGTTTCATCCTTTTGTAAAAAGACCATGCTTTTTGATCTTAACATGCCGCCGCCGCCGCCGGAATCCGCCGCCGCTGACGTGGACGAGCTCGCTTGCACCGCTCTCCGGCTCTGAAATTGTTTTTAGATGATTACAAATCGTGTCATTTGGAGGAAATCCATTTGGTTAATTACCCCAAATTTTCTTTTTATTTTTCGGAAAAAAAGTCAGAAAAAGAAGGAAAAAAAAGAGAGAAGAGTGGTCATAGAAAAGGTTGAACTTTTGAGACCTTATAAGAATTTGGAGACCATCTTCTCTATGAATGTATGTTGTTTGAGGAGAATTTACTTGTTTTAAATTTATAAACTTTAATGTTATGGACAACAGAGGTTATTATGATTGCATATTTGGGTGTGGTTTTATGCTGTTCTGTTATTTCTAGTGAAGTTTTATGTGCTGTTAGTGACGATTATTGTTCGTTTGAGCCCTAAACTGCTGTATAGAACTCGCTGGATATCAGCTTTGATATGTTCTTTGACCTTTTGGTTTCGTATATATGATCAATTTCGTTTGCAATATCTAGATGTCCCTTATTTTGATGTCAAAATGAAACCTAAGTGAATTATACTCTTGTTATCTTGCCAAGATGGCTTTTTTCTGCTGGAAATGTGGAACCCTATCATGTATTACAGCGTATCTAATTGACTAGTTGGAATTGAGTGTCTTCTGCTTCAGCTTTGAGATCATTATTTTGATATCTAAGATAATTTGAAAGCTCATTTGCATCGTTCGCTAATCCGCATCTGCATTCTCTGTTTAGTTTGGTATCCTATTATGATTTTTGGCTAATTAGGTTTGCTTCTGAGAATTGTTTTACGAAGAATCTGTTGGTTTTGGTCAAATAAGACTGTTGCTTTGTCCGTGGTATGTTATTTTGACCTAGAAATCTTTTTTACCAGACTTGGAATACTTGTTGTTTTATGGTTTAAACATTTTTTCCTGAGGATCATGCATGGGATTGCTGCTTTGTTGCATGTAGATTTTACGTCCTCGTTGAATCCAGCTGTTGTGGTAAGATTTATTACTTTATTAATTAGTATTATGCTACATTATCTGTGTAGAATGTCGGTCACCACGTGTGTGATATCCGCTCTCCAGTTGATCTCTATGGTAAGATTCTGTCGGTGATTCTTCATTAATGGATTGATACTAGCTTTTTATATGTTATGTTATGCCGACAAATATGGAATCTAAAGTTATTTACCGCATCTAGGAATGCTCTGCAACATGTTTGCTCTCGTTATGCTTTTAATATGGTAAGTTGATTGTGAAGCGATTTATATCAACACGTGGAGATATGTGGTTTCGGGAAAGTCCTTGTAAACTCCTGGTCTTGAACACCAAATGGTGTAAGATTAAGTCACGTCCACACATGGCGTATGTCAATGCTAATGTGGCTTAATCTACATTATTTGGCGTATGCCACACCAGATGTATGCAAGCGTTTTCCGTGGTTTGCTTGGCAACAAGTTTATAATTTTTATGTCTATTCTGCTTTGTGCTATCCATACTTAAAAGATAGCTGGGAACATAACATTTTAATCCAGCTCAACAAAGCAATCTCAGTTGAGTGGAATAATCCTATCCATTGCTGTATCTTGCGCTTATAACCGAATAACTGCAGTTTTGTAGCTTCCGGTGTTGCTTTTAAGTTGTTTATTGTTATAACCTGCAACGATTTGGTGGTGTATGATCTGAATCTGTAGTGTGCTTGATTCTAAAGCAGATCTAACCATACCAGTTGCAGCAGTAAGGTGGTCATGTGATTTGTGATATATCGTCCACTACAATGTCCTGCATATTATGGGTCTGGATGATTGTGAGTGTGGATGCTGTTGGAGTCGGATTTGGATGTTCATACAAGTCATATTTATAAAATGCTAATTCTATACTCGGCATCGGCATGCGCGAATATTTTGAAATTGCATCTCTTGCTAATGATTCAACGAGCTTGTTTATCTGTACTTTGTTCTTCCTCTTTGTTTCTTGGTGGGAAGTCTGCTTGATTGTTTGTTGCCTCTGGCTGTGGTAACTAGTTTGTTTCATCAAGTTAAAATGATATTTTGCTTCATGAGCTGACATATAGTATGCAAATGTCTGTAAATGGATGGATACACTTTCATTTGCCAAATATCTTCCCTTTTTACACCCAACTCAGGTTTTCATCATGTTTAATAGTTTGAGGTCCCGGAATTGGTCAAGAGTCCTGCCTATATATGGGCATTTCTCTATTTTCATAGCGGTTTCTTCAAATGATTTTTTTTAGTTGATTTATATAGTTAAATCTTTCCTTTTTCTTAAAAAGGAAGAAAAAGAAAACTTGAAGACTTTGTGGTTAGGGTTGAAGATATGAAATAGCATCTGTGTTTTCGTTTTACAGTTCAAGAGAAAATCAGTCAAATGGAACAAATTGCATAATAGAAGCCTACTGCATGAGAGGACATAAAAAGATGTTGACATACAATGGCTGTGTTTGGTTTTGTTTTCAAACCCATTTTGGCCAAAAAGTTTGGCTAAAATTTGTTTATTTTGTGTATTTTTGATCAAAAATGATTTTTTTGGTCAAAAAAATTGTCAGCTATTGTCTCCCTATTTGTCTCTACTTTAGGGTACCTACTAATTACATCAACTACAATATAATCATTTAAAATTTATATTATATTATATTTTTCAATCATTAATTAATTATAAACACAACTTTTCAGACAAAAACTTACATGATTTGACTGCTACAGTAACTTTTGTCTCTTCTGAAAATAAAATCAAACACTAAACCAAACACATTTTCATCAAAATACACAACTTCCAATAAATTTTTTCACCAAAATTTTCACAAAAAAAAACCTCCAAAATAAAACCAAATACAGCCAATGTTTCCACGACTACCATGTTTGGGACAAGGAGTATTTATCCGAAACGGATTTTTTATCCCATAATGGTGTACCACTATGGTGTTATATCATTGTGGGATTGACAAGTATCAATTTAATTTGAATTATTATTAGCGGTTTTTTTAAAATAGACACTTGTCAATTCCACAATGATGTGACACCATTATAGTACACGACTGTGAGATAGAAAATCCGTTCCGTATTTATCCGGTCTTCTTTACTTTCTTTTTGGTCATTATTCTTTATTAGACATTGCACAATTATTTATGGGTACCAATGGTTTGACCGTTTGACTTATCTTTTCAAAACTTCAAATTAGTGGCTAATTGTCAGAGCCCAGAGGACTCTATGACTCTTGACTATCCTCCATCCGGATATATATGTTCATTGTGGAGTATGCCGATCTATATATGTTTGGCTTTGCTCACTCGAAGAAGGAGATTTGGATCTTTCGATCTTTATATGTTTTGGCGTTGGTCATCCAAACTCCGAAGGAGGTTTGGATCTTACAATTGAATGTGGTGAAGTTTGTTTCCGCCCCGAAGAAAAAGCTTTGCATCTTTCGATCTTATGTTGTGAGGGATGTCACCTATTTTAGGTTCATATGAGACCATATAGCTCGTGGTGAATAAGCAATACAATTGTTATTTGGTATTATCGGTGGATCTCATCCTATGATGGACCAAGTTTATTGACCATTATCACCGAGATTATGGTGATGGGGCTACCTCCCCTGTTATAAAAAACATTGGATGGCCTGATTTAAATAGGTCCAGGAATCACAAGGACTATCCTACACATTTGTTGTGCTATTTTGCATTAGATTTTATGATGTGGGTGGTTTTTTGGTCTTGAATGCACTAGGAGTGTTGTTCCATGCACATCCAATAATTTTGTTGAGAATTGAGCCTACTTTAAATAAACTCCGATAGTCTGATATGGAAATTCAAGTTCAGCCCTCCCAAACTTAGAAATAATTTCTCATTGGGCCAAAGTTGGGGTGGAGTCTAACACTTAGGGCTGTCAATCAAGTCGAGTAAGCCGAGTTTGTATAAGTTCACGTTCGACTTGATACTAAATGAGCTTTTGCGTTTAAGGCTTGGCCCCGGCTTGACAAGCTTCAAGCCGAGCCCAAGCCGGCTTGAATTTGGAATATAAATATTTTTATCTTTTTAGTACAATTGATAAAATAAATCTATCAAATAAGGATCTTATATTTCTCGTGATCAGATCCTAAAATCTCCTAAGGATCGGTTTTAAATATGTACCTTAGGCCTATGCAGTCATAGTGACGAAAAATAATTGTGTTAACTGTTACATTTGGTGACGAACAATAAATTCATGAAAATCGAACAAAAATATTTGCATAAACACTTAAATTTAAATGGGCTACTTAAATTTATAACTTGTTGGTCTAGTGGTATTCATCTCCTACTTTATGTGAGAAGTCTTGAATTCGAATTCAGGCTGCCACAAGTTGTGGCTTTCCCCTCTTTTGTGGAGCTAGATAGAGTTTTTATAGCTCAGAATTATAACTATCAATTTGGGTTTATCAGGTTAGATACGTAGGTTGTCCCCCTTCCTTCTGAATTAAAAATAAAAATAAAAATGGGCTACTCTATTAGTTATATTATTCTGAGAGTACAGGATTCGAAAATTGGGCTTATCCTTACTTAAGATGTCGAGCTAACGACACCCGCCTCGGCCCAGCGCGTAATCTATTAAAAATTAACCCAACGTCACATAGCGTAACCTTATTTACAATTTTGCATCTTCTCGTCTCAAATAAGCCTAATCAAATGCTAATGCTCATTGTTGGTCTACTGTCCGTCCCGATAGCTATATTTTGCAAATTCAGCCAAAGGAATACATGCACGTGATACTTGTGAGTCACAAGTACATTCTGAGAATACATTTTACAAGTTGTGACATATTCTATTATGTAGTATCTCCGGAGTGGAAGGCTGTGTTTGGTTTTATTTTGGGGTTTTTTTTGGTGAAAATTTTGGTGAAAAGGTTTATTGGAAGTTGTGTATTTTGATAAAAATGTGTTTGGTTTAGTGTTTGATTTTATTTTCAGAAGAGACAAAAGTTACTGTAGCAGTCAAATCATATAAGTTTTTGTCTGAAAAGTTGTGTTTATAATTAGTTAATAATTGAAAAATATAATATAATATAAGTTTTAAATGATTATATTGTAGTTGATGTAATTAGTAAGTACCCTAAAGTAGAGACAAATAGGGAGACAATAGTTGACAATTTTTTTGACCAAAAAAATCATTTTTGGTCAAAACAACACAAAACAAACAAGTTTTGGCCAATTTTTTTGGCCAAAATGAGTTTGAAAACAAAACCAAACACAACCGAAGCGTTTCTCACATTTGATTTCTCTTTCACATTTTTGTGATGAATTCACGATTCTTTCTTTTGTTTTCGCTGATGCTCCTCAGATTTATCCAAAAAAAAAAAATGTCCCAACAATATTGTTGCCCCAAAAGTTGAGGCTGTGTTTGGTTTTATTTTGGGGTTTTTTTTTTGTGAAAATTTTGGTGAAAATGTTTATTGGAAGTTGTGTATTTTGATGAAAATGTGTTTGGTTTAGTGTTTGATTTTATTTTCAGAAGAGATAAAAGTTACTGTAGCAGTCAAATCATGTAAGTTTTTGTGTGAAAAGTTGTGTTTATAATTAATTAATGATTGAAAAATATAATATAATATAAATTTTAAATGATATATTGTAGTTGATGTAATTAGTAGGTACCCTAAAGTAGAAACAAATAGGGAGACAATAGCTGACAATTTTTTTGACAAAAAAAATCATTTTTGGTCAAAAAAACACAAAACAAACAAGTTTTGGCCAAATTTTTTGGCCAAAATGGGTTTGAAAACAAAACCAAACACAACCTGAGGGTTTGATTGGATAACATTCTCATGTGTGAGAATTTATTTTTCATATGTATTTTTCCAAAAATCATGTTTGGTTAGCGCGTTAAACGAAAATTCGAAAGAGAGAAAAATTAGAAAAATCTTACACGAATAAGATTGAGATGGACATTGCATTTCATTCACTCATATTTATCTATAGACATCAAATCTTTAAATGCTATGCATGATTGTAAAATTTACCCGACTGCTAAAAGACTTCAATTCAACAATATCTCACGTCAAATTAATCACGTATCTTTATTTAAAATTATAATATGTGAGATAAAGATATATTTTACCTCTATGTTGCTACCTAAATGTGTTTATAAACAATGTCATTCATATCACTTTGTTATAAAACAACAATTCATCATACAAAATTCTCACAAGAACATACTATTGTACCATCAACTTTTCAGCTTTCACACACAAGAACTTATTACAACGACAATCATCATTACCTTTTCTTCAAATAAATAGATCTAAATAAATTTTCTCAACTTTCTACAAAATAAATTTTCTCTATATTTACATGAAAATAATTCTCAAAGACGCTAGTGTCCATCGAATTGGCCTATATGTCTTTTCTTTTATATATATATATTAAATGAAGATTATTTTTGCATTAGGTATAGACTATAGGTTTAGAGGGCCCTTAAAAATATGACTGCGCCACCCTAGCCTTCTTGCGTGTTCATTTTCATCCAATCAATTTCTCACACTCTACAAATTCGTTTACCAACTCACCAATTTTTTTTTTCTCTCCCCTTTCTCAATTAAAAATTAATGTTTCTTTACTATATATATAAATAAATTTTATCAACTTTGGTTACATACGACTGTTGAAATATAACCCATGAAAAGGACGTTCGGTTAATTGATTAATGTAGTATTAACATCATAGATTGGGAATAAAATCATAAAAAAATTGGATATTTCATGTGGAAGACGGAATCGGCAGGGTGGCCACTTGCTTGATTGAAGGTGGAACAGTACACGTCGCACAGCGTATGGTCCCATACATAATTTCTTTGTCGATTCAGATTTGGTGATGTTAGTATATTATCTATTCTATATACTAATATTCGTGGTGGGAGATCACTTGTTCCAAATTAATTTTAATTTTAATTGTTCTCAAGCTTCATCATATCACATGCTCTATGGGGTGATGGCATCATTTATCTGTCACATTTACCCTTTTATAAATTGATCGATATAAATTTTTCTGTAATAATAAGGTGATAGTTGAATTGGTCTATTCATCACCTTTTATATGACGATCGCAGGTCAAATATGTTTGTAGTAGTAGTTCGTGAACTGATTACTTATTCGATGGAAGAGTATCAATCTTTTTTTTTTTTTTTCTCAAAGGAAAAGCGGACATTATATTTCATTAAATACAAAATTTACAACGTCAAGAATAATACAACTTAAATTGTCTCCGGTGATATAATTAAGAATAATTGAAGCACCAAATACAAATACCAATATTCTCCAAAATAACAAATCTTAAGGAATAACAAACTAGTACAAAAAACTCTTGTGCAAAAGACTACACTTTTATTCAAGATAGATAAAACCCTCATTTAAGAGAGAAAATAAATTCTAATTTGAGAGAGAAAACAAAATACTAAACTGAAAAAATATATACAATCTAAATGTATTGTGCGTCTTCACCTCGCTAAATCCATCGTTGTCTCGTTATATCCATCTCCGTCTCGTCAAATTTGAAATTGCGATACACAACTTGAAGGAGGACTCCAATCCAAGCCACCAAAAATTATGGTGGCAACAGTGACGATGGAGGTGACTGCTTTAATAAGCCATTGGTAGAGGAGAAAAAAAGTAGAAACAATGCGGTTAATGGAAGAATATCAATTCGACCACCATTTTGATAGGGTTAAGTTACACCATCGCCCTTTAATTAATAACTATTTCAATCATTATAATCTGACTCAATAGGACAGTCTATGATCACACCGAATAAATGTTGATTTAACCATACCTTTTTAATTCTCATTAGAGAAAACCCAAATTTCTTTCATGTTCATTTTTTATTCTCATTTCTCTTTAGTACCATTTTAAAAAACTAATCTTGAATAATTGACATACATATAGAAAATATTTTGTCATTTTTGTTGTTAATCAATTCTAGCTCATGTGAAATATTAGCTATGCACTCTGTTTGAAAATAGGATTTGGATTTGTAATGAAACGAAATTAAACATGTATTAAAATATGGTGTTTAGAGAGACTACCCTTCTTTTTTTTTTTTAAAAAAAGATAGTCTTCGTCTGGCCTTCATTATTTTGACAATTAGGAAGCTAATGTAGCAAGCAATATCCTTACTAATTATGAAACCAAATCCCAAAATATCAAATCATTTCTTTTTTCTGTTTTGACGGATTTACTTAATTAAGATTTTTTCAATCAAATTCAATTTTCTTTCGTTCGGTATCTTTCAAGACCATTCATTCCTTCGCAAATTGCAACTATATTCAAAATCATACTCACTTTAATGCATGATAGCTTTACCTGAATCAATTAAACGATAAATACAGATATAATTATACACTATTTTATGATTAATCACATAATAATGCATACTAAAACTACTTATTCTAAAATATATACAAATTTTGAATCGAAGAAAACTCTAGAAATCGTTCTTTTTGTCTTGCAATGATTTTGCCACGGCAAAAACAAAAACTATTATAAGAATGGGTTTTCACGTAGTGATTGTTACAATATCACCTCATATACTTTGTTGAAGTTGCATAATAGCTCGATGTATAAAAGTGATGTCTTTCGTCCTTTGTCTTGTTTTTAACATGTTACACTTCTTCATTTGTCTAATAACTTTAATCAGGGGCTCAGAGGCCTGTCCCTGAAATCTCAGCTCTCGCCATCTTTGCTGTGTCGTCTGACATTTCTGTTTCTGAATAATAAAATTGCACCGCTTTCCTCTTAAAAAAAAAAAAAAAAGATTTTAATCATGTTTGATTTATTATGTTTATAACAACAAAAATGTTCATATCAATCTTCACTTTTATACACCTAATATAATATATAATATTATATCACATGTATTGGCAAATATATAACAAATGTATCATAAATTTCTAATTAATAAATATAAAATTATAATTATAAACGCTTGTGACATACCAAATCATATTATATCTTGAAAATTCTTGCCCACGTCCAGCTCGACCACTCGGAAAAGTGTATCTTCAGTCTTCACAGGTGGTGAGCCGTGAGCATAGAGTAAACCTTTTTCCTTTTTTTCCAATTTGTATAAGGAATAGATTCATCCCAGTGTGTTCAAAAAAATATAAAAATAAAAAATTCATCCCAGCGTCATCGCCGCACTTCACTTTTCCCTCCCAAAAATAAACAAAACATCCCTTTGCCACTTTACACAACCCCATTGGTTCTCCTAAACAAAAGTAAACCCCTAGTAGTTGGTGTTACATTTTTTGTTACATATATAAATACGCGATAAATATATATATGGATAGTTGGGGCATGTAAAGAGAAATCTTAAATTAATTATCTTTTTTTATATCCTAATAATCACTGGTATATACATTTATTCGCAATTATGTATGTAACAGGAATTGTTATATTAAGATTTCATTTGCACCCCCCACAACCAAAATTCAAATAATAACAAAAACAAAATCACAAAATACAACTCATATCATTCACAGCCAAATTTACACGCTATATATAATATAACCCTTTAATCAAACCAAAACACATTTCAATCCGACCAACAAATCTCTGAAACTCTCCTTTTCCATTCAATCCAAAAACAGTAAAACTGAAATTCAAAGTGTTAGTTTGATGGGGGATGAAAGGCAAACCTTGTTGCATTTCCCCGACAAGAACAGGGTGTTCGCGCGGTGCGCGTCGCACGCGCAGGACGAGCTTCGCGGCTTCCGGACATGGCTGCGATGGCTGTGCGTCGATCAATCGAATGCCTGGACTACCTGCCTCTCGTGGTCCGTGTTCGTCGTGTTTGGAATTCTGATTCCTGCTCTCTCGCATTTCAAACTCGCCTGCGCCGATTGCGACAGCCGCCACAGCAGGCCTTACGACAACGTGGCGCAGCTCTCCCTCAGCGGCGTCGCCACCATCTCCTTCATTTGTTTGTCCTCCTTCGTCCGGAAGTATGGCCTGCGGAGGTTCTTGTTCTTCGATAAGCTTCGCGATGAGAGCGAGACCGTTAGGAACGGATATACAGCGCAATTCAGTGTACGTTTCTCCTTATCTTTCGTTTTTTTTTTTTTTACCTCTGGTTTTCGATTGAATGTGTTCTTTTGAGTTTTTTGTCGATCTCAATGCAAAAGATTGATTTTCATCTTGTTAATTCAATTAGAGTAAGATCACGCCTGAATACGACGGATTTTGATGTTACTGAACTTGAAGGATGTTGTCTTTTGAGTATTAGATAAATTATATCCACTCGGTGCTTCGGATAATTATCGAATACTTGGTGAAGTATTGACTGATCCTGGTGAATGATTTGCATATAAAAAATGTCTTCCTCATTTATGAGTTTTAAGTTTTAGTAAATAAAGCATTTGCTGGATATGGCTGATTTTTGTGGCTTACTAATTATCTACGTTTAACATTGGAAGATCCAGCTATAATAGCAATAAAGAAGTCCCTGTTGTCAAATACCAGCACTTTGAATTAGGGAAAATGACAAGTCGATCTTCTTATAGCTCACCACCTTATTAATCTCGCTGTAATTGAAGTAGCAAGAAACAGAATAACAAATGATATCAATATGAGGTACTTCTATGACAAACTATATCGATAAGGCTGGTTCACTCTGTCCTGTGCCCATGCTGCAATGCTGCTTGTAAATTAAACTATATAATACCTGGCATTTTTGCAATTTAAGCAGCGGATATTTTCTTGTTTCCTTATTTCTAAATCATCTTCTTTCCACGCGCAGAGATCACTGAAGATTTTATTCATCTTTGTGCTGCCGTGTTTTGCTGCTGAGAGTGCCTACAAAATATGGTGGTTCTCCTCAGGAGGAAGACGTATCCCCTTCTTGGGAAATGTCATTGTGAGCAACACCGTTGCTTGCATCCTTGAGCTATGCTCTTGGTTTTATAGAACAGTTGTCTTCTTTCTTGTCTGTGTTCTCTTCCGTCTAATCTGCTATCTCCAAATCCTCCGTCTTCAAGATTTTGCTCAGGTTTTTCAAGTTGATTATGATGTCGAATCAGTTTTGAGAGAACACCTAAGAATCAGAAGGCATTTGAGGATCATAAGCCATAGGTTCAGAGTATTCATATTATGGGCATTGGTATTCATCACTGCAAGTCAATTTGCCTCTCTTCTCATGACTACACGGGATGCAGACGTCAATATATATCACACTGGGGAATTAGCGGTATGATCACTCTTATTACTTGTTCACCTATTATCATGCAAGCGGTTTACCTTTTTTTAACATTTTGTTCCTAAATTATGGTAAAATGGTTTTTAATCCTCAGGTTTGCTCTGTTAGTCTTCTAGCCGGACTGTTGATTTTATTACGAAGCGCAACAAGAATTACCCACAAAGCACAAGCTGTGACATGCCTAGCAGCCAAATGGCATGTGTGTGCTACAATCGACTCGTTTGATACAGTAGAAACCGAGACTCCAGTTGCCAGGGTAGCTGATGAACAAATGTTCACTGCTAGTTCTGATGGATCATCCGATTTGGATGATGTTGGTGACGAAGAAGACGAACTTGATAATTCCAATTTTGTTCCATCATATGCCTACAGCACAATCTCATTTCAGAAAAGACAAGCTTTAGGTAAGTTGGGCTACCTTGAAGAATCTTAAGTAGTAAAAAAAACATGTTATGAATATTAAATAGTTTATCTGATGATACAAAACTTATGGTTTGTTACAGTAACATATTTTGAGAACAATAGAGCTGGGATTACGGTATTTGGGTTCATGCTGGACAGAACTTCTCTTCATACCATATTCGGGATAGAGATGTCGTTGGTGCTGTGGCTGCTTGGGAAGACGGTAGGAATTTCTTGATTGAGTTATGGTCATGACTCGAGACTAGTCGGCCCGTGGTTGTTGATTGATTTGCGAAGTCCACCATCGTTGAGTTGTTTGCTTATTTGTGCATAGTTCATCGAGAAGACACCATGTTGAGCATGTAGAGAGGAGAGCAAATTTATTTATTCGTTTTCTTATAATTCCCTGTGCACCTTTGTACATTTTTTCTTTCATTTCCCTACTTACTATCTTGTATATTGCTTCTTAAAAGAGTGACTGTTATAGTTTATTTGATTCCAATTATCAGAAAATTGCCACAATTTAAAAGGGATGTACTTCATTGTTGTATAATTAATGTGCTTTGTTTGACAGGCCATTCTTAAAATGGTCCCGGTGTGGCATACTCCATTGGATCCCCCAATAGGGGGGTCATTTACTAAAATACCCCCCGATCCAATGGTGTATGGCACACCAGGACCATTGGTACCGGTGTGACATAGAATTTTCCTTTGTTTGACCATGTTACTTTATAGGATCAAAACTATTCTATATGACTCATGTTTTATTGAGAGATTTGGTTGAAAATTATGGTGCACTGAGAGTGTTGCTCCCGATATACTATAGCTACACATTCAAGTGTTGAGAGTGGTTTCTTTATGGGAAGTGGGTGATGAAACCACCTCCAACCCCATGAATATGTGGTGATGGATGCACCGGGAGCAACACTTCCGGTGCACTATAGTATTACGCAGAGTTTTGAGCTTCCATTCAATTAATTCATTGATTGAAAAGCTAAAACAAATATAAGTAGAGTTGCTGAAAAACAAATATTGCATCTTTGTTGTGTTACCATCAAATTTTTGTGCTATAAAATATCAACAATTCCATATACCACCTTTTATATACCACCAATTTTTCATTTTCTCTAATTTTGGTAAAAAATCATTTGTAATTAATTGACATTAATAGATTAATACATTCATACTTTCTAAATAAGGCGCGAGTCGGCATACAACATTTTTCTAAAAAATATTTTTGGTATTCATTGCATCCACTTAATGCAAAAATACGTGTAAGATTTATATAATTTGCTTCATATTATGGTCAAAACCTTGCTTTCCCATAGAAACAGGACCCACTAGGTCAAGTCAATTTCACCCTTATTAAGCGACGACTTTCTTTTTGTTAATTCAATATAAATAGTACAGATAATAAATTTACACTTGCTAATCAGATTTTATTTTATTCCCCCGTATGTATATTGAAGTAATGTTGAAGCAATTAGGGAAAAAAAATCCTTAAAATAAAAGGGGAAATGAACGAGGAAAAAAAAGAAAGTAGGATTACTAGACGTGCCAAATTTTAAACACCGACATTTGATTGCAATACGACGGCTAAAGGTGCTCATCGGCCCCTAAACATTACACACAAAAATCATATATCATCATATGTTACAGAAGAAATAATTCAAAAACTCGAAAGAAGAGCTGCCCTGATTCGCAGCGTTTTTTTCTGTCCGAATCAAATCCTAATCCTAACGTAATTCAAAATGGAGATTGATTCGGCGCCTCTTAGTAGGTGTTCCAAGGAGCACCAAAAGATCTATCAAGATTGGTTCTCTTTCGCTGATTCAGGTTTTTCTACTATTTCTTATACTTCAAATTTTAATCCAAAGTTAATCTTATTTGATTTACTGATTCTAAACTTAAATGGTGATGATTTCTTAATGTAATTTAGATGGCGATGGGCGTATCACCGGCGGCGATGCTATCAAATTCTTTTCCATGTCTAACTTGCCTCGTCAAGATCTCAAACTGGTAATCTGTTCGTTTATTTTATTTTGTTCAAGTGTTTTGTGATTGTATTTCTTGCTAGTGCAGAAAAGATGTACGGATTCCTCATTATCTATGTCGTAAGTTGTTTGAAATAAAATCTAATGTATTTTTTTTTGAATGCTGACGGTTAATTTGTTGAAGTTATGTTCTAATTTCGATTGCTAGATAGATGTTGTATTGTGTACTCGAGCACTTGCTGCCGTCTAGTTAACATGAGCTCCGATTTCATATAAGTCTGTTATGTGTTATGTGTAGGCTCGTTTTGTGTTTCAAGATTCAAATGTTCCTGAGACTAGATTGAAAGGCTTTCATTCACATACATTGATCAAATCATTTTTTCTTTTAGATTTTTCGTATGTTCTGATTATTCTTTTTGCTCTATTACTATTCCACAAGGTATGGGCAATCGCTGATTCAAAAAGACAAGGCTTTCTTGGAATTAAAGAATTTATTACAGCTATGCAGGTTCTGATCCTTTTTTGTTTGTTGTTTTGCGAAAATGATCAATGCTATGATGCTAATCTTTCTTAGCATTTGTGTATGTAGTTAGTCTCTTTGGCACAAGCTGGGCATACTATCAATAGCGATATTTTAAACTCTGAAGGTAACTACTGATTCTAAGATTCTTTTGTTTATTTCATTCTTTTGTTCTGGTACTAGTATGGGATGGTGATATAGTTCTGGCTGAAATCTCTATCCTTTTTCTCATGTTTGTTTGTGTCATAAACTTTAACTGATTTGACATGGTTTAATCACATTAATCATGCAGTTGACTTTGAGAACTTGCAACCCCCATCCATGGATGGATTGGATGTACTCCTTGCTGTAAGTTTTTATTCTCTATACTCGCATTTGAGTTCAAGTTCCACTTGTTATAACTATTCTTGGTTGTATGCAGAAGAGAAAGCGTTTACCTAGTGAACCCGAACAGAATGGTAAGATGGATAATGTTGTCTGCACTAGAAGATTGATATTTAGTTTTTGAGTCTGATTTCATGGTAATTTAGGAAGTTCCCAAGTGCAATCTTCACCAGCGGCTGGTTGGTTTTCTTCTTCAAGCTCTGCAAAGAAGGTAGTTTCATGTGTTTTTGGATAGTGTAACATATCTTCTGTTTGCATTGGCAGCACTACTTGCAATTTTATCCATTCTTACGTGTTTTCTGTTAGCACTCTTGGCCAGAGGATGAGCGGTTTTCTACTTAACGACTTCAGGATTTATAATATCCATGTTCTGTTCCGAAATTCTCGCCATTATGTCCCATCATCATTGGTCACAACTTTAACCTCATGTTTTGATTGCATAGATTAAATTAGTTTTCTGTTTCCTGAAGCACATGGTTTGTTTTGTCCTACTTCTTTGATTTTCCTGATTATCACTAGCATAATGCTTTCACTTACCGAGTTGCTAGATTGGTGATTTTTGTTTTCCATCTGTTAGTATACAGTTTAGGGTTTCTAAGGGAATGGTAATGTGGAATAGATGTTTTTTCCTTGTTTTCTTTTTCCTCCCTTTTTTGTTCTGTACAATCATCTTCCTTTTTGCATGTCATCAATTATCTCAAGCTTTTATCCTTTGGATTTTATTTAAAAATAAGTCTTTCCAAGTTTTAGGTTTCATTAATGTTGTATCTCTGAATATTGATTGCCCCTTCTCTTCACCTGCTTTCCTTGCGTGATTCATTTCTTTACTGCGCTTTCCATATGTTATTTCTTCTTCATTAGATTCTTTTGGTTCCTTGAATGGTACTTCCCTTTCTTATTTACTGTAAGGTATCTTTGAGCTCTGTCACTTCGATAGTTGATGGCTTGAAGAAGTTGTACGTTCAGAAGTTGAAGCCCCTCGAAGTTACCTATCGGTTCAACGATTTTGTTTCTCCCTTACTGGTAAGTATTCAGTCTACTTAAATTTAAGTAATGTGTGAAGAACACTGAAATCTTTTGGATTCTATTTGTTGCTGTTGCCTCTTCGTTTATAGACTCTTTAGCTGATCATGATATGTGGCTTGTGAACGCTTCTTTCTGATAATGTGTTGTACGTTGGAAGGGAAATAGTGATTTTGATGCTAAACCAATGGTGATGCTGCTGGGTCAGTACTCCACTGGGAAGACTACATTTATAAAACATTTGCTTAAAACTAGTTATCCAGGTAATTTTGCAACCCTCTTCCAACATTCATCTACCTACATTTTCTTTCATTGCATTAATTATTATTGTTGATTCTATTCTATATCACAGGTGCTCACATTGGACCAGAGCCCACCACAGATAGATTTGTTGTTGTGATGGTATGTTTTTGTTATGTCTTTTTGTCTTAAGCCATCAAATGTTAATATTTTTTAGCTATTAAATTTTCGTTACTCGAGGTTCTATATGGTTCTGCCATTCAACTGTTGATGTTACCATGGTGCTGATTTGTTTAGTACATATATTTTTAGTTAACTTATTGGTTTTTCTAGGGGTGTGACTTAAATGTAATTAGCACTCTATCCTAGCCATGGTTTTTGGTTTCATAGACTATTCCAGCTTCATAGAAATTCGTTGCTGAATATTAACCTTAGTCGTACCCTTGTAAATGTTTTTCAACCTCTGATTCCATTCGGCTGGTAAATGTGTCTTTCTTGCCCATAAATGTTTATTAGCTTTTTTTTTTAAATACAGAACGGACCTGACGAGAGAAGTGTTCCAGGGAACACAGTTGCTGTTCAAGCAGATATGCCTTTTGGCGGCCTGACAACTTTTGGAACTGCATTTTTGTCTAAGTTTGAGTGTTCACAAATGCCACATCCTGTGAGTACAAACATTATATTTCATCATTTTTTCTTTCTAAAGAAAGGAGAAAATCTGAACTGCTCATTCATGTGTTTTTTGAATGTAAAAGCTGCTGGAGCATATTACATTGGTGGACACTCCTGGGGTTCTCTCGGGAGAAAAGCAACGAACACAGAGAAGTTATGACTTTACGGGTGTAACATCTTGGTTTGCAGCAAAGTGTGACCTTATCCTCCTTCTGTTTGATCCTCACAAACTTGATATAAGTGATGAATTTAAACGAGTCATTGGATCTTTACGAGGCCATGATGATAAGATACGTGTGGTTTTGAACAAGGCTGACCAAGTCGATACGCAGCAAGTACGAGTTATTGAATAATTTTCCTTGACTCATTTTGTTTTCCTTAAACTGTCACGGGTAAAACTATATACTCTCTGCTTACTTGGTTCTAATGGTTACCCTCTCGTTGCAGCTTATGCGAGTATATGGAGCACTGATGTGGTCCCTAGGGAAAGTGCTAAATACTCCTGAGGTTATGCGTGTTTATATTGGGTAAGCCATATGCTATTATTTTTATTTATTATTAACATACTTCAAATGTTTTCTATCAATAGATTGTGATTAAATTAAATATCATACTCCACTCTGAACACTATGCCTTCAGCTTATCTTCTTGTTCATTTTTGGGTCAGTTTCATTTGCTATCATTTCATGCTTTCATTTATATTGACAGTTCCTTCAATGACAAGCCTATAAATGAGGCTGCTGCTGGTCCCATTGGTAAAATGCTTTTTGAGAAAGAACAGGATGACCTTCTTGCTGATTTGAGAGACATACCAAAGAAGGCTTGTGATCGTCGTGTGAGTATCATATCATCTTCTTATGGAGTTTCCTTTTTTATACATCTAGTACTTTGCGTATTGGCATGGGCTACATTATTGAAGTTTTATTATTTATTTTTTTATCTTCTACAGATAAACGAATTTGTAAAACGTGCTAGGGCTGCTAAGATGCATGCTTACATTATCAGTCATCTGAAAAAGGAGATGCCTGCAATGATGGGCAAAGCTAAGACACAACAGAGACTCATCGATAATCTGCAGGATGAATTCGCTAAGGCACACACTCTCTCTATATTATATTTGTATGTATGTATCATTTTAGGCTTATTCTTGTTTTTCTCAAATTTTCAGGTTCAAAGAGAACACCATCTACCAGCCGGGGATTTCCCTAGTGTTGAACACTTTAGGGATGTATTGAGTGGATATAATATAGATAAGTTTGAGAAGCTGAAACCTAAGATGATACAATCTGTTGATGACATGCTTGGCTATGACATTCCTGAACTCTTGAAGAATTTTCGCAACCCTTATGATTAGAAATGCCATTTTGTTTTTTTAAGATGGAAGAGATTACTATTCTGATAATTTTAAATTCTTCTATTATAGTGAAAAAGCCGTATAATGGGTTGAGTATCATATATGTTGTCATCTGTATTATATGTTCTTAAATCTTGGTGAGCCATTTGTACGATTTTGAGCCAATAATTGTACGTATTTCAAATTAAATCTTTTCTTTGATGTACTCACTTTGGTTCTTCATAGATTGATCAATTTTTTTCTTCTTCCTTGTTGTCAATTGCATTTGCAAGATACTTGGACACAAGAAGATTTATACTCGTTGTTGGTTATTAATTATTACTGGGAAGGGGATATTCTATTATGATTTCATTTGAAATAAGTTATTGCTGTATGTATGTAATAAAGAAGTGGTCGTAGTCTTTTTATACTGATAAGATGACAAAACTATGATTCTTTAGCGTACTTAAATTTTTAAAAAGGTTTTGAAAATCTCAGGTAACGAGATGATTAACAAACTAATTGAGCAAAGGACACTGCCACCAAATGCTAAATGAGGAAAAGGAAGCATAAGTCATATATTATTATTTTTCCCTTTTTGATATGGTTAAAGTTTTTGTTATATAATATATATATATTTTGTTAACAATCAAAATATACCATTGTTTCTGGAACAAAACCAATTGTTCGAAACATGAATTCAAGGATGAGAAAGAAACATGAGCCCAAATACAACATGTTTTCTGAAAAAAAAAAAAAAAAATTAACACAGGAAAAAGTAGAGAGCTCCTCCGGGACAGAATTATTAACCTCAATTTATTTATGCACCAGCCGGGAATCGAACCCGGGTCTGTACCGTGGCAGGGTACTATTCTACCACTAGACCACTGGTGCTTGTTGCTAACAAATCCAACCTTTTGGTATTTGTTTTTTAATCTTCTCATCCTCAGTATCCATCTATACAGATAATAAGAGCTCATTCCATTGATTGAAATAGAAAATTTTGATCCTTAATCAAACGTCAAGGGTTCGATCCTTGACTTTAGAAATGAAGCAGATTTTCTTGGCCAACAATCCCACCCTCGAAAGGAATAGTCACTGCGATTGACAATAAATACTCTTTTTATAACCAAAAAAAAAGATAGAAAATTTCAAAAGAATTTTAGGTTGGAATTTGACATCCCACCCAATTTGCTACATTTATTTGTTCCCATCAATCAGAAATAATTTTTATGTTAGGATTCTAATTCCTTTCCTCGTCTAGCCCACGGAGCCCATCAGATATCTCACTCTTTCCACTCCTCAAATCGCGTCTCAATAAGTTTCAAAAGTCGGATCAAAGCCCTCGCAATAAGGTAGAGTCGCTCTTTCCTTTCATTATAAGCGTGTGTGCTTACACACCGCAGTTAAGCTGTTCGACGAAATTCCTGTTAGATTCATAGACCTGGATTGGTTTGTTTAATTCAAGGAGCCGTACCAATTTCCTGATGTTTGGCTTGTTTCAGATTATTACAACGAACTGTTAGTATTACATATTATGATTTTGCAGCAGATGTTGTTTAAATGACGGTTCTGATATTCTAACTTGAGAATTTCGGAATGCAGATAGTGTGAAGAAGCAAAATCCAGGAAGAAGGCAAAAATGCTTCCGCCGCTGAAAAAGGCTGTTACTGACAACCCTAAGAAAGTTGCAAACTTGATTGACCTTGTAAATCTGCCTTCAATACTCAGAGAATTCATGGGTCAGTCTCAGAGTTCTCAATTGAATTGCTTTAGGCGTGTTTGGTCTTACATCAAGGAGAACAATCTCCAGGTTAGGTTTCAAATCTTTCCCTTTAACTTATATGATGATAAATTGTGGGTTTTGTTTCAGTTAGGAATTGGTCTTGCTCCTGAAATTTGTGTATTTTGATGCCCACCTCCAACTATCTGAAGTTTAAGCTCATACCTAGTGTCATTACACAGATGTTCACGTACTTTTCTTAAAAAATTTCATGGCCAATGAGTAAAGATTTGATCTTTTGAACTGATTGCTTTTGTTTATTATAGATAGTGCTTGGTCATCCTTGCATATGTATCAGTTATTTCTGAAAGTCAAGTGGGGTGAACAGACAGCTTGAGGTTGGGATTATACTTATAGTTTGGTATCTGAATAACATGCTTTTGCTACATCTAAATCATCGTTAACAATAATAACACGATGAAGTTCACGCAGAGCCCTCTGTGATTTCCACCAATAACCATTGATTTCGTAGCGTTGGTTAGCTACTGCTTCAGTGTAAAGGATAGTTGCCATCTTTGTTTGCTCTATAAGCTGAAGGAAGTTGTCATGGTTTCTTTTATCTGCATGCCACTAATGAGTAGTTTTGGCTTTCATCTTAACTGGCTAGTGATTCTTTTTGTTTTCCAGGATCCGATCAATAAGAACGTAGTGAATTGTGATGAAAAGCTGAAGGGCATTCTGTTGGGCAAGTCTAAGATCGAACTTACTGAACTTCCCGTGTTGGTCAAGTTGCATTTTCCAAAGCAGCCGCCCAAGTGATTGTCACAAGTTCATTGAGGTTTTTTATCTATATCTTATACTACATCTTTGTAATAAGTATTTAGAACACTCTATAAGTCTCTGTCAACTTTCAATGCACTTAAAAAAATTTGGATACGAAAAAGATATGCATGCTTGCCCATCAGCCCATGACTCCTATCCAATGCTTGCAGAATATATATTTTGTCTAGTTGAGTTTTATAATTTCCGTGTCAGTAACACAAACTTTTGTTCTTCTTTTTCGACAAGAATGGCAGGCAGCAAGAATGGCCTCCTTATTGAGAATTGAGATAGAGACTTTTGAATGTGATATTTATAGTTGTCCCAATAGGGAATGTTATGAAAGATCTCCCTGCATAGAGTTCTTGTAATTTTCTCATTTATATTTGTTCCGCACTGTCTTTTTTTCCAATTTTGATATGTCGGGACCAATAATAGGCATTACTGGATGTTAACTGGATTATTCATGCCAATCCAGCCTATAAGCTAATTTATTACCAGGGATAATTACACAATCCTTCCCCCCCCCCCCCCCCCCCAACCCCGAAAAAAAAACCCAAACTTTAAGCCTAATCACCAAAAAAAAACACTTTTCTAAAATACCATAACTACCCTTGTTAGTAAACCAAGATTACAATTTCATGCCATGTTAGATTAAATTTATCCCCTGTCAGCAAAAATATATTATAATTTCACCCCTAACAGTGGTGTGTTGGTAATTTTTAGAACCTCATGGGGCTTTTAGTAATTAGACAAAATTTGAGGGGTTGTGAGTTTTATTGTTCCTTATAATATTATTATTGTCGATATTGTATAATTTTATGAATGACCATTCAGAACAAAGAAACAAGTAAATAATGCAGGTTGGACCAGTATCAAAAGTACAATATCATCGAGTTATGCCCAATGAATAGATAGGTCACTTGTTCGAATTCCAGGGGGGAATTATCATTAATCTCCTCTGCAAAACGAACGTAGAAAAAAGAAAGAAGACTAAATTTCCACTGTATCCAGAGTTCTCATGGATTCTTCTCGTCCTTGAAATGAATGCCTTATAAGACTGAAGAGGAGAGTTGTTACTGAAATACTGCAAGAGATGTTCTGACAGCATAATTTGCTAGAATTCCATTTGTTTTATCAGTGGGGTGGAAGGAATCCCAAAACACAAATTTATTGGCATCTGAACATGTAAGCGGATTATTCTGATCACACAAATAGCTCATCTCATACATTCCAGTCCCACAACATGCAACCGATGCATGATCAAAACCTGTAACAGTTAATAAAATATTCAGTAAGTTGTGAGAAACTCTTAAATCATTTCCACATAATTTGCGATAAGGTTATTACGGCTTGGCTGGCGTAGCCGGAGCGAGGAGGAGGGCTGGATGAGACAGTTATTGTCACCCCTCCCCCCCTCAAATAAATAAATAAATATATAATATATATATATATATATAATCTCAATTTGCCTCCTATAGAAGTTGAAGTATCCATATTTTCATCGTGATTAAGAATTCTGACCTGTTACCGACCATAAGTAGGGGGGTTCACACGAGCTCAGCTTGAACTTGACGAGTCGAGCTTGAGCCGAGCCAAGCCCGAACTCGAGCTCGAAATAAAAATAATAGACATACACACATATATATTATTAAATAAATAAATAATATTATACAGGCTTGAGCTCGAAACTCAAGCTCTAATCAAGTCGAGTCGAATTGACGCTCACCCCAGTCGCAAGAATCATGATGCTTCATGCTAAATCAAGAAACACTGCTCTATATAAGTTCCAAACCTAGCTTTACTGTTCTTTTAGGTGAATCTTCATGCAAATTTAACTAATTAGGTGAAAAGTTTTGTCATACTTACCAAAAGAACCAGGGTTCCTTATGATAAAATAAAGCATAGGATATGGATTCGAGAGCACCAACTGAAGTCCAGAAAGCTCCTTGTTAAGTGTCTCAACCAAAGCTTGCAGCTTCTGATTGAAATCCATTGCCACTTTATTGTATTTAGCTATACATTCTCTTTTGGATGCTAAATTTGTTGTTCTCTCAAGCGGTAAACAACCCATTGGAGGAAGACCTGTTAAAGATATTTTTCGTGCTCCGAGCTCGTAAATCTGTGTTATGAAGTTTCTTGCTATACCTGCCAAAAACTTCTGGTAATCTTCAACAGAAAACTGTGATGATCTGTGTGGAAGCACATAATAATTTTCTAAAAAATCATTTGTTCCAATACTTAGTATATATAGAGCTTCACTCAAAACCTCGTCTGCTTTCTCGTTGCCGAGATAGTCTCTTAGCCTGTTTTGGTATTCCTTGTAGTACTCCACTTCCTTCCATAGAGGTATCACAGACTGCATAGAGAGAGAGAGAGAGAGAGAGAGAGAGTTTTAATATGTGTTTTTTTATGGAAAAATGTTGAATGTATGTTAATAGATACTTACAAGAACTTTGGAAGTGACATTATCATAACCAGTGCCAGCTGAAGCAAAGCAGACTCCTGTAGAAAAATCTTTGATGGTGTAAGATGGATCCAAATAAGCGGGTAGGGTTTTTTTGAGCCCGAAAGCTTCAGAGATGAAATCTGTGGGAACCCGCCCGTTCGAAAACCGACCCGTGGCTTTACCGCCATCAAAATCTCGACCATAAGGCCTGAAGTTACTTTTTAGAACAGTTGGAATATAGTTATTGTTTCCAGAATCTACTGAGGAATCGCCAAAAACAATGATCGAAGACACTTTAGCTTCGGTTTTGAGGAGTTGAAGGAGGATTTGGAATATAATAAGGATGAAAGAAATGGAAGGCAATGCCATGTTTCTGTGTGTCTTGCTCGAAACAGGTTTCCCCCTCTTTTTGATGTAATGGTAAGTGTTAAATAGATAGAGTAGTTAGTTGTGTGCATTTAGGAAAGATGGAAAATTTAATGTCTCCATCAGATGATGAGAGTTTGTTGTGAGTTCTAAATGTTGTTTGCGACATGTTGCAGTTGGAACACAATCTTGGAAGAATTTCAAGCAAAATTTATGTAATCTTTTTTAAGTTTTAATGTGTATGTAATCCATGTTTTAGATTTTGCATTATTTATTGTGTTGAGTAGGATAGTTAAAACTTGTTTCTCGGTTTATCAGGGAAGACACTTGCATGGACCGGGTCTTGGGCCACTTAATATATAATTTTGAATTGAAAAATAAGTGATAGTGTTTTTTTCACATCCACAGGGTGTAGGGGTGGGGCCCCAGACCCGGTGTAGGCAAGTATTTTCCATTTATTAGAAGCTGCAGCAGAAAACAAGAAAAGAAAAAGGAAAACAAGTAGGAATTCTATGTTGTAATGGACAGTTCAGATATGCATTAAACCACAACTTATCTAGTTCTTACAAAAAGAGTGTAAAATTAATATTGTTCATCAGTTTTGATTGATTTAATTTTCATTAAGAAGGGCTGAAAAAAGAGTCTGTTTTTGTTTTGTTTTCAGGTTGGTGGACCGTGGACGTTCACAATCACGGGTTTGTTTTTTTCTGTTTCAAAATATGTAGTAGTTGGATATGAAAATTAAGATATTGTTTTGATATTTTCTAATCATTTAATCTACCACCAATACACTTAATTTTACAGCTCATGATTTTGAATTTGTGGTTCCGACTTCTGGCCCGACTAAATCTGATTAAATGCATGGCATCTCATTATTGAGCTTGTGGGACTGGTGACATTATTAATTGATATTGCATCTAAGATTATGACCATTTTTTATATTACCATTTACCACTAACCTTGAGATGAGGTTCGAAAATGCCAATTTAGAGTCTTTAAAACATGATTTAGAATTTGTCAAACTTTTTAGAATTTTAGAATTTTCAACTTTTTCAAAACGTGATTTTGGAACACAAATATGCCCAAATAAGATTTTATAGGAAAAGAGGCCAAACACACCAAAAATTGCAGTTAAGAGTCCAAATGCAACTTTCAACGTTTCAAAAGCTAGACCAAGCGGCCTCTTAGTCTCATTATTCTTTCCCCTGTCCCAACCCAACTCGTTCAACTCACATTTCTCTAATTTAGTTCTGTAACTATACAGTGGTAGTCAATTTAATCCGATGCCGAGTCATCCGGAATATTTTTTATGGGACTAAAACAGAATTTAGGGTAAATTGTGGGAAGGATTGAGATACAAGCGTATTTATATCGCGAATGATTTTTCTAATTCTTTTCTTTGAAATAGAATGTATCTAATGACACCGTTTATTACCATAACCTAAAAAATGTATATTTTCTTGACTTCGTAAATAGTAATACTAGTCTTTTCTAAGATTGAATACTATTATATTAATTTAATTAATGTGATATTGTAATGTATGAAAGAATTAAAAAACTAATAAGTTTGTCAATACATTCATTAATTAACTTTAGTAATGCTTGCCCTTTGCTAAACGCATGAGGACAGATTCCCTATTTTTGTGAATGAGTCTGCTCCCAGCTCGGCTGTATATTAGTGTAATATATCTACAAAATGAATAACTAATTGTATGATAAGTGTAATTCACTCAACTTGTGAAATGTATTTGAGTGCGGCCGAGTCGGAAGCAAGATAAAACGTTCTACCAAGAGTTTAGACTAGAGTGTCATAATTCCAACTCCGCATAAAGTGATTCCTATTTGTGTTTTTTATTTCATGTCAATCAAAATTGACTTTAGCATATCTCTCTCATATGTTTGAGCTTGTTTAATGGAACAAGAAGTAATTGGTTAATATTTAAATTAATATTATGCCTCAGTCACTCTATATATGTGCATTTCTAAGTTTTTTTTATTTGTTTCTTTGTTTCAATTTTCAATGGGAACGACAATTTTATGATTGTAGAGCACTTTTGGGCTCCAAAAGTGAAATGGCTTATTATCGTAGCAAATGTTGCAGACTTCTCAACGCCACCTGAGAACCTTAATTCATACCCTCAGCAACTAGGTCTATATGACTATATTCATCTTCTAAATTAGGCTGACGATTTTTTTATTTTTTTATTTTAGTAGAGTATCTGAGAAAACTATAAAAAGGGAGCTTAGTTAAAATGTTAAGAAATTATAAACTCTATCCAAAGGAAAAAAAAAGAGTAAGAAAATTCTGATTTATTTTTCAAAATGATGCGTCTTTAGTTAGACCAAGTAAAATACACTTACTCTAATTGAAAACCTCTAGTATAATTAATAAACTATTGCATGTATAATTTACCTAAAAAAAAAACTATTGCATGTAGGACCGTATAGATGCAGTTGTTTATCCTGTCGCGTATGTTGCCAAGGCACGACTTTGATATACATTCAATCCTGTAATTAAGACCCTTTGGTACCCATGACTTTGTACCTGGTATAATTATATTATGCATTATCGAGAAGATACATTCCAAATAAAAAAGTGTGTATATATATATATATAGGGTATGGATCAAATACATACCTTGCCATTAGGTAAGATCTAAGATCCAATCTAGGCTTTTGGTTCAATTTGATCCAAAGGTGTGAAATATATACCATTTATCTGATTATTTAAATAATTTTAATGCTGCGAGGGCATTTTTGTCATTAAATCCCAACAAACTCATGCACATTTAATTGGAGATCAAATCATATCCCCAAAAAACAGAAATTACCATATTTCTTTCAGCTCGATTGGATCAATTATTCATCAGTCCATTGATATCAGAATTCATCAGCTCGATTGGATCAATTTTTCATCACCAGTTCATCGATTCTTCATCATATTGATTGGGTAGCTCGATTATTCATCGGTTAAACCATCATCAGTTCATCAATTCATCGATTCTTCATCATATTCATCGATTCTTCATCATATTCATCGCAACTGATTGGATAGCTCGATTCACCATCAGATATATCAGAATTCAACGCAATTTATTCGGTAATATCGAATCTTCATCAGTCGATTCTTCATCATATTCGTCGCGGATCATTGATTGCATTTTCTTATGGCTGAGATAGATACAGGTATGGACTATATATATATATATATCGTATCGTTTGATGTAAAATGGTGTGCATGTTTATGCCGGACATATGATGGATACGATATACAGCAACATACACACAATTATACAGTGTGTTGAATCATGATATACAGAACATTATACATGAATATACAGTGGGCTGACGCATTCACAATTAGTGAATTGTATATAATATACAGTAGATTATTCAACGTTATACATCATTTATATGGGTAATACAATGTGTTTGAATTCAATTGATAAAAAATATTAGCGATTGGAATGCATTATACAGCCACATATACGCCGTTATACAGCAATCTATATCACGGTATACAGTGCTTTATCCATTAGTGATTGGAATTCATTATACAGCAATATTAACGTCATTATACAGTCATTATAACTTGAATCTACAATATATTTTGTCCTAACCGAATATACAACAAGAAACACAAAATACAGATCACATGTTGAAATCACCTAATATACAGAACCCATTACACTATTATACAGTACAGACTAAGCCAATATACATTGTTAGCCAAATAATAAACAAAAAAACACCATTAACGAAGCCATGAAAACAACGCCGCCGCTTTGCAACATAAATTAGATAATTATGCAGTATATTCGCAATCAACAGGTTGAAATCGACTGTATAATGCTTTTACCATTGACTTCTGGAGTTTTTTCCGAACTCATTGCTCACAACCCGAACTCCAATTGTTTTGTTCTCTGTAAATTAGGGTTCCAAGCGACGGAATTGGTGTTTTTTTGGAAGATTTATGACCGAATCGAACGAAAATTGGATGAAGATTTGATTATATAACGTGTTTGAATCGATCGTCGCCTGAGATCGTGGTGATCGTGGGGGTTAATTGTTGATAATTATGGAAGAAGTTAATTGGGCATTATTTTGGGAAGGTGGGTGATGGATTTTTTGTCAGTTCCCATTTTGCCCCTGATTCATTAAATCTCCGATTTTGCTGCCTGTTTATTGTTTATATTTGGACTGTTGGATTTAATTGATCCAATGGTCTATATTTGGTCTTAGATCTTATCTAAGGGATGAAATGTATTAGATCTTGACCCTATATATATATATATATATATATATATATATATATATTATCTACTGCAAGAAGTTACACGTATTCGTGTTTGATTAGTTCCAACTCAATCAGGCCGGTTTATATATATAAGTCAACGAGCAGCACAAGCAAAACAGAGATCCATTAATGGCGGCCTCGAAGCTTCAAGCCTTGTTTAACCATCCCGCTGGCCCCAAAACCAGTACTACTATATAGTTTCTTTTCTTCTTCTTTATATATATATATATATATATATATATGTATGTATATTGTTCCAGCAAATTTACAAAAACTTTATATAGAATTCTATCGTTTTAGATTATTATTCCATTATTTTTGCAGTTCATTTTTGGGCACCCACGTTTAAATGGGGTATAACAATAGCAAACGTTGCAGACTTTTCGAAGCCACCTGAAACCCTCTCATATCCTCAACAACTAGGTATGTAATACACATTTATCATCTCTTACAACATTCTGATCGTTGCATGTCTCATATATATTTAAACAAAAAGATCAAAATAAAAACCGAATAATAAATTGATATACTTAATTTAATTTTGTAGGCATGATATATATATATATATATATATATCCTAAACTTTATTGATTTAGAAGCTATATCTATACTTTTATATAAAGTACGAGTCAAGTTTTGGTAAAATCATTCCTATTCTTAGGTTTAACAAGTGTTTCAATTAATTTTTCCTTTTATTTTTGATTTCATATATTATTTTCACTTATCTGTTTTATTCTAACACATTATCTCTCTCATTATATTTTCTTAATTAATTTATTCTCTCTCATGTTCTTATATATGTTTTTTTTTCTTTCCCTTCATTTTTGTCTCTTTATTATCTCTCTATACGTTTTTCTTTAATCAAATTAAATTTACTTCTCACCTTATTTTTCTTCTATTCTGTTTTTTTCTCTCTCATCCTTTACTCAAACTTAATAGAATTTTGCTCAACAATTATATATCATTTTTTGTATTTTTGCACACGCATAAAGTGTGTCGCTATCGACTAATTTTGTATAAATTTTCTGCAGCTGTTGCTGTGTCTGGACTCATATGGGCTCGCTACAGTACAGTTGTTACCCCGGTGAGGCTGCAGATTAATCTCTTGAGATATAATTTTATAAAATAAATTGTATTATATTATAGCTTTGTGTAATTAAATGAAACTATAATTTGGGAAAATTTGACTCCTAAATCTGATCTGATTAGACTGAACTATATCATACTATAACTGTAATTCCCAGTAAAGCAAAACAAAGAATTTTACCATGGGTTCATAATGTACCTAACCCAGAATCTTGGTACAGAGGTTTCGGCTTCATACGTAGCTACAACCAATTTTATTGTAACAATTACAGATTTATATGTATCTGTTAAAGCTTGGTCGAAGACTCGAAGCTAATAATCCTTCGTTTTCCATGTCAAAGCGCTTCACAAGTTTGATCTTGCAATTGCAGAAAAATTGGAATTTGTTTAGTGTTAGCATCGGAATGTCAGCTACAGGGATATATCAACTTGCGCGCATGGCTCAGTAAGTATTAGAAGAGTTTCAAGTCTCATAAATTGCGCGCAAATTGCTTATTCAATCCAATTCGATTGAATAAGATAGTGGTCCAAATTTTGTGCATTAATCAACTCAAAAGTCTCGTACCATTGTAGACGCAATTAAATCAGACGTAGAACTAAATAACACACTTATACGTTTTCCCTTCTTTGTTCATTTCTCCATATATACTTATTGATTGTTTCAGGCATGACTACCGTGAGAAGAAACTAGCAAAAGAAGAAGAACGAATGGCGACTAATTAATGTTTCCTGAAGTTCATTATTGAGGTCATTGGCATCCTGTTATGCAACTCTTATTGTGTTATATTACTGGTTAAACATATGTACATATGTTTAATGACTAGAATCCCACTTTCTGCTGTTGCGGTTGTAACTTGTTACCAGATACTAATGTGTGGTATTTTTTTGCCTTTTGCTTTTAGATTCTTTTGGTTACAAAAAGGTTAGAAGGAAAATTAATTTTGGGCCACTACACTGTACACACATAGAGAAGCCTCTAGTAGCACGTAAAGAAAAGTTGTTGCCCAGGGTATAAGGCTACTATTGGGATAACTTGGGGTCGACCTGGTGTGTTCCCAGGATCAATTTTCAGCTGCTTCGGGAATTAGTTGGCTTACATAAAGAAAAGTTGCTGCTTAATTAAAGCACAATTTTAACTAGTTAAAGTAAATAGACAGGAGGGAAATTATGGTTGGACACATTGTGTCACTTTAGCTCACTACACTGTACAACACATGTGGCAGAAGCCTCTGAGTAGCACGTAAATGCATAGACCTATGTGTCTGTTGACCAGGGATATAAGGCTATCTAACTGGGATAACTTGAGGTTCTCCGATATACGCTGGATAGTGTGTTTCATTCTCATGAATGAGCTTTCTCAATTCTCAGCATTGTCAAAATAATGTTTGGCCAGCGGCAGCCACGCACCGCGAACGAGAATTAGCTATCTACAGTCGAGCTTTGTTCTAGAGCGCGAAGACCTGACCCGAATCTGATCCTATGGGCGAACAGCCGATAGATTTTTATCTAAGAATACAAAAAAAAGCACATAAAAAAAAGTTGCTGCTTAATTAAAGCACAATTTTAACTAGTTAAAGTAAATAGTCATACAACAAATCACATGAAAGTTAAAATGTAATCTCAACTGATCCAACTCAAATCTTATGTAATAAATTGTGCAACGTTCTTTATTATACACATAGACGAGCTAAATTTTTCCCTGTTTTTTTTTTTTTTTGGGAAAGATGAGCCAAATATGTATATACGGATGAGTGAGATGTGAAAAGATATTTATTCACATGACAATTAGTTTTATTTATCCAATAATGCAGTAACAATAAATTTATCACATATTGCCAACAAAGAAATTACTCATGAATTATTTTTAACGCAATTAAGTATCATAAAAAAGAGTGAAATTAACGTATAAGTAACTTAATGGATGTATCTAACAATCACATGCGTATACAAATTTCCTTGTTGCTCTCTAAAACTAAGTAAAGGAAAATATTCATGATGTAATTTTCTTGGTGAATTATATTCATGATATAATTTATATATGTAATCGATAATTTAAAAAAAAAAAAGCAAAGTAAAAAGGAAATATTGAAGTGGAAAAAGAGCCCATTAATTTGATGAGACCACAATACCCCTGACTCCATTCTTAATTATTGGGATTCCATTTTTTATGTAGGGATAATTAAGTCAATCACAACCTTTTCTTTCTCCCCACGTCCAAATCCTGCTAAAACCCTGTCATCTTGTATCATTCCTCCACCGCCACTATCTTCCCGATTCGATCCCTCCGATAATTCTCAAATTACGATATTACCAGGTACTCCCACAGGCCATAGTCATGTCAATGAGCAGAATAACGACTCGGTTGTCAAGAACCGTGTTGACTCAGTGCCGCAACTCGCCGCTCCTCTTTGGTCGCCATGACCGTACACATGTTTCCTCTTTCACCAATCACTTATTATCCTCCCCCCCGTGCAGACCGTATGATAAGGTGCTCTTTTCTTTTTATTTCTACCTTTTTATTAGCAATTAGGGTTTTTGCTAGGGTTTAATCCGTTTTGCTAAGATTGTTATGTTTCCCTATTTGATTAATTGATTGCCGGTTTAAAGATTTGATTTTTATTTTATTTTTTTGTAGCACGATGTGATTCATTTGAGTATATTATTTTGTTAAATGATCAGTTCTTAGATCTTAAATTTCCAGGCTTTCTGCAAATCTAGGGATTGAAAAATTACTTGTTTGCAGTTCATACAATTCTTGAGCTTTTAGTGGATTTTAGTTTCTTGATTTTGTTTCATGGTGTTTCGTTGTTGGTTGTTCTTCATATTCATTTAAGGTAGTGCAATGTCTAGACATTTGCATAGATATTCTTGAAATGTTAACGAGGAAAAATATCGAATTTCTGTGATGTTTTTGTTTACTGTCAAAGCACCCTCAATTATTTCTTGAGGTACTTGTGGTGAATTTGGGGTTTAGTTGACTGGGATGGCACGAAATGGTGCGAATTTGTGTGCAACCCATTTAAGTGGTTTAAAGAGTCCATGTAATGTAACTGCACTGATGGGCTAGTAGAAATGCCTAGTTAGTTCCGTAAGCTAGCGACAATGGTTTTGCTGTTTGATACTTCTGCATTTATTTTCTTATCTCATGGTATTCTCTCCGAATGCAATTAAATTCTAGTGCATTACTCTGATTTGAAATTTGAATGCTTACAGAACTCACACCAAGTTTATTTGGTGTAATTTTTACCATTTGTCTTGGTATTCTGAATAAATGTCACTCTAATTCCTAATGTTTATATATCTAGAATCTGAAGTATTTAGAATGAACTGGAGAAAGGATTTGTCTATGGGTGATGTCAGTGGATGCCAAGCCTTCAAAGTCCTTTTCTCTCTGCAGTCTGATACAAAGACTAACGTAAAGCAGCTTGGTGCTTGACGTATGTCTTTTCAAATGGTTTTGTGTCCGTCTGAATGCGCAACTATAAAGTAGGTCCCAGCATCTCGCTCTCTGTAAAATTGAGTTTTAAAAGCATCTTCGATTTAACAGTGAATTTGAACCATCATAACGTGGCCCTTCCTGGTGTGGGAAGTTCATAGAATAGTAATACCCAAAAGAAATCGAATCGAGCCGGTATTGATTCCTGGTGGTGGGAAGTTCGTAGAGTAATAGTGCTATCTTGGGAGATGGGGGAGCAGGGGTTTAGTAGGAGAAATACCTGGCTTTGTGATTGAATAGGCTTAATGAACAGCTATTGCTGTCTGCTTTGTGTTTTGCATTAGGTATTGGTTTGGTTTTTTTGTTATTAATTAATTGAATCTTTACTGGATTTAGTATATTGAGGAGGCACACTCTTCTTCTGTTTTAGGTGGTAACTGGTCAAGTGGCACTACTACATCATTCCGCCCCAAATCCATCTGCCTTTCAATGGTTTGGATTCTCGTCATCTGCATCCCCACAACCTAATGAGAAGGAGACTGCTCAATCTGGAAATGAACAGGGAAATAAGGATAATAATGGAGCTACTTCATCTGTTGACGCTCCTGACCAAACAGAAGCGTCAATGTCCGAAGAAAAAACTGAACTGGATTCTGCTACAGAACCTCACTCAGAAATAAGAAGAAGAAGAGGAGGAGGTACTAAGAGAGTTGCATTTTCTGATTCTGATTCAGATTTGGAGAGTGACCTTTCAAGAGATGATCTGATAAAACTTGTGGCGGAGAAGGAGCAACTTTTGGGGTCAAAGCAGGAAGAGCTTGAGATAATGAAGGATAAAGTTCTGAGGACTTTGGCAGAGATGGAAAACGTGAAGGAGCGTACTAGGCGTGAAAGTGACAATGCAAAGAAGTTTGCCATTCAGGTTTGTGGATTTGTGTAGTAGCTTGTCACATATTAAGATTCATTGCTTCAAGTATGGGACATTTTGCTCAAATTATTTATTTATTTGATTTATCTGTAGAATTTTGCAAAGAGCCTCTTGGATGTAGCGGATAATTTGGGTAGGGCTTCTTCTGCTGCAAAGGAAAGCTTTTCAAAAATCGACTCATCTAAAGATACAACTGGAGCTGTTCAACAGCTTAAGACACTCCTTGAAGGTGTTGAAATGACGGAAAAACAATTATCAGAGGTGATATAGTTGTTGGCTCAACATTCTATGCTCCTTTCTTTGTTTGCATTTCATTAAGCTGCTGCCAGTCAAATGCTCAAATCAGAGTTATTAGTCGCCTTAAGTTGTTCAATACTTAGCTTATAGTCTTGGGCATTTCTGGTGTTGTATCTGCATGCTTAGCTTTTTTTTTGCATTTTTAATAAGAAATGATATCATTTTTAAGAATGCAATTAATTGTGTAGTAACTGCATGTTGGCTGGGTTTGCTATGGTCTGATAATTCATACCGCATGGCGTAATGGTGTAGAAGATTATTATGTCAATGCACGAGTGTCTCAGATTGAAACTTAAGAAGAGAACAAAACCTAATTTGTGGAATATAGAATTGAATTGCATGATACTACTTGAAAAAGGAAAAGCTGCCATTCATATGTGTAATATGGGGATAAACTTCAAAAACACAACGAACAGAGTCTTATATGAGAGTTGCTTATATTATTTTGTAAGCAACTGGTGTAGTGGGCAAACACTAATCTGACGTCCTGCTTCTTCTTTGGAATCTAGTCAATGTAAAATTTTTAATTATAAGCTTATCTATCTATTTGTCCAAGTCCTAAACATTTGATGAGCCCTGCCATTGACATCCATAATACTGGGCCTTAACCGGTGCACTTGAACTTTTCTCCTTTGCAGGTATTCAAGAAGTTTGGACTAGAGAAATATGATCCTGTAAATGAAGAATTTGATCCAAACAGGCATAATGCTGCGTTCCAAGTTCCAGACGCTTCAAAGCCAGCAAACCATGTTGCAGTTGTTCTAAAGGTATCTAAATGATTGTATTAAAATGTTGGATATATAAGTTGTAGAATTTCCAATTGGGTTGTGTGTTGATCGGTTGGTGTTGATGTTTCTTTCCTTACATACATGATTTTTGCCCATCCTATGTGCTGTTACAAATGATGTTTTGTCAGCCGTTATACATTACACCATGTGCTGTTACAAATGATGTTTTGTCAGCCGTTATACATTACACCATGTGCTGTTACAAATGATGTTTTGTCAGCCGTTATACATTAGGTGTCGTAATTTCAAACAATAACTGTGCATCTTATTGATGTGCATTTTTTTCCTAATGCAGTCGGGATACATGCTGCATGACCGAGTTATACGGCCCGCTGACGTCGGAGTAACTGTTGCAGTGAACAATTAGGGAGATGGAAAAGGATAAAAGTCTTGAGGAAATGGATGAACCAAGTATATCTCATCTCTGGATAAGTTTCAAGCCTTGTTTCAAGGGAATCATATTTATTGATCTATTTGTTGTTATTCTGTGCCAGTCTTGTAGATGAGATGTGTTCATCAAATTTTGAAGTATAGGCAGAAATTGAAGGGGAGAGATTTTGCTACGTCCCTCGAGTGCGAATGCTGTCCTGCCCGTATTAATAAAGGGTTCGAGATCAAATGCTAGTGCAATTAACAAGCAAGCATACATCCTCAAGTGTGATTTTATACATTATTTTTATATTTCCTAAATTTCATGGATCAGCTTGCGGATCATTTTATTGCTGGTGAAGGATAGATCATGGTGTTTCAGCCGGGAAGCAGAGTTGAATTGCCATAGATGTGCACTAATTCTAGAATCAAACATCCGGTAACAGTTACCAAATATGTATGTACATTACAAAAGGCACACAAGATGATATAGAGATCGGAGACCCGAATGGCTGTTTTCATCTAATTTAACGCTACAACCAAGATGCAATAACGTCCTTCAAGCATGGTACGCGTATAACTGCACAGAGAAAGCTACTTTGATATGTCCCAAAACAGTACTACTTTAACTAAACACAAACTGACTTAACATTTTCCTTCGCCTCAACCGCTTAAGACAAGCCATAGCCAGGACTTTTGTTTGAATCTGCTTGATCTTCACTCGGTTCCTGCTGTACAATAAGCAACTTGAAGTTAACCTCACATTTTCTCAACCCCGTCACTGAAATAAGATAGCTATCAATACTGTACGCGCAGCAAATCCTGTATATAGTGAGATACTGAACGAAAGGTGAAAACCGATGCACAAGCCTATTGACCCAACAAACTGATAACATATCAAGCTGAAAAGTGACAAGGGGGATACGATTCTGCTCCGGTTTGAACTTTGAGGATATAGAATAAAGAAAATTTGTCAAGCACCCAGAACTTGAAGCAACCACAATGCAGTTAAAAAATTCCAGAGATACACTCAACCCACAACGAGCATGATTATCATCATAATAATCATGGTGTACACTACATGAACAGGTAAGAACATGCGAATATAATATTATCAAGTTGGTTTGTCACTAGAATTGAATTCTGAGATTCGCGCAGATGGTGAAACATGTTTACCGTGAAAAGGAAAAAAACACAAATGAATTGTAGGATGAGCATGAGAAGCTCTAGGACTGGAAGTAAGTTCGACTAACCTGGCTTTCTCCGGGGGAGATATCCCCAGTGCTAGGCTTTTCAAACATACCATCACTCTCACTTCCCATGTTTGCTCCGCTTTTTGATTGATTCATTGTGCTTGTTCTAGCTTCATCACTGACCTTCTCGAGAGCTTCCATATTACCCTTTTCTATTGGAACAATCTGCAGAATTGAATCATCAAACAGACATAACGTTTCAACAACATATTGGACTTGGATTGCATACAGTGAGACAATCATCAAAAAGACAACTTTTCTGTTGGAACAGTCTGCAACATATCGAGACACTTCTGTGTGTAAGTAAGCCGTTGGGATCTCTATTCCAATTTGGTAGTTCATTTTGGACTTGGATTGCATATACATGACAACAACCAAATGAAATGATATACAAAATTAAACACAGGAAAATATATATATACCCAGACCGATCTGGCCGAACCTAAGTGTAATTCACTTAATCTATGACCAATCATATGGCAAGTGAATTCACTCTCCTGGTGAATTACACTTGGATTCGGCCGGGTCTAGACTATAATTTTCCATCAAACAGACATAACGTTACACAACATCAAGCAGGTAATATATGTAAAACATTAAACAACTACACGGCCATAAACGCGACCAAAAAAATTACAGCAGGCAGGCAGGCAGGTTCAGATTGTAATTAACTTAATCAGAACGTCAAAAAGGTGAAATTTGTCGAAAGCAGAACGGTAAAAATCATAGAATAAAAAGTCAAAATTGGAGGTGATAAGATAACACGCGTAAGAAATACGGGGTTTCGTTAAAAAAAATAAAAAAATTCAGGGTAGCTAAAGGTCTGATCATGAGTTACCGGAGCGTATCGGAAGCGGCGTTTGGGTGGCTCGTCGGCGGCGTCGGAGAGCGGCGTCCAGCGGCAGAGGATGAGCGGCGGAGTGTCGTTTCGGTTGTTGGCGTTGGAGTGAGAGCTGACCCACTGCTTCTTCCACTTCCTTACTGGGCCGTTGAACACCGCCGCCGATGGGCCCGGCCCGTACCTCGCTGAGGCCCGACTCTGTCTGGACCCCACTCCTTCCATCTTCACTACTTCAACACTCTTCTTCTTTACTCTCTCTCTCTCTCTCTCTCTCTCTCTAATTAAATAGATGGGGTATGTGATGTGTAGCGAATAAGAATAGGTTTAAAAGCAGCAGAAGTTGGTGTCGTGGCAGAAGATAAAGGATCAATGTTGCAGATGATGTCGCTTTCTTGTGCTGCTTTTAAGGTTCTGACGTACGGTTTGCTTTTAGTACTATGTAGTCTCTGTGTGTAATTAGCTGATAAAAGTTGATATCTTTATGGACTTAACAAAATCTCTCACATCCTAATCATATCTCTTCCATTTCTATCTTATGAAATTATTATCAATATATGTACATATTACGCCAATATTTAGTAAGATAATGATATTAGCGAAAAGCCTTTTGTGACATTTGATTAAGAATACTGCATTTGATCAGCAGAGCGACCACGTGTATGCTCAAGGAAACATCTTATCCTGCTAAAAACATCATTTTCATCTTGTCTTTACCATTTTCCGTAATTATCGGAGTACTTTTCGAATTCAATGATTTAAATGTGTATTTTGTATTTATTTATATAAACTATACACAATATATTTTACCGTTGAATGAGTGAGAAAAATAAAATATCTGGATCATTTGACTTGATCCTACATGGAGTTTTCCTAAATATCGTGGCCTTATTTTAGATGATTGAATTTGATGTATTCCTCCATCTTTCTTTGTTCGATGAACAATCCACGAAAGGCAGTTTTATGGAGCACAACTCTTGCCAATTCATGTTAATACTTGTACGGGTGATTCTATGTCAGATCGAGTATAAGAGTTCAAATGTATATATTATATCTCTTTTTCACACAAGTATATATGTAAATTACACATAACACTTTACCGTGTGAGAGAGATAGTGACTATACTTGCACTACCATTTTCATCGGGAGTCCTTTTTTTTTTATTTATTTGTGTACAATTCTTGTTATTAACTTCAATTTTGTCATAGATTAAATTCTCATTCTAGGAATTTGTTTATTAGGCAAATATGAAACTTAATGAACAACAGTTTGCATCTTTGTATCATTAATCTTTCTGAATGAAGAAATATACAACAGATTGGAACAATTTTTGATCTTTGTAAAATAAAGAGTCGAGGAGAGTTCCGAGAAATTAATGGAGGAACAAAGTCATTTGATTCTAGCTAGTTTTCAACTGAACTAAGGAATCAAAATACAACTTCTTTTTGGTCATTTATAATTCTTCAAGGATTCCCAGATTGCTGTTCCTTGAATATCTGGCCAAGCATCATATACAGTCTTTCTTGCTCTTCGAAGCTGAGATTTCTTACTATCTGCAAATCAACAAGTTTGAATCAGAAATCGACACCGTTATCTTTTTCCTATGATAATGTACTCATTTTTCTAGCACTTTTTCTGATGAGAATTGGATCAGAAGTGAAGTTACTGAGTTGATCTGGGAGAGGACAAAAGATTCAAAATAAATATAGGCAGATATGGCCTTCATCATCTGCATTAAACGTCGTCAGTCAGTGCAGCAAATCATCTAAAATCTTGCTGCTAGAAAGAAATCAACGATATATGTAACAATAATTCAGAAAACGAAGGAATCACTGTAGATAACGTGCAGGAATTGTCACCATCGCATTTTTCAGCATCAATTATTCACCGTATGAAGTTTGAGCAGCTTACCTGGCAATCCATTCTATCTGTAAAACCACCATGCCCCGGAATACTATCACCAAAATCCTGGAAAAGGGAAGGAAATTGGGATGAGGGGGTTATGGAATTATCGAATATTATAGAGGCAATCTTACGTTAGGAAGAAAATTGAAAAGAATACGCACTTTGATCTTAAAAGCTCTCTTCAAACCACTAGCAAAAAATCCTCCAAAGGGTGCAATAATTGATGCGAATAACCCCAAGCATAAAGCATGCCACTGCACCGGCAAGACTGATGTTCCCTTCCAAGGGAACTGTAGAAATTCCTTACATCTAAAATTAGCAGATTACATTTTTTGCATGTGATTTATGAATCAGTATGTCGTGTTACTCCTTGCAATCTCGAACATTATTGGAAACAATTGTAGACCGTCAACTCATCATTTTGGGAAACGAATAATACTCCGGTTTGAAAAGTGGCCCGGGATCACAATGAAGCCAACCAATCGATAGATCCTGCGGTTATTTTAACACAATAACTTTTTAAAATAAAACTGTACGATCAATTTTATGATAGCAAAATCATTAAAAATGAGAATTACCTTTCTTGGGCACGTCATCCATTGAAAGCGGCCTAAAATATTTGCAAGCTGCATAAAACATATAAAGCTTCAAGTGGGCCGCATAATATTAGGGATAATTATACCCCACCCCATCTTTTCTCACTTATTGAGTAATTACCATGAGCCCCTGAGGTTTTGTAAATTGTCAAGATAGCCCCGTTACATCCTGGCATCTCAAAAAACAGGGATGGAATTGAAATCCGCTTTTGCTTTTGCTGATGAGGGATGAAATTGTGATATGCTTTTACTGATAAGGGGAACGTATGGCAATTTCACAAACATCATGGTGTTTTTTGTAATTAAAGTCGCATGTAGGGGGTGTCTATGTAATTTACCCAAAAAGCAACATTAATTACATGAACGATGCAAATAAACAGGACATAAAAGAGAACTTTTATAATGTTTACCAGAAATGCAGACACCACGGTGGCAACAGATGCTCCAATGAAGCCCTCCCATGTCTTCGTTGGGGAAACTTTGATTAGAGGCGTTCTCCCGAAGAAAAATTCAAAAAGATATGCAGCTGTCATTGATTACTATAAGCAATACTGGAAGAACAAACCTGTATATATTGAATTTCCCATGATCAGAACGCGTAAAATTTTCCACTGTAAAGTTTGACACAATGAAATCCAAAATGAAATCATTTTTAACTATACAGTCTAGATCATTTTTAACTAGAAATTGATTCATAAATCAACAAAAATAATAATCTCAAGATCTACTTACCAGAATATACCTTCAAAAATGTTAGCAACAGTGAACGCAGACTGCGTGAAGACCACAATAAGAAGCAAGTGCGTCCATGCATACTGACCAAATTGATACGTATACATCTTCTTCTTCAAAGTCAGAATAAACCACATCAATCCTGTAACCAATACGGGTGAGTTTTTCACATTCTCATAAATATAAAATGTGATTAAAAGGACAAGAGATGCTATCATTTTTCTCAAATTTCGACAAACCTGCAATGTATAAAAAATAACAAATGACCATGTGATACTTGACAAGGGCATTCACCAGTCTATAGGAGAATTTATCTGAAGTTACAGTATTGACAAGCTGTTGACTGAGAAAGCGGCCATACACATAGAGCATTGCGGTGAAGAAAAAATACCTGCACAACACCTAATTTTAAGAATAAAAGGAAGAACTTTCGGGGGACATTTTAGGACATACAAGAGTTGAGTTTCTTCTTACCAATTGATAAACCAAAAACCCGGGAGCCGCTTATATTCATGAACTCCTCTACGTAAATGGAAAAGCTCGGATGCCATGAATATTTGTATAACGACAACCATTGCGCAAATATAAAGATGGCCCAGGTAAAGAACAATGATGACACCCCCAAGCATCCATAACGATGAATATGTTCGAATCCACATGGATTTATATTTGTTTTGATCATAAACAAGTAAATTGGCTCCATTAGTCTTGCTTACATCAGAAAAAATCTGGAACAAAAAATAAGAGCTACTTTTATTTCAACTGTGACGCATTTTGCCAATTTTATTCCAAATGCATGAAATTTTCTAATTTGAAGATGCTAGTGATCCAAAAGTTACCTCTTGTGATTTCCAACGTTTACGATGACGAATTCGGCTGGTAGGTGTTGGTGGGGGGCTAAGTTCCTTCTCCATCATATTACACTTTACTCTTACCCCCCTAAAAGATCATTAATGAGGACATATGAAAAGCCCCTGCATCAATGAAATAAAAAGATGGGATATCTAACTATGTAGATTATTAGGTAAAATGACTCCTAGCTCGAACTAGATAGAGAAAAGGACGGATAAGCAACCAAAAAGAATTTAATCCAGCCTTTACCCTACAAGACAATATCATATTCTGAAGACTTAGATAAGTTCAATACTCATAGCCAATGGACTGATTCGTAAACGTTTAAGAGCACTACACTGCCAAAAATATCACAAATTTTGCAATGTAAATTCAGATATTATTCAGCTCCAGTTTGGTATGATTTATACACCTTGACAAATATAACAGGGTTAAGAGTCAACTTCTCTAGGTTGTGTTTGGTTGAAGGATTTGAACGCTATGGATTTTAGATCCTTTATCACTTACTTTTAGTTATATTCTTATAGGTGGTTTTCAAATCCAACTGATTTAGAGTTATTTTGAAATCATTCTTCTAAATCCTTCTAAGTTCTATCGAAAAGCTCTTATTACCGCCACATTCACTACACAAGAATGACCTGCCCGTTTTATGTGAGTCATATCCGACCATGGTCCAACCCGATTAGGGACCCACTACGTCAGCCATCAATAAATACCAATTGTGGCATCCCAAGATTGTGACATGTGTCCCCACGTGATTGGATAAGATAATCCTAATTCAATAAGTACTCTCATAACAGTACATATTTATTACTTCTAATCTTCAATCTGAAAAGATTTTAGCAGACTTAATCGTTGGAGGGTTTTCACTATGACCACCCCGCAACCAAACCAATCTTTATGACTTTATGATTTCAGTTCAAATTCCGATTGATCAAACCTACCAACTTGAAGTGGGACTCTTTGATCGGTCCGAGACGACCCCTTTTCAAATTTCAACCTGAATCTAATACATTTATTGGAGAATGCTTTGAATATTATAAGCTTTTACCAAAAACCCATTCTAAACCAAGGCAGCATATTTTTTCATGCAACACATGTTTCAAATCTATGGCATTTAGTGCTCCCATCATGTTTTTACACACTGGGAAGCTTCTACAACATAACTTGTCAGATGTAATAAACAACGACGTTAATTTTTTGTGTCTAGATCCACTATTCTATCAATACAAGTACTAAAGAATACAAGTGATCGAAGGCGGGGTTACCCAGTGCGCACCTTCGGTACCGAAGTCTGCGAGTTCCCTTGTCAACAAAAAAAAAAAGTACTAAGAATTTCAGCTGATTAAGAATTTGGATTCCCCTCCATCACAATATTAACAGAATTTATTCTTTAAAAAAATGCAAAAATTGGATTGAAAAGAACATTTCGATCAATGTTAAATTAATCGATAAAATATTTTAAATTGAGGAAGTAAATGTGATACAATTTCAAAAAAAAAAATCTTACCATTAACCAACCGTGGAGAGCTGTAAAAATTAAATTGAGGAAGTAAAAATAACTCTGAATAAGGAAAAAGGACAAGTACCTTTCACAAATATATATATGATGTAGTTTGCCCCACAATTGCTTGATACTCCCGACTACAACAGTATATCTATGATTATGACTGGAATAAACATATCGACGCAAATACAATAACAATTTCAGATCAAAATGAGAACAACTTTTGCTATCTTCTACAATGTAAAAATCCAAAAAAGGAGATTATTATTGAGAAATTGACGGTTTTTTTTGTTTGGATGAAGAAGTTCACGGAAAAACAGGGGGGCTACTTCCTTGCCTATGCTTGCGTTTACACATGTAAGTACGCATTTGACGCGTGTGTTTTTATGTATTTATTTCAAAAATACCAAAAACAAGGAGTAAAAATGTGTTTAGTAAAATTGTTTCTGTTTTCTCTTTGTCAAAAATGTTACAAAATTAATAAAAAAAAGTGCAAACATAGAAAAGGTGTTTTGCAAAAAAAGTCCAATAATAATTTTTAGATTTAAAAAAAAGGTTCTTTACATACTATAATCACATATACTCTTAAAATTGGACTCATGCAATATCGGATATTTTTTTAACGTATCCAAAATTTAAAAAAAAATAGAATAACGTATCTGATACAAAATTTAAAGTATCCGACATGCCTTGGATACCAAATATAGTATTTTTTTAATATTATATAATACTTTATATGTTAAAATAGAAAAATAATAATGACTTTGACCGTACGTTACAAACGAAAATGAAATTTAAGGAAGCAAACAATTCATTTTGGTTTCACTTATTAATATATTTTTTCTTCTCTTGCTCCACATGAAATCTATCATTTACACTTTACCACCAAATATTTTGGATAAGAAGGTAAGTGTTGCTATCAATGGAATGAAGTTCATACACCGCAAATGATAAAATATTTTGGTTACCTTCAAAATTCTTTGAACTTATAAACAACGAATCTGTGTCAGTATTGCACTTATATGTATGTTAGCGGACATATTGACTCAAATTTATTTTTAAATATTATATATATATATATACACATTCGGATCTCCAACGTATCGTATCGTATCCTATAATTTTAAATTTTTTCGTATTTCGTGTCCGTATCGTATCATACCCGTTTCTCGTTTTCGTATCTGTGCATATGCATAATTATCAACGCGTCCTCATAAGAAAATAACAAGAAACCTCCTTATATATTTTTAAAATATACTCATTGCCTCCCTGGAGCATTTTTGCTAGCAAACTTTTGTATAAAGACCGAAATACACTTATCTTTTTAAGGTATTTCCAAAACATAAATATATATATATATAGGGTATGGATCAAATGCATCCCTATAGTTTAGGTAAGATATAAGGTCCAATCTAGACCATTTAAACCATTTGATCCCAAGATCCATATTTAAAGCCATTATTTCGGATTTTATATTTAATTTAATGGTGATGGGGGCATTTTGGTCAATAGGTCTAACAAGCCCATGCAAATAACATGCAGGAGCCAAATCAAATCTCTTATTTTACGCAATAAAATATTCTTCTTCCATTTTTAATTTCTCCTTCCAAGTTCAGTAAACAGAAGATACATTTGATACAGAAAACAATAAATTCATATTCAATTCATATATCATCAAATCATCATCAGCAATTTCATCTCGCATCGGCAATTTCAGCTCGGAATCATCGACAATTCATCATTAATATAAGATATATTCATCTGCAATTCATCATTGTCAATTCACGCAGTAAAATTACATACAGTAGCTGCTTGTATGTATTTTTTGTGTTTTCATTTTCGAGATCATCGCTGTAAAGATCGAAAGTTTGGAAATTAAGAATTCGTCTTCTGCTAAATTTTGTGAAATGATTAGGTCTTTTTTATTTCATGAAGTGAATTTGATACTTTCATAACAGAATTCGTCTTCTGTTATAAGGATTCATTTTGTGAGTTGATTATTTATGAAGTGAATTTGATACTTGCATGCGTAGAAGTTCATTTAATATTGTTTTCTTCAAAAAAATTACATTAAACCATTATACAATATCTTATACACCATTATACAGTAGCTTATAAACCATTATACAGTAACTACAACAGTGATATATAGTGGGTGTTTATTCATCATACAACTACAATCTTATAAACCATTGTTAGAGTATATGCCCTCGAATGCCATAAAGAGGATAGATTTATGGGGCATAAACATTGTAACTAAACTATGGTTTTTCTATTAATATAAGGCAGTTGATTGTTGTTTTCTTATAGGCATTTATAAGGTGTGAATAAACAACGTAAAGTCCTTGATGACAAGGCGAACCTTCTACCTCCTATGGAATAGGAGGAAAGGCACTAGAATGGTTTGACCCTTGACATCTAAAAGGGTTCGCAAGTCTAAGAAATATTGATTGGGCATCAATAGTGAATAAAGACTTGTATGATGTAAGTTTCGACAAAGAAAGTGTCACTCGTACACTATGGAAATGGTAGTGGGAACTTATATCATAGACGTGTCAGTTGGACTGATATGTTTGAACACGGCTCGCATCAGTTCATCACATGGGTATTCACTCATTGACAGACAATGATGAAACTGATAAGTAGTGATAGGTACGTGTGAACCTCTGACTTGAGAAATCGAGTTGAAGATGTACTTGTGACATCAAGTCTGTCATTAGAGTAGTTAGATTCAAATCACCTGTTGGTGGAATCGACCTCGAAGTGTGACTTGATGGGCAAGTAGCATTGTTTAACTGTTTTACAATATGGAATTTATTCTCTCATAAATGAATAAGTAAAATATCTTATGCGATCATGAATAAGTGAGGATGAAAGTCTTTGGCCAAAGCATTTAAATACCTCGACTTATTATGAGCTTAGGCATATGGTCAAGTTATATGAGTTTGACTTTAAACCATGACTCTTACTTGACTGGAATATAAGAATAAAATGTTTATACACGTACGGTATTCATGGCGTAAATGTTTGGAATGATCCTATTCATTCGTTCTCAATTGGGTTACGGTGTGAGCCACGAGACTGACTAGGTGTCGCTCACACCCCTTTCGGATTCCTCCCAATTGCCTTTTGAGACGAACCTAAAGAGTTGCGCTTAAAGGAAGTGCAAAAGGAAAAACATGGGAAAAAGACTTGAGAGAAATTCACGGCATTGGATGCTGTAATTAATTAATTAATTAATGGACAATTTAGTTAATTAATTAAACTAATGAGTTAATTAATTTCTTGGAGAAATTGAATTATAAATTAATTAGGAATTGAATTAATTGGATTATCAATTTATTTATTGGATAAATAAATTATCCGATTAATTAATGAGCAAGTAAGACGAGCCCGAAGGCTTCCGAGCCCACTAAGGGACGGCCAAATAGACGCCCAAATAGGGCTCTTGCATGCTAGTGTTATTGTTTCATAATAATATAAATATATCACAAAGTGAAAAATAACACAAGACAACTTACATAACTTTCTCTCCAAGAAAAAGTCTCTCACCTCTCTCTCTCTCTCTCTCTAGCCGTCTTTGACAAGGAAGAAAGGAGGATTTTTTCGTTTTTGATTCCAGCGTGACGAATTAGAGACGTTGGCAAATTTGGCGTTAGAGAAAAGGATCACGTTCAGAAATCAACATACGCGAGAACGGTAATTTTTCTATACACAATTAAACACGAGGATTAGAGATGATTCGGGCTTTGGGAATTAAATTTACTTTCTGCTGCGTTTGATTCGTATAATTCCCAACAACCATTATATAGTATGTTATAACACATTATACAGTATCTTATAACCTATTATATAGTATATGATAACACATTATATAGTGTGTATTTATACATCATACAACTACATTCTCATAAACCATTATACAGTATATTATAACACATTATACAACATCTTATAACCCATTATACAGTATATGTAACACATTATACAGTGTATGTTATACATCATACAACTACAATCTTATAAACCATTATATAGTATGTTATAACACATTATACAGTAACTTATAACCCATTATACAGTATATGACAACACATTATACAGTGTGTGTTTATTCATCATACAACTACAATCTTATAAACCATTATACAGTATATTGTAACACATTATACAGTATCTTATAACACATTATACAATGTGTGTTTATACATTCTGGGAGTATTTTTCGACCTCATATTTGCTAAAAAAATCGAATATATTGCTTCTATAATGTGATCAAGTGTCATTTTACTTCAATTGATGCAAAAGCTTGATTTGCATGACATCTGACATATTTGGTGGTCATATTTGCTTGACACATTTTGCATAAAGGTAAAAGTCCCATCAGAAAATAGCAGGAAATACAAGAATGGATTTCTGTTAACCAAAAGAAAATGCGAAAATTCTTGTTGGTTGTAATCTTCCCAGAATTGCAAAACCCCATAAAAATTCTTCGACAATTGAAAAATCTCAAAAGCGCCGATAACGCGACCCTAATTTCTGTGAAGAAAAAGATCGATGCAAAAGCTTCACCTTATTTACGTGAGTTAATTTTGGAAACAAATTGAGAGATTGTGGGGGGAACTTTGTGCGTTTCAATTTGAGAGATTTTAGGAAAATGCTGTATAATGATATTTTTTTACTATTATACCCCTGATTCAATTGGAATCAATTTCCCACCTATTTTTTGCTTTTTTTTTGGACTGTTGGATTTAATGGATCCAATGGTATAGATTGAGTCTTATATCTTATCTAATATAGAGTGTGTATTAGATCTTAACCCTATAAATATATATTATCTTCTATTGTATTAATTATTTTTTATTTCTTTAATTATTTTCTAGTTAATTGATTTATTTCTTTTCCTTGTTCACATTCTTCCCCAAATCCAAAATCCTAATCCTAATACTATTTCAGCAATTCCATTACCAACACTAACACTATAGCCACTTCTTGCTCTATTCCCAAACATCTTCTCCTTCCCCACCTCCACCGCCGCCGCCTAGAGCCCTGTCACCACCATAACATCGTAAAGCTCCCCACCACGATCGCCGCCATCACCACATCCCAAAGACCCCCGCCACCACCACTAGCTCTTCCGCTATCTACTTCACCACCATCTCCTTTGTTCGCCGCCGCCTCCCTCTCTATAAATTTACCCACCACCTCATTTTTCAAATTTTTAGTTGATTCACTGATTTAATAACTTTAAGTTCATAATCAACCTTACATGTATTACCAACCACGTTTTCGAGTTTTTATTTTCAAATTTCTCAAACTTTGAATATTTATCTAACATGTTTTGTTAATTTTTTTCGACAAAATTTATGTTTTTGTTTGCTTTTTTCTAAAAAAGAAACGACTATGGTTACCAAACACACATTTGATACTTGGGGTTTCCAGGGGCCTTGGGGCTTGGGGTTCCTAGGGGCAGCGGGACTTGGGGTTTCAGTTGATCTCTACTATGCATGTATATATAAGATGAAACATCATATAGTGAAGATCATTTCGAAGATCCACATCCTGCGAGCCCCAAATATGACCTGTATTTAAGCGTTCAAACTGATTTTAGTATTTTTCTTTTAATTAAATCAAAACTACTTATGGCATATTTATCATCATCATTTACATTTCAATATGAAATTACACTCGGAATTTTACAATCACGTGTCTTGGGATTTGTGCTTAGTGTTTATGCATCATCACGAGCAACTACTGTCCAGCTTATGCAATTTTCAGCAATTATGAATAAGGAAATTCAATTTTGGTTAGATAATTTTTCTTTTAGGTGGATGTTTGAAATGAATCATACCATGCATAAGGTTAAGTACTTTATTAATGGTTCGTGATGACAACTAGCAATGATTGCGACTTTTGCCCCCCAAAAATCTTTTTCATATGTCTCTTATAATAAATTGATTATGATATCTCTATCAGATACCTTTCCTCTTGCACCTTAACCCTCATCCACGATCAGAATATATCTTTCCCTTCTTCCTTGGTGTACGTGTACAATAGAGTGAAGTTGTGGGTCCACATTCTCTATTTCCTTTTACCTATTCCCATTCCAACCTAATAATAGTGAAGTCTTGGGGTCAAAATTATCAAAAAAACAAAAGTCTTGGGGTCCACATCTCAATTTGACTATTTTGTTCCCAATGATTTACCAATTCAAAGGGTACAATCCTTGGGCAATGTAAGAATAATACTTCTATATGAACTATTTTTATGTCTTGTTCCTGTTTTCTGTGAAAATTAAGGTAGGTATTTAACTTAGATTCTATTCTATAATTATAATCTTGACTTAATGTATGATATGATATTGCTAATCAACCACCGCTCTCGAGAAAAATGGACTAAAGAAATTCTAAATTTTATTTTTTTAAACTCTCATTTATAAAGTTATGTTAGAATCAAAGACAAGTAGTTTTTGAATTATTTATAGTTATGAAATTTTATCAATAATATATATCACACGCTTTTTTACAAAAGACACATTTTATTTTATTTCATGCTATCCCTTACATGCACTTCCAAGCCTATAAATGCGATAAAAGCTCCAGATCGACATTCAAGCCTACAATGAAGAACATTATTAACATACTATCCCTAACATGTACTTTGGTGTCACATTAATGAATTATGGTCTTGAATTTTCTCCGATATTCCGAAATTTCAGATTTTCGGGTATCTCGAAGTGAAATCGCACTTTCAATTCAATATTTCAGAATATATACCGAAATTTACCAAAAACTCGATTTTTTTGAAAATTTAAAAACAATATTAATTTATTTTGCAGAATATCCACCGAAAATTGTCTAAAACCCGAATTTTTTTGAAATTTAAAATAATATTTAATTTTTTTTCAAATTTTTTAAATATTTTAGGTTTTTAAAATAAAATTTAAAACTGGTCCACACTTACCAACCCTTCACCCCACCACACACGCCGTTTCTTTCTAACTAAATCCCCAAAAAGAAAAAAAATTATTGCATTATTTAAGTACCAAATCATAATAATTTCATATTCTCCGTAATAGGTTTTAGTCATATTATTTAACCAGACTCACTACACATATATCATATATAGAATATTATTAATTTAAAAGATGTACAATTATGATAATTAAAGTGGCCCAAAGTTTTATTGTGAATTCCCAAGAAATTCTACAAATTTTCATGACTTCTTTAAAATGAAATTCGAAATTTTAGATATCCCCGAAATTTTCATCAAAATTTTCGTAAATCTACTATCTTGATATCGATACTGACACCGAGATTTTAGACATTGTGAATAATAAATAGACGATTCGGACCGACTTTCAAATCTACAAATATTTGTATTTGCAATTGTGTTTTTTTTTTTATTACTAAGTACAAGTTTTTTTTGATAATTAGAAAAAAACTATAATAAATGTTATTGGTATGATTAGTGTATGATTGAATTTAAAACTAAATCATCGCCACCATGGGACATTAAAAAAAGGTTAAATTTGCTATTCATAGAGCTCCGCTCCATCTTATTTATTTATTAATTAATAAAGTAAAAGTGTCTAAATGGTGATAAGTCCCCATATCATATTCCTTGTGTCCTTGGCTCCTTGCATTGTAACATTGTCTTAATTTTTTACCTTGAAAAGACGTATGACTTCATTTAGGACAATTTAGTTGAACTTTAATTATCTTGATACCTTGATTGTGACATTGAACGACACAAATTAAGTTCACCAAAAAGAAATCATTAACTTGCGAATCTTTACCAAATCAAAGTGATTCGCGTATTTTTTTTCTAATAAATGTATCAAATATGATTTCATTTTCTTAAAATGGATAAGTTTTCAGTGCTTCATTCCCATTAAAATTATAATATGAAACCAGCATTTTGTAAACAATAATGTAAATACTTACAACCAAATTTTACTTTAAAATTTCATCTTAAATATCATGTCGAACTAAAAACAATTAATGGGACGAATATATGTCAATCTGTCATTGAGTTGCACTGACGTTGACCTGACCTTAACTATTCCCAGTCCAGTCAAACATCACTAACAAAGGGTAAACAAGTAATTGCAGCTAATCTCTCAGTGTCATGTTCCGTAAATAACCCCCAAAACACGGGGGAGAATGCAAAGCAAAGAACTCATTACACTTTTCACGACAAAATATTATATTGGGTCAGTGACGACGACGTATACTCCCGGCCCCCTCCATCAATATATATATACTTACATATATATATATATATATATATATATACACGCCCGGCCCCACATTCACACTACTCCCATAACATAACATTTCCCCTCTGAATTTTTATCTTTTTCATCTTGTCCTCAGCTTCCAGTCTTCCACACTCGCTGTCCTTTCGAACTCACACACTGAACAAACCCCCAAAAAAGAAAACACACACACACACACACTTAGATCTGAGTCCAAATCACACCGAAACCCGACCCATCTAGTACGATCCGGTGAGTAGCTATCTTCATCGCAGCTTTTTCTCTGATGTTCGTGTACTGTTAAGTGTTTATCGGTACTTTGTTTGCTTGCTCGGAGAATCTCTCTGTAATTTGTTTGAAATGGTTCCAAATGGAGATCTAAACGTTTGGAATAGGCATTCACCACTTCTCTGTAGTTAATGTAGGTTTTTTGCTTCTTGATTTATGGACATTTGTATGGATGTTGGTGTTTTTGTGTTTATACTTACTGGAGCGATTTTAATTTTCTTTTTTTTTTGGATAAATTTTAATCTGGCGCCATTTACAGTGTAAAGTTATGTTTTAGTGCGTGAAACAGCTGATAGTAGCCTATTTCATGGTTAAATGAGCTGTTCGTGAAATTCAAGAAATGTTGCTCAAGTCTGTGGATTCAATCATTCAGTAGAAATGAGAGTTTCCTTGAAACGCTTGTCATACTTTTATTTGTATAAATGTTTTGCGTAATGTTGATCGAATTAACTTGCAAGGATCTGGTTGACTCTGCGCAATTTTATGAGATTCAGGTTACATTTATTTAAACAGTGTTGTAAACATGGTGGAAAGTACAAGATTAGAAGAAAATAATTCTGTTGGAGCAATCTCACTTATAATGAGCATGGCTAGTGTTGCTTTACTGAACTCTCTGCTTGTTGCGTACTTGCGTTATCGGTGTTAGTGCTACTATGTGAGTAGATGAGATTGATTTCTGGATGGTGATTCCTTCAATTTGACTTGTTCCATTTTCTAGAGCGTGTCGGGTAAGGTTATTATGTGACTTGATCTTCATTGCGGGTTGCAATGTTTTATGCATTAGGGCTAGCTGATTGAAAGTGCATTTGTTTTGTTTTATGCATGACTCTGCTCTTGGTAGGCGTAGGAATGATAAATGGTTATGTAACATATGGTGAGTCTGAAATTTGGTACTTTTCTCAGGTTTGCTTTGGCCCATAGTGGAATGGCATCTGCAGACGCTGAAAATCCTCTTCTTGGACGAATTACTTGTGGATCTTTACTGGAGCAGTTGCAGGTAATTCATTATTTAATACCATGACCTCGAGCATTCATGCTAATGCTTTCAGTTGCTGTGTAATTATTGCATACTGATTGAAATGAATCACTTCTTTTAATGCAGCAAATTTGGGATGAAGTTGGCGAAAACGATGATGAACGGGACAAGATGCTCCTTCAGTTAGAGCAAGAGTGCTTGGATGTATACAGGAGAAAGGTTGATCTGGCTGTGAAATCTAGGGCACACCTTCTTCAGACGTTGGCGGATGCTAGAGTCGAACTCACCAACCTCCTGTCTGCTCTCGGAGAGAAAACTTATGTTGGAATTGTAAGTGATTACCCTTCAGTTATATGGAAACCGACTATGACTTTTTGTGGAACTGCAGAAGTGATAATCATAGGAAGAGTGTACTATCTATTGCCACTAGAGTAAAATAAAGCTTTCTTAGTATTGTAGTTAAAACAGGTACCTTGTTCTTTTTGGTTTCTTTCACAGCCTGAGAAGACATCAGGAACAATTAAGGAACAGCTTTCAGCTATAGCTCCTGCATTGGAAAAACTTTGGGAACTGAAGGATGAGAGGATAAAAGAGTTTTCTGATGCTCAGTCTCAAATACAGAAGATTTGTGCAGAAATTGCTGGAACAAGTGAACAGGTGGGGAATCCAGCAGTTGACGAGTCTGATCTATCTCTGAAGAAACTAGACGAATTTCATTCTCAGCTTCAAGATCTTCAAAAAGAAAAGGTGTGACATTTCGCTTACTATAAATCATCTGATGGTTTCAGGGTGATTTCTAAGCAGTAAATTCTTGGGACTTTGTTTTTCTTGATTTTGCAGAGTGAGAGGTTGCACAAGGTTCTTGAATTTGTCAGCACAGTTCATGATCTTTGTGCCGTCCTTGGCATGGACTTCTTTACTACTGTTACGGAGGTGCACCCAAGCCTAAATGACTCAACTGGTGTACAATCTAAAAGCATAAGCAATGACACACTATCTAGCTTGGCCAAGACTGTTCTAGCACTGAAGGAAGATAAGAAGCAGAGATTACAGAAGGTAGCTACATGAGCCCCAAGCTTATTTTTGCTAGTGAATTTTAGACTTTTGCAACACTTGTTGTCATGATTGCTGTTTTTTCACAGATACTAGGAAGGTCAACCTTTTCCTAATCATACAATCACACATGCTCTTGCTCTAGTGGAAAACTTCTTTACTACATAACTAAATCCCACTGAAAGTATCTTCAGCAGAGCATTGGGATCTTATAGGATGTCAGAATTATAGTTTAATTTATACAGAAAAGATGGACTAATTCCTAATTTCCATCTTGCTGCATTAGTTCTTAAGCTCATTGTAAGCTCATATTTTCTTTAACTACTCTAAGGGGATGTAGCTGTTTTGAACTCCGAGCAGTTTATCGAACTTCTGCTTTACTCTTTAATCAGCAGTATTTGATACGTTTCTCATTGATGATGGTGAAATTTTCATTTTTTTAATCTATGACTTCTACAGCACAAAAAGTTCTGCTTTATCCCAACTGTTTTAATAAACTCTCTCCTTCAACTCATGTCGCTGTGTACAGCTTCAAGAATTGGCGACTCAGCTAATTGACCTTTGGAATTTGATGGACACTCCACCAGAAGAACGCAGCCTATTTGATCATGTCACTTGTAATATTTCAGCTTCAGTGGATGAAGTTACTATTCCTGGGGCTCTTGCTTTGGATCTCATTGAACAGGTACCTGGACTTATTTACTTAAGTGTTGAAATTTGCGTTGATGTGACAATCGTTCTTTGATTTAATAATTCCTACTCTTTTAAAGGCTGAAGTGGAGGTTGAGAGGCTTGATCAGCTAAAAGCTAGCAGAATGAAGGAAATTGCTTTTAAGAAACAAACTGAGCTTGAGGAGATATTTGCTCATGCTCACATAGAGATTGATACGGAGGCTGCTCGAGCGAAGATTTTATCACTCATTGATTCAGGGAATGTCGAGCCTACAGAGTTACTGGCTGACATGGATAATCAGATAGTAAAAGCAAAAGAAGAGGCTCTGAGCAGGAAGGATATTTTGGATAAGGTTGAGAAATGGATGTCAGCCTGCGAAGAAGAAAGCTGGCTTGAAGACTACAACAGGGTAATTGTTTTTTGTATCCTTTCTCCTCTTTCCTCTTTGCTTCAATCGTATATTTGCGTTGGAAAACTCTCTTGCATGATAGCAAGCTTAAAAATTGTTGGCTGTGTTTGTTTTTGTTTTCAAACAAGTTTTGCTCAAAACTTGTTTGCTTTATGTTTTTTTGACCTTTTTTGGTCAAAAAATTTGTCAGCTATTGTCTTCATTTATGTGTCTACTTTAGGATGCCTACTAATTATATCAACTACAATGGGTGCCTTCCAATTATATCAACTACAATATATATATAATATTATAATCATTTAAAACTTATATTATATTATATTTTGCAATCATTAACTAATTATAAACACAATTTTTAAGGCAAAAACTTACATGATTTGACTGCTACAGTAACTTTTGAAAATAAAATCATACACAAAACCAAATACATTTTCATCAAAATACACAACTCCTAATAAACTTTTTCACCAAAAAAAACCCCCAAAATAAAAACAAACACAGCCGTTGTTTTTTGCACACAGTTCCACAAACAATAAAAAAGTCAGAAGTCCTGAACTCCTGATTTGTTGTGCTGAAGTGTCTCTAAGGTTAATAGTATTTGATGATGTAGATAATGTAAATGGAAGCAGTTGTTAGAGTGATAGTAGTTGTTGAAGATTGTTTATGTTCAAGGATCCAATGACTACAATGGCCCCACTAATTCCTCTCATTGCATGTTGTCCTATATTCTGATTCATTTAGATCTTAGATGTTAGGTATCATCCAATTAATTGTCCACGACATTGTGCAGACCTCTATGTTCTGGTATAACTACGTGATTTTTCAATTGCTTTCTTTCATTGAGTTGATTCCTCATTTTCTTTATCTGTCCTTTCCTTTCCACTTTGTTGGGTTCAAGGAAATTGCTAGGGAAAGGAAAAGAAAACAAAAAGAACACCTTTTTCCTCACCACTTAGTATTAAATTTTCTCTCCCATTTTCTTTTCCTTTTTCATTTTCTCTAGTAACCAAACAATAAAAAAAGGTTTTCCTTGTGTTTTCTTTTCTTCCCCTAGCAATTTCTTTGAACCAAACATAAAGAACATCATAATTCCTGTCAATTAAGCTGCTTCATTATCATCTAGAAGAAGGGTTGGCATGGTGGGGTAGTGGATATATGAAACCAACACTAAATTTTTGTGTTGCATCCGAATTGGCTATCCATTTCTCTTCGTGCATTTTATTTCTAGCAACATAACTTAGAGCAATAGATGCAGCTTTGTGATCTGTATTCTGCAACCTTGATCTTCCATTCATTGTTTGAATACTGGTATAAGCATCTCATATGACTGCATATTCTATCAGAAACTATGGCAATGTTTGGTTATGTTTCCATACCATGTTTGATCCAAAATTCTCACCAAACCATGTTTGGTTCACAAAATATTTGGTCAAAAATACCTTACTTTTTTGGTAAAAAAAAAAACATAATAATTATTTTCCATCTTTCTACACCTACTTTGTCTTTACACTCCTCTCTATGTGTTCTCTCTCTTCTCTAACCGACGAAAACTTCTTGATTTGACTGCTACAGTAACTTTTGTTTCCTCTGGAAACAAAATCAAACATTATCTCACAAAAAAAAACACATCCAAAAATCAAACACGTGTCCGCATAAATTTCTCACCAATAATTCTCACCAAAATATCATCCCAAAACATAACCAAACATAGCCTATAAATCTCGACAACTATATACTCCTTTATCATGGTTGATTGGCTCAAATTCTATGGTTTGGTTATTGAATGACATGTTTCATTGTTGAAACAGGACGATAACAGGTATAATGCTAGCAGAGGTGCACACTTGAATTTAAAGAGGGCAGAAAAGGCACGAATCCTAGTCAATAAAATTCCAGGTATTTATTGCAGTATTAGATATCCTACGGCTATCACAACTACCTATTATATGATCCCTTTGTTCAAATTGATTTTGACATTTACATGGAATGGATTATTGAACAAATAGTGGAATATAGAATCTGGAGTCCTATATAGAAACACATAGTCATCGAAGTCAGACACAGCCTCTGGTGGAAGATTGTGCTTGAAGTAAGACATAGATATTCATGTAGTTGTAATCACCTGTGGAGATATTCATAAGTAATCTACGCATCATCGTATGTGATCATGTGGTTTTTGCTGGATTTTGTTAATCTACTCTGGGAAGGAAATTTCACAAGCCACACAAACATACTTACTGCTCTTTTTCTTTTTTCAATTTTGGTTGTTTTGTTCGTGCAGCCCTAGTTGACAGCTTAGTTGCCAAAACTCGTGCTTGGGAGCAAGAGCGCGGCATTACATTTACTTATGATGGTGTTCCTCTACTCGCCATGCTAGATGAGTATGCAATGCTCAGACATGATCGGGAAGAGGAAAAGAAGAGGATGAGGGTAAACTCTAATTTCCTCTACTTTATTTGAATGTACCTGCTAACACCTGTTTTTTTGAGTCAAAACAATTTGCTCCTCTCAACGAATTCTCTTTTCAGTTGAATTTTATTAATGTTAATTACAGGACCAGAAAAAGTTTCACGAACAGTTCAGTAAAGAACAGGAAACCGCCTTTGGTTCAACTCCAAGCCCAGCTCGACAGCCTAGTACCAAGAAGGTGGTTGGTCCACGAGCCAATGGAGGTGCCAATGGAAGTACTAGCAGACGGCTCTCACTTAACGCTCATCAAAACGGTTCAAGATCCATAAATAGAGATGGGAGGAGAGACAGTAGAGACAGCAGGCCAATTGCTCCAGTGAACTATGTGGCCATATCGAAAGAGGATGCAGCATCACACATTTCCGGGACCGAGCCTCTTCCTAGTACACCCTAAATGTGTGAAAACGAGAGTTTTGTTGGTCGATGTATGTTTGTGATATCTGTTGTTGTTTACTTACTAGAAGTAGTGGTTGTAGGGAGGAGGATATTTGTCTGATGAGAAGATCTGTTCCGGTAGACTAAATTAGATGTTTGTCTTTGTAATATTGAGGCTAACTAGAAGATCTGTCAACTCTTTGATGCACTTCGTAAAGGTAAATTTCATGTTTGATGTAGCCCGTTTCTTCCATTTGCCAGTACAATAATTAGTTATATATTTCCTGATTGATGAAATTAATTGGTTATTTCTTGGCAAATCTGGAAGAAAAGTTGATGACGACGCCATGGCTTGGGGTTTTGGTATTCTAAGCAGTTGAGTTTGTAATAGTTCATCTAATGCTGTTGACGCCTATGTGTGCGTTATCTGCAAGTTAAATTTGATGTCAACTAGTTTTAAGGAATTTTTCTGCATACACGGGGTATCAAATACAAGACTTATTCCTTAAGCGACTAGACGGTTTTATCTCGATTGGTATTTTGCATTCTACTTTTATGAGATTAGTAGATATCAGAAATCAATTTCCTTAGGCCATGTTTGAATGAATTTTCATTTTGCTTTTTGCCATTTTCATTCTTATTAAAAATAAAAATACACACTTTCCATCTTTTTAAATGAAAATATTTTCGTTTTTATTTTCACATTTACATTACTAACAAATTTTAATCATTTTTTTAAAATTGCATTTCACGTCACTTTTCTTTCAATTCTTTTTATCACTTTTCTCTCCCCTCTTCTATCACTTTCCTTCAACCCTCACAAATTTTATAAAAAAAATTATCTCTTCGTCTTGTCATTACTTTTCAATTAGTTTAATACGACACTAATCACTAATTCTAACCACTTTAAAAAACACAACCAAATACACTTAATTTTTTATCCAAAAATTAAAAAACTCATTTCCTTATATATTTTTAAAAATAATAGTTAAAAATTAAATGAAAACACATCCAAACATAGGCAAACTCAAAAAATGAAAGATAAAAAGGAAAAGGAAAAAGACGAATAAAAGGGAAAAGGAGAGAAAGAGAAGCATACAAAAGTTGACAAGCGACGTCGTATTTACCTATAACTGGCATCTCCCCCCAAGAATCTTTTTACATTTTTCACCTTCCTCTGGACTTGAGATTTAGAGCGGGGCAAGGGTAATGGGGAGCGAGAATGAACCGGCGAAGCTGCTTCTGCCGTACCTTCAGCGAGCCGATGAGTTGCAGAAACATGAACCCCTCGTTGCGTACTACTGTAACTTCAATTCTCTCTCTCTCTCTCTCTCTCTCTCTCTCTCTCTCTCTCTATATATATATATATATAACTCTATGATCGAGAAACAATAGCCTTGATTGAACTTCATGATTTTCTTGCAATCAAATTTAAGGTCTTTTGATTTTATTCTTTTGGTTGAATAAAAAATTGTGAACAGGTAGATTGTACGCGATGGAACGAGGGTTGAAGATTCCTCAGAGCGATCGTACTAAGACTACCAACGCTCTCCTTGTTTCCCTCATGAAACAGCTCGAAAAGGTTTTGCTTTTTTCCATTTTTCGATTACTATAGTTATAGTGAGCAATTTCTTACTTGACTTTAGATGCAAGTGAATTTTAATCGTTTTTGGAAGTCAATTGACTTAATTGTTGTTGTTGTGTATATATAACTTTTATAGAGATCGCTCACCTACTGTTTGGCATGTATAGATGGGGATAAAATTAATTCTGCAAGATGCTTGGCATTTCCTTTTTTTCGTGGTGTCTCTGTGTGTATGCGATTTTTTTCAAATTACATGTTGCTAATTCTTGGTGCTTGTTGAATTCAAATTATTTAGCCGGTGCAGTTGGATTTTGTGTAGTTCCACATATTGAATTTAATGAAATTATTTCCATTCCTTTTAGTGGAGTATTTTACACTGATAATGACGGTGATATCAATTCTTTAATTGAGTTTTTAATTCATCGCTAACCTGATATGATGAACCCTCTGTGGCTTACCTTCTTCACATTGTCTTGCAGGATAAGAAGTCACTGAAGTTGGGGCCCGATGATCATCTACATGTGGAGGGGTTTGCCTTGAATGTCTTTACAAAGGCAGACAAACAAGATAGAGCAGGACGGGCAGATTTGTATGACAACTTTCTTGCAACTTTGTAGTTATTTATAGTTGGTGATATTTTTCCTGTGTTGTCATGCCAGTTGTATCTAACATGTCTTATTTTCTTGAGGACCGTAATGATCTAATTGCATACAGGTGTTCTATTATGTTAAGTTATATATATCGAACTGAGGGTGGTTTGATATGATAGCATTATGATGCATTGGAGATCTTGTATTATGATCTATTTTTTTGCATAAGAAAGTAATCTAGAAGTTGTTTTGTTTGCCCATGGTGGGATAGTCCATTGACATTCATTCTCCTTTTCTTTTTCATCTGCTTGTTATGTGTGCATTTTTCTGGGTTGCCAGGCTGGGGTTTCTGTACAGTATTTAAGTACTTGAAATTACCCATATGTAAGCCTGTTTATGTAAACCCTTACAAATTTTCATCTGGCTGTTTCAAGTTGCTAATTTTCCTTTGCTTGATACAGGAATACTGCAAAAACATTCTACGCTGCTAGCATTTTCTTTGAAATCCTGAATCAATTTGGTGAAATTCAGCCTGATGTGAGCACTCGCTAATTTACTCTCACTTTTCATTTATTACTTTCGCTAATCCTTTTGGTTACCCCTAACACAGCTCGAGCAGAAACAAAAGTACGCAGCATGGAAAGCAGCAGATATAAGGAAAGCCGTGAAAGAAGGGAGGAAACCTCTCCCTGGTCCTCCTGGTGGAGATAATGATTTATCAGTGCCATCAAGTAAATCTGCTGGTGAATATGTATGATATTTGTGCTTATGATTTCCTTCACATAAATTTTTTACTCATATGTGGCTAGGAAGATGAAGTTAATGCCTTGTTTGGTGAAAGCTTAAACATAACTAGTGCCATGCGAATTGTGTGATGCCTTCTTTTAGCTGTTTGGTTGGCGTTGTCCTGTTCTAATTTTTTTGCCCAATTTTTCTTTCTTATTGGGTTGAAATTATATTTTATTTCCGTAGTTATTAGTTACCTAATTTTTGTTGTGTTTCCTGTAACCTTAATCAACAAGCCCTTTTTTCATATGAAATTCATCAATAAAAAGATCAAATTGAGAACTATTGTTTAGTTGCATCAATAGTATAGCGTGTTTCTTTTTAACACTTTTGAGTACTCTCTTTGTAGGATCTTGAACCGAGCAGAAGTGATTTTGCTCCGGAACCTGACTCGACCAGAGAAGATCCATCCGCAATAGTCTCACCCCGTTCTGATTCATATCCTCATCAGCCATATAATCAAGATAATTTTCAGCATCCAACTAATATCTCACCCCATTCAGATTCATCTCCCCATCAGCCATATAATGAAGATAATTTTCAGCATCCAACTAATATCTCACCCCGTTCAGATTCATCACCCCATCAGCCATATAATCAAGATAATTTTCAGCATCCAACTAATATCTCACCCCACCATTCAAATGTCACTCCCTCAACTTCTCCTAGCATTTCTCAGACGCCCATTTATCCTACAGATAATTATCCATCTGACAACTTTCATCAACCACCTTCAACAAATATCCCGGAAAATTCTATTTATCATCAGTCATATCAACACCAACCATACCAGCCAGACCCCGAGCAGCATTTTCCCCAAAACTACCCTTCACATGATGTACCCTCTTACTCGTTTCCCAATTTCCATTCTTACCCTAGTTTTACAGAGACTAGCCTTCCTACAGCTCCATCTCATCACCCTTCTTATCATCAAGTCTCTAACGCTTCCCCTGCTAACTCTTTACCTTCGAATACAGCAGCCCATCCTTCAACTGCTCAATACAATTCTAGCGCCAGGAACGGGAATGTTCAGGAAGCTTCACCACATACCGCTGAAAAATACGAGTATGATAGCAACTACCAGCCTCCACCGGAGAAAATTGCTGAAGCCCACAAGGCTGCACGGTTTGCAGTTGGAGCACTGGCATTTGATGATGTTTCTACTGCCGTTGACTACCTGAAGAAATCACTTGAGTTGTTGACAAATCCATCGTCTGGGCACTAAATCCCATTATATATCGACTTAATACTTGTACAAAGTTTGATTTGTAAAGAGATTGGTTAGTTCGTTAGACATCTGTGTTGTTTGACCCTGAAATTGGAATCAAATTTGCATCGGGAAATTGTGATAGACACTTGTGGTGAAACTATGGAAGTATGAATTAATGTGTTTGATCGCTTCCAAGGTGCTTTGGAGTGTGTCAGAGGTATTACATTGTGTACTCGTATTCACTTATCTGTCTCCTAATTTTGCATGGAACTGGATGTATGACTATGTGAATATTTCTTAACCTCATTTTACTTTGTGTAAATTATATAGACAACCTTGCGTGAGATCCTAATTAATTATAAAAAAATACGAGTAAAATCCAAATAACCACCCCCCCCCCTCCCCGTGATAGGCCTTATTCTTTGTGTAAATTACCTCTTATAAAAAAATAAATATAGACAAATTTTAATAATAAGACCAAAATGCCTTTATACTTTGTCATTATTTACACCATTTTTTTTAATAATTACTTTACTTTCCCAAAACTAAACCCCAACTTGCGTGATGGCTTTATCTATAGAAATTTGTGATATGAGTTAGATGGAATGACACATGGCATCTCTATTTTTTGGATGGTGGGTGTGGTTGCATGTATATGTGTGCGTGGTATTATAAAAAAACAGCAGGTGGGGCCGCTTAATTGCGAGTAAAATCGTGGTTTATATATATTATATATACAACAATTTTGACTGTGTTAAAGGGGATCTATACTTTTTTGGGGCACATAAATGCATGAAAGTGGGTTGTTTTTGGTAAGTACCCTTTATTAATTTTACCGAATTAAGTTTAGCCTTTGATTTACTTTGTATATAAAACTTGTTTGAAGGATTTTCCAATCATATAACTTATATAATAAGAATTTAAAAACATAAACCCCGCGAAATTTAAAAAATGAGTTAGTATTTGTTCAGCCTATTTATACAATCTTTTTTGAAAATTTGTATTTGAACTTGTTTGATTATTAATTGAAAGCTCTTAATCGAGTCGAACACGAGTCGTGATATAATTTTTATTAATTTACAAAATTGAGCCGAGTTTCAAAACTTATCAATCACAAATAGTTGTCGAAAATAATTGACGAGCAGAGCCCAAATATATCGAGTGGAGTATCACTTGATTGTTTTTTACCCTTATATCATCCTTTAATTGTAAACACAAAAAGTTAAATAACTTAATAAAATATTTTGTCCAAACCAATTTTATTATCCGTCACATGTAGGTTTTTTAGATAATAATTGACATAATAAATAAGACAAATGAAATTACATAATTGCCATGGTGATTTAATTTAATATGTTTTACTAATTTCATCAATTAATATTATGAAAATAGAAAATGTCTTAAAATAAAATTAAAATCACCTAATGCAACATTTACATTAAATTAAATAAACATAAAATGATAGAATTTACATGTATATTTTTATTTATAAATTTGTGTTGAGTCTAATCTATTCCATAATACTGTAGAGACCATGCTTTTAATTTTTACGTTTTGTTACTTTCCAGCCGTTTTTTTTACTTTTTTTTTGGAAGAAAATCTCTGAAAATCTTCTTCTAGCATTTGAAGAGTTATCACTATTCATATTTCTTATAAAATATTTTCAAGGGGCCCATTCAAATGCAATTCTCATAGATTTTATCTGACAAAACTTGAAAAATGGGAAATGCAACCCCATCCAATTGGGCCCTAAATTTTTTATCTCTACACCTCTACCACCACCGTGACCGCCCGGAGACACGCACCTCCACCACCACCACCACCACCACCACCACCACCACCCTCCTCCCATGCCTAGTCGCACTGCCGCCACCTCCATTCATCAAATCGCACCGCCACCATTCCCCTCGCCAGATTCGCACAGCCATCGAATCACCACTGCACAATTGAACCACCACCACCTCCTTCTCTGCAAAATCATGCCGCCGCCACACCCTTCTTCAAATCTCTGCCTCTTTTCTTACAATCGCAACACCACCGCCCCTCCCCTATGCAAATTCACGAGGCCGTTGCCAACCACCACCCTTCCTTCTCCTTTGTCGTACTGAATTATTTATATATTTTAATATATCTTATAAATTAAAAAGTAAAAAAGTATCTATATAAATATAATATGTTTTATGGAGTCTAGTGGTGGCTATTGTGGTGGTTATGGAGTTTGGTGGTGGCGGGTGAAGTTGTGGGGTTCGGTTGTGAAGGCCGTTGATGGTGGTTGTGAAGGCCATTGATGGTGGTCGTCGTGGAGGCCGCTGGTGGTGGTGGTTTAGGCCTGCTGGTGGTGGTGGATGACAGAAGGCAACGGATGGTGGTGGTGTGGTGGCAGCGGTGGGTGATGGTAGGCGGAGGCGGTGGGTGATAATGTATAAATATATATATACACATTTATATATGTATTATTACTATATTGTATATATTATTATTATTTGTAATATATTTTATATATATATATACTTTTATTGAATAATAAATATATAGGTTTAATCTTGATCGTGTTTTATCATATAAGATCCAATGGTGTTAGATTAGGGGAAGAAAAGTCCAATAAACTCAAAAAAGTTATAAATATTCGTAATATTTGTGCGTGGAGCGCGTAGGGGGGTTAGTTGCATATTTTTTTTATAGAGGGATAAGTTGACAATTGTTTTATCACAGGGGGACTTTTGAACAATAACGACCATCACAGGGGGTACGGACTATTTTCCTCGAAAAAACACCTGAGGGTTTGAGGATTTATCACAATTTCGTTTGTTAGTAAAAACATACTATAATTTCATAACATACTATAATTTTACAATTCACTCCTTGTTTTTTCAAGCTGTCTAGATTTAATAAGGGTGCTTTGGTAATTTGCAAAATCGCACAATGTTTGTGGTAATTACCCAATAGATAAGGGAGTGTGCATGTAATTGTTCTTTTTTCTTGAGAGCCTCATGTCCTTTCTGCATTTACCTACATTTCATCTTGTTTTGGCAATTAGCAATCTTAAAAACTTGTTTTGTCGTCTGCAAACCGATGGCAATCTTCAGAAACTCCAAAACCTCCTCGTATAATATGATAATGCCAAGGTTACTTCTAGTTGTCACCACAAACCTAAATTCAGACAAAAAAAGAAAAAGAAAAGAAATACTAACAAATTACGAAAGAAAACAAAATAAATATACCAACACTGAATCTAAGCTTAAAGATTCAAGCCTCCATTGATCAGACGGTAAAAGCAATGTTTAACTTGCTCTTGATTACCTACATTCACACTTATCTGCATTGCTAATAACTAAACATAATCTTCCTCTCACAATTCGTCCAGCTGTAGTTCCCTCCAATATTTTCCCTTTATAATCCTCATTAATCCCACACTTTAATCCTATGTTAACTCAGTACTTGATCACATTTTTTATGACTAAGTTCCTTTAGAAAATACATAAATAATAATGGGTTTAAATTTCTGCGGTTTCCGTCATAGAGCCAATCCTGAAAGATCATCGAAGCAAGACGCAGCAAACGAAAAGTGTGGTCTAACAGTGATGAAATTCATGAAGCCGAGAAGCTTATGGACAGCCCTGAAAGTGAGGAAGATTCAGTTCCATCGACAGGAAAAGCAGGAGATGCAACTCATGTATAAGAACAATTGTAAGGTTTTAACTCTGCAGGATTGGATTGAATCATCTCTAGATTTTGATCAAACTAATTATAACAATGTGAATGGAGGTGATATGCTTGTGCCCAAACAGTCGTCCAGGAGAATTCATCCATCATTAGGTGGAAACCTGGAAAAGGAGTTTTTGCCAAAATATGTGGACAAGACTGAAGAAGCTGAAAATGGGGAGTTGGAAAAGAGCTCGTTTTGTAGAACGAAAAGTGGGAAGATGAAGAAGAAGGTGAGTTTTAGATCACCGGAAGTGGCTGATATATTTCTGCTGGATTCGCCGGAGATTAAAATGACACAAATGAATGATCAAATTTTAATTTAGTAACGTTGTTTAAGTTTATCACTTGTCATATTAGAACTCGAAGAGTTGAATGAGTTCCTAACATGTTAAGTGCAAGGCCAAAATTATTGCTATGGTGATATGATATGTATAATTTGCTAGCTCTCTATTAAATCCTTAAACAAACCCTTTTGTATTTCACTTTTGCTCCATTTTTAATACAAATCTTCATGTTAATGAGCTATATATGAAGTTTAATTGTGTGCTCGGTGATCTAACTCAATCCGGGGGACTCGAACCTAACCAGTTTGGAAGGACTCGAACCATATTACAAGTATGGTGATGATGATTATAGACTGCACTTAGTATTGACGGACCTACCTATTTACCTAATTAGGATCAAGTCAATCTAGTTCTGTAGTTAAGTATGGAGCCAGGGTCGTACTTGGTAACACGATTCTAATTTCCAAATTTATATGTAAATGAACGTACTTCTAAGTTTATAGGCTAGTTACTATGGGCGTACGAGGCTAAAGTTGGAAAGAATATTCTTGAGATTTCAACTCCCAATAAATGAAATGATAGAATATTTATAACACATTACACACTGTACGGATGATTGATGGACATTTGTAAGATAACAACACGTGGCAATCTTTGAACGGTAGATGACTTGGATTGTGGGGTCAAGTCAAGAAACGACCCGACCCGTTGCTATTACTTAGCACGGATCTTTAGTCCTATAATGGGTTTTAGGCCTGTATTGTGCCCTAGATCCTTGCATTAGTGCGTATGGGCCTAAATATTATATTTTAGTATATTGGGCTAATTAGTTCAATGCTAAAAACATTAATCCTGGGATTTATTATTGGGTAAAAATTCAAAAGTTGAGATATATACGACAAAACTTGATTTTTGAAGTGAGTTAGATAAGGACGAAATCCAGGCCTACATTCAAGAATCAATTATGGTGATTGTGAAGAAAGAAATGATGAGATGTACTAGAAATTAGGTAAATGAAAAAAATTGCCAACACAATTTCTTGTCTAGTCTAGAATCAAATGCTAATTATTCAAAGACAGTTTGACAAGCAAACCCCACTCATGTCATTGTTACAATTCTATAGACAAAATCATATATACTTTTATAGCCACAAAAATAATGGGATATGAATCATATGATCATGAGAATTCAAAAAATTTAATTACCATGTTATATTAAAGGGAACACCAAAAGGGTAAATTAAATTTACTCCAAACTGTTAAAATTATCAACAATCACTAAAAACACACATAATTAGATTAATTAAATCACAACAAAAGAGTAAACCAAAGATTATCTACGATGGACAGACAAGACCATTGCTTCCGATCCACTATCCATCATATATTCACAATTGGTAGGTTGGTTTACATATGATGGATGGATAATGAAAACCACCCCACTACTTGTGAATTTATGATGAATGATGGATCGGGAGCAATGCGTTCGGTCCACCATAAATTTTTCCTTAAACCAAGAGAGAAATTAAAAAAAAAAAAAAACTTCATTTCCTCTTTTCTATGAACATTAATTTTTTTTATTTTATTCCTTCTTGTTCTTTAGTCATGACTAAGCTAAAGAAAGAGATGCGACTATGTGAAAGAACTGAAGCTGCTCCAACAGCTCCTTGGCTTGGCTCGTGGCTCGGCTTGCGACGCGCGAGAAGAGCTCGTCGCTGAGGTGATCACCTATGTGAGCATCAACTAGGACGCCGCTAACACTACGGCAACTGTTGGCCAGGGCGCGGCCGATCTCCGCCGCGTCGCCAGGGTGGTTGACCACCAGCGGGCTTCCACCTCTGAAAACCTCCAGCTTGTTAATAATGAATGAGCCGTCGGCTTCCACCACCTCCTTGAAGTCATCTAGGCTCGGCGCGTAAACTGGGATATTGAACTTGTCCCTTTTCTCACTGGTGATTAAACCCTAATATAACGAAATTCATGATTTTGTTAGATAAGAATTCAGGGTGAAAGACGGTACAAGCGATTTAATATTCAGCTCGAGCTCGATCGCTAAAAATTTATATGAGTTCGATTTATTAACATATCAAATCAAGACTGAACAATTTTTTCTATTTGATAAGTTTTGAAGCTCAACTCGATTAGCAAAAAATAATAAAAATATGTACAAAAAATCAAACTACTCGAGCTCGACTCGATTAAAGCTCGTTTAAGCTCTGTTCGATTAATAATTAATTAAGCTCAAACACAAACTTTAAAACTCGATTGTATTTCAGATAAGTCTAAACAACATCTCATTCGGCTCGTTTACACCCCTAGATAAGATGTGTTAAATAAAGAATAATTACATTTACATCCCTCACTCATTGTGTAATTACAAAAAGAAACCCTCACTTTCGATAAATTACCTAAACATCCTATTAGAGGTGAAGTTATAATATATTTATATTGACAGGCGGGCGAAGTTGTAGCCTGACTATGGGTGAGATTGTAGGGACTTTATGTTAATTTACCAAAATTAACAAAGTTTTGGTGATTATTACATAATAAGTGAAAGAGTAATTATAATATGTTTATATTAACAAGTGGGCGAAGTTGTAACCTGACGATGGGTGAGATTGTAGGGACTTTATGTTAATTTACCAAAAATAACAAAGTTTTGGTGATTATTACATAATAAATGAGAGTGTGTGAATGCAATTATCTCTATAAATTTAGTAAAGAAATGGTGAAAGTGAAAAGGGTTAAAATTTATTAATTACCTCTTTGACGAGATCATTCCAAGCATCTTGAAAATGAGTACCAAAAAGGAGACCGGCCCCACCTTGGTCTGTCGGGTCGGAGCAAGTCCGGCCCAAGCAAACCAAGAACATGGACCCTCCGCTTTTCATTTCTTTGGATCTTGATCTCATGAACCCACCCAAATCACTCTGGAATTGTTTCTTGTATGCATTGGCAGTGGTTTCTTTTGCTCCGTGGATGAATATTTTTCCCTTGTTGTACGCCGTTGATCTCTTGTCTAACACCACATCAGGAACCTGAAGTTTGCATGATCATACAACAAATAATATGTCAATCAAATATGGGTCACATCAATCAAACGACAAATATCATACAAGAGATATTACAGTATAAATAGAGTTGGCCCGAACTCTACTTATTGCAAATGAATTACATTTGTGTAAAATTGGCAATTTTTATTGCATTTGATATATAATTGCTGGATTTTGCCAAAAAATTCAATTGTGTGATTTGAATGACAAATCACAACATACATAATATTTTTTTTTTGATAAGAAATATACATAATATGTAATTGTTATATAATTGGTCAGATTCATGCGATCCGATGAAATTTTCTCAAATTGTATATAGATGTCATGTAGGAATATTATTAACATATAGAGCTCAATTCCTTTGACCTAATCCTATTGTGTGGATGATAATCTTATAAATACACGTATGCATATAGATAATTGTGAAAACCATACAACTTCCAATCCATGCATGCAGCTAGTAACTAAACAAAAATATACATATGAATTGACCCTTGCCCCATAAATTGGCAAAACCCGGAATAAAAAACAAATAAAATATTAGCAGTTTAAAACAAGTCCAAAAGGTGGTTTTGATTAAACCAGGGGCCATTGTGTTACTGTTGTTGACCATTTTTTTTTTGTTGCTAATTCTTTTGTTGTTGACCTTTTATTAAAAACTTTGTTGCTTTATACATGCAAATCTAACAAATTGGATTTGACCATTTTGGATACTTTATTTGATGTAAAGTGTTCTAATTTGAAAATACATATATACCAAGTATGAGTAATCCTCATTAAAATATATTTTTCATTTTGGTATATAAAGTATCATTTTGTATTATTAATAATTTCATTTCATATTTTATTTATAAATGCATACCAAACATATGTACGTAATCCACTTAAAAAAATATATACAATTTAGGAAATATTTTATATATTTAATTTGCATAAATTATATAAGAAAATAGATAATCAGAGCGGAAGCAAGAAGACAATTAACAACGCTTTTCCTAGACCTAGACTACGGCACTAATTAATTATTTTCCTGCTGACTAATTAAAATTAGTTGATTTAAGCATGATCATGAGAACACAAAATAAAAATATTGAACATATAATTTTCAAACAGCTTATTAACAATATTTCAAGATTAATTAGAGAACAATTAACCTGAGATAGCCAGTGCAAAGAAAACGCAGAATAAAACATGTCAACAGATTTGGCCGGGAAGAGCCGCCGGTAAAACGAGCCGGGAACTCCGGCGGCGAAGTAAGAGCGGTGGTTGTCGGAGGCCAGGCACTCCTCCATGCTAACTCCGCCGTAGGGAGGGAGGAGCTGAAAGAGGGTATTAAAGTCATTTGAAGGGAGATCGGAGAAGAAGGCTGAGAACTCCGGCGGCTCACAGCCGCCCTCCTCGTAGCGCTTAGTCATGTGTTTGATTATAACGTCCACCATATATATGGTGTTGCTACCACACGAACAGCCGAGGTCCGCCACCACAAAGGGGAGCTCAGGCGAGCTCAGCCGCACGCCGTCTAGGGCTTCTGTCAGAAGATGTAGCATTGATCGAGCATGTTGCGCCTGTCCATATCATAATAATGAATTAAATGGAATTAAAATAGGTATTTTGTTGAATAATTAAGCATATATATAATCCAATTCAAATCTCCTGTAACATTTCTTTGTAACACAATTACGTAATAAGTGTATACATAGGTGGTTATGATAAGTCTATGAGGAAGTGTTACACATTAATGTTACCGAAGATTTGAACGGTACATAATAAAATTTTATATATAATTAAGAAAGAAACCTGAGCCTGAGAGTTGTTAGCATAGCTAGCTTCTCCTTTGCCTCCTTTCATGCTCAGCATTCTTTCAAGCTTCATGTTAGAAACTACTACGTTATCACCCATGGGAGCCATTTGCAGGTGTATATATAGATATAGATAGATATGTGTATATATATTATATACTTGAAGGAATGTAATTATGAAAGTGAGGAAGAAAACTTGATGGCTAGGTGTTATATATACATGTGGAGAAAGATAGATAGATATATATTGGATAGGGATTTGATTTTTTTTATATTTTTTTTGGTAATAATAGTGGATAGGGATTAATTATATATGGTAAATGAATTATTTTACTTTCCAAGCTAGTTATAAACAATGCAGTACTTGTAAAAAGAAGATGGGATAAAGTTAAAGGGATAGTGATGAAATGGGTATGGGTCTCACATGCAAATTCAAGAAAGCAGGCCCAAGATTGACGCCGGATTTCCCTATTTCATTAATCTCTGCATTAATATTTCAAATTATGACTTCTTTTTTGGTTCCTTAATCAAATTGCAGTGATCGAGCTAAATAAATATGTATCAGATATTATTAATCAAGAATATGTAGAAGCAATTAATGAAATATTATCAGAAGAAGAAGATGGAGAAAATTTTGACCATATTATGTTTGATTCTTGTGATATCAATTGTTGATTCAGATTAGGTAAAATGTGTCCCATAAAATTCAGGCGAAAGAATAGATAAGAACAAGTGTCTGAGCGACTAGAATGATTCTAAACAGCAGCAATCCAGGCCAGTTTATAGTGTAACTGAATTGAGATACCAATTCATGAGATTCCCCTAATCAATTAACAGGACCAATTATTATTTTCTGTGTCAACTATATATATATATATATATATATATGGATAATGAGGACTAGAGAATAAGTGATTTTACATTATAAATTGGATAATTTTAACATTCATCACACTACAACAAAAAGTAATATTAGTGATAAAATTTAAAATGACAGTGTTAAAATTGTCAAGATATATATACATAATTAGTGACAAAAGTTTCTTTAACATTGTCTATGTTGACAATTAGTGATACATATATAATGACAATGCAAATTGAGTGAAAACTATAATTGTTGTCGCTATAGGTGTTTCACTAATTGTCAATAGTGGCAACAATTTCGTTTTCACTAATTGTCAATAGTGGCAACAATTTCGTTGTCACTAATTATCAAGAACGACAACTTTTCTACAAATCTTGTCACTAAACATGTAAAACTTATTTTTGTGACAAAATAAAAATTATTTTTGCTAAAAATTTATAATTAGTTACAACTTTAAACTTATCACACTACAACAAAAAGTGATGTTAGTGACAAAATGTTAAGTGACACTGTTAAAGTTGTCACTATATATACACAATGAGTGATACTAATTTTTGTTACAATTAGTGATAACTTTAACATTGTCTATTGACAATTTGCAACTAATGTTATGGAATGTTCGTCTGGCCCCACAACAAAGGGAAGAACTCATCTATCGAAGGTAATTGGAATTTTTTTTCTAGATGGCACTCCACAGGCTCGCTAGATCATGGGCTTGCTTACACGCGGATTCCAAACTTCAACTAGAGGACTTACTTCCACCCTTCCCTTGTGGAATCAAAAAACTTGCCTATTCATTTGAAATATCAATATGGCTTCTCGCCTTGTAAAATACTACTGCTTATGCTTACCTTGAGATTTTTTTATAGTGTCACTCGACATTTTGTCACTAATGTCTTATTTTTTTAAAAAAAGGTAATTAATAATCAATACTACAAGTAAGCTAGATAGTTAGCTATATATTAGACTTTGTATGTTTAGAAAAAAAAAAAGAGTAATAATACGTACCTCATATAACCACGTAATTAAATATTAGAATATATGAAAGGTGATAGTGTACGACGTACATATACGTAGAGTACTTAAATCCATGACCGGCCTCTTAAAATGTATGTAAATTATAACTAGTTTGTACGACCCTTGATATTTATTGACTATATTTTTAGATGTTAAAAAAGAAACTCGTTTTCCAAAAAGAATTCCAAAGGAAAATCAACTGAAATTAATAGTTGATCTCATATTATATAGCTATGATGTTTGCAGTATATTGAGAATATTTTAATGAAGTCTTAATTTGAACAATTTGCAATATATAATATTTTAATTTGTCCATTTTACTTTTGCCCAAAAAAATAAAATGTACCAAGTAAATATCAGCTCTGAGATATTAAATTAGCTAAGTGACCTTTTTTTGCGGTAATTGAAATTGAATGAGATATTTATAAAGAGACATGGTGTTTAATCCGGTTTGACTGATCTTAGGTTTGGAATGAGTAGTGGAATTTGAAGATCTTGAAAAAAGCAAATATGTGCATGGGTCCCAACTTTATGACAATTCGCGCCTTATCATATCCTCAAATCAACTACCAACTGCTAAACATATTTTATTCATGTTCATATTATGATTAAGAGATTAATTAGCAATCTAGCATCCTTAATCCCGTCTTTCCACAGAAAGGCGAATCATTAACTACAATTATACACGTCAAATTGGGATCTATACGTACGTATATATATAGAACAAGATCAACAACTTAATTAATAACTAAATAAGCCATGTCCATAATCATATTCTACTTTTTGCGAACGTATTTTATCGTACTCAACAATTAAATAATGTTTGTACACTGCTTTATCCTTTTTCATAAACGCATCATCAATGGGATTCAATTAATGAATACAATTTTGACGAGAGACCCTTTTAGGCTTTTACATTATATAATGAAGATTAGGGATATCAATATATATATATATATATATATATATTTAAAGCTAAATGAGGATCGGTCATTATTATTCTTGTAAATGTTTGGTTATGTTTTCAACTCATCTTTGGTCCAAAATTCCCACCCAACAATGTTTGGCTCACACAATATTTGATCAAAAATATGCTACTTTTTTTGTCCAAAAAAAACATAATAATTATTTTTCATCTTTCTACACCTACTTTGTCCCTACACTTCTCTCTATGTGTTCTCTCTCTTCTCTCTCCTCTCTATCAGACAAAAACTTCATGATTTGACTGCTACAGTAAATTTTGTTCCCTTTGGAAACAAAACCAAACATTATCTCACCAAAAAAACACACCCAAAATCCAACTCCCAAAATAAAATCAAACACAATCTCATCAAATACGCACGTGTCCCTATAAATTTCTCACCAATAATTCTCACCAAAATACCATCTCAAAACATAACCAAACATAGCCCTAAACTCTGATTTCTACATTTTCCATGCAAATTAAAAGACATCACCAGTAGATTATCAAGTTCTTTTTTATTTGATGATCTGAAATCATGTCGAACATGATATAAATTAAAGCTATTCAACAATCAATTCAATGACAACGTCTAGAAGCGTATTTTTGTTAATATATGCATTTATTTGTTTCATTTCTCTTTTGTTGAAACGTTTTAGCATTATTAACTCTTGTATGAAAAATTCTAGTTCAGACCCGATTTGATCGCATCAAAAACATTCACAAGACAAGTGCATGCATTATAATTATGTGATTGATAGGGTGCAACCAAGCGACGTCTAGACTAAAATGTTCCTACATGTGCTTAGAAAACAACGTCATATATGATATATAAAAAACTAGATTGATTTGAGTGGGGGTGCCAAAATCCCGGAATTGCGTCTGTTGTGCTATATTGTTTGTCGGACTAATTAAACACTGTTGTATCCACTGTAGTCTATGTTTTCTGCTTTTTCTAAACAAATATTAAGAACCCGCGATATTTGCCCATTCACGTGATCCATATAATCCTACCAAGCTAGCTAGCTAATCTACTCTTTTTCGTTAAACTTCAACTACCCTATAAATATTTAAACAGTTATATATGTGAAAACAAATGTGTGTACGTAGTGTGTGTGTTTCTAGTTTCTCATTAGCACATTATATATTTTTTTTTCAAGAATTTACATATGGTATATAGTTTGAGACGTGGACTCGTCTTCTTGAGTATGAGATCTTAGCAAAAAAATAAAAATATATATGTGTATGTGTGTGTGTGTATGTGAGAAGGTGGTTTGTGATGCATATGTGAGATCTTAGCAAAAATATATATATATGTGTGTGTGTGTGTGTGTGTGTGAGTGAGTGTAGACAACTATGGCCGTTTTGAGGTTTAATTATTGTAATTAACTAAGAGTAATTATTCTCACATCTATGTTGTTATGCTGTTGAGGTATGTTCAGCATTATACTAGATCAAACCCTACGGCCAATTATGATATATATATATATATATATATATATTGAACGTTACGGTCTTGATTAGCTGCTCACAAAGGGTGAAATATGATTGGTCATTTCAAAAGCTTAATTGGCATGATTAAAAGAAATGAAACAGTATGTCAAATTGCATGTAAAATCAATAGGTATGAAAATCATTGTGTCGCTGTTCAACTTTTCGGCTTCTGATGATTTGTCACTATCCCACCATAAATAAATTTGACAAAAAAGGAAATATACAAACCCTAGCTAGCTGGCTCTATATAATTAGATGATCATAATTCAGGCCTGAGCAGCAATAGATAGATCTATTCCCGAGTATTAATTAAAACGGTTTCCTCGATGCTGCACCTGGTGCGTATGCACCAGATGCTGCAGAGGTGACACATGTCACCTCTTTATTTCTTTTGAGTTTTTGTTTTTAGCCCTTTTTCCATTTTGTGTTTTTTTTTTTAAATTTCTGTTTTTTACTTATATCGAGTTGGATTATATCAAGTAATTCGGTTAGATCGAATTGAATTATATTTTATTTATACTCGTTAACAACTTACATTCTTTGATATTTTAACCAAAACAAATATTGATAATAAAGTGTAAAATTACCTAACATTATTCACAACATCAAATAAATTGAGTTGTGAGTGAATTTAATATTTTACTATCATTATTTAGTTTTATATCAAAATTAGAAACAAAAAAATAAATAAAAAGGTGACACATGTGATCACCTCTGCAGCACCTGGTGCATACGCACCAGGTGCATCATCGAGAGAACCCTATTCTGAGTATTAATTAAAACTCCATATGCATGTCACGTAAGGAACACATTTCCTCTTATTGTTCAACTTTTGGTTGTGGATTTATGAGGCAAAAATGAAACATGGATCAATGTTACCTGCAGTATGTATATGGCTAGGTTTCAATTTCGTAGCTAGACCCTATGAATTAATCCTCTATTGCATGTATATCTTTATATTTCTGTTGAGGATTAATTAATAATGCTTGCAGTTAAGTTAGCTTGCTACTGAAGAATAAAGACTTGTGTTAAATTTAGCTTTGATTGTGCATCCATTACTTCAAGACCTTGGGATCGATCTCGAGGCACTAAATATATATAGTTAATTATGTGCTAAATTCGAAGTCGGGTAGAATTTGTTTCTTACTATCAACACAAATGGTAGGGGTGCCCCGTGCCCGCCTGGTGATCAGATAGATGCTATTATGTTCATCATCAGTCGGTTCTGGCGTTCTAATATAGAGGTCACGATTTTGAACATATTTATAGTAATAGTCATCGAACCAATCAAATATGTTGAATTAAGACGTTAATTAGTAAATTTTACTCAATTCACATTTAAAATTGTAATTATAGCCACTTGAAGGAATTGGGAAGGTACAATTGTCCAATCCCTATCCCTGATTGAGGAGCATTTTGTTAATAGTTATAGTTGATTAAGTGTCGAATATATTATTTTGGAATGTAGTTGGTATAGTGATAATTGTTTTTGTGTTTTATCACAAAATGAACCAAATTAATGGTAGCTACTAGGGGTGTACGTGGTCGGGTTCAGCCCGACGTATGCGGGTTGACAAGTATCAAACCGAAATCGCATAAATATTTTTTCAAACCGAGCGGTTCAGGTTGACGGGTTATCAAATTATAATTATAATTTTTACAACTTACTTTTATTTACAACTAGTAAGTAAAAACTAAATAACATGCTTGTTATACATTAATTTAACTAAAAAAAATGAATTGGTGAAAAGTACAAAAATAAGTGATGTTATTAAATAAAAATCATAGTTATCATGAATTGTAAACTCTAAAATATTAACAAAACAAAATTATTTTATAAGTTTATCATCAAAATATACATCTACATATAAATCTTTAGTTCAAATGAAGTATAAACAAATATTCAAATGAACCATTTTGTTTGCTCAAATTAAAAATATAATGTGTTACATAAATATGAATAAAAACAATCTTATTAGAGTTTATATATGTACTTACGTATATATATATGCATATATAGTTTTAAAAGTTTAGATTTAATCTTTAACTATATATATACTTATAACATATATAATTAGCGGTCGGGTTGCGGTTTAGGTGGGTTACTATTATTAAACCCATCACCTAACTCGAAAGTAGCGGGTTGAAATTCAACCCGCCACAGTTATTTAATTATTTTAAACCGGCGATTTTCAAGCGGGTCGGGCGGGTTGGCCGGGTTTATGTACACCCCTAGCAACTATAGTGAGCCAACATAATGTAGTGTTGTCTACAAAGCATTCAAATAATGTAAAATTGTTAGATTAGAGAAAACCCGATAAGGAACCTGTATTATTGAGTAAGATATTTAAAGAGTTACATAGACTTGATAAATAAGTAACACTAAGCTATAAACAAGGAAAAATAAATACAAGAAAAGATATCCTAAATTATAAAGATAAATACAAGAAAATACAAGATAATGAAAGATCCTACGCTAATTTAGAAGATATATTCTAACACTCCACCGCAGTCGAAACGGGAGTTTCCTGAACGTTGAGACTGGAGAAAACAATCCTCGAAGAGCCGAGACTGCAACGTTCGAATGTTGGAATCACAATGTTCGACCGTTGGAATCGCGACGTTCGGACGTCTCGGGCGGAAAAAAAATAAGAGGTGTTCATCCGTGCAACAACGTTTGAACATGGTCTGTTATACGTTCGAGCATCTAGGGCATAGAGAGGCAGCGACGACGGCGGCGGCGGCTCTAAGTCCTTGTGTGTTAAGGGTGAGCGGCGGCGACATCAAATAAAAAGGCGGCGACTCCAAGTCCTCATTTTTCAAGGGTGAGCGGCAGCAGCAAAAAATAAAAAGACAGGGCTTCAAGTCCTCTTTTTTCAAGGGTGAGTGGCGACAACATAAAATAAAAAAAAAACTAACTAAACTAGATAAGGGGAGCTGGTCAGGGACGATGACTTGAGGATGGCGAAAGAGAGAGATCGAGATACCATGGCTCGAAGCCATGGTTCTGATACCATGTTAAATTAGAGAAAACCACGTAGGAAACTTGTATTATTGAGTAATATATTTATGGAGTTATATAGACTTGATAAACGAGTAACCCTAAGCTATAAATAAGGAAAGATATCCTAAACTATAAAGATAAATAAAAGAAAATATAAGATAATGAAAGATCCTATGATAATCTTTTTTTTTTTTGAAGAAAAATTGGTCTTATATGTCATTCAATCGAAAATTTACAACTTCTGGAACAATACAATTCATATCGACTCAAACGATGTAGTAAGAACATCTGAAACACCAACTATCAAGTTTTTGAAGATAACAAATCTTAAGAACTCACAAACGAATATAAGAAAATTCTTGTGCAACTCTTATTCAAGGAGAGATGAAATTTTCATTCGAGAGAAAAAGCAAACTCTCATACGAGTGACAAAATAAAATATTAAACAAAATATCTAAAACGCTATATAAAAACTTATATATCACCCGTCTTCATCTCGTCAAATCTATCTCGATCTCTTTAGATCCATATCTGTCTCGTCAGATTTGAAGATGTGATGTACAACTTGAAAAAGAGTGCTCCAATCCAACCCGCCGACGATAGTGGTGGTAACAATGGTGAGTAGACAACTACTTCACTAAGTCATCGCATGCGAAGGAAAATATAATAGAAGAAAAAAGTAGGCTAAGGTTCAGAGAGATGGGGAGAGCAATTTATGAATAATGATCCTATATATGGTAATCTAGAAGATCTAATCTGATAGAAATAAGTATTCCTAAATGTGTAATAGCCGAAGCTAATGATGTCTTGACCTAATGACAATATTGAGGTCCCATGACTTAGAGTCATAGGTTTGATCACTAGATATAGGAGTTGTTTTCTACTTATATATATATATATATATATATATTAGTTTATATTGTTTCTAGTCTGTAATATAAAATTGTCGATTGATCATAATAATTAATTCGAAATTTGATGTAATAATGTGACCGCTCATTCAAAAAAATGTGTAATAGCCGGACTATTCAAATTTATGGTAGCTGTGAACTAAAATTAAAATGATACTGTTCCCCTCGTTCCTCCAATTTTCTTCAACACCCGACACAGTAATTACTCTACCAGATTAGTGTTTTCACAAAGAGAAGCATACTCCATGGCGAGTGCCTTCTATTATTAATACAAGAGAAAAAGTTCAAAAAGTAAAAACTATAGCTTATATGCCTACAAGAACATTCTTTAAAAAAAAAAAGTTTAAACAATGCAATCATTTCATTCATTCATAATCAATCAAAGTTAACAAGAGCAATACATTGGTTCCAAAAATTTAAGTAAATAATATTATTAAAGCACCAAAACACTAATGTAGTACATTTTATGAATCAGGATCAAAGTCGTCGATCCTACTCTATTTTCCACCGAATTAGTTCAGAAAATTGGGTTCGACCTATAACATGAAAGAATAAACCAATTTAGTTGGGCTGAATGAATATTATATTAATTAAGTAAGAATGGTTTCCCTTCCAAAGATATGAAATGAAGGTATATAATAATAATAATAATAATAATAGGCCGTGGGATATGATAAATTTAGCCAAGTCACTAACCATGATAAATATGTTATTGGGTCACATTTTCCCTAAGATGTCAATTATTTAGTGACGTATATGTCGTTAATTATGAATAGTGACAACTTTAAAGAAACTCTGGTCACTAAAGTGATAAAAAGAAAATTATTGTCACTCATTATGTACATCTAATAACAATTTTAGTATTGTCACTTTAAATTTTGTCACTAATATTATTTTTTGTTGTAGTGTGTGAAAATAGAGTATATATATTAAACAATCAAGCCTCTCGGTATGATTGAAATACAATAAACTCTTGTGAAGGTTTTTTGATAAAACAAAATCAACTTTAGTAAGCATAAGCTAAACTACAAAGTGTGGAATTATGAACTAGGGTTTTTTAAAATAGGTTGAAATGAGGTGATACTTGGTGGTTTCGGGAGTTAAACTCTCGAGAAATTTCCACCACTCAAAGTGTTAAAACATAATAAATATATAAATATATATTGGTGGACCTCACACATATTTTAACATAGGGTGTGATGAATATTTTTTAGGAGTTGGACACCGAAAACTACCAAGAATCACCCTGTGAAATGTGAGTGAATTTGAATAAAACCACGTAGGCTACAAGAATCCAATATGAAAGATAGTGGAAATGCAAGATAAATTGGTAATTGTGCCAAATTTATCCAAAAGGGCATAATTATATTATCTCATCGAGATGCCAATAGGATATGATTACTGTTTATGTGCACCACAAGTTACAAACTGATGTGTGTAATATGTGCATGTGCTAAAACAGGCGCAGCCACAAAAAACTGGTCCTGGAAAATTGTGATTATATAAGTCAAAAAAGCATTATTATATGTTTACTGGAATTATTAATACAAATGCCTTTTCTTTATTTGGCTGTTATCATTATTACTATTAGCTTCTGAAGCTAAATCGACCATCAATAATGTGCTTCTTTTTTCCGCATGACTTCAAACAGATTTGGAGACTAAAGGATGGAATGGAATTCACTTGCATTTTCTAAATTTTTAAAGAACCCCATTTGTTCTGTTTTCAACCACTCTGAGATTTCATTTTGATGGAAGGAAAAGGATTTGAAGTAAAACTTTCTTGAAAGAGTTCCCCCGTTTGACTTGTTGTGGAACTCAGAGTCATATTCCACCAAATATAGAAATAGCGAGGAAAATATTGTACTAGAAAACCACACTAGATTTAATTCCCAGGAAAGATTGGAGGCGTCACAACGGTCGCGCTTAAAACCCAACCTCCTCGACAGAATTAACTAGACGAATTTAATAGCACAATATAACACTACAACTATAACTAACAATGGCTACTTGAAAAATAGCACAAAATAAAGAACACCAAATTTAACGAGGTTCGGCTAATTTAGCCTACGTCCTCGGACCCCACCAAATATATTTCACTAAAGGACTAAAGTGAAACTATTACAAACTATAGAGGAAAAAAGAAGAAATTGCTAAAAGACTTAGGCAATTTGGGATATCTTCTAAGGTGAAGAGAAGACCCACTTTTATACAACAAAAGAGCCTTCCACTTCAAATGTTTTCCTATGTGGGACTTTTACTCTTCTTTTGAAAGAGCCATTTTCAACAAATCTCCACCTTGGCGAATTTCAAAATCTTCAATCTCCTCGTCAAACGGGGTCACCAAAACCAATCTTCAAATTTTGACAATGTTGATCAAGTCCAAACAAAATTTGAACTTGATTGCAGTCACAACTTTTGTCAACATATCAGCAGGATTCTCAGTAGTATGGATCTTCTCGATTCTAACTCCACCTTCTTCGAGTATCTCTCGTATGAAGTGATACCGAACATCAATGTGCTTCATCCTTGCATGATAAACTTGGTTCTTTGCTAAATGGATAGCACTTTGACTATCACAATGTATTTTGACAAACTTCTGTCCAATCCCCAATTCACCAAGCAACCCTTGAAGCCAAATTGTTTCCTTTACAGTCTCTGAAATTGCCATATACTCTGCTTCCGTTGTAGACAGAGCAACCGTTGACTGTAAGGTAGACTTCCAACTGACTGGAGCTTTAGCAAGAGTAAATACGTAGCCTGTAGTTGATCTACGCTTATCTAAATCACCAGCATAGTCTGAATCGCAATATCCGACTACATACTGACTATGTTCCCGCTCAAATATCAAACCAACATCAGCTGTGTCATGGATGTATCGCAAAATCCATTTCACAGCTTGCCAATGTTCCTTTCCAGGATCATGCATATACCTGCTCACAACCCCCACTGCTTGGGAAATATCAGGCCTCGTACACACCATAGCATACATCAAGCTACCAACAGCATTTGCATACGGTACTTTTGACATGTATTCCCGTTCTGCATCAGATTTCGGTGACAAAGCGGCGCTAAGCTTAAAATGAGGAGCAAGCGGAGTACTAACTGGTTTTGACTTTTCATCAATGCCAAAACGCCTCAACATCCTACTCAGATATTGTTTCTGAGTCAAACAAAGTCTCCTCAATTTTCTATCTCTGAAAATCTCCATGCCGAGAATCTTCTTCGCCTCACCTAGATCCTTTATCTCGAACTCCCTTTTCAAATGAGTCTTCAACTTTTCAATTTCTATTAGACTCGGGGAGGCAATCAACATATCATCAACATACAAAAGAAGATATATGAAAGATCCATCTTGTAGCTTGTGCAAATACACACAATGATCGTATTTGCTTCTTGTGTACCCAATTCCCATCATAAACTTGTCAAATCGCTTGTACCACTGCCTCAGAGATTGCTTCAATCCGTACAACGATTTTTGAAGTTTACAAACCAAAATTTCATTTTCAGCAACTTTGAATCCCTCTGGCTGAGTCATATAGATTTCCTCTTCCAAGTCTCCATGTAAAAATGCAGTTTTTACATCCAACTGAACTAGTTCAAAATCCAACTGTGCTACCAAAGCCAACAAAATTCTAATGGAGGAGTGTTTTACAACTGGAGAAAACACCTCATTATAATCAATGCCCTCCTTCTGAGCGTAACCTTTGGCCACCAATCTGGCTTTGTAGCGAACATCACATTGGCTAGGAAATCCATCTTTCTTTGCAAATACCCATTTGCATCCAATTGCCTTCTTTCCCTTCGGGAGACTGGCCAGTTCCCATGTTTGATTTTTATGAAGGGACTGCATTTCTTCACTCATGGCAATCCTCCACTTATCTTTCTCTGGTCCTTTGACTGCTTCAATATAAGTGGTAGGAACATCATCAGCGGCAATTGCAGATGCACAAGCCACCATATCATCAAAGCGAGCAGGCTTTCTGATTGTCCTCTTTGGCTTGCTAGTTGCAATTGATTTAAGTTGCTGTGGAAGTTCTTGGGGTTGAACTTCCTCTTCTTCAAAATCTCCTTCTACCGTAGGAGAATGATCAAGAGTTTCTTGATCTGCTGGGACAACAAACTTTTCAAACTCCACCTGTTTGGGAGTACCATCATGCTGTTCTGCATTCACCTTTTCCAACACGGTAGATTCATCAAAGGTGACATCCCTGCTAAAGATTATTTTCTTTATTTCTGGACACCAAAGACGATAGCCTTTTATACCAGAGGTGATCCCCATGAACACAGCTTTCTTTGCTCTAGGATCCAACTTTGATTCCTTAACATGATAATATGCAGCGGAACCAAACACATGTAAGGAATCATAATCATCAGCAGGCTTTCCAAACCATTTCTCCAATGGTGTTTTTCCATCAATAGCAGTAGATGGTAGACGATTAACGAGATGACACGCATATGTCACTGCCTCAGCCCAAAATTCTTTACCCAACCCAGCATTGGATAACAAACACCGAACTTTCTCCAGCAAAGTCCGGTTCATGCATTCTGCCACTCCGTTCTGTTGTGGTGTATGTCTAACAGTGAAGTGTCTGACAATGCCTTCATCCTCACAAATTTTTTGAAATGGACCACTCCTAAATTCTCCACCATTGTCTGTACGGAGACGTTTGACCTTTTTATCAGTCTGAGTTTCCACCATCTTTTTCCATTTGAGGAATACCTCAAACACTTCATCCTTCGTCTTCATCGTATACACCCAAACTCTTCGGGAAAAATCATCAACAAAGGTTACAAAATAGTGCTTCCCTCCCAAAGAACTCGTTTTTGAGGGACCACATACATCCGAATGAACATAATCCAAGATACCCTCAGTATTATGGATTGCTGTTCCAAATTTAACCCTTGTCTGTTTCCCACGAACACAATGTTCACAAAACTCCAATTTGGAGTATTTCACTCCTTTCAACAATCCTTGATTTATGAGGAGATTCAAGGATTTTCCACCTGCATGTCCCAAGCGCATATGCCATAGCCTAACTGCTTCTGAATTCCGATTATCAACAGTAACTGCTGCTACTGCACCCACAACTGTACCACCCATGTAGTGATACGTATTGTTGTTCTTTCGAATTCCCTTCATTACCACGAGTGCACCAGAGATGATCTTCATCACCCCATCCTTAGCTCTTACTTCAAAACCTTTCGATTCTAAAGTTCCAACGGAAATAAGGTTTTTCCTCACTTCTGGTGCATATCGAACACCCTTTAGGGTTATGATTGATCCATCGTGATTCTTTAAGCGAACTGAACCAATCCCAAGTGTAGTAAGAGGAGCTTCATTTGCTGTGAAGACAACGTCATTTTGTTCTTTGAAATCAAAGAACCAATCCAAATGTGGTGTCATATGATGACTACATGCTGAATCCAGCATCCATACTTCAGAAGCACCGCTGGATGATGTCGCCAATGAGAAGTCCGATTCGGCATCATCACACGCGGTTACATTTGATTCCGCCACGGCTTTAGAATTGCCCTTAGTTGTCAGCTTTGGACAATCTCTCTTCCAGTGTCCTATTTCTCGACAATAGGCACACTCGTCTTTGCTTAGTTTATGCCTGGACTTGGATCTCCCTTTCTTTCCTTTGTTTTTGTTTTGTGAACGACCTCTGACGAACAAAACCTCTGCATCTCCGCCTGAACTAACTTGCTTGTCCTTCTTTCTCAGCTCATAACTGTACAGGGCAGCACAAACTTCGCTAAGAGATACAGCAGCCTTCCCGTGAAGTAGAGTGGTTTCAAGAAACTCAAACTCCTCAGGAAGGGATCCCAACAGCATCAGAGCCAAATCCTCGTCTTTAAAAGTCTCATCCAAATTTATCAAATCGGTAACCAGTTGATTAAAACTGGTAATGTGACTATTGATAGTGGAACCCGAAACAAATGTGAAGCGAAAGAGCCGCTTCTTCAAATGGAGCTTATTCTGACAACTTTTCTTCAGAAACTTCTCCTCCAGTGCCATCCACAATTTATATGCCGAGTTTTCTTTCGAAAACGCATATCTCTGCTCTCTGGATAGACACGAACGAATTGTTCCACATGCCAACCGATTCATCATACTCCAATCTTTTTCCTCTATATCATTTGGTTTCTTCTCTTCAATAGCTAAGTATAGACCTTGTTGAAAGAGTGTGTCTACAACTTCGCTTTGCCACATACCAAAATGGCCTGTGCCATCAAAAGACTCCACTGCCAGTCGCGTATTCGCCACAGTGGTTCTCGCCCAAATGGACGACGACGATGCTTTTGAGGTAACTTCCATTTTTGGTTACAAATTATTCTTCAATAGCCCTCCAAATGCGAAAGCCAAATAGCCCGAGAAAACTTTTCTGATGTGGAAGATCAGATTAAACTGCGACCACAGAGCATACTCAGAATACCCGAGCTCTGATACCACTTGTTGTGGAACTCAGAGTCATATTCCACCAAATATAGAAATAGCGAGGAAAATATTGTACTAGAAAACCACACTAGATTTAATTCCCAGGAAAGATTGGAGGCGTCACAACGGTCGCGCTTAAAACCCAACCTCCTCGACAGAATTAACTAGACGAATTTAATAGCACAATATAACACTACAACTATAACTAACAATGGCTACTTGAAGAATAGCACAAAATAAAGAACACCAAATTTAACGAGGTTCGGTTAATTTAGCCTACGTCCTCGGACCCCACCAAATATATTTCACTAAAGGACTAAAGTGAAACTATTACAAACTATAGAGGAAGAAAGAAGAAATTGCTAAAAGACTTAGGCAATTTGGGATATCTTCTAAGGTGAAGAGAAGACCCACTTTTATACAACAAAAGAGCCTTCCACTTCAAATGTTTTCCTATGTGGGACTTTTACTCTTCTTTTGAAAGAGCCATTTTCAACATGACTTTCAAAGACTCCAGTACTCTCTAAATTTTTAAATTGATTATAATAATAACAGACAAATATTTCAAATAATTCATCGAAAATTTGAAAAGAATTATATGGGAAAATTAGTACTCGCAATTTGGCGCTTTGATTAGTGATAAACACTTTGATATCTTATTACCAAGGATCAAGATCAACCTACCTATACATGCGAGAAATTTATTATTGTGAATTTGGAATTATCAACTTTCAATTCAAATAAATACAAAAAAACTGCCAATTTAAATTGAAGAAGCTCCCCCGTATAAGCATGAGGAAGTGTGTTTCCAGTTTCATTTTCCCATGTGGAATTAAATTCAAGTCAACTTCAGATTAAGAAAAGAAAAGGCAAATTGTATCAAAACCCCTCGACTAAAGTGTAATTGCCAAAACTACACATTGTTCACATAATTGCAGTAAATCTCCTTGAATCAGGACGGCAAGCCGACTAAAAAAATAATCCAATTCTTGTATCTTACTTCCTTTGATATTTATTTTGAAAAAAAAAATTGAACAAATTACACCAAAAACCCTTGAAGTTTCGTGTATTTGCAGAAACTCTCATTCAAGACGACAAATGAATAAATTCATCTTGTCATTTCAGATTTTCCTTTTAATATTACTTGTTTTGATTGGCGCTGTCGAGAACAAAATAAACTTTTGCCAGTTACCCCTTGTAATTTCTACAAACCTCAAGAATACTCGATTTAGGTGCACTAAAAATTTACACAAAACCTCAGGGGTCCAAAAGTTATTTGCTCCCCCAAAAAGCACATGGCATAATAATTTAAGAATTTAAACAATTGAAAATAAAGAAAAAATGAGTCACATTTACATCCAACAATCATGTAATGTAGTTGTGAACACCAAAAGAGGGTGCTGGCAAAAAGTTCCATCTGAATCCATCTATCAATGAAATGATACAGACTACAATTAGAGCTAGCTACATATTGTACACAACTCCTGTTTCACTGTGGAAGGCCTAAGTAACAAGCTACCTGTTGCAAAAAATTGCTCGGTGTTACGATCATTTGCCAACCTGATGGGGAAGGTTAAACATGAATTTGCAAATAAATAACATGTATGAAATTTATGTATACTTGATCAAAATGTGCATCAACAGGGTCCGCATGTATAATCCTCACCTAATATGCCTACGCAGCCATACTTTAACACGAAATATCACGGAATAGACCCTTTGCTTCATCGTAAATCCATCTGCCAAAACAAAAACATATAAATGAATAGATGTAGATGAAGTTATTAAGTTATAGTAACACAAAATTTAATTTGAAACACAGCAAAATACAGATTTGCGGAATCAGTAACATGGAATCTCCAACATCACATTAATTAGATGCTCTGTCACACTTTTGTTATGGAAACAAGGAGCATGGGAAGGATCGTAGATTAAGGACAAAGTATGCAGGTCGATTATATCATGAACGTGTGTATCAGGAGTCATAGATACTTTGATTAATATCTTCACATTTTTAATTGTTGTAGACAATTAAACATTCATGCTATGATAAAAAAGCCCCATTAGATAAAAACTAGCAGCATGCAGGGAAAGCTTATCATATCGGAATTATTTTAGTTGAGAAGTAGGGATGCAACGAGTAAAACGCACTTGCACAGGTAAAGTGGAGGAAATTGATCATTCAGCTGTGTCCCTGATCGAGTTCTCCTTTCACTTTCTTCAGCAAACCTTCTGGGAGGAAGGACTTCACAAGGGCTTTCTATTGAGCCAGCCTTCATTGTTATACCACAAGTAGACTCGTATACCTGTAAAATTAACAGAAACTGAATTATGTATAAACTCTCAATAGGCATGTTTATCAGAAGTCTTTATGTGGACGAAGATAAACAGATGAACTTGAGTTGGTGACACCTTTATTGACTCGAGTTCAAAAAACAACATTACTCCAACAAAAGTTGTCAATTAAATAACACTTCACCTCACTACTTTCCAGGCCACATGGACGTCCAACAGCCTCGGGTAAATCACCAGGAAAGTAACACCGATTTACTGTTACCCACTTCATAGTAGTACTTTTGTCTTCCCACATAGCCTGCAGCAAAAAAGCAAATATTCATAAGCCAGAACATAGAACAGACTTAGCTAGCCTGTTGTTCACCTTCAAGGATAGAAGACCAATGGCAGCTGCAGAAGCAAATATTCAACATAAAGGTCCACTCGAGGAACCTTAGGTTTGTATAGGGTAAGGAAAAGTAGCATGAGACGAAATTTTGAGAAAATGTTCCGAGTGATTCAACACGTGCAGGCTCAGCTTTTACAATTAATTGTGATAAATTATTAATTGGCTTTTGATTTGTATTTATTTAAATAATTTATACGCATAGCACGGATCATGTGTTATCATGCTTGTACATATCCCAAAAAGAAAAGCAAGAATCAAAAATAACATTCCATGTGAGCTAAAGATCATATATCTAATTATTCGAAATGAAGTTTAAGATGAGCTTGAAGCGACATCCCCAACCATGCCCAAAATGATAATACAGTGCATGTGCATTGGCAAGTTTAAGTCCACTTGATGAATTACAGTTTTCAAAGTGAACTTCTCCAGACAGTTTTTCGTGGATAGTTGTTTCAAAAAGTCAGCAGAAAATAATAGCTGTTCTAAAACTAAAGAACGGCATAAGGGGACTGGTAAGATCCATAGTTTGCAAAGCATTCTTAATTTGTCTGGATGTAAGATAAACTAGCAATAATATCAACCAAGACCCATATGTAGGCATTTCATTTAATTCGCTTGATTTTCAAATACCAAATATAATCAAACAAAGTCAAGTCTGTCCAGTACACTAAAGTCTCATTATATATAGGGACCTTATCCAACGCTACTTGTTTACAATAGCTAAAGACAGACAATATCCAGATACATGACCCGATGATTACGATTGAGGTTCATCTATCAATCTTATACACATAATAGATTGCTCACCTGAAGCGTCGAAGGTATAAGTTTGCCATGGTTGAAGCGAATAAGAACATGATCCATAGCTTTATACACATGCCCATTGATGTGGCAAGTCGCGTAGTAAATTTTGTCATCCAAAACTTGAATTGGATCACCAACCCAGTTGACAGCATGCAAACCATCTGATAAAGACATACCCTGGTTCATAGCCCCTGCACTGCCAGCAATTTCTGAAGGATTAACATGTATTGCTTCTTGCTCTTTCAGCTGATTACCATTGTTAGAAGACTTATCAACATGAGATTCTTTTGAATCTCTCACTATAAGGTGATTTTCCATAGATTGCTCTAATGGACTTGTTTCTGCAGCATTGACCATTGGCTCGGACCTCTCAGACAAGCTGGGAACCATCACTAACTGTGCAGAAGAATTTGGTTCTATTTCAACCACTTTCTCAACATTTGGCTTTTCAACTGATGCATTAACAGATGAACCACTAACAGAACTGGAGGTTTTCATCAAATTATTTGGGTAAATTCCAGAAGATATTTTTTCTTCCATCTTGACTCCCCTCGACACACCATCATTCCCCTGCATCCCTTTAGCTTCTCTCTCTAACCCAGTAGTCTGGTGGCTACATTTATTTTCCGGAAGTTCAGTAGGTGCAGTTTCTATTGTAGTGTGCCCATTGACTATTACCTTTGGCTGGCTGACCTTCTCATCTGAAGCACCAACTTTTTTACTTGAAGAGGACGGAACAGCAGTTGAATTGGAAGACACTTTTGGTGTATTCATGTTTCTCATGACACGACCATATTTAGGAGGCAATGGTTTGCCATTACTTAGTGACAAGCACTTTCCACAGTGCCACTCCCCTCTTGGGACTCCCTTTTGATTAGTTGTCTGAAGGCACTTTAAGTGATACCCCTTTTCACAAGCATCGCAAATGAGTATGCTATCTATGTCTGTCACCGTAGACATGCACATCTGACAAGTCAAAGCCTTGCTCATATATTCCCTTGAAGGTGGATTCCAAGTAGGGCGCTCAGAAACCCGTGGGTGTAAGAATTTCTGGACAATCTTACCAATTTCAGAGTGTGTATTTCCTACTGGAGGAGCCTGAACATTGTTAGTGACTTGTGGAGGTGGTCCAGTTGTCTGAGTAACAACTGCCCTAGATGTTGTGTGAGGGGTCAATCCAGATCTAACACCAGCAGCTCCCTCAACCTTAAAAGACATATTCACAGGCACCTTATTATCTGATCCACTTTTCGATGATAAAGCAGGCTGTGGTTGCACTGACCAAGTCGGAGTCCTAACATTTGAGTTACCCGAGTAATTTGCTGCAAGATAGAAGAATTCAACAAGTTGGATAGCAATGGAGAAAATGTGATGAAAAATAAGATGGTGGTAACATGGCAGGGGCGATTTCCTGAGAGAATTGCTGCAAAGGAGTAGTGTTCAAGCAGATAATTTTATCTTATTAGATTTTCATACATTGTAATTTGAAATTATTATGGAACTGCCAAAAGTTACAACAGACAAACGTTAACTTTAGAAAAGAAGGGCTTCAGCCCAAACAAATAGGCATCAAAAGGAACACACATTGCCTATACGGACCAAAATATACTTTTAGCACAGAAGTAATATCAAATATTTCCATGGTATGATGAAGGAGGCAGATCTTTTTACAGTAAAAAGCGAGAATCTATTTACCTTGAACTTGTGAAGGGTGTAAAGAACCATTTGATCTTCCATCTGATCTAAGATGGGACTTGTCAACTCTTTGCAATGCTGCTGAACTCAAATGGCTAGAGGGTATTGCACTGGAAACTATTGGTCTTATCTCACTTGTAGGAAGCTGATAAGGCAAAGATGTAGAATTTGCAGCAACATGGCCTAAAGGTGAACCAGACTGGAAATTTCCAGAAGATATTGACATGTGACTTGATTTATCTGGCTGAGACGTTCGAATAGGATGCGATGCACTACGACTGTCAACTGCAGCACCAGAGTTCCCTTGCAGACGAGATGAATGTGGAGTAGATAATAGAGAATAATCTTCTGCCTTTTCCATCTAAACAATAGTATAGAAAAATAATTGAGGATCATGATAATACATAAATTAGAGTTGAATCAGCTGAGCACAATCCACTAATGCCCAACAAAAAACAAAATATTCTTTCTAATTGAAAGCAAACCTACCATGCAAGAAAAAAGCTACATGTGAGCGACTTATTTAATTTCACTACTGGGATTGACCAACCAATTTAAAGCATACAAAAGATCTAATGAATTGCCAGACAAGCGCAAACTTTAGCATAGTAAGATGCAAACACTGAAGTGCTAATAACTTTCAAGATCCATGGAAACTTTCAGTCCGTGAAAGTTAGTTATGAGGAAGAGAGAGAGAGAGAGAACCAAGGATTTCTAAACTCTGAAATCTGAACAAATAGAACTAAATATAATAGTATGTAAAGCAATAGAAAAGGCCCTAAGTGCATGTATACCAAAAATAAAAGTAGATCAATTTAAAGGTTTACAGAAGTCTCAACATAGTACCAGCACCATCCCGCATTGACTTCGATAGAATATTTCAGTTTTTTAAGTGTACTGCCACCTAGACAGACTTAAAACTCAAAACTAGTGAATAGATTGTCAGTTTAAAAACATGAATAAGTGGCAATGTGGCATTCAATAAGAATATGAAAGATTGCTTATAATATCTAATAAACATTTGCCAAATTCTAAACCAGCCTGGCCAAAGGACACTACGGCACCACTCACCATTCACAAAATGGCTCACTCATCCAAGGACAATGAATGGCTCAAAAAAATCGCCTGTTTTTGCAGCTATCCCATCATTCAAATTTTTGATGAATCAAATCGACTAATTAAATCAGCTTGAATACAGCCCAGAATTTTTAAACAAAAACTTTTGATCCTATGCAACGGAAAGAGTTGATTACTTCTTCCTTGAACTTTTCATTTACAATGCAAAGTCAATAACATTACAAACGAGACCTATTTCACCACAAAATGACTGAACGTAATCAAAAATCTAACATCACATACAAAAGAACAATGGTCATGCATTAGAAGAGAAACTAAAGAAAGTCATCAGGACAGTCCTCAACAGCTTTATATTCCCTCCAACCTATCCCTCAAGTAGAATTCCACATACACATCCCATCACACATCCTAGTAGCTAAAACACCAAATACAACTACACTCAACTCAACCGTTCCCAATCGTAAAACTAAACAATTCTCGACAAACACGAAAAAATTGAAGAACCAGTAAACAAACCTTTCTCTTGGACACCAACATTTTCTCAGCAATGGACATTCTGGGAGGTCGATACCCTAGCTTCTGCTCCTTCAATCGATTGAGGCCCAAATCCTCAATCACACCCCCAAAAGCATCCCGGGGGAAAATGTCCTTGGGTGCAAAACCCTCGCAAACCTTAACCAACCTATTCCGCGCCTCCGCCATCACTTCCCTCTCAACATCAGTGGGGCCCTTACCGCCCCTCATTTTCGCCATCGCAGCCAACACAAGCACCATCTCGGCCACCTCCTTCACATCCCCAACAACAAAACTCCTATTATCACTCACTCCTTTAACTCTCTTCGGCGGCGGAGACCCCTCCTTCAACACAATCACATCCTCCTCCTCCACCTCCACCGCCGGCGCCGGCCGCTTCTCACCGACGCCCTCCGATCTAACCTCGGACGAATCAATAAAATCAACCGTGGATTCCATCCAATAGAAACACAGCTACCACCTCCAAAACGGCATGGACGGCGTCGTATCGAGACAGACCTGCAGAGAATAGAAGGGTGGGGGGCCATTAGAGGGGAAAGAGGTGGGAGAGAAGGAAAAAAACAAACCCTAGGGGGGTGGGAGAGAGGGAAAAGAAGCGGAAAAATAAAATTAGAAACTTAAAAATATACCTTTTTGGCGGGTAATTGGAGATTTGAGGAGTTTGAGTAAATTCTCGTATAAGTGTGTGTGTGTATAGAGTCAGTGTTGTGAGCGAAAATCTTTGTTTGAGCAGGGCAAGAGGCGAGAGGCGGAGAGAGAATTATAGTACTATAGGATTTGCGCTACTTCCCTTTTTTCTTTTTCTATTTTTCCATTCATTATATTTTGCTGTTATGTACTCGTGACGAGGGTTGCACGCTCCTGCACCGTGCTACTCCCCTGTCTATTTTACACGTTTGCCCTTCCTATTTAGATTTAAGTACAAATCACATCTTACACTCTAATATATTTGATGGTAAATTAAACTATTATCTAATATATATATATATATATATAGGGTATGGATCGAATACATCCATATAGTTTAGATAAGATATAAGACTCAATCTAGGTCATTTAATCAATTTGATCGCAAGGTCCATATTTTAAGCAGTTTTTTTAGAGTTTATATTAATTTAATATTGTTAAGGGTATTTTAGACAAATTATTTAACAAACCCATGCAACTAACAATCGAGAGGAGCAAAATCAAATCCCGAATTCATGCAATAACTGATTCACTACCCTTTTTCTCCGTTTTTTTTTTCTAATTTCAGATTCATCAAATCTTTAGTTTCTTACGGTTTCCATCATCGGAATTTCATTTTTTGGCAATTCAACGATCTGCAATTCATCAAATCAATATCATAAACTCCGAATTGACCGTTTCAATCATCGGAATTTCGTTGTCGGCTTTTTCGACGATCGGTAATTCATCAAATCAATATCATAAACTCTGAATTACAGGCGAGTTTCACTAAATTATCGAAATAACTCCAAAATATTATTCGGTACTCATTGGCGATCATTATCGGTAATTTCATTTAACTTTGGCGAAATCAGTTCAGCATTTTCGACGATTCGAGATCAATTTTAGATATATTCATATATTTAGCACGGTTCATGACTGGAATCGAAACAGGTATGGGCAGTTTATTTATCAAATCTTATGATTTGACGTTGGTTTTAGAATTATCAACTACGCCATTATTATGCAGTGTTTTATTATCAACTATTCAGTCCTAAATATTGTACTATACAGTGTTTGTGAATGATATTATACAGTGTCTTCTCAAATGCAATCCACGGAGCCAATTGAGTAATATATACAATAGAATGTCTTATACAGTTAGTATAATGTAGATATATAGTGTATGTTTTTACATTATACATATTATCATAATGTGTATTTTCTGTTTAACAATATATACACTATATGATGTTTTTTACGCATTTTATGATTGTTATACAATTTATATGGGTTAAATTTGATAAGTTATACTGTGTATTATTTTCAGGATCAGTATTGTTTAATAATTTTGATGTTGAGAATCAGAATGTTGCATCTTCATTGTCATCTAATTCGATCACATCACCTGGAGGCTCTAAATATTGGGTTCCAGTGTGCGCGGATGAGGTAAAACCTTGCATTGGGAAGGCTTTTGGGAGCCTGAAGATTGCATTTGATTTTTACAAAAAATTACGCTCGTTTATGTGGTTTTGATGTCCGTAAGTGCTCACAAAAAACACATAAGGATGGGACGGTTATATCGAAGCATTATGTTTGCAGTCGTTCCGGTATTTACAGAAACTCGAATGATGGCTGTAGGAAAAAGAAGTTTATGATTGGACGATGTGATTGTAATGCTAAGATTGTACCGAGGTTTAGTGTTCGAGAGGGATATGTTATCAAGAATTTTATTGAACGGCACAATCATGAACTTGCAACAGACGAGGGTAAGCAATTTCTGAAAATTAATCGGAATATTGATTCGTCTCAGATAATGTTCTGCCTGAATGCATCGAAGGTGAACGTTGCGGGGGGATTTAATAACGTTGGTTCGACGTCTACTGATTTTAAAAATGCAAAAAGAGATGTGAAGCAGTATGTTGGTGAGAATGATGGGGAGATGATTGTTAGGAAATTTATGAATATGAAAAAAGAGTGTGAAGGTTTCTTCTTTGATTACGACACAGACGTTGAGGGGTGTATGACTAAGTTGTTTTGGGCTGATCCAATTGCAATTCGGAATTTTGAACTTTTTGGCGATGTTTGTTCAGTTGATGCAACCTTTCGATCCAACAAGTAAGCTCATTTTCTTGAATATAAAGTATGATAATGTATATGTTTTCAATAGTTACTGAATAATGCATATACATTGATTGTATAATGATAAGTTAAATTTTTTTTCATTTTTCTAAGTCAGTGTTACATGTATAATGTATATATAAATGTAAATGACTGTCTAATACATATACAATTACTGTATAATATATGTATAGTAAATGTATAATATAAGTACAATTACATCATTTTTTTTAATTTTTTTTAAGATATTGTCTCATACTATATTTCAGGTATCAAATGAAGTTTGTTCCGTTTACTGGCATAGATAACCACAAGAAAATAGTCACATTTGGTGCTTCTTTAATTGCAAAAGAAGATATTGAGTCGTATACGTGGGTATTTGAAGCCTTTACTCGATCAATGGGACGGGAACCAAACTATATTGTGTCTGACCAATGTCCGGCCATGAAGCAGGCTATTCCTAGTGTGTTTAAAACTGCTAGTCATCGGTTATGCGCATGGCATATTATGAAGAAGTTTTCTACAAAGGTATGTGTGATAATGTATAAGTTTTTTTGACGAACTATATGATGTTGTGTGTTTTACTGTATAATACTAGTTAACAGTAGGTAATGTGTTTTTAACTTTTTTTTATAATGTTTACAGGTTTCACCACCTACAGGTAATTATGAAGAATTGATGAGGAAGGTGAATAATCTTGTGTATAGTGATGATATCACTCCAAGTGAGTTTGAAGAGGGATGGAAGGATCTCATCTCTAAGCACCAACTAAGCCATATTGATTGGCTTTCTGATATTTATGAGAACAGAAAATCTTGGATATCGGCTTACTATCGAGATGTTTCAATGGGTGGGATACTAAGGACTACATCGATTTCAAAGTCGGTTAACTCATTTTTCAATCAGTTTTATGTGAATGGTGCAATTATTAAATTTTATAGTAGATTTGAGAGTGCTATGGACAAACAAAGGAATGCGAATGCAAGATTGAATCATGAGTCTCTAGTGTCTAAGCTATCAACTGACACTCCTATGCGGATAGAGGAGGATGTTGCGGATGTATACACTCGTGCTGTATTTTATGATGTTCAAGCGGAGATCAAAGATTCCTCGTATAAAGTGATAGTTCGAAGATTTGATGAGGTAGACGGTGTGAAATTGTTCGTTGTAGGTGACGCTGACAATGAATCAAAGGCATATGAGGTATTTTTTATGTTTTTCAAGTTGTCTGATATTAAATAATTCAAACTGTATGATAGTGTTTTACATAATGTATAATTTGGCTTCACATAATGTTTATGAACTTTATATACACTGTATAATAGAGGTTGTTTAATGTGTTTACAGGTTAAACATGTTGTCTTGAACAATCGCGTTGATTGTTCTTGCAGAATGTTTATGAGGAGGGTTTTTTTGTGTAGGCACATTTTTTTTTGCATTCAACCATGGTCGAATACACAAATTGCCAGCCGAGTATGTTATAAAGAGATGGAGAAAAAATGCAAAAAGTTTGGCTTCTGATACAATCAACAATTACATCACGCAATATCGATTGATGATTCAGAAGACTACGACTGATGTGAGTCAAATTTGGATAGACTTTCAAGCATGTTTAAATATTGCAGGTTTCAACAAAGAAAAACTCGAATATTCAAAAAAGCAATTGGTGGATGTGAAGTTGCATTTGAGTGTTGGTGCTGATGACAACATTAAAAATATCAGGAACGCTGTTATTGAGACTCTAGTGGGACCACAGATTGAGAACGAGCATGGGATTAGAAACCCCCAATTGAGTCGAACTAAAGGGTGTGGTAAAAGAATTAAGAGTAGTGTAGAGATTTCCAAGCATGTTCCTAAGAGGAGAAAATGTGCGGCATGTGGTAAAATTGATGGGCATAATGCAAGAACCTGTCCGTCAAAGAAAATTTAGATGTATTTTTATTTTGTTTACAGTTGTTATTGTACATTGAATTAATAGACTCTGTATAATAGAGTTATATATAGTGTATATGAAGTGTTATCCATTGTTTACAAAAATCGAGTATCTAGTCAGTTTTGTAGAATGATTTTGCAGTTATTTTTTTATGCATATAAATGCACTGTATAATGTGAGTTTATAATCTTTTTAATGAACTTTTCATTATTGTTATCATGCTTAGCATATACTTTATAATTTAGGAGTACTCGATGAAATGAATATGTAGAACAATACATGATTATGTGCAGATTATAACAACGTAAATAAAAGTTATATTGCATCAAAATAGAAATAAGTACCCAAAAAATTTGTACAATGAAATTTAAAAGTCTAGAGTATTAACACCATATCTAATTGTTTTTTCAGTACATGTTGTCTATGCTACCCTGTTTTGTCCAGTCTGTTCTTGCTCAAACTGCTTTGATCTTTTGATGTTTTCGTCTTTCAGTATGTTGAGATCGGAAGTGAGGATCTTTTCAAGATAGAGTTCCCTCAATCTATTCAGTTTTACAATCTGTGCTCTCTGCATTGTAAAAATTTAAAGTGAGATAGATAAAAAAAATATTGATATTCACAAATTTGATTATACACTGTATAAACAATAGTGTAAAATATTACCCCTTTTTTTCCCAATTCTGGATCCCATTTCTTTAATCCTCCACCGAGGTAGGTTTCCATGTGGCGCATGGCAAATATGCCACAATCTGACTTGTTTCTGTTGGTACGCCACGACATTGGAAGGCGTACAATTTGTTCGGTTGACAATGTGGTTCCAGCTGGATGTTTGATACTCATCAGGAATCTTACAAACATTTCTTTCTGTTTTGAAACAACAAATAAAAGTTGTAAGATTAAGGTTAGAGTTACATTAATATACATTATATTAATTTTTCAAGTATAGTTACCAAAGTGAAGGGCACTTCTTGATATTTGGTTTCGATTGACTCATCCACAGCGCTGTTGTCCAAGATCTCAATTGCCGGTTGTTTCAAATTAAAGCATATTATGTAGTAATGTCCGGCGTGGAAAATAGGAAAGATGGCCTATATATTTTCATGGATGGAAATGAGGTGAATAAGTTTACATTAAATACGATAATTATAACAATTGAGTGCTTTTTAAACTTACCAAACTAACATCGAGTATGTTGATTGTTGGAAACATGTTCATACGATGTTTAATGTTATCCACGAATCTTGGTAGCAGTGCATCAGGACTCTTGTCTCCCTTTTTATTCCCGAAGAAAATCTGTTATTCATGTTCCCGAAGTAATTAGGTAACGTGCAGTTATTATAATGTTTATATTAACAAAACATAGGAAATATAATTACCGTGTCGGACAGGTGGAAAAAAAATCTAAGCGGTGATGCTGGTGATCTAGTCGCTTCTGCGCTGTTCAACATGTACGACCAAGTATCAATCACACCAGATAAAACTTCAGTGCGGTAATCCAAGGACTTTACATCCCAAATAGTACACAGTATATCACCGTGTTGGAAACGAATGGACCTGAAATACAAGTATACAGCTTGTGATGAGTTAGCATTCAAGCAATTTGGATTGGATTATAATAGAATGTTATAAATCAATATAAACTATATAATATACGTTTTGTAATGGTTCATTATGCAGTAATCATTGTTACATTTTACATTGTTCACTGATTTATTATACAGTGTATTTATTCATTAACATGCAACTGAATAAAAGTAAATGTATTTTAAAAGTACTTACATGTCATCCTCATCACTATGATGTGTCCAATCCCAGAGCCTTTTTTCAAGGGGGCTCGGCTTTGTGTTGATTTGTACAACCCGTTGAATGAAAGGAGAACACATAACTGGCCCTGGTTTCAATTGCCTCCTCTTGTAACCAATGAACTCCACCGCAGCTGTACCCTTCCCTGAATCAGCCTTTGGTGCCACAGCTGAAGTCGATGGAGGCAGTTGGTCAGTGGTTTCGGAGATACCATCGGTGTATTGTCTAGCAATTGACAATATAGTACCTTCTGGTTCATCCTGATGCGGGTTCTCCGGCGTTTGTTCTGACAATAAGCTAAAAGGAGGAATTGAGGCGGTTTCAGATTGTTGTTTTTTATGCGGTGTTATTTGTGTCAACAAGTTGAAACTTGGCTGGGAGCCTGTTGGTGTGCATATAATTTTGTCGGGTGTAACCATTGCTTGTTGTGGAGACTGCTCTTGTTGGTCTGCAGGGGGTGCATGTGAGGGAGGTGTTCCTTGTTGATCTGTTGTCCCAATCGGGTGTGGTCTATACATTTTTGCAATTTGGTTTATCACCATTTTGTCAATATCCATCAATCGTGGATTCCCTGGAATAATGGAATAACATGATTGCATGTATCCACTGTACTTGATTAAAACATCAATCAAGTTTAATGCAAATCCTTCTAAATTGTTCATCAGCCCCTGGTATAATATAAAATTAATGAGTAACATTGTTATGTAAAGTTGTCATATACTAGGTAATGGATAACATTTTTATTATATCTGTATTATACTACATGGAAAAGTGTATACCTCTTCAATAGTTGTCAATTTGATTGATTCTTCTGTTTCTATTGGATGTTCTAAATAGGTAGGGGGTTGTTTTTGAGCTTTAATTTGATGAACAACATGTTTCCATTTTTCAGCTTTCAACTCCCATTGCCCCTGGATATGACCCCATTACCAAAAACTCCTGGGCGTATTTCGTTGTTACCCTTCTCCTTGAGTGTAGAGTCTGTCCAAGCAAGCCACGTTGGAATGGACCTTTCCACTGTCAATTGCCCCATGTAATTGACCCTGTCAACATACAATATCTGTATTTGGAGGAAAAAATAATAATTTGATGAGATAATTATACAGTATTATTTATCAAATTATATATCTCACATAAAACATTATACACGAACTTATTAGACATTATACAGTATATGTGATTACGTCATACAGTTAATTTGCAGTTAATAATTAAACATTATTCAGCATATAGTACAAATAAGCATACCAAATTAGTTAGTAATCAATAACAGAAGAGGCAATGCACACTTACAATGAGGAACATGAGAGGTCCTGTATACATACGTCGGGCAGGATCTTCATCCCAAACATCTTTTGTGTTTCCCAAACTCTTTAGAACGAGCGCTGACCAATTGTAACTTGCAAGATTATCATGAGATCCATGGAAATTCAGCATCTTTTTGTTTACGAATGCCGTACCAGGTGACTCCACCAAAAAATTGTATATAATTGTCATGATATTGAGCTTGAAATTCTCTGTCAGATGCCTTTCAGACTCAATTGCTTTTAATACCATTTGAGCTGAAACCTTAAATTGTTGGGACTTATCAAGCCCCCACTGGGCAGTCCATGCATTTGCCCTTTTTGTATTTTTTGTTGTGAGGTCTAGATGTCGTTTTCCATGTGGAAAACCCAAAACCTCGGCAACATCTTGTTCGGTAATTGTAATCTGTCCACCTGGCAGATTAAGCGTGAAGTTTCCTGGGTTTAAAGCCTTTACAATTTTAAATCCAAGTTTGTGCGGTAGGTCCTTAATGTTGAATTTCAAAAAGCTGCCAAAACTTGATTGATTCACCCATGCCCGTTGTCGTTTGGATAGTTTTGAAACAGCCTCAATCAATACCTTCATTGAGACCCTGATCTGTGTATAATCAACCATTTTTTTAATTGGTTGTTTTTTGGAATCTGTTTTCTGTTTTTTTGAATGTGTTTTCTTGGGTTGTTGTTCTGCTCGTCTCTTTCTTGGAGCTGGTTGTTTCGGTGTTTCGGTGTATTCATTGGTGTCATACAATTCATCGTCTGATTGTACGAAATCATCATCTGAATCAGGTTGTCTGACCCTTATAGGTTCAACCATGTTTGAAGTCACAAGTTGCATACTCTTAGCAGAATCTGTTGAGGTTGTCTCTTCCGCAGTGACTGAACATTATACATTTTTTAGTAAGACATTGTACAACAAACATTAGTGGCACACATTGATTAGAGAGATAACGATTATACAGTATTTATTGAACAACTATACAATTTTTTTCAACATGTTATGCAGTGTGTGATCATATTGTCCATAAAACCATTGATTTGAAAAAATTATACAGCAACACATAACAAACTATACAGTATATAATAATATTGTATGCAGTGCAACGTGTTCAAGCATACAATATGTGTATATTATACAGAAAATTTTATACGCATTATATAGTATCAGGCAAATCGAAATATTTTATCACAAAAATCAATCCAAATAAATCATCTAATCATTTAATCAAAGAGTATAAAGCACATATATCACAAAAACCTAGCCAATATACATCGAAACATTGTATTGACGCAGAAATCCGAAATAAATTCTATTTTTAACAACAATAATAGATGATTACGAAGTATATATACAAACAAAAACATAGACTGAACGTAGAATGCTTACCAATCCTTGGGCCAGCGTTTTTCGACCTCATTTTTTGATAAACAGTCAGTTTTTTGTTTGGATGGACGGGTTTTATGCGCCGATAATGGAAGGATTTTTGGGTGTTTTGTTGTGCGAAAAAAGGTTTAATTGATGTATATATATATCGCGTCAATTTTGCATGAAGATTTTGGGAGATTGGAGTAGAGATTTGGAGCAGTTTTGGGAGAGATTGTAGGAGCTCGTGGGCATATTTTTGGGAAGTGGGTGCTGCATATTGTTTTTGCTTTGGACAATTATACCCTTAGTCCCTTGATTTCCCAATTTTCCCGCCTGTTTCATGAAAAATCTGGACCGTTGGATTAAATACATCCAATAGTGTATATTGGGTCTTATATCTTATATAAGATAGAGTATGTACTCGATCTTGATCCTATATATATATTTATTGATCTAGTTCGGATTTTGTGGGATCAACCCGACCCTAATCTGTGACCCAAATGATTCAAACCAAAACCTAGTATATATAAACGTAGTTTATATATAGACTGAACTTGATCAAGTCAAACTGCCTACGTACCCAATTTAATAGAATCAAGTTTAAAAAATAGTTTAAATTAAATATTGGATATGTTCATGTTTACTTCTTATAAGATGAGGCTAACTCACAATGATTAAGATACTGCATACGAAGTAAAACGAGATGATTTGTGAGATTAATCAAAGCTAGTCCTCTCATAAATGAGCAGGAGAGGGTATTTATAGTAAGAGTCAGCCACTATTCATGACGCGACAGCTGGGCGAGCTGTGCCTGGGCACGCGTCACTCTCCTAGTTGACAACAATTATCAGGGCCATCGGGTTTGTGGGTCAGGTTGGAACTTGACTTAACCCAGTTCGGGTTTAAAAAAATGCGGATCCTAGTGCATTTCTATAATTAAACAGATTATTAAGGGTATTTTAGTCAATTGCTTCGTACAACGGGTTTTAGCCTTATCACATATATATATATATATATATATATATATATCAATTGTTAGAGATTTTGCATCAACACCTTTAGTAGTTTGATATAATTATGAAGCCCAAACAAAATATACAAAAAAGGTATTATACGGCTCAAGAAAAACAGAACATAAATTATATTAAAAAAAATTGCAAAATACCAGTTTTGTCCCTATTTTTTAACAATGTTGAATTTCTTCAATTGACCAATTTGATAGAAGGTGTAAATGTAATATACCCTAATAAAATGGCAAAGACAGCAAAAAAGAAACAAAAAACATGAAAAAAGGTCGAATGCTCAGTTTGGGTGGACTGTGTTATGATTCAGCTGGAATTATAAACCCTAACTCTGAATTTGGGGCTAAATTGAATGAAAATGATAAAAGATAAAAAAAATTGAGAGAAGAATTCTATACGGATTTGTATTAATATTCAAGATAGCTTTACAATTCAATCCGCTCTCTTACTTATGCATCAATTCTGCTTTCATTCCAAGCTAATTCAGCTAACAAACACAAAATATCTCTAACTATTAGTAACTAACTCCCGCGCCATGTGTTGCATTCTAATTGGCTTCTGCTTCTTGTCTGTTAGATGTGGAACGGGGTCGTCTGGAATATCTTCTTAAACCGCGCTTTTATAAGTGAATCGCGTTTCTGAGTCTCTTTGTGTGATTTATTACTCGTCTTTGTCTTTTGGGCTTCTGCAAGTTTCTTTCCATTACCAAAAGACCCCATTAACATAACATTACCCTCCCCTTGAGACAAGTCTTAACCCTAAGACTGAACTTGAGAAAATCGTTGGATGATCTGATGATAATCCTCCCATGTGGCCTCAGCAACAAGTAGATGGGCCCATTGGATATGTATTTGCCCTACTGTTGTGTTGTTCTTTTTGACCATCCTTCTAGCTAAGATTTGTACAGGATGCAACATAACAGAGCCATCATCATCCAAAATAGGTAAAGTGGGGGAAACCAGGGTAGAATTGCCCACACTTTTCTTAAGAAGGGAGACATGACAGGATGAACTTTGGAATCAGGGGGCAGGGCCAGTTTATGAGCCACAACACCAACACATTCAATTACAGCAAAGGGCCCTGCATAGTTAGGAGTTAACTTCCACACTCTGCTGTTATGAAGGGTTAATTGTTTATAGGGCTTCAATTTCAGATAAACCATATCTACAATTTGGAAGTGTCTTTCTTATCTCTGCCTATCTGCATATAATTTGATTCTCTGTTGAACTCTTTGTAATTGTGTCTTTACGTGTTCAGCTATGAATTGCCTTTCTTGAATAAGTTCATCCACTCCCATCACTGAAGTAAGCATGAATGGCCCCATGCCCAGTTGAGGATGTTTGTAGCCATATAAGGCTTCAAAAGGAGTCATTTTAAGTGTATGGTGGTATGAAGTATTATACCACCATTAAGCAAGAAAAAACCAAACAGCCCATTTCCTTGGGAAGTTTCCAGTCATGCATCTACGGTAAGAATCTAGACATTAGTTTAACCTCTCAAATTGCCCATCAGTCTGAGGGTGGTAAGCAGTACTCAACTGTTGCTCTATGCCCCCTACTTGAAATAACTTTTTCCAAAATTTTCTAGTAAACACTCTATCTCTGTCACTGGTTACAGAAATAGGTAGCCCATGAAGTTTGTAAATGTTATCCAAGAAAATAGTGGCAAGTGTGGGGGCATTAAAAGGGTGTTTTAATAGACTGAAGTGACTGTATTTAGAGAACCTGTCCACTATGACCCATATTGTATCTTTGTGGTTAGAGAGGGATAGATGTCCAATAAAATCCATAGTTAAGTGTTCCCATGCATGGTTTGGAACAGGTAGGGGTTGCAATAGGCCAGCTGGTCTAGTATGTTCATGTTTACAACCTTGGCATATGTGACATTAGGCTATATAATCTGTTGGATCTTTCCTTTTACTCCAGGCCATAAAAATACAATTGTAACCTCTGGAAAGTAACCTGGATACCATTATGGTCCTCCCACACTAGATGTGTGAAAAAAATTCACAATTTTCTCTTTTAAGTCAATGTTGGAGCCCACATAAATCTTCCCTTTAAACCTTATAACCCCATGTATAAAAAAGAAAATGGAGACATCATAGGGGCATAAAGTAGCATTAGTAATTAACTCTTGTGCTTGGGGTTCATTTGTATAACTCAGTGTTAACTCCTCAAGCCACACATGTTGAATACAAGTGATGAGTCTGATGACAGCACAATCCCCTTCCTGATCCCTTCTAGACAATGCATCAGCCACTTTGTTGTCACACCCTTTTTTGTACTCAATCATGTAATCAAATCTTAAGAGCTTTTTCAAGTATTTCTGCTGCAAAGGAGTTGAGATTTTGTGTTCTAGCAAGTATTTCAAATTTTGTTGGTCAGTTTTGATAGTGAACTGCCCATGTAGCAGATATGATCTCCACTTGTCCACTGCTAACAGGATGGCTACGAATTCTTTTTCATAGATTGATAGACCTAGGCTCTTAGGGCCCAATACTTTATTGAGGTAAGCAATAGGGTGCTTATCTTGAATAAGTATTGCCCCTAACCCAAAGTAGCAAGCATCTATTTCTACAACGAAGGGCTTAGTGAAATCTGGTAACTGTAATACTGGTGCAGTAACCATAGCATTTTTTAATTGAGTAAAAGCTTCCTCAACTTTTGTGGTCCAGTGGAACCCCCCCCCCCTTTTTGGTTAATTCAGCCAGAGGTTTTGCTATAACTCCATAGTGTCTCACAAATTTCATGTAATAACATGTGAGTCCCAAGAATCCCCTAAGTGCTTTAACATTCTTTGGAACAGGCCATGAGCTCATGCCTTGTATTCTTTTTGGATCTGGCCCTACTCCATTCTGACTTATAATATTGTCCAAGTAATCAATCCGCAGCTTACCAAAAGCACACTTAGACTCTTTGGCAAATAATTGGTTTTCTCTCAATCTGTCAAAAACCCTTCTGAGATGTACTTTATGAGTTTCGATATCTGGACTGTAAACTAGTATATCATCAAAAAATACTAGTACATAGTCCATTAACTTCTTTTGAAACACCTGGTTCATAATTCCCTGGAATGTGGCCGGGGCATTTGTAAGCCCAAAAGGCATTACTTTGAATTCATAGAGTCCAGTCATAGCGACAAAAGCAGTCTTTGGGATATCCTCTGCTGCTAGCCTAATTTGGTGGTATCCAGCCCTTAAATATATTTTGGAGAAGATTTTTGCTCATCTTAACTGATCCAGCAGGTCATCTATTAATGGAATGGGAAAACTATCCTTTATAGTCATAGAATTGAGCTATCTATAGTCAATGCAAAACCTTCAAGTCCTATCTTTCTTTTTAACAAGTAGGACTGGTGAGGAAAATGGACTGTTACTGGGTTGGATGATTCTATTCTCTAGCATTTCTTTCACCAATTTTTCAATTCCCACTTTCTGGATATATGGATATTTGTATGGGGCCTGCTTAGCTGGTTCTAAGCCTGGATTCAGTGGGATTTTATGGTCACATGCTCTGCTAAAGGGTAGTCCTTTGGGCTCCACAAATAAGTCTTTATACTCTTGTAACAAAGGAGTAAGCTCTTAATCCTGATGGTCCCCTTCTGTCTTTAATATGGGAGTGATCATGTACAAACAACCCATCATGGCTTTGCTCCCTTTTTTCATTATTTTCTTTAGATGTTAACCACTGATCATTCATAATGTTGCTCTAGGGTGTGCTTCTTGTAGAGTAATCATCTTACCATTATTCTCAAATGATATTTTCTGTGACTGGAAGTCAAATGTTACTGGTCTCAATCTTCTCAAGAAATCCACCCCTATCACATGTCACACACCCCCCCAAGTTTCAACAATCTCACACTGGTGGTGAATCTATGATTTCCCATGGTCCATTGAAATTGTGGACACCTTGAATTGCACTCCACTCTCCCTTCATCTACCACTGTCACCATAAGTGCATTTGTGTATTCTACATTACATTTCAACCTCTTAGTTGTGTCAGGATCAATGAATGTATGAGTGTTGCATGTGTCAATTAAAATGGACAGTTTTTGAGTGCCTACTCTTCCAACCAATTTGATGGTATCATGTGTAACCTGGCCAGCTAAGGCATTTAGGGATATGTGAATCTCCTCTCCTATATTTTCTACACTGGATTCTCCTCTAACTCTCTCTTCATCACTATCTTCCATTTCTCCCCCCATAATCACAAAAATCCTTTTATATTTATGCCCTAGGTGATACGCCTCATTACAATTGAAGCAGAGTCCCTTTTCTCTCATTTCTTCCATTTTTGTGTTAATAAGTTTCTTAACAAGGGACTATTTGTCACTGTTACTTTGTGGTATTTTCTTTGTATTCATGGTTGAGTTTGAATCACCTCTCCAACCTTTGTTTAGCCACCCTATTTAATTTCTGCATTGCTTCTAATAAACTCTCTTGTTTCATGGCTAGGTGCATGGCATGGGATAATGTTAGGGGTGTACACGGTCGGGTTCGGGCGGTTTTAGAAAAAAAATTAACCCGACCCGACATGTGCGGGTTGACAAAATATCAAACCGAAAACGCATAATTATCTTTTCAAACCGAGAGGTTCGGGTCGGTCAGATTTAATGTTTTAGCGGACGGGTTGGCGGATTATCAAATTATAGTTATAATTTTTACAACTTAACTTTAGTTATAATTAGTAAGTAAGTAATTAAATATTATACTTGTTGTACATTTAACTAAAAAAAATTGAGTTGGTAGAAATAAACAAATAAGTGGTGTTATTAAATAAAATTCATATTATCATGATTCTAATGAGTGAAAAGATCTAAAATATTAATAAAATTAACGTTTTTTATAAATTTATCATCAAAATATACATATACATATAAATTTTCCGTTCAAATCAAATAAAAACAAGTGTTCAAACAAGTCAATTTGTTTGCTCAAATAAAAATTAAAGTATGTTACATGAATATGAATAAACCACTCTTATTAGATAGTATATATGCATATATAGTTTTCAAAGTTTAGTGTTAATCTTTAACTATATATACTTATACTTGTAACATAAATGATTAGCGGTCGGGTTGCGGGTTAGGCGGGTTACAATTATTAAACCCACCACCCGACCCGAAAGTGGCGGGTTACAATATTTTCAACCCGCCACTATTATTTAATAATTCTAAATCGGCGGTTTTCGGGCGGATCGGCTCTGGTTGAGCGGTTCGGGCGGGTTAGGCGGGTTTATGTACACCCCTAGATAATGTGAGTGGTGTACTGGTGTTAACATTTCAACCATGTTAGCTACCTCCTCCTTCAACCCACTCAGAAAGCTCTTGGTGAAACACTCTTCTGATATGTGCTTGTTGTTAGCTATCATGAAGGATTTCAATTCTTCAAATTTGACTATATACTCCTCTACGTTTCCAGTTTGTGTTAATTTGTTAAATTGACCAATCACATTATCTATTCTCCTAACAGAAAATCTCTCAACAACCAATTCAGTAAACCTTTGCCACCCAATCATCTCCTTCCCTTCAATGTAGTCCATGTACCAGTGGTCTGCAATCCCTTCCATATACATTGTTGCAGTCACTATTTTCTCATAGTCATTTAATGGGTTAGCCATAAAGTATTTGTGACATCTCCTAACTCACCCTCTAGGGTTATCCCCATCGAATTTAGGAAATTCTAACCTGAGCATCCTCACATTCATCACATTTTGAGTTTTATTGTTGCTTACTGGAGTGATTGGTGTGCCATTTCTGGTGGTTTGAGTCCTATTCGGTTGTTCCCCTCCTAACTCATTTCCTCTAGAATTGCCAAGATTTCTACAAATCTCCTCCAATCGCATAGCTATTAGATCCAGCTTTCGATCTGTTTCTTGTTGATGTTGCTTCATTTCATTTTGATTATTGCTCATCTCCTCCGGGTTTCTTTCCAGAGTTTCAAATCGCGCGGAAGATTCAATTTCTGTTCTTGTTTTCGTCATTTTGTTGATCGAATGCAGTGTAAGCATTGAGCTTTGGATACCACTTGTTATGATTCAGCTGGAATCATAAAACCTAACTCTGAATTTGGGGTTAAATTGAATGAAAATGATAAATGATAAAAGAATTGAGAGAGAAATTATGTACGAATTTGTATTAATGTTCAAGATAGCTTTACAATTCAATCCGCTCTCTTACTTATAATCAATTCTGCTTTCATTCCAAGCTAATTCAGCTAACAAACACAAAATATCTCTAACTACTATTAACTAACTCCCGCACCAGGTGTCGCGTTCTGATTGGCTTCTGCTCTTGTCTGTTAGATGTGAAATGGTGTCGTCTGAAAATATCTTTTTAAACCGCGCTTTTATAAGTGAATAGCATTTCTGGGTCTTTTTGTGTGATTTATTACTTGTCTTTATCTTTTTGGCCCCTGCAAGTTTCTTTCCATTACCAAAATACCCCATTAACATAACAGATTGTCAAGCCATAGTTACTGAGGAGGCATCGTGTGGAGATAGGTTCAGAGAGAGGTGACGGGGAGGAAAGATATCATGGTTGGGTCGGGCATAGGGGAAAGAGGTTGGGTGATGGATAGGGTTACGACGAGGGACTCTGTGGCCAATGAGAGGGCGATGGCTACTGTAGAATTTTATAATTGTGATCAATTAAGAGTAAACACTTATCTTTAATTAACTAAAAATAAAATGATAAATTATAATTTAAAGACAATGTCTATTGTTCGTGGGCGACGTCTGGGTGCTAAAGGTTAAAGCGGATGACTGGGTGGATGGGGGTGGAGACGTATTGGCGGGAGAGATATAAAGAATTGAAAATTTTGCGGAAAAAGGAAAAATTAATTGTGAGTGTCATTTAAATCACTCGCATCAAGACATAATATAATTTATTCATAATACGTGAGTATTTATTTATTCAGATGAAGAGGCTAGCATGATTTTTCATTTTTCATTAATCACCGATAACTCTAATTATTGATGGAAAAAAGGATTATCACTCTCTATCATCGTATAATTCAATAAGTTTAACTGAAATAAAATTTTGCTCTTAATTCACCGCGATAGTTTAGTAATTATTAGTGGAAAGACGAATTTACAGAGTATCATGGAAAATGACTTTTTTATGCCAAGATTGTATAGATAACAAATACACACAAACCAAAAATGTCTTTTAGTAGGATAGAAATTTTTTCATTTACGCCCTCATAGCTTTTTGAAAATTACAATACTAACCTCGTAGTAGTGGAAGGGGTCCAAACGGAACATGATGCAAGGAGCATTTTTGAAAGATCACCCCACATTTTCTTTTAAATCAGCCAAAATTCTAATGGAGACTAACATATTGAGGTAAATGTTGGACAACAATAAACATATAGGGCTTGAATGCAATTCCCAAACAACAACAACATTTTTTTTGGGGGTAATTTGTTCATTTAACGGGGGTGTATATGTAATTTAAACTTAAATTAATCAACAAATAGCAGCGCAATGGCAGGTACACAATGACACGGTGCATGGAGACAACCCCGCCATGCCGGCGATTAACTTGGTGACCGTTCGGAGTTGAGTTGAGGAAGCCCGGTGTGCTCGAGACCATAATCCGAAGGAGTTGGAGAACTCGGTACAAGTTAGTTGGACCAGGTCGAAGCGAGACCATGTCAAAATAAACGAGGATGCAGCCATTTCCCGGCAATTGGGCGCAGGGTTTCAATGGCACCACTACTGCGGAGCCTAGCTTAGATGCCGAGTTACAAGCTATCCATAAGGGGGCTGGCCTTTGCTTGGGATATTAGGAAAACTAAAATCTTTCTTGAGACAAACTATTGGGAAGCGATCAATGACATCAAAGAAGCGACACCGGCTCACATATATTGGAGTACAATTGTCAGTATCCGTGACTTCCTTCAACAAGCTTGGCAACCAAAGATCATCCAAATTTGGCTGGAGGCAAACCACACGGCGGACTACTTGGCGAGAACGGTCTAAATTATGACTTGAAGATTTTTCATGTTTCAGATGAAGAAACGAACACTTTATTAGAACTTCATAAGATGGAGAACACTTGGTCGCCACTTACGATTATAACCCCAGTTCTGTCGGGGTAAAAATCCTAGGGTAACCTCCCACAAAATTGGTTTATCAACTAAATTTGATTTAACGAAATAATAAAAGTGACTAAATTATATTAGGAGAATGCACTTTTGTCTTGTACTTGAGGGGAAAAAAATCACATGGGTCCTTATTTTAGTGCCAAAATTTATTAGAATTGCATTTGTATTTGGACTATTTATGGTACATTTGTAGCATAGGTCAATAGGATAAAAATTCAATTAAAAGTTTGAACATTCTTAAAAATTGAGCAGTTAGGAAGATGCCAATTCAGCTAAAGCCATCATCAAGAACAAACGATATCAGTACAACTTCACAGACATTAAGAGATCCCAAATAGATCAACTTATTTGATAAATGAAATTATATTTACCAATGAAATCCTTAAAGTATACATACAGATGGATTCAATTTTACAGACAACTATATATATACTCTAGCAGTACATAACTACCACATATGTTACACATTGTACATGGAAAAGGGCCATTAGTAACCCCGTACATGGGTGGTAACGATATTAACATATTGAATTCGTGGACGGGATAGTCTCATGGACCGAACTACTCTCAAACTATGTCTTGACCTTTGATTCTAAATGAGGACAGTACTTCAAATCACATGTTTTCTTCCTTCATCTATTGTTTGATCTCGTCACCAAAGTCCTTGGTTCAAACATAGCATAGCCGTTGCAAAATCCGATCATGATTAGACATCAACCTAAAGAAACTGAACTATTGGACAGATGCCACATCACTGCATATTACAATCCATGAGTCTGTGCAAAGGATTCGGGGATCATGAAGCTCGTATCCATGGAAATCTGGCAACTGAAATCCTTTGCCAAGTTTTGAATTTATATATGGCAAGACCACACTCTTCAGTGTGGTGGACATCAATGTCTGCAAAGATTGAAGGTTCTAAGATAATCAGAATGGATATTTGCAGAACATCGATCAAATGAAAACAACCTTTTATATCCAGCTTAACTATGAGCACATGATGCTATTCAGGTCTTGCAAACATTGAACGGTTTTCAAACTAATCCTGAAAATTTGGAAGATGGAAAGAGCTACCTGGATTAGACGCATGTGCAAGTCGCCAATTTTGCTCCACCTAAGAGACATAGTGAAGTCGTTTAATTTTATATTACCAGCCACTGCCTTCCCTGAGATTTCAGCAGACACGGAAGTACTAATCACCTGTACCAAACGAAACTTGTTACTTTCACCCTGAAACAATATAGGCGCGCGGGCGCGCACACACACACATATAGAAAAACTAGATATCAAAAGAATTCGAACAAGAAGCACTAATCACTTTTGGCAAACCAAACTTGTTAACTTTACCCCGATTGAGCACAGGTATGAAAACAAAACGCTCGAAGAATTCATGACGTTCCAACTGATAAATTAGGCGAGTAAATTGGCTTCTAAATAAAGGTTTATGAAGGTAAATTAAGAAAATTATGTCAAAATAGGCTTTTTAGTTATAAGAAAAGGGATTTACATAATATGATTTAAGCAATGTCAAACATGGTTGATTTCTCCATTTCTTCAATATTTTCCCCTTAATTAAGCAAATGCACAAAACGAGAAACAAGTTCTAACATGTGAAATGCATTATTGAGCAGTAGACACCAACTTTGTTAATCCTGATACTAAGAAACGCCCTGAGCTTACCACAGAAACGCATAAGACTGGTATCACTTCCTCCACATCCAAAACATCAATCACCACATCTAAAGGAATTGTTGCTCTAATTTGATGTTTTTCAACTTCTATGATCGGTGGTGAAGATACAGAGAGATTCAGATTCATGTCATGATTTGGGTACTTTTTGTACAATTGGGGGACAATAAACCTCCACCCAGCTGTGTTCAAGAGAGACTGATCTGGCACTTTATCAACAACCCAATGCATCCTGCTTGCCTGAAATAAAATGAGATAATTCTGTAATGTAATTTCAGCAAAGAAAATGCCAAATAAAGACTAGCTGATTAATTAATCAAGAACTTACCTCAAAGTAAACAGATGATGCAGACTTAAGAACATCTTCATGCAATGAGATTTTGACCATATTATCGGCTTTGTTGCAAGAAGATGAAGCTCGTAATAATCTATGGTAGTGGCTTGAAGACGTAACTTCATTCTTGGCAGAAAATAACCCATTAATTTCAAAGTTAAGGGATTCTTCACTAGATTCAGGGTCATCGATAAATGTAGCATTGAGTGAAGCATAATCGGCCATTGATATTTCTTTAGGAAGAGATTGCAACAGAGAGTCAAGCTTTACAATTGATTCTTTTAGTTTCTTAGGTACAGCATCTTCAACAGCAGCACTAATTTTATCCTCAAAAACATCTACAAAGCTGGAAACATAAAAGGATAGTTTATTTGGTTATAATGGACAAAGTAAAAAACACAACAGAAAATAAAATGATAGAAATCTGCAAGAACCACGAGTACGTTGCAAAGCTGACCTAATATAGCCATAACCTTTATATCAGGTGGAAATACAAAAAAATGATCTATAGTTTCTCTAACAGAAAAAGAAACTACATGAGAAAGATACCCTTGATAAAGCCAGGATGCTCCACCATCCAACTTTATAGATATATCATTCACGTAACATCCACATTCCAAAAGGGACAGCTTTAGAGATCCTTGCTGAGTCTTCAGACTGAGGGTAAGTCCAATTTCCAGTCCTTCAACCTTAAAAGAAGCAAAAGTAATTAGTTCCCGTAGATGCAGATATCATTCGCGATAACTACTTGACTTCGCAAGAAAGCGCGAATTCTTGTAACCATTTCCATGAATTAAATCTTTCAGGTATAGGGTGCATGTGTTTTGCTGCTAAACCCATTTACATAATAGTCATTGAGAAAAAAATGACCTAAGAGAGCCATTATTGATGTAGACAACTAAGAGGGTCAAGCAAAGATCAATTCACAACATTGTTTGAATCACAACTCCTACTTTACAAAAGGTTTTGATAAAATTAAACAAATCTTTATCTTACAACACATTTTTTATTTCATAAACTATATCATCAGATCAGATAGTTTATGAGTAATCGCCAAAAAACCTTCCCGACTTTCTGAACATGCAGGTCATTAACACACTCTAATGCAATGCTCAAAAGTATGTAGGCTGCGTAAGTGCCAGGAAGTGAAACAAAGTTCGTAGCTGCGCTATCAATTATGCCAATTCACATTTGTTACACGCAATCAAGTAACTAGCAAGTAAGCAACTAAGCGTACGAGAGGATACAGCACTTTTACTGTTTCATTCTGCCCTCTTCCACCCAACCCCAATTCACTCATATGTATTTCACAAATCTATGCATATATCGAACAAAAACTACGCCTGTGAAAAAACTTAATCCTTTGCTTTGCATTAATTCTCGTCTTGTGCCTAGCACTCTAAATGAGGTAATCTATGCAGAACAGATCCAACATTTCTTGAAACCGAATCATGCGTGGATTATAAACTTCTCCAAGTTACTATACAGTTATTTTATCGTTCCCATTACAGTATCTTCATTCCCTCTTCATGGGTACTATCTAAGCTGATACCACACAATTCTTGCTAAATTAACTACACATGTAACAACTTTGTAAGCATCCATACAACAATTCATGCTAACAATATACCTGAATGGTGGCACTTCCCTTATCAGAGACCGCGATCGGAAGCAACCAAGTACTATACGAATACCTCCAATTCATACTCAAATTCGCGGTGGCGCCAGAAACATCTATAACTATTCCGCTGTCTCCAGTTTTCAAAGTAGATGAAGTCACGTTAATGCTTTCAATAGTGATCTCGGAAAGAACAATTTGCACTCTACCTACAAACGGGATTTTCACAGTCCTTTCAATCTTGGGCAGCTCAAGAGGAACTAATGAAGTCTCCGCTTTTTCAATCAGTAAATCCTTGACAAAATCAAGACCCTTGTTTGATACCTCTGCGGTGATGTACCCTTGTTCATGGGATTGAACACAAAAGGTGAAACAAAAGAGTAACACGAAAGGGAAGATTGAGTGTGCCATGAAATTATTGAGGATAAACCCAGATAAGAAATGGGTTTTTTTTCTTTTTCAATCGGATGGAGGAATATTGTTACGAAGAATCATTGAAGATTGTTTTGGTTGGATTGGAGGTTGAAATTGAAAGCAACATTTGGGGAATTAGGGTATTTGTCAATTAATTATAAGCGTGATCATCAGTTCATCGCAGTTGGCTATAACGTAAAGCATATAATAAAACAACAAAAAATGGCACCAAGAGGCAAAAACCAAACAAATTATTAAAACTTTCTTGATTTGTTTGGTTGGGACCTGATTTTTTCTTCTTTTTTCTTCAAATAGTTATATATGTTTGGATTTTTTTTATATTTTTTTTTGGTTTCTCATTGGTATAGGATCACGGACGGAGCCAGGGGGGCTGGAAGGTGCGGTCACCCCCTCAATTTTGAAAAATTATTTTTTTACCTTACAAAATTTTTTATATTTGGATTTCACCCCTCCCGAATCGAAAAATATCATGTTTTTTCCCTTTATTTTAAGTTCAACCCCCCCCCCCCCAACCCAAAATCCTAACTACAACGAAAGAGATATAAGAGTATAAAGTATGTCAAAAGTTGTAATTGAACCTAGTTTCTTATTATATTTTTCTTCACAAATATAACGTACAGTACCGCGGAGAGCAAGCCCCCCGCACCCCCCTTTCACTCCTTTAACTATTTGCAAAAAAAAAATGTATATCTATATCACAACAATCTCGCCCCCCTCATTCACATTCCTGGTTCCGTCCCTGTATAGGACTAATCTCATTTCACGGTACTGAGCACCACATTGGGTATAGGATTAATCCTATTTCGCAATATTGAACTTGCTGTTGGCATGAGGGGATTTGTCAGTTGTCACGGGGAGAGCGGGGAGATTTGTCACTGGGGAGTCGAACACTCTCCCCATTAAAAAACGTAATGATGGACAAATCACTGCGCCATCCCTTCATCTTGTTATATATGTTTGGATTTGTGGCCTATTTTAGGCTGTATTGACAACGTAACTATTTTGCAAATCAATCCAGGTCCGTATTCATAAAATTAATCAACAGAAGATAAAAGCCATGTTTGTAAAAACTGATAAAAAGTGTTTTTTTTGGCGGGATTTACAAATAAATACAACTTTTAGCCTTTGAGTAAAATAATTTGGGGTCGATTTGGTGTGGTTTCAGGATCGATTCTCACTGTCTCAGCGTTGTCAAAATAATGTTTGGCCAGCGGCAGCCACACATTGCGAACAGAGATAAGTCGAAGTGAGCGAAAACTGGCCCGGACATCTCATAGGGAAAAAAAAAAGTAGCCACTTTTATAATTTTTTTCTTGAAATTAACACATCTTTGAAAGTACAAGTTGTTTACAAACAGATTTCCAGTATGAAAACGCTGTTCCATAAAAAAAAAACAAAAATGAAACGATTACGAGCACTTTTTTTTTTGAAGAAATCTTTGGTATATTTATATATATAAAAAAAGAAATCTTTTGTACAAAGCATAAATTCGATTTTAAGCGAGTTTGACCTAGGAATTGGGATTCTATAAAATAAACTTGTAAAAGCAATCGACATTTTCCGTTTTGATTTATGCGTTGTTCAAATTCAATAAAACGTCTGGCAAAACAAAACAAAAAATGACTTTTTAATCCAGTGCGATCTGAAATTTTTTTATGATAAACATAAACGAATGTAATTTTTTCAGATAAAGTCGTCGTGTTATTTTTTGGAAAGTAGCAAAGGCTAGTTCAATGGGTTGTTTTAAAATCAAGGTCATTTCCAAAAAAAATCTCAATTGACAACCTTTATAATAATTAGTTGTTGATTAGTACATATCTTATAAACAATTTGTATTTGTTGTATGCCATCTAATTCCTTATGGCGGAATCAAGAATGATTTTCTTCCTTGTATAGGAAAACATTGTACTCTTCAAACTAGATAGACTTTAATATTTTGCCCTATTTTATGTGTGTCCAATTTGATGTATATATAGACTTTACAACCAAAGAATCCGAACATCATCACCAAATTCAGTTAAACAAAAAAGCCAAACTAAGAAAAAAAATCAAACTAATAATATTAACTTACCAAAAATGACAACTAATGTTATCCCAACTGAATTAGATGTCATAGGTGTTAACCTTATCTTTTGGGGTGAGGATTACATACATTCATATACTTAATACGTCGTGAAAAAATAATTTCATTGACTTTGATAAGTATACAAGTGTTTGAGTGGCTTTTATCAAAAAAAAAAAGTTTGTTTGAGTGGCATTTGATACACACTATTGTCACAACAGAAAAAAATAGAATTATGAAAGAATTGAGCACCAGGAACAGGATAGGGTGGCGAATGAGGGGCAACAACCACCCCTCTCATGTTTACGATGCTCCGAATGCAATCTCACCGTTCATCCATGGAGCTCAAGCCACAATCTCCATCATCTATAACATGCATCAGATCCATCCGATCAACAATTTTAGCTGCTAGATTGTATCGTCTTCGTTCCTATAAGAAGTAATCTGGCGGTGGCTTTTTCACTGGTGCTCCTCTTGACTCCTGCATTTCACCATCAAACAGCATTAAATGTAATGCAAGGAATGCAAAGAAGAAAAAACAATCACATATACGAGTACCTGTGGAGCTGCTTCAAAAACGCGAAATTGCTTTTCAAGGTTTTCATTCAGCTCAAGAATTGCTGCTACATTTCCACATCTACAGCATAATTAAAACCCATAAATAGTTTGTTTAAGGAAATTAATGAAAGAAGTGAAACCAATTGCAGTGTTTTACCTGTAACAGTAATTTGGCGCTGACCAAACAGTAACTATCTGGTTATTAAACATCCATTTATAACCTTCCATAACCAATTGGTGGGCTCGACATATGTAGTCAATATTGTTCGAGTGATTAAACGAAGTCACCACACTGCTACCAAACAAGAAACCCGCACCACGGGGACTCAAACCCCAACCATCAACAACGTCTTCTGGGTCAGACCACATGAGATCGCACATGCCACCATCGTGAGGCACTTCTTGCTTCCGATCAATTGTACGAATCTGAGATATAGATGATATCATTGTTTTTTTTATCACTGATAAAAATGAAAAAACAATTTGTTTGATTCAGAACATCTCTTGGACCTGGTCTAATGTGGAAATTGCAGGAGAGAGACCACCATGAACAGAAAATATTTTGTTCTCGATAAGTGCCGATAGACTGCAAGATGTTGCAAACAGGATATAATACTATTAGAACGAACCATCACTAAACAAGCCATGCCAGGATATATAAGCATATACACACACACACACACATACATGTGTGTGTGTTTCTTTTCTATACCCAACATATGATCTCAACTACCTACTTTTCATTTAATGAAGACCTGATGAAACATCAAGAAAAACTCAACCTTAAGTAATCAAAAATATCGGTGCAATATCTCCAAACATTGACAGAACCATATTTTCGCAAGCACTCGTCATAGAAACCGTACACCTGGAAGAAGATAACACTGAATAAGTGCTTTATGGAATACAATGGCCCAAAATCTCACACATGCAGTGAAGACTAAATCAACCTGTGTTATCTGCCGGCTCTCATGGTTTCCCCTGATGAGAGTTATCCTATCAGGATATCTTACCTGTCAATGCACTATCAGTTAGTTAATATCAGGAAGGTGTCTAAATTGTTGAACATGGACAGTCCACGGATATTGTGTATAGATAATGGCAGACTACTTTCCACACAAATAAGTTAATGAAGCAGTTACCTTCAGTGCAAGTAGAAGCAGAAATGTCTCGATGGAGTAAAATCCTCTATCAACAAAATCTCCAAGAAACAAGTAATTCGTTTTTGGACAATCACCACCTACTTTAAAAAGCTCTTTCATGTCATAGAATTGCCCATGTATGTCACCACATATCTATTCCAACCAATGGTAGAAATAGAGATGTATTAAGACCACATCAGAATGCAAGCAAATAGGACAATATATTCAAAAGACAACAGCTTTGAGTATCATAAGATGATAGTAGACATATAAAAAAAAATCATACTCGTGTATCTTTCAGAACAAATAAAGTAAAACAAGGGAAGACTTTTGTACAATGACCTTTTTCCAAATTTGGGAATAACTTTATTGGTAGAATGAGCATCTACAATTACTTCGCATATGTATAACAATCAATTTGCATCACAATGCAACTTTTCTCAATCTACCAATATTGCTTGTAACTAGAATTAATTTGGTACGTCCTGCTCTAGTGACTTTCTAGTTCACAAAATTAAGTTTATTAAGGTCAGGAAGTTTATAACATGACTGCTTAAACTAGTAGCTCAACCCTTTCTGTTGGTTTCAATTTTGATGAATATCCACATAATTCCCCTAATTGTGCTTATAAACAAACATCTTCACTTTATTTGTTTGTTCAATTAGAATAATAAAATTTAGATAGCTTACTAATAAGGAGGCCGATTGTGATCAAACTAAAATCAAGTATAACTGGATTAAAAGGTGAGAAACATAAAATAATATTGGGAGATGAAATTTCCCATCCCAGCTTCTTGTGATGAAACATAAACAATTGTGATGAACTTGCTATTGCTAATTTGAAGTCCTTAGCTCTCCAAAGTCCTTCGAACCAAACACACTCTAAAGTCTATCGACCTTCAGTTAGGTTCTCTCGGCAGCCCCCTAGCCAACTAGGAATTTCGTTAGTCACAGTTGTACTAGCACTCTGAGCAAGAGCTTTAGCTTTCCTCACAGAAAAAGGTCTAGGAAATAATTATAACTTGTAACTTAGGTACTTACACACAAGTGCATGCAATCCCACCAAGTGTACTTCTTTAGCTGACTTTCGACTAGGTATGACATCATGGTACCTAAACCAGGTGAGGTGATCTTACTGGTAAATCTATGTCTTAAAAACCGCACTGGTGGTAAGTAGAAGTGTTAAAATGTATCGTCTTTCTATTTCCCATTTTCTGCTAAGCCTGAGGTTCCCCTTCTACGACATGACCTAACTGTCAATCGTAATGTGTGCTATTCTCCAATTCACTGAGTGCACGTATCTCACTTAACTGAACTCAATATTTTCTTCAATCTGACTTCAGGTGAATCTGTTTCTGCCCTTTCCTCGAGCCCGATAAGATTTATCATCGGGCTGCACCCTTTTACTTAATCCCTCCGCCCCTTAAACAGCTATTGCAAACAGTGCCTTACTGCCGAATTGCAGCTCGTTAGGAAAACATAACATCTTTTCATAATTCATGAATCCCCCAATAACTTAAACCTAGAACATCAAAAATCAATTGAAAACGAACACGCACTGGCTCAAGTTTCTCTCACCGGAATCCATACTAAAGTGTTCCTCTATACGAAGCTCGGACAACAGAAACCTTTAAACCCAAACCTAACCAAGTAAAGGGAAAAGATTATATATATATATATTATATGAATTCTTTGTTTGATACTTACAGTGACAGGGGCGTCGACGCGCTGAACATTGCTCTCTTCAACGAGGATTTCCATGGCTTTGAGGCAAAGAGACTTCACTTCGGATTCCGTTAGCGGTTCGCATCTTTTCAGCTGCTCTATTTGCCGGTCTAGGTCTGCCATTTTTGCAGATTCAAACTTCAAACTCCGGGGATAAATCAAATAATTCCTCTTGAGTTAATAAAATATTTCGTGATTCCGCATCGGAAAATTGGCAATGCTTCTCCCTTCCTTCCTTCCTTCCTGTGGAGTGGTAGTTTTATTTATGCTGCCATTGGTAATTGACGTTAGCTGTGCTGAGGTTCACTACTTTATTGTGTGGGCATTCTTTTTCTCTCTCTCGCAGGATTTCGGGTTTTCGCAATTCGCGCTTAAATTTTAGAGAATTTAGATTTTCGCCCCACCTTTCTTACCTTATTGAGTTTTTGGGCCCAACACTTTTGTACACATGAGTCGCTTCGCTTGTTAAGGTCGAAAGACGAGTCAAGCTACTCGATACTAGATTCAAGAATTGAGATCATTTAGTAAAAGCTTATTTGAGCTCAATCAATTAACATATTAAAGCAAGCTTGAACAACCATTTATGTGGTCGATAAATTTAAAACTCGACTCGAGCTCAACTCAATTAATAAAAAAGGGTAAATTACACCAACCCCCACGTGATCGACCTTATTATCACTCCACCCCCTATGGAAAAAAATTGTCAACTTACCCCCTTGCCATTTCTAAAAAAATATCTACCGCATCCCTCGAATATTTTTGCCTGTAAAAAATTCTGTAAATACCGGAATACCCTTATCTATTGAAAATATTTACACTAATATTAACTAATTTTTTATATTATTTCTATTAATTCATATTGTAATTTTTATTTACCTTTTTTTTTGTCATCTACTTCCCCAACTCATTCCTTCCCCTCAAATCCCTAATCCTAATACACTATTTCCTTATCTAATCATCATCCTCATCCCAATTTAAATTTTATAATCATCAAAATATATTTAAAAGTATATACTAATAATATTATATATATATATATATATTGTTCAAATCTGCAATTTTACGGATTTGAAGTACAACTTCAAATCTCAAATCCACCACAGCCGAAGTCGAATCCACCTCGTCATAAGTAGACGGCTTCTCCGCCTTGCTGCTACGACTAAACCAAAGCCGGCGACAAACAGAAAAGGCAGAGAGCGCGATAAAAGCGAACCAGAAATGTCGCGCGCCAATCCACCTAGGCCTCCACGACCACCTGATCAGCAAGTTGATCATCACCGCCGTCCAAGTCGGCACCGCGCAGACCGATACGTCGACAAATGTTTCCATTACTGATGGATGATTGAAGAATCGCAATGTATTATTGTTCAATTCGATGCATCTCACTTCCATTTCATCCAATTTTCAACTTCTTTTCATCAAATTGAAAAGATTCAGCAGAAATATATAGTGAATTGCATTTATACAATTTTTTGGGTTTTCTGTTGCTATACGTCCGCCTTTAGGGTGCTGTGGTCGTGGTGCTTGAGATGGCGACTAGTAGGCAGCGATCGTTTCGTCGACGACGATTGGACGTGACCGGTGGTGACGAGAAGGTGCAGATATATATATATATATATATAAATATGTTACTAATATATATTTTTTAAATATCTTTTATAATTTAATTTTTTTTTAAATATATATTTAGTATAAAAATAAAAAATTTAATATCAACCGTTGATCTCTTTAAAGATCTAAGATTGTTATAAATTGAATTTAATAAAATATAAGAAAATAATCCTGACCATGGATATTTAGGAGATCAGATCCAATGGTGAGCAATTAAGGGGCAAAATAGTCTTTAACTGACGAAAATTTGGTAACCAGTCCCATGACAAACGAGTGAAGCGCGTAGGGAGTTAAATTGCTTCTTTAATTTAGTCACAGGGGATAGTTGACAATTTTTTTTCCATAGGGGAGTGAAGTGATAATAAGGTCGATCGCAGAGGGTTGAACGTAATTTACCCTAATTAAAAAAGATAAAAATGATCTAATATGTGGGGAAAAAATATTAAACTACTTGAGTTCGACTCGATTAAAGCTCGTTCGAGCTCGACTCGACTAACAAATGAAATAAAGCTTAAACATAAATTTTAAAGTTCGTTAATAAATCAAACAAACTTGAATAATAACATGCTCGACTCGTTTACAGCCCCACGTGTGTCAAAGAATGAAACCCTATTAATTATATGTTCAAGGTAAAAAAAAAAATTATTAATAAGGATTTTCCCCCAAAAAGTGCAATCCAGATCTTCTGTTACACATTTCGTGTTATACGTATATATGCGTGACAAGTGTATACACATACTATTAGGATGTGGAGAGAGAAAATATCAGATTTTTATCCACATTACATAATTTTCTCTCTCCACGTCCTAATCGCCCCGTATATACACATGTCATGTATCTGTGCGTGTAACAAGACATGTAAGTGTAACATAGGATTTGAATTGCAAAAAATGCCTCGGGCATCAAGCTGTATTGGAAGGTTCACGTTTCAGGTTCACTTTGGAGCAATTTTCTTCTTGAAGATTTGATTCCATTTCAACTTCACAAAAATTCCACTTGGGATCAAGATATTGGAACTTTAAAGGCCTCCAAACAGGAGATTCACTCGGTTGTTCTTTGGGTGATCAGACTGGTTGTTCCTTTTTTACCTCATTTTGTTGCCTCCTGAAATTTGAATCTTATTATAATGTCATTTGTTTTGTTCCATATGTAGTTTGGGGATTTTCTAGCCTCCTTTTTGATGTACTTACGGGTTTATTCTCAATTTTCATGAAACATAATTATTGTCGTATGGACCGTTCCATCAAAAAAAAAGGAAAAAAAGAAACACGACACCGTTTGTTCCCTGGAAGATCAAAAGGAAGTCTTTGATCAAAAGGACAAAAAAAACAGGGAAGTCTGAGCAAAGAAATAGTTCCTTCTAAGTTGTACCATCTTTTTTAAATTACGAAACTCGAAATCATATTTTATAAAGGAAACATTATGTCAAGCACTATTATCATAAAGTAAAATTATTGATTTATGCCGTGAATGCGCGTGTCAAATAGGCCAGACAAATTTTGCCGGTAGCTGGTGGCGCCGTCCCGTCGAGATCCCATCCCTAAATTCATCCAATCCATAAAGCACGCTCTAAATTCATACAATTTCACGATTCAGATCACCAATTCCAATTTCAATTCCAATCAACAAGGTAAAAAAGCAATATTCCTCGAATATCAAGCAATAATAGGGTTTTTTGATGTGCCGTACTGAACATGAGTTTTTCTGTTCATTCGATCAGTTCGTTTCTTGTGCAATTTTAGGATGGCTGGGCTGGATATTTGAATTTGTTGTACGTTTTGTATTTGGTACAAATTTCGCACTTTTTAGCTGGCTTATTGTTCAGGTTATAAAAAATTTAAGCTGTCTGATTCCTCTAAAGATTATTCACAACAATTTTGCCATTATTTTAGCTGATTCAAGGCTTTTTATGTGATGCTATGAATGATCAAACATATTATGTCATGTTTGGGTTACAACTGAAATTAAGGGAAGCTTTTGGTTCAGGTGGATGGACGGGTCTTTAGTATATGAGAGACAAGCTAGTCGATTTTCTATTTCGCAGGTTTATTTTATTTTTGGGGTGCTCTTGACAGTCTGAATTTACGTTTGCAAATTGCGAAAAATGTACTTTAAGGCCTTTGATTTTATTATGGTCATTCTAGTTTCAGGACTTCAGTAAGATATTCATGCTCCCTATACTCGTTTCATAGCTGTGATCTTATTTCAGTGAAATGGCGGCCTCTGGAGACTCGTGGGTGAGGGAGTATAATGAAGCAGTCAAACTTGCTGACGATATCACTAGCATGATATCTGAAAGGAGTTCGCTACCCGTGACTGGTCCAGAAGCACAGCGGCATTCATCTGCCATACGAAGGAAAATAACCATACTCGGAACTAGACTGGATAGCCTACAGTCTCTGCTCTCTAAGATTCCGGGAAAGCAACCTCTGTAAGTTATCTTCATTGAACTGCAGCTTGAATAATTATGTGAAATTGTAATTAGATTCGAATGAAGAATTAGCTTTATAAAATGCGGACGCTGTCCCTTGTTGCCAGTAGATCAGCTAAATATGCTCGACTCCTATTATGTTTGTGCTCCTATGCTCGATTTATCTTTCCTATCAACTTCTCTATCCAAGCTCCAGCCAACATGTTCTATCAACACCAAGGCTGTGGCGTGTTACCGTTACATCCTTAGAGCTCTATGATAACCATGGTTATCTTTTATGAGATTTTGTTGTCACATTGGGACAAAGTGAGGTTCTCCAGTTCAAGTTGTTTAGCTATCATGGTTTTGGGCCTTGGAATGATGTTAAACTCTTTCATATAAATTGAATCGAGATGGACCTGTAAACTATTTGGGGAAAGGAAAAAGTATTGAAACATAAAGTCGTTAGAATCCAGTAGCTGAGTGTTGAGATCTGGGACCTGTTGTAACCTGTGGGTTTCATTTATTTTGATACTATGCCATTTTGTCTTTTGCGCCTTTTAGTGATAATTATTAACCGAAAATTCATTCTAGATACAAATATCTATATATATACATAATTACGAACCCACACCCTTGTATGTCCTACTTAGGTTATGTTACTTTATGTCCTATTATATTTGTTTTTTATATTAGAATACAATTCTTCGAGCACTTGGAAATATTGCTTTCTCAAGTTGCCAGATTACAAATATTACCCACTTAGTTATTTTGTATGTAATGTTTTGGTGAAGTGAGTAACGTTATGATTTTAAAATATGCTTGCTTAGAATGTGAGGTGTATTTATAATTACAAAATGAACATTGAAGACGTGAAGGAAGAAACTGATGCATGTGATGCCCTTATTAATTTATGACCTAGTTATTGTTTTCTTTTCTAACCATATATTCTCCTTGTTTTGCTTTTGATCCTGCTTCTTGTGCGCAGGACTGAGAAAGAAATGAATCGTCGCAGGGACATGGTGGCTACTTTGAGATCAAAAGTTAGCCAGATGGCTTCGACATTGAACATGTCAAACTTTGCTATCAGAGACAGCTTACTTGGGCCAGAAATAAAGCCTGCTGATGCCATGAGCAGAACAACTGGCCTTGACAACCATGGCGTTGTTGGTCTTCAAAGACAAATAATGAGAGGCTAGTTGCTCTATCTTTGAATTCGAACTTGATTGGGTTTTTGTTTCCTTAATTCGTGATGTAGCTTTTTTGTTTATCTTTATCTTTTCAATTTCACTGCAGAACAAGATGAGGGCCTTGAGAAATTGGAGGATACAGTGATTAGTACCAAACACATTGCATTGGCAGTGAACGAAGAGCTTGATCTACACACAAGACTAATTGTGAGTTTTCTGTTTTTACAAACATCTTACTTCTACTGTATCCTGAAACTAGGTCATCCTTATTCCACACGTTCCGATATTCTGTCATGATGAGGTTCATGTTTGTTTGATATGCAGGATGATCTGGATGAGCATGTTGAGGTTACAGACTCCAGACTACAGGTGACTGTTGTTTCTAATAGTACTTTCTCAATTCACACTATATCCTCGTTGACTGATTGTTGAGGTACAATGTTTGTGGTCATTTTAGGTGAAACTCTTCTAGTATAATAGTCTTCATGTCTGAGTAGTGATGTTGAAGATCATACTCAACATCTCAACATCATAGGATGAGGAAGTCATTCCTTTTCTATTATGATGATATATTTTGAAAAAAATTGATTACAGATTAAAGCAATAGCATATGATGACGGTACTTTGTATGGGACTTTCAAGTGTTTTTATTTTTAAATGAAAATAAATATGGTTCTGAAACATTGAATTTTTTATTGGTAAAGTGACACCGTCTAAACATCTAATGCATTGTTAGTGGAAATCATATGCTAAATACAGTGAGGTATTTTTGTAGTTTAGCGCCCTTGTTTTCTGGATTTTCTGTTGCAGTCCCTGTTTTAAACCATTTTCTTCTAGAGGTGTTTTTGACTTACATTCTTTCCTTTGTCTTCTTCCTAATGATGACAGCGAGTGCAGAGGAGGCTTGCAATGCTGAATAAACGTACAAAGGGTGGCTGCTCCTGCTTGTCCCTTATGTTATCAGTTATAGGGATCGTTGTGTTGGTCGCTGTGGTATATATGCTGATCAAATACTTGTAAATATATGAAAGAATGAAATTGGAACTTCTTCATGCCTGTGTGTCCTGGATTCATCTTTACTATAGCCAGTTTTTTTTAAAAAAACCTGCGAGCCTTCATAATTTCCTTCATAAAGAGACGGATTTTCATTTTTTTTCTTTGTTTGGCCTTGTGTGTATAATGGCATCATTTCGATTGCCAACTCTAACTTCTCTGTAGTTGTTGGTGATGATTGTCCGATTTGGTTTTGTGTTGCTTCCTAATATTTCATATTACCTAGTCATCTTTGTTCTTGTGATCTTTATAATCTAGCCTCCAGGAAAAAATGGGGTATTTGTAATTGGAGCTTTTCCCGCTGGCCATCGGGGACCGAGTGGTAAGGCCATGATATGCAGGGGAAAATATCACTCATTCTTCCATTGGGGACAGGTGCACAGAGTATAAATTCCTTTGGCTGTTAAGTTATGGCATATCTCATACGAATAATTAGGGGAAATTATACGCAAACTGAAAAACAGCAAGGAATTGCACGTGAACAGATGACATAATAGATAGATCATTATAGCTACATTAAAATGGCCAGAAGATGAACAACATCAAACAACGGAAAAGACTAAAAGAAGAGCTTCCGATTATGCATCCGTGAATTAGTTGAGGGTGATGAGTTGAGGGTGACGGGAGATCTCTTGCTGTCAGCAGGTAGCTTTGTCCCCCTCGGGTCAGTCAGAAGAGTCTTCTGAAATGACTGAGTGAAACCAGTTGCAATAATAGTTACGTGGATCTCACCGTTGAACCGTTCATCCACAACTGCACCAAATATAATATTTGCAGAAGGATCTGCTAAACTCGTAACAACCTGGATGATAAAAGAAGAATCAGTAAAAAAAATGAGCTTATATTCCATTGTTATAATTTTATTTTCTGGCATTAAATGTCAGAGTTCGAGCAAACTTCTGTATTTTATGCAATCATGTAATATTATTTGGTAAAATAGTCAGTAAAACGATACCTGAGAAACCCTGTTTACTTCTTGCAAAGTTATGTCCTTTCCTCCAGTAATATTGTACACGACTCCAGTGGCAGATTGAATAGAAGAGCCAATTAAAGGAGCCAAGGTTGCTTGTTCAGCTGCTTCTTCAGCACGGTTCTTGCTAGACGAAGAAACACCCACACCAAGCATAGCAGTACCAGAATCCTTCATCACTGCCTTAACATCAGCAAAATCCACATTTACCAACCCTGGTATCTGCAAAAACAAGAAGACTCCTCAAATTGTCGCATGATTGGTCCAAACTGTGAATGACTTTATATGACCAATGTGAATATTTCATTATTATTCAGGTGCATAGTGAAAAGTCAAAACAACATATACAACATATCAAGATCTACTTTTCACATTTAGTCGAGTGAGGTAACATGATTAAACCAAGACTCATAGCTCTGGGGAAAGGGAGAGAACTTGCTATAGATAATTAAAATTTGTGAATGAAGCACTCACAGTGATTATATCTGATATCCCTTGTACACCCTGCCGGAGCACATCATCCGCTAGAAGGAAAGCATCTTGAAGTGGAGTATGTTCACCAGCAATATCCAAAAGACGATCATTTGGAACAACTATAAGTGTATCTACATTTTTCTGAAGCTTTTCAATTGCTTCCAGAGCCTGAAACAATATCCAATATACAATAGAACAAAATAAACACTTTTGATTGGTAAGAGGTAATGAGGTATCAAGAAATTTGGCACCACTGACAGACTGCGCACTACAAGCATGAATTCACAATAGAAACAAATTTTTAGACTGTCAGCCAACTTGCAAACTCTAATTACTAATTAACTAGAGTAGATCCAAACATCTGAGAGCGCGCCCAAATTGGTTATTTTGTTAATTGAATTTATATCTTCAACTAAATGCCAAATGTGGTATTCATAAGAATGGAATTGTCATTGAATTATGCTGAACTGGTATACAATCTCCCCATGAAAATCAATGTCAACAGTTCAATGATCAGATAGTAAACTTCCCAAAGTTTCACTTCATAAGAACAAGAAAAAATAAAAGAAACACTTGAGCAAACATTAGCCCCAAAGAATCAAGGAAAAAAACGAAGCAAACAAAACTGATTTGGACTCTCCCTCTCTCTCTTCCTGACTGAATTTTGCTTGACGTATTTCCTCATCAAGAGTTACAAATACGTTAGGAAGTCAAGTTGGATAGAGTATCCAGATGTCTTGAATTTGGTTTTCAAAAGTTATAGATTACTTAGCTGGACAAGTTAGATAAGTAAGAGATTACTGTAACTGTAAATTCCAAAATTCATAACCTGTGCATGATAATGATTGAATGACATAATACATCTAATTCAAGAGGAAATTCATACTCCAAAAACTTTGAGAAAAATAACAAAGGAAGTTTTAGCTTTCTCGTTTTGCAAAATGAAAATAACACCTGCCTGAACAGTTCTTTTACGTCCCTCGAAGCTGAACGGGTACGTAACAACACCAACAGTTAAATACCCTGCATCCTTTGCAATTTGAGCAACAATAGGGGCAGCACCAGAACCAGTACCCCCACCCATTCCAGCTGTTATAAAAACCATATCTGACCCCTTTAGAGAATTTGCAATGGCTTCCTTTGATTCCTCTGCAGCCTGTTCCCCCAAAAGAGGGTTGCCACCAGTACCTGTATTCCAGCAAGTGTTTCAAGTTTAAAACCATCATGAAGGAACTACAATACAAGCACAATGCAACATTCTTAGGCAATAATACCGTGAAATTAAGCTTTACTAGTTAGATTCAGAGAACTATACATCATATTAAGCAAATCTAAGGTATTAGTTCTTTTCCATTTGGAATATGTAAATGTTTTCAAGCTTCAGGGTTTGAAAAGGAAATAGTGCCACAAATAAGAGAGATGCAAACCAAGTCCACGAGTCAAAAGCTCTCCAATCTGAATAGGATTCTCAGCAGCAGATTGTAGGAGTGCTTGAGCATCCGTGTTTATGGCATAGAAGTCCACTCCCTGTCATCAAACACCAGGTAGAAATATTGTCTCAAGAAATTTAAATGACCAACTAAAGCAGACTCTCTGATATAGGAGAATGATCACAGTTCAAAAAAATTCAAGAATGAATATTGGGTTGCTGATCTGCTATGAAGAAAGAAGACTCCACAATTGATCGATATAAATTCAGACGAAAGTGATTTTCCAGACATTCATGAATTGTTTATAACAACAGAAGCCCATTTTTTTAAAATTAAAATGAGCTCGCCAAAGCAAAAAGCTTTGCAACGTCGAACTCAAACCCTGAGAGAACCAAATGTTAATGAGCTGACACCCATTGTTCATATCCAACTTAGCCCAGGTATACGCAACATCCGAGTTGTATAAAGACATACTTGGCACGTAAAATCCAAATTCAAATACAGTAGCAGTATCCACACACACCTCACACCCCAGAAAAAGAAAAGGATAAAATGCAGGGAGGTGTGGCAATTGACATCCATACATAAATACTTTCATAAGAAGCAATCACATCCAATAGTTTACGAACCACATTTAGTCACATAAACTTTCTCTGACAAGTTTTCACATTTGCAAGCATTAAAAGGATTCAATTATCAACTTTTACGAGTTAAGTATGTAGTATGTGTATAAGCTTACTATATTTTAATTACGCCTACTTTACCTCCGTGCATATCCCTGTAAGTATTATTACCACATATTGATAAATAAAAACAGCTAAAATAGCCGTTAAAGCTAATAATAGCATCTTGAAGGGCGAAATGCCAACACCTGTAAGCCGCTGCCAATCATGCGATTAACGGCATTGTTTCCACCTCCGCCGACACCGACCACCTTAATCTTGGCGGAATCCATTGGTGTAAATGAGCTGTAAACCCCAATGCGCTGTCGTTTCAAGTTGCAGAAATTTCTCCGATGAGGCCTAGAGAAGGAGATTTTACCACGTGCATTTTTGGATAACAATGGGGAAAACCCAATTGAAATTGAGGCCGTTGAAGAATGAGATGAAGCTAATTCGGAAGCTGGGTTTGAGATTCCGAGCGTCGCCATTAATACAGACAGCTTTGTCTTTTGGTATTAGAAAATAGGCATTTTGTATCCTTCTGCAACTATTTGTAAGCTTTCAGAAAGAAAGAAAGGGGTTTTTAGGGTTTTAATGTTTCTGTACTTATTTCTTTCTTTCTATCTTTTATTTTATTTTTTGTGTGAAAAATAATTTATGTTTATTTTGACAAATAGAGGCTGATCAAATTTATTTAAAGTGTAATTCAACATTACCCAAGACTTGTTTGCCTAGTGATATCGGCCCGGGTTCATTAAAAAAAAAAGTTTAATTCAACATTTCCATCACACACAAAGATCATAGAGGAGACAAGATACAGACTATATTTATTCTCTTCAGAAGTACAAACAAACTTAAGATGTCATCCTTCGGAAATGAATAAGAATAACTGAATTGGTTTTACAACACAGAAAATAAATCTCAAGTTGTTTCCATTAATTAAAAATTACATACAAATCTGACATAAAAGGATTCTGGGTACTGTATACCCCAAAATGTCGTTTATTGCTCTTCAATTCTTCATCCAAAATACTGCACACTGCTTCTCATAGATAAGGTCACTCCGATTCATTCAAAATGGGAACAATTAGAGGATTCATCTGTGCCAGGTAAACGATTGCCCACCTGCACATGAACAACATAAACATGGTCAATTTACAATAGAACACCAAGGTGGCCTGAATATTTTCGTACCAGAGAGAAGCACAGGACGAGACCAAATCCTTCTCCAATAGGGAAAATGAACAAAATTGTCAAAGCTATTCTCCCTTTAATCCATAATTTGGTCTCCAACCTATTTTAAAATTTATGGCTTTCTAAAGGAACTTAAGAGTTGACATCTACATGACTCAATAGAGCATGGCTCCCTAGTCCAACACATGTACAAACAAAATATTGACAAGAAGACAGTACAACAAAATTTGAGAATCCTGGCATACAAATTCGTTAAAGAAAGAAACAAACAGATAATCAATTTTCGAATAATCATTAGGTGAGACAAGTAAATCACTCTCAGATTTAAAGGGGAAGGAATTGCGGTGATTCTCAGAGCTCAGAAAAATCTGATTTTTACCATTTACAAGATACTATTGTTAACCTCCCACTAACCTAAAGAGCAAAGAGTTCAACGTATTTTATACGAAATTTCAGGACCTCACTGTTCCTTCCCTCAACACCACCATACTTGAGCATGCATACATATAGCACGACCATATGCTCATAATGGTGCTGACATGACACACAAGTCCAAAACCCAGATGCCACAACCCTGACAATTGAATGCACGTGAACCCAAAAGATAAACGGCTTTGCTATGCTATGCTATCATCCGAACCTTCAGGGGGAATTAAGATTTCCTCTAATGTGTGGTAGAAGAATCTCATCAATTTCACTGGCTCCCACTTTGTTTCAATATATTTCCAAATCCACATAATCAAAAAAATTTACACGCACAATCCCAACAGTTACCCCCAAAATTCACAAACAGTAACATATGGGCAAGCCAAGATTTTGTTGCACAATGTGCAGGAGTAGCCCCAAATCATGTAAAATTTCCTTAAACCAATTATACACACAACAGAAGTTGTTTTTTCTCTTATATGTCCGTATGTATCAGAGGGCCTTAATTTCTTAAGGATTTTCGAAAGGGAAACTTCAGTTTTTCTAAAGAGAAGACTGCCACTGCCCCCTCATGCATAAGTAAACAATCATGAACTCCACATGAGACAGGGTACTGAGAGGAAAAAAAGCACTAATTGCATCACCATTACCATGACTGATCCCAAAAGCAAAAGAAAGAATCCGTAAAGGAAAGAAATAATGCATAAAAGTATGAGGTCTTCAGAAATATCTCTTTCTGCTTAACAAGGGAAACCAACTTACATCAACCAACAGCATACTGTCGCAGTAATAATCAATGTCAGGTGTAACCTGCATAGCAAAACAAAATTAGCTATATGTCAAAAGGAGCTCAATCTTCCCACCAAAAACAATAATGCATTACGACACATAATTCATCACGTGAAATTCCATTATTAATCTAGTTCAACAAATTGATGAACTTAATAAACAAGACTATCAAACAGTCATGGGGATACATGAAATCTTCACTTAAACCTCACCCAGCAAAAAGTATATACGAAAGAAGTCACCAAGTAGAAAATCCAAAACTTCTGTCAGAACCACTATCAGCCTCGACACCAAAAAAACATATAGACAAAGCTTACCGCTCATATATAGCGATTCACATTGTCCGATAGTAAACACGTAACTAGTACAAAGGAATGCTCAAATCAACATTGACTAGACTGGCAATCATAGACTCAAGAAATCAGTTACCGACTGCGTAAATAACCCACAATTTCCAAAACAAAGCAAGAAGGAACATTCTAAAAGTAAAAACAATGTGAACATACAGATTTGCAGAGGGTCCTCTGTTGCAGCAGATTCTGGCGCTGAGCGATGCAATAATCCCAATCACTACGAAGATTAGGGTAGTCACCAAGAATCCCATCCTTAATTTCACTTTCCACCAACACAATATTAATTACACTTAACCTGCCAAAATAATTTGGTCATCACAAATAAATATTGCAGATCCATATTAATTATGAACTTTCAGTGATTGAGTAAAATAAATAGTCATAACTGATAACCCTATCAGCCGATCCGAAACTAAAAATCTAAGGATTGAACACTTCAAAATTTTATAGCAATTCAATGAGATCGCGAGCCTAAAACTAATCGAAAGAATACGTACAGATTTTTTTTTTTTTGGTTAAATAGAATACGTATAGATGAACATATATAATTGTATAACACTGAGTTCAAAGTATGAGATTACCCTAAATTCCGGCGACCGGAGATGCTTCCGGGGGGAAATTGAAGCTGCTCGATCCGGCGTCGCTTTGATAAGATTCAATTTCTGCTGAATGGATGGAAGGACTGAAATTGTAAAATGATATTCAACGTGCGCAACATAATAAACTTTATTTGGGCCTCAGATTTTTTATATTAAATAAAAACTGAGTTAATGGGCCTCATTGAGTTCTTATCTGTAATGAGAAAGGCATCTGGGCTTATGAATAAGGCCCATTTAGAAAGGCTTTAGGGCTTAGTCGTTGATACCCTTAAAAACACATTTTAATATCAAAGAAAGTAGAATAAATGAGCCCTTTGGGTCATCTCAAGTTTTGTGGGATTGGGAGGAAAGAGGACTTAACCATGATCTGGTTCACCACGCGTGCGACTAGAGGTGTGCACGATTTGGTTAACCGATCCAACCAAACCGGAACCGAAATCGAATTGAGTCATTTCGGTTCGGTTTCGGTTTTTAATTTTTTGAAATTCCGGTTTCGGTTTTAGGGTCCGGTTAACCAAACCGAACCGAAAAACCGAAATGTATATGTATAAATATATAATATTATATATTATAGGGGGTCTTTATGGGCCAAAATAACATTTCAATAAAACTTATGGGCCAAGATAATAATAAATAAAAAAGTTATAAAATGAATCCCCAACTCTCAAACCCACTCACGCAGGCGCATCTATCCATTCTTCATTTCTTCTTATGCAACGGCGGACACAAAGCAAAGCTCCACTCCAACTCTCAAGATCCACCACCATTGCCATTGACTTGCCGGAAGAGTCCTCTCACACACGCCCTCGGCTCTCTCTTTGGTCCTTAATTACTTAATTTCAATTTCCAAACCCTAGGTAAAAAAACTTAAATTTAGTTATTTAATCTCTTTGTTTTTATATTAATGGTTAGATTTCTAAATTTATATAATGATGTTTTTATGCAATTTTCGATTTTGTCAACTGGAATTTTTTTTGTTTTTTTTTTTTATTTTCCATTTTTGGGTTAAAATTCGGTTAACCATTTGGTTAATTGAATTAAAACCGAAATTCATTCGATTTTAACCGAACCGAAATGAAGCTTTTCGGTTCGGTTTCGGTTCTGAATATTAACCGAAATTTCGGTTCGGTTTAACCGAATGAACACCTCTACGTGCGATGCCGCCCACCGAAACCTGGGTCGAGGCTTGTGTGGCTTGGGCTTGGGCTTCTCAATTAATCTTTAATTGAAAGTAGAATATATGAATGTAAGGACATGGTTTATTATTTTTAATTCTAGACGAAGGGAATACCCTGACCCGACAAATTCGGGCCGATAATTTTTTAATCATGGGTCACACAGATCCTGTAAAATTCCAAATAAAGAGAGAAAAGTCACAATTTGTAATGGCCTGTAATTGAACCCATGATCCCCCACATGAAAGTGGAAGCTGATACCACTAGGCTAACAAGCCTTGGATGGAAATCGATTTGGAATCGATTTTTGAAATTGATTTGTGAAATCGGAGGCGACGGAGAAGATGCGGCCGGAGTTGGTGGTGGCCGATTTGTGTTGGTGGTGGCCGATTTGTGTTGGTGGCGATGGGGGTGGTGGTGGTTGGTAAGATGACGGCGATGGGACTGGGACGAAGAAGATGAAGTGGCGTGCCTTTTCCTTTTCTTTTTAATTACTTTTTTATTTTTTTGTTTCTTTTTATTTTTTGGAGTTTTTTTCTTTTTAGGCTTTAGACAAGGGCATTTTGACTTTTCGACCATTCTGTTGGGACAAATTCCACCGTATAAGGTTTTGCAAACAACAGAGGCGATGAACAGGAGCTAAAGTTCCTGCGTTTCTGACGAACCGACTTTGCATCGGGATCAATATTTAGGCGATGAACAATCACCAACGGGTCAATATCTTGGAAATCAGTAGCTTTCCAAGCAAAAATATCAGAATTGGCTTTGAGAAATTTTATCAGTTTCGACTCCATCGTGGGGCTCAGCTGCTCTCCAATCCTTGTAGTCTTTTCAGGATCATCCTCAAAAAGCTGAATTGTCTCATGCTCCACGGGTTGAACTCTCGTATCCACCATCTTCGGCTTCTTATCAATCTACCTCATCAACACTTCAGCATCTTTATCAATGACATTCACCCTCGTAACTTCCCTCTTCCTCTTCTTGCTTGAATTCGTCGTTAACGAGGTGGTATAGAGTCGCGAGCTTCTAACTGATTTTCCTTCACTTCGCCAATGCCATCTCTGTTTTTGAACTTCATTTTCAAGTGAGGTGTCGATACAATAGCACCAAACAAATTCAGCATAGGCCTGCCCACAATCATATTATAAGCAAAAGGAGTGTCGACTACCAGGAAAGTCACACGCAATGTCTTCCTCTTCGGGGCTGACCCCAACAAAACATCAAGTCCTATCGACACTTTCGGCATAATCTGTGATCCAGTAAATCCTATAAGAGGAGTATTCACCGCTCTTAGATTCACTTTTTCCAAGTCCATCTTCAGTAAAACATCCCAAAAAATTATATCTCCTGAACTTCTAGTATCAACCAAAACTTTGTGTACTGCAAAGTTTGCCACATCCATTGTTATTAACATTGGATCGTTATGGGGAATAATCATGCCTTCGTAATCCCTATCGTCAAAAGCTATTGGTTGGTCAGTATTTTGTACAGAAAAGACCCTTGTAGGTTCCTGACGATAGTGATTGCCACGCATTTTCCTCTTTTTTTTTTCCTCGCACTAGACGAGTCTCCTCTAGCTGGTCCACCTGCAATAGTGTAAATCTCTGCCCTTGCCACATTGGCAGGTTCTTTCTGTCGATCTTCACGATGATGATTCTCATTCTCTCTCTTATCATCATTTCGTCGATAATTATTATTTCGACGATATTCATCATGTCGAGGCCTATCATAGTGATGATTGTCATGGCCCCGATTGTCATGATACTGACCTTCATTCCCTCGATATCGAGATCGATCAGGTGACCTACTCCGTGATTGTCTTACCTATTTAATGTGGTTGGCCTCGGGGGCTCTTACTTCCGCGAGAGTACGATCAATAAAATCATTCAAAACACCATCCTTTATTAGTCGTTCAAGTTCATCCTTCAACTGGTAGCAATCTTCAGTATCGTGGCCTTTGCCCTTGTGAAATTGACAATACTTATTTGGATTTGCTCGTGATTTTGACTTCATTGGCTTTGGCCACTGAATCGCATTCAAGTGTTGTACTGCCATTAATACTCTTCCTCTTGACGTTTTCAAAGGCGTGTATTGTTCATAGTTTGCATATCGACGGGGTCATTCATGGTTCTTTTCAAACCTCGACCTTTCCCGTCGATCACTATTTTCTTTTCGATCTGTTCGATCATTTATGGGCTTAAGAGCCTCGGAATCTTTTGATAGATTCATTTCTTTCTCGTTGATGCATTGTTCTTCCAACTGCATTAATTCTTCTTGATCTTTTGGTGCGCGTCGAGCCAGGGCGGATGCCAATGTACCTTTTTTCAATGCCAATAAAAGAAATGTTACAACAAGATCATGAGTTAATTTAGGTATTTCTAAAACTTCCTGATTAAATCGATGTACAAACTCTCTCAAACTTTCATTAGGACCCTGCTTGAATCCCAGCATGGAAGATACCAACTTCTTGGCTTTCTTATTGGCCATAAAATGATTCACAAATCTCTTAATTAGCTGTTCATAAGACAGTATCGAACCGGGTTGTTAACTAGTGAACCAGTGTTAAGCCCGACCAACCAGTGTCCTCACCAAGACCCTTGCATTGATGGCATTTGACTGATGATACAACAACATCAGCAGTTCAAACATCGTCAAATGTGGCCCCGGAGCACCTGTCCCATCATAAGTAGGCAAGACAGGGGCTTTGAACGAACTTGGAGGTTCTTCAGACATTATACTCTCGCAAAACGGTGAATTCCTAGCCATCAAAACTGAAACTGGCCTGCTCTTCAATCGAGTAACCTCTGGTTTACGACTTACTCTGTCTAGCTTTTCATATATATCCTCAATCTCTGCCCTCGACAAGGCTGGTCTCTCTCTTTCTTCATGCATCGGCTGCTTTCCTCGTCGAAGTTCTGACCGCGCATCTGCCCTACTATCAACCTCCTCATTAGACTGCTCTCCTCCCATCTCTCCCTTTCTTCTTAAACTCTTGATTCCCCTCTTGTCCTTGAAATAACCTCTTGGGCGCCAAAGGTGTGGCAGGGATCCTCTGAATGTTTGGAGTCATTGGTCCCAAAGCAATGAGGCGATTTAGCACTTCATCTACTCTCTCCTGTATCAGTTTGTCTAATTCTCCTTTCGTCACCACTATCTTCCCGTCATTAGGATCTCCATCATTCCTTGCCAGTGTAGCAGATACTGAATCTTCAATACGAACATGCTTCTCCCTCTGATCATCTCCCTCCATCTTTGTTGTTGATTTCAGCGACCCTCGAGTAGTTTCCCACAGACGGCGCCAACTGATCTAGCTCGGATTTTACCCTGTACTATCTCAGTCAAGATGACCACAAACACGAACCAACAAGTTAATTCTCAAGATAATAGACTGCACTCGTATACTGTTGAGCTGCCTACGTACCTATAAAGGATCAAGTCTAAATGTAGTTCAAATAAAGTTGTTACAATATCTATGATTCGTATTATGACGATATCAAATATTTATATTATAGGATCGTACTCTCAGATCTACGAAACACCCAAGCAATACGATGTGTAGTTCGTAGTATTTATTGCTCAGATCTCCCGTCCTTGAATCTTCATAAATGGAGGTATTTATAGTGATTCCATTCTGTACTATTGAATTAATGACAGATTGGACATCTTACCCGCATGATCTCTTACACGTGTGTTAGATGGATGGCACCGATTTGACCATCGTAGGGTCGGGTCATGGGTCGACCCTACCCGGACTTAACAAAGACATGCGGATCTTGGAGTGCAATGCAAATACCCTTATGTTAGGGACCTGTTATGCAATCTACCTCGTTACCTCGTATACGAGGCACTTTAAGAGCCCCATTACTTTGCTCACATACTAAATACGAGGTAATGAGGACATATACATCCAATATTAGTATTTTGGTATATCACGTGGTGTTATATACAATAAATTGTAATGAAGCACACACTGTTTTTAAAATTGAAATGAAGCGCGCACTGTTTTTAAAATTGAAATGAAGCAGAAGCGCACACTGTTTTTAAAGTTTCTCAATTTCGCCCAATATACCATTTATGCCGCTAGCATTTTAGTGGACCAAAAAATCTTATATTAGTTTCATAATAAGTGTCCCCAATACCAAGCAATAACTTTTTTTTTTAATATTCAGCTAGGATTGTCAATGAGTCTAAATTGGCTCAAAGCTCGCAAGCTCGGCTTGATAATTTTCAAGCCGAGCTTTATACGAGTCGAGCCCGAACCGAAGGTTAAAGCTTGAATTCGAATGCAAGCAAAGCGTGAGTTGGATTCGGGTTTGTAAATATATATATAAAAATACATATATCATTTAAAAAATTAAATTAAAATATTTTTATGTAATTAAATTTCAAATTGCATGGAAATATTCATATTTTAAATTAGGGAAAAGAATCCTTGAAATCAATCATCATTTTAACTCCTAATACAAAAAAATGTTACACTAAGAAAATTCACTTTAACCCGAACAGACCGTATCTAATACAAACATATGACAATTTACATGAATTTGACTATGGAGGGCTGCTGCTAGCTTTTGTCTTCAAAATTTTATGTTGCGTATATTTATTCTCACAATTCACACAAGTAATTTTTTGCAAGTGCGTCTAGCAATTATTTAGTTATAATATTTTTCAATCTTAAATAATATATGGAACATATATTTCGAGATATATTTCAGTTTATTCGTGTGACAATTAGTATATTAAATGAGATTTTCTTGTAATTGTTTCTTATTATTTTTTAATTTATATGTTAGATTTATTTTATGACTTGTAGTTTAAACAAGAGAATAAATTCGGGCCAGCTCGGGCTCTGCTCGAAGCTCGTACTTGTTATCAAGCCGAGCACGAGCCTTGCGAAGAAAAGCTCGTACAAATTCAAGCTATGACGACAAATGCTTGCATAATATCAGGCTCACGCTCGGCTCACTCGGCTTGATTGACAAGCCTATATCCAGCCATAGTTTATGGCAAGCACCACATGCTAATCAAGTTGGGATCAATACTGACTCACGACATACTCGTAAGTATTCTCATAAATGCAGTGATTAGAGGCTTTGTTGTAGAGATTACATAATAAATGATTACCACTAATCAATTAATAGTGTTCATGATGGGCTATGGGCTGAAGCCCTTTTACCTAGCCCACTTAATAAATATTGACAATAGATTATAATAAATTAATTCCATAATATCCCGAAATTTATTTTGCTATCAAATTACCCTCAATTATTATCAAGACTCATCAAATATGAAATATGATAAACTATATTTGATATATCACAAACTCGATCAAAGTACACCAAAGTTTTCATTTTTGCAATAATAAAATTATCAGATATTTTTGCGTTCTCAACTTATAAGATTTCAAAACTGCAAAAGGATCTACAAAAAGGTTGAAAATTTAAAAGTCAAAATAGTGAATGTAATATTTAAAGGTTGAAACTTGAAAAATATATTTCATACTCTTTTTTAGAGTTATTAACTTGCCTTATAGAATAACTCCATGATGCTTGGAAGTTGCTTTTCACGGCTATTATAGAAAACATACCTCATTAATTTGTTTTTGTTTTTTTAAAAAAGAGTACCCAAAATTTTCTCTTTTTAAATCAAATTCTATTTATTTTATCTCTTTTTGGTGTTGTGGAATCAGGTTGACTGGACTTAGGTCTATTATCTGATAAAAAAACAATCAAGTCCAAATCAAAGTAAATTAGCCCAAAAAAAAAAAAAAAAGGAAAATCCAAATCAAAGTGTATTTGGCGGACCAAGACTCATGTTTGAGATGGGTCGTCTAATTTTGGGGTCTTTTGATAAATTTTAAAACTTTGAGTTTCTTTTGTTATAATCAAATTAATAATTAATACATTCATACTTTCTAAATTAAGGGAAAGTGAAAGATCAGTGGTATGAAAACGGTGGTATAGCAATTTTTTTTAATAATATATATCCGGTTGCTAAGGAGGTCTGTAAACTTAAAACGCGGAGACACTGTCAAATTAGCACTATTGGTTTTCTTTACAATATCTAAGATGGGCGTCTGTACAGTGCTATCTCCTGTCAGATTAGCATCTCCCTAAGCTATATAATATAACCCTACCTAGAATTAAACCAATTTTCGGTTGATATAAGAGTACTTAACCCTATAACCCAAAAATTATTAGTCTAGTGATATCAGCTTCCAAAGTCTCTGTTCAATTCTAGGTAAGTTGCTACTTTTTTGCCTTATTCAAAGTCTTATAAGGCATATGAACCCATAATTAAAAACTATATGCATCCGTCTGTCGAATCAGGGAATCCCCTGGTCTAGCATTAAAAAAAGAAAGTACTTAACCCTGCAACTAATCAATTACTTGCTATTCAAGTAGTAACCCCGACCCAAAGATCGGATTTCTCCTCCATTCACATGGCTTTCGCCACCACTTCTCCCCCGCCCTTTTCCTCCTTTGACGTGCCGCCCCCAGCCGAATCATCAGGCAGCGGCGCCGCCTCTAATAGCCCCCCCTTCACCAAAATAAATATGTCCCAACCATCAAAAGATTGGGATTCTCATGACTTGCCACCCAACATGGTGGTTCAACTAAAAAAGCTCAGCGGATTCAAAAAATACAAAGTTTCCAATATCAATTTCTTGAATCCACGTACCCGATCAATCGTGTATTCGGCGGAGGAGTCCTTTGGCGATTTAGTCGACCTGAAGCCTGGAAACGTGTACACGAAACATGACTTCATGAAACAGCTTAACGCCCTATCGTCATCGGGTTGTTTCGAGAAAATAGAATTGGATGCTAAAACAAACCCGGATGGTTCAGTTAACATAAACATACCCTTTAAAGAATACGTTTATCCGTCCAAAAAGAGATTTAGATGCGTTGACGTAGGCTTAATTCCGGGGTATGAACCAATTGAGAATGAGCCCGAATCGATGAAAGAAAATATAGAACTTCAACGGAGGATGTTAAAGCAATATAGGAAGAGGATTGAGCGTGGGAGGGAATGTATATTGCCAGAAGAAGTAGAGAAAGAGATTGAAGGGATGTTGTGGAAAAGGAATAGTGTAAGCTCAGGGTTACTGAGAAGAATTGCTCTTAAAATACAAAAGTGGTACAATGACAATGGGTATGAAGCTGCACTTGTTGTGGGTCATAGTCATCCTGAATTAAACCCAGGGGGAGAAATTATATATGAAGTTGTGGAAGGGGAAATAACTAAGTTGGAGGTTAAATTTAAGGATAAATTGGGGAATGTTTGTGAAGGAAATACTAATCTTGGTGTTATTAAGAGAGTTCTGCCTGAGGAGGTACACATGTTCTTTTTATGTACCTCTTTATTTGCTTATTGCAATTTGCATGCAAATTCTGTTATTAATGTGTTGATATGTTACACGAGTACTCGCAAATATTATCTTTTAGGGTAAATTACATAGATACTCATGTGTGAAATCCTAATCACGAAAAATCATCATGAGATTCGAAAAATTGTTGCAATTTCAATCCCCGTGAGATTACATTTGCACCCCTAGAGTAAAAACATATTATATATGGTTTTACCCCTAACAAGAGCTTTGGTAATTTGCAAAACTTCAGTGGAGGTGTTGATAATTACACAGTTAGCGATGGGTTGTGCATGTAAGTATCCATATATATACTTCTTACTGTGTGTTCAGGTGGCAAGATCTTTTTAGGGAAAATTCTTAAGTACACCCCATGCACCGTGCATCAGAAAGTGTGGATTAATGTCACATCAGTAAGTTGTGCATGTCAACAATAAGGTTGCGAAAAAAATCCACATTGTTTGTTGTTGTTGAAGACGTGGTGTATTGAAGAATTTTTGTCTTTCTTAACATTAATAAGTTTTTGTTAACATGGCATGTATTGTATGTGAAATACAACATGTAGTCCGAGACTGTATTTTATCACTTGATTTTGTGATTCGCATCAATTTGAGTAATTATTTGTACCCAAAACGGGTGTATTTTGGAATTCATAGGTTGGGGTGGGCAACCCTTACAACATTGGCGCATTAAACCGAGCAATGAATAATCTTCAGTCTCTGAATCTTTTCTCCCACATGGCTATCGATCGAAAATGGGACGAGAAAAATGGAGCCATGGCACTTGAGATACTCTTACAGGAACAATCACAGAAGTGGGCTGAAGTCAATACAGAGTGGAATATAGTTCCTGGACCCAACCGTCTACCGACATTGGTATCTTTTTGTGTATATTTGTCTCTATTTATATAGAAGTTATAATGATTTATTGATGCTTTTAACGTTATTGGTTGCTGCATTTTCCCTTTTTTGATGCAATTCAGGCTTCCATAAAGCCTGGTGCGACGATTTCGTTTGAGCATCGGAATATTAAAGGTCTAAATCGATCATTTAATGGTGCGATAACCCTTAGCAACCTATTCGAGCCGGAGGTGATTTCATTCGTTACTCTCTATTAGGAATACATGTTCTAGAGTAATTTTTATGTATGAATTTGATACTTATACCGTGGTTCACTTTCATATAGTTCTCAAGTTTTTGTACAATTATGATAAACTTGATGCTATTTTTGATATGACAGGATGATATTGGTTTTAACTTCGAGTACACTCATCCATATCTAGATGGCGTAGATGATCCTAGGAACCGCACCTTTCATGCAACTTGCTTCAACAGTAGAAAACTTAGTCCGGTATTCAGAGGCGGCCCTGGGGTAGATGATCAATCCTCGATATGGGTTGATAGAGGTGGGATTAAGGCCACCATCACCGAGGTAATTGATTAATGAATTAATGGAATCAAGTATTTTAAATTTGGTTTATCAACAACTGAATCTTGAATCTAATAATATTTTTTTTTCTTCATTTTTTCAGGATTACACAAGGCAGAGCAAATTCAGCTATGGAATTGTGATGGAAGATATAAGAACACATGATGAAGCAGGTCAAATTGCTAGCAGAGGCCACAGGGTGTTGGCTAATGGAGAAGTAAGGGAAGGTGGACCTCCAACGACGCTAAGTGGCACTGGAATTGATCGTATGCCGTTTTTACAAGCAAATTTGACACGAGACACCACCAAATTTGTTAATGGGGCAATAGTTGGTGCGAGGGACATTTTTCAGGTTTGGTACAACGCTTCTTTTCTGTTTCTCCCTCAGGTAATTCTCATTACTTGAATTTTGTAACTAAATGAGACTAAAATTGCACCTGCAGGTGGACCAAGGACTTGGAATTGGTAGTAAGAATGCATTTTTCAACAGGCACAAGATATCAGCGACGAGATTTATCCCTCTAAAGAAAGTGAAGGAAGGGAAAGGCAAAGCAGGACCGCCTAGTTTAGTCCTTCACGGTCTCTATGGTGGTTGCGTGGGCGATCTTCCCAATCACGAAGCTTTTACTATTGGTGGACCACATTCAGTCAGAGGATACAGCATGGGAGAGATTGGGGCCTCAAGAAATAAGCTCGAATTGGCTGCTGAGGTTCGAGTACCTGTAAAAGAAAATGCATATGTTTATGCATTTGCAGAACATGGAAATGACCTGGGAAGTTCTGTAGGAGTCCAAGGAAATCCTACAAAGTCATACATGCGAAAGGGTCATGGTTCATCGTACGGCGCTGGAATCAAGATAGGTCAAGTGCGAGCCGAGTATGCTGTTGATCACAACGCTGGGAAAGGCGCATTTTTCGTCCATTTTGGAGACAGATTTTGAGTCAGTTTTTGTTTCTTTACTTCGACTAATTGAGTCCTCAACTTCAACTAGTATATCTAAACAAGATGAATAGAAATTCAAATTTTATTGACTGAAGCTCAATTTTCTAGCCAGGTTGTTCATGATTTAATCCAAAATCACTTACTTGACTTAAGATTTGGAAATTTCAAATTCATGACACTAATCCCTTGCTTCATTTTGGCCACTAAGATAATTTTTATGGCTTCTCCATAATTTGTGTTTTTGATCGTGATAATGAAATGTTATGAAAATAAAGTGAATTTTTCATATATAAATAGTACGTGAATGTATCTTTAAAATAATTTTAAATTTGAATATAAAAAATTCCTAAATTTCATGAATCTCAAATTTTGCTTCGAATATTCTTTTAGCATTTTGTTTAGATACCACATTTTTTCATATTTGAAATTTTGGCAATCTTAATTCTGTTTAACAAAAGACGTAAAAATTGGATTCTGTTTAACTAAAGATCATATTTCACTGCAAAAGACTTGAAATTTGGATTTTGTTTAATTTTGGCTAAATCTTCTTAGCATCATATCTCTTTAGCATCTTAAATCTAATATCACATTTTTCTCAATTTTGAAATTTTCGTGTATCTTGAAATTTAAAATTTGATATTATAAATGTTTAGAAAAAGAAATCTATTTGTTATTATAACTTTATCCAAAAAGATGAAGTTGTTAAGAACTTAAGATTGATAATTATATTTATTTAAATTTAATTTAATATGTATATAGATTTATTCAATTTTGCTTATGTGGCAAAATGGAGTTCAATTAGGCCATCTAAATGTGTACTTATTTGGATGACCTCAAATATTATATTTTATTATATATAGACTAATTGTTGACCGGTGCCAAGGCATGGGAATACTCAAGTGATTGATATCGGATCAACAAAGTCACCTTCATATTCAGGAACAGTACTGCATGAACGATCAAGGTTCTCAAATTGAAAGAAAAAAAGAATATATTGCAATGGATATAGTAATTATAAGCATGTATGCAGTTTTCTCACGGGAAAAACTGCTGTGTTTGGTTTTATTTTCAAACCATTTTTTGGCCAAAATTTTGGCCGAAACTTGTTTGCTTTATGTTTTTTTGACCAAAAATGATTTTTTTGGTCAAAAAAATTGTCAGCTATTGTCTCCCTATTTGTCTCTATTTTAGGGTGCCTACTAATTACATCAACTACAATATAATCATTTAAAACTTATATTATATTATATTTTTCAATTATAAACACAACTTTTCAGACAAAAACTTACATGATTTGACTGCTACAGTAATTTTTGTCTCTTCTGAAAATAAAATCAAACACAAAACCAAACACATTTTCATCAAAATACACAACTTTCAATAAACATTTTCACCAAAATTTTCACAAAAAAAAACCTCCAAAATAAAACCAAACACAGCCTTAGAAATCTCCAGTCAAAAACATTATTTCTCATTTATCCAGCCAAATACTTCTATTAATTATTTTCTAGGAGATTATCTCAATACAATGAAAGAAAATTAGCTAACAATAAATTTGTATAGCAATGGAAACTGTACATTGTAGCAAAACTAAGCTTGATCTCTTTGTGACCTAAATAACTATGTCAACTCACTTTTCGTAAATTTAGGTATACATCTACTCTCTTTTTTCTTTGCTAGGAAAAATATTTCGTTAAAATACTAAAGTTCAGTACCTTAAGAGACAGAATCTTATCTTATCTTATCTATTCTAAAAGTATGAATGATTTAAGATGATTTACATCTTTTGGGTTAAGACCAAAATAACCCTATTGTAATAAATTAATCTTATCTTCTAATAAAAATAATGATAACTATTATTATTATTATAAAATGTATGTGCATGAACTTGGAATTAATAGTTCACAAGTTTGTTCAATGTATATGTTTAATGAATTTTAATACTAAGTGTTATTGTGAAGGTGAATGTTTTAATTTTGAAGCTTTATTTATAGCCATCCAATTGAAATCAAAGTATGTGAGAGGCTACGTTTTCAATAACCTCAACAAAGTAATGAAGATCTGCTTGTTTGCATTCACCGTCATAAAAGAAACACCGAGATACAAAATCTGATCGCGATCACCCTTTGGCAAATCGCAATGAAGCGATTTTTTGAAACAAAACAATTAATAACGGAATAATTTGATAGAAAACAAAAACATATCTTTCAAACATTCACAAGGAAAAGGAGCAATATTACAAACATGACATCAGATGGATCCCTCCTTAGATAAATTGGATTAATTAAATTAAACAGTGATGGTTCCTCCTTAGGGAATCCAGGAAACGCTGGCTGTGGTTGTGTAAGAATTTTTAGAAATGAAGATGGTTATGTTATTCAATGTTTTGCTATACATCTTGGCTTTACGACTAACAATTTTGTAGAAACAGCGGCTCTACTTCACAGACTCAGACAAGCAAAGCAGATGAGTACTCGAAAGCTTCTCATTGAAACCGACTCACTTTGTACTCTTTAATACTCTTTTTAGGCAAAACGGAAACCAAACCAATGACAACCATTGCCAGGAGATAATACGGACGTTGGGGGAAGTTAGAGTTTGTTTTGGCTATAGGGAGGTTAATGCAGTAACGGACTCACTTGCAAAGATGGGAGCTAAAAATGAAAGGTTGTTTTGCATCTGAAACCAATGCCCTACTGTTCTTTCAGATGGGTAAAGACTAGAGGAGGTGTCAAACAAGCCTAACGAGCCAAGCCGGCTTGGCTTGTTTGCTAAGAGGGCCGGTTTGGCTTGTGAAGCAAACAAGCCAAGCCAGCTTGGCTTGTGAAAAAGCTTGGCAAGCTTTTTTGGCTTGTTGACCTTCAATTGACAAGACAAAAGAGCAAACAAGCCAAGCCGGCTTGGCTTGTGAAAACATTGGCAAGTTTTTTGGGCTTGCAAGCCTAAACAAGCCAAGCCTTAAATAAGCCAAGCCCAAAAAGCTTGGCTTATTAAGGCTTGGCTTGACAAGCCCTAACAAGCCTGACTTGTTTTGGGCTTGTTTGATGTACGAAAAATGCCCTGTTGTATGCCCCGTTTTGTACACTTTCATAATGAATGAATTTTACTTTGGCTGTTATATATATATATATATATGAGAGGCCGTCATCTTCTCGACTCGACCAAAATGAGACACCTAGGACTTCATCTGAAATTTGGAAGAGTGTTATAGAATGCAAAATCATTACGCCACAACGTCTTTGTTTTACTATTACGGGGGAATGGCACATGCGCATAAAATCTTTGGAGAGTATCATTTGGAATCATACACACATGTGACAGACTCATCCTTGGCAGGGGTGATCTCGAGCAATGTTTGATGGTTTGATGCTATTTGTGAACATCGATTCAACCTTCAAAGATAGTAAAATGTGCGTCTGGGATGATTGTTGGGGATTGTTATGATATGTTCATTTTTGGTGCCACAAAAACTGTTTTATAATGGATGCGCGTTATGCTGAAACAGTTGCGATTAATTAAAGAAACTTGCTGCTATGCAAGTCATAGTTTAAGATGTTCTTTTCGAGAGTGATTGTCTTGTTCTGGTGATAACATCACCAATGATAGGGAAAATTATATTTTAAGGGAAGAGGAACTTTTTAAATTATGTTGAGCATCTCAAACTTTTGCATATTTAGAGAGAAGAAAATAGTAAATGCTACAATTTATTAAAAACAACCAACTTCTTTTGTAGAATTTTATATTTTGTATGGAGTAAATTATATGTCATATAATATGTCAAATGACACAACTTACGCTAACCTGAGCAAGTATTTTATTATTTTCTATATATTACTAATTCATTATATTAATTTAATCAAGTCTTAAATAAGTAAAAGAATTAATATGAGGGCATAAAAAGTCTAAATACTAACAGGGTAAATTACATGCACACACCCTCACATTAGTGTTAATTCCCAAACCCCTTACTTTTGATAAATCACAACGAGAGCCCCTCAAGTGGTCTATTTGTAAGGTTTACAGGTGTGAAATTGTAATTAAGATTTTTAATACACATGGGGTGTAATTGTTAGAGTATCTTAATATTGAGGGAACTTTATGTAATTGCGAAAAGGTCAAGGGGGTTTCAGTAATTTTGCACTAAAGTGAGGAGGTGTACATATAATTTTCTCATACTAAAAGTGGATCATGTATCAAAATATTTATAAGAAATTATGTACAGGCATTGAAAAATTTAGAATGGGCATTCAATTGGCAATCAATTAATCGTACATGAATTAACCGATTAAAATATACGAAGGGTTACACCTGCACTTCTAATATGAAAACTTTTCATTAAACTTTTTAAATTCATTTAGGAATAATATATATATATATATATATATGAGAAATCTCAAGAGTCTTTTTTTTTTCATTCTACTCAAGAATTAATGATATGCACGACATATTGGATAAACTCCAAAATGCATATATATATTGGAGAAATCTCAAGAGTCTTTTTTTTTCCATTCTACTCAAGAATTAATGATATGCACGACATATTGGATAAACTCCAAAATGCTTATAATTTTTTGGGGGTTAAGTAAGTAAAAAATGTCCCCTGACTCACATATATTTCTCTAAACTTTAAAAAGTATCAAAATGGTCCCTCATGAAAATTCATGATTTCTGCCTAATTCACCCACCCAGACACAATTACCTTACAATATTTAAGCACTATATTAACTTTCCGATGATTCATTTTTTATTTATCAAATCTTATAATTTGTAATTATGAAGAATCAAATCTTATCAACTAACAATTCATTTAAATCTTGTAAATTGTAAATTTTTAGACTTATTATAAATTAACGAAGTCTTTAATTTAAATTAATAAAATTAACAAATAATCAACTATTTGTATTTTTTAATTATATCATATTCAATTATAAGTTATTTAATAGTATCAATTAGCAAATTCTATTTAAATTTTGAATGAAATCTGTATGCATTTTCTTACAAATCTTATAAGTTCGATAAAAAAAGAATTAACCAAGTAAGTTGTTTTGATGCTTTGGAAGAGGGGGGGGGGGGGGGGTTATGTTACAGTAAGAAGAGTTAAGGGGGACATTTTGTATTTAACCCTATTTTAATTGGTCATTTAATATTAAGGATAATATATGCGTAATATTTGAAACCCTCGATAGTTATAATTTTGATCTAGCTAAAAACGATACACACATAAGATTAAAAAAATACAGATGTTATAATTTCAGTCTTTCTTTCTTATAGTTTGCAACAAAAAAAAAGAAGTTTTAATGTTTTTAATAAGAAAAACAACTTAAACAAGTGGTCTAGATAAATATAGTAGGTATAAATATACTTTTTCTATTGAACTTGTCATGTAAATAAATTATCAGGTTAAGTAGTCCCTTACCTTATATATGATAAAATTTTTATGCCCTTTTATAATTTAAGAAGTTCCTAATCCCTTAAGATTAATTTTTCCACAATGATATTACGAGGGTTGACTATAAATATCGTAATCTCAGTGAAGAATTTAGGCAGTTTGGATGAAAAATCCGCTTTGTCGAGCGAAGTAAACACGTTGTTGCTCATAATATTTGTAGTTGGGGGTTTGAGAGTAAAGATTGGGGCCAATTAGGTTGAACTCTTTACCTCAAGATTTGTTTTGTAATGAGGGGATTGTAGCCACTAACATTTATAGGTTTTTTCCCATGAATGAGTTTCTTTCAAGTCAAAAAAATAATTAAAAACATTACAAAAAAAAGGAGTTGAAGAATCTGCTTTGAGAGCTACTTGATAATTTCAATTAAACTCATTGTTGATCAAGATCTCCGTTCGATTTGATGACATGAGATGATTTACATTTCTTAACTTTTTTGTGAACATTAAATAACTCAATAAATATAAATTAATGTTATCCTCTAATAAAAAAGTATTATTATTATTATTATTATAAAATAACTGTGCTTGAACTTAAAATTAATAGTTCACAAGTTTGTTCAATGTATATATTTCATGGAGTTTAATACTAAGTTAAAGGGTTAATTGCAATTTGCCTCCCTATGAAACACCTAAAATGCAAAAAAGACCTGTGAAAAAACAAAGGGCAATTTACCCCACTGTGAAAAATAAACTGCAATTTAGCCTCCCGCCGCCACGACACGCATTTTGTAAGTAATTATATTGTTTTTTTTTCCTATTATATGAGAATTTTGACCCCTAATATTTCAGCCATTGGATCAACTATGTCAAAGCTCTACAATCAATATTAAATCCTATATATTTATTAATCTAAAAATTAATAACCATAGATCTTATTCTAGATCAATGACTCATATTTAACATCATATATGTTAGTTCTATGTATATTATTAATTATAAACTAATATTCTATTAATATGTATGTATATTATTATATATATACATGATATATATATATGTATGTATACATACAAAATATCAAATGCCAAAAAATTTTACAGATCAGAACGTCGCCGCCGTTGGCTGCTTGGTGAAGGTGGATGGTGGATCATCTTGTGAGAAAGGTGGGGGATCTGGCGAGGGTGCAGTGGTGTGAAGGCTGAGAGGATCAGGCGAGAGTGGTGGGGGATTTGGAGATTGGGCGGTTGCAATGGGGGTGTGGCGGTCAAACGAAGATTGACTGTGGCGCTGACAAACGTGGGGTAGCTGGGGTGGCCTTAGGGGCGAAAGATGGTAAAAGTGGTGCTTGGGCAAAAGCTAAGGAGGGCGGCGATGGGTTGGGGAAATTTGAGGGTAGTAATGCCGGTAGATCCATAATGGTTTAGTACCACCGTAATGATGGTAATTGCAAAGAGGTAGCTGCAGAGGCTTCTTGGGGGTGTGGTAGGGCGTGGTCGGCGGCGGACTTCCAATGACGGTGATGGCATAGGCGATCAATGGAGATGGTGACTGTTAATGGATGGCGGTGAGGATGAATAGTTGTGGTGAGGGGTAAATGTATTAGGGTTAGGGGATTTGAGGAAGACGACAAATTGGGGAAGGAGATGGAAGAAACAAATATAAGAAAGTAAATTTAATGCATCACTCATCCTTCAACTTTGTTTTTCATCTACATTGCTTCAATTGATGTGGTAGATGATTAAAGAATTTTGCTATACCGTTGCACTTAATTAAGAGCAGAAATGAAATAATGGGAAACTTAGTGTCATAGAACATGCAATTGAAAGAGCACAAACAAGGAGGAAAAAATAAATAAAGAAACCACTTCTGGTCGGAGAAGAGTGCAAGTAAAACTCTTTAAAAAGTATTTTATAAACCAATACACACTATAGCTTCTGAAAAAGGTAATGGGAACAAAATAAAGCAACTGGTGATGAACAATAATGAAGAATACAACAACAATATAATTTCAAGTGACAATGTAGAGGCATTGAGCAATTTGAGATAGAAAAATAAAAGAATATTCGTAAAGTCAAGTAAAATGAAGGTTACGATATCCATCAAGATCTAACAAGAGAAAGAGAATGACTAATGAGACTTTCAAATAAGATTAAACCTACTTTATTTATATTTTAGGGAAAATTACACCAACACCCACTGTTATAATAGGTAATTACACATACTTACCCTCTGATCACTGAAATTGCAAATCCCTATCCCACTATAATTGAAAATTACATTTACCCCCTAGAAACTCTCGGTCAATGGTCAAACTAAATGATATTTTTGTCCTTCAATTAAATCATTAAAAAAAAGCTGGAATAATATTTTCATTACGATCATACCCCTCTTATAATATGTAATTACCAAAAAAATCCTCTTGTTTTTTGAAATTACCAACACCCCCTATAGGGGGTAATTGTACGGTTTTTAGGGGTTGAATTGTTAAGGATATTTTAATACATAGGAGGGGTGATTGTAAGAAGTGCATTATAACGGGGGAGGTTTATGTAATTTCAAAAATATAACAGGGAGGTTGGTGTAATTTTTCCTAATGGCATTTGGGCAGGGGCATTTTTGGAAATTCATATGATGATGTTATCAAGAAATTATTTTTTTAGGGGGGGGGAAGGAGGAGGGGTAAATGTATTTCAATTATAGTGGGCTAGGTATTTGTAATTTCAATTATAAGAGGGTAAGGTTGTATAATTATCTATTATAGCAGTGGGTGTTGGTGTAATTTTTCCTATAATTTATACTATTTATCATCTCAACTTTAATTATTGTAGATTATTTTAATTTATTTATGAAGTGTTGTTCGAACATTTCAATTTTATTCGTTCAAATATTTAAATTATGCAATTATTTTGATAATATCGTTTGAACCACGTGCAACGCACGTGCTCTTTACTAATACATTAAAAAATAAACAATAAAATACTAAAGTTCTATATGTTTTCCATATTATTAGTTACTTATCAGTTCCAATTTAAATGGTCACTTTTTTTTTTTCTTTTTCTCTTTTTACACGTACAGAAATATTCAACACCAAACAAAAACACAATCACAAAATTCTCTTAGTTATATGAACAAAACCTGAAGAAATATAGCTGGAGACATACTTTTAAGTTTGTAAACAAATCACCAAACTGTCTCCTGCAGCTTTAGACTCCGGACTTGAAGAATTTAGATCTTTGCAATTTTTCGAAAGTGTGAGAACACGATAGATCAAGGGAGAGAAGATTGAGGGAAGGGAAGAACTTACGGTTAAGATATCTTCCTTTTGATTTTTGACGTAATGGAATTCTAAATTTCATGTCAATATGTCAATTTTGTTTTCAAATGTTATATTAATTGAAAATTACCATTAACAGTCAACTTAACCGTGAGTGGATGGAAAGTGATGGAAGGGGTGTTCTTACCAAGAATCAAAACCTCAGGGGATCGGAAGTGGATGCAAATAACCCATCTTAAATCTAATATCACATCTTAAATTGAACTTAGCTCATTATACACCTTGGGAGCTGAAGTATAACACTTACAATTACACCCCCACCTCCCACCCCCACCCCCTAGACACACTAAAAAACAAAAGAAAACAAATTTAAAGCAAAACTTGATTCCACAAGTTTGATGAGAGCTTATATATATTTCAGGGTGCAGGCTATATTTCATTCTAAATTCTTTATACGTAATTACCTATATCGTAATTATCAAATTGGGAACTGTTTTGTTTAATACTTCCATTGTAGTTTTTTCACTAATGTATTCTCTCTTGAAATAATTATTTTTGCATGCGGGAAGATATAAGATGACTATTCTTTCGATAATTCTAATGGCATATTTTCTTGGGTTTGTTCGCATCATTTTCTTTTTGATGAGTTTTTATTATTTATTATTTTTGGGTTAGTTGAAATTCAAGAATTTTTATATCTTTATAGTCCCTTTCCTATTTTTGTTTTCCTTTTTTGGCATGTAGATGTTAATTTATTCTTATCTTTTTACTTTATCTGATAATCTCACATCGTTTTTGATTTTTTTGAATTGCCCAATAGTGATCTCAATAATTTATCTTTTACAAATAATTTTTTTTATATTTCTCTTTGAAAATTTTAATTTATCCTATATTTTTATTCTTAAAGTAAATAATTCTATAGTTATTATATATTTCAATACTTTTATTCTTTTTCTTTTGTATGTCAATAAAACCAATAAAACATAATAATTTGTTGCTTTCCTTATTGCTGTTTTTTTCTTTTTAATACTATGGTTTCTTTTCTTAGATATTTATATTTTTGTACAACCTTCATACTCTATATATTTTTCTAGCACATAATTGTAATAAGTAAATTAAACAAAATGAATACATGGTTATTCTTAATAAGAAATTATTTTGTTTATCTTTTCATAATTAGTTATGCTCATTTATAGTCATCCTGAATATATGTAAAATATGTAATAAATATTCACTTACAAATCCAATCAAATTGGTAAATATATTTATGTGTATATTTAATTTTTAAATTAAATAGATACATAGGAAATTTTAGAAATTGTCATTTAAATCTAGACCACTTTCGAATATTTTTTTTTTCCAATTCATCATTTTAGTTTAAATTATACTAATATAGAATACTGGTCTTATTTGTTAGACTAAGATTCTCATAAAAAAATATGGTGCATATATTGGAATTTAGTGTATATTAATAGTAAATTGTTTGTGAACTATATTTTTATTTATACATTTTTATAATGATAAATGTGATCACTTCGTAAAAGAATTTCATATTAATATTAAATATATATATATATATATATTAATATGGATCAAATACATCCTATTACATTTGGTAAGATATAAGACCCAATCTACATCATTGATACCATTTGATCCCAAGGTCCGGATTTAACTCCATTTTTCAAATTGTATAATTTTTTTTAATGATGGCAGGGGGCATTTTAGTCAATGAACGTAACAAACTCACGCAAATATCATTTAGGATCAAAATCAAATCCCACTTATTGCGCCATAACAGATTCTTCTCTCCAATTTATTTTTCTTTCCAATTAAAATTCGATCAGTTCACAGAACACCTCAGTATATTTCACAGAACGTAAATATTTCATTATTCATCATCAAACTCAATAATCATCAAGCTCGATTCATCATCATGGTCAATTCATCATCATCGTCAACACAGTAGTCATAATTGTCCTAAACCTGTGCATCTACATCTTTCATTGTCCTAAACCTGTGCTATTAAATGGCTTAGGGTCAGAATCAGAGAGTGGATATTATGGTGCAAATTCTGTGGAGAAAAGGCAGTACATATAGCACTTTTTTTGTGATTTTGTGTATATATATTCACTCAATCTATCTATGGTTCGTCGTTCTCTGTTGATTCTCTTGTGTATACATACATACATCACAATTAGTGATTTTAAACCATCATATAGTAGCTTATAAACCATTATACAGTAAATACAATGGTGATATACAGTGTGTGATTAGTGACATACAATTAATGATTTCAAACCATTATACAGTATCTTATAAACAACTCTATAGTATGTTATAACACATTATACAGTATCTTATAACTCATTATACAGTGTGTGTTTATATATCATACAGTTACAATCTTATAAACCATTATACAGTATCTCATAACCCAGTATACAGTATCATATAAACCAATATACAGTATCATATAACTCATTATACAGTGAATACAATAGCTAATAAACATTATACAATAGCTAATTAATCCATTACACAATAGCTAATAAACAAATATTCAGTAAATACAATGGTGATATACAGTGTGTGATTAGTGACATACAATTAGTGATTTCAAACCATTATACAGTATCTTATAAACCACTATATAGTATATTATAACACATTATACAATATCTTATAACCAATTATACAGTGTATGTGTACATCATACAGTTACAATCTTATAAACCATTATACAGCCCTCATAAGTCTCCATTCAGCTCTTCACCAATGATTACCCCATCCCGTTTGCCTCCTATACGGACTAAAACAATGAAATGATTGAGGAGAAAAAGTTTCCCCAGGAGTAAAATGCCAATTTGTGCAAAAGCATACACAGTATCAGAGATTCAAATAGCAACACAGCTTCAGTGAAGAAACCTTATTGGAGAGGAATCCCTTGGTTCTGTTTATAGAGTTGAGTTTCCAGATGGAACGGTAATATTTATTACGAAACAAAGAAACTGTGTAATTGAAGTTTCAAACCTCAAGTAATTATTTTTGTTAGAGATTGTAGGGGAGATTTTGTGCTTGCATTTGTGAGATTTTAGGGAAATTTCTGTGGCATTTTTTTGGATTGTAGATGTTGTATATGACCGTAAATTTGACTATTATACCCCTGATCCAATTGGAATCAAAATTCCCGCCTGCTTTTTGCTTCCTTTTTGGACTGTTGGATCCAATGTGTAAATTGGGTCTTATATCTTATCTACATATGGTGTGTATTAGATCTTGACCCTATATCTACTATATAGGATATGGATCAAATACATCCCAATTCATTAGGTAAGATATAAGACCCAATCTCTACACCCTTGATGATACCATTTGAATCCAAAGGTCCAGATTTAACTCCAATTTTAGATTTTATAATTGTTTTTATTCATGTCAGGGCATTTTAGGCATTAAATGATAACAACCATATGCAATTTTCATGCAGTATCAATCAATCCCCCATATACGCGCCATAACAGAATTCAATATTTTCTTTCCATTTTCAGCTCGATCAAATCACAAATTATTCATTTTGATCACAGTATTCACATCAATTCAATAAACCAGCAAAGATCGTTTCATCACAATCCATTTTGTCCATCAATTTTCATTCGATCATATCAAAGCTCGTTTCATGGCAATCCATTCGTTCGGTTCACGATTGATTCGAATCATAATTATAATCGTCAGTTCATCGTTCATCATTATCGTCATCGCCAGTTCTGTGCTTATCAACCTCGTCAGTTTTCGCGTTTATGGCTGCGATCATTTTAGGTATTTTTAAATCATCATCATATCGATTTATGCGAAAAATTGCGGAAGTTTGTGATATTTTTGCAATTTTGTGATATATATCATATTATACACCATCGTTGTGATGTTTGATTATTAACTCAATCGTCAGTTTTCGCGTTTATGGACAATTAATTTGATATACATCATCGTATACATTAATATACAGTTCTTGTAATGATGGTATACATTATAATTTTATTCAGACTTATATTTATTGTATACATTTCAAGCAGTAAATTAATACAATATACATCATCTTATATGACATTATACACTATATTATACACTACTATACATTATATATAAGATGTTATACAGTATATTATGAACACATCGTATGTTTATGCTAGGCTAAATAATCAACACCTCACAGTTTTTTGATGTTTGATTATTATAACAGGATCAGTATGTATAGCAATAATGAGTTGAGAATCAAGTTGTCAGATCTTCTTCGTCGTCTATTCTATATCATCTCCGGGCGGTTCAAAATATTGGGAACCAGTGTGTGCTACTGAGTTTAAACCTTGCATTGGTAAGGCATTTGAAAGCTTGAAGTTTGCATTTGAGTTTTACAAAAGCTATGCTCGGTTATGTGGTTTGATGTACGCAAGTGTTCCCAAAAAACTCATAAGGATGGTACGTCATATCTAAACATTATGTATGTAGTCGGTCCGGTTTTACAAAAACTTGTGATGATGTTGGTAGGAAGAAGAAGTGTATGATTGGTCGATGTGATTGTAACGCCAAGATTGTAGTGAGGTTTAGTGCTTCCAGGATATGTTTATAAGAAATTTGTTGAGCGGCACAATCACGAGTTGGCGATCGACGAGGGGAAACAGTTTCTGAAAGTTAATCGGAACATTGATCCGTCCCAGATTATGTTTTGCTTAACGCATCAAAGGTGAATGTTGGCGCCGTCAAATCACATTCATGCTTGAAGAGATTGCAGGTGGGTTTAATAATGTTGGGTCGCTTCTACAGATTCCATAAACGCAAAAAGGGATGTGAAGCAATACGTCGGTGAGACGATGGGAGATGATTGTTAGGAAATTATTAATTTGAAAAAAACGTGTGAAGGATTTTTTTTTTATTATGCCACAGATGATGACGGTTGTATGAGTAAGTTGTTTTGGGCTAATCCGATCGCAGTAAGGAATTTTGAACTGTTTGGTGATGTTTGCTCGGTCGATGCAACATTTCGATCCAATAGTAAGCACTATTGTTTGAATGCATAATACATATTTTTTTAATATGTATGAATATATGGTGTATAACACATTATCAGTTAATGTATATTATTCATTCAATAATGTAAATGAATCATTAGTTAATGTATATTGATTACCCTATTAATAAATGTATAATGATTCATTAATTGTCGGTGTAATTCCTTTTAGGTATCAAATGAAATTTGTTCCTTTTTCTGGTTTAGATACCCACAAGAGAATAGTCCCCTTTGTGCTTCTCTAATCGCAAAAGAAGACATTGAGTCTATACGTGGGTTTTTTGAAGCTTTTACACGTGCAATGGGACGGGAACCAATCTATATTCGTATCTGATCAATGTCCTGCTATGAAACAAGCTATTCCTAGTGTTTTTAAAAAGGCTAGGCAATCGTCTTTGCGCATGGCATATCATGAGAAGTTCCCACCAAGGTTTGTGTCTTTACCTGCTTTTTTGAATCCATATTATATTAATGTGTTCCAATACATTTGACATAAGGTAGTATGATATTGTATTTAGTGTACAGTGCATTTTAATAAGATTTAATTTTATAATGTATAATGTGTTTGTACTAGATTGTTAATGATACTTTTATAATGTGTATAGTACAATATATATATGCTGTATAATATGTTTTTGCATTTGATTGTTTTTTTTCCAGATTTCACCACATCAGGTAAAATGCTGAAGTAGTGAGAAAGGTGAATAATTTTGTGTATAATGACGACATCACGCCACGTGAGTTTTGAAGATGGTTGGAATGCTCTTATTTCAAAGTATGGGCTAAGTCATATTGAATGTTTTCTGAAATTTACGACAACAGACATTCGTGGGTATCTGCATATTATCGAGATGTTTCGTGGTGGTGTTTATGAGGACTACATCGATTTCAGAGTCGTTTAATTCATTCTTTAATCAATTCTATGTAAAGGGTGACACAATCATTGAGTTCTATCGTAGATTTGAAAGTGCTATGGACAGGCAAAGGAATACGAATGCAACTTAAATCACCAGTGTTTGGTCTCTAAACCATCACCAAACCCATCTTCCGATAGAGGAGGATGCTTCGGAGTATATACACGTGCTGTTTTCTATGATGTACAAGTGGAGATCAAAAAGTCTGCATATCAAGTGATACTGCAAAGTCTAAATGTTTTTGATGGTGTGAAATCATTTGTCGTATTTGATTCGCGCAATGAATCACAGTTATATGAGGTATATCATTTTTTTTATAGTGTATGTTTTATTATATTGTTGTATATTATTAAACAGGTTGTATGTTGTTACAGTTTGTTCTTTGTATTTATGTTATAGGTGAAACATTTTGCATCAAACGTCAGGTTGATTGTTCTTGCCTATTGTTTTTGAGGCGGGTATTTTGTGCAGGCACATTTTCTTTGCATTCAACCAAAGCCGATACTCAAATTGCCCGAGCGAGTATGTTCTGAATAGATGGAGAAAAAATGCAGAAATTATGACTTCCGATATATTAATAACCAAGTCAGACATTATCGTGCGATGATTGAGAAGACACAAATGATGTGAGTCAAATTTGGATTGACTTTCAATCATTTTTACATCTTGCAGGTTTTACAAAGAAAAACTCGACTACATAAAAAATCATTGGTGGATATGAATCTCATTTGAGTGTCGGTGCGACGATAACAATAACAGAATAACAAGATTGCTGTTATCGAGACACTAGTGGGACCCCCAAATTGAGAACGAGCTCTGGATCATAAATCCTCAAATGAGCCGATCTAAGGGTGCGGTAAAAGAATTAAGAGTAGTGCCGAGATATCAAAGCATGTTCCTAAGAGGAGAAAATGCGTTGCATGCGGAAAAGTTGATGGGCATAATGCAACATGTCCATCAAAAGAAAAATAGAAGTGTTTTCTTTTTTTACAATTAGTACTGTACAATGAGTAGTATCCAATGTAAACATATCATTAGACAGTGTATAATGATGTGTTAATCAATGTAAATGATTCAAAGGATCTCTGTGTATACTGAAACATTTATTGAAAGTGAATGAATTGTATGTTTAAAAATGTCATAATGTATGTTGTATACGTTCATTGAGTTTTTTTTTATGGTACAGTGAATATATTGGGGCTGTTAGAAGTATACTTATGTGCTTTATATAACATAACACTTAAACTCAATGACCAGAACAATATAAACAGGTTACTAGCAATGAACAAACTTTTTATATATTTAAACTGCTCAACTAAAACTATAACATGATGTACAAAAACTACTAAATTGTACAAAACTAATAACATGTACATCTAACAAAAAAATGTTGTAAACGTATCACGTTGTTTAATCTATCGCTTTCTTCCCCTTTTCAACCAGGATCTCAACTCAACCCTCTCGCACAACCACTAGCGCACATCGGCCTCCCAGAATTGCTGCCTCGGCCAACAAAGGTGAGCCCGAAGAGAGTTCTCTCATCCGCAGGCCCCGACTTGAAGCAGTTGGGGAATTAACTAGTGCTACCTATGGGCATCCCGAGAAACGACCCCATTGAGAGGGTACTTCTCAAGCTCCCCCAACGAGGCCTCCTTCTTCGACGCCAAGGACCAAACCCGTCAGCTCCCCTAAAGCCCGTGACTACGACTTGCTTAATGAAGTCAAGTCATTGCTGCTAAAGAATTACCTCAAATGCGAGGTTCCCGAACGAGCCCCCCAATGTCCTGATCAACAATCTCTCATCCAGGACTGGCATATCTACCCCGATAGCAGCATCCTTAGGGATCCTAGTGGCAACACTGCTATCGAACTATTCCATCCCACCCTGCTGCCTAAGGATAAGGCACTCATCCTCGAGCAGCCTCATCCTCTTGTTGAAAAGTAGGCAGCTCAGTACCTCGAAAAGGTACATCATCATCTTTATGCTATTATATTTTTGCTAGCTCATTTTCTCACATACAAATTTAAGCCAACACATATTCTAACTTCGATTTGTCATTATTGATCTCCAGACCAAGCTCTTAATTCATCAGTTGTCTTTGAACAACTCTACTTTAAAAGAGATCTTAGCTCGGTCTCAACGAGAGCTTACTGAATATAAGGGGCAGGTCGAAGCTGAGCTCACTGCTGCTCAAGAAGATAAGGAAAAGGCTGCCTCTTTACAGGTAATCCCGAATCTATAATAATCACAATAAGTCAATTATTACTTAATTCTAAAATTTGATCTTTATTCTTGGTAGACGGAGCTCGACATGATCTGCAAATCATACGACGCGGATAAACTCAAGATGTCTGAGTTTGAAAGGACTAATGCCGACCTTTGTCAACAATTGCACACCCTGCAAGAGCGCAATGACGCCGAGAGTTGTCGTCAATTTGCCTTGGGCAAAACTATGGGTCGAAAGGAGTTTCAGGAGTCTTCGTCTTTCAGACGACAAATAGAAGAGGCTCGTATGGGTGGAGCTCGAGACATGCTTCGATCTACAGTAGTTGACGACCGCTTGCTAGATCAGGCCCTCAACGATGTTCAGAATGGCTTCTTCAAGGCCATCGATTATCTGAAGGAGACGGGTAATTTGCCATCCACCTTCCAAGAGGATGAGTTCGCCCAAGCCTATCTGAGGGCTCCTATCAAACGATCTTCTGCCACCCCTGAAGATACAACTCTAATATATACTCACTTCCCTGAGTTTGATGCTCTGGTGATAGGTGAGTCAGGGGCCATTATCCAGTTTGAGCGAGAGCTCGAGGCTACATATGATCGATCCGGCGAATAGGCTAACGAGGGTGATGCCGCCGATCCTCATGTGATTGTGGATTGATGAGAGTTTGATTTTTAAATTTTTAGTTTATGCTTCTTGTTGTTGTTGTTGTATTTTTTTTTATGACGCTCTGAACCTTTATTTTTGTATTTAAAAAGTTCTATTGCATATTTTCGTTTCTAATACTATCATTCGAATTGTTTGTGTTGGCCATTAATTTTTCCAAGTATAGAATTTATCTCGTCTTCTGTTAAAGTACAATGTCGATGATCATCAATAAACTTACTCTTAAATAGAGTATTTTACCTTCGTAAATTTGTCCAATTTCTTTTCTCATCAATGAGTATCATTTCGATATTTACGATACATAGGGCATATATTTTATTTCAGGTTTTCACAAACACTTATGGATAGAATTTTCTTAAGTTGTTTACATTCCATGGACGAGGTAGATCTCTCCCATTGAGATCTTGCAACCTATATGTCATTGCTTTCGTGATTTTGATGATTTTAAATGGTCCCTCCCAGTTTGCTTCTAGTTTCTTTACATGCCTCGATACTTCTACTTTTTTCAAAACAAGATCACCTACTTGAAAACATCTGGCTTTTACTCGCTTATTATATGCTCTTGCCATCGTATTCTTCTGCCTTAGAATATTTGCATATGCCCCGTCTCGTATCTCTTCGACAACATCCAATTCGAATTCCCTCGACTTTTGATTCTCCTGTGGTTCATATGAACTCACTCTATGGGTCGTCATACCAATCTCAGTTGTTATAACTGCTTCTGACCCATACACAAGACAAAATAGAGTCTCACCCATTGACAAACGGGGCGTTGTTCGATATGCCCACAACACTCCGGGTAATTCTTCTACCCATCTTGTTCGCTCTCCATCAAGCCTAGTTTTTAAATGCTGCAAGAGTATGCGATTCGCCACCTCTATTAGTCCATTAGCCTGGGGATGTCCAACCAAAGTGAAATTCTGCTGGATCTTCAATTCGGAACACCAGTCAGTGATGGCTTTGCCATTGAGTTGCGTCCCATTATCTGATATCAATATTCGGGGTATGCGAAACCTGCATATTATATTATTCCCAATTAGAATTTTAACTTTTGTCATTCGTATTATTCGATTCTGTTTAGATTAATTAACCTGCATATTATATTCTTCCAAACGAAGTCAATGATGACTTTTTTGGTGATACCAGCGACAACTTCTGCTTCTATCCACTTCGTGAAATGCTCTATTGCCACAATAACAAACTTCTTTTGATTTTGGGCTGGAGAAAATGGTCCTGCATACGAATTTAATAATCAAGTAAATATGCATTTTACCTCATTTTATAACAGATGTGTCAATAAAGTTGTTTATACCAACCTAAGATATCGATGCCTCATTGATCAAATGGATATGCAATTTTTATTGCTTTCATAGGGGTTCCTGGTTGATGTATTTCATTAGAATGCATTTGACATTCCCGGCATCTCTTGGCAAATTCATATGCATCTTTAACTAAGGTAGGCCAAAAATATCCCTGACTCGTAACTTTTTGAGCTAATGATCTTCCCGCGGAATGATTCCCACAACTTCCCTTGTGGATTTCCCGTAGAACATATTCAGACTCTGATGGAGTTAAGCATCGTAGCAGTGGTCCCCCCACTGACCTTTTGTATAATTCTCCATCCATCATTATAAACCTCGTTGCTCTGTGAACAACTTTCCAAGCCTCAACTTTATCTTCAGATAGTTTGTCTTTAACTAAATAGCCCGTAATAGCATCCTTCCACGAAGTCTCAACCTCAACTGGCATTACGAAAGTCCTTGCCTCTATTTTCGAGTGTTCTGCGACCAACATAGTTACTTTCCTGCTTTTCAACTCCACAATTTGATTCGCAAACTTCGATAATGCGTATGCTCATTCATTCTCATCTCTTGGGATTTGATGCAATTCAACTTTTTCAAACTCCAACATCAATTCTTTCACTTTCTCCAGATATTTTATCATTATTTTTTCTCTAGCCTCATACGACCCGGCCACCTGTCTTGCCACCAATTGAGAATCAGTGTAAACTATTAACATTTTTACCTCTAAGCTTTTTGCCATTTTTAAACCAGCAATAAGGGCTTCATATTCTGCTTCATTATTAGTAACATCAAAGTTAAATTTTATTGCGAACTCCATATCCAATTTATCTGGGGTTTGCAACCAAATTCCAATTCCTCCTCGTTTAGTCATCGAAGATCCATCCACGTGTAACAACTATGGCTTTGCAGGTTCCATCACCGCTATATCTATGGATGACTCCGTCGTTAACTCCACAACGAAGTCTGCTATGATTTGTGCTTTGACTGCCGTACGACTTCTATATTCGATATTGAATTCTCCCAATTCAATGACCCATTTTATGAGTCTTCCCAATACATTGGGCTTTGCCAACACTTGCTTCAGCGGTTTATTTGTTAGTACCACAATATGATGGGACTGAAAATACGGTCTTAACTTACGAGCAGAAGTTACTAAAGTGAGAGCCCATTTTTCAATTTCCAAATAGTTCAACTCAGCCCTTTGGATCAACTTACTGACATAGTATACTGGTTTGTGTTCATTTTCGACCTCTCGGACCAATACTGCACTAATAGCTGCTAGAGAAACATCTAAATACAAGAAAAGAGGTTCCCTGAGAACAAGTTTTGTTAACAACGGGGGAGATACCAAGTATTCTTTTAGCTCCTGAAAAGCTTTTTCAAATTCTTCTGTCCACGTGAAATTTTTTACCTTCCTCAGGATTTTGAAAAAGTGTAGTCCTTTATCTGTAGATCTAGATATAAATCTATTTAAGCTCGCCATTCTCCCCGTCAATTTTTGTACAACTTTCACATTTGAAGGGGATTTCATGTTTAAGATAGCCTCAATTTTCTCGGGGTTAGCCTCGATGCCTCGTTCTGTAACCATATACCCCAAAAGCTTTCCCCCACGAACTCCAAATGTACATTTATGAGGGTTCAACTTCATTCCAAAACATTTCATTATTTCAAAAGATTTTTTTAAATGATTCAAGTGGTCCACTTTGTTCACAGATTTGACGAGCATATCATCAACATATACTTCCATGGTTTTACCAATTTCCTCTTCAAACATCATGTTTACCAGACGCTGATAAGTAGCTCCAGAATTTCGTAGTCCAAACGGCATCACATTATAACAGTAAAGACCTCATGCAGTTACGAATGAAGTTTTTTCCCTATCTTCTTCTGCCATCATAATTTGATTGAAGCCCTGATAGGCATCCATCATACTCAAGAGAGCGCAACCTGCAGTTAAATCTACTAATAAATCAATACGAGGCAAGGGATAGGGGTCCCGTGGACAAACTTTGTTCAAATCGGTAAAATCAGTACACATGCGCCATTTGTTTCCAGCTTTAGGTACAAGAACTACATTAGCTAACCATTCAGTAAACTGAATTTCATCTATGTAGCCTACTTCTAAGAGCTTCTTCACTTCGTCTTCAATGATGGCATCTCTATCGGAGCTAAAGTTCCGGCGTTTCTGACAAACCGACTTTGCATCGGGATCAATATTTAGGCGATGAACAATCACCAACGGGTCAATACCTTGGAAATCAGTAGCTTTCCAAGCAAAAATATCAGAATTGGCTTTGAGAAATTTTATCAGTTTCGACTCCATCGTGGGGCTCAGCTGCTCTCCAATCCTTGTAGTCTTTTCAGGATCATCCTCAAAAAGCTGAATTGTCTCATGCTCCACGGGTTGAACTCTCGTATCCACCATCTTCGGCTTCTTATCAATCTGCCTCATCAACACTTCAGCATCTTTATCAATGACATTCACCCTCGTAACTTCCCTCTTCCTCTTCTTGCTTGAATTCGTCGTTAACGAGGTGGTATAGAGTCGCGAGCCTCTAACTGATTTTCCTTCACTTCGCCAATGCCATCTCTGTTTTTGAACTTCATTTTCAAGTGAGGTGTCGATACAATAGAACCAAACAAATTCAGCATAGGCCTGCCCACAATCATATTATAAGCAAAAGGAGTGTCGACTACCAGGAAAGTCACACGCAATGTCTTCCTCTTCGGGGCTGACCCCAACGAAACATCAAGTTCTATCGACCCTTTCGGCATAATCTGTGATCCAGTAAATCCTATAAGAGGAGTATTCACCGCTCGTAGATTCACTTTTTCCAAGTCCATCTTGATAAAACATCCCAAAAAATTATATCTCCTGAACTTCTAGTATCAACCAAAACTTTGTGTACTGCAAAGTTTGCCACATCCATTGTTATTAACATTGGATCATTATGGGGAATAATCATGTCTTCGTAATCCCTATCGTCAAAAGCTATTGGTTGGTCAGTATTTTGTACAGAAAAGACCCTCGTAGGTTCCTGATGATAGTGATTGCCACACATTTTCCTCTTTTTTTTTCCCTCGCACTAGACGAGTCTCCTCTAGCTGGTCAACCTGCAATAGTGTAAATCTCTGCCCTTGCCACATTGGCAGGTTCTTTCTGTCGATCTTCACGATGATGATTCTCATTCTCTCTCTTATCATCATTTCGTCGATAATTATTATTTCGACGATATTCATCATGTCGAGGCCTATCATAGTGACGATTTTCATGGCCCCGATTGTCATGATACTGACCTTCATTCCCTCGATATCGAGATCGATCAGGTGACCTACTCCGTGATTGTCTTACCTATTTAATGTAGTTGGCCTCGGGGGCTCTTACTTCCGCGAGAGTACGATCAATAAAATCATTCAAAACACCATCCTTTATTAGTCGTTCAAGTTCATCCTTCAACTGGTAGCAATCTTCAGTATCGTGGCCTTTGCCCTTGTGAAATTGACAATACTTATTTGGATTTGCTCGGGATTTTGACTTCATTGGCTTTGGCCACTGAATCGCATTCAAGTGTTGTACTGCCATTAATACTCTTTCTCTTGACGTTTTCAAAGGCGTGTATTGTTCATACTTTGCATATCGATGGGGTCGTTCATGGTTCTTTTCAAACCTCGACCCTTCCCGTCGATCGCTATTTCCTTTTCGATCTCTTCGATCATTTATGGGCTTAAGAGCCTCGGAATCTTTTGATAGATTCATTTCTTCCTCATTGATGCATTGTTCTTCCAACTACATTAATTTTTCTTGATCTTTTGGTGCGCGTCGAGCCAGGGCGGATGCCAATGTACCTTTTTTCAATGCCAATAAAAGAAATGTTACAACAAGATCATGAGTTAATTTAGGTATTTCTAAAACTTCCTGATTAAATCAATGTACAAACTCTCTCAAACTTTCATTAGGACCCTGCTTGAATCCCATCATGGAAGATACCAACTTCTTGGCTTTCTTATTGGCCGTAAAATGATTCACAAATCTCTTAATTAGCTGTTCATAAGACAGTATCGAACCGGGTTGTTAACTAGTGAACCAGTGTTAAGCCCGACCAACCAGTGTCGTCACCAAGACTGAAACTGTCCCATCAGCATTGATGGCATTTGACTGATGATACAACAACATCAACAGTTCAAACATCGTCAAATGTGGCCCCGGAGCACCTGTCCCATCATAAGTAGGCAAGACAGGGGCTTTGAACGAACTTGGAGGTTCCTCAGACATTATACTCTCGCAAAACGGTGAATTCCTAGCCATCAAAACTGAAACTGGCCTGCTCTTCAATCGAGGAACCTCTGGTTTACGACTTACTCTGTCTAGCTTTTCATATATATCCTCAATCTCTGCCCTCGACAAGGCTGGTCTCTCTCTTTCTTCATGCATCGGCTGTTTTCCTTGTCGAAGTTCTGACCGCGCATCTGCCCTACTATCAACCTCCTCATTAGACTGTTCTCCTCCCATCTCTCCCTTCTTCTTAAACTCTTGATTCCCCTCTTGTGCTTGAAATAACCTCTTGGGCGCCAAAGGTGTGGCAGGGATCCTCTGAATGTTTGGAGTCATTGGTCCCAAAGCAATGAGGCGATTTAGCACTTCATCTACTCTCTCCTGTATCAGTTTGTCTAATTCTCCTTTCGTCACCACTATCTTCCCGTCATTAGGATCTCTATCATTCCTTGCCAGTGTAGCAGATACTGAATCTTCAATACGAACATGCTTCTCCCTCTGATCATCTCCCTCCATCTCTGTTGTTGATTTCAGTGACCCTCGAATAGTTTCCCACAGACGGCGCCAACTGATCTAGCTCGGATTTTACCCTGTACTATCTCAGTCAAGATGACCACAAACACGAACCAACAAGTTAATTCTCAAGATAATAGACTGCACTCGTATACTGTTGAGCTGCCTACGTACCTATAAAGGATCAAGTCTAAACGTAGTTCAAATAATGTTGTTACAATATCTATGATTTGTATTATGACGATATCAAATATTTATATTATAGGATCGTACTCTCAGATCTACGAAACACCCAAGCAATACGATGTGTAGTTCGTAGTATTTATTGCTCAGATCTCCCGTCCTTGAATCTTTATAAATGGAGGTATTTATAGTGATTCCATTCTGTACTATTGAATGAATGACAGATTGGACATCTTACCCGCATGATCTCTTACACGTGTGTTAGATGGATGGCACCGATTTGACCATCGTAGGGTCGGGTCATGGGTCGACCCTACCCGAACTTAACAAAGACACGCGGATCTTGGAGTGCAATGCAAATACCCTTATGTTAGGGACCTGTTATGCAATCTACCTCGTTACCTCGTATACGAGGCACTTTAAGAGCCCCATTACTTTGCTCACATACTAAATACGAGGTAACAGGGACATATACATCCAATATTAGTATTTTGGTATATCACCTGGTGTTATATACAATAAATTGTAATGAAGCACACACTGTTTTTAAAATTGAAATGAAGCGCGCACTGTTTTTAAAATTGAAATGAAGCAGAAGCGCACACTGTTTTTAAAGTTTCTCAATTTCGCCCAATATACCATTTATGCCGCTAGCATTTTAGTGGACCAAAAAATCTTATATTAGTTTCATAATAAGTGTCCCCAATACCAAGCAATAACTTATTTTTTTTAATATTCAGCTAGGATTGTCAATGAGTCTAAATTGGCTCGAAGCTCGCAAGCTCGGCTTGATAATTTTCAAGCCGAGCTTTATACGAGCCGAGCCCAAACCGAAGGTTAAAGCTTGAATTCGAATGCAAGCAGAGCGTGAGTTGGATTCGGGCTTGTAAATATATATATAAAAATACATATATCATTTAAAAAATTAAATTAAAATATTTTTATGTAATTAAATTTCAAATTGCATGGAAATATTCATATTTTAAATTAGGGAAAAGAATCCTTGAAATCAATCATCATTTTAACTCCTAATACAAAAAAATGTTACACTAAGAAAATTCACTTTAACCCGAACAGACCGTATCTAATACAAACATATGACAATTTACATGAATTTGACTATGGAGGGCTGCTGCTAGCTTTTGTCTTCAAAATTTTATGTTGCGTATATTTATTCTCACAATTCACACAAGTAATTTTTTGCAAGTGCGTCTAGCAATTATTTAGTTATAATATTTTTCAATCTTAAATAATATATGGAACATATATTTCGAGATATATTTCAGTTTATTCGTGTGACAATTAGTATATTAAATGAGATTTTCTTGTAATTGTTTCTTATTATTTTTTAATTTATATGTTAGATTTATTTTATGACTTGTAGTTTAAACAAGAGAATAAATTCGGGCCAGCTCGGGCTCTGCTCGAAGCTCGTACTTGTTATCAAGCCGAGCACGAGCCTTGTGAAGAAAAGCTCGTACAAATTCAAGCTATGACGACAAATGCTTGCATAATATCAGGCTCACGCTCGGCTCACTCGGTTTGATTGACAAGCCTATATCCAGCCATAGTTTATGGCAAGCACCACATGCTAATCAAGTTGTGATCAATACTGACTCACGACATACTCGTAAGTATTCTCATAAATGCAGTGATTAGAGGCTTTGTTGTAGAGATTACATAATAAATGAGTACCACTAATCAATTAATAGTGTCCACGATGGGCTATGGGCTGAAGCCCTTTTACCTAGCCCACTTAATAAATATTGATAATAGACTATAATAAATTAATTCCATAATATCCCGAAATTTATTTTGCTATCTACCAAATTACCCTCAATTATTATCAAGACTCATCAAATATGAAATATGATAAACTATATTTGATATATCACAAACTCGATCAAAGTACACCAAAGTTTTCATTTTTGCAATAATAAAATTATCAGATATTTTTGCGTTCTCAACTTATAAGATTTCAAAACTGCAAAAGGATCTACAAAAAGGTTGAAAATTTAAAAGTCAAAATAGTGAATGTAATATTTAAAGGTTGAAACTTGAAAAATATATTTCATACTCTTTTTTAGAGTTATTAACTTGCCTTATAGAATAACTCCATGATGCTTGGAAGTTGCTTTTCACGGCTATTATAGAAAAAATACCTCATTAATTTGTTTTTGTTTTTTTTTAAAAAGAGTACCCAAAATTTTCTCTTTTTAAATCAAATTCTATTTATTTTATCTCTTTTTGGTGTTGTGGAATCAGGTTGACTGGACTTAGGTCTATTATCTGATAAAAAAACAATCAAGTCCAAATCAAAGTAAATTAGCCCAAAAAAAAAAGAAAGAAAAGGAAAATCCAAATCAAAGTGTATTTGGCGGACCAAGACTCATGTTTGAGATGGGTCGTCTAATTTTGGGGTCTTTTGATAAATTTTAAAACTTTGAGTTTCTTTTGTTATAATCAAATTAATAATTAATACATTCATATTTTCTAAATTAAGGGGAGGTGAAAGATCAGTAGTATAAAAACGGTGGTATATAACATTTTTTTTAATAATATATATCCGGTTGCTAAGGAGGTCTGTAAACTTAAAACGCAGAGACACTGTCAAATTAGCACTATTGGTTTTCTTTACAATATCTAAGATGGGCGTCTGTACAGTGCTATCTCCTGTCAGATTAGCATCTCCCTAAGCTATATAATATAACCCTACCTAGAATTAAACCAATTTTGGGTTGATATAAGAGTACTTAACCCTATAACCCAAAAATTATTAGTCTAGCGATATCAGCTTCCAAAATCTCTGTTCAATTCTAGGTAAGTTGCTACTTTTTTGCCTTATTCAGAATCTTATAAGACGTATGAACCCATAATTAAAAACTATATGCATCCGTCAGTCGAATCAGGGAATCCCCTAGTCTAGCATTAAAAAAGGAAAGTACTTAACCCTGCAGCTAATTAGTTACTTGCTATTCAAGTAGTAACCCCGACCCAAAGATCGGATTTCTCCTCCATTCACATGGCTTTCGCCACCACTTCTCCGCCTCCCTTTTCCTCCGTCGACGCGCCGCCCCCAGCCGAATCATCAGGCAGCGGCGCCGCCTCTAATATCCCCCCCTTCACCAAAATAAATATGTCCCAACCATCAAAAGATTGGGATTCTCATGACTTGCCACCCAACATGGTGGTTCAACTAAAAAAGCTCAGCGGATTCAAAAAATACAAAGTTTCCAATATCAATTTCTTGAATCCACGTACCCGATCAATCGTGTATTCGGCGGAGGAGTCCTTTGGCGATTTAGTCGACCTGAAGCCTGGAAACGTGTACACGAAACATGACTTCATGAAACAGCTAAACGCCCTATCGTCATCGGGTTGTTTCGAGAAAATAGAATTGGATGCTAAAACAAACCCGGATGGTTCAGTTAACATAAACATACCCTTTAAAGAATACGTTTATCCGTCCAAAAAGAGATTTAGATGCGTTGACGTAGGCTTAATTCCGGGGTATGAACCGATTGAGAATGAGCCCGAATCGATGAAAGAAAATATAGAACTTCAACGGAGGATGTTAAAGCAATATAGGAAGAGGATTGAGCGTGGGAGGGAATGTATATTGCCAGAAGAAGTAGAGAAAGAGATTGAAGGGATGTTGTGGAAAAGGAATAGTGTAAGCTCAGGGTTACTGAGAAGAATTGCTCTTAAAATACAAAAGTGGTACAATGACAATGGGTATGAAGCTGCACTTGTTGTGGGTCATAGTCATCCTGAATTAAACCCAGGGGGAGAAATTATATATGAAGTTGTGGAAGGGGAAATAACTAAGTTGGAGGTTAAATTTAAGGATAAATTGGGGAATGTTTGTGAAGGAAATACTAATCTTGGTGTTATTAAGAGAGTTCTGCCTGAGGAGGTACACATGTTCTTTTTATGTACCTCTTTATTTGCTTATTGCAATTTGCATGCAAATTCTGTTATTAATGTGTTGATATGTTACACGAGTACTCGCAAATATTATCTTTTAGGGTAAATTACATAGATACTCATGTGTGAAATCCTAATCACGAAAATCATCATGAGATTCGAAAAATTGTTGCAATTTCAATCCCCGTGAGATTACATTTGCACCCCTAGAGTAAAAACATATTATATATGGTTTTACCCCTAACAAGAGCTTTGGTAATTTGCAAAACTTCAGTGGAGGTGTTGATAATTACACAGTTAGCGATGGGTTGTGCATGTAAGTATCCATATATATACTTCTTACTGTGTGTTCAGGTGGCAAGATCTTTTTAGGGAAAATTCTTAAGTACACCCCATGCACCGTGCATCAGAAAGTGTGGATTAATGTCACATCAGTAAGTTGTGCATGTCAACAATAAGGTTGCGAAAAAAATCCACATTGTTTGTTGTTGTTGAAGACGTGGTGTATTGAAGAATTTTTGTCTTTCTTAACATTAATAAGTTTTTGTTAACATGGCATGTATTGTATGTGAAATACAACATGTAGTCCGAGACTGTATTTTATCACTTGATTTTGTGATTCGCATCAATTTGAGTAATTATTTGTACCCAAAACGGGTGTATTTTGGAATTCATAGGTTGGGGTGGGCAACCCTTACAACATTGGCGCATTAAACCGAGCAATGAATAATCTTCAGTCTCTGAATCTTTTCTCCCACATGGCTATCGATCGAAAATGGGACGAGAAAAATGGAGCCATGGCACTTGAGATACTCTTACAGGAACAATCACAGAAGTGGGCTGAAGTCAATACAGAGTGGAATATAGTTCCTGGACCCAACCGTCTACCGACATTGGTATCTTTTTGTGTATATTTGTCTCTATTTATATAGAAGTTATAATGATTTATTGATGCTTTTAACGTTATTGGTTGCTGCATTTTCCCTTTTTTGATGCAATTCAGGCTTCCATAAAGCCTGGTGCGACGATTTCGTTTGAGCATCGGAATATTAAAGGTCTAAATCGATCATTTAATGGTGCGATAACCCTTAGCAACCTATTCGAGCCGGAGGTGATTTCATTCGTTACTCTCTATTAGGAATACATGTTCTAGAGTAATTTTTATGTATGAATTTGATACTTATACCGTGGTTCACTTTCATATAGTTCTCAAGTTTTTTGTACAATTATGATAAACTTGATGCTATTTTTGATATGACAGGATGATATTGGTTTTAACTTCGAGTACACTCATCCATATCTAGATGGCGTAGATGACCCTAGGAACCGCACCTTTCATGCAAGTTGCTTCAACAGTAGAAAACTTAGTCCGGTATTCAGAGGCGGCCCTGGGGTAGATGATCAATCCTCGATATGGGTTGATAGAGGCGGGATTAAGGCCACCATCACCGAGGTAATTGATTAATGAATTAATGGAATCAAGTATTTTAAATTTGGTCTATCAACAACTGAATCTTGAATCTAATAATATTTTTTTTTCTTCATTTTTTCAGGATTACACAAGGCAGAGCAAATTCAGCTATGGAATTGTGATGGAAGATATAAGAACACATGATGAAGGAGGTCAAATTGCTAGCAGAGGCCACAGGGTGTTGGCTAATGGAGAAGTAAGGGAAGGTGGACCTCCAACGACGCTAAGTGGCACTGGAATTGATCGTATGGCGTTTTTACAAGCAAATTTGACACGAGACACCACCAAATTTGTTAATGGGGCAATAGTTGGTGCGAGGGACATTTTTCAGGTTTGGTACAACGCTTCTTTTCTGTTTCTCCCTCAAGTAATTCTCATTACTTGAATTTTGTAACTAAATGAGACTAAAATTGCACCTGCAGGTAGACCAAGGACTTGGAATTGGTAGTAAGAATGCATTTTTCAACAGGCACAAGATATCAGCAACGAGATTTATCCCTCTAAAGAAAGTGAGGGAAGGGAAAGGCAAAGCAGGACCGCCTAGTTTAGTCCTTCACGGTCTCTATGGTGGTTGCGTGGGCGATCTTCCCAATCACGAAGCTTTTACTATTGGTGGACCACATTCAGTCAGAGGATACAGCATGGGAGAGATTGGGGCATCAAGAAATAAGCTCGAATTGGCTGCTGAGGTTCGAGTACCTGTAAAAGAAAATGCATATGTTTATGCATTTGCAGAACATGGAAATGACCTGGGAAGTTCTGTAGGAGTCCAAGGAAATCCTACAAAGTCATACATGCGAAAGGGTCATGGTTCATCGTACGGCGCTGGAATCAAGATAGGTCAAGTGCGAGCCGAGTATGCTGTTGATCACAACGCTGGGAAAGGCGCATTTTTCGTCCATTTTGGAGACAGATTTTGAGTCAGTTTTTGTTTCTTTACTTCGACTAATTGAGTCCTCAACTTCAACTAGTATATCTAAACAAGATGAATAGAAATTCAAATTTTATTGACTGAAGCTCAATTTTCTAGCCAGGTTGTTCATGATTTAATCCAAAATCACTTACTTGACTTAAGATTTAGAAATTTCAAATTCATGACACTAATCCCTTGCTTCATTTTGGCCACTAAGATAATTTTTATGGCTTCTCCATGATTTGTGTTTTTGATCGTGATAATGAAATGTTATGAAAATAAAGTGATTTTTTCATATATAAATAGTACGAGAATGTATCTTTAAAATAATTTTAAATTTGAATATAAAAAATTCCTAAATTTCATGAATCTCAAATTTTGCTTCGAATATTCTTTTAGCATTTTGTTTAGATACCACATTTTTTCATATTTGAAATTTTGGCAATCTTAATTCTGTTTAACAAAAGACGTAAAAATTGGATTCTGTTTAACTAAAGATCATATTTCACTGCAAAAGACTTGAAATTTGGATTTTGTTTAATTTTGGCTAAATCTTCTTAGCATCATATCTCTTTAGCATCTTAAAATCTAATATCACATTTTTCTCAATTTTGAAATTTTCGTGTATCTTGAAATTTAAAATTTGATATTATAAATGTTTAGAAAAAGAAATCTATTTGTTATTATACCTTTATCCAAAAAGATGAAGTTGTTAAGAACTAGATTGATAATTCTATTTATTTAAATAATTGTTGACCGGTGCCAAGGCATGGGAATACTCAAGTGATTGATATCGGATCAACAAAGTCACCTTCATATTCAGGAACAGTACTGCATGAACGATCAAGGTTCTCAAATTGAAAGAAAAAAAGAATATATTGCAATGGATATAGTAATTATAAGCATGTATGCAGTTTTCTCACGGGAAAAACTTAGAAATCTCCAGTCAAAGACATTATTTCTCATTTATCCAGCCAAATACTTCTATTAATTTATTTTCTAGGAGATTATCTCAATACAATGAAAGAAAATTAGCTAACAATAAATTTGTATAGCAATGGAAACTGTACATTGTAGCAAAACTAAGCTTGATCTCTTTGTGACCTGAAGGGAAAATTGCATTTTTAGTCCTGTAACTTTGCCTCATTTTACTTTTGGTCCCATTAGTTACGAGATTCTCACTTTATGTCCCATATCTTTCAAAAAATTCTCACTTTTGGTCCCAAACCCTTGATTCCATCTATTTTTAACGTGAAATGGCACGTGAGTGGCCCGTGCGCCGTTAGCCAGCTGGGTTTGGAGGGGAATTGTTCACTTTGATTGTTTGGGAGGCAAAATTGGCGCCAAAATTGAGAAAAACATATCTAATTTTGCTTCAGAATCTGATTGCCCCTTCCTTTTTCTCGATTTTACCGCCAATTTCGCCTCCCAAACAATCAAAGTGAACAATTTCCCCCCAAACCCAGTTGGCTAATGGCGCACGGGCCACTCACGTGCCATTTCATGTTAAAAATAGACGGAATCAGGGGTTTGGGACCAAAAGTGAGAATTTTTTGAAAGATATGGGACGTAAAGTGAGAATCCCGTAACTAATGGGACCAAAAGTGAAATGGGGCAAAGTTACGGGACTAAAAATGCAATTTTCCCGTGACCTGAATAACTATGTCAACTCGCTTTTCGTAATTTTAGGTATACATCTACTCTCTTTTTTCTTTGCTAGGAAAACTATTTCATTAAAATACTAAAGTTCAGTACCTTAAGAGACAGAATACATTAAAAAATAAACAATAAAATACTAAAGTTCTATATGTTTTCCATATTATTAGTTACTTATCAGTTCCAATTTAAATGGTCACGTACAGAAATATTCAACACCAAACAAAAACACAATCACAAAATTCTATTAGTTATATGAACAAAACCTGAAGAAATATAGCTGGAGACATACTTTTAAGTTTGTAAACAAATCACCAAACGGTCTCCTGCAGCTTTAGACTCCGGACTTGAAGAATTTAGATCTCTGCAATTTTTCGAAAGTGTGAGAACACGATAGATCAAGGGAGGAGAGAAGATTGAGGGAAGGGAAGAACTTACGGTTAAGATATCTTCCTTTTGAGTTTTGACGTAATGGAATTCTAAATTTCATGTCAATATGTCAATTTTGTTTTCAAATGTTATATTAATTGAAAATTACCATTAACAGTCAACTTAACCGTGAGTGGATGGAAAGTGATGGAAGGGGTGTTCTTACCAAGAATTAAAACCTCGGGGGAGGTTCTTGCTAAAGAGTGAAACCTCAGGGGATCGGAAGTGGATGCAAATAACCCATCTTAAATCTAATATCACATCTTAAATTGAACTTAACTCATTATACACCTTGGGAGCTGAAGTATAACACTTAACAATTACACCCCCACCCCCTAGACACACTAAAAAACAAAAGAAAACAAATGTAAAGCAAAACTTGATTCCACAAGTTTGATGAGAGCTTATATATATTTCAGGGTGCAGGCTATATTTCATTCTAAATTCTTTATACGTAATTACCTATATCGTAATTATCAAATTGGGAACTGTTTTGTTTAATACTTCCATTGTAGTTTTTTCACTAATGTATTCTCTCTTGAAATAATTATTTTTGCATGCGGGAAGATATAAGATGACTATTCTTTCGATAATTCTAATGGCATATTTTCTTGGGTTTGTTCGCATCATTTTCTTTTTGATGAGTTTTTATTATTTATTATTTTTGGGTTAGTTGAAATTCAAGAATTTTTATATCTTTATAGTCCCTTTCCTATTTTTGTTTTTCCTTTTTTTGGCATGTAGATGTTAATTTTATTCTTATCTTTTTTACTTTATCTGATAATCTCACATCGTTTTTGATTTTTTTGAATTGCCCAATAGTGATCTCAATAATTTATCTTTTACAAATAATTTTTTTTATATTTCTCTTTGAAAATTTTAATTTATCCTATATTTTTATTCTTAAAGTAAATAATTCTATAGTTATTATATATTTCAATACTTTTATTCTTTTTTCTTTTGTATGTCAATAAAACCAATAAAACATAATTAATTTGTTGCTTTCCTTATTGCTGTTTTTTTCTTTTTAATACTATGGTTTCTTTTCTTAGATATTTATATTTTTGTACAACCTTCATACTCTATATATTTTTCTAGCACATAATTGTAATAAGTAAATTAAACAAAATGAATACATGGTTATTCTTAATAAGAAATTATTTTGTTTATCTTTTCATAATTAGTTATGCTCATTTATAGTCATCCTGAATATATGTAAAATATGTAATAAATATTCACTTACAAATCCAATCAAATTGGTAAATATATTTATGTGTATATTTAATTTTTAAATTAAATAGATACATAGGAAATTTTAGAAATTGTCATTTAAATCTAGACCACTTTCGAATATTTTTTTTTTCCAATTCATCATTTTAGTTTAAATTATACTAATATAGAATACTGGTCTTATTTGTTAGACTAAGATTCTCATAAAAAAATATGGTGCATATATTGGAATTTAGTGTATATTAATAGTAAATTGTTTGTGAACTATATTTTTATTTATACATTTTTATAATGATAAATGTGATCACTTCGTAAAAAGAATTTCATATTAATATTAATATATATATATATATATATTAATATGGATCAAATACATCCTATTACATTTGGTAAGATATAAGACCCAATCTACATCATTGATACCATTTGATCCCAAGGTCCGGATTTAACTCCATTTTTCAAATTGTATAATTTTTTTTAATGATGGCAGGGGGCATTTTAGTCAATGAACGTAACAAACTCACGCAAATATCATTTAGGATCAAAATCAAATCCCACTTATTGCGCCATAACAGATTCTTCTCTCCAATTTATTTTTTCTTTCCAATTAAAATTCGATCAGTTCACAGAACACCTCAGTATATTTCACAGAACGTAAAATATTTACATTATTCATCATCAAACTCAATTAATCATCAAGCTCGATTCATCATCATGGTCAATTCATCATCATCGTCAACACAGTAGTCATAATTGTCCTAAACCTGTGCATCTACATCTTTCATTGTCCTAAACCTGTGCTATTAAATGGCTTAGGGTCAGAATCAGAGAGTGGATATTATGGTGCAAATTCTGTGGAGAAAAGGCAGTACATATAGCACTTTTTTTGTGATTTTGTGTATATATATTCACTCAATCTATCTATGGTTCGTCGTTCTCTGTTGATTCTCTTGTGTATACATACATACATCACAATTAGTGATTTTAAACCATCATATAGTAGCTTATAAACCATTATATAGTAGCTTATAAACCATTATACAGTAAATACAATGGTGATATACAGTGTGTGATTAGTGACATACAATTAATGATTTCAAACCATTATACAGTATCTTATAAACAACTCTATAGTATGTTATAACACATTATACAGTATCTTATAACTCATTATACAGTGTGTGTTTATATATCATACAGTTACAATCTTATAAACCATTATACAGTATCTCATAACCCAGTATACAGTATCATATAAACCAATATACAGTATCATATAACTCATTATACAGTGAATACAATAGCTAATAAACATTATACAATAGCTAATTAATCCATTACACAATAGCTAATAAACAAATATTCAGTAAATACAATGGTGATATACAGTGTGTGATTAGTGACATACAATTAGTGATTTCAAACCATTATACAGTATCTTATAAACCACTATATAGTATATTATAACACATTATACAATATCTTATAACCAATTATACAGTGTATGTGTACATCATACAGTTACAATCTTATAAACCATTATACAGCCCTCATAAGTCTCCATTCAGCTCTTCACCAATGATTACCCCATCCCGTTTGCCTCCTATACGGACTAAAACAATGAAATGATTGAGGAGAAAAAGTTTCCCCAGGAGTAAAATGCCAATTTGTGCAAAAGCATACACAGTATCAGAGATTCAAATAGCAACAAACAGCTTCAGTGAAGAAACCTTATTGGAGAGGAATCCCTTGGTTCTGTTTATAGAGTTGAGTTTCCAGATGGAACGGTAATATTATTACGAAACAAAGAAACTGTGTAATTGAAGTTTCAAAACCTCAAGTAATTAATTTTTTGTTAAGAGATTGTAGGGGAGATTTTGTGCGTTTCAATTTGAGAGATTTTAGGGAAATTTCTGTGGCATTTTTTTTTGGATTGTAGATGTTGTATAATGACGTAAATTTGACTATTATACCCCTGATCCAATTGGAATCAAAATTCCCGCCTGCTTTTTGCTTCCTTTTTGGACTGTTGGATCCAATGGTGTAAATTGGGTCTTATATCTTATCTACTATATGGTGTGTATTAGATCTTGACCCTATATATCTATATATAGGATATGGATCAAATACATCCCAATTCATTAGGTAAGATATAAGACCCAATCTACACCCTTGATACCATTTGATCCAAAGGTCCAGATTTAACTCCAATTTTTAGATTTTATAATTGTTTTTATTCATGTCAGGGGCATTTTAGGCATTAAATGATAACAACCATATGCAATTTTCATGCAGTATCAAATCAAATCCCCCATATTACGCGCCATAACAGAATTCAATATTTTCTTTCCATTTTCAGCTCGATCAAATCACAAATTATTCATTTTGATCACAGTATTCATCATCAAATTCAATAAACCAGCAAAGATCGTTTCATCACAATCCATTTTGTCCATCAATTTTCAATTCGATCATATCAAAGCTCGTTTCATGGCAATCCATTTCGTTCAGTTCACGATTGATTCGAATCAATAAATTATAATCGTCAGTTCATCGTTCATCAATTATCGTCATCGCCAGTTCTGTGCTTATCAACATCGTCAGTTTTCGCGTTTATGGCTGCGATCATTTTAGGTATTTTTAATCATCATCATATCGATTTATGCGAAAAAATTGCGGAAGTTTGTGATATTTTTGCAATTTTGTGATATATATCATATTATACACCATCGTTGATGATGTTTGATTATTATACTCAATCGTCAGTTTCGCGTTTATGGACAATTAATTTTGATATACATCATCGTATACATTAATATACAGTTCTTGTAATGATGGTATACATTATAATTTTATTCAGAACTTATATTTATTGTATACATTTCAAGCAGTAAATTGAATACAATATACATCATCTTATATGACATTATACACTATATTATACACTACTATACATTATATATAATGATGTTATACAGTATATTATGAACACATCGTATGTTTATGCTAGGCTAAATAATCAAACATCATCACAGTTTTTGATGTTTGATTATTATTAACAGGATCAGTAGTGTATAGCAATAATGATGTTGAGAATCAATGTGTCAGATCTTCTTCGTCGTCTAATTCTATATCATCTCCGGGCGGTTCAAAATATTGGGAACCAGTGTGTGCTACTGAGTTTAAACCTTGCATTGGTAAGGCATTTGAAAGCTTGAAGTTTGCATTTGAGTTTTACAAAAGCTATGCTCGGTTATGTGGTTTTGATGTACGCAAGTGTTCCCAAAAAACTCATAAGGATGGTACGGTCATATCTAAACATTATGTATGTAGTCGGTCCGGTGTTTACAAAAACTGTGATGATGTTGGTAGGAAGAAGAAGTGTATGATTGGTCGATGTGATTGTAACGCCAAGATTGTAGTGAGGTTTAGTGCTTCCCAGGGATATGTTATAAAGAAATTTGTTGAGCGGCACAATCACGAGTTGGCGATCGACGAGGGGAAACAGTTTCTGAAAGTTAATCGGAACATTGATCCGTCCCAGATTATGTTTTGCTTAAACGCATCAAAGGTGAATGTTGGCGCCGTCAAATCACATTCATGCTTGAAGGAGATTGCAGGTGGGTTTAATAATGTTGGGTCGACTTCTACAGATTCCATAAACGCAAAAAGGGATGTGAAGCAATACGTCGGTGAGAACGATGGGGAGATGATTGTTAGGAAATTTATGAATTTGAAAAAAACGTGTGAAGGATTTTTTTTTTATTATGCCACAGATGATGACGGTTGTATGAGTAAGTTGTTTTGGGCTAATCCGATCGCAGTAAGGAATTTTGAACTGTTTGGTGATGTTTGCTCGGTCGATGCAACATTTCGATCCAATAAGTAAGCACTATTGTTTGAATGCATAATACATATTTTTTTAATATGTAATGAATATATGGTGTATAACACATTATCAGTTAATGTATATTATTCATTCAATAAATGTATAATGAATCATTAGTTAATGTATATTTGATTACCCTATTAATAAATGTATAATGATTCATTAATTGTCGGTGTAATTCCTTTTTAGGTATCAAATGAAATTTGTTCCTTTTTCTGGTTTAGATAACCACAAGAGAATAGTCACCTTTGGTGCTTCTCTAATCGCAAAAGAAGACATTGAGTCGTATACGTGGGTTTTTGAAGCTTTTACACGTGCAATGGGACGGGAACCAATCTATATTGTATCTGATCAATGTCCTGCTACGAAACAAGCTATTCCTAGTGTTTTTAAAAAGGCTAGGCATCGTCTTTGCGCATGGCATATCATGAAGAAGTTCCCAACCAAGGTTTGTGTCTTTACTGCTTTTTTGAATCCATATTATATTAATGTGTTACAATAGCATTTGACATAATGTAGTATGATATTGTATTTAGTGTACAGTGCATTTTAATAAGATTTAATTTTATAATGTATAATGTGTTTGTACTAGATTGTATAATGATACTTTTATAATGTGTATAGTACAATATATTATGCTGTATAATATGTTTTGCATTTGATTGTTTTTTTTTCCAGATTTCACCACATACAGGTAAAAATGCTGAAGTAGTGAGAAAGGTGAATAATTTTGTGTATAATGACGACATCACGCCACGTGAGTTTGAAGATGGTTGGAATGCTCTTATTTCAAAGTATGGGCTAAGTCATATTGAATGGTTTTCTGAAATTTACGACAATAGACATTCGTGGGTATCTGCATATTATCGAGATGTTTCGATGGGTGGGTTATTGAGGACTACATCGATTTCAGAGTCGGTTAATTCATTCTTTAATCAATTCTATGTAAAGGGTGACACAATCATTGAGTTCTATCGTAGATTTGAAAGTGCTATGGACAGGCAAAGGAATACGAATGCAAGATTAAATCACCAGTGTTTGGTCTCTAAACCATCAACCAAAACCCATCTTCCGATAGAGGAGGATGCTTCGGAGGTATATACACGTGCTGTTTTCTATGATGTACAAGTGGAGATCAAAAAGTCTGCATATCAAGTGATACTGCAAAGTCTAAATGTTGTTGATGGTGTGAAATCATTTGTCGTATTTGATTCCGACAATGAATCAAAGTTATATGAGGTATATCATTTTTTTTATAGTGTATGTTATTATTATATATGTTGTATATTATTAAACAGGTAATGTATGTTACAGTTTGTTCTTTGTATTTATGTTATAGGTGAAACATTTTGCATCAAACAATCAGGTTGATTGTTCTTGCCTATTGTTTTTGAGGCGGGGTATTTTGTGCAGGCACATTTTCTTTGCATTCAACCAAAGCCGAATACTCAAATTGCCCGACGAGTATGTTCTGAATAGATGGAGAAAAAATGCAGAAATTATGACTTCCGATATAATTAATAACCAAGTCAGACATTATCGTGCGATGATTGAGAAGAACACAAATGATGTGAGTCAAATTTGGATTGACTTTCAATCATGTTTAAATCTTGCAGGTTTTAACAAAGAAAAACTCGACTACATAAAAAATCAATTGGTGGATATGAAATCTCATTTGAGTGTCGGTGCGGACGATAACAATAAGAATAACAAGAATGCTGTTATCGAGACACTAGTGGGACCCCAAATTGAGAACGAGCTCTGGATCATAAATCCTCAAATGAGCCGATCTAAAGGGTGCGGTAAAAGAATTAAGAGTAGTGCCGAGATATCAAAGCATGTTCCTAAGAGGAGAAAATGCGTTGCATGCGGAAAAGTTGATGGGCATAATGCAACATGTCCATCAAAAGAAAAATAGAAGTGTTTTCTTTTTTTACAATTAGTACTGTACAATGAAGTAGTATCCAATGTATAACATATCATTATACAGTGTATAATGATGTGTTAATCAATGTATAATGATTCAAAGGATCTCTGTGTATACTGAAACATTTATTGAAAGTGAATGAAGTGTATGTTAAAAAATGTCATAATGTATGTTGTATACTTTAATTGAGTTTTTTTATTATGTACAGTGAATATATTGGGGCTGTTAGAATGTATACTTATGTGCTTTATATAACATTAACACTTAAACTCAATGACCAGAACAATATAAACAGGTTACGAGCAATGAACAAACTTTTTATATATTTAAACTGCTCAACTAAAACTAATAACATGATGTACAAAAAACTAATAAATTGTACAAAAACTAATAACATGTACATCTAACAAAAAAATGTTGTAAACGTATCACGTTGTTTATATCTATCGCTTCTTCCCCTTTTTCATTTGGGCTTGTTCACGTTCAAAATCCCTTGATCGTTTGATAATGTCGTCCTTGAGTGTGTTCAAATCACAAGTAAGGATTTTCTCCAGATAAACTGCTCTCAATCTAGTGAGTTTTGCAACTTGTGCTTTCTGCATTATATAAATATTAAAGTTAGATAGACAGGAAAATAAAGATTTTCAGAAACTTTCATTTCGTAGAATAAAAAAGTGTAAATCATTACGCTTTCTGCACCCAATTCTGGATCCCAATTCTTTAATCCCCCACCGAAGTAAGTTTCCATGTGACGCATTACAAAAACACCACAGTCCGAGCTGTTTCTGTGTGTACGCCATGGCATTGGAAGCCTTTCTATTTCTACCGTTGACAATGCTTGTGCAGCTGGATGGTTCATATCATTCAGGAATTTGGTAAACATGGCCCTCTGTTTTGAAACAAACAAACAAAAAAACTATGAGGCACAGTGTATAAATATATTAATATCATTATACAGTATATTATTGAACCAATATACAGTGTATAATTAATAATTATACACTGTATGCTGGTCCATTATACAGCAGTATAATATCATTTAACAGTGTATTATCATATCATTATTAAGTGGGTTAGTATACAATTTTTATGGTGCACCAGTGTATAATGTAAAGTTAATTGTGTGATGATGAAGATTTAACACATATATATTGACATAAAAAAAATAAACATTAGTGTTTAAAGGATTGTTACCAAAGTGAATGACACATGTTGGTATTTGTTTTCGAAAGACACATCCGTTTTGCTATTGTCAAGGATCTCAATAGTTGGCTGCTTCAAATTAAAGCACATCATGTAGTAGTGTCCAGCGTGAAGAATAGGAAAGACAACCTATATATCGATGGGATGAAAGTGGTGTTAATGAAACTCCATAAAATTCGATAATTTTATGAATGTAACGGTTTTAGCTTACCAACGTAACATCGATTATGTTCACACTTGGAAACATGTCCAAACGATTTTCAATGTTTTCCACGAATCTTTGATGCAGTGCATCATCATGTTTGGCGCCTTTGTTTGACGTGAAGAAAACCTGTTATCAAATTTTAAAAAAAAATTAGTTAGCGAGCAGAACATTATATCGTATGCATTAACAAAAAGTAAAGAAGTATATTCTACCGTGTCGGACACGTGGAAAAAAAATCTAAGCGGTGATGTTGGTGCTCTTGTTGACTCGCCATTGTTCAACAGGTATGACCAGAGGTCGATGACTCCAGATAAAAGCTCTGTCCGTTGAGACAATGTCTTTACATCCCAAATATAGCCAATTACATCACCACTTGTGAAAACAACAGATCTGTAAAACCATTATATAGTGTAATAAGTTATTGTTCATTATACAGTATGTATAATGATGTAATATCACGTTAATCAATATTACCATTATACATGTACTCACATGTCGTCATCATTAACTTGATTCACCCAATCCCATAGCCTTTTTTCATTTGCGCCCTGTTTTGAGATTATATTCACAATCCGTTGAACATATGGAGAACACAGGTCTGGAGCTGGTTTGAATCATCTCTTTGTTTCTCCAATGATCTCAACAGCGGGGGCAATGGTAACGTCACCAGTGTATTGTCTAGCAATTGACAACACAGCCCCCTCTGGATCATCCTGACGCGGTTTCTCCGGTGTTTGTGTCAACAAGTTGAAGGTTGGTTGTGAATGTACTGGTGGACTTACTCTCTTAAACGGCGTATATTGTTCGGGTTGGAGATGCGGATCAGCGGGGGCGGCTGCATGTTGTTCAGGTGAGGAAGGGGCCTCTGGTTGATATGTTCTTGTCTCTGGTTCCCCCTCTGGATCCTCATGACGCGGTTTTGCCGGTGTTTATGTCAACAATTTGAAGGTTGGCTGTGAATGTACTGGTGGACTTATTCTTTTAACCGGCGTAGATTGTTCGGGTTGGAGAGGCGGATGCATGTTGTTCAGGTGAGGAAGGGGCCTCTGGTTGATATGTATTTGTCGCTGGTTTTGTTCTATACAGTTTTTCAACATGATCTAACACCCTTTTTTCAATTACCTTCAACCGTGGATTCGATGGAACAATGGAGTCACATGATTCGATGTATCCATTGTACTTAATAAGTTTATCCACCAGGTCCAATGCAGCCCTTTCCAAATTGAAAATCATTGCCTGCGTATACAGTAGTTTACAAACCATTATACACTACATTTAAGTACAATTATACAGCATGTGATTGTACAGTATACAGTTATAATAATTTTACTAATTACATAAATATGCACACCTCTTCAAATGTATTCCAGTCCTTGATGGATGCATCTGATTCTGTGGGAGCTTCTAAAGAGGTAGTGGGTTGTTTTGGAGCTTCAATATGTTGTGCAACATGCTTCCCTTTGTCAGCCTTCATTTCCCACTGCCCCTTTGATATGATCCCCTGCCCAAAAACTCCCTGCTGAATCTCTATGTTACTCTTTTCGCGTAGTGCAGAGTCTGTCCAAGTGAGCCAAGTGAGGATTGATCTTGGTACTGTCATATGCCCCTTGTAGTTGACTTTGTCAGCATACAATATCTGAATTTGGAGGAAAAGAAAAAAGTTGAGATCATACAATGATACAGTAACACATAAGCCATTATTCAGTATATGATAAACCATTATACACTAAATAATGTACCATTATACAGTACTAGTTCATATAACACATTATAACACGACATGGTATGAGTTATACACTGTAAAATATACACATTATACACATTACACACATTATAGTGTATGAGTTATACACTGTAAAATATAGTATTAGTTCATATAGCACATTATAACACATTATAGTGTATGAGTTATACACTGTAACATATAGTGTTAAGTTCATTTAACAAATTATACACATTATACACTAAATCAACAAAAACACATTATTGGAACACAATCAACATCAGAAGAGGCACTGTAAACTTACAATCAGAAACAGAAGAGGTCCAGTGTACATGCGTTTCGCCGGATCTTCTTCCCAAACGTGTTTCGTGTCTCCCAAATTATTCAGGACTAGTCCGGGCCAATTGTATCTTGACAACTCATCAAGAGACCCCTTGAAATTTAGTATCTTCTTGTTGACGAATGGTGTACCAGAGGTCTCTATCAAGCAATTATACATAATCATCATAAAATTCAGCTTGAATTGATCTGTGAGTTGTTTATCAGATTGAATTGCCTTCACGACCATTGATGCTGAAACTTTAAACTTTTTGGACTTATCAAGCCCAAAGTGGTCAGTGAATGCGTCCGCTCTATTTGGATTTTTTACAGTGAGGTCTATAGGCCGATTCCCGTGTGGAAATCCCAAAACCTCGGCCACATCATACTCTGTAATATTTATTTTTCCTCTGGGCAGATTAAGCCTGAAATTCGTTGGATTTAAAGATTTTACAACTTTATATCCAAGCCTGTGAGGCAGCTCTGTAATGTTGAAATCCAAAAAGGATCCGAACCCGGATTGTCTCACCCATTCCCGTTGTGGTTCGGTCAGTTTTGAAAGAGCATCCACCAAGACCTTCAACGATACTCTTATTCATGTATATTCAACCACCTTCTTTTTCCCCTGTGGTGGATGTTTGGATACGGTCTGGGTTTTCTGTTTTTTAGATTTTGTTTTTACAGGGGGCGGTGTGTCGCACGTCTTTTCCGAGCAGCAGGTTGTTGTTCTGATTTGGTCTCTTCGTCTTGATCAGACGATTCTTCTGCTGATTGTACGTATTCATCATCAGTAATAGGTTGTTCAACACTAAGAGGCTCAACAACATCGGCAGGCACAAGTTGCAACCTATCAATTGAATCGGTAGAGGATGAATCTCCTTCAGCAACTGCATTACAGAGTAGACAAAGACATTATACACAATACAATTAATATGATGTATAATATTATACACAGTGTTATTCATTATTATACACTACAATACAAACCATTATACACCCAAATATACAGTATGTGGATACACAATAGAATTAATATGATGTATAATATTATACACAGTGTTATTCATTATTATACACTACAATGTAAACCATTATACACCCAAATATACAGTATGTGGATACACAATAGAATTAATATGATGTATAATATTATACACAGTGTTATTCATTATTATACACTACAATGCAAACCATTATACACCCAAATATACAGTATGTGGATACACAATAGAATTAATATGATGTATAATATTATACACAGTGTTATTCATTATTATACACTACAATGCAAACCATTATACATCTACGTTTTATAACCCAACCATAATATTGTCACCCATAGGTACATAAGCCATCAAAACAAACAAAACCAGCGTATAGATATATTGCGTGTTCCCAATATAGTTGTAATACACAGAGTATACGTACAGAAGCCATCAAAATCCACAAAATACGTAATATTGTCACCCATAGGTCGAACAAGAAATGAAAAGTGTGTGTATAATCGATACCTGTTCTTCTGGATGGATTTTTCGTTCTCATTTTTTGATGAAAATGAAATCGGTTTGCGAGAGTATCAAAACTAGGGTTCCCAGCTATAAAAAATGAGAGTTTAATGTTCGCAGGTTTAAAAATGGGAGAGATTTCAATGAAATCGGGTATGTTTATTAGGTTTAAAATTGGGAGAGATATCAGGGGAGACGGGGGAGAGAATTTAAGAGAGGATCGATGTATAATGGGTGTAAATTACCAGAATACCCCTCAGACAACTTCTTTTTTGAGTTTCCCGCGTGTACAGTGAATAATCTGGACTGTTGGATTTAATGGATCCAATGGTGTAGATTGGGTCTTATATCTTATCTAATATAGGGTAGGTATTAGATCTTGACCCTATATATATATATATATATATATATATATATATATAGATATGTTTTTGTATTAGAGTGTCAAAGTAGACGGATGGCACAGTGGGCACACGAACAGCACCACCATATTGGCATATTGCCATTGCCCTCAATTTTCAAAGTTTTGGTGCTACTTTATAATTATATACACATATGTGTAAGATATAAATAATTAGCAGTTGAGTAGCGAATTCGAGGGTTATAAGATTAAACCTACCACTCGACTTGAAAATTGTGGGTTATTTTATCAAATTGCTACTATTATTTAAAAATTTTAACCAGCCGCTTTAGTTTTTGACAGATTAACTCGATTTGAGCGGATCAATTGAATTGTGCTAGTTTATGTAAACCCCTTGTTTCAATATAAAAATGTTCGTCTATTTGATAAGTTCAATATGGATTATGTAGAAAAAAAAGAACATTATTTTTCAACTACACATTAAATTAAATACAAACTTAGCATAGATTTATTAAAAAGAATGATAAACACTATGTTGGACAGATTAATTACCATCAGGTTGCTGGTTATTGAAGAAAAATGCAGTACGGTCTTATGAAAATTGTTTAGTTAAGGTACGGTACCCGATTTCCTTAACACAATTACGCCCCACTCCTAGCGATAATGGAATATCGCTTGTGTCCCAAAATGCAATGACTAGCATCTTAGAATTAAGATCACTCCAAAATTCTAAGTTCCGCGAACAAGTCTCTATTAGAACTCTCGATTTATGAAGAAAGAACTCTTCTATATACTCAAATTAGTACTTAAAAGAGAGAAGAGAGAGAATTATTTTGGCGTATTTAATCTTCAACATTTAATTTCTGATTCATCTGAATTCAAAATTGAGAAATTCAAAATGTTAATGACATCTACTCGAGATGTAATTTCATAATATGTAACAGCATTATGCATCCGAGCAACGATCCATTTTGAGAATTTTCCATCTAAAGTGTGTCAAACACACACTTTCTTAGGCTAGATTTCCAACACTGGTGGAGGGATGTTAGGATCATATTATCAATTTCGTTTCTATTCGTGTTAGAAACCAACTCTAGAAATATTGAGAAGGGAACAGACGACATTAAAATTGAGGAAACTGACTTCTGCTTAATTCTCTACAAATCTGCCTTCCTCGGTCTTTTACAATATTTGGTTCTTACAATATAAGAATACAAAACTACCACTAAATCCACTAATTGTCCCATTATCTAGAATTCAAATGACTAAAACAATAAAGGCTTAAAATAATGCAACTAAATCACTCACTCACTACTAACGACCACTACTCGAAATAACAACTACTTAAAATAATTAAAGGAAATAACTGATTTCCAATGTAGTAAACAATAGAAATTAAATGAGTGGCTGTAATACTTAAGCCAAGTACGCCTCTTCCTTTCACGCTTGGGCTGGATATCAAGGGAGTCATCAAGCTGATCTCTTGCCCATATACAGCCCAAATGCCATCAATTCTTCGTTAATGCGACATCAGATACCATTGTGGTATAGAAGATCGCAATTTCTTCTCCACAAGCTTCCCTACGTGTCTGAATTCTTCAGCTAACCTCGCAACCACACCACCGCCTCTCATAACTGGCCCGAAAAACAGCCAATAACTCGTCCCCAACAAAAACCCAAGGGTCAACGGGCCACTCACGTACCATGGAACTGGCACTCGCCATTTCTTCTTCAATTCATACTCCACCACCACACAAAACCCTTGTACCACAAAAAACATGGTCATTTCCCACGACGGGCTCGCCCGAGTTATGTACCACAACACCAGCTCATGCATAAGCCCAGAGACGGTAAAAGCCGCCAGCACCCCTACCAGCGCCGCCAAATATCTTCCAAGCGCCGCCATTGTGGCTGACCGTACCGGCTCGTAAATTGTCTCGCGCAGTATACTCGTGACCATCAGGTTCCAGCGCCTGCCCCAAAAGTCTTGGAGCGAGGTTGAAAGATAAGGCTCATCAGACGGCGGCTCGATCTCTAGCCCCAACAACACACGCACCAACAAACTAGATAACCCAACCAAAACCTCTACGTATAGAAAAACCAAACAATAACAAGCGACGAACACAATAATGGGGTGGATACATTTTTCGTATTTAAATAATAATGAGATTACTACGGCACAAAAGGGGATTTCAGCGGATAAATATAGAGGAAGTATTGTGGGCTTTTTGGGAGCTGGCGGGGCGTTGTTTTTGGGCTTAACCCTGCATGCGAGGGCAGCAATGGCAATGAAAGTGGAGAGAGGTTTAGGGTTTTTTGATGAAAGCGGGCCTTGATCGAAGGCAAAAAGGAGTAGCTTGAAACTGGCAAACCATGTGATGAAGAATCCGGTTACTGCTGTGAAGAAGGCGGAGGTTAGATAGAGTGGTAGAATTGCGAAGATGTAGAAGATGGGGGCAATGGAAATGAGCCTCCATTTGCCTTTTGGCAGTTTTGCTGCAATGTAGTAGCAGTAACAAAGACATGCAATTGTTACCATCCACACACGACTTACATTCTTCATCTCATCACCTTCCATGATTTCCATCTTGATAACAGATGATGATGATGATGTTGGTGAAAATGTAGAAAGTGACGAATGGTGTTTAATCCAGGTAAGAGTTTAAACTCTCTTTACTTAAAAACAATATTGGCCTATGTTCTGGGTGGTGACGAGATATGACAATTGTATCCCAAAATACAAAGACCGCAGTTGGATTAGTACCACTACAACATCCAAAGTTTATTGAATAAAATACTTGTTTGAACTATCATTTATTATGAGAAACTAGTAAAAATACTCTTTAATTTACAATTTAGAACTTAAGAGTAAAGAGAGATGATATGGAATGATTGGGATGAAAAATTCGGCAAATGGGGGGCTTATTTATAGATGATGAAAAATAGGGGTTCCCACAAGTTAAGCTTGAGTTGAGCCTAGCCAAAGTGCTCGGCTCAAGCTCGAGCCAAGATTTCCGAGCTCAAACATAATGAGCCTGATAAAATGAGCTCGAGCCCGAGCCGAGTCGAGCTCAAAACTATTATTTTTTTTTCAGGCTCGCGAGCCTCTGAACTTGTATTTTTTGGCTCAAGCTCGACTCGTCAGGCTTGCGAGCCGGCTCGACTCGATGCTCGCCCCTAATGAAAAGTTGTGGGCCAAAAAGATGCAGCCTTTTGAAATGCACAATTCGTCCCAAACGTTTCGAGCAATTTCTTGAAAGGTTCGTGATCCAGTGCGAACAAATGCACCACTTGACACGCGCATGCGATTTTGGTCGTGATTGTATAGTTGTGACGAATTAATTACAACGGATTATTCATTTAGGATCTAACGGTCCAAAATTTTTAGGAAGGATAATTAAAGAAAATTAAGTTAAAGTAATTAAATAATTTTGTTAAATTAAAAAAGGGTTCAAAGTACGGAAACAAGAAGCAAATAGATTTGTGGACATACGAGTATAATACAAAGACAAATGGATTATTCAAGAGTAAAAATAAAGCTTATTTTCATATAAGTTTTTAAGATATATTGCTTGTACTCGTTTTTAATTTATTAAACAATATTTTATATGAGTCACTAGTTGACAATAACTAATATTTTGAGTCACTAGTTTTTAATTGTATAATAATCAATTGGTACTTAAAAAATTATTATAATTTTCAAAATTTAAATAAAAATTATTCTTTTTTGGCCAAAATTAGAGTATTATTCGAAATATATAAAGTACGTGTACTAAATGGTTTAACTCGTTTCGTTATATTCAAAATTCATACAACATACCTGAGTATTTTTTTTAATTATATATACATACATGTATTATGCGAGTATAATACGAGTTTTAACTAACAGAAAATATATATATATATATATATATATATATATATATATAAAGAGTTGATATTAGCACTCCCAAAAGTGATAACCATACTCCAAATTCACTCATTTTTTTATTAAATTACCAAAGTGACCATGTATTATTTGAACACACAATTTCTCTTAACATGTAAGATAAATATAACTTTCACTATAGTATTCATTGTTTTAAAGGTTTATCATCACATTTTTAATGTTTGATTATCATTATTAATTATTTAAAATAATAATTAGAAGTAATAATATTAACTTCCTTACATACATTAGTTAAAATCAAGTCAAGTTTTCTTACATCAAGTCAAGTTTTTACTTCATATTTTTACATCAAGTTAAACATTAAGCAAAGAATAATGTTAGTTATAAATAATATTTGTCAAAAATATTAATATTGACTTTCTTACATCAAGTCAAGTTTTTACTTCACATGTGAAGTTCCGTATCTATTTGGTAAAACAAAAAAGTAAAATAAAATAAAAATTTTGAATTTGTGGTCTTCATTAATTAACTCCTTTTTTTTGGTATTTGAGTTGATGTCAAAAGAAATTAGATGAAAGAGTGATTTGAATCGGCCCGGATCTTCTATTACACGTTGATGTAACACATTGGTGTTATACCAATCAGAAAGAGACACCTATCTCTTTATTTAATTGGAGGAGTAAGAGATAATTAACTAATTAAAAAGGAAAAACAAAATTAGTTCCCTAATTAATGATAACCTCGTTTCCTCGTTTTCAGTTCTCTCTTCCTCCTCCTCAGTTTCAAAAGCATCTCTACTCTCGTTCTAATTTTTCTTTCATTCTAATTTCATGCTGAAAATTTTGGATCTTGGATTAAATCTGTTTGGTTTTTTCTACCAGTTTTGCTCTACCAAATAAAACAAGTTAATGTACTGAACATTTCTGAATATTCAATAATTCACTCAATTAGTTTCTAGTAGTGACTAGTGAGTAATATATATGTTCCAGTTGAAGTTGGGTCTAATAAGTAAATTAATATGATAGTCCCAATGAAGCTGGATTTAACACACTAAATACTTATTTACTGACAGCACTTTAAAGTTTAATCCATAATATTGAATGACCAGGCGCCTGATTTCTGAATGGAGCAGTTTGAAGGCTACTAATACAACAGATCACGTATTCTGCGTTTCAGTCGACAAATTAACTGAAGACATAAGAGAATTCACCATTTCTTTTACTTGTGACAATTTCTAAAATACAATAGCAATCTTTAAATTAATGACTCAAATATCAAATATATATATATAGGGTCAAGATCGAATACACACTGTATGTTAGATAAGATATAAGATTCAATCTATATCATTGGATCCATCAAATCCAACAGTCCAAAAAAAAGCAAAAAAAAAAACTGAAAAATTAATTCCAATTGAATAAAGGGTATAATAGTCAAAAAGGAAGCAAAAAAGATAACAGAATCTCCCCTAAAATCTCCTTTATTTATTTCTGTAATTCATCTTCTTTTTTATTACTTTCTCTCTCTCTCTTTACACAGATATTTGAGCATTACACAGAAAGAGAGAGAGAGAGAGAGAGAGAGAGAGCGCAGCAATGGTGAGCACTAGTAGCAGAGGGAGATCCAAAAACTCTGACAAGAACAAACAAGAAGAAGAAAAAGCAATAATAGGCAATGGAGAGTATGAGGAGTCTTGATCAAAAAGAATTAAAGAAAACACCGAGAGAATGAATAGTCTCGGCATCATACAGTGTGTGTATGATGTATAAACATTATGCATACACTGTATAATGTGTGTATCATATATTGTATAATAAGTTATAAGATACTGTATAATGTGTTATAATATACTGTATAATGGTTTATAAGACTAATGTTGTAATCAGATAAATAGAATTAAATGTTGATTTAATTGAGTTTACTTCAATCCTTAACTAAATTGCAATTGAGAAATTGTGTGAATTTTGAGTTTTGTCCATAATTGAAGTGAAAAGAGATATTTAAATAAGAAGTTAACGGACTTTAAATTCAGAAAATTTAGAAATCAATTTTTGAGAGTGCTTGGGGAAGTTAATCGGGCCTTGGGATGTTGCTGCTTCTGTTTTCCTTTATTTGTGATGGGTTGGTCAATGGAGAAGAAGCAAACGTGAAGATGTGAAGATTCTGTTTTCCTTTATTTGTGATGGGTTGGTCAATGGAGAAGAAGTAAACATAAACATGTGAAGATAAAAGAAACATAAACTAGTAAAGAAAATATGAAATAAAGATTGTAGTTGTATGATGTATAAACACACAATGTGTAATGTGTTATCATATATTGTATAATGAGTTATAAGATACTGTATAATGTGTTATAACATACTGTATAATTAAATATTTTTAATATGTTTTAAACACATACTATATAATATGTTATAACATATTGTATAATAGCTTATAAGATACTGTATAATGGTTTGAATTCATTAATTGTATGTGACTAATCACACACTGTATATCATCGTTGTAGTTACTGTATAATGATTTATAAATTACTGTATAATGGTATATAAGATACTGTATAATGGTTTAATGTAATTTTTTTTTAAGAAAACAATATCACATGAACTTCTACGCATGCAAATATCAAATTCACTTCAGAAATAATCAACTCACAAAATAAATTCTTATAACAGAAGACTAATTTTGTCATGAAAGTATCAAATTCACTTCATGAAATAAAAAAGACCTAGTCATTTCACAAAATTTAACAGAAGACGAAAATGAACACACAAAAAATACATACAAACATCTATTGTATGTAATTTTTACTGCGTGAATTGACGATGATGAATTGCAGATGAATATATCTTATATTAATGATGAATTGTCGATGATTCCGAGCTGAAATTGTCGCTACGAGATGAAATTGTCGATGATGAATTGATGATATATGAATTGAATATGAATTCATTCTTTTCCGTATCAAACGTATCTTCTGTTTACTGAACTTGGAAGGAATAATTAAAAATGGAAGAAGAATATTTTATTGCGTAAAATAAGGGGATTTGATTTGGCTCCTACATGTTATTATTATGGATTTGTTAGACCTATTGATCAAAATGCCTCCATCATCATTAAATTAAATATAAAATCTGAAATAATGGCTTTAAATATGGACTTTGGGATCAAATGGTCTAAATTGGGTCTTATATTTTACCTAAAGTATAGGGATGTATTTGATTCATACCCTATATATATATATATATATATGTACTTCCTGCTAGATAAGCACTAATGCAAAAAGGTTCTTAACTTATTGAATTCTCTCTCTCTCTGATAAATGATAATCTTTACTGTAGAAGAAGAATAGAGAAGTTTACATTATTCGTAATGGAGGAGGAGAAGAGAGAGAGTTGAAAACAGAATTTTACTTCAATTAAGGAACTGGGTTTGTTTATCCTTTTTGATTAGTTAATTAATTATCTCTTAACTTAATTTCCTCCACTTATTAAATTATCAAAGTGTACATGCATTATTTGAATACACAACTTTTCTAAATATGTAAGATAAATATAACTTTCACTATATTATTTATCATTTTTAAGGTTTATCTACACATTTTTAATGTTTGAATATCATTATTTGTCTTCCATATTATGAGAGATCACGTGTTCAAATAATACATAGATACTTTCGTAATTTGATTAAAAATAAAGTGAATTTAGAACGTAATTATCACTTTTGAAAGTGTTAAGATCAACTTCCATATTTATAAATCTACGCCCGCGCACACACATATATACATATAATATAAAAAAAAGGACATTAATTTTAACATTATTCTAAATGGGAAAAATCTGTGCTGGATGTGACTGTTCTATTGGGGTTACAGACACAGCTAGCGTGAAATTGGAGCTGCATGTTACTTTTGCGTCCCCCAGCATCCCAATATTCCCTCCAGCCCCTAGTCCCCCCAATCGACTCCCCCAACCACCCATTAATTCCCCCTCCTTTGAACCAACTTGGGCTATCCGCAAGTTGGTAGGGTCGAATTTCCCCCCTCATTAATTCTACTCCTGCCACCACTGTTGTACGTACAACATAAAAATCAAAGGCTACCATTTATATGCAAATTCCCAGACTTACCCCAGCATCACTCCTCCCTCTACTTCGTAGTCGGTTTGCCCCATACTCCTCTTCCGATCAACCACCACCGATACCTCCCCTCGGCCAAGTCCCAAACACCAGCACCATCTGTGTTTAACCCACCACCCAATGCATCGGATAATTCTATGCCAGATCAAGTTCAATTGTCCGAATGTGTATATGTTTCCATCTCTTTCACACAAGTGTATTTGAAAACACACACAATAGATCTTACTGTGTGAGAAATATAAAAACTAGAATTATTGGACTTGATTTCACGTAGATTTTTCCCAAAACAACCTGTCATTGTTTTAATTGCTCAACCACCATCCCTGTTTTTCTTTTTAAGTTGCAGAGGAAGCTTGAATATGTGACATTAATAGACTTTACTTTTCTCATAGGAATATCTATTATAGGGATATGATTCGTTGTCGCGCCTGGTGCCACATAAGGTAACACATGCCAATCTTAATCTTCCTTTTTTCAGTGGGAGTTGATAAAAGCACTCCATATTTTGTTAAAGGTACTCCACATCCTTTTTAAATTAAATAAATTGACTATAATGCCCCTCAATGTATCACATAGAATTCTTAATAAAATCAATAGTTGAATTGAATAATCCTTTTAAATAAACTTTGAAGAATATTTTTTAATTCTTTTTTGTGAAAATAATATCAAATAAAATTGCGTTTTTTCTCTAGTATCTTTTCGAAAATAAAAAATCTACTTTGTATCAGTGCAATAAGACTAATCATCTTGCCATGGATATTCAAATCTCGATACGATTTTATTGAACTCGTTAAATGATATGTGTTGCTCATTTGCTCCATAATAAATATCATAATTTCTTTTTTGAATATTGGAAATCAATATAACATCAAAGACCGAAAAACTACCAAAAAAGTAAAAATAATCGTCAGATCATATTACAATGAGTTAGTATTGGTTAAATCAATATGTACACCTATAATAATAGCTAATTTTATTTTTTGTTAAATTTAATGAAAAAATAATTGTCAATTTTGTGGAAAATAAAATAACATTTATCCTAATTTGGTTCTAAATAAATAAGTATAAGTTTTAGTCCTATCTACAAAATTTTTAATTTACGTATTATTTACGGTAGTTATTCGTCACTTTTAAATTTTTTAAAATTATGAACTATAAAATTGTAAAACTTATTCTACACTTAGTTAAAAAAGTGGTATAAAACTAGTTTGCCAAAGAAAATGATAAGAATGACTTTAATAGACTAACGGGTATTTTTGTCTATGTGGTAAAATTTTAATAAAAGTGGAGTACCTTTAACAAAATGTGGAGTGCCTTTATCAATTCCCTTTTCCAGTTTGGACAATTCGTACTGAAAATTCGATTCAAATCGACATGTACGAGTAGATCAAAAATTAACTTGACAATTGTATGTTCAAAAGAGCAATTCAAGTAGGTTTTGTTGGATTATATTTTAATCATATTCGCTCTCAACTCAAATTATTTGATGTCCTGAATAATATTTAAGTATTTAATATTTTACTATCATTATTTTTTTAGTTTAAACATTAAATAAATTGAGTTATGAGTTAATATAGTTGAACTTAGTTCAACCACACCTACTCAAATCGTTCATTTTGAAGGTGCAATTATTTGATTACGTGTTACTTTTCAATCTACTTGTACTGTTGGGCAATGTTCTGAAACCCGGATCGGACAGCGAACAGAAAAAGTGACCGGGTCACGGGTCATCGGTTCAACCGTCGGGTCAACCGGGGTCGAACCGGTGATGTCATAATTATTCAATAAATAATAATTAATATACTATTAAATATATAAAATATGAAAATATGAAAAAAAAATGTATTTCTTATATATATATGAAAATATGAAAAAAATAATTGTATTTCCTATATTTTGGGGGGCCAATTGCATATTTTTAGATTTTAAAAGGGTCAATTTTAGATTTTTAAAAATTAAAAGGTTGAATTGCATTATTTTCAAAATTGTCCGGTTCAACCGGTTTTGACCGGTTCTGACCGGATTTGACCGGGTTTGACCGGTTTTAAGCTCCGAACGTTTTTTTGGCATAACAGGACCGGCCTAGTGACCGGTTCCGGTTTTTACCGGTTCGACCGGCCGGTCCGGTCCGGGTTTCATAACCTTGCTGTTGGGTCAAGTTGAATTTTCCACATGATATGGACTGAATCCGTACTGCCTCCTAACTAATACAAAAATATAGATGGAGGAAAAAGGACTTGCTTAAATTTTCAAATTAAGAAATGAAAAAGAAAAAGAATTGGGAACAGATTAGAAAAGGCATTTAGAAAAATTGAAAAACAAAAAGAAATAGAAAAGGTGTCCTGCGTGTAGGTGCGGCATCCAAGAAACCGTCTTTTACATATGAACTAGCATGCATGTCTCCCCGTGCTAAGCATGAATTTATATTATGTTTAGTATTAATGTTTAAGATACAACAAAAACTTAGCATACTTCAAATTCCAAACGACATAGAAATTTTCAAATCCTACCGAATTTTTTTATAAAGTTCAATTCTTAAATTGAGTCCAAGATAAATATAAATGGGCACAAACCTTATGCAAATTATTGCATAATAATAAAATTATATTTTCCAATATGGCTTTGATAGCTAAAAACATACTTATCGTTCTCACCATATTATTAAAGCAAACATAAAAAATAAAATTATAATAATAGTCATACATTTCACTATATATAGCGATCACATTATATTTCGACGATGGATTATCTACAAAACTTTAAGATGATGAATGTACATATGGAGTTTAAGAAAGAAAACTAAAATTAAACTTTTATAATAAAAATAATTAACTTTGCCATCTTTTCATTTGAAAAATTCAAATGTTAACTTTTAGACTAATCCAATAAAATCGCAATTTGAGCTAAACTATTCTTGAATTCTTATATCAAGGTTAACTAACTAATATATTTCTAGCAGATTTTTGGATTTTCTGAATTAAAAATTGCACGATGAAGAATTTAATTGTATGTCAAATAATAAAGAATGAACGTTTCGAACTTAATATGTTAAATAAATTAAAAGGATTGCTAAAGGTTAGAGTATACCAAAAACTACAAAATATTTAAAAGTTAACATTAAACTCATAGATGACTTTGATAGCCAAAAACATAGCTAACGTTCTCACCATATTATTAAAGCAAACATAAAAAATAAAATTATAGTAATAGTCATATATTTCACTATATATTAGTGATCACATTATATATCAACGATGGATTATCCACAAATGTTTAAGATGATGAATATATATATGGGGTTTATGAAAGAAAACTAAAATTAAACTTTTATAATAACCAAATAAGAGGTAAAGACATTAAACCCTCCAAACTATTGACTTTTTTGCACTTTTTTAGAGATACCTTTTTTTTTCCACTTTACATCCAAAACTTCAAGGGATTTATAGATTCTTATATAGATTTGCAAATTCTTATATAAAAGCATATTCCAGCAGAATATTCCGACAGAAAATGCAAGTAACACAAAGTTGAGGATGCAAAGTGAAAAAAACAAAAATATTGAGAATGCAAAGTGCAAATTTATCTTGGGTAAAGTTCAAATTTCGGCAAATATTCCGTCGGAATATGCTGTTATATAAGAATCTGCAAATCCTGTGGATGCAAAGTGGGAAAAAAAAACATCTCTAAGAAAGTGCAAAAAAAATTAATAGTTCGGAGGGTTTAATGTCATTACCCCTAAAAATAATTAAGTTTGCCATCTTTTCATTTGAAAAATTCAAATGTTAACTTTTACCTAATCCAATAAAATCACAATTTGGGCTAAACTATCCTTGAATTCTTATATCAAGGTTACCAAACTAAAATGTTTTCTAGCAAATTTTTGGATTTTCTAAATTAACATTTGCATGATGAAGAATTTAATTATATGTCAAATAATAAAGAATGAAAGTTTCGAACTTATATGGACTTAATATGTTAGATAAATTAAAAGGATTGCTAAAGTTTAGAGTACACCAAAAACTATAAAATATTCAAAAGTTAACACTAAACTCATAGATGATACTATTTCAATTTATAAAAACCTAAAAGAAAAATTATCACCAATTTCTTAAGTTTTAAAATGTAATTTATTCTAAAAATCATCAAGACCTTAATTATTTTAGTGCTAATATTTTTGTAATGAGATATTTGGATTGAAATTTGAAAAGTCTTTACAGAGTTGTATGGGTGTAGAAGTTTATTTAAAGGTATTTAGTAATTTTCTGTATATGTATGTATGTATGTCTGTGTGTGTATGTATATATATATATATATATGTATATATATTCCTTCGTACTTTAAACTTTGTTTTACCTAACGCTTAATCGATTTTCAGATTTGGATGTGCAGATAGAATACTTTAAACCAAGATTCATTGCTCTGGGGAAGGGGAGAGACCTTGCTATAGATAAACAAAATTTGTAAATGAAGCACTAAAGGTTCATATGATATGAGAGCACTAACAGTGATTATATCTGATATCCCTTGGACATCCTGTCGGAGCACATCATCCGCTACAAAGAAAGCATCATGAAGTGGAGTATGTTCACCAGCAATATCCAGAAGACGATCATTTGGAACAACTATAAGTGTATCCACATTTTTCTGAAGCTTTTCGATTGCTTCAAGAGCCTAAAACAATATCAGATATACAATTGAACAATATTAATGTTAGGAATCAACGCGCATGAACGAACTTTAAAGTAAGAATCAAAGCAAGAAAACGAGACAACAGTTTTACGTGGTTCGGCAAAATCCGCCTACGTCCACGAGAGTTTCCGTTCTTCCACTATGAGAGAAATTTACCAGTACAAAAATACACACTTGAGTTTATAGACAAACTCAAGAAGACCACTCTTGTACAACCACTCTCAAAGTTATATAGAACACTCTCCCAACCCCTTTGTATTTCCTCAAGAGAAAAACCCACAAATGTTTCCCGTAGCCCACAATTTATCTCTCACAATAAATTGCTCCTAACTCACTACACACTTATGCCTCCTATTCTCTCTTGCTCTCTTTGGTTGGTGTGTTTACAAATGAAGAAATGGTCCTCTATTTATAGGCAATTTCCAAGCCCACAAGATTGAATCCATGCCTTCCATTCTTTTGCATTAATCTTGGCCATCAATTCTTTTGCAAGTTGGTTCATATGACATCCATGACATTTGCCAATGGATAGGTCATGCATAGGTCATGTATGACATCCATTTCCTTTTTTTATTTGTGTCCCCACACAACACCCATCAATCTCCCACTTAGAGACCAAACTCAAAGTTGAAGGCACAATCTCTTTGTGAACTTTGTTCCCCTTCTTTGAACCTTCGCCACTACCCTATTCTTTTGGTGATCAACCAACTCCTGAATACTGTGACTTATCCATCTCGGTCCAACTGACCTTTGGATATAGGTTACTCCCAAGATCCGGAACATGTCTCACAACCCCGTTGCCATCCTCCTCACTAGAGGATAACCACCTTGGTCAACCCGTCTCACGACATCCTTACACCAAGGACTTTTCTGCTTTGGTCAACCTGTCTGACGACATCCTTACACCAAAGACTTTCCCGCTTTGGTCAACCTGTCTCGCGACACCCTTACACCAAAGACTTTCCCGTTGACTATCTCGGATCTTCCCACATATCTGCTCCCTGCCAACTGCATGAGCTATGTCTTGATCCATCCGCCAACACTTTTGGTTTTTCAATGGCAACTCGGATCCCCCACATATCTGCATAATGCTCCCACTGCACTAGCTATGTCTGATCTATCTGCCAACAAAACCCCGGCTCCGCGTTCTGCCCCGGCTCCGTGTTCTGCCCCGGCTCCGCGAATCTGCCCCGGCTTCGCGTTCTGCCCCGGCTTTGCGAATCTGCCTACACAGCTCCGCATCCTGCCCCGGCTTTGCGAATCTGCCTACCCGGCTCCGCGTTCTGCCACGGCTCCGCGAATCTGCCTACCCGGCTCTACGAATCTGCCTCGGCTTCGCGTTCTGCCCCAGCTCCGCGAATCTGCCTACATGGCTCCGCATCCTGCCTCGGCTCTGCGAATTTGCCTAACTCGGCTTTTCGCATCTTGCCCCAGCTCAGCGAATCTGCCTAACACGGCTTTTCGCATCTTGCCCCAGCTCAGTGAAGGCCTAACTCGGCTTCACATCTTGTCCCCAGCTCAGCGAATCTGCCTAACCCGGCTTTTCGCATCTTGCCCCGACTCAACGAATCTGCCTAACTCGGCTTCGCATCTTGCCCCAACTCAGCGAATCTGCCTAACCCGGCTTCGCATCTTGCCCCCAGCTCAGTGAAGGCCTAACTCGGCTTCACATCTTGCCCCCATGACTTCCAGCCCCACGGTCAACCCCTCTTGGCCCAGTTTTCTGCCTTCATGGATTATCCACGTGGTCACGCCTCCGTAATTCCGCCTCTCCGGTCCCCGGCTTGCTCGTTCTTCCGCCCTCTTGGCAACACGAGTCTGGCCCCTTGACCTCTGGCTATACGGTTCTGCTTTTGGCTCCGTAACTCCGCCTCCCCGGTCCCTGGCTTGCTCGTTCTTCCGCCCTCTTGGCAACACGAGTCTGGCCCCTTGACCTCTGGCTATACGGTTCTGCTTTTGGCTCCGTAACTCCGCCTCCCCGGTCCCTGGCTTGCTCGTTCTTCCGCCCTCTTGGCAACACAGAGTCTGGCCCCTTGACCTCCGGCTATACGGATCTGCCCCCGGCATTGCAACTGCTCCCACTGGTTTCATGTCTACCTAACCCGGTAACATAAACCTGCTCTCGCTGCTGCATCTCAGCCTCTGCATCTGGCACCACGATTTTCCTCGTAGTATACAAAGTCCCCGACTTCTTACCACGAGCCACCACGATTTTCCAATGTTTTCTCGTTAACGTTCAACGGGATAACCCCCAGAACTTGCAGCATCTCCTGCAACTCTCAGTCTGCATCTGTCACCTTTTCAGGCTTTTTCCCCGACTCTTACTTTACCATCTTCATACGCCATTGATTCGCCCACGGATCGCTGTAACCCGTGCTCTGATACCAGTTGTTAGGAATCAACGCGCATGAACGAACTTTAAAGTAAGAATCAAAGCAAGAAAACGAGACAACAGTTTTACGTGGTTCGGCAAAATCCGCCTACGTCCACGAGAGTTTCCGTTCTTCCACTATGAGAGAAATTTACCAGTACAAAAATACACACTTGAGTTTATAGACAAACTCAAGAAGACCACTCTTGTACAACCACTCTCAAAGTTATATAGAACACTCTCCCAACCCCTTTGTATTTCCTCAAGAGAAAAACCCACAAGTGTTTCCCGTAGCCCACAATTTATCTCTCACAATAAATTGCTCCTAACTCACTACACACTTATGCCTCCTATTCTCTCTTGCTCTCTTTGGTTGGTGTGTTTACAAATGAAGAAATGGCCCTCTATTTATAGGCAATTTCCAAGCCCACAAGATTGAATCCATGCCTTCCATTCTTTTGCATTAATCTTGGCCATCAATTCTTTTGCAAGTTGGTTCATATGTCATCCATGACATTTGCCAATGGATAGGTCATGCATAGGTCATGTATGACATCCATTTCCTTTTTTGATTTGTGTCTCCACACAACACCCATCAATACTTACATCATTCACCCAACTTGGTGTTTTGTTAATTTATTTTCTACAATTAGATTCTAAATGTATTTCTACAGTTTTATTTGTATTTTTATGTATTTGCTGTTATCATTCATTTCATTTGTTCCAGCCTTTTATTTATGAGAATACTAAATAGTAATATAACTTGCTATAATCATAGTGATTGATATGAAGAATTATATTGCTTTCTTTATTATTTTAATATTTCTAATATACAAAAGATTTTATTGCTTTTTAGCGGGTATAAAATATCCTAGACAAAGTACAATGAGTAAACATTTTACTTTATCAATTTTTGTTTTATTTTGGTGCACACTAAATTTTGGAGCTTGAAGTTTTTTTTGATACCATGTGCAATAACAGATACCTTTATTGATTGTTGTCATGCCCAATCGCTATATAGACACAAGTTGTCCGTTATTTTATGAAGTTCACCCATCATGCATTGTATTTTTTAAAAATGAATTAATATGATCTAATACTGATATAAAAAAATTTATTTGATAATAATCATTAAAATTGAATTAATCTGTTAATACTACATATTATAAATAAATAAATTATGTAATGGTAGATATATACAATTTTTTATTATTAGTCTCTACATAATTAGTTTCCCGTGCCTTGGTACAGGGTTACAACTAGTATATACATGAAAGTTCAGAAAGATAATTGGAAATGTGACTATCATATTTATAGCATTAGTTAAGAAATGATACATTTTTTTTAACAGCTCATTAGAATTTAATGACCTTATATTAATTCCATGCACACCTAGTACTCCTATACAGTTTTGATAATCAGACTTACCCAATAATATTTATTCGATTCAATTGTCCTTCAACAATATTATTTATTTATTATAAATTTATTTTAGCAGGCACATGCCAATTTAACAAGATATGAATGTTGTAACGATATATAGCTTTGGAGAGAGTAGAGATCATACCAATTTGTTGAATCTATACATCCAATTAGCAGAACAAATACCTGAGGAGTTTCTTCTGAAACGACTCATTGAGTGGGAAGCCTTAAGTGCCTGTTTGACTGTAAATAATCCACTGAACGTTGAAAACTCAATGGTACGAATGCATTCTTCTATTGTTGGCTGTCTCCACCTACGAATTTATGTCGTGCTCATAGCCACTCGCAGAAGCTTCAACAATCAGAGTCAAGATAAAATGTTTAGTTCTCACTTAAAAAGAAATAAATTCCACTATTGAATAATGAATATCCTTTTGTTTCATATTAGAAATTTTCCTCGTATATAAAATGCAGATCGGTTGATCTTTTGCCTACCAAGTTTTAATTTGTGCGAATTCAGATCACAACTACAAATGTAAAGATCTAATAGCAGATCTCTGTCGAATCACTTTAGTTGTCTCATGAATAACTATTAGGATATGAATTTCCCATGGAAATCGAGATTTTTGAAACTTCGGATTAAGATTTGCTGTATACATTAATCCAATTGGAGGACTCTATTACTATGTGAATCCCTAAACATGAAAATAATAACCAACGAGTTAAAATTCATAAAATCTCTCGCGTATATATCTATTCTTTCAAACTACAAGTACATAAATTTAAGTGTATATAAAATTTACTCATCAGCAGAAGTGAATTTTAGCTTATAATCATTAAACAACTTTAATTCTAGTCCTTTGATCCTTTTAGTCTGAGTGTGTGTATCTGCTTCAATTAGGCGCAATTTCAATTATTTCGGCATAATGATTAAGAATAAATGTGGACTGTTGTGTAATGTGTTCGATGAAGGAAAGCAAATTTGTATTTGAACAGAAAGCTCATATAAGAGTCTAAAAAAAACGAATCTAATATGCTGTTCCATGCACGCTAAGTGTATAAAAGTTTTTTGTAAATATACAAGTGACATGAATTTTATACATGTGGCTTGTGTATAGCAAGTGAAATACGAGATGAAACACACTTTTGGATTAGCTGGATGTATTCTGCACAAAGAAATTTATCCAATAAAGATTTATCCAATAAAGAGGAGTTATGTACCTTCCAAGTGCCATTGACAGAAAGAGGATTTATGTAGTTTCCAAGCCATATCGACATCTCAAAACATATTGACATCAAATGGCCCTTCACCTAAGTTCGAAAGATGAGAGAGAACTCAAAATGGAAGCTCAAGAATTCAAATTGCATTTTAACAATGAACTATTTGAAGAAGCTCAATAGAAATACTTAGCTCAAAGCCCATCAATCCAAACAAAAACTTAATGTACGATATGGCATCTACTATGACTGTTCATATTAGATGAAAAAACTTAATGTACGATATGGCATCCAAAAAAAAATGTCTCTGATGAACAAAATGGTACGTGTGCAGCTTGTTTAAACATATCTAACAATCTATTATACATTTATACCTTACTTATATTATCAACCACCAGATATGATCTCTTATTTGTTTTAACAGCAAGATTTTTTCTCATATTTAATGACTTTATGTGAAGCAGATAAACCAAATCACACATATTGGAATAATGATTTGATATGATTCATCAAATATATTAGATATGATTAGGTTGATCTGTCTTTCCTAAGAGGGATATGTCAATCCCTTTAATTATGCAGCAAGTTAAAAGATTGTAATCTGTCATTGATATTCATCCTATGTATTCACAAGTATAAATAACTGTAAACTAAGTAATCCTCCTATGACATAATTTTTGAGGATTACTATCCGTGGAGTAGGCATTGCCGAACCGCGTTAATTTTCTGTATCTCTTTCTTACATTAACTATGTTCACTTCCGTTTTCACACTTTGATACTATAAATTTAGATGCATAAAATCTATTACTATAAATTTAGAGCCATATGCTGGATTAATCTCAAATCATAGTACGGAATATAGTCACTAGAAGATAATACCTTCGTCTCCATGAAAACATTTGATAACCTGGTAAAAGATTAGACGCCAACCAGGGGAATACTGAAAGGAAATCAACTTATGGAAAATTAACAACTAGAATTACAAGTCAAGAGAAAGAGATGTTTACCAAGGATCTAAGAAAGATACTGGTTTATAGTCCATAAGTCCCCAAACTCGATTTGAAAAAAAATTTTCATCAGGGAAAGTCACTTGCAATTGCAATGTTTACACAAATGAATACAACTTCCAAAGCCAGAAAACCGACCTGCTGCAGCAAGCAACGTCGAGGCCAAATACCAAGCAAGAGCATATATGAAAGAAACGATCAGAATAGCATTCTCATTGTCAGCTGATATACTAGACGATGCAAGGAGTACTACGTAATTTCACCCAATAACGATGATACAAAGTTTAAAACACTGTGACAATGAGTAAAGGCTTCATATCATGACTATCTTGAAATTAAATCAGAACTAATACTTTCATATTTCGTTACTGCGCTTCCTATTCTGAAAAGTTACTTGATATCTACACTTGGCAGTTGGGTTAGCTAATATGATTCCTGAAAAGTAAATCTACTTACTATACTGGATTGAATTTTGTGTATTAGTGAACATACGGACATAAATAAAAAAAATACTTAGAGCAATATTCTGAAAACTCCCGTCTATTAAAAAACAGATAAAACAGAGGTTTCCAATTCTTCAACCAGTTCCACCAAAATATAACCGATCCTATAGTCAAGATTATGTTGAAGGTGGGTTTAGAAATAAACAAAATTGACAAAAACAAGTACCTCATACCGAAACACCTCGATGACATGAGCAATTGGTGTTAAATTCAGGTAATGATATTGCTATTGTATCCTGGTTTTGTATGCAGAGAACCACTTCATGAGAAATCAAATGCAGAAAATAGTTGCAATCACAATCCGAATATAAACTAGAAGTAATTTGATTATTAGAAAAAATTAAGTTACCTCATCAATGGTGGCGACAATCTTCTCGAGAACTGATAATCTTTGATAAACAAAATGGTATGTTTTGCAGCTAGTTCCTAACAATGTGTTATACCTTGCTAATATTATCAGCCATCGTATATAATGTCTTTATTTGTTTAAACAGCAAAAATATTTTCTCCCATATTTAATGACTTTATATATATTTTGATGCATAAAATTTAATAGTATAGATTTAGAGGCATATGCTGGAATACTCTCAAATCTAGTTGGATATAGTTATGCTAGAAGATGATAGCTTCCTTTCCATGAAAAACTTAACCTGGAAAAGGATTAGACACCAACAAGGGAATATTGAAGGGAAATCAACTTATGGCAAATTAACAAATAACAGCTAGAATTACAAGTCAAGAGAGATGTTTTTTCCTAGGAGCTAACTATTTATGGGTCCAACAGAGAAGCGAACTTTCTCAACATTGTAATCTAGAGTCATAGGCTTGTGATCTTCTCTCATGAGCACTTAATTATATCATCAATCAGAATCTTGCTTCTAGATGTGCACCACTAGATGGATTTTCATCATACATTCCTTACCATGTCTATGTGTAGGAAAATAAAAGCAAAATTTAGCCTAGTCTTATTAATTACATAAGTACCAGAAAATTCATCTAAATTCATGCAACTTCTCTTCATAGCATCCTTCCAATCCACACGGGAGAGAACTATTGTAATAGCAAACACTAAAAGATAACATAACATTCTAACATAAATTTGAAACAGACAAAGACAATTCACCAATAATGCATATCCAAAATTCAGTTCATGCTTGTATATTTTCTTTTCCCCAACTAATGGAAAGATAAAGTTAAAAATATGTTACAGACATGAGTAAAATGAAAGCAACAGCAACATTTATAGCATTCGTTGGTGAGACTAACTCTATTTTTTGTTCATGATGGGACAACTTGCAAGCCTTCCTTTGGGGCCTTCCACTTTAGAAAAAACTTTAGCTAAAACCTTCCACAAACTTTTTCCCCAGCTAATAAAGAGATTGGCAAAATTTCCAAATTAAAATATGCCACAGACATGAAAAACCCAAAGCAATAGTAACATTTATATGATTCATGAGTAACTCAACTCTTCATTAGTTCATGATTGGACACAAACTTTTATTGCAAACCCTTCTTTGGAGCAATCGAGTTTAGCAACAACCTTGTACGGATTGTTTCCCCAACTAATGAAAAGATTGGACACGAAATTTCTTCCCGAGTAATAAAAAGATCTTGAAAAATGTCATATTAAAGATATGCCACGGACATGAGTGGAGCCAAAAATAATTAAATTACTTGGTAACTTTCATTTTTTTATGATGGGACAAGAACCTTTATTGCAAGCCTTTTATTCGGGACAATATAGTTTACCAACAAACCTGTAAGGTTTTCCCGTGTAATGAGAAAATCTTGAAAAAATGCAATATTAAAAATATGTAACGACATGAGTAGGACCAAAGAAACAATTAAATTTTTGTTGAACTTTTCATCTGTTTATGATAGGACAAAGCCTTTATTGCAAGCTTTTATTCAGGACAATATAGTTTACCAAAAATCTTGTAGGGAAATTTTTCACGTGTAATGAAAAGATCTTGGAAAAATACAATATTTAAAATATGTCACGGACAAGAGTAGAGCCAAGGAAACAATTATATTTTTGGGTAACTTTTCATTCGTGTATGAAGGGACGAGAGCCTTTATTCGGGACAATATAGTTTTACCAAAAACCTTGTAGGAAAATTTTCACCGTGTAATGAAAAGATCTTGGAAAATGCGATATCAAGAATATGTCACGGACATGAGCAGAGCCAAAGAAACAATCAAATTTTTGGCTAACATCTCATTTTTTATGATGGGACAAGAACCTTTATTGCAAGCCTTTATTCGGGATAATATAGTTTATCAACAACCTTGTGGGGAAAGTTCTTCTCATGTAATGAAAAGATCTTTGGGAAATGCAATATTAAAAATATGCCACGAACATGAATCGAGTTAAGGAAACAATAAAATTTCTGGCTAACTTCTCATTTGTTTATGATGGGAAAAGAACATTTATTGCAAACCTTTATTCCGGACAATATAGTTTATCAACAACCTTGTAAGGAAATTTCTTCCCATGTAATGAAAAGATCTTGGCAAAATGCCACATTAAAAATATGACACGGGCATGAGTAGAGCCAACAAAACATATTAAATTATATTGTCCCATTATTCAAGGCAATATTAAAAATATGTCACGAACATGAGTAGAGCCAAAGAACCAATTAAATTTCTGCTAACATTTCATTTGTTTATGAGGGGACAACAACCTTTATTGTAAGCTTTATTCGGGACAATAGAGTTTACCAACATCTTTGTAGTAATGAATAGATCTTGGCAAAATGCCATATTATATATATGTCACGGACATGAGTAGAGCCAAGGAAACAATTACACCTGGGTAACTTTTCATTTGTTTATAATGGGACAAAAACCTTACTGCAAGCCTTTTTTGGGGACAATATAGTTTACAAGGGAAATTTCTTCCCTAGTAATGAAAGTATTTGGCAAAATGCCATATTAAAAATATGTTACGGACGTGAGTAAAGCTAAAAAACCAATTAAATTTCTAGCTAACTTTTCATTTGTTTATGATGGGACAAAAACCTTTATTGCAAAGCCTTTAGTTTACCAACAACCTTGTTGGGAAATTTTTTCACATGTAATGAAAAGATCATGCTAAAATGCCGTACTAAAAATACATCACGAACATAAGTAGTGCCAAGGAAACAATTAAATTTCTGGCTAATTTTTCATTTGTTTAATGGGACAAGAACCTTTAATGCAAGACTTTATTCGAGTTAATATAGTCTACCAACAACTTTGTAGGGAAATTTTTTCCCAAGTAATGAAAATATCTTGGCAAAATGCCATATTAAAAATATGTCACGGACATGAGTAGAGCCAAAGAACCAATTAAATTTTGGCTAACTTCTCATTTGTCTATGATGGGACAAGAACCTTTATTTCAAGCCTATATTCGGAACAGTATAGTTTACCAACAACCTTGTAGGCCACACTAAAAATATGTCATGAGTAGAGCCAAAGAACCAATTAAATTTTGGCAACTTTCCATTTGTTTATGATGGGACAAGAACCTTTATTTCAAGCCTATATTCGAGACAATAGAGTTTACCAACAACCTTGTAGGGAAATTTCCTCCCTGAGTAATGAAAAATATGCCACAGACATGAGTAGAGCCAATGAAAAAATTAAATTTCTGGCTAACTTTTCATTTTTTTATGATAGGACAAGAACCTTTATTGTAAGCTTTTATTCGGATAATATAGTTTACCAACAACCTTGTAGGGACAAGAACCTTCATTTCAAGCCTATATTCGGGACAATATAGTTTACCAACGACCTTGTACGGAAATTTCTGCCCGAGTAATGAAAAATATGCCACGGACATGAGCAGAACCAAAGAAACTATTGAATTTTTGGCTAACATTTCATTTTTTATGATGAGACAAGAACCTTTATTGCAAGCCTTTATTCGTGACAATATAGTTTACCAACAACCTTGTAAGCCACACTAAAAATATGCCACGGACATGAGTAGAGCCAAAGAACCAATTATATTTTGGCTAACTTTTCATTTGTTTATGATGGGACAAAAACCTTTATTTCAAGCCTATATTCGGGACAATATAGTTTACCAACAACCTTGTAGGAAAATTTCTTCCCGAGTAATGAAAAATATGCCACAGACATGGGTAGAGCCTTTTTCTGGCTAACTTCTCCTTTTTTTACGATAGGACGAGAACCTTTATTGCAAGCCTTTATTCGAGGCAATATAGTTTACCAAAAACCTTGTTGGGAAATTTCTTCCCGAGTAATAAAAAAATCTTGGCAAAATGCCATATTAAAAATGTCACGGACATGAGCAGAGCCAAAGAAACAATTAAAAATTTTGGCTAACTTTTCATTTTTTTTTTATGATGGGACAAGAACCTTTATTGAAAGCCTTTATTCGGGACAATATAATTTACTAACACCTTGTAGGAAAATTTCTTCCAGAATAAAAAAAAGATCTTGGCAAAATGCCATATTAAAAATATGCCACGGACATGAGCAGAGCCAAAGAAACAATTAAATTTTTGGCAAACATTTCATTTTTTATGATGGGACAAGATCCTTTATTGCAAACCTTTATTCGGGACAATATAGTTTACCAACAACCTTGTAGGGGAATTCCTTCTCATGTAATGAAAAGATCTTGGGAAAATGCAATATTAAAAATTATGCCACGGACATGAGTAGAGGCAAGGAAACAATAAAATTTCTGGCTAACTTTTCATTTGTTTATGATGGAACAAGAACCTTTTTTGCAAGCCTTTATTCGGGACAATATAGTTTACCAACAACCTTGTAAGAAAATTTCTTCCCGTGTAATGAAAAGATCTTGGCAAAATGCCACATTAGAAATATGACACAGACATGAGTAGAGCCAAAGAAACATATTAACTTATATTGTCCCTATAATAAGGACAATTAATTTAGCAACAACCTTGTACGACTTATTTCCACAACTTATGAAAAGATATGGGCAAAACGCAACTTTATAATATGCCACATACATGGATAAAATCAAAGTAAAAGTAACATTACGATGGGACAAGAACCTCTATTTCGAGTATTTCTTAGTAGCAACTCAATTTAATAACAACTTTGTATGGAAATGTTTTCCCAATTAATATAAAGATCTAGGCAAAATGCACTATTGAAAATATGTCACAAACTTATGAGACTATACATGAATACCACATATGCGACAAGAATATATAGATCAGATTTAGAGGAGACGTTTAGGCTATACATGATAAGCGCATATGAGACTTGAGCAACTTAATGGTTCATTTCTCAGCCAAGAACTGGGAGTAACCAGTTTTTTACTTCACGCGAGTATTAATCACACCAAGTATTATAGCATAATGAAACAACGTTTTAGCAGTTCAATGTTCTAAACTTCTGAAAGCATCCTTATGATAAGTTTGATTGGATATTTCCAAAGATAATAGCAGAACTTACTTTCAAAGTTTCTTCTTTGTTTCATCATTTCCTTATCCCTCTCTATCAGACTGTACCTTCAGATAACAAGATTGCAATTGTATAAGCATAAAAATACTTGGGGATAGAGGCATATGCTAACCAAGAAAACAGAAACAGCCTCATGGGATAGAAAGTAGGACATGCCCAACTGAAACTATTTGTCAAGCCAAATGTAAATTGCACAAATCAATGCTCTAAAATCAGTGAATTTAAGATGCTAAAAATAACTCAAGTTCATCTCATCTCATATTAATACAAACACTATATAACATGCTTAAAAGATAATTAACAGCAAAAATCAAACAAACCAATAGACGTAATCCATAAACCAAATCCTAAGTACCTCAGCGAATTTAAGATGCTAAAAATAACGCAATTTCATCTCATCGCATCTCATTAATACAAACACTATAACGTGCTTAAAAGATAACCACAGCAAAAATCAAACAAACCAATAGGAGTAATCCAAATCCTAAGTAACTCATGAATTACGGGGCATAAACCAAATCCTAAGTACCTCAGTGAAATTAAGATGCTAAAAATAACGCAAGTTCATCTCATATTAATACAACCACTATAACATGCTTAAAAGATAATCAACAGCAAAAGTCAAAAAACCAATAGACGTAATCCAAATCCTAAGTACCTCTTGATAACAGGGACATAAACCAAATCCTAAGTACCTCAGTGAATACAAGATGCTTAAAATAATGCAATTAGTTCATCTCATCTCATATTAATACAAACACTATATATAACATGCATAAAAGATAATCAACAACAAAAATCAAACAAACCAATAGACGTAATCCAAATCCTGAAATACCTCATGATTACGAGGGGAATCAAAGCCATTGAGGACTGGCGAATGTGTAGGCAGGCGTATCCGAACGAGTAAAATTGCCAAAAATCCTCCGCTCAGAAACGGAATTACCGTTTTCGAATCGATCGCGCGACGGAGCAGTATATATCGAGAGCTCTTCATCGTCATCGTCGTGAACATCAAGCGATTTCTCAATCTCTCCTTTCGGCGACGCAAATTTACGCGCCGAAACCTACTTTGCTTTTTTTCCCCCAAAACTTTGAATGTAGCGGAAAATTGTGGGAAAGTGTGATGAGAGCATGACTTGTTTTAATGAGACGGTAATTTATTTATTTTTCTTGGTAATCAAGAAAGAAAATCTGAGAGAGAATTAAAAAGGAAAGATACAGAATATCCTACTTGGAAAATATTATATATCTGAGAGAGAATAAAAAAGGAAAGACAGATAATTTCCTGTCTGGAAAATATTATATGTATCTGAGAGAAAATTAAAAAGGAAAGACAGATAATTTCCTACCTGGAAAATATGTAACTTGTAGGATGATGTAATAATGCTTAAATGGGCTATTTCTTATATCTTTAAGTTTTTGTACTGGGCTAGTACGGGCATGAAATTAGACTGAGCTTAAATGAATTCAAATTAATTTATTTTATTATAGTATTTTATTATTTATGAGTGGTCTTTTCAATTTGCAATAGGATTTGGGAAATTGTTAGGCACAATTCAAAAAAATCATTTTGTCTTAATGAAATATTTATTTAGATCAATAGTTAAGAGAATTGTCAAATTTTTGATAATTGATCAAAATAATAAATAGTTTGAGGCTTATCACACATTATCAGTACAATATCATTAATAATACAAAAATTGATGTCGAATTGTTGTTACGATACTCCGCCATGGCATATGTACAAAAATTTCCCAAAATTATAAAGCTGAATTGCATTATATAAAGTAGGCTACGATATGCAAAACCATTTTAATATAAAAAATTATAAATGAAATTGTCATGAATCTCCATTATAAAGTAGGCTAAATAGAAAATGCCATCTTTCATCATCATTAGTTCTTAATAATACCAAATAAAGTGAAAAAAAATGCATCCTCAATAATGTCCACATTTTCATATTTAAATAAAAGTTAAAACATAGGGCGTATTTATTTATATTTTTAAATATCATTTTCTGTTTTTTTGGATCATATTTTTGAAATGACTGCTATGAATCTTTTCAACTAAGACCACATCTTTTTCAACCCTACTTTTCGTTTTGATATGTCCCTAATTTAGACATATTGACTAAATGATCAGACTACCCCGCTATATCAAGATTATTGTAATTAAGCCTAGGATCCGCGTGTTTTTTGTGGACCAGGTTAGATGCGAATCATGGCCCTGCCCAATGACCTTAAATACTAATCATAGGATCATTACGCGCGGCATCTGTTGGGTTTCGTGAAAAATCAAATTACACCGCGGAAGTTTTAAAATTTTAAACCCAAAATGAATTCTCTGTTTGCATAGTCGAATCAATTAATCGCGAAAACGAATAATTACTTACCCTTTGAAGCGAAGTGGTTGGAGACTCAATTGCACCTCCAAAAATTCGAACCTTGTAGGCTTGAAGACTTCAAGAACACGTGCAATCCAATCTTCACGAATCCTTGATCTTTTCTTGAATTCTTGATCCAAACAACGAACGTACGTTGCCTCTAAATTATCACGCGGGTTGATTAGATGAAAAATCCTTTTTTTTTCTCTATGGAGGCCGACGGCTAACTTGTTTAGAGAGAGAGATGAGTTTTTCTTTTCTTTTTAGGAGAGTTATGAGACTGCTTGTGTCTTGTTTAGGTCAAAGAGTTCTTTTATTGTCACTTGACTTATTGACCAAGACAAACAAAAAGAGTCCTCGTGGGCATCCTAATAGACGCCCAACTTAACCCTAGTATGAGGACACCCTATCTAGGCCCGGGACTTCCTTTTGTTTTAATTAATTATCTATTTAATTAATAATTTATTATATCCAATAAATTAATTAATTAATTAATTAACCAAATTAATTAGATAAATTAATTCATTAATTTATTTCCTTAAGAAATTAATTAATAATTAATCTTATCTTTATAATTAATAATTTCATCTAATAAGTAATTAATTAATTATTTAATTTATCCAATAAATTAAATCTCTCGGAATAAAATAGAAAATCCTTTCATTTTTTCTTTACCAATTCTTTAGCGCGACTTTTTAGCTTTGTTTCGTTTGGCAATGAGAGGAATCTAAAGGAAATGGGTAATACCTAGCCAGTCACGTGGCCCACTTCGTAGCCCAAACAAAATCAAATGATTGAATCATTCCACAACCTTCCAATCGTAAATACCGTATAAGTATAAACACTTTGTTCACGTGCCCCAATCCAGTGAGAGTCATGGTTATGTCAAACTCACTGGACTTGACCATATGTATTAATTATAATAATACGAGATCATTGAGATTTAATGCCTTGCACAATCGTCTCTTTTGCTTTGACCAAAGATTTTAATCTCTATTTATCTATAATCACATAGGAGACTTTCTCATTCACTTATAAGAAAACAATCTCATATTAGTTATCAGTTAAGACTACCACTTGCCCATTAAGCCGCATTTCGAGGTTGACCCCACCAACGGGTGAATTGGATCTAACTACTCTAGTGAAAGACTTGACGTCACAAGTGCATCAGGTCAAAGGTTCACTTTTACCTATTGCGCATAATCAGTTCTATCATTGACAGTCACAAAGTGAAAACCCATGTGACCGAACCGATGCGAGTCGTCTTCGAGTATATCAATTCCACTGATGTGCCTACAGTCTTCAGCTCCCACCATCACATGGTGTTTGACTGGCACTCCCATGTCATAGCTAAGATTGTATAAGTGTTCTAAAGTCTTTATTTGTCCATTAAAGACTTCATATTACTTGAAAACTAGCTTAAGTAATCAAGATCAATTTCTCTAATGCTTCCTGTCCCATAGAAAGTAGAAAGATTGCACTGAAAACATGGACAAAACGTTTTACACTACTTATAGATGCAGATAAGATTTAAGTGAAGACTAAACAATGCCTTTTATTATGAATAATAAATAAATTCATTACAAGAAAGATGCCCTATCATTCTATTCTCTATGGTATCTGAGGGCATAATCCTAATAGCATCATCTCTATATATGAACCATATGTTCATCTATATATGTACACTATTGAATATTCTTATAAAAACCATAAATCATTACTCGGGCCGGGGGGGGGGGGGGGAACAATCTACTCTCAAATATTCTAATACCCTCCTACAAAATATCTTATGCGATCTTTATGATCTTATTCTACGGATTTAACATAAGTTTCCTCTATAAATTGGACCACTTTCTAGTGCGGCCCAAATAAGTACAACCCTACAATTACGATCCAAACAGATACGACACAATAGATTTGACCTAAACCTTTGAACTATGTATTACTTAGGGATGACAATGGGGCCGGGTCTAACGAGTACCCATTCCTGTTGGGGCGGGTATGAGTCCAAAAAAATGGGTCCGAGACGGGGGCGGGTAATGAGTCCAGTCGATACCCGAAACCGGACCCACCCCGCTTAAAAAATTATAATATTTTTTTAATTATATATATCACACATCCATAGAACACACATAGACACAAAAAACACACACACTGCACACCGGTGGGTGAGGGGTGGGAGGGGATCTGAAGAAGAAAAAGAAGAAACTGAAGAACGGAAGGGGTGGGAAGCAGATCTAAAGATAAAGAAGAAAAAGAAGGGGGGAGAAAAAGAAGTAGCGGGGGGGAGGAGAAGAAGAAGTAGCAGGGGAGAGGGGGAGAAGAAGAAAAAAAAAGAAAAAGGAAGAAGTTGAAGGGGGAAGAAAAAAAAGAAAAAGGAAGAAGTTGCAGGGGGGAAGAAGAAGAAGAAAAAAAAGAAAAAGGAAGAAGTTGCAGGGGGGAAGAAAAAGAAGAAGTAGCAGCAAGGGGGAAGAAGAAGCAAGAGACGAAGAAGGAAAAATAATAATATTGCAATTTTTTTTAAAATCGACCGGGTCTAACGACTAACGAGTAAGAACCGGACTCACCAGGTGCCCTCCGGGTCGGGGCCAGGCTCGAGTATTGAAATTTCTTAACGGGGGCGGGTCCTGAGTCTTGCCATACCCGCCCCGTTGTCATCCCTACTAATACTTAATCTTCTAAGAAGGTATGTATTCTATTTGGTCGAGTATCAAGTGCAGACTGGTTTCGGATGATATTTGGTGGGTACCGGGAGTTCAACTCCAGGTAAATATCCACCAAACACAGTATTACAATATGTGTAGGGTCTACCAAAATATGTATATATATATATATATTATCATGTTTTAACACTTTATGTGGTAGATATTCCCCAAGAGTTGGATTCCCGAAACTAACAAGAATTATTTTAATTTTGGCACAAAAAATATTTTAAAAGTTTCATAGTAACAACAATTATATATATATATATGTATATATAAATTATTACTTATAACTAGTGAAAAAAATTGTTGCCGCCAAATATCACTAATATTTGTCAATAGTGACAATTCAAAACTTCTTTTTATGTCAAAATTGATATCACTTGTGCTCTAAGCCGGTCTCCTTGATGTCACACCTGATGTGGTACACGATGCACCAGGTGCGATAAAGGCTGGCAGAGGGTGACACCCTCCACATTGTTTTATTATATTATTATTATTTTTATTTTCTTTAATTCTCTCATTTATGTTTCACTTGCTTTTTTTTTTAATATTTGTTTGTCAATATTTTTCTAAATTCATTCCTTATTTTTGTTTTAATATTTTTTGTATAGTTTATTTTGAAAATTTAATACAACTTTTTGTACTACTCATTTTTATTTGTATTAGTTTAGAATGCACAGGATTTCAATCAATTTCATATCGAATTTTTGTTTGTCTTTTCAAAATTCTTTTTTACATGCCTTACTTTTTATTTCTTTTTTGATTTTTTGGTTTTGAAATTTATGAAATGTTTTCTTGAAATTAAAAATTCGAGCGGATTAATATAAAAAATTCAACTCAACACAAATGTACGAGTAGACGAATATTAACACAAAATCAAACAAATATATCTTCAAATTGATCGGCTCAAGTAGGATTGATTGAATCATATTGTAATTATAATAGCTCATTATTTAAATTATTTAATATTTATACTAAAAAAATAATTATAATAAAATATTAAAGAATTTAGTATTATGCAAAAATATAATATACAAATATATATATGAGTAGGAAGAAAATGATTTATCAATTTCTCAAGACAAGAAAAAGAATCAAAAAGAAAAACAAGTGAAAATGGAATAAGTGAATTAAAGAAAATATCTTATAAAAAAAATAAAATTAAAGAAATGAAAAGACCAGAAAAACAAAAAACAATAAAATAAGGGAAGTGTGATAACTGTCACCCTTTATCACAGATGATATTTGATGAGTTTCTGGAGTCACACATCATGTGAATATTCATATGGAGTTCTCATGTGTATATCACATGAATGTAGTAGATCATCTTGAGAGTATTACCCCTTTGCTGACATCTATCGCACCCGATACCCCTATGTCGATCTCTATAGCACCTAGTGCATCACACCAAGTGCGGAATTAAGGGAAACCTCAAAATCGATGCTAGTGTATGTGATTTATTAGATCTGTATATAATTATTTTAAAATTATAATATTATTATATATTATCTAACTGCTCACGATCTGGATGACATGAAATGAGCTCAATGCAATGATTTTTGACTGATTTGACAACATATATATATATATATATATATATATATATATTATATAAAACCTGTAGTTAGTAATTAGTATATAAAATATAAGATGAAAACCATCAGATCAAACATCCAAAACTTAAGTAAAAAGACTACAATGCAGTGGAGAGTGGGATACAACTAAAGTACAGAAAATTTCGAATTTTCCCCTTAAAGCTACCTCTTTTCTAGGTATAATTTTAGAGTTGATCAGATGAATCAGGGTATGAGAATCGATCAAGCCGATTTGTGGCCGATTATACGCAACCAAATCTCCATGATTTTCTCCTTCACAAGCTCCCCAACAGATCTAAATTCCTGAAGCACCATCGCATCCGCACCGTTCCTCATCAACGGCGGAAAGAACAACCAAAAACTCGTCGCCGCCACAAACCCCACCGTCAACGGCCCACTCAGGTACCACGGCAGCCGCCGTTTCTTCTTCAATTCAAACTCCACCACCACACAAACGCCGTGAACCACGAAAAACATCGTCATCTCCCACGACGGCGTCGCCTTAGTCACGTACCAAAACAAGAGCTCGTGCATAAGACCAGAGACGAGGAAAGCCGCCACCACCCCTACCAGCGCCGCCGAGTGTCTTCCCAGCGCCGCCGTCGCGGCTGACCGCACCGGCTTGTAGACTGTCTCGCGCAGTGTACTGGTGACCGTTAAGTTCCACCGCCTGCCCCAAAACTCTTGCAGCGAGGTCGAAAGATACGGCTCATCAGACGGCGGCTCGAGTTCTAGCCCTAATGTCAACGCACGCACCAATAAACTAGATAATTGAACTAAAATCTCGATCAGGAGGAAGGTTAAACAACAATATACTGCCATCAGAAGATGAGGATGGATGTACTGTTTGTAATCGTATACTAGTGAGATTAGTATGGCGGAAATGGGGATTTCAGTGGCCAAATACAGAGGAAGTAGTTTCTTTGGCCTTTTGGGAGTTGGGGCTTCGGTTTTGGGCTTAAGTTTGAGCGGTAGGGCGGCCATGGCAACGAAAATTGGGAGTGATTTAGGGGGGTTTGATGAAAGCGGACGTTGATCGAAGGCAAATAGGAGTAGCTTGAAATTTGCAAGCCATGTGATGAAGAATGCGATGACTGCAGTGAAGAAGGCGGAGGTTAGATAGAGCGGTAGAATCGCGAAAACGTAGATGATCGGAATAATAGAAATCAGCCTCCATTTGCCTTTCGGCAATCTAGCTGAAATTAAATGGCAATAACAGAGAGACGCGATCACTGCTAACCACACACCAGCTAGATTCTTGATTTCTCCTTCCATTTTGATCGATCGATAATTGATTTCCGATCGGAATAAAGATGTGCTGAATGGCGTTCAGGTTATGTACAGTGAAAAGTTATTTCAATTACAACTTTTAACATAATTTATAATTTTATATATTTTTTTTTATAATCAGAATATTAGATTATGGGGAGGCGAACTCAAAATAAATAAAGAAAACGTGATATTTTTTTATTTTTGAGTGACAAAATTTAAATATAAAAAATTTTGTACGATAAAAAAAATGAATTTTTAAAATTGAGGAGCACAGATGTAATTAAAAAATTAAAAATATATATATATTAAGGAAAAAAAAATTTCAGACCCCCCTCCCGCAAGCTCCTGCCTTTCACACTTTCACACATATATAAATACTTATGTGGTAGAACACGTGCGAGCCCACTTGACAAGGTCTCTCAAGTATGACAATGTGTTAAAATATATCTAGAGTTCATTAATAAAATATATTTTGATTATATTTTAATATAGTAGATATCTCTCGGATTGGACTCTCAAAGCCACTAATAGCCCCACATCCACCGCTTTTATTCTCGACTTTGACGGATAAACACGGATCTCATTACGCTGGACAAGTTTCTAAATTGCATGAACCATTGTCCCGTGTTAACAAACACGTGTCTCATATATGTCCAAATGATAATACCTAGGCTTGGGTTGAAAAATCGCAACATTAAGGTCGATCGCATTGCATTTGCTTCATATATCTATTAAATATTCTGAATAAAGTCTTATTATTATAATTTTTGATCGGGTAAATTTAAAATTCATTAAACATATTGGGTAGAAACCCATAATACATTACAGCCAATAAAAAACCTAAAGAATTACTAACTAAGCCGACAGCAGATTGAGGCACCAAGAAAGAAGACTGATACATTGGACAGACAAAACCAGAGACACAAATAACACATGGTGAAACCTTAGAAACTAAGATTTCGGGGTCCCTTTCCATCAAGTGGCAGGGATAAATGCAAAGCATCAACGCCAATCCCTCGGCGAAGAAAAACTGACTCCAAACATACCTCCAACAATCAGTCTTCAAATTAGTTCCAACGCAAACCATTTCTAATTTATTATAAAACCAAAAGGCAAGAGGATAACCACGGTCGATACCCCAAAAAAATATCCTCCTTTTCTTCTCAATTTCAATGGAAAAGAAAAACGTTGTATTTTCAAGAATAAAAGTAAGGTTTCTTAGCTTATATCCAGCTCCTGAGTTTGGATTTACTACAAGTCTACAACCATCCATGAATTCTAAAAATTTATTTTGTCCTGCAATTAAGATCTTGAAACGTTTCAAAGAGAATCAATTAAAGTGTATGTATTTTCCTGTTCAAAAAAAAGTGCGTGTATTTCAAGATTTAGCGAGAGCAATAATTACGTACTATTTGATGAAAAAGAGAATTACATACATACTATTATTTTTAGAAGTAATTAGATCTAGATAATGTCTAATATTCAAATTTGCAGCCACAAATTGATATTTTTCAGGTTGAACTTAATGGAAATTTCTAACATTTAAATTTTCTTACATATAGAAAATAAACATTTGTTGGAAGGAAATATGTATGCTCTATTTAATATAAAGAATCTAATTGCTACGGAGCGACGTTCATTTCTTGATAATTCACTGGTGCGTCTTGGTCAATTCCATCATCACAGTTTCTACTCATATATTATGATTATGAAATAATTCTGTTTATCTAACTTTAATCCCTCCTTTTGAACTACATATAAACTTGATCCTATTCAATTAGGTACGTAGGCAGCTTGACTTCGTCAAATCCAATCTATAATTTAGTTTGATAGTTATCTTGATTCGATCCATTTAGGTCGTCGATTTGGTTGGAATTAACCCAACAATAATCAAGCTAAATCATATATAAAAGTCTGTTAAATATTACACTTAATGAATGTCTACTAAATAAATTGATATTTAACAATATCTCATGATTTTATAATTAGCGAATATAAAATAAAAACATGAATATTTATACATGTGTCGATCTGAGATATATATCGCGTACACATACTTATCGTTGATATATAATTAGCAGCATCCGACCTATAAATAATCCTATTATCCTAAATATCATTCATTCATAACATCCTATATTCTCATTACATCCTCATTGTAGCACATCAAAACTGTTCATACTTTTCTCCGTCTTTCATTTTTTTCTTGTTTAGATTAAACCAGAGAATATATATTTTGATTACAATAATTCATAACGAAATGGATTTGGTGAACAAGGCGAAAAATTTCGTGGCAGATAAGGTGGCAGACATGAAGAAGCCGGAGGCAAGCATAACGGACGTTGATCTTAAGGATGTCGGCCGTGACGGTATCACCTATTTGGCCAAAGTTTCCGTTACCAATCCTTACGGCGTTTCTATCCCCATCTGCGATATCAAGTATTCGCTCAAGAGCGCTGACAGGTTCTAAATTTCGATTTTTAAATAATATACGAGAGATTAGTTGGTATTTTAAATGTTTTTTTAGTTTTCAATTTGTTTTGTTTAAAAGGAAAAAGAAAGAGAAATCTTTGCATGTTTATTTCATTTGATTTTCACTTGCTTAGCTGTATTATTTGCTTAGGGGGCACATTCGTATATAAGTGGCACGGTAAGCAAGTTTGGAGGTAAACTACAAAATAAAAAAAATTGTTACACTTATTTATGTATGTCTATTTTTTTATTTTTCCAGAAATGTTCATCACAATACATACATCATATCAAAATACTACTTAAATATAGTTAATATTTCACTTGCATCAAGTCGTGTTAGAATGCCATAAATAATCCCATTGCATCATGAAAAAGTTCAATTGTATCATGTTACTAAATTTCGTCTCTGAAACCTAAAGTTTTATCACTTTAAAGGAATTTAATCAGACTCATATTAAAATGTCTTGAAAATTATTTTCAAAAGTTTGATCACCTAAAGAATCTAGGCCAAATCAATCTTATATTAAAATGTCTTGAAAATTACTCTATTGTGAAATACAAATTGCATTTAAATTCGATCAACTTAAGTTCGAACTGAATTTGAACCGAATCTATATGTATTTAATAACTTGAATTGAATGGTATAGGGTGATTGCCTCGGGTAGGATGCCGGATCCGGGTTCGTTGAAAGGGAACGACATGACAATGCTTGAGGTTGGAATCAAGGTTGCACACAGTGTATTAGTGAGCTTGATAAAGGACATAGGGGCAAATTGGGACATCGACTATTTCCTCGAACTAGGCCTTATTATCGATCTTCCTGTCATCGGAAACTTTACTATCCCCCTCTCTCAAAAGGGCGAGATGAAGCTACCCACTTTCAAAGACTTGTTTATGTGAAGCATCAGCAGGAATTTCGGCGGAGATTGGTTTGATGGAACTCAAATGTAATTCACAAGATGAGTTATTGATTTAATACACTAGGGTAATTCATTTATTTTGTGAATTATGGAGTTCGATTAAATCAGGAATAAATTAGAAATTTCCATGGCCTAGTTGTAAGCTTAGTTGGGAATAGTAGTATGTTATTAGGTGTATTTTCTCTTTGTATCAATGTATGATATGCTTTTATTTCTCATTTTTGGCCGTTCAACCTCTTCTTCTACATTGGTTGTATTTAGTCCAAATACCAATACACAAGTAAATAATAATAATAATAATAATGTCTTTATAGGATTTCATTGTGATCTAATTTTACTAGTATATATTAATAAATATCATTAATTATTTATATATAATTATAATTAATTTATATATAATATAATATAATCATGATAAATATTATATATAATATTATTTATATAAATTTAATATTATAAAATATTATATTATATATATGCATATATTATGAACAAACAAATATTATATAATATATATATTAATAGATAAATTAATAAAATGTTATTTCTTATTGATCCAGCTAGGGATGGGCATTTGGTTCGGGTTGTCGGGTTCAGGTTTTTCGGGTTTCGGTTATATAATCTTACCACCCGAAACCGAACCGATATACTCGGGTACCCGACAATTTGGGTATTTCGGGTTCGGTTACCCGATCGGGTTCGGATTCGGGTTTCCTCATAATTAAAAAAATTAGACACAGCTTTTTGGGCCTCAAAACGTAGGCCCAATTCTGATTTTCATTCAAAAAATAAACTTTTGATTTTTGGACTTTAAATTTTGGACTGGAGTGAGGTATTTGGGCCTCCAAAAAGAAGGCCCAACTCTTTCTTACATAAATTAGAGTATTAGACATTATCATAGAAAACAAGTTTAAAATACAATCTTTAATATCATTTCAATAAATGGATTGCACAAGTGCAATAAACCAAGAACATCATTAATCAGGACTAAAATCATACAATGTTACACCACTACTTAAACAAATCATCAACATGTCATAATAATTAACTTTTTTCTCTAAAATCAAAATGGGTAATTTTATTTTTTACCTTAAAAGAAATATGTATAAACTATAGAGCCGACAGCCGATGATGATGGTGGCGACCGGAGGTGGGTAAAAATGGCGGCTACCGGAGGCAATGAGCGACAATGGAACTTGGAGTTGGAGGCGTGCGTGAGGTGAGGCTATAAGGCTGTGAGTGTGAGGGTGAGGCAGAGGCAGGCAATTCCAATTTCCATTCATGTGTAAAGTTGTAGCAAGGGTTTTTAACTTTACAAAATATAATATATATTTTTATTGTATAATATTAATTTGTATTAGTGTTTAGTTAAGTCATAACCCACCAGCCACCACATTTGACTCTTGCTCTTGTCCTACTTCCAATTTGAATAGAATTGTATATTAATATTTTATTATTATTTATTTTTAAAAAATTAAATCGGGTACCCGAATTACCCGATCAAAATTAAACCCCTACCCGATACCGAACCCGAACAGTGGTATTCGGGTTCGGTTTATACCCGAACCCGATTTGTAACCGAATTACCCGAACCCGATCGGGTCGGTTCGGGATCCGAATTACCCGAACCGAATGCCCACCCCTAGATCCAGCTCGCGAGCCTTTGAAAAGGTATTTTTGGGCTCGAGCTCGACTCGCAGAAAAGCTTGGCTAGTTTTTTTGAGTCGGCTCGCTGAGCTCACGAGCTGGCTCGATTCGTTGGTCACCCCTAAATACATACGTAAATTGATCAAGTTTATTAGAATCATTTTACCAACACAAGTGATTGCAAAGATTAAGATACAATCATCTTATAAGTATTTACTCTAGTGTAACAATATATGATGATGATACCACTAAACATGAGCAAGCAAATCTCGAAGAATAATAAATATAGTTCATTATTATTGGATCGACAAGGATTGTTGATCCGATTACTCATCAGCCAAGATTACGCATCAGCCAATATTATCGGATACTTACCCATACTTTGAACTAAATGATAGAATGATAGAAAGTTGTAGAAGAATAATATGTTTGAATGTATTTCTTATGTATTAATTGTATGAAACAATACATATATATACAGCTAATTTAGACAAGAGCTAGTGGAATACATTGCATTGACACACTAGCTCTTATAGTGTAAGACAACAAGTCATGACACTAATATACACTAATATACACTAACACCCCCCCCCCCCCGGAATCTGAGCCGTGGGACCAACGCAAAGATTGGCCCTAAGTTGGGAAAACTTGGTAGTTGGTAATGCTTTGGTGAAGATGTCGGCAACTTGTTTAGCGGTAGGAACATACTTGACCAAAACATCGCCGGTGGCAACTTTTTCCCGAACAAAATGGTAATCAATCTCAATATGCTTTGTACGAGCATGAAAGACAGGATTAAGAACAAGATATATAACACTAATATTATCACAGTAGACCCGAACAGGATGCGGAAGGAAGATGCCCAAATCACGTAGAATAAAACTGAGCCAGCAAGACTCAGCGACGGCATAGGCAACAGAGCGGTACTCAGACTCTGTACTGGATCGGGAGACGGTGGCTTGTTTCTTCGCAGACCAGGAGATAAGATTATCACCAAGATAAACCGCATATCCCGTGGTGGAACGACGGCTGTCAGGACAACCAGCCCAATCTGAGTCTGCATAAACAGTCAGGGAGTCCATAGTGGAAGAACGAAGGAGAAGGCCATAATCAAGAGTACCCCGAAGATAACGAAGAATACGCTTGACCATCTGAAAGTGACTATCCCGCGGTGAGTGCATGAACTGACTGACTAAAGCAACTGCATAAGCAATGTCAGGCCGAGTGTGAGTAAGATACTGAAGACCCCCAACAATACTGCGATAAAGAGACGGATCACAGAAAAGGTCGCCCTCAAGAGCGGAGGGAGTAGACGTCGCAGAAAGATGAGAGGCAACAGGCTTCAAGCTCATCATGTCAAAACGCTGTAGAAGCTCAGTTGCATACTTTTTCTGCGAAAGAAACAATCCCAAAGAGTCCCGCGTAGCATGAATACCCAGAAAATAGTGAAGATCCCCTAAATCCTTCATAGCAAACTCCTGGGAAAGACGAGAAATAAGAGTAGTAATGGCAGTAGAGTCATTCCCAGTCAGGATAATATCATCAACATATAGTAAGAGAACCAACGTAACAGAACCAGAGCGATAGACAAACATCGACATGTCAGCTTTGCTGCAAATGAACCCAAGACGCAGCAAATACGAGCCAAATTTCTGAAACCAAGCTCGGGGCGCTTGTTTCAGACCATATAAGGCCTTTTGTAACTGACACACATGTGAAGAGTACTGAGGATGAATAAAACCTCGGGGTTGAGCCATGAAAACAGTCTCGGAGAGATCACCGTGAAGAAAAGCATTTTTCACATCAAGTTGTCTGATAACCCACTGACGAGAGACTGCAATAGAGAGAACAGTGCGAATAGTAGTCGGCTTAACCACAGGGCTGAAGGTCTCACCAAAGTCAATACCAGCCTGTTGCTTAAACCCCTGAGCAACCAAGCGTGCCTTATACCGCTCAATAGATCCATCAGATCGTAACTTTACCTTGTATACCCATTTGGAACCAATGAGATTTTGTGAAGGATGTGGTGGCACCAAAGTCCATGTGCCATTTGCTTGAAGAGCATTAAACTCATCAGCCATGGCGGCACACCAAAGGGGATCCTTGGCTGCCTGTGTATAACATGTCGGCTCTAGAGGCGGTAAAACAGCAGACAATGAGGGAAGAACACGAGGCTTACGCGTACCATCACGTAAGCGGGTAACCATATGATGACGAGTAGATGGAGGTGGGATAATGGGTAAGGGCTCGGGAGAAGGAGAGATCGAAGAGGAGAAATGAGCAGGAGAAGGTACAGACGAGGACTCAATAGGAGTCAAGGAAGATGATGGAGAGGAGATTGGACTAGAGCAAGAAGGAGAGGGAACTGGACTAGAGGAACATGAAGGACTCTGAGTGGATGATGGAAAATGAGGGGAGTCCAGGATAGTCGGTGTGGAGGAAGCAACGGTGGTGGCAGCAGGTAAATCAGTGGGACCGAGATAAGGTGGATAGAGAAGGGACACCGGAATAGATGAAGAACCAAACTGGTGAGGATCAGAGGCGGAAGCGGAAGTGGAAGAGAAAGTAGAATAGGGAAAAGAGTCTTCATCGAAGACGACATGACGACTAATATGAACAGTATTAGAAACAGGATTGAAACACCGGTAACCCTTGTAATCCGGGGCATAACCTAAGAAGATACACGAGGCTGAGCGAGGATCGAGCTTATGAGCAGCCCGGTGACTAAGATGTGGAAAACACGCACAACCAAAAATCCTAAAGGAGGAATAGTCAGGAGAACGATTAAAAAGAACCTCAAAAGGAGACTTCTGGTGAAGCATAGGGGTAGGGAGACGGTTGATAAGAAAGACAGCAGTATAGAGAGCGTCAACCCAAAAAAAATGAGGAAGATGAGCAGTAAGAAGTAATGTGCAAATTAACTCAGAAATATGACGATGCTTACGTTCCGACACACCATTTTGCTGTGGGGTGTAAGGGCACGACAGGCGAAACTGAATGCCAGAAGCAGCAAAAAGATTACGAAACTTAGCATTATCAAACTCGCGACCCCCGTCACTTTGAAACCGTTTGAGTTTAGTTGTAAAAAGATTTTCAATTACGGTTTTAAAATTGCAAAAGTGAGAATAGACTTCAGATTTAGTACGCATGGGATAACACCAAGTAAAACGGGTAAAATCATCAATAAAAACTACATAATATTTAAAACCATCTCGAGAGATAACAGGAGAAGTCCAAACATCAGAGTGAATTAAATAAAAGGGTACAGAACTACGTTTTTCAACAGGCTGAAAAGGTAACTTGTGTGACCGGCCTAACTGACAAGATTGACAAAAAGAAATAGAACAATCTTTAGATGCTAAATGACCAGTACGAGACAAACGCTGAATAGTAGAAAAACTAGGATGACCTAAGCGACGATGCCAAACATCACCAGAAACTGTACGAGCCATAAGAGAGTACACCAAGCGAGGAGAGACCGGGTACAGGCTACTACTTGAGGGGGATTCCAGAAGAACCGTCCCTGTTGCTTTGTCCTTAACACAAAAACCATTGGAAGAAAACTCAATTAAACAATCATTTTCTTGACATAATTTTCTAACAGATAGGAGATTGTGAGACAAATGAGGAACATGCATCACATTGGATAAAGTAAGGGGACGAGTCGGAGTATGTAAAATAGAGGAGCCGACATGATGAATAGACAAAAGTGCACCATTTCCAACTAAAATCTTGTTCGTACCAGTATATGGAGTAAGGTTAGAGAGTTTACCATCATCCGGAGTCATATGAGCAGAGGCACCACTGTCAGGATACCAGACTATGTCAGAGGTGTCAGCAACGGACAAAGCTGAAAAGGACTTGGGAAGATCCTCAGAAACATATGCATGATTAAAACGCTGGGGACAAGAGACACAGGTATGACCCGGAATATCACATAACTGACATGTCTGACTAGGAGTCGGAAGTAAACCAGGACGCGGAGAGTGTTGAAATCCAGGAGGCCCAGAGGGTCTAGTAAACCGAGAATGTCCAGAGTGCTGACGAGGGAGCTGCTGAGAGGAGTGCGGCCAAGTCTGAGACCAAGAGGAGGAACCGTAACCATGACGACCCTTCCCACGTCCAGAACCATAACCGCGACCACGTGAGCCACCACGACCTTTACTACCAGAATGGTTGGAGTGCACGGAATGAGAGTGGGCTACAAAGGCAGGAGATGTAGAGGAAAGAGATTCAGTTTGGCGAAGGCGTTGCTCAAATTGAAGGAGTTGGGCCCGGAGATCATCGAATGTAAGGAGAGAGGGATACAAAGAGACAGACATGACAAAAACTTCATACTCAGAAGGGAGTCCATTAAGCGCTTGAAGAACGAGATCACGAGGAGAGATAGGATGATTTACGGCAGCAAGATTATCAGAAATATTTTTCAATTTGCTGAGATAAGCATCACAAGAAAGATCTCCCTTTTTGATAGTGGAGAACGCACTTTTATACTCTAATTCTTTGGAAATAGATTGTTGAACAAAACGACGCTCAAGAGTGATCCAGACATCACGCGATGTAGGGAGCGTATAGACAGTTTGTAAAATGTCTTGAGTGAATGTAGCATACATCCAAGATTTTATGCTACGATCGGTGCGAAACCAGGAGGTGTATGTTGGGTTACTAATGAGGTGACCCGACGAATGCTGAATATGAGAAGAAGGACAGGGTAAAGAACCATCAATGTAGCCCAAAAGATCATGACTCCCAAGTAACGTTTCAAATTGATATTTCCATAGGAGATAATTTTCAGAATTTAACTTTGTGGTCATTAGTTGAGGATTTGGAAGAGTAGACGAGGGGTGTGAGGACGAGACCACATGAGGTGAAAGCATAGAGGGAGAGACGGGAGAAGGGGTGGACTGATTTTGGGCAATTAGGGATATTTGGGGGCTGTTTTGAAAGTAGGAATTACTAGAAAGGGAATTTTGAAAAGTAGGTAAGATTTGTGGGTTATGTGATAAACAAGAAGGAATCTGGGGGCGGTTTTGCAAGAGAGGGAAAAGTGGGGGGTTTTTGTGAAAACTAGAATTATCACTTAAATAGGCAACCGGGCTTGCTGCCATTGTAGATCCGCCGCCGAGAGAGGGATGCACACCGGCTGCAACGACTGGGAGTGCGACAGTGGCGGCGGCTGGAAGAGCGACGTCGGCGGTGGCTGGAAGAGCGACGGCGGCGGCGGGAAGTGGGGCGACGGCTGTGTACGTGAGAGGTTGGAGCGTGGCAGAGGCGAGATCGAAACATGGTGGTGGTGGGTTATGTGAGGTGAGATGTGACGAGGAGGAGGAAAGGAGAGAAGCGCCGACAAAAGGAGGATGGGTGGCGGCGGCGGTGACGCCAGGAGTGGTGGCCGAGAGGAGGGTGGCGATATCTTTCGGATGGAAGCCAAGTGACAAAAAATTTTGAACGAGAGAGAGAGAGCCGTCTGAAGTGACGGGTCGGAAGCCAAGTTTGCCGGCAATGGGATTGGACCGGGATGAGGTAGCGTCGATGGGAAGGAGGTTGACATCAGATTTGTGGAGGAAGATGAAGGGGAAGCAGAATCGAGGTTTGAGAAAGAAGAGAAATTAGGAGGGAGAGGAGAAAAGACCATTGTGGTAGCGGCGGCAGTGGTGGCACCGGGCAGAGAAGAGAAGATAGTGGCAGATGTATTTGCCGTGAGGGAGGTGGGTGAAGTCACAGGAGCGATGTCCTTCTCTGATGCCATGATAGAATGATAGAAAGTTGTAGAAGAATAATATGTTTGAATGTATTTCTTATGTATTAATTGTATGAAACAATACATATATATACAACTAATTTAGACAAGAGCTAATGGAATACATTGCATTGACACTCTATCTCTTATAATGAAAGACAACAAGTCATGACACTAATATACACTAACACTAAACATGCAACCAAAACTCCATGATTTTCTCCTTCACAAGCTCCCCAACAAATCTTAATTCTTGAATCACCCTCACATCCGCACCGTTCCTCATCATCGCCGGAAAGAGGAACCAAAAACTCGTCACCCCCAAAAACCCAGCCGTTAACGGCCCACTCAGGTACCATGGCAGCCGCCATTTCTTCCGAGCCAAAGCCACCTTCAATCCAAACTCCACCACCAGACCAAACCCTTGAACCACGAAAAACATGGTCATTTCCCACGAAGGACTCGCCGGCCGAGTCACGTACCAAAACCACAGCTCATGCATAAGCCCAGATACAAGAAAAGCCGCCAACACCGCCGGCAGCGCGGCCAAATCTCTTCCAAGCGCCCCCGTCGCGGCTGACCGCACCGGCTTGTAAACTGCCTCCCGCATTATACTGCTGACCGTTAAGTTCCACCGCCTGCCCCAGAACTCCTGGAGCGAGGTCGAAAGATACGGCTCATCCGACGGCGGCTCGAGTTCTAGCCCTAACAACGCACGCACCAACAAACTAAATAACTCGACCGAAATCTGCATCGAGAGAAAGATCAAACAGATATACACAACCAACAGAATATGGGGATGGATATACTGTTTGTAATCGTATACTATTGAGATTAGTGCGGCGGAAATGGGGATTTCAGCGGCCAAATACAGAGGAAGTACTTTCTTTGGCTTTTTGGGAGTTGGGGCTTCGTTTTTGGGCTTAATTCTGAGCGGCAGGGCGGCCATGAGAACGAAAATTGGGAGAGATTTAGTGGGGTTTGATGAAAGCGGGCCTTGATCGAAGGCGAAAAGGAGTAGCTTGAAACTGGCAAGCCATGTGATGAAGAATCCGATTACTGATGTGAAGAAGGCAGAGGTTAGATAGAGTGGTAGAATCGCGAAGACGTAGAAGATGGGGGCAATGGAAATGAGCCTCCATTTGCCTTTCGGCAATCTGCCTGAAACGACGTCGCAATAACAGAGAGACGCGATTATTGCTAACCACACACCTGCTAGGTTCTTGATTTCACCTTCCATATTGGGTGGATGCTCTTAATTGCTTTCCGAGTGCTGATTTTTCAGATCAGACGATTGGAATAATTTATATTGAGATGCCGTGGCTATATTTGATTATGTTTTGGGATGGTATTTTGATGAAAAATTTATGGGAATATATGTATATTTGTGAGATTGTGTTTGATTTTATTTTGGAAGTTAGTTTTTGGAATTTTTTTTTTTTTAATGAGATAGCGTTTGGTTTTGTTCCCAAAGGTAATAAAAGTTATTGTAGCAGTAATCAAATAATAAAAATTTTGTTTTTTAATGATTGAAAATTAAGAGAGGAGAGAGACAAAAATAGGAGACAATACTTAGGTTGTAAATTTTTAAATAAATAATCATTGTTTTTTTTTTCATCAAAAAAGTAACATATTTTTTGTCCAAAAATGGATTAGCCAAACATAATTGGGCCACAATTTTGGATCAAATTGGGTTTGAAAACATATCCAAACATAGCCTATATGTTTGCTTTGCGGGTGATACTTGGTAGTTCACGGAAGTTTTAACTTTCGGGAAATATCTACCACATGTGGGGTCCACCAAAAAATACATATATTTTATTATGTTTTAACACTTTATGTGGTGAATATTCACCGAAATTTGAACTCCCGGAACTACCAAATATCACCCTTTGCAGTGCTCATGCATTATATAAAGGGATTTGATTACTGAAAATTTCTAGCCTATATTGGTTTCGGATGATATTTGGTGGGTACCGGGAGTTCAACTCCAGGTAAATATCCACCAAACACAGTATTACAATATGTGTAGGGTCTACCAAAATATATATATATATATATATATATATATTATCATGTTTTAACACTTTATGTGGTAGATATTCCCCAAGAGTTGGATTCCCAAAACTAACAAGTATCACCCATTGGTTTGGTCAGTATGTGGACTTCATTAATCCACGAGTCAAGTGGATTACAATTATCATTAAATATAATTAGTCACTCATTTTATAAAATACAATTGTGTGTTGTCAAATCAAGAACAAACTAAAATACTTTAGAAAATAATGATATGCGGATTTCGGTGGGGTGGTGGTAACTCTATGCAACACTTATACCATTAGTCCTGATACACTTAACAACACACATTTGAACTAGGGTGTGTGATTTTTACATGCGTAGTATATCACCCATCCCCACACAAATGTGTGGTATTAAGGTAAAACAAGATCATTGGTGTATGACCAACTTAGAATTTTCCGAGGTGTGGTGAATTCAAATTTTTAATGCCCCGTACATGTAAGATAAATGATATGTTCCTCAAGATTATACATCTATTTTATATATTTATAAAAGTGTGGATCTTGAAAGTGTTTCTTCCAATTGTGAAAAAACTATTTAACTCTTAATTTAAAATCAATGCAATTATGTACACCCCTAACATTTAGTTCCACCAATCCTTATATTTAGTTCCCAGGATCTTGGAAGTGTTTCTTCCAATTGTGAAAAGACTATTTAACCCTTAATTAAAAATCAATGCAATAATGTGCACCCACCCCTAACATTTAATCCCACTAATCCTAACATTTAGATCCCATTATAACCATTTAACCCTTAATTAAAAATCAACGCAATAATGTGCATCCCTAACATGGGAAAATTCTTATATATACCGGGTGAAGAATCCAGATGTATATACCAAGGCACAACAATAAATAATAATAAATATATATTCAATATAAAAACAAGCCAAACATTTTTTATTATTTTTTATTGTGTCTTGATGCATGCATTTGGATCCCACACGTGGTGTATATAAGAATTTTCCCCTAACATGTAATCCCACTAATCCTATCGTTAACATTTAGTCCCATTAATCCTAACATTTAATTCCCATTATAACCATTAATTAAAACCAATGCAATAATGTGCACCCTTAACATTTAGTCCCACTAATTCTAACATTTAGTTCCCATTATAATCACTGAATTAAAAATCAATGCAATAATGTGCACCCCTACGCTCCTAAGTGGGGAGCGTGTTTGACTCCCCCAGTGACAAATCCCCTTAGGCCAGTGGCAAACTCAGTATCGCGAAGCGAGATTAGTCTCATACCCAATGTGATGTGGGGAAATCATGAGAAATCAAAACATGAAAAAATTCTTATATACACGGGGTGAGGGACCCAGATGTATACACCAAGACACAACAAAAAATAAAAAAATATATATATATATATATTCAATATAAAAGCAAGGCATATATTTATTATTTTTTTTATTGTATCTTGGTACATGCATCTGAATCCCACACCGAATATATATGAGAAGTTTTTCCTAACATGTAGTCCCACTAATCAAGTTTTTCGATGACAATTATTTTTTTATTTTAAGTTTGGAGTTTTTGAATACGATGTCAAGTAACAATACTCAATTTCTCATTCATATTGTGTATATATATAGTGAGTGATCACTTTTTGTTTTTTCTAATTTTGGCACAAAAACTATTTTAAAAGTTTCATAGTAACAACAATTATATATATATATGTATATATAAATTATTACTTATAACTAGTGAAAAAAATTGTTGCCGCCAAATATCACTAATATTTGTCAATAGTGACAATTCAAAACTTCTTTTTATGTCAAAATTGATATCCACTTGTGCTCTAAGCCGGTCTCCTTGATGTCACACCTGATGTGGTACACGATGCACCAGGTGCGACAAAGGCTGGCAGAGGGTGACACCCTCCACATTGTTTTATTATATTATTATTATTTTTATTTTCTTTAATTCTCTCATTTATGTTTCACTTGCTTTTTTTTTTTTAATATTTGTTTGTCAATATTTTTCTAAATTCATTCCTTATTTTTGTTTTAATATTTTTTTGTATAGTTTAAAATTTAATACAACTTTTTGTACTACTCATTTATATTTGTATTAGTTTAGAATGCACAGGATTTCAATCAATTTCATATCGAATTTTTGTTTGTCTTTTCAAAATTCTTTTTTACATGACTTACTTTTTATTTCTTTTTTGATTTTTTGGTTTTGAAATTTATGAAATGTTTTCTTGAAATTAAAAATTCGAGCGGATTAATATAAAAAATTCAACTCAACACAAATGTACGAGTAGACGAATATTAACACAAAATCAAACAAATATATCTTCAAATTGATCGGCTCAAGTAGGATTGATTGAATCATATTGTAATTATAATAGCTCACTATTTAAATTATTTAATATTTATACTAAAAAAATAATTATAATAAAATATTAAAGAATTTAGTATTATGCAAAAATATAATATACAAATATATATATGAGTAGGAAGAAAATGATTTATCAATTTCTCAAGACAAGAAAAAGAATCAAAAAGAAAAACAAGTGAAAATGGAATAAGTGAATTAAAGAAAATATCTTATCAAAAAAAATAAAATTAAAGAAATGAAAAGACTAGAAAAACAAAAAACAATAAAATAAGGGAAGGGTGATAAGTGTCCCCCTCTACCACAGATGATATTTGATGAGTTTCTGGAGTCACACATCATGTGGATATTCACATGGAGTTCTCATGTGGATATCACATGAATAGAGTAGATCATCCTGAGAGTATTACCCCTTTGCTGACCTCTACCGCACCCGATACCCCTAGGTCGATCTCTATAGCACCTAGTGCATCACACCAAGTGCAAAATTAAGGGGAACCTCAAAATCGGTTTATTTCATGTCACCACTTTGGCAGCCCCTAGCTGTGTATGTGATCTATTAGATCTGTATATGATTATTTCATAAAGTGAAATTATGATATTATCATATATTATCTAACGGCTCACGATCCACTTGGATGACATGAAATGAGCTCAATGCAATGATTTTTGACTGATTTGACAACATATATATATATATATTATATAAAACCTGTAGTTAGTAATTAGTATATAAAATATAAGATGAAAACCATCAGATCAAACATCCAAAACTTAAGTAAAAACACTACATTGCAGTGGAGAGTGGGATACAACTAAAGTACAGAAAATTTCGAATTTTTCCCCTTAAATCTACCTCTTTTCTAGGTATAATTTTAGAGTTGATCAGATGAATCAGGGTATGAGAATCGATCATCAAGCCGATTTGTGGCCGATTATACGCAACCAAATCTCCATGATTTTCTCCTTCACAAGCTCCCCAACAGATCTAAATTCCTGAAGCACCATCGCATCCGCACCGTTCCTCATCAACGGCGGAAAGAACAACCAAAAACTCGTCGCCGCCACAAACCCCACCGTCAACGGCCCACTCAGGTACCACGGCAGCCGCCGTTTCTTCTTCAATTCAAACTCCACCACCACACAAACGCCGTGAACCGCGAAAAACATCGTCATCTCCCACGACGGCGTCGCCTTAGTCACGTACCAAAACAAGAGCTCGTGCATAAGACCAGAGACGAGGAAAGCCGCCACCACCCCTGCCACCGCCGCCGATTGTCTTCCCAGCGCCGCCGTCGCGGCTGACCGCACCGGCTTGTAGACTGTCTCGCGCAGTGTACTGGTGACCGTTAAGTTCCACCGCCTGCCCCAAAACTCTTGCAGCGAGGTCGAAAGATACGGCTCATCAGACGGCGGCTCGAGTTCTAGCCCTAATGTCAACGCACGCACCAATAAACTAGATAATTCAACTAAAATCTCTATCAGGAGGAAGGTTAAACAACAATATACTGCCATCAGAAGATGAGGATGGATGTACTGTTTGTAATCGTATACTAGTGAGATTAGTATGGCGGAAATGGGGATTTCAGTGGCCAAATACAGAGGAAGTAGTTTCTTTGGCCTTTTGGGAGTTGGGGCTTCGGTTTTGGGCTTAAGTTTGAGCGGTAGGGCGGCCATGGCAACGAAAATTGGGAGTGATTTAGGGGGGTTTGATGAAAGCGGACGTTGATCGAAGGCAAATAGGAGTAGCTTGAAATTTGCAAGCCATGTGATGAAGAATGCGATGACTGCAGTGAAGAAGGCGGAGGTTAGATAGAGCGGTAGAATCGCGAAAACGTAGATGATCGGAATAATAGAAATCAGCCTCCATTTGCCTTTCGGCAATCTAGCTGAAATTAAATGGCAATAACAGAGAGACGCGATCACTGCTAACCACACACCAGCTAGATTCTTGATTTCTCCTTCCATTTTGATCGATCGATAATTGATTTCCGATCGGAATAAAGATGAGCTGAATGGCGTTCAGGTTATGTACAGCGATCCGAATCTGATGAAAGAAGAGGAAAGTGGCGGAGGAAAGTTCTGAGTAGTGGTGAAAAAGAAAGTCACCAATGGGGGGTTGTTTATTATTCTATCATATTTGAATTTGAAGGACATAAAATGGATTTTATTAATATGTTTTAAGGAAAACACACACACACACACACACACAATTTTCTCCCCAAAAGCTAATTTATATTGAGAATGAGATGCAATGGTTGTTGGGCTTCGGCGCTATATCTGGGGAAATTGATGACCAAATTTAATTATCAGGACAAATTTTAAGGGGGCCTGGGCAGATTTCAATTTTTTATTGTAGGATACATGTAAAAATTTACATGGTATGGCCCCTCAAAATTATAAGTGTTGTATATGAAATGGGGGCAGCTTTGGTGGCGGGGGCGGGGGCCCGGGCCTAAGTCTGCACTGCCAGGTGTATTTTACGGAGGAAGATTATGTGATCTAGATTAGACTTAGATCGATCTTAATTGGGAAAAAACAATAAAAAATGAATGAAAAGGACAAAATTTATGCTAGATCGAGTACAATAATTCTAATGTCTCTATAGGATCATTAAATTTGATATAGAATTACCAATAAAAAAGAACGTGTAACCAGAAAAGACAACAAAATTGTGCAAGAATATTAGTTGGATAGTGGAAACAAAGTAAAGAGAAAATCGGACAAGAAAACAAATGAACAACCAAATAAGAGTGAACGAGACGAAGTTTCAATTTCTCTTATTAATAAAAGAGATATATCAAGTACTTGATTGTCTTTTCGTAAGGCAATTTTGGTCTAATTGCAAATTTTAGAAGTTTTGTATATTAAATCCCACAATTTAAACATTGTACGAAATTAGCAATGTGATTGTGATACGTAGATTTGATGGAAAAACTCATGTAAACAACATACAAAAGCTTCATACAAGAAAAACATGCCCACTATTTGGTAGGAAAAGCTTCGTCTTTGAATATTCGTGTGCCTTCACATGAGTTTTTCTCGTCAAATAAATTAAACTCTTACTTAAACGCTGCTGCAAGAGGTAATCTATGGAACTTGCTAAATCTTACCAATTAGAATGATAGATCAATCAAGAATGGATCTCTCCTCTCCTTTCATAATACATACAAAGGAGGTGATATAGAAGACGTATGATTACTTCAAATTTTTCGTATTTAGTCTCCGTTAGGCGGCGGCCGGAGTTTGTCAGCGCCACCCAGTTTGCAACCAAAATTCCATCATCTTCTCCTTCACAACTTCCCCAACAAATCTGAACTCTTTAACTGTCACCACATCCGCACCACTCCTCATCAATGGCGGGAAAAACAGCCAAAAACTCGTCCCCACCACAAACCCCACTGTCAACGGCCCGCTCACGTACCACGGCAGCCACCATTTCTTCTTCAATCCAACCTCCACCACCACACAAAAGCCGTGAACCACGAAAAACACGGTCATTTCCCAGGACGACGTCGTCTTAGTCACGTACCACAACAAGAGCTCATGCATAAGCCCAGAGACTAGAAAAGTTCCCACCACCCCTACAGCCGCTGCCAAGTCTCTTCCCAACGCCGTGGACATGGTTGCCCGAACCGGCTCGTATACTGTCTGGTGTAGTATACTGCTGACCGTTAGATTCCAACGCCTGCCCCAGAACTCTTGGAGCGAGGTTGAAAGATACGGCTCATCGGACGGGGGCTCGAGCTCTAGCCCCAGCAACGCACTCGCCAATAAATTAGATACCTCAAACGAAATCTCTATTGAAAGAAAGGCCAAACAACAATAAGCAACCAACACAATATAAGGGTGGATATATTCTTTGTAATCATAAGATATTGAGTGTAGCACAGTGAAAATCGGGATTTCGGTAGACAAATATAGAGGAAGTTTCTTGGACAACCTTGCGGGAGATGCAACGTCATTTTTGGGCTTAATCGTGAACCCAACGGCGGCCACGAGAACGAAAATGGGGAGAGATTTAGGGGGGTTTGATGAAAGCGGGCCTTGATCGAAGGCAAATAGGAGTAACTTGAAGTTTGTAATCCATGTGATGCCGCCGGCGGTGACTCCGATGAAGAAGGCAGATGTTAGATAGAGTGGTAGAATTGCGAAGACGTAGAAGATGGGGGCGAGAGAAATGAGCCTCCATTTGCCTTTTGGCAGTTTAGATGAAACGAGATAGCAATAACAAAGACATGCAATTACTGCTAACCACACACCACTTAGATTCTTGATTTCACCTTTCATGATATCCATCTTGAGAGAAGATGATCGGAGAGAGGATTCGAACGAACGGCGCCCAAGTTGACCAAAATCTGATCAAATATATGATGTCTAAAGGAAGCCACCAACCGCCCTTCCAAGACGTTGACATTGCACGAAAGATATGTAATCATATGTTAATAATGGAGTTCACACTTTCCGACCTTAACTATACCTTGTGTTGTAACCCCCTCGAAGACTCAAAAACGTATCAAATAAGTCCCTCAAGTTAACCTCAAGACTTGTAAGCTTGTATTTTACAAAATGAGTGATCAATTATATGATATGTGTAATATACTTTTCTTGTGTTCGAGTATGACCAACTTGGGAGAGGACTAAAATTTTATCAACTTTTGTTAAGCATGTTGATTTGATGCTATAAATAGGATCGATTCTTACATTTCGAAAACACAATACTCATGTCCATATTCCGTATTCAAATGTCTACGCATCATTCTTTTTCCTAAGAATTGCGTATACTCCTACAAACAAATCTCTTTTCTTTTTCTTTTTTTGCTAAGAAAGATATAAAGAACAGAAACAAACAAATAACTCAACCATTCGCTTATGCACACACTAAAAATAAAATTCTAGACCATCTTAGAGTTCCAACTACTTTATCCTCCTCCAATTTGTACCCTTATTTTGAGTTCCAGTAAAAGCGATTAGAAAATCAACCGTTGCTATAAATAGAATTTCCAATGTGGTTGCGGGCATCTATGATAAAATTTCACGACCCCAAAATATTCAATAAAAACACTACATGGAATATATACATACGCATATCAAATGGGGGGTTGATTACGTCACCAACTTTGTATGTTTAACATAAAAAGTTATATATGATGATATTATAAAGTGAAATAATAATGTGTCATCCAATGGCCTAACACACTTGGGATGATACTCACTCGGATAACATGAAATGAGCCTTATTAGAAGATAAGACTTTACGAAGTGAGACATACAGTGATTACAACAAATAGTGGACAAAGTAATCATTACGCAAGTCAAATACATGTGACAATCGTACTGCAAGCTAATAGATACACGCGGAATGTAAAATGCCTATTTTTGGAAGTATGGAATACTTTTTTGGCTATTGCTTCTTTGCCAGTAGGGGCCTTATGCTTTCTGCTTCCAAATAACACAAATTTTATGTAACAATAGAACCAATCCTAGGCAACCCAACAGCACGTCAAAATTTAAGCTTCATTCTATCAAACACAATTCCCCAATGGCAAGCACAAGGCCAAAGTGAACCCAGCATTCAGTATTTTTCGTTTTTTATCCAAAAAAAAAAAGGGGGAAAAACTGAACTAAATATCACATCAAGTATAAACAAAATCTTTAAAAACTAAAAACCAAAAACGTAGCTAAGCCGAAATTAGATTACCAGAATACACAACCAGATACCAAGCATGCAACAATAATGTCCCCTGAAGATCTACTCATTAAGCCAACCTGATGAGTTTTGCTGAGAATAGGGGCGGTATGGACCTGGAGCAAAACCTAAGGAGCCCATTTGATGAAACGGAGGCCGTGGACCAGGATGTTGATAAATCCCACCCACAGGTGGTGCAGGAACCATATCATTCATCCGACCATGTTGTAACTCATCCAACCGGGGTGCATATCGCTGCATTGCAGATGTATTCATTCCAACATAAGAAGGGTTGGCAGCTGGAGTCAGTTGTCCATATGGAGATGGAAACCCAGGCCGAGGATGACAAGGAGGAGTCACAGTTCTTCCAGGGATATTATAAGCAAAACTATTAACTCTCTCTTCTGGAGAGCCCATCCACTGTTCAGCTGAGGCTCCAAAGCCAAAATCAGGATTAGGGCTCGGAGTGTATGCAACCTGTCTGCTGATCATACTTGGAGAAGGTTCGTCATTATTCAGTGTGTACATCCTCACCAGATCATCCACCTGATCGCGATCCCGGTTATATTTAGTTCCAGAGTAGGGGCGATATGTAGACGGTCTTTCAATTGATGATCTGTGATCAACCACCTTTGGTGATGGATGGCGGGACCCGGAACGTTTGTTGCCCGCTGATTTGTCCACATTATCTGATTGCCTTTTTCTTTTCTTTTTGCCACCAGACTTGCTTGAATTTGCTTTAGAATGATTCTTCGACTGGGCATGATTCTTATTATTATTATTACCGCCTTTAGTGTCGGTTCTGCCATGTGGAACAACTTCCTGATGGTTTTTAACCACCTTGGCTTCTTCTTCCTGTTTTTCTTGTTTAACTGGATATGTATCTTCTTCACCTTGGTTCAAAAGGGGTTCGTTGAGAAAATTATGGCACTCATGTGAAGAATTAAGGACTTTCTTGTAGTCATGATTTTCCTCCAATTTATACTTCTTTTGAGATCCAGATAAATGCCCACGCTGTTCAGCAATAGCTTTGTGTTTGGATGTCCAATCTGGATTACTCCAGAGATAAAGTATTGGTGCATTCACATTCCAATCCTCAATTTGTTTGTCATTTACATCAACAGATCCCGGTAGATAAAATGACTGAAATAAACAAAAAAAGAAAGATTGAAGAGCTTAAGGAAAATACAACAGCATAACGACAAAGTCGATGAAACAGACAACTTCACCTTGCCACTACACATCTGATCATCCTCCCAGATCAGATCATATGGAGGTTTCTTTTCATCTAACCTGATCAATAGAAAGCGAATGAAGGTTGAGCCTTCTCAAATGATTTTTATTTGCATTTATTTTATAAAGCAAAAAGCTAAAAAAATATAAACTTTACCTCTGTGTCTCCCTTGGAACAATAAGGATTAGAAGTTTTGGTTTGAACTCAAGAGCTTTGTCGATAAATTTGTTGGCAAGACCACCATTAACTCCAAAAGGTGGGTTTAGCCCCATAATCTACCAAAACAAAGAAAATCAACTGTATATATATTATGTTGGAAGGAACGAATTCATGAACATAGATAGAGAAGTCGTTCTCACCAACCGCGATCCCTCTGGCAACTCATCTCTTCTTACTTTCATCCAGTCTCTTTTCTCAAAATTAAAATCGTTCTGCAGAAACAGAGAGATGGGATTAAATCTAAACAGTAATATGTAATAGAGACATTAAAGTCAGTTCGGCTTGTGTGATATCCAGACCCACAATGACAAAAAATAGTTTTTGGTAGCTCTAGAAAAATATAGTTGCATCATGAGATGGATGTAGCTACACATGATGCAAGCAATGCCAGTGAAGACCAAGCCAAAACCTGAAATTTCAGAACTAGAGTATTGAAGACGAATGAAGCATCAATTAAATTATAACTTATGATATAAGGCACTGCATATCAATCTAAAAATGTAAAACATACTACGCACACTGCATTAACTGAATATAAAACATAATACGGTGTCTCCAAAACGAGACAAGGCGTCCATCAGATTTAGAAAATAATTGGAAGCCGAAAGAAGTTATCACCATTAGATGTAAATATGGAAGGGAAACGAAGCCATTCGAATTCAAAGCAACAGAACACAAATGGGAGAAGAAATCATAGCTACAGATTATTGAATCCACCAGAAAGATAAGAACCAAAACTGCAATCTAAAACAATCATCTCAGCCAAGAGACCATATCGCTTATCAAAACAATCATCACCTGTTGCCCATTCAAAATATCAAGTCTCCCCACACAAAATAATTCTTTTTTTTTCTTTTTGGAGAGGAGTGGAGAATGAGACAAATGAGATACTAGGTCACTGGCATCTAATAATCCCACCGAAGCCATGTTGTTGATAGATTATATATTACATTTATGGCGTAATTGCCATTACTTCGGCAACAAGCCAACAAGGATGGTGGGACATGTGGCAATGGTCATATATAGTTCTTTTCAGGGGTAAAAGATATGCAGATGATGGCGGAATGAGGCTTAACAGAAAGAAGCAAACTCTTAACAATAACATTGCTTCAAAACAGAGAATGGAAACACAAGAATCCTTGTAAAAGTAAAATTCATAGCACAAAATGCATAAATAGAGCCTATTATGCATTAAACCTCAATTATGAAAAAATATCTCAATAGGATGGTCTTCATGAATTATTGATTTAAATTTATATTGAAATTCATGAATTATTGATTTAAATTTATATTGAAATTCATGAATAATTGATTTAAATTAATCTTGAAATTCATGAATTATCGATTTAAATTTATCTTGAAATTCATGAATTATCGATTTAAATTTATCTTGAAATGGAAAATTGGTGAGCAGTTTTCACCTTTGGTTGCAGGATATCATAGTTTTTATATGAGCATGTCTTTCCCATCTCGTCGAGCTTCTTTTTCATAAGGCAGCTGAAATCGTTCGAACCGCAACAAAAATCAACTATCTGATCAAAAGAAAGAATTAAATTTAGAAGCTTCAGGAAATATTAGACAACAGCTACCAGAGATGTTTGACAAATTTGAAACTTTAATTGTAGCTATCAAACTATCATATAACATCAACAAAAAAATGCTAGTAGGATATAAGAGCAAACTCTCAGTTGAATATTGCAGCACAAAAGAAAATTAACTCCAGTCAAATTTCTACATTATCACTGACCTGACTAGTCAATCAAAAGCAGAATAAAACAGCATTTCCCTACTCACAGTTAGGCAACATTTATGTGTCCTTCCAAAGGATGTATACCAGGCCAAAACAAACTAAAACAACACCAGCTAATGCGATGTCTCGGAGCCAACTGCTATTTTTGTTGTTATTTCTGCAGTTTGGCATATTTAATAAGTATTTTTCAAGTTTGATTTGGTTATAACTTAAAAGTTAAACCAACTGGACCTTCTGTTGGTAGCATGTTGGAATTCTGATTTTATGTATAGGAGCAAACTTATAACAATGATTAAAAAATTTATTGTATACAATGTATGCCAAATATGTCAAAAATGAAATTAACATCTGACTGACCCAAATCATCACTTATTTAATCTGGGCAGAAAGTCACTCCCTGTTCGACCCATGTTACAACAGCCTTCACCTGCCAGTCCCCAAACGCAGAACTCACCTCCTTCCAAGTCCCACCCACTCCTCTTTGCTCCTACCCCCCCTCCCCAAAATTGTGTTCATTTCACCACTAGTAAACCTGTTGACATGCCTAAAGGATTAATGGCTGGCAAAGTCCTATGGAAAGCATTTCAAGGAGGGAAAAGATGGTGGTGGTGGTGAGGGCCAAACTCATACCAATAAAAATTGCCACGCGGTAAAGCAATGATGGAGAAGCGGGGAAATAAAGAGAGATGCAGTGTTGGCCAGAAGCAAGTGAGGGAAGGCAGTGTTACCAGAAATGGAGTGAATAAAGTGCAGAGAGAGAGGGTCGATGAAAGGAACGGAATGAATCTAGATGGATTGAATGCTTTGGCAAAGAAATGGATTTTGTGACATAGCCAACATGATGGCCCACGTAAAGTACAATTTCAACTCTGAATTTTAGTTTGATTTGTGCCTACCAAACATAGCCATAAGAGATTTCTCATACTCAATGTATTGAAAATAAATTATGTTACCACCTGCCCACTTCAAGTTCAAAAAAAAGTTTTTTAATAAGTTGACAATTCTCCACTTGAATGCCAGTTAAATAGTTGGCTAAAAAGTGAAATCCAACTTTGCCAGTGACATTGGAGGTTCACATGGTAATAACACTTGATGCACAAAATGAAGTAATAGAAAAATAAGGAGCAAACATGCAAACACAGAACCATGAAAAAACAAATAAAATTACATTACCGTGTCACCGTCTTGAGTGTAGCAATGGAGCATATCAACTATCTGCATGGTGAAGACACACCATCAGTAGCAGACAAAATAAGAGGTCAAGTTCAAACATGACAAGGTAATAAAAAGATATATCAGGAATCACCACTAAAGAAGGTGGGAACATTGAGCTATAGCACACCGTGTTGGGTAGGTATAAAGGGTCAAAAATTGACTAAATACATCATAAGCAAATATGGCAGTGCTGATGATATCAACGCTTGTTAATGCAGATATGTGCATTTCATATTTAATATTTTCTTAATACAGACCCTTAGCTGAGTTCCACTTCACAACCTAGAATCACAGTTTCCAAACTTTAAGGCAACAATTCTTGTCAGGCCAATAATCAATCACTAAAAACACATAATTATCTCTTTATCGAGAATGCCCACATAACATCAACTAACCTCTTTCAGTTTATCCATCTGGGTGAAATGGCGACCAAAGGATGTGTAGCGCATGCCATACAGAAATGGAGCAAGATACACTTTCAGCTTGTCCTGCAGAAACAAAATAGGCTATCACTAAAAACACACAAGCCTTGAAATTAAGGAAATAAGACATTCATATAAATGGATAACGTAACGCGCGTAAAAACACATTATACATGCACTGATACTAAATCTTTCACCAAATACAGGCCAAGAACTACCACCCCATGAAAGGTGGCAGTACAAATCCCAATAATTAAAAAGAAAGAAAGATGCATTCCTTCTTCCTCACTTGACATTCAGGTAATGATCAATCAAACATAGTCATATGAGCCAGATAAATACGGTGAATGTACCAAAACGGGCCAACTGACACACCTAATATTCTCAATCTACATGTGATACTGCTATATGTCATACTACCAGCAAAGTACCATTCTATTCTATGGTTGATATCTCCAGTAACGTAAGCAATCATTCTTAACTTTATATGATGTGAGGTATATTTCATTTAGAAAATAATGAACAGATATTAAATTCCTGAAATAAAAAACTGTTCTGGTAGAAGAATCAGCAATTCCATGTGTGCATTTGGCACCTAATTTTTTGGTCCAAAGATAAGGTCAATGATGCCCAGCTTGACTTGTGAACCACCGTTTTCCAAACGATCAACCGAGGAACTGAATGCTTAAAAATATTCTCGAAGATGGTATACTCCTCTCCTTCTCTAATACAACTTGCATACAAGATATAACATTATGCCTTAAGACTCATTCTCTGTTTTCATTGGCCATGCCCAAGCGTCTTACCTATTCTTTCCTGACCAGGATCAATTTATTCAAACCTTAATAAGGCCTCAGAAAATTTATTGTTCGCACCCTCCAAGTTACACTAAGTGGATCTAGTTTAGGTATGATCCATTCTCAGCATAGCCAAAAACTCGAGTTTATGCAAACTAAACCTAAAACAAAGAGTCACATGCTCTCTTTTCGACAGGATGCTTCGCAAAGCTGCACTACGGTAGACCAAATTCAACATGTATTTACTTCTCGATAGTGGCCAGCAGAAAATTTCAGGCAATCTGATCGAGGTTTACTTCAATGATACACTTGGATGAAAGTATCTATTTCCATGTTAATTTAGTCATTTGAAGCCTGGGATCACCTTTCCACCCAATTTTGGGAAGAGAACAAGACGTGTGATGGAATAGGAAGGATAACATTTCTGTTTAAACTTTTAGTGAGATTTTTGTATATTCAAGAGTATTTCCCTCAGAATTTTCACCTTAAGCAAACATTGATCAAGTCTCTCGCAAGCAGCCTCCTACTTCCATAACCTGTACATAGAGAAACTATGGTATTCCAAAATATCCAGCAACTTCCTGAATTCAGCCAGCAACACCAACTTACACTGTATTCTGAGCCATAGGCAGTCAACCAAAGCACCAAGTCTAATGACAACCCTCAAATGCACCAGATGTTCCTCTTCAGTTTATCTGTATCAGACTGCCCCTGAGGATGGGCTATATAACAGGCCTTCAAAGAGTCACTATAATAGAACTCTAATTATAACAACAATCAATGGACTCCCTGAGATTTTTTCCCCCTTATTTTGGAAATACTCACCCACAGCATCTCATTTTGCCAAAATCTCAAAGATTTTAGCCCAAGCAATATTTTTAATGAACAAGCAAAAACTACAAACTACAAACTACAAACTACATGAAAGGGAAATTATTCATTAATAAGTATTACGGATATACATGATAACTGAAATCGATAATACAGTGAGCTTTCAACCTTGGACACTTACCTTCCACCTCATCACCTGGCCAAAAAGCTCATTTCCGCAAACTGATTTGGCATCCTGAACACTGCCGCCTTCATTCAATTTTCTGAGTGCAGCACGTAGAGCCTGCAGTTAAAGAAGTATTAACTTACAATGAGATTACAACAAACACTATGCGGAAGAATACCTTGAGCACATACCTGAACAGAACCTTCCACCTTCCCAAATGTAATATTGTCGGCGGAAAATTTTGTATACTGGGTATGTGTAGATGGTGCTTTATGCCTCTTTCTGACTTGATCGAGTGTTATTGAGGATGAAGCATCATTCATAAAATCCCATATTCTGCATTACATGAAACATAGAAGTACGATATAGTTAAAGCACATCTTTTAGCACTTCACCTGCCTGAAGCTCGCTAAGAGCACAGTTGATCAATAAATATTTGGTTATGTATATATATTTATTTGTTAAACCTTAATAGAGGTGTGGGCCGGGGATCATGGACACAAAGATAGATAGAGAGTGAGAGTGAGAGAGTAGCCAAATATAAGGAAAGTGTGTCACCTTTTTCTTGCATCAGCGTCAAGAGTTATAGAATTATCTACTCTCTTTGTTGTAGGCTTGGCCTTCTGTGTTCTCTCTTGTTCATCACGAAGACTTCCCCCTCTGCTATACTTCTCTGGTTCAGGATCCGTACCGTAAACAGAGGCATATAAGTTATCATTATCAGTTGGAGATTTTTTCGACTTGACAAGAGAATATTTGCTTGGAGCCAAACTCTGTTTTCTGGAAGTCCCTTGTGCAAGCAGTTTCTCAGCTCTCTTTCTGGAAAGGTCACCTTGCTTTGAACTGAAAGATACCTTTTCAACCCCTTTTAGTGGTTTAACAGAAACTCTCTTCCCTGAACTATCTTCCAAATCTAAAACTCTGTCCTTCGACAGATCCTTCCTTTTGCTAGATTCTATTGGTAGCCTTCTCCTATTCGTTGGTTGAGGACCTGGAAACTTTATATGGCCCCTGACAGGTGTGAGGATTTCTGGATCGATCTCATGTTTTCTGATGAGAAGGATAGAATTTGATAAAAGTGAATAAAATGATAAAGCAAACAAAATCAAATTAGAAATTTTCCGTGTACTCACAAGCAGTAAATCAATACACGGTTGGGAATCAGCCCTTTCCAAGCTCTTTGTATAATGTTGTTTTCTTCATCCACATCCTCTTCAAATGCTATCTCCCTGCCAAATCCATAATCTTAAATTACGAAACCGACATTGAAACTAATTCCAAAAAGAATTGCAAGCAGAATTCTAGGCACCTTGGCAAACACTTTATATGGTACGCCCGCGGACAACGACGACAAATGGCAAATTGCAACTCGGGAATTGATCTCACTTCCAATTCCTTACAGGCATGACATTTGTGGACGGGGCAAGCAAACTGTTCTCCAGAGGCAATCTTTTTCCGATGCTCCTCTGCTGCAGCGCCATTACCAGGATTGAGAAGTTTCGCTACACATTCAGGATGATAAAAGTGCCCACAAGCTCCATTAACACAACAAAAAACCTGCAAGTAACATGACAAATGGGATACTACGTCCAAGGGGCAGGGTAAATTGGATAGAAAAAAGAAAGCGGAAAGAAATTCCAAAAATTAACAGAAATAATGATGCAAAGAGGACCACAGTGAACTCCTAAATGGATTTATGAATACTAGAAAAAAGTAAATCGAGTCCAACACAATACACAACTACTCTTACTAAAGATCCCCCTTGTTATTGAATCACATCGTCATAGTAGACAAAATGAATCACAAAAACAACACATGTAACTTGAACATTAAAAAACCTAAAACCTAAATAAAAAGAATATAAATGGGAATTATAAGAGCTGACAGCTGTTACAAAGGGTGAATCTTCATGTGCACTCGTCCGCATAAAATGTGTCTCAACGGAAAAATGTGGAAATAAATGCAGTCAAAATTAACCAGCACAGCTTCACCTTTAGCCTAATTGTGGTTCAAATATACAAGTCTTATTGCTTAATGCATCTGATAAGAAAAAAGCTTTCTGACAAGACTATGAGAAATACATTCCGTCACGAGCATCCTGTGAAAAAAATATGGTCCAAAAAAATCGAAGGATCACATACCTCAGCACCGGATGATTCATCAGAAGATCCCAATTTTCCACAAGCAAAGCACTGATGCTGCTTATACTCGCAATTCTTACAATAAAAATCAATATGTTTTATCTCCTGAGATTAGAACCATAAACACCATTACAGCCTGATAACGCCAAGGAAAACCACAACAAAAAATTTACTTTGTAAGGTGAGAAGAGGAAGGAGAAGAGACAGCAGAGGCAAGGAGCATACTTCTAATTCTGCGTCAGTGAAGTTTAGAGATTCACAGCGAGATTCTTCTCCATCTTCGATAGTTGCATGGAATGATCTCATGCACTTGCCCTCACAACTAATTTTAGATCACAAAAGACAGGTTTTTAGTAGAGAAGGCAGATTTAAAAAAGATTTGTGAGAAGACAGGTTCCGAAAATTGCATCAACGTTGGTAAAAAAGAAGTAAATATGCAAAAGGTTGTGAGAAATAAATTCATCAAAATGAAGATAAATAAAGGGCATGTTGGTGGTAAGCCATCTAGATAAGTTATTATGTAATATTGGGCATGAACTTTTTTTAAAAAAAAAAAAAAAAAACTGAACCATAACAGAAGACCGCTGGTTGATATTCTTTACAAACCTGTCTCGTTCTATGAAAGCCAAAGCCTGTCTAATTATATGTTCTAGTTTACAATAAATTCAAGTATACTTATTTCTTGGGTAAAACGCATAATCCCATTCAACGTATTAGGGGTTTTGCACTCTGCCCCCTATTCTAGAAAAGTCCGCACTCGATACACCAACCTTTGATTTTTTAGCAGAATACCCCTGATTCCGTTTCCGGCGGAATATTCCCACAGTGTATTAGGGGTTTTGCACTCTGTCCCCTATTCTAAAACAGTCCGTACTCGACACCCACCTTCGATTTTTTGGCAGAATACAAAAATGGAAGGTTGGGGTGTCAAGTGCGAACTTTTATAGAATAGGGGAAAAAGTGCTCAGAGGTCTAAAGGTTGGGGGGGATCTGCGTTTTACCGTTATTTCGCCTATGGGTTACTTTCATAGATGACAAAATCAAGTATACCTAGTTCTATTTTTTCTCCAATTTTATGCATTGAGAACTCCTAAAGAACATTGGTCCTTGAAAAAGGGCCATTTTCCCAAATCATGCTCCTAAATTGAAAACGACATGACCCAATGCCATAACATCCCAAGATATTACATAATTGTTCTCTTCATTATAGCCACGTTCTTGTACTTACACCAAGCTCTAGAACTTGCAAGTCCATTTTGATAGTCGAACTTCAAAATGGATGGAGAAATCAAAGAGATTGAAGAAGAAGATAGCAATTGGTAACAGGTGAAGAGGCTTTTCAGAATAGTAGTCACCTATGCGAAGGTACACATGTGATTAGACTTAGAATAGTAGTAGAGAAGGTTGCTAAGAGAATAACGATGAGATTTAGAATAGTAGTAGAGATATAGTATTGGTGCATTCACATTCCAATCCTCAATTTGACAAAAAAATATCCAGAATTATAGTCACCTATGTGAAGGTACACATAGGGGTGGGTACGGTTTGGTCAACCAAACCGAAAACCAAAAATTCAGTTGGAACCGAAACCAAACCGAACATTTCGGTTCGGTTTCAGTTTTACGGTTCAATTAACCAAACCGAAAACCGAAATTTATTATATATATATATATATATATTATTTTATACGGAAAATTACTAAACCCCCCCCTAAAATAAACTTTTAATCCAAAAAACCCATGATAATATATTTCAATTCAAAAAACTGATTCTACCAACTTTTCATTCAAAAGAACCCAAAATTTAGGGTTAATAAATTTATGGACTTAATTACCCTTAGCGTTCTAGATTATGAATTAATCAATTGTACTATAAATTTATTTATTTAAAACTTTTATATTGATAATTGTTATCAATTATTATTTTAATTTCAGATTTTCATATTTTTAAAACCTTTTTAAAAATTCAAAAAGAGTATTTTTAGATAATAACCATGTTAAATTTAAAAGTAAATTTTATAAAAGTATTAAAATATCTAATATTAAAAAAAAATTGTATTATACAATTTATCAATCTGAAAAGGCCAAAACAAAAAGATTTTGAAAAAATAAAAGAATTGATCAATTCTTGACTTAAGACATTAAGGGTAATTTAGTCCAAAAAGTTGTTAATCTTAATTTTAGGGTTTCTTCGAATGAAAAATTTGTAAAATGGGTTTTTGAGATTGAAAAACATTTTCATGGGTTTTTTAGATATAAAAGTTTATTTTAGGGGGTTTCAGTAATTTCCCTATTTTATATAATAAAAAACATAAAAAAGTAAAAATTTGATTTAATAGAAAGTGTAATGAAAACACGACTTTTAGTCTTAACAAATGAAAAAGGCCCAACTCCTAAATCAATTAGATTAGGCCCTTCAGTTCTCATTCTTCACTTTACGTATTGAAGAAAAACTTTTTAGATTTTCAGCCTTTGAAGAACTGAAGTGAAGCGCTTTTATACGCTGATACGTTGAGTGAAGAACTTGAATGCCACTTGAAGAAAAACTGAAGAAAGCCCTAACAGAAGATTTGAAGTGACGAACTGAAGACGCAACAGAAATTAGATTTTTTTTTCTTTTTGGTGAAATTCAGTCACACCGAAAACCTAACCGAACCGACCGAAATTTTTTTGGTTACCGAACGTCCTGATTGGTTCGGTTTTCGGCTCAGTTTTAGACCGAACCGACTGAACGAACACCCTTAGGTACACATGTGATGAGACTTAGAATAGTAGTAGTACATGTCAATGTGTCATTTTCGATCTCCTTAATGAACACTATGTGTCACCCTCGTTTGCTTTAGAGATGATGCAAACTACTAATTTCACATTACAAATGATAAAATATGAACACACTCATACGTCAAGTATGCATAAGCATGAGATTGGTATAAAGCAGATGAGGCATGTATAAGCATGAGAATAGTTAAAGACGATCATAATAAATGTTAATTAGAAAGGACTGCGCAGATATGAAAGGGTAGGCAGGATAAACATACATGTATAAATGACCACCATTATCACAAATTGCACAAACAGAGTCAAAACAATCATCCTCCTCCTCCTCCTCATGATCATCACCACTTCCATTTGTATTGTCAGACTCTTGGTCTTCATTTTCATTGACATCATCAACTATAAAGGAAGGCTTTACATCCTGCCAAGAAGCACTTTTACATGAGCAATACCAATTGTAGAATTAGTGATATTCTACATGTCTATGCCCCATTGCTGGGGAGCCTTGGCTCCAAACCGTCCAGCGACGGATAGTATATGTCCGTGTGTGTCTGCATGTGTGTGTGTGGGGGGGGGGGGGGGGGGGGAGTACAACCTCGTCAGAAGCTTTCCTCTTCCTAGGCTTTTCCTCAAGGAATGTACTCAAAAGCTGTTCAAAGAAAAAATATGGTTAATCCACGTGATCCACCATAAACTTCAAGAGTTTCATTCATGACAAAATAAACAATCATATAGATCATGTTCGTTCAATGTTCTGAAGCGACAAAAATCCAAGCATTTGAACAGACACAGAAAGAAATTGAAATGGAAAGATCAATTCAAGAAGTCTGGCAAAGTGATGACCTTGACCTAAACTTGACCTTACAGTACTTCTCATGCAACTCCTCATCACAATCTCACATATTTAAAACTGAGGTGGATAAAGAATGACATCACAAAGGCTTACTAACATCATAAATACTTGGATCTTGAAACCTTATCCTTGTTCTATCTCCAACAAGGAAGGACTACAAACCTTGGATTTTGCCAATGTATCATCCCTCTTAGCTGCTTCATTAATTAAAGAGATGTGATCTACCAGATCGTCCTCCGAAGGCCTTCTCTCAAGCATGCTACAAAATTACACAAAATGTGAGAGGTGACTCGGAGACGCTAAGAGATATCAAACTTGCGAAAGTTCCATAAAAAACCTGAATGTTTTATTAAGATGATCCCACAAAGCTTTGTAAGGTCCCTGAGGATTCCGCTTAACAAAGTGCAAAAAGTGCACTGTGATCAGGATTGTTCTAATTATGTCCCTGTAAGCATGCCTTGGCTTCAGAAGCTTGATCCAATAACCCTCTGTAGAGGACACTGAGAACTCCGGTTTCTTGTATGACAGATCAAACTTCCAAGCAACGACCTGCTTATAGATCTTCCGAAGCCCATTATCAGTTTTCCCACTCAAAAAGATCTGTTTTGGCTCTCCATCAGGAGTCCTGTCTTTATTCCACTCCACAGGTAACTTGGCAAATGAAATTGACTCGTTCTCACTAGAAAAAAATTCATAGTCTAATACATTGCTTGGAACTGGTTCACCTTCATCATCTGAAAACTCCATCACTGTCTTAGATCCCTCGTTCAATAAAACTTGTTTCACAACCCTAGGATATTCAATAAGATAGAACAATAACCAGCTTTAAACAACTAAAAAGGAAAAAGGACAAGTAAGCAACAAAAACCCGGATATCTATCTTAAAACCTAGTGCACCACTTCTGCATTCACATTGGTTCCTCGAAACACATTCATTTAAGCATATACGCTCCTCCTTCATGTCAAGGAACATATTACCTTCATTCACTTTCTTTGTTCAAGCAACAAAAAATGGAAACAATGAAAAGAAAGAACAAATTACTGTATTTTATACCTCTCAATAGCCTATGTCTAACAGCGCCTATACAGATGGTAATAAAATCGGGCTTTGAGTAAAAGTCTCATTTTGATTTTACCCTTTCTTATATAATTTCAAACCACAGGACCATGATTCTCTGGAAAAAGAAAAACGACATAACACCAGAACGAGAATATATATATATAGACACACACACACATAATGATTCACAAAATAAATTCCACGGTACTAATTATGAAACGAGAAGACACACAAACCTTCACGAAGATGAACTGAAATCCAAATATTAGGGTTTTAAAAAAAAAACAAATAAATTGAAACGTAAGTAGTATGTTAAATTCCCTAATAAACAATAAAATAGCCACCAAAAGATTAGACAAAACCTCTTGATAAGATATATGCCCTAGTTTTCTAAGCATCCATCGCCAAACAAGTCGCCTTCCGGAAGATGATTTCTACGAAATTGAATTTGGAATCCCTTTCGTTAGTGACTGACGATTTTGTATTAAATCGGCTTGGTATTGGAATTATCTTAGTGCCTGTTTGTTTTTATTTGTACGTCAAAACTGTCAATATCAGATTATCTAATAAACCCACGCGTCAGCCTGGCATGAGTGAAAATTGTGTACAAACAAATTTTTATTTTTTATTTTTGCTAAGGATTCATTTTTACTCGAGAAAAAATTGATTTCAGCATTTAAATTGAAGTACAAATAATGGCTTCAACCAATGTGCAATACTCTAAAAAGATAATGAGGTAATTTCATAAATCCCCTTATTTCATTTCAAAAATGCTAAAGACTCCTTGTGTTAATGAAATAGGTTGTTCACCCCTGTGTTCTTAAAAAGTGTGTAAAAAAATTAAATTTCATTAAAGAATGAGTGCGTTTTTTCATGTTTTCATCTTTATTGACATGCTCATTTGTTATTTATATACTTTTTATGCTTTATAAAAGGCAAATAGTATTAATTCACCCAAAATACACATATTTTCTTCTATCATTTTAACAAAATTTGATTTTTTTGCACACTTTTTAGGAATACAGGGCGTGATCAGCCTATTTTGTTAACCCAAAGAGTTTTTAGCATTTTCGAAATAATACATGGGGGTTTTATGCAATTATCCCAAAATAATTAATATTGGAGTACCATGAATTATTATAAGACTATTTTTCTTTTTATTTTGTTAAAATGACAACCCCACCAATTTCGAAGCCTAAATTTAATAAGTAAAATAAATTTTTAATGATCAATTATTATTTTTGTCTCATATACATTTTTTTAAAATGAAAACACGACCAGTTACTAAGCCTAAATATTCATAAAATATGTATATATTTTAACAATCAATTAAATCTTTTCTCATGAACCTTTTTTTTTTCACCGTGTACTTTTTTGTTGGATTAATTTAAAATCATCTCTTTAAGTTGCCTCGATAATATGTTAATGAACCCAATATGTTTACAAAGAATTGCACCCATGAACATCAAAGCACAGTAAAGGATTTCCTTTTATTATTACCTTGTTATGCATTCAAATATGAGATAATCATGTACTTTATTCTACATATATATAAGAGGGAAGGCTAAAACGACGTCGTTTTGATTCTTTTCAATGGCAGAATTGATTTTTTACGTTGCCTGGGTTTTGATATTTATACTTTGGCTGGGTTTTTTGGTTTTTTTTTAAGACAGAGTTCTTTTCTATTTATCAATACATGCAACACTGAAAGTATGAAAAGGTGTCGACTTTACGAATTGGTTGGTTCAAGGTTCTCTATGTAGTGTGATCTAGATTTACTGTTAGTGCACAATTTTATTTTTTACCATTCGAAATTTATAAATGGGTTATAACTTCAGTAATTTGTGATTTTATAGGTGGGGGTGCAGCTATTGTATGTTGAAAAATCTCTATTTTTTTTCCCTCCTGCAATTTTCTGAGAAGTTAAAAGTCCAGTCTCATGAGGGCATATTTTAACTACAGTTCCTTGCTTTTTTGATTAAATAAAAAAGAGCAGCGTTCTTCACATCTTTGTTACTTTAATAAGTGCTTTTGGAAACTCTTTTGTTTCACGTTACAACAACAATTAGAGTTACTGTGTGTTGAAGATTGCTCTTAGGTAGTTAAGTAGTGTGGCTTAATTAACCTTTTTACATTTTGTAATTTATTTCAAAGAACATGATACAAAGAAATTTAATACTACCAACCCCACCACAAATGTCGAAAGATAAAGGATGAAATTACCAACCTAGAATATGTTTTTTCTTTATCAAATTAAGAATTGCATTTACCAAAGCCATTTCGAGTAAAATATGGCAGGTACAAATGAGTGAGAGAAGTAACACAGAACTCCTTAGAAAGGTTTTCAAACTAAGAGTTGTTCTCTTTCGTTTTGTGTTCATGCGTTGCTCGCGATTCATGTCAGATGTGATAGTATTTGGATTTTGTGATTAAAGCTTGTGTTCTTGAATTGCTCTTTTAGTAGAGTTGAAAATTATTGGATTTTTTTGTTGTCTATATGTGTACGTGCTTGTAGAGTTAAAAGTTATTAGATTTTTCTGTTGTCAATATTTGTTCGTGCTTGTGTAGAGAAAAAAAAATTTGGCTTCTTCAAATTTCATGTGCAAGAAAACTTGACTTGAAATTTTGTAGCGTAGATTGTATCAGATACCAACTAAAGTACAAAAAAATGCATTGAAATTTAGAGCTAATACCCATGTATATCTGTGGAACCAAAATTGCTTGAAGTTCAGCACACAACTACCACTATAACCAGTAAAAATGACTCATCAAGTTCGGAAACAGCATCTTTGAGAATCGAGTTATCCCTCCTCTGTTGCCAAAGTAGTTGAGAAAAAGAAATACCTCCAGCGCTCTACTCGTCTTTTAATAACTTCACAAGAAAATTATTCATCGCTTGCTAATCCCTTACTAAAAAGGTTATAAATTACTTCTTTTATCTTAAACTGAATGTTGTTCTTCTTTCCAAATGTAATATATGTTTTACCACTGCTTAAATTTATATGATTTATGTTATCTGTATACTTTGATTCAATAAATTCTAAATAAATACCAACTAAACCACTTCAATATCTAATAAAATTTCTAACGCAAAAATTACCGCTTGTCTTAGCAGGATAGCAAATTTCGTGTCAAAGTGACAGCCCGAATTGCAGATTATGGACAAAAATTTTGGTACATGTCCTGTGACAACTGTTACAAACGTACGGTCGCAGATTACTTGTGGAATTTTACTTGCAATGTGTGCCATGCAAAAACAGTTGCCATGCCAAGGTTTGGATTTTCAAATACATTAACCTTTCTTCTTAAACAATGGACTATGTGCATCCGTTTTGGATATGATAGGGTGGTTTTTTAAAAAAAATTCAGAACAAAGTTTGCCATGATATTTTTTGGCGGCGCAACAGAGCTGGAGGCCGTTTTGTTTGGTGACATAGCTCAAACTATTCTCAGCCTAACTCCAATGGAACTAATGAAAAAGTATGATAAGGTTAGTTATGTATAATTTCCAGCCACAGCTAACATTGTTATGAAAATCAATCTTTTGTTTCTAATTAACATTGCTAAATCATTATTTCCAAAATGATTTTAATGTAGAATGAAAAAGTTGATTATGTGATGTCGTAAATGCACGTTTACATGGTAAACAATTTAATGCCAATATAAGGAAAAAAAAATCAAACTCAGTACCAATATAATGTCTTCGATCTAAAACAAAGACAGCCATCACCCATGGAGTACCATACAGATGCCAGTTTGGAACAAATCCAGCCATCATCCATAGAATACGACACAGAGGCCAACTCCAGTACATGTGGAGGGGCTATTGCTACTCTATTCTTTGTGACAATCTTAAAAGAACCCGAAATATCTTATTTCAAATATGCCGCATTCCTAAACACATACTCTGCTTAAATATAGGTTTAACTACTATCATTCAGACTGCTGAACTATCCCGTTGATGAAAACTAACAAAACTAACACCCTGGTAATCAAATGCTACAATAACTTCTACATGTTATTAGCAGAAGATTTTGACTTGCGTTCGTATTTGATTACAGCATAATCTTTATTCCAACTTTCTATTGTTAATCTTCGAAGAGCCTTTATTAAGAAAATAATCACGTCTTTTTCGATTGCAGGTGCCTAGCTGCTAACAACCTAAACACCCTAAAATCTGTAAATAAATGCCTTTACAATTTACAAATTTGTTTAGTCTCCCAGTGATGCTGAAAAAATAACTTCTTTTGCTCACCTGAAGTCTGGATATCTTTTGCTTCTTGTAATTACTGTACAATGTTATGTTAATATTAGATAATGTCTATGTACAATTAACTATGTTCAAGGTGTGGGTACCATTTTGTTGTAATATTTATGTTTTTACGCCTACATATGCTAGTTAAATTTATTAAAAATTAGATTTAAAACTACGATTATACCAGGCACTAACACCGCGCATTGCGCGGTGGCCTTTAACTAGTCTACATACATGCATGTTGAAATGGTCTTAGCTATTTCTATCGTCGATATTTTTCCATTTGATAGAGGCCGGGATAAACTGAGCATTTCTTTATACATAATTTGTTGCCGGTTTATTTTATTGGATAAACAAAGATTAGTAGATGGGTTTTTGGTGCTAATATGTAGTTAAAGTGAAGTGAATTCAATCTTTTGTTCATTTATATTATTGACTTTCTGAAATTTGACATATTATATACTTTATTTTGTTGATGATGCTCTATATTTTTAATGAAATAATTTAGCTATAAAATATTACTGAAAATATGTAATAGTGATTAGCTTTGATTTTTATTTTCAAAATTATTATATTTTTAAAGATTTATGAGCATCATTGTCCTATCTTAGTTTAAAAATTTAAGAACAAAAATTAAGGCCTTGTTTGTTTATGTTTTTGCGTGTTGTGTTTGTATATGTTTCTAAAAATGGTTGAAATTTTTAAAATGTGTCAAATAAGAAATTATTGGTCGATGTATGATTGGCTAAATATAAATTAAAAATTATAAAGTATAAAAGAGAAAGTGAAACTTATTAGTTTGGGTCATTAATTATTGATTGATGATTGTGTGAAATGATGGATATTGATTGATGAGTAGTTATACAGGAAAAAGGAAAAATGGAGTTGAGAGAAGGTGAATTTGGATAAAAATAATTTGTAGAGTGGTTTTTTGAGATTTTGTGATTTGGAATATGAAAAATGAAATTCAAAAACATAATTAAACAATGCCTAAACTTCTTTAATATGCGAAGAACTCATTCATTCCCCTTTAAAAATTCTAGCATCATTATTTACTGTCATAAAAGTGACATCTCTAAAGTAAGTTGAGATTTGAAATGGAAAAAAAATAAAATATAACATGCTCAAAGAACGGGGCCAAGGTTTTAAGTTCGTGGGCAAACATTGAAAGGGGGGACAACTTGATTTTTATAGATTTTGGAGAGCAAAATTTCAAATATCAAAAATTTATAGGGTAAACCCCAACCCCTGCTACATCTCGGAACAAGATGAAAATTGGAGATATCTTCTTTAAAAGGAGATGTGGAATATTGTTTTTCAAGTTTTCAAGATCGTACGTTTAACGACTCTGGTTCTAAATAATCTAAAATGCGTATGCCTAAGAAAAATCTAATAGAGTATCGATAACCATAAAGAACTAGCGAAACTAGAAATCATCCGCATTTTAGTGCATAAACCATACGGAAAGAGTAACAAAATCATTTGAATGCACAATAAAGACAAAACTTTTTAAAAGCCCTTCACACTTTTGCAGCAATACTCTTCAACCTTCAACAGAGGTCCCTTGCTTGCTTTTACTTCTTTCACTGCTGACCAGGGAATACAACATGGTTCCTAACAGGTGTGCCCAAATGTGCATCCATCTCATGTTCTCTATCAACAAAAATAAAATTCCGTAAAAAAATTTAGGAAAATGTCATGTTGGCACAAAGTCAAGGACTTTGTGGTGAAAGAATAGCAAGTGCAGGGGACTAAAATGAAAGAAAGAAGTTGCAAAACCAAACAAAGAAGCCACAAACGTTTCTCCCTTATAAAAGCGGGCTTGAAGAAATTAGTGAAGACGGCGCCGTTTCAAAACTTAACAAACAAAGAGGGACGGACCAATACACACGCGACACCTGGCAATTAGTTAGTTAAAGAATCAGTTAGGATATTTTGTATAATTCCAGCTGAGTTAGCTTGAGGATTAAGCTGAATTTGTGTATAAAAGCAGTTGTAATCCGAATTTGTAGATCATCTTGAAAGTAATACAAAATTAGTTCATTCTCTCTCAACTCTCTCTCATTTTATTTTGTGTTCTTGATTCAATTTTCCCCAAATCCGAGCTTAGGGTTTATGATTCCAACTTGAACCATAACAGAAAAAAAATCAAACAAGAAGTCCACGGGCACTCACAGGCAGTAAATTAATACGGTTGCGGATCAGTCCCTCCCAAGCTCTAGGTACAATGTTTTCATCCACCACATTTTCAAATGCAATCTCCCTGGCAATTTATCCAAATATTTAGGAGTATGAACTAAGAGGACATATATTGAGCAATAAGAATAAATAAAGGCACCTCGGCAAGCATATTCTATGCTAAGCCCAAGGACAACGGCGACAAACTGCAAATTGGAAGTCCAGGACAGAGCTAAATTCTAATTCATTGCAGACATGACACTTGTGGAGGGGCACGAAAATGTTGTGGAACTCAGAGTCATATTCCACTAAATATAGAAATAGCGAGGGAAATATTGTACTAGAAAACCACACTAGATTGAATTCCCAGGAAAGATTGGAGGCGTCACAACGGTCGCGCTTAAAACCCAACCTCCTCGACAGAATTAACTAGACGAATTTAATAGCACAATATAACACTACAACTATAACTAACAATGGCTACTTGAAGAATAACACAAAATAAAGGTTCGGCTAATTTAGCCTACGTTCTCGGACCCCACCAAAATATTTCACTCCACAAAAGAAAGAACCAAAAGTGAAATATACAAAACTATAGAGGAGAAAAGAAGAATAGCCAAAGATGAGAGGCAAAGGGATATCAAACAACTAAAGGGTGGATCCCCTTTTATAGGAAAAGGGATGACCCTTTACAAAATTCTTTCTATGTGGGACAAATTGCTCTTTCATTATCAAAGGGAAATGAGTCATTTCTTCACCACAATTCAACAGAAAACTCTTCCCCTGCAGCAATTTGCTCTCTGTGATTCTCAGCTGCAGCTTCGTTATTGGGATGGAGAAGTTTTGCCACACAATGGGGATGGTAAAAGTATCCGCAATCTCCATTGACGCAACAAAAGACCTGTAAGAAACAGGATAAATGATGACTGGGTTAAAACGTAGGAGGGGAAAAGACGTAAGTTAGATTTGATGCTTTATCATCTAATAACATGCACCGTAATAACGACATTGTGAAACATTATTATCAGAAAAATGAGAATTAGACAATTCACAGGTATTATAAAAGGATGGATGTCACAACTCGGGTCCACTGGATGAGGTTCAGCAAGCGTGACCCCAACACAATGAGCTATTTGGCATTTGTCTTTGTTTTGAGAAAATCATTACTCAATGAGTCTATTGTGAGCCACTTATGAACCAGTCTACATTCTCTACCAATGAGCTATTTCGACAAATAACAAATGCAAACACATGGGATCTCCATCTCGAGCTTCATCCTTTTAGAATTTCGGTTTATGTTGTACCAAAACAAAGAAACCAAAAACGATTTCGGATAATTTAGTTAGGAGAAGTGGTATCTTGAATTCGTGATTTTGTTGGAATTTTGATTCGGTTCATATGATTGAACACTCCTATTAACACTTATTATTCTTAAAGCAAAAAGTGATTCAGCGAAACATCAATGGTCGAATACATACCTCAACATCAGCAGATGATTCATCAGAAGATCCCAATTCCCCTCAAGCAAAGCACTGGTGCTGCTCGTACTCGCAGTTCTTACAATAGAACTCCTCCATTCCCTGACATTGAACACAAACAAACACAATATCTTGGATCATGCCAGACCAAAAGCCACAATGAAAGTTACTCAAGAAAGAAGTAGCAGTTATCAGTACAAATTGGAAGCATATTACCATAACTTGTGCCCTAGTAAAGCCAAGAGAGGCACACTTCAATTCTTCACCGTTCGATTCTTCGCCATCTTCAGGAGTTGCATGGAATGACCTCATACACCTCCCCTCGTGTTGTTTCAAAACTTCACAAACGTATCAAATTGATAATAACAAAGAAAGATTATATCGAGGCGAGAGAGAACTCTCTATCCTTAACACTAAATTGCCCCGCCTTGGTGGTACGCGTTCTTGCAACAAGTGTCCCAAGATACAACGATATTCTTTTTCTGAAGATTAAACCACTTCAATTTCAGAAAACTACGAACTTAATTTACTGTTGAAATCTCAAGAAAAAGATGAAGATGATTTTATAAAACTCAAGAACACTTAGAGAGAAATATGTTGTGTTTTGAGTTGGTGTGCTTCAAAATGGTTGGAATGGTTGCTATTTATAGGCAAAATCCATTTCCATAAGAATCAATCCACACCATCCATTTCTAAGATCAAATCTTAGCCATCCAAGATGCTCCACCACCTTGAAGTGCTCATATGTCATTCATGATGTATTCATGACATATTTTCCATTAAAATGTGTTGTGTCATTCATGATATATGCATGACATTTTAAATAAAATTATATCAAAATATGGGATACACAATTCAAACCCTTCAATTTAGCACTTAATTTCTCATTCGTTCCGATTAGAGAAATTCGAAATGCTAAACTCATCTACTCGGAACGTAGATTAAGATTATCCAATAATCTTAAGTATCCCGGATACTAACGGCGTTCGAATTTCGTACTCAACCACAATTTGTACCATTTTATCCAACAATCCCCCACACGAATGAAATTAATGCAATGCATGCTCTTGAGATTTCGATTGAAAGTTTATCACATCAAAAGAGGTAGCTTTTGGCTTTGAACCTTTCCTAGTGAAATATCATCGGATTTACTAGGCTCTCCAATGAACGTGATGTTTTGAATTGGTCAGCCGTTCGTGTAAATCTAGACAACAATATTCACATAATAAACTTTCAGCAGTTTTTCAGTTCTCACGATTGGGTCCATTTTGGCCGTGGCAACCCCTCTTGGTTTCAGAAGTACATTTTACTCAATGTTGAGGCGGTCTACACCTCACACTTACATAGGTGACTTCCTAATTAAGAGTATCCTGCCATACTCCACTTCATTTAGACAGTATAGGAATCATTAAAAGCTCGGCTTAACCTTTTGCTACAACTTGCAGGTTGCACTTCTTTATCCTAGGCAATGGGTTTAGAGTTTATTAATTAACTCTTAAGTGCCTCAATGAATGTTCACAACTTAGTTTTCCCATTGAACCATGATCTTGGGATCTCCAGTCAACATGGTTGGGTTTCCGCTGTGTCTATTCTTAAATTGTATACTTTAATCTCATTCCTCTTGATAGGCAGTATATTTGATCTCTAGGCAATCCTTTCGTCAAAGGATCTGCAATATTCTCCTTTGATTTCACATAATCAATGGAAATAATCCCGTTAGAGATCAACTGCTTAATGGTATTATGCCTACGACGAATATGTCTAGACTTACCATTATACATACTACTCTGAGCCCTCCCAATTGCCGACATACAGTCGCAATGAATCAAAATCGGAGGCACAGGTTTTTCCCAACAGGGAACATCTTCTAAGAAATTTCTTAGCCACTCAGCTTCTTCACCAGCTTTATCTAAAGCTATGAATTCTGATTCCATCGTGGAACGGGCTATGCAAGTTTGCTTAGAAGATTTCCACGACACTGCTCCTCCACCAACGGTAAATACATATCCACTTGTGGACTTAGAGTCGTTCGTGTCTGATATCCAATTAGCATCGCTGTATCCCTCTATTACAGCTGGATATCTTGAGTAGTGTAATCCATATTCTTTAGTATACTTTAAATACTTAAGAACTCTAGTTAAAGCATTCCAATGCTCTTCACTTGGATTACTTGTGAACCTACTCAACTTGCTCATAGAATAAGCTAGATCAGGGCGAGTACAGTTCATGATATACATCAGACACCCAATGACCCTAGCATATTCTAACTGTGATACGGGTTCGCCATGGTTCTTGCGTAAATGAACGCTCAAGTCCACTGGCGTCTTAACTGGTGCACTATCACTCGGAAGAAACTTTTCCAAAACCGTCTCAACGTAATGAGATTGTGATAAGACTAGTCCTTCAGAAGTCCTCAGGATTTTAATCCCTAAGATGACGTCTGCAAGTCCCATATCCTTCATGTCAAAGTTCTTCTTTAACATTCCTTTAGTATTCATGATAATTTCATGATTACTACCCATTATCAACGTGTCATCTACATATAGACACACTATGACGTATGCGTTATGTGTTTGTCTAACATACACGCACTTATCACACTCGTTGATCTTGAAACCATTTGATAACATTGTGCTATCAAATTTTTCATGCCACTGCTTTGGCGCTTGTTTAAGTCCGTATAGCGACTTTACAAGTTTACACACTTTCTTCTCCTTTCCAGGAGCAACATACCCCTCGGGTTATTCCATGTATATTTCTTCTTCTAATTCTCCGTTCAGAAACACAGTCTTAACATCCATTTGAAATAGCGATGAATAATCTTATGGATGTTATTCTCGTTACTGGAGAATAAGTATCGAAGAAATCAAGACCTTCTGTTTGTCGGTATCCTTTGACTACCAAACGGGCCTTATACTTATCAATAGTTCCATCAGCCTTATACTTTCTTTTCAGAATCCATTTACAGCCTAAAGGCTTACTTCCCTTTGGAAGATCAACCAACTCCCAGGTATGGTTGTGCAAAATAGACTCGATTTCACTATTGATAGCCTCTTTCCAGAGTTGAGCATCTGGACTGGACATAGCTTCCTTAATCGTCCTTGGCTCCCCTTCTAATGTATAAGATACATAATCGGGACCAAATGATTTTGGAACTCTTGCCCTTTTGCTACGACGTGGTTCTTCATCCCCTGGATTAGAACTACTCGTAGACTCATCAAATGTTCTTTTGAGAGGAACTTGTTCATTTCTTTCCTTACTTGGAAAGATATCCTCGAAAAATGAAGCATTTCTAGATTCCATGATAGTACCTTCATGAATCTCAGATATTTCTGATTTATGTACCAAAAATCGATAGGCGCTACTATTAAGTGCATAACCTATGAATATGCAATCAATAGTTTTAGGCCCTATCTTAACTTGTTTGGGTTTGGGTATTTCTACCTTAGCCAAACACCCCCACACTTTGAGGTACTTGTAAGAAGGCTTTTGACCTTTCCAAAGTTCGTACGGAGTCTCACTCCTACTTTTGTGGGGAATCTTGTTAAGGATATAATTAGCGGAGAGGATCGACTCCCCCCCACAAATTCTCAGGTAAACCTGAATTAATCAGCAACGCATTCATCATCTCCTTAAGAGTACGATTCTTGCGCTCCGCTATTCCGTTTGATTGTGGTGAATATGGGGCCGTTGTTTGATGTATAATGCCTGAATTTGCACAAAATTCATCAAACGGTGCTCTGTATTCGCCACCTCTATCACTACGGATAGCTTTTATCCTTTTTCCAAGTTGATTTTCAACTTCCGTTTTGTAATGTGTAAACGCTCCTAGAGCTTCATCTTTACTTCTTAGTAAATACACATAACAATACTTTGTGCAATCATCTATGAATGTAATGAAATACTTTTTCCCACCTCTAGTTTGCACAAACTTCAAATCACAGATGTCACTGTGAATAAGTTCTAGTGGTGCGGTGTTTCTTTCCACTGAAGGAAACGGTTGTTTGACTAGTTTTGCCTCAACACAAATTCCACATTTATGTTCATTTTCAACTTTAAAAGTTGGTAATAAGTTCGAGTTGACCAATCTTCGAATAGTATTATAATTTACATGTCCTAGTCTGACATGCCACAAATTAGAATACTCAAGCAAATAAACAGAATTCTCAATACTTTTATTGCTTTCATTTTCAATTACAACAGAGCGGATTACATTCATTACATTCATCTTGAAAAGGCCCTGCTCAAGGTAACCTTTTCCAACATAAAATCCTCTCTTTGTTAAAGAAAATCTATCAGCCTCGAAGACTATCTTGAACCCATTCTTGATCAAAGCTGAACCGGATACCAAATTCTTGCGAATCTCCGGAACATGCAGAACTTCAGTCAATGTCAGTTCTTTGCCTGAAGTCATCTTCAGCACAACTTTCCCCATTCCAATCACTTGAGATGTGGTTGAGTTGCCCATAAACAGTCTTCGTCCTTCAGTTGGGGTATAGGACGAGAAGGCAGCCCTATCTGAACAGATATGGCGAGTAGCTCCAGTATCAACAAACCACTCCCTCGGGTTGTCCACCAAGTTGGCTTCGAACACGACGGCAGTGAGATCAAGATCTGTTAGATCGATCGGCACCTGTTTGTCCGACAAGTCATCGATCATCTTGTTGATACCCTGGACATCATCAACAGCTAGGTGCACTTCATTTTGCACCCGGTTCTTGCCTTTGTTCTGGTTATGGCCAGAACCTTGCCCATGAAACTTGTTTTTCTTGGGCTCTCTACAATCTCTGGCCCAATGACCAGGTTTGTCACAGTTGTGACAGCGGTCTCCCGCCCTTGACTTTCCTTTCCCGGCAGCCTTCTTTTTCTGGGAATTTCCTTGGAATTTTCCTTGGAATTTTCTCTTCCGGTCAGAACTCTCCGGAACTTCAGCAATGTTTGCCATTGCCTGCACAAGGAGCTTCTTGTCTGATCCCCGATTGTCTTCCTCAATTCTGAGTCGGACAACCAAGTCTTCTAGACTCATCTCCTTTCGTTTGTGCTTCAAGTAATTCTTGAAATCCTTCCAAGAAGGCGGTAACTTCTCAATGATAGAAGCTACTTGGAAGGACTCACTCAGAGCCATGTTCTCAGCATGAATTTCATGTAATATAATTTGAAACTCTTGAACTTGGCTTGTCACAGACTTAGAGTCTACCATTTTGAAGTCTAAGAACTTCGCGACCACGAACTTCTTTAGTCCAGCGTCCTCAGTTCTATACTTCTTGTCCAGTGCCTCCCAGAGGTCTTTGGCAGTTTTTACTTCAGAATATACGTTGTAAAGCGAATCATTCAATCCATTGAGTAGGTAATTTCTGCAAAGGAAATCACCATGTATCCAGGAATCATATGCCTTCCTCAGATCACTATCAGTTGACTCAACCGGGACATAAGGAGCATTTCCCCTTAAGTACCTTGCTTGGTTCAAAGTCGTGAGGTAAAACAACATCTTTTGTTGCCACCTCTTGAAGTCAGCCCCGCTGAACTTCTCCGGTTTTTCAGCCTGAACCGGTATAACAGGATTAGCCATTGAAACAAATGGAGGGACCGGAGCAGAGCCAGAACCGGAACCAGGGCCCAGCCCTGAACCAGAACCTAGCCCGGCACCCCCACCAGAGCCAATGCCAAAACCGGAACCAGGACCCAGCCCTGAACCGTAACTAAAACCAGAACCTCCACCGGAGCCATTGATAATACCGAAACCATGAATAGCACCTGGTCCAAGACCGAAATCAAGAGTAGCACCATCAACATTTCCCATATTTTCCATTTGAACAAGTGATAACTTTTGAACAACAACAAGAAAATTTAGTGTTAAGTTTGTTGTTTCAAAACTTCACAAACGTATCAAATTGATAATAACAAAGAAAGATTATATCGAGGCGAGAGAGAACTCTCTATCCTTAACACTAAATTGCCCCGCCTTGGTGGTACGAGTTCTTGCAACAAGTGTCCCAAGATACAACGATATTCTTTTTCTGAAGATTAAACCACTTCAATTTCAGAAAACTACGAACTTAATTTACTGTTGAAATCTCAAGAAAAAGATGAAGATGATTTTATAAAACTCAAGAACACTTAGAGAGAAATATGTTGTGTTTTGAGTTGGTGTGCTTCAAAATGGTTGGAATGGTTGCTATTTATAGGCAAAATCCATTTCCATAAGAATCAATCCACACCATCCATTTCTAAGATCAAATCTTAGCCATCCAAGATGCTCCACCACCTTGAAGTGCTCATATGTCATTCATGATGTATTCATGACATATTTTCCATTAAAATGTGTTGTGTCATTCATGATATATGCATGACATATTAAATAAAATTATATCAAAATATGGGATACACAATTCAAACCCTTCAATTTAGCACTTAATTTCTCATTCGTTCCGATTAGAGAAATTCGAAATGCTAAACTCATCTACTCGGAACGTAGATTAAGATTATCCAATAATCTTAAGTATCCCGGATACTAACGGCGTTCGAATTTCGTACTCAACCACAATTTGTACCATTTTATCCAACACCTCGCAACTAATTTACATCACAAGTGACTGATCATTTGCAAAATTGAGGTTTTTCTTGAGAACTAGAAATTCGTACAAAATTAAGGCAAAACACATACATACAGGAGTAAGATACTGTTGTGGAACTCAGAGTCATATTCCACCAAATATAGAAATAGCGAGAGAAATATTGTACTAGAAAACCACACTAGATTTAATTCCCAGGAAAGATTGGAGGCGTCACAACGGTCGCGCTTAAAACCCAACCTCCTAGACAGAATTAACTAGACGAATTTAATAGCACAATATAACACTACAACTATAACTAACAATGGCTACTTGAAGAATAGCACAAAATAAAAAACACCAAATTTAACGAGGTTCGGCTAATTTAGCCTACGTCCTCGGACCCCACCAATATATTTCACTAAAGGACTAAAGTGAAACTATTACAAATTATAGAGGAAGAAAGAAGAAATTGCTAAAAGACTTAGGCAATTTGGGATGATTTTCAAAGTGAAGAGGTGGGCTCCTTTTATACAACAAATGAGCCCATCACTTCTAATGTTTTCCTATGTGGGATTCTTTGCTCTTCTTTTGAAAGAGCCATTCTTCAACAAATCTCCACCTTGGCGAATTTCAAAATCTTCAATCTCCTCGTCAAACGGGGTCACCAAAACCAATCTTCAAACTTTGACAATGTTGATCAAGTCCAAACAAAATTTGAACTTGATTGCAGTCACAACTTTTGTCAACATATCAGCAGGATTCTCAGTAGTATGGATCTTCTCGATTCTGACTCCACCTTCTTCGAGTATCTCTCTTATGAAATGATACCGAACATCAATGTGCTTCGTCCTTGCATGATAAACTTGGTTCTTTGCTAAATGGATAGCACTTTGACTATCACAATGAATTTTGACATACTTTTGTCCATTCCCTAGTTCACCAAGCAACCCTTGAAGCCAAATTGCTTCCTTTACAGCCTCTGAAATTGCCATATACTCTGCTTCCGTAGTAGACAGAGCAACCGTTGACTGTAAGGTAGACTTCCAACTGACTGGTGCTTTAGCAAGAGTAAATACGTAGCCTGTAGTTGATCTACGCTTATCTAAATCACCAGCATAGTCTGAATCGCAATATCCGACTACACACTGACTATGTTCCCGCTCAAATATCAAACCAACATCAGCTGTGTCATGGATGTATCGCAAAATCCATTTCACAGCTTGCCAATGTTCCTTTCCAGGATCATGCATATACCTGCTCACAACCCCCACTGCTTGGGAAATATCAGGCCTCGTACACACCATAGCATACATCAAGCTACCAACAGCATTTGCATACGGTACTTTTGACATGTATTCCCGTTCTGCATCAGATTTCGGTGACAAAGCGGCGCTAAGCTTAAAATGAGGAGCAAGCGGAGTACTAACTGGTTTTGACTTTTCATCAATGCCAAAACGCCTCAACATCCTACTCAGATATTGTTTCTGAGTCAAACAAAGCCTCCTCAATTTTCTATCTCTGAAAATCTCCATGCCGAGAATCTTCTTCGCCTCACCTAGATCCTTCATCTCGAACTCCCTTTTCAAATGAGTCTTCAACTTCTCAATTTCTATTAGACTCGGGGAGGCAATCAACATATCATCAACATACAGAAGAAGATATATGAAGGATCCATCTTGTAGCTTGTGCAAATACACACAATGATCGTATTTGCTTCTTGTGTACCCAATTCCCATCATAAACTTGTCAAATCGCTTGTACCACTGCCTCGAAGATTGCTTCAATCCGTACAACGATTTTTGAAGTTTACAAACCAAATTTTCATTTTCAGCAACTTTGAATCCCTCTGGCTGAGTCATATAGATTTCCTCTTCCAAGTCTCCATGTAAAAATGCAGTTTTTACATCCAACTGAACTAGTTCAAAATCCAACTGTGCTACCAAAGCCAACAAAATTCTAATGGAGGAGTGTTTTACAACTGGAGAAAACACCTCATTATAATCAATGCCCTCCTTCTGAGCGTAACCTTTGGCCACCAATCTGGCTTTGTAGCGAACATCACCTTGGCTAGGAAATCCATCTTTCTTTGCAAATACCCATTTGCATCCAATTGCCTTCTTTCCCTTCGGGAGACTGGCCAGTTCCCATGTTTGATTCTTATGAAGGGACTGCATTTCTTCACTCATGGCAATCCTCCACTTATCTTTCTCTGGTCCTTTGACTGCTTCAATATAAGTGGTAGGAACATCATCAGCGGCAATTGCAGATGCACAAGCCACCATATCATCAAAGCGAGCAGGCTTTCTGATTATCCTCTTTGGCTTGCTAGTTGCAATTGATTCAAGTTGCTGTGGAAGTTCTTGGGGTTGAACTTCCTCTTCTTCAAAATCTCCTTCTACCGTAGGAGAATGATCAAGAGTTTCTTGATCTGCTGGGACAACAAACTTTTCAAACTCCACCTGTTTGGGAGTACCATCCTGCTGTTCTGCATTCACCTTTTCCAACACGATAGATTCATCAAAGGTGACATCCCTGCTAAAGATTATTTTCTTTGTTTCTGGACACCAAAGACGATAGCCTTTTATACCAGAGGTGATCCCCATGAACACAGCTTTCTTTGCTCTAGGATCCAACTTTGATTCCTTAACATGATAATATGCAGCGGAACCAAACACATGTAAGGAATCATAATCATCAGCAGGCTTTCCAAACCATTTCTCCAATGGTGTTTTTCCATCAATAGCAGTAGATGGTAGACGATTAACGAGATGACACGCATATGTCACAGCCTCAGCCCAAAATTCTTTACCCAACCCAGCATTGGATAACAAACACCGAACTTTCTCCAGCAAAGTCCGGTTCATGCGTTCTGCCACTCCGTTCTGTTGTGGTGTATGTCTAACAGTGAAGTGTCTGACAATGCCTTCATCCTCACAAAATTTTTGAAATGGACCACTCCTAAATTCTCCACCATTGTCTGTACGGAGACGTTTGACCTTTTTATCAGTCTGAGTTTCCACCATCTTTTTCCATTTGAGGAATACCTCAAACACTTCATCCTTCGTCTTCATAGTATACACCCAAACTCTCCGGGAAAAATCATCAACAAAGGTTACAAAATAGTGTTTCCCTCCCAAAGAACTCGTTTTTGAGGGACCCCATACATCCGAATGAACATAATCCAAGATACCTTCAGTATTATGGATTGCTGTTCCAAATTTAACCCTTGTCTGTTTCCCACGAACACAATGTTCACAAAACTCTAATTTGGAGTATTTCACTCCTTTCAACAATCCTTGATTTATGAGGAGATTCAAGGATTTTCCACCTGCATGTCCCAAGCGCATATGCCATAGCCTAACTGCTTCTGAATTCCGATCATCAACAGTAACTGCTGCTACTGCACCCACAACTGTACCACCCATGTAGTGATAAGTATTGTTGTTCTTCCGAATTCCCTTCATTACCACGAGTGCACCAGAGATGATCTTCATCACCCCATCCTTAGCTCTTACTTCAAAACTTTTCGATTCTAAAGTTCCAACGGAAATAAGGTTTTTCCTCACTTCTGGTGCATACCGAACACCCTTTAGGGTTATGATTGATCCATCGTGATTCTTCAAGCGAACTGAACCAATCCCAAGTGTAGTAAGAGGAGCTTCATTTGCTGTGAAGACAACGTCATTTTGTTCTTTGAAATCAAAGAACCAATCCAAATGTGGTGTCATATGATGACTACATGCTGAATCCAGCATCCATACTTCAGAAGCACCGCTGGATGATGTCGCCAATGAGAAGTCCGATTCGGCATCATCACACGCAGTTACATTTGATTCCGCCACGGCCTGAGAATTGCCCTTAGTTGTCAGCTTTGGGCAATCTCTCTTCCAGTGTCCTGTTTCTCGACAGTAGGCACACTCGTCTTTGCTTAGTTTATGCCTAGACTTGGATCTCCCTTTCTTTCCTTTGTTTTTGTTTTGTGAACGACCTCTGACGAACAAAACCTCTGCATCTCCGCCTGAACTAACTTGCTTGTCCTTCTTTCTCAGTTCATAACTGTACAGGGCAGCACAAACTTCGCTAAGAGATACAGCAGCCTTCCCGTGAAGTAGAGTTGTTTCAAGAAACTCAAACTCCTCAGGAAGGGATCCCAGCAACATCAGAGCCAAATCCTCGTCTTTAAAAGTCTCATCCAAATTGATCAAATCGGTAACCAGTTGATTAAAACTGGTAATGTGACTATTCATAGTGGAACCCGAAACAAATGTGAAGCGAAAGAGCCGCTTCTTCAAATGGAGCTTATTCTGACAACTTTTCTTCAGAAACTTCTCCTCCAGTGCCATCCACAATTTATATGCCGAGTTTTCTTTCGAAAACGCATATCTCTGCTCTCTGGATAGACACGAACGAATTGTTCCACATGCCAACCGATTCATCATACTCCAATCTTTTTCCTCCATATCATTTGGTTTCTTCTCTTCAATAGCTAAGTATAGACCTTGTTGAAAGAGTGCGTCTACAACTTCGCTTTGCCACATACCAAAATGGCCTGTGCCATCAAAAGACTCCACTGCCAATCGCGTATTCGCCACAGTGGTTCTCGCCCAAATGGACGACGATGATGCTTTTGAGGTGTCTTCCATTTTTTGTTTACAAATTATTCTTCAATAGCCCTCCAAATGCGAAAGCCAAATAGCCCGGGAAAACTTTTCTGATGTGGAAGATCAGATTAAACTGCGACCACAGAGCATACTCAGAATACCCGAGCTCTGATACCACTTGTTGTGGAACTCAGAGTCATATTCCACCAAATATAGAAATAGCGAGAGAAATATTGTACTAGAAAACCACACTAGATTTAATTCCCAGGAAAGATTGGAGGCGTCACAACGGTCGCGCTTAAAACCCAACCTCCTAGACAGAATTAACTAGACGAATTTAATAGCACAATATAACACTACAACTATAACTAACAATGGCTACTTGAAGAATAGCACAAAATAAAAAACACCAAATTTAACGAGGTTCGGCTAATTTAGCCTACGTCCTCGGACCCCACCAATATATTTCACTAAAGGACTAAAGTGAAACTATTACAAATTATAGAGGAAGAAAGAAGAAATTGCTAAAAGACTTAGGCAATTTGGGATGATTTTCAAAGTGAAGAGGTGGGCTCCTTTTATACAACAAATGAGCCCATCACTTCTAATGTTTTCCTATGTGGGATTCTTTGCTCTTCTTTTGAAAGAGCCATTCTTCAACAGATACCACCATTATCACAAATAGCACAAAGATCGTCGAAATGATTATCCTCGTTTTCAAACTCGTCAAAATCTGCCCTATCCTCGATAAACAAAAGCTGTTTCGATAAAAAAAAATAAAAATCGATAATGATGAACTCTTCCGGAACATAATAAACAGTAAAAAAAAAAACGAAAATTAACCTGAGTGAATGCAGATGTCAATGGCGGAAGAGGATTCGCCATCTTTAATTAGTTCTATGTGAGCTTAGGTTTTCGCCCTTTGTTTTCTGTCAACTCGGAAGATTTAATAGAAAGAAGTTCCTTTATCTATGCATGGGAATAAATAAATACAATACACACCAGACGTGTGCTTAACAAACTGATTTTTCTTTTTTTCTTTTTTGAAAAAAAAAGGAAATCTTATGTGCTTTGGGAAGTATGTGTAACATCTAAAATATATATATATACCTCTGAGAAATTAAAATGTGTAACATTTTTTCCCTCAAAATAAAAAAGACAAAATGTGTAACATTTAATTGAGAATTCTCATTTCAGTTACTTTTTGAGGTCGGGTTTCATTTATCTCATCCCGTGAGTAATTCTATCCCCTCCCCACCCCCCTCCCTCATCAAAGTTTTTTTTTTTTTTCTTTTTTTTTTTCCCTAATATTCGTCTATCGAATCCAAATTCTGGCTCAGTCTCTTATTGACTGTGTGTGAAGTTAAAACTCAAACCCTAGAGCTCTTAAAACTTGGAAAGCATGACCTTTGGGCAAATCTCCATGTCATCCAAGTGGGTATGTACTCAAGTGGGTTATGAATCGTTGTATCATATATGATGTCACCGTCATACACAGATCAAATGATACAGTTAGGTGCCACCAAAGTAAGTGACACGAAATAAACCCAGAATAACTTACAAGGCAGAATGGCGGTTACAGTCACTTGGCAGAAATTCCAGCGAATTAATATGAATATGATTTTGTGCTACAAAATAAATTGAATTGAGTATTATTTGCAAACACAAGTACAAAGTAGAAAAGAGATGCGAGGAGTGTTTGCAAATAGAGTACTTATCAATTAGCTTTTTTTCAAAAGTAATATTGCTCCTAAAAAATAAAGTATTTTATATTTCATTTATCTTCCTACTATTCCTTTCAACAATTTACCCCTAAAAGCATATGTTTATGAAACAATATGAATTTCTAAAGGATAATCAATATAGTCTAAATGTGTCCGTCACACGTCTTCATTTTTTTTATTTCTTTTATCTTTCTCTTTAAATTTTTCTAGATCTCATTGTCTTGCAATAGGCATTTGAACAAATATTCTAAACATAAAGATAATTAAAATATAATAATAATTTGGTTAGTAATTGTACATGATATAATAGGTAAATGATAATTTAATAATTGTACATAATATAATACAAATCCTAATGCTTTATACAAATATTAATTGTTTCAGGATAGTTGTTTTTATATATTTTTTTTCTCATAATTATAGATTAAAGAATAGTCATATAGATGACTTTTTCAAAAGTAAAAGTGAATGCGAACAAGGATAATACTCCATCTTAACAAAATTTTGTCAATTTTGACGTTAGTTTTTATTTTTATTTTTGATGGGGGTTAATTTACGAATATTAAAATATCTTTAAGGATAAAATTGTCATAAATATTTCATTTTAATTGTTGGAATTTTTAAAGCACCTAGAAGCATCCCTTAACCAATTTGGAGTTTATAGCTTCTGAAAGCTTAATTTTAGATAATCAAAAATAGAAATAAAATATACAAACACTGCAAAATTATTTATCTTTAGCTAAAAACTCAAAAATGCGCTTGTTTAAAGTTTATTACAAATTACACTCTCTATGTCGTATCCACTTCGTTTATTCTTAAATTATGTCGAGATACTATCGAGAACAAGGAAAACGAAGAACAAGTAGAAAAATATACAATTTCCCACTAGTTTAATTATTAAATTTGCATACAGACAATAGAATGAAAGAATAAAATGGTTCATGGCAAAACTGAAGACGTTTCACAATGAGAAACCCAAAAAGAACAAACATATATTTCTGAGACAGGTCCAAAAAAAGAAAAGAAAAAAAAAATCTTCAGACATTAAGTCAAACAACTTATTTTCTTTTCATTTTCTTTATCTAACAGACTACATCCCTGTGTATTACATGGGAGTATAGAAAAAACATTCCAGCAAACTCACCAAACTCCTCTTTTCTTAGTTCATCCTTTCATACTAACAAAAACCCTGCAGCTACTATTCACCTTATACTTTTGCATCCTCACCCGGTACCGGAGTAGACGTTGCAGTGCCAGATTCTGCTGCATCATATACTTGGATTAGTGGAGTAGAAGTTGCAGTATCAGACACCGCGTCATCTACTTCGGCAGAGATAGTAGTATCAGAAACTGTATCGACGGTCAGGTGTGATATTTCAGAAACGAGTGTGCTCTCCTCTTCTCCACTCAAACACGGTCCTGGGGACGCCTCACGAGAAGCTGCTGTCGAAGGCGATGAAGCACCACCATTTATGGGAGTGGATGCAAACATAGATGAGCCATTAGTTGAAGGTGAAGGTGCTGTATCTGAAATAGCAGCAGAGACGGGTGATGGAGTCTCGAAAGCTATAGGTTCAGGTGATGCCCCACGGCTCATGGTGGAGGGGGTGGCAGGGGACGACTCTGAGTCTTCCACGGGCTGCTGAAGGCTCCAATACATAATACTCGCTGTCAGAGTAAGGATCATTTTTTGGTTTACCTGCCAATAGCAGCATCAGCAAAGAATCTAGTCAAATTTAATGTCACGCCTTTTGGAAATTCATTCGCGCGAGGAATACGAGAAATTAGATAACAGTTTTTTGTCAACACATACATTTTAAGCGAATAATTTGTGCAAAATATTATGTATACATTCAAATGCAGAAGGAAAGCATATTGCAACATGTTTACTCTTCAATAAAGCAATTTGTTTCGTTTGAAATCAAATGAGAATGATTCCGACTGCCCACTGGTAAGTCGAGTTTGGATAGAGATTTGGATTTAAGGTAAGGATTCGGAGCTATGGATTTGTGATTACTCACGTGGATTTTCAATATCATAATGGTTGAAAAAAAAAAACTAAAAAAAATTACTAAAGGATTTGAAATCCATAGTAATTGAAATAAGTGATAAGGATTTGTTCTCATGAATTTGAGATCCTTAACTCCCAAATCCTCCAATTCAAAGGTATTAGAGACACAAAGCAGAAAATGCATCCTCACCTCCATGATATCCTCGGGCAACAAGAAAATGGAACAGCCAAGCTTCCTTGCAACGCTGATTATATAGGTAGCATTAAGCTTCTTTTCCTCATCTACCAGAAGAATACCCAAAAAACATAAGAATAATAAAATTCAAGTCCCCATCGATAATTTTCCAAAAGTAAAATGAAATATAGACCATACTGAGACCAAGTTTAACATATCACACAATGAACAGTCAAGCAAGAGACCAAAACATGCAATAAGATAATGGATGATAAAGTTATGCTGGAAACTAGGACGCCAAGGGTAAGCTTCACCTTTACTAATCCAAACACCCAAAATACGATCACTTATTTCAGACTAGTTACAACAGTGCAAAGTAAAGGTTGCCATTAATGTGGTGACAAGCTAATTTTATTTTTTGAAACTTTTCTTTGGTGCATGTCAGAAGCTTGTAACTACTAAATACTTCGTGATACCTTTGTGATAGATGCAAAATCTCCTAATGTGATCAAAATTTCTTCTGCTAGACATCTAAGGAAACAACAGTCATTAGTCACTAACACGTCAGAATCAATCAGGATTTCTGTCAATCTATTACTACAAGAAAGTACCTAATCCAATTGCCTAAAAATATATTAATTTCCAAGATAATTAAAACAGCAACATACCACTTTCACCCTTCGTAACAAGGTTCCAATTAACAACTCGTGGCTCAACCGCACTGAGAAGCTCAAGAAAGAATAATCCATTTGAAAGGCTTTTATCCTACAAAAGCATTCAAAAATTCAAAATTACCAACAAATGAGGAATTACCATTGGTAAAAGCAAGACACAGATACATAACACATATACTCCAGTGTAACAAACAATTATCCAACCTTGAAACTTTCCATTTGCGATTTTCTGCCTGAACTCCTCACTTTTCTGTTAGCCCAATTCAGTATATCAGCATCAGTGATCTCCTTTTCTTGGAATCGGGATCTTAATTTTTTCACAAGCTGGAGCATATTAAACCTCATCAACTGCCAAAGGAAAGCTGCAAGTAAAACCAGAGATAGAAAAGCATGATTACTCAGCATGTACCAACCATCTTTCTCTGTCAGTTTATCCATGGCTCAAATCAATTTGTATTAAATGAGATGAAAGGTTCCCACTCACAACTGCTAAATTATAGAAGGAAAACTATGTGAACACTTGGAAGTTTCATCTTTCAGCAAAACTTATAATCACACATCAAAAGCAGAAAAACATTTTAGAAAGTAAACAAAAAACGAGGTATAGTCACTCATTCACAGCCAAAAGTAAGCTGGGGTAGGAGTATCTGTTTTCTTCGTCGAAAACTATTAACCAACTTAGCAATGAGGGAAAAAGAGGTCACCAAGCCAAAACAACAGCCTAGCTAAGCTGGAACTCTCATGCCCAAAAAATTAATCTACTTGGTCAATACTTAACCTAATGCAATGAATTTGTGTAATTCAAACCAAACAGAATCTAGATCTGGAAGTTTCTATTACTTAGGCAAGAGCTTACCAAGTATGAGCTTCTTATTCCCTTGCACAAAATCATTTCCAGCTACATTAACTAGGGAAAGTTTCAACTGCTTCCCTATCCTGACGACTTGGTTGCAGTTCTCTACTTTCCGAAATGGCATTTTTATAGGAGGTTTTGTTGCGTGCTTCCAGTTGACAGATCCTGGAGAAACTTTGTCTAGCACTTCAAGAAGAATCCACCTGTGGATGTGATATTTAATTAATTATGATTGAAGAGGCCAAGATGGTAGATGTCGGAAACAGTTAAATCCAAACTGCAAAGCTAATTCCCTAACCATCAAAAGAACTTCTGTCCTGGTAAAGTGGAGCAGACGACTCTAAACTAAGTGAGATCCTTCCTAATGTGAAGTTCCCAAAACTCATACAAGAGACTTTCATAAAGCTGGAAAACTAACCCATTTCTAACGTCCTCAAACAAGTTATTGACATAAGAGGTAATGCCTAAACTGTTGATCCATAGGCGAAAGCACCTCTCTTCTCTAGACATTAGCTCATCATCTGTCATCATCTCTGCAAAAGAGATTGTTTTGTTGTCTGTGGACAAGCCACTCCTGGAAAACAGAAATCAATTCCATAAGAAAGCCCAAGAGAGCAGCTTCACAAAGATTGAATCAAATCAAATGATATGATATATATAAATGTTTTGAACTCAAATATATAAAAATAAATAATCTTGAAAGGAGAAATCTTTTATAGATGAGAGAAGCGTATATCTAGGGTCTCGTGTTGCTCAAAGCAATGCATACCCTCCCACCAGAAGAAAATTACTACATTGACTGATTATAGTTTTTTTATCAGAATATATCAGCTGTATACTATAATTAGGGACATTATGGCCAGAATGTGCCGCAATGATCCAGCGGAACCATTGGCATTCGTAACTGGAAGAGGCATGTGCCAGAAGCAAACAAGAGAGAACATCACCAGTGCAATGATTATTAAGTGGTGCAATGGTGTTTATTGTTCTTTTGCGATCTTACAACAGCATTAGTTCCTTATGAAGAACTCTACCATTTCGTGAAAGAATGAAAAAGCTGTAACATCTATTACTTTGTTCATTAAAAGACCAAAACGAATAAGAAGTTGATTTGGCACCTCTGGTGGAATATCTGTGCAACAAAAGCAAGATTCAAGTTAGTTGAGCCTTCCACAATATCTTTGGGCGTTAGGTATCTTTTGCAGTCCATTTTCTCTGCATGCTCAAGAACCAAATTAGCCCTTTTGGCCGGATCCTTTGTATCTAAGGTGGCGGGAGTGCAGTGCTCTGGTGCAAGTACATTAAGCAGGTAAGTATAAGCCTCTCCATCCTACAGAACAGAACAGCACAATAGAATTACAACTCTCAATAAACTTGTCAACTAAGAGAAGAGAACAAAGCTGATTACATATCTGAATGATAGTTGAGAAGATAAAATACGATCTCATGATGTATCAATGACTAATAATCAAGGTTAATCCCCGACTAAAACAAAGCGCAAAAACAGAATCCTCATCTGTACCATAATTTTATACATGCCCAGAGTTAATTCTACAAATTAGAACCGAGTCCAGAAAAAAGAAGCCCGCTTGGACTGCATATCCTCACTCAAAACATATCTAAAGGACTTCCAAAATATCTCCAGAAACTGATGACCTTAAGAAATATAAAGGAAATCTTTGCACCACCAACCCAATCCCCAACACAAACATAACCGCATTGATGAACTCCAAAATACAAACATACCTTCAAGTCAGAAGAAAAATTTGACACAGTTTTTTGGTAGCCCGCTTTCTTGAGATGGAAATTCATCCATTTCAGTAGAATTTTTTCGGGAGCAAGTGCCATAAGCTCCTCAATATCCTGCATATGTTCATCACACCTGATTAAAGTGTACCATTGAGCTCAGTATTGAATTTACACTTACTGGAAGGAGAAAATGATGCTGTATGTTTCTTAAGAATGAAGTTTGATTACATTGTTGTCCTCCACAAGTTCTACAAGCTGGGGTGTCTTTCTGAGGTTGAGATCTGCCAATAGTTGGATCTGGAGATGCCACCCAAATGCAGTAGATAGAGTTCATATTAGTAAAGACTAACTAGTACCAATAAGCTTGCTATAATTCATGCATTATAGTCAACAGTCCTCTCAATGTCTCTTTCTTCACTTTATATCCATACAAGATCAAACTGAAAACCTAAGAAATGCTAGGAGGCGCGATGTTGCTAACCTTTATAATTTGAGAAATCAATCCAAGTACCAAATGAGGCTGCAAGGAATGAACAAAAACAATATAAATATCATAATGGGAGATAAAAACAAACCATATCATGCAAACTTATTAGCTACTCAGTGAACTCACTCTTCCTTCAATGAGGTCCTGAGTACCAATATTGACTACTGTGCATCCAATAGCCTTAGCAGAGTTGAGACAGAGTGTGTGATTCTCATTTCTTTCCCATGGATTGAGTACTTTTTTTGTGTTGATAGCCCGTTCATCTATCGTGCCCGGTACCGCAACATTGATCAGCTTACTGTAATTAGCCAAGAGACAATAAAACTACCATGAATTATCGTCGTTGAAGTCCTTAATGTGAGAAACAAAGGATGATATCATTTTAAATACCATAATAGGACTCCATCCTTCGCAAGATCAAATAAGGCATTTGTATATGGATCAATTGGAAGGAACTGCTGCAGAAACGGGTCATCCCTGAGGTAGCTGTTGATATGAGCAACATATGAAGCCTTTTCGGTCTCATTGATAGTGTGAAGAAGGGTCGTTGTTGTGGCCTTAAGGAAGGACGAGGAGTTCTTTGAACTTCCCAATTTGGCATTGGCTCTACTTTGTAAATCCAAATAAGACTGCTCATTCAAAGCAACAACAAAAATGTCACCAACCATCCGGCCAATTTATAGATAAAGCAGAACAAAAGATTTCTAATACCAACCTCCAATCTGTTTACATTCAAGAAGAAAACTACCCTAACAAGTAACACTGCACGGGGTATAAAAAAAACTTACCCTGAGGAAGCCTTCAAAATCTATCTCATTATCCATATCAGAGTGTAATTCGCCCAATCCCCGCCTAATTTCCTCCTCATTAAGTTTGTCACTGAAACTCTTTAGTTTCGCCATTAAAGGCGCTAAATCTCCAACTGTAATTTTGCCATTCTGATTCTTCATTGATATGAACTACATGAAACAATAAACTCATCTCTTATTTCATAAACAAATGCACATTAACTTTGCCTGCTTCAATTTTTTGATTCGAAAAATGCGCAAAAACAATACCAAAAAACGTCACATTGACTTAACAACACAAATCTGCAATCACATCAGCGATTTAAAGAATTGACATAATAATAGAATAGCAAAAGGGTGAAAAATGAAATTTACTTTCGATTTGAGGCCGCGAAGCTCGACTTGCGTGAACTGGCTCTGAAGCCATTGATCGGAAACTATAACTCCCACAAAACTAGACATCTCCTTCTCGCCCCAAACCCCGCGCTTTTACAAATCGCGGGGAAAAACGTCCTAAATCAAACTGAAATCTAGGGTTATTATCCAACCGAAATCCAAAGATTGCTGCAAATCTGTCTCAATCCAACAACACCAATATAACCATGCAAACAGAAACTAATTACACAACAAATCTCCACCGAGTTCCTGATAAACAATATTACACCGAAATCAATCTCAAAACAATTGAATATTCATATATATGTATGTATCGTGTATGTATATGTAGCGATATTTACGGAGCGGGGGTTAATGAGCGATGAGATGAAACAGGACGTGGGTAGGATTGAACAGTTTACAGAAGTAGTACATGCATACCTGTCAAATAAAATTCCAAGATTTCAGCAACTGCGTGTTTTCTTTTATCGATTCTTTTTTCGTTTTATTAGTTTGTTTATTGAAGGTTTTGACTGTTCGGTGTGAATAATAATATTGCTAATTACAAATGCAATTGCTTCGGTGAAGAGCAAAGAGGAACGAAGAGAGAGAAAGAGGAGAGAGAGAGAGAGATTTGGGGTGCGAACACGCAAACGGTGTGGGGAGGAAATTTCACTAGACAGTTAATACGACACTGTATGTATGGGAGGCCCAATATTGATAAGGCGACGCTCACCCACGCGCTTGCATACGGCGAGTGGAGAACACGCGCTCTGGTCGGCAGACACCTCATCAGCCTCGCTTACACCTCAGCATTTTATTTCGTCACTTTCTGTGCCTACTCAGCGCTTAGTGCTGATCTCCTGTGCTATTATGATTACAAAATGTTGTTGTATTTTTTATTATATTCATTCTATGCTTGATAAGTGTATAAATTTTTTCCTTAAATATATAAGTGATTTGAATTTTATACACTTGTCATATATAGAGGTAAATGCAATAAGAGATACAACACCATTTGTAATAGAGGATCCGAATTCGATTATAAGGAAGCATTTTCCTTTCTCTTCGGAGTTATAATAAATTGCATTTTATTTAACTATTGCATCGCATCCAAAGTTATGGCTGTATATATATGTTGGTGTTTTCTTTTTCTTTTTCTAGCTTTATTTGAACTAATGACTAATTTGTTAAATTAAGTATAACCTGTTAGGAACTTTGCCAATCAAAACATTCTAAAAGAATTGAGAAGGCATTGATATGCTCTTGGGAGAAACCAACCTCAAAAACTAGCTATCTATAAAGCACGGACACTCCAAAAATTATCCCCGGGCAGTGTCATGTGCGTGTCGGACACGACACTCCTCCTTCACGTGCCGGACACTTCTAATCCGTGTCCATGGTTAAAAAAATAAATATAGAAATTCGAACACCGTGTCGGACACGACCAGATGCGTGTTTAACACTGTGAGGACACAACCAGGATACGGCTAGGTCACTTTTTATAAGATACTAAAACTTTGGGGGGGTCAAATTGTAAATAAAAATTTACCAATTTTCTAAATCTAATAAAAACTTACCAATTTTTTATAAGACACGAATTTGAACAATGGAGTATTTATTTTTGTTATATCATCTTATGGATTGAAAACATGTTTATTGTTATATTTAGTTTATGTTTATATTTTTATTTTGCATTTGTTATTGATAAATAATTGAATTATTTGCAATATGCATAGTTTTACGAAGAAACAAGTAAAATACAAATTTAATATATATATGTAAAAAAAAATTTGGACAGCAGTGTCGAAGCCGTGTCGTGTCCTATATTTTTTTTAAAAATGTTGTTCCCCTTGTTTGTGTCGTGTTCGTGTCGATGCGTCATAGCTAGCTATTGAAGTGCAAGAGGCTAAAATTATATAAACCTCATATTGAAACCCCATAATTCCGACGTAGATATCCAAATATGATGCCTTAGTAACATGCAAGGTGATCTAATCTCATTGTCAAGTATGGTTTAGAGGTCAAAACGGAATTTACCCAATTTTTTACATAACGCGTGGACGATTGGAATTGCATAATAGACCTATAATAGAGTTTAGAGAGAGTAGTGAAATGTCGATATCCTTCTTTTTCCTTTTTTCTATTTTGCAAAAAAGCTTGGACGTGAACTCTGTTGTGGAATTCAGAGTCATATTCCACCAAATATAGAAATAGCAAGAGAAATATTGTACTAGAAAATCACACTAGATTTAATTCTCAGGAAAGATTGGAGGCGTCACAACGGTCGCACTTAAAACCCAACCTCCTCGACAGAATTAACTAGACGAATTTAATAGCACAATATAACACTACAACTATAACTAACAATGGCTACTTGAAGAATAACACAAAATAAAGAACACCAAAGTTAACGAGGTTCGGCTAATTTAGCCTACGTCCTCGGACCCCACCAAAAATATTTCACTAAGGACCAAAGTGAAAATATTACAAATTATAGAGGAGAGAAAACAAAATGCCTTAAAGACTTGGGCAAATGTTGGGATGAATTCTAAACTAAAGAGGTGGTCTCCTTTTATAGGAGAAAGAGACCACCCTTTACAATATGTTTCCAATGTGGGACAAATGTGCTTTTCATTATCAAAGGAAATGAGTCATTTCTTCACCACACTTCAACAAACTCTAATCTCCTGAACCGAGTCGGGCAAAGATAAGTCCTACCCAAAATTGTTTCTCCACTTCTACCTAACTCAACTACTCAAGACAACAATCTAGTGAAAGACATATAACATGATTGTACATTTCTGCACATGATGAATTTTATGTTACAATTTTGTTGAGTACATGATATTCAATTGAAATTGAAATTCCGAGTATTCAAATACCTCGAGAGTGTATTGAGCTTGAGTCGAGTCTCTTTATGCCCATGAGTCCATGACGAGCTCTTAATTTGCTAAACATATATAGAATTGAGAAATTCTAGTTCGAAAATAATTTAACCTAAACCAATAATGATTCATAATATGAGTGATTAGTCAAATTACAAATATTATGCATTATATTTATAAGTTATGAGAGTGTTTGGCTAAGTTATAAGCTATTTAAAATATTTTATAAGATGTTTAAAAACTTATAAGCTCTTACAAAATGTTTGGTAATTTTTTTGGTGAAACAGTTTATAAACTCTTAAAATAAGATGTTAGGAGCTTATGAGCTGTTCAAAAATAAGTAAAGGGACCCCAACTTATTTTTTAAGATCTTATAAGCTTGAGAGCTTATAATCTCCAAAATATCTTATAAGCACTGGGAGCTTATAAGCTCTTTAAAATAAGTTTAGCCAAACGCCCTCTATATATAGGTGCAATTGAACCAGGCCTGGAAAGTTTTTACACTACACAGTAAGGTTTTACACCTTGCCTAGTTTGGTATAACGTAGGGGTGTTCACCGAGTCGAGCCGGCTCGAAAAAAGCTCGACTCGAGCTCAAGATTTTTCGAGCTCGAGTCGGCGATCGAGCCGAGCTCGAGCTCGTTTGTAAGTGTTCAGGAGCTCGCGAGCCGGCTTGCGAGCTCCTTTTAATATATATTTTTAATTAATATATTTTAATATATATATATATATATTAGTATATACATTATAATATTTATATATTAATATAATAATAAAATTTACTAAAAATAAAAAAATATTGATGTTTTAGCTCGCGAGCTCGAGCTCGAACTCAGGTGGAAATAATCGAGCTCGAACTCAACATATGGGGCTCGATCGAGCTCAAACTCGAGCTCAGATGAAAATAATCGAGCTCGAGCTCGAGTCTGGAAAAATCACCAGGCTTGGCTTGTGAACGCCCACTATAAACATTAGAGTTCTTGGTGCACGTAAATATAGTCGCGTTTATTTTCAATCTTTTATTTCTTGGAATAGTTATAATTGGATGTTATACAATACTTCCACAACGTGCTTAGGGATAACATATTGACATTGATCTTGGTGACATTATCGAATGGACTGCACGCCTCTCATTTTCAATTAATTAATAAATTACTTAATTTAAGTCCGTACACGCTTTACTTTCTTTAATTAAAGCCACAAAATATAATTTCAAATAAAGTTGGGGCGTTATTGGCTTTCAGCAACCGGCCACCGACCACGGCAGCTACGATATATTTCAGATTGCATGATATCCGATCCACGTGCCTGCACAATGTCCCATTTGGAAATTTTAGTTGGATTAATATTCATTATTATTTTAAATGAATTACGCGCTTTTTTTTATTAACAAATTCATGACATGATACATTTCATCTAATTGCAATAATTTACAAAAATAGAGAAATGCTCACGTGCAGGTAGGTGTCGTACCATAAACCTTTAATATCGTTGGGGGTTTAAACTTTGACGATGGAGGTAGGGTTCATTGACAAATTAGTTACGCGCCTCAACACATGATAAACAATGGCAATTTGTTCTCATTATTCGACAATTAAAAAAACAAGAAAAAATTACTTAAAACCCCCTAAAATAATATTTTATATCCCAAAAGTCCACGAAAATATTTTTCATTCTCAAAAACCCATTCTACAAACTTTTCATTCAAGAAAACCCTAAAAATTAAGATTAAACTTTTTGGTCTAAATTACCCTTCATGTGTTAAGTTATATTCAGTCAATTATCAATATAATTTTTTTTAATTAAATAAATCTCTGTACAAAAGTACAGTTGATTAAATTTTTAGGTTAGAAGGATAAGGGCAATTAATTTCATAAATTTATTAACCCTAAATCTTGGGCTATTTGGAATGAAAAATTGGTGAAATAGATTTTTTGGATATAAAAAATTATTTTAGGGGGTGTTTAGTAATTTTAACAAAAAAATATATATACCAATGATCATTAAATATTCAATGATTACTAATAATTGACAATCATTTTATAATTTTAAGAAAATAGAGAAAGACTAAAACGATTGGTAAGAATAGAACCCTAGACCACTTATATTTTAGGACTTCAATTTCACCAATAAAATAAAGGAATAATTACACTCACACCCCCTCAATAATGGGGTAATTACACAAACCTCCCCTCACTGATTGATAATTACAAAAAATCTCTTCCCAATTATGTTTTCGATTACACGGGCACCCCCTGCCAATTTTTTAGGGCAAATTTTTCTTTTTGACTTTCCCTAAAATACCCCTGGTACAGGCTGGACCAAAAAGTCCTGAAATTTTGAATGTCCGATATACCCCTAGGGGAGGTATATGTAATATTTACCTAATTTTCAGGGGGTGTTGATGTAATGTTTATTGTTGAATTTGATTAAAGATTGCTAATTATTTTAATTATTTCAACTAAATAAAACTAATAAATATCAAGAATTAGTTTTGAAATAAAAAATAGAAAGCATTTAATTGATTTTGGATATTTAAATAGTTTTTACTCTTTTAAAAAAATAACAATCAATTTGAAAATAAAATAATAAAAATATTTAATTTCTTTTATTATTTAAATAAATTAACAATCACTAAAATATTTAATTAATTTTTTTGTTAATAATGTCATCATTTTTATTAGTTATTATATTCATAAAATATATATATATAGGGATAATTACACTGGGTGCCCCTAAGGTATTGTTAAATTACAAAAAATATCTCATAGTTCAGTAAATTACATCTAACATCCATTCCGTTAATTCCGTCTAACATTGAGCATCTTCCGTTAGGATTTTAGTACGGCGCCGTTAATCTTTTTGATGAACTTCCGAAAATACCCCTATTATTGTAGGAAATTTTTTTGAACTTGGAAATCCTATTTTCTCGGGCAATTATACCCTTTTGGTTTTATTTGTAATATTTTGTAAAGTATGGGTATGTAAATGTGAGTTTTTGAACTTTTAATTTCCAAAAACATAAAATAAATTAAAAATTAGAAAAAATAAGTGAAACTATTTTAATTATTATTTCAAATTTTCTAAAAATATTTGAACCATTTTGAAAATTGAAAATTAGAGTTATACATAAATTTTAAATTCATATTTCCAAGATATTATTTAAATATTTTTGTTTAGTTTATTTACAAATTTTTGAAAAATAAAATATATTAGAAACTATTTATTATTTCTTAGAAATAAATAAATAAGAATAAATATTTCTAAAAGATTTATATATAAAAGAACAACACATATATACATAATATAATATTATTAATAAAAGGGGGGGAGAAGCAATTGTGCATCTTCTTCACGCACGCACGCCTGCACCCATCTCCATCATTTTGCACCCATCTCCACCATTCAGCCTTCCATCTTCAACAATCAACCCCCACCAATCTGCCGCCGGCGATACAGACACCACCCCTCTTCCGTCGGCATCTCTCCGCAGCAACCTTCCTCAGAAAGTGATGGGTTTCCAGGTCTATCCGTTTGTGGCGAATCGGGGAGATGGGAGGAGGTTTCCAGGTCATAGGGAGGTATTTCCTGCGCAGATCCCTCATATCCGCTTTCCCTCCCTCCTCACACGCCGTCACACTGTGTGTGTTTGTGTGAACTGTGTGTGTATGCCGTGTGTGTTTGCGGTGTTATATATATACATACATATATATGTATATATATATATATTGAGTAGGAAAAGAAAATAATTGAGTAGAAAAATTAAATAAAAAATACAATATTTTTTAATATTTTTAGTAGAAGGCTAATTTAGTCCTCACACAAAGTTATGATTTTTATGATTTTTTATTTTCAGAAATGGAAGGGCAAAAGGGTAATTTGACCTTTTCGGCCCGGCAAATCTGCCCAAAACATAATCGAGGGGAGGTTTTTGTAATTATCAATCAGTGAGGGGAGGTTTGTGTAATTACCCCATTATTGAGGGGGTGTGAGTGTAATTATCCCTAAAACAAACCCTCTTGGAGGAATGCTTTTTTGTTGTGTCCAATCAATTATTTTGAGAAATGCACAGTACATGTCGTACAATTGGTGTATGCTTGAAAAAGAGTGATATATTTTAATACACTTGTTATTTATTCTTGCCACCAATCTGGAATTGATATCTAAGGTGGAAAAAATTGCTATCATTGTGCAAAAATTTGAACAATTATCACAAATCTTTTTTTGGAACATGGTAAGCTTTATTACTGAACAACTTTACATCCTTTTCCCAGACATACCTGGTCACTTACAGTCACCAAACTTACATTTCATACAAAACCAGATTCTCTCCACTAAACTTTTTTAAGTATCATTTACATTCCTAAACATGCGTCTATTTCGTTCAAGCCATAAGTGATAGATCATAGCAGCAAATAAGGCTCTTCTCTTGCAACTTGTTTGTGATTTCCCTCTACTAATCCGTCGACACCACTCCACATGATCTGTCTAGCGCATCTGTCTACATCGAACATCTAACTTTTGCTAACATAATCTCATCACCTCTTGGGTAAATTCACAATTAAAATATAGGTGATCTCGAGTTTCCTCCTACCTTTTACAAAAAACACACAAAGGATCCTCCACATGCTTCCATTTACTCACTTTGTCTCTTGTTTTAAGTCGATCCCGCATTGCCATCCACAAAATATATCTATGTCTAGCCATAGGCCCGTTCCCCCAAACCTGAGTTCTCCACTTAACATCATCTTCATGTTCCACCACATGCATATACGCATTCTTTATACTAAACTTACCATATCTCCATGTGTTATAAGCCACATCAACCGCATCCAACATTATGTCTCTAATACCCATAATCCTCTTCCAAAACCAAGAATCTGATGTCTTAACACAAGCCAGCCATATACTTTGTTGCTTAAGATAGTAAACATGCACCCATCTTATCCAAAGGGTGTCATTTTTAGCTGCAATTTGCCAAATGTTTTTAAAAATAGCAGCCACATTCCATTTGCCCGAAGCAATAAATCCCAGACCCCCTTCTCTTTTAGGCAGACATAGGTCGACCCACTTAACTGAAGCAAAGTATTTCCCTCTCGACTTTCCACTCCACAAATAGGTCCTTCATATTTTCTCTATTTCCTGGATTATTGTCAAAGGTATAGGAAAAATAAGACTCCAGTACATCTGTATGCCAAATAGAACTGATTTGATTAACAATGCTCTGCCTGCAAACGAAAGATACTGAACTGTCCAGGAATCAATTCTTTTCACCATTTTATCAATGAGTACCTGACAATTTTTCATTGTAAGCCTGGAGGATAAGTGGTACCCCTAAATATCTCATTGGCATCTCCCCCTCCATAAAACCTGTGACCCTCAATATTCTGTCTTTGTCTTCCTTATTCACACCTCCACATATAAGTTGCCTCTTATCCAAATTTGCCCTTAAGCCAGAGACCTCAGAGAATTTAGCAAAACAATCCTTTATGCAGCAAATGGATGTTAACTCTCCTTTACAGAACAACATCATATCATTAGCAAAGCATAAACTTATCCAGCCTACCTTTCTGCACTTTGGTTGAAATCAAGATTCAGGTACTGTATGTAGCTTTTTTAGAGACCTTGTAAAATAATCCATGCTGATAACAAACAGGTAAGGGGACATGGGGTCCCCCTGCCTGAGCCCCCTCTTCCCTGGAAAATATCCATACATAGCCCCTTGTATCATAACAGAAAATGTCACAATAGAAACGCATTGCATAATAAATGAAACCATCTCCAAGGGGAAACCATATGCCACTAGAACCTGTTCTAAGAAAGTCCACCCTACTGTATCATAGGCCTTTTTTATGTCTATTTTCATAATTGCCCGTGGGCTAATCCCCTTCCTGGTATATCCCTTGACTAATTCATGACATAAAAGAACATTCTCCACTATGGTCCTTCCCTCCACAAAAGCCCCTTGGGCATTATCAATCAATTTGGCTAGCACAGTTTTAATTATATTCCATATGAGCTTGGAAATGATTTTGTACAGGGTTGTGCAACAAGCTATAGGTCTAAAGTCACTTACACTTTTAGGCCTTGGCATTTAGGGACAAGATGTAAGACTGTGTGATTTAATTCTCTGAACAGTCTTCTTTTATTGAAACAATCCATAACTCCTGTTGTGACCTCATCTCCAATCAAATCCCATGATCTTCTGAAAAACCCTGAAGTAAAGCCATCTGGTCCAGGGCTTTTATCCGCTGGTATAGAGAATACAACTTCTTTTATCTCCTCTGCTATAGCTGGTTGTATCATCAAAGCTCTATCTTCATCATTTAGAATATAACCCTGCCTTACAATATCCTCCTCAATACCTGCTGCTATAGGACTAGTTTCCCCAATAAGCCCCGTGTAGAATGTCAACACCTCCTGTTTAATAGCTTCAGGTTCCATAAGAGTTTCCCCTGTGCTAGATTTAAGGCTTCCTATCTTCCCCTAAACCCTCCTGGCCTGGATTCTTGCAAAAAAGTACTTTTTGCATTCATCACTATATTTGAAAAACTCCACCTTTAATTTCTGCTTAATAGTCTCTACTTCCATTTGCTCCTGGCCTGGATTCTTGCAAAAAAGTACTTTTTGCATTCATCACTATATTTGAAAAACTCCACCTTTGATTTCTGCTTAATAGTCTCTACTTCCATTTGCATTTGCATTTTCAGCTCCCCATATTTCTCTTTTTCCTGAACTATCAGCTCCTCATGAAATGGATTTAATTGTAATTCTGTTTTGATAGCTATCAACTGCTTCCTAGTATTCTGAATCCTCTCATTAACCCCGATTTAATTATCACAAAATTAAAGTCTCGACTAATTTCATTTTTAATGGACAATCAAGTGAAGAATGATCACTTTCAAATTTAACATAGATCCTTGCAAGATATATAATATTAGAGTGGTGACCGATATTCCTTCACAAAATAAGGTTTATCTATGACTACAACGAAGATCATGTTAATTTTCTATGTAGATTTCATGAGAAATTCTAATCATGTCTGGATTTGATCACACTCGTGACATTAACAATTACACTTATCATGTGATTGATACATTTCAAAATCGCATTCACCATTTTTTTACTGGATTAAGATCCAAAACATTGTTTGAACTTTAAAGGATTATAAAAGTTGTGTTGATCAGATAGTCATTGAGCAGTTATGTTCATTGAAATGATTTAATATATAAAAATCATACGATGAATTCATAACATGTTTAGTAAAGTTGACCAATTAAGATAATTATATATATACATCTTTCCAAAACTTAATCATTATAGTTCATGGACTGGATTATATATCCAATAGTTTGCAATTCTATAAATGGTCATCTCCTTATCATGGGCTTTCATGGGTTTTTAATTATCACCAAAAAGATACTAGCTAGATTAGTCCGAATTAGAAAGTCCAAACAATTCTTGGTTGAATTAAGTTTATAGGAACGGATTCAGGGAAAGTGTGATGGAAAATACCATTCCGGTTTCCTCGATCCAACAATATTTAGCGAATCAACGCGAATGACATTGTTTTGGGTGAAATGAGTTTATAGGAACGGATCCACACAACATTGTTCTTGCACGAAAGTGACAACGTGAATGACATTAAGTCATAATAGAATGACCCTAGTATAGCTACCCCAGATAAAGTAAATGATACACTAGAAAAACAACCAACTACAAAACTACATTAATACTTATCGTTCGATTGATTAAGTCCGTTTTGGCAGTCCACCGTGTATAAGATAGAAGCTATGATGCACTTAAAATGATCTTGTGTAGTATTGTATGCATAACGTGTCCATATCCTCTATGGATACTATTGGATATCGTGTCAAGGACATTTTTGTGGTATCCGAAATAAATAGGAAAGAGAAAATTCGAAATATCATATCCGATAGAAAATTTGAAGTATCACACACACCTTGTATAATCGACAGAGTATATTTTTGATATTATATGATACGTTTTGGGTTAAATAGGAAAAAAGATAGTATTTTCGGTGTTTGTTAAAAATTAAAACTCAAAAAGGAAACAAATAACAAAGAAATTTAAAAAACTAGAGAAAATTTTATTTATATAAATAAATCTATTAAATTAAATTTATTTTTAAATATTATACATGCATATACATAAATTTATCCTTAACGTATCAATTCTAAAATTTTGGAATTTACCACATTTCATATCTATATCATATCGCATCTGTATTCTTGTATACATATCCGCTTATCTTAGGATAGAAGTCGCTTTGTCTAAGTCACTCTTTCCTTAAATTTTTACGTCAATTGTGTTTACACCTATATATACGTTAATTGCACAAAATTGCATTATTTAAATAAAATGCTGTTCTAGTAGTTGCTGAGATGTGTTTACTGTAAAATAAGGGTAATTTTACAAAATTGCGATCAAATTTATCAAATTCACATAAAAATTCCTCACTATATATATATATCCTACTTTTCTTGTAACATTTTGATCGTACACAATTACACATAAACTAACCAAGAGCACAAACTCGGATAATTTGAAATCTAAATAAAACGACATAAAATAAGTTGATGAGATGAGTGGGTAATAATTCCTCCCTCTAAATAGAGGCCCAATCTTTCTGGATGTCAAAAGTGTAGTTGATCTCAAGGTAGCACTTCTTGTCATCATCAACGAACTGAATATATAAATTGGTCAACACATGGTCAACTATAATAATCACAATACTTAATTAATGTTATGAAATAAGAGAACGTGCGATTCACATAACTATCAAAAGTATCAAAATGAGACAATGACAGTACACCTTGAATTAGCTTTTTTCATGGTACACCTAAAATCTAATTCTATGTATGATTGTGTTTTTTAAATGCATTTTTATTTTTTGGTGACTTTTGAATCACCAAAAAATAAAAATATACATTTCAAGGTAAATTTTACAGAAAATATTCAAATTTTAAATTTTACTACACATTCCCCTATATAACTATTCATCATTTCATCAATTCAATTACTCCATGTTCTCTCTTCATTAATTACATAATTCAACTATCCAACACATTCTCTTTCTTACTTTATCATAAATAAAATATTATTTTAATTTTTTCTCCTATCATCATTACATATATAACTAATTCAATCAACTTTATATCACATCTACACAATTTTCAAACATTTCTCAAAGACACATCCAAACAAACAAAAAAATTAATATTTTCATACGAATTTCTATAATACATATTTTCCAATAAAAAATCAAAATTCATTTTCGAAAACACAGCACAAATTCAACTTTGAAAAATGATTTGATCGGATTTTTGGTGATAAAATGGTCCCCCACGGGCCCACTTCAATTTTGTGAATTTTTTTTGCCCCAAATTTGTTTTGAAATTTGACATTTTACCCCCCGAAATTTAAATTTTTTAAGTTCCTCCTTTTTTTGTATTCGTCCCTCCGAACCCCAAATCTTAGCTCCTCCCTGACTTGAATAGATTTGCCTAGCGAGGGGATTTGTCTTATTATTTTTGCCGCCAAGAATCCAATCAAATCATTTTTCAGGCATGAAATTTAGCAAAAAAGTTACATACGAATATACGAATGTATTCTGCCAATAAAAAGCTAATTCAAATATGCATTTTACTTAATTTTTCAATTTTAGGATGCATTGTGTCAAAACACCTAATTCACACGTTAAATATACATGGGTTCATGGCAACTTCGTTCATGACCATAACTGTTAAACTCTAATCTTGTTACATAATGCAATTAACAATAATATCAATAATCACATACGAATATTGCTTAATAAAAAGCAATTAACCACGATTTCAAGGTCATAATCATTGCAAACTAATAATTACGCGAGTGTTATTAATGCAAATATTCAAACAATTAATGCTGAACTATTACGATTAAATTATGAGAAATTAGAAACTATCATTAAAAATAGGAAATTCATGTTATAACTGTACCTTGGATCTTGCTGAATATGATCCTCTAGCAAAAATCCCCGATGGAGTAGTTTCTTCAGCCATTTCTTGTGTATATACCTCCTCCTGAGGACTAAAAGTCCCCAACATTTGCTTCGCGCTATCAACTGTTATATATATATCATTAACAACGATATTATTAGTCGCTCAAACGAAAACCTCCAAAAAAAATCAACATATTTTTCCACGAGAAAGCAAAAAAGAGTGTACCTTTGATTCCAGTTTTCCAGACAGTATTAGTGTATCTGAGGCCACAAACAATGTCGTTGCTTACTTTGATGGTAAATCGAAGGCGGTATCGGCTTCCTTCCTTGAGTGTAAACCACTTTCCTTTGGGATTTCCAGCCTCAGGAATTGGAAGCACTATATCACGTCTTCCAGGAGACAGGATTGTCAGGCTCAAAATTTTTACATCTGGTTCTTGATCCTCTGAAAATTTAAAAACACATTTAATTAGGTCTTTTTGGTGAAATTTGGCTCATTTCCAATATGAAATTTGAAGGAGAAATTTTGAAATTCATTTAATTTATACATTTATTGGAACTTATACTTACTTAAGGGGTTGGCTGCCAGTTCTGGCCCCTTTTTTGAAAGTTTGATTAGTATTCGACAAGAAAATTATATGGCGGCAACAGAGTCAGGATTCTAGATTTTGGAGGTGAGAGACATTTAGCATTGAATTTGATTTGTATATTATATTTAAAATTTATATTAACGTAGAGCGACTGTCAGGTCCAACCCTTTTTAATCTGGCGATGCATACATCTGAAAAAATTACCTTGAACGGAATTAGCATCAACACTTCCTAAGAGTTGTTCTTTCCACCTCCTCAAGCTCTCATCATCCTGATATGTATATATCAATCAAACCAAATTAACCACAAAAATTATCTGATAATCCATGCAAGATCATAACATTGTACTATATATGAATGAATCAATATATAAAACCTTATCTTTTTCAAGATGTTGTTTGATGCTCCATTTAGGACCCAACTGAAGATTGGCCAACAAATCTTCATCACTGGGCTGTCTACTCATCCTTCCTTCCGTATCAGACACCGTAGCACTACTACATCTGTTTGAGTACTCACTGTCTGAATTCTCATTTTCTTGATCTTCTTTCCTTCCATTAGATAATCCCATTTTTTTGTCCATCTCCAAAACAAAAAACATGTACAGCTGATCAGAATCTATATATATATATACATGCAAATGAACAATAGTTATATATAATCAAAATAATATGTATAGAAAAGGAATGAGATGACACACGTCCATCTGAAATAAAACTCATGTCAGATTCATTATGAAAAGAAAAACAGGTGGAACAATTGAAATAGATGGCTTGAAGGTATTAAAGAAATTTGGAATGATTAGAGATATTACCAGAAAAGAGGAAATTTGGAATGATTTAAGTTGGTAAGACTCTCTCTCTTAACTAACAGAAATGGAAATATGTAATGATACATGAATATTATTGTTTTCTGGAAAAGAAGAATTCACCTAATAGAAGGTGCAAAAAGAAAGCTTGTTTGGGTGGTAAAAAATGATGGTCTCAATGACTAGCTACTAAGGAGTAAAGAGGAATTAATGGATTTTCTTAAAATTTGTGGTGGTCCGAATTATGGAGAAAAATTATGGGACAAAAATATGGAGGAATAATTAATTATGAGTGTTCCAAGACTTGAATTTTTTTTGAGAAAATTAAAATCATCAATATGATAAAATTTGTATGGAGATCATTATACATGAATATAGTGATTTTTGAGGCTATATATTTAAGCGAAGTGTAGGCAAATAAATGCGGGCTTTTACTCTTCTTGAGAAATTTTGGCCTTGTTTGTTATGTTTTTGAATTCCATTTTTCATATCCTAAATTACGAAATTATGAAAAATCACATTACAAATTATTTTCATCTAAATTTATCGTTTCTAAATTTCATTTTCCCCTTTTCCTATATAACTACCTAAATCACTATATTTATCATTTCACACAATCATTAATCAATAATTATTTAATCCAATTACTACTTTTCTCTTTCTCTTTCATATTTTACAATTTCTTATTTGAATTTAATCTATTATACATCAACTAATCATTTTTTATTTGACACATTTTACAAATTTCAATCATTTTTAAAAACAAAGACATCACACATCACATCACATCACATCATTTTAATATCAATGTCTGTAGTATGCATTTTTTAAGAAATTTTCAGAATTCTAACTCAAAAACATAAACAAACAAGGCCAAATTGGTTTTGCCAATGAGAAAATAAAAAATAAAAAATAGAGCCCTCCAGGTTTGTTGCCCCTTTTTATTATGATCTTTGCCTGCTATATACTGGATATTGATATCCCCTAAATTGGGCATACAAGAAAAGGATGAAAATATTTTCACTATATCAAGATTATTACAAAGGGAAAATTACACACAGACCTTCTTAATGATTATGTAATTATAAAAACTTTCCGTCACTTATTGAAAATTACCAACACACCCCCTCATGTTAAAAATTTCTTACAATTGCACCCCCTATTTGTGTAATAATTCTTTCAATTTTACCCCTGTAAACCTTACAAATAGACCTCTTGAGGGGGTGTGTTGGTAATTTACAATAAATAAGTGGGAGTTTTTGTAATTAAACAATAAATGAGAGGGTCTGTGTGTAATTTTCCCTTTTTACAATAAAACTTAAGATCATCATGTTTTGGTGGTTTGAGTTAGGTACAACCCAAGATCCGACTAGACGATCTTACATACTGATCGTGAGATCATGACACACGACATCATTGCTATACGCCACATGTTCATCTCATATCCGTATACCATAGAATTTCTCTAAAAATACTCTAAATCATAACTTGAAAAGCAGAACACAATCTACTCTCAAAATCCTCCGATATTCTCCTATTAAATATTTCATACAACACTACAATATTTATTCTATAGATTCAACTTCAATAAACTGGAACACCATCTAGTAAGACCCAAGTAAATACGACGTCCCAGACAAAGATGATCCAAGAGATTCGACCTAGACCTTTTAATTACGCAACACTCGATCCTCGAAAGAGATACACAGTCAACTCAATCTGTTTTGTCTAGACCCAAAGTCAGCTCAATCCTTGAAAGTATGGGTCTAGGTCTAGGCAGTTTTATCTTACTTTTTTTTTGTAATTATGTTTTTTTTTTTGATATTTAATGATTTTGTTTATATAAGTAAATATTAAAATGTATGTTGTAGAAATGTAATTGAATACACACACATATTTAATATTAGAAAAAAATATACAAAAATTATACTGAATATAAATACTTAGTATTATAATAGAAATATAAAAAACTTATGAATTTATACATGTATATGTATATATATCATGTTGCTGATGAAAGGCCATTAATTGTTATACATTTTATAATAATAATGTATATATATAAATTTGACGCCTTGCAAGTTCTGGGGACTGTACTGTACCATCGGAAATTGAAGATCCTCATGGGCCACACATGGAGTAAATTTTTGCTCTTCTATTCTTAAATATATATATATATATATATATATCGAATTAAGAATTGATTTTCGTTTCCATTTTTTCTAATTTCAAGAGAAAGCTGAGATTAAATCTGAAATCTTAGGCTTTGTTTGGATGTTTTCGTTTTATTTCCAACCGTCATTTTCTAAAACGTATGGAAAATGAGTTTTTTGATTTTTGTGTGAAAATTACGGCATGTTTGGTTGTGTTTTCGAAAATTGTTGGAATTGATGATTTGATGATGTATGAAATGATTAAGTTAGTTAAAAGTAATGATTATGTGAATAATATATATAAAAAAATAGGTAATATTATATTGATTAAATATATTTTTAAGTTAATTTGATAAAAATCGACCCCAAAAACAACATTAAAAATATTCAAAATGGGTCTTAAAATGTGTACGAGTTTATGAAGATTAAGACCATGTATTTTATTCCAATATAACACCACACTTGTTGCCGAAAATATGAATTTTTAGAAGGAGATGTGAGAGAAAGAAAAATGTTATTGTGATTTGAGAAAGTGAATGGTAGTTATTGGGGAATGTGAAAGTGAAAATGAAAATAAGTATATTTTCAATTGAGAATGGTGTAAAGTGTGTATTTTTATTTTTAAATGAGATCGAAAATGAAAACATGAGTTTGAAAACACAAACAAACATAGCCTTAATATCTTGACAAACAACGGTGGCCGGCAACTGGTGGAGGAGTGGCGGCTTGCTGCTAAGAAGTGAAGAAAGTGAATATGGGTGTTTTGGTAGCATTAGAGTTTGAAAAGGAAGAGAGTATATAATGTGCTAAATTTGGGTTTGGGCTTTGGAATTTTGGGTAGGTTTGCATCTGGGTATAGACCTAAACAAAATATTCAGGCTTGAGTCTGGGTTTAGACCTAAAGTTTTGGGTCTGGATTTAGATAAGACCTGCCCATTGTCAGCCTAATTTATGTATTAAATCGTAATTTCTAGTAAAGGTATATTATATTATTATCTAATAGACTAATACGTGTCCTAAATGCCCAAGTTACAGTTTACAAGATCTCCAAGGCTAATTGTCAATGAAACAGGAGGAAAGAATAGAAAAATCAGCATAAAAACTACACAATAATCTAAAATCAGTATTTATGTGATGTTCCTATGTTGGCGTCGGATCCAAAGAGATCATGACACTTGTTATCGGGTCACGTGCTCTTTTTAGCCGCGCATGTAAAGGTTCGTGTCAATCCGAGTCTTCTGGTCGAGTTCGTCAAGTCGGGATCGGATGATCTTGACTCGACTCCCAAACTTGAGTCCATATGTCTAGCTGGCGCGTACCATGGTCCACCGGGGTCATTTCGACATTTACGAGAATGGTATTTTATCCCATTAATACAAATCCAAAATTGTCCCTAGCCTAGTTTTGAAACGCATCAAACACGATTGGCTTTCGTAAGCCACTGGCAACTGCAACCAACCAAGTAGGGGTAATTTCGTCATTTGATCCTCATATATAGAAAATAGATAAGAGAGAGACAGAAACAACATCCAAACTAGAGAGAGAAACAGACAGAGACAGAGACAGAGAGAGAAAAGGGCAGACGAGCAGAGCAAAAAATAGGTCAAATTCCGTACTCTAGCAGAAACAGTGGAGTGGCAAATCGGTAATTTAATGAGCGAGAGAGGGGCAGGGGCAGGAGCACCGCCAGCGGGGATGATGGTGGCGGTGACGGAGCAGCAAATAGCGGAGGCGCTCCACTCCCTCCTCAGCTACACCACCGCCTTTACCTCCCTAAACGCCGTCGTTCAGCACCTCGAATCCAAATTGGGCGCCAATTTAAGCCACAAAATCGACTTCATTCGTACCCAGATCCACCACTTCCTCCTCCTCCAATCGCAGCCCCAAAATTTCATCCCCCACCAAACCCTAAATTTTCACCCTTTTCCCTCCCCACATTTACCCCCCAATTTCACCGCACATCATTCTGCACAGAGTTACGGATTGCGTCCGCCGCCGCCGGTTCAGCCTCAGCCGCAATCGTCACAGTCTGCGCCGCCGAGGCCGGTGGTGGTTAAGAACCCTAGTCGCACCACTGCCAAAGAGAGGTGGGTTTACAATTTTTTTCTTTTATTGAGAAAAAAAATGGAAGCTTTTTTGGTAAGGGGCTGTTTTGATGGTGGGGACACATTCTGGTTCCCTTAAGTTCTCACGACCTAACGGTCTTTTCTTTTTTGAATTATATTTCCTGCTTATTTTTTTCATTTATAGGTTTAGTTACCTTCCAGTTTACTCCTTCATGATGAATGCACAAATTAAGTAGTTCTTTTTGTTGTACTTAAGCACACAACACGAAGGTACTTTTGCAGTTCTATTAAGAGATGGGTTCTTTAGTACCTTAAATGAGTTGGTCTGCAGAAAGAAGGGACTGGCGTTATTCCTTTGCTTGTGGGCCGGGGGTGGTTTAATATAAATTGACTAAAGAGTTCGGTAATACCCGACATACGCCTCTCCGTTTTTGGAACGGATTGAAGGACCACATAAGTATTATTGCTAGCACTCTTATTGACAAAGTACTCGTAGTTGTATTTATTTACCAAGCTATCTTCCTAGCTAAGACTTTGTGAAATACATCTCTTTCATGGCCTTTTATTGGATGAATCATATCCAGTCAATTAATTATGATGGGGACCCAGGAGTTGCAAAGCCTCTTGACATCAAAATGGAAAATCTCCAGAAATGTTTGTTTCTATTTTTTATTATGAAGAAGTCAACTGATGCTTCGTATATCAGATTGGTTGTCAATTATTCAACTACAAGGATTTTGGTTAAAAAAGCTATGAAATATGGACTAGTCTTGGCGCAGCGGATGAAGAAAGAGAATGATGGATGAGGGCGAATAGAAGGAGCGGTTTTTTAATTTCTTGTTTCGCGTATTGCTTGTTATGTAAGATTCTAAAAGCACACTGTTCAACCATACCCCTAACCCTGGATCCATTTAAGACTAGTAGGTTTGAATTGTGGTTATTTTTTGCCTTTCCAGTATCTGTTAAACATTCATGTAAAAACTCTTTCAGCTGTGACTACAGTGAGTGCATTATTGCCCATGAGCGTTAGTTTTAAACCAACCTTTGAATTTCTGATTATTCTGCACTTCTGCTTAGCATAATTAATTTAGCTAGTTTGCTTGATGTGCGTTATGTGCATGGCTTTTTTGCAGTGCTCCAATTGCGAAGAAAAGAAGAGGTGGCCCAGGAGGCCTAAACAAACACTGTGGTGTTTCTCCTCAACTTCAAACCATTGTGGGCCAGCCGACCATGCCAAGGACTGAGGTTTGAGACCTAATTTTTGTTTTCTACTTCATGCTTCTTTCTTCAAGAATAATATTTATACGTTCTTCCTAAAACAAGTGTACTTCGCAGATTGTGAAGCAGTTGTGGGCTTACATAAGGAAACACAACCTCCAAGATCCAAACAATAAGAGGAAGATAGTTTGCAATGATGAGCTCCGTTTGGTATTTGAGACAGATTCTACTGACATGTTCAAGATGAATAAACTGTTAGCTAAACATATAACCTCGCTTGAGCCTACAAGTATGGATTTAAATGTTAAAATTGGTTTTGTGTTTGCTTGCTAGTAACTTTAGTACTTATGATAAAAATGTATATCTTTTAATTCTTGCAGAACAAACAGCCCAAAATGCTAAGAAACCAAAGGTTGATGTGGAATCTGGGAGTAAAAGTGATGAGCCTGTACCAATTGTGATGATATCTGATGCACTTGCCACTTTCTTTGGAACTGATGAGAGAGAGATGTCACAAGCAGAAGTACTAAGGCAAATGTGGGAGTACATAAAGGTTAACCAACTTGAGGTATGTAACTGAGTAAATTTCTCTTTTCTCACTTAACTTGAGGTTCTAGTGTTGGTTATTCGCCTGGTTATTGGTTATTTAAAACTATTTCAGAAGACTCCCAGCTTAACTTATGAGTTTCTTTGAACTTAATCATATTATTAAGGTTTTCTCATCTCAGAAAAAACAGGGAAAGAAGAAAAGAAATAAAGAATGCTGATGATTTCATATGTTCTTGGTTTTCTTGGTTTCTCGTGTTTTTTTCACAAATCAAATGCCCCTTTCACAATCTCGCTGTCTACTGCTTCAATATGCTAGTTCTCTTTGATCAGAAAGATTTTTTTCCCTGTTTCGCACAAAGCTCTCCACAGTTGTTTATGTGTGTATCTATGCAAGTGTATTGCGCGCTCCTCAGCTTATTCCTCATCTAAGCATCCATCTCTGTGTACACTTGAAATCTACGAGTAGTGTAGTTTATAAGATGACTTGTCGCTTGCATTTTAGGTGTCAAGCTGAAAACAAGTAATAATGGCAGTCTCTTTGGTTAATCTTGATACATGAGCTACTGAATAACTCTTTTCATATCTTTGAAACATTTTTCTTCCTATCAGCTTTTTACTCATGGTTTGTTGGCATATGCATCTGTTCGGTATTTGCTCTCCTTTGAGAACCACTTTTTGTTTTCTTTGTTATACTTGAGAAAGAGGTGCCTTCAATTTTATACTTCAAAAGTGTCTTACCGCACTCTGCTGCTCAGGATCCTCTAAATTCAATGGCCATTGTCTGTGATGCAAAATTACAAGAGCTACTTGGGTTTGAAAGTGTTTCGGCATTGGGGATACCTGAGATGCTGGCACAACGTCATTTATTTAACAAATCATGATGGCTAACTGACTGGTGAGTAGACACGCTAAAAATCGTTGATCAAAGGTTCTTTTATTGTTGTCTTTGTTGGGGAAGAATTATTACTTGGAAAATTTGTCCAGCATCCGATATGTCTCATGGTGTACTGTTTCCTTTTGCAGGTATATGATGTTAATGCTAACTTATTTGTGTCCAAACATCACCTCAAATGCTTCCCTAATGGAAGATTTCAGTCTCGCAATTGTTTAGGTTTAAGACAGTGTTGTTACAAAGTGATGAGATTTGTATATTATGAGTAGACAACTCTTTTGGCTAACTGCAAGCATATATGACAGATAACTTCAGCACTCGATTTCATTCCCGGGTCATTCCAACTCTGTAAATATGCTTGACATTAGGAGAACAGATGTAAAGGAAGATTGTAGGCTTTTATTTTGTTTCTGTAAATTCCCGATCTCCTTTATGTTTATATATTTGGCTATAGTATACCATGTGTACTAATGTCTTTTCCAAGGCTGCTCTTCATTCACTCTGTATATTTATTTAGTGGGCTAGGATTCATCTTTACTACATTTATACGTCAATGGGAACCACAGAGACTTAACAAACGACCTTCAGAGTTACAGAAGAGGCAGGAGTTATACTCGTCACTGTCGTGCACGTGCAATTGAAAGCAGGATATTCTGGCGATCACTTATTAAAGCCCAAATGTAACAGACACAATGATGAAAAAACAGAACACTAAGCAAAGGGGCGTGGTTCAGTGGTTCACAAGGCTTTCGCTGTAAGAACCCACCTGGGTTTCAAACCCAGGTGATGGACCCGAGACACTGGAAGAATCTTTTCCATTCTTCGGTTATGTCTGGAAAAGGCTTTCGCTGTAAGAACCCACCTGGGTTTCAAACCCAGGTGATGGACCCGAGACACTGGAAGAATCTTTTCCATTCTTCGGTTATGTCTGGAAAGAGTTTAGTCCGCTGGGAAATACGGACTAGGATTGACTCTGGAAACAAAGGGCTGCTTGTCCTTTTGGCTGTTCATAGCTCAAGGTCTCGGTTCCTGTAATCCATCCTTTAAGAGCATTGCATTGGACTCTTTGTATGGGATTCCTTATAGGGCCCGTCAAGGCTGCCGGGAGACTTGCTCAAAGGAAATATTTCAGGAAACGGAGCGATGTAAGACCAGTAAACCAACACCTTGGTCTGGGGAGTTTACTCCTCGGGGGCCCCTGCGCTTAATGAGCCCATCGCCTATGGAAAACCTAGGACGGATTACCACCATACGTGGTTTGCGGGTTATTGTATATGGGCATGTTTGCTCTGCTGGTTTGATTGGCGTATATTTACCCTCGAAATTCCAAAAAAACAAAACACACATGTTGCATAGCATACACTATCGTTTAAAGTTAGGAGTGCCTACAAAATTTGGGAGAAATTGCGTCATTTCCCTTCTACCGGGTATAACTTAACCAGATACAGCCACACTATGCACAGTTCATAAAGGTTAGTAGCTTAAATAGCTCCATGGCACTGTCTCAGATATGGACTCTAGAGTCCCTCGACATTCTCAGATATGGACTCTAGATCCCTGCCCGAGGTCTCGCCAATTCATACACAGTAAAAAGCGGGAAAACAGATGTCATTACTCCTTTCTTAGAGAAAATGCTACACTTGCTTCATCCCCTATTGTGATGGCTGATCGCTTTGTGGCCCACCAAAAATTGGTCTCATGTAGGCATCATCAAATCTCCGCCAGAAGGAATGAATAGTGTACACAGGTCTTTCCATCAGCATTGATAAGCTATCTTTTGCACGGAGAAGGTTTTCTGCTGCTGATTCCTCAAACGAGAGCAGAGGAAGTGTCATATTCTCCTTTGCAATACTTGGTTCCCGGTCTATGTTGCTGGTGTTATGGTGATGAGGAAGTAGATAGCTTACCAACGGCTTTGTTAAAAAGCCGAAGACCTGCAATTGATCATAGTAGCTAAAATCTAATGTGTGCATAAAGGATCTCAACAGAAAAAGAAAAGAGATACCATATCCTCAATATTCTCAATAACTATGGTTAACATTACGAATTCTAAACAATTAAGGTAAAAACTTCGACTCACTATTGTACTGAAGAGGACGACAATAACTGTTGTTGTAACCATTGTGGCATTGACTGGATCCAATGGCACACCATAATGTGTAAACTGCAACGATCAGAAAGATTTAGCGTGGAGGCGTGTGCGCGAGCCGCTGAGCGTGTGATTGCACATGTGTTTATGTTATATGTAAAAGTGAAAATAACAGTAGAGAATGTCTCAAAATTGTCATCCATCTCAAAGCTTAATATACCTGTTTGAATGCCAAAGCAATGGAGACTGCTCCTCTCATCAGCCCGGCCCACCAAATTACTATCTAGTTGAACAGCAGGAAAACATGGCAGATTTCAGTTTTCAGATCACAGAGAAAAAATCACATTACATTAAAATTTTGACTTCAAACAAGGAAGTTGTTCAAGACTCTGTATTCTGATGTCACCACCAGTGGTTACTAGTAAATGCTTGCTTCTCTATACATCTAAAGAGTCATGAGCTAATGAAGTCATTGTCGATTAAAGGTCGGATAAATTTCACCAGAAAGTGGACTTGAGCAGGCCAGTCAACAAAACTGCCATGAGGGGTTCTCACGTATTGTAGCGTACGGTTGGAACTAGAAACTCACGTAAATCCAAATACGAAATTCTGCATAGAACAAGTTATATTAGGGGATTCGACGTTCTAACCTGGTGCTTAAACGTTATAGTTGATGATCTTGTAGAAGTCCGGTTCAGACAATTTGATAAAGCCGAGAGAGGAAACACAAAAGCAGCACGCCCAAGCATTATCAGGAACATAACACTACTGTATACGCCAATTGAGTCCCAAATGCTGTAACGAATATTTAGCAGAAAGGAAAATTTCAGTCCAGATTACCAGGAGTAATTTGCTTCACTCAAATAGCACACTCATATGTTTCAGAACGATAATGAAGATGTGCTAGGCGAATATTATCAGGTACTCTGGTAAGCAGTAGCAACATAGAAGCTAAGCACCAAGAATGGCAGCAGTTCCTTTATGTAGTCAAGAAGGAATCATAGTAGCAAATTGAATTGTGCTTAACCATAAATTTTACTCTGAGAGAAGGAGTGCTTGCAAGGATGATTCTTACCTCAGCTTGCTCATTCTCCATTTCTCAATGTCCAGAGCGTCCATACCCACATATAAGAATATGAATGTTTCTGCAATAAAGGACATCATTGCAAATACATGCCTGCACATGAAAAGAGTAGAAATAAAGTCCACAACACAAGATTTTATTACGTCTTTCCAGTTTCTCCATTACAGCTTATATTTTTGCAAGTTATTTAATGTCGATATTGTTCGCTACCACTAAACAACATCCAGGGAGCTGCGGAAGTAGGATAATCTAGACTAAAATTTTATGGGGGCAGAGTACGCTCTTACAAAGATATTGCAACAATTTTGGCGTGTCATTACACATACCTGGTGGTAATTCTTGAACTGTCGGTCACATTATGCCAAGCATAATGTGACATGAAAATCCCAGAAAAGAAGACCGTCAAGATTCCACTTAGTTCGAACAGCTGTAAAACACAGAACAGATTCCAAGCTTTATACTTGTCTATGATACAGACCTAAAATAGTTGTGATGTGAACATATTTAAAGATGGTGCTGTGAACTGGTTTCAAAAGAGAAGTATCGCTGGAAAAATAGATCACTTAAAACATCGACATCTAGGCTTTACAAGTTAAAGAAAAACCAGCTTCCAAAACTGCAGCGAACTGAAAATGGAGAGACACATGCTGATCAGAAAAATCTTCTGAATCCAAACTTGACACAATATTTAATATATTTGCAAATGTCAAGATTATTCCATTTTTCACGAATAAAGAGCCAAAGAAAGAAGAAACAACATATTTTCATCACGATGGAAAAACATGTAAGAGAGAACCGACCCCACCACATTTGAATTGAGAGAACATGTAAGACTGCTACAGAAAATAGACATCCAAATGTGCACATCCATGACAGTCAATGTTTTTGTTTCACCTTAGAGAAGGTGAACGTATATTAACATGATAAGCAGAAAGTAGAGTATCCCATCTAGATCTTTGATTTACCTCAGCCAACATGTAGGAAAGATATGCCATAAGAACCATAAGAGCAATTTCTCGAACGGATGAATGTCTGCCGACACAAATGAGTAGCTTAAAACACCTATCCAACTCCACCTCATGTATTGGAGTTTCTACAACCCTCTGCAGTGCATTCTGCTACTCCAAATAATATGGATAAAAACAATATTACCTGCCAAAGTACAAGCCCCTGAGAACATATGCAGTCAAAAGCCCAGCCTGAAAGCATAAAGGAAAAACTAAGTCTTGCTTTGTAGTACAATATTAAACTGCTAAGTAAGACAATACTTACTACGTTAAACGGACCAAACTAGAGTGGTATATATTAGCTTCATGAGAAATAAAAAAGTGGAAATAATCATATATAAGTTCATGAAATAAGTTTTTGCATATCTACTTGATTTCTTTTAAAAAGACTAGAATCAACAAGTGAAGTGCTACAGGCATGAAACTACGAGCCTATATCGTTTTTCAAACTTTTAAAAACTACAGAATATAACAATTGGTCCGAAGGATTTTGAGACCTAAGATTTGAAGTCCATGTTGAACTTACTTGGAAAATTCTGAGTTAACATGGATTTTGCAAAAAGAAACCCAATAGGTGGTTGTTCAATAATTATAATATCTGAAATTCTATGGTATTGGAATCATTGAGAACCCTTAGCTCCAAAACCTTCTCGAAACCAACTTTCAACCCAAATGCAACTTTACATTACTCTTGAGCTATAAAATGAACCTTGGTGAAAAGGATGTTGTGAGTTCCGTAGGAAAAATGTAGAGTAATCTTTTAATCAGACAAAATCATTTTTCAAATCAGTTCCTATGTTAATTACTAAAAGAAAACATAAACTCACAGCAATTCCGAGAGCGGTGCTTGCGGAGAAGAGGTACAAGAAACTCAAAAGAACGTGGACTGCCGTCCGGCCATTAACTTTGTTGACATCAAGCTTTTGAACAGCATTAAACAGAACTACTGATGTGGCATCATTTACCACCCCTTCTCCAAAAACTAGGCTGTACAGCAAAGGAGTCTCCTCTTGATGCAGAACCTACATGAAGATTTCGTATGTCATTTCTCTCAGACACAAGCTTTGCTTGCTTATTTAAGTATACCACATATTGATACTATTACTAACCAACCTGCAGAGTGCATACAGTGTCCGTTGATGAAAAAATAGTCCCAATACCTTGTTTAAATCAGTACAACATCTAGTTAGTTAAAGCAATAAAAACTCGACAATTTAGCATTAAAGTCGTCTATTCAGGAACAAACCAAGATAATCACGAGGAGTCAGACCGACAAAATTGAACTTGGGAAACAGCAACCAGCTGCCTATATTGAAAATAATAGGGCAAACGTCTTATAAACATGTCCTCAAATAAAATTCTCTCGGCACGACTAAAACCAAAGGATAAATGGAGCTGGTCAGAACTCACCAGTAGTAATAATGGATGATGATATCAAAACTCCAATTACTCCGAACAGCATTATTGTAAAGAAGTTATGGAAGAACTGTTTCTTCTTGACCTGAAATCTGTTGGAAATAGTCCGAATACATCGTAACGCAAAACTGCTGGAAAATTAACCAACATCAATAATATACAACTAACTAAGCAGCTAAAAGTCCTCACCCCGCATTAAAAATAATTGGTGGCAGGAGATAAATGAAGAAGAGCTCTTCATCAAATCTCAATATGTGTGAACTCTTCCCCTTGCTTATGAGCAGAACAATCGTCCCGATCACACACCCCTAGTTCACGTACAAAAACATAAATGATCTAACTTAGTAGAATTATTATGCAAATGTCGAATGTGACAGACAAAGGCACCACAATGCACAGATGAAGAGAAATTATCGCATCCTAATATGACAGAGACCTACCACCACAATATAATTCATGGCCTTGCCCTACGTGTAGTGCCATCTTTGTACACGCAAACAAAAGAAAGAAAATAAAAAAATGAAGGATATCGATTGAAACAAAACAACAAAGATTATCACAATGACCACTACGAAGCCTCCAATTTCGATGATAGTAATATCACAAATCTGCCAATTAATTATCACATTTGTCAAAAAAAATTCAGTCAGTATGGAAGAAACGTTAATGAAAAAAAAAAAAAAACGTGCAGTGATGATGTGTATATAACTACAGTCACACATCGGATGGTCGGATGGAGACGAGGGTCTTGTCTCTTCTAGGAGACACCATAGGACAAAGCAGTGAAGTCCGAAGGCAAATGCAAGCCACATCAAATAAGAAGAGAAAAATTACGATTATTAGAGCAGTAATGGATTCATTGACCCATCGGTTCTCCTCGAGCAAGTGTCCGATGACTAGACAGAAGCATAGCACCGCCACGAACAACGTTATCGGAACCACCTGCTCGTGCTTCTCTCCGAGGTTCCGCGCAATTTCCAAAATCCTCTCCATTTATTTGATTTTCTCTATATAATCAACTCCGATACAAAGTTTCGAACACGCATCAGATTTGTGATAATTAGGTTAAACGAGTTAGAAATTCAGAAGGAGAGATCTGAGTGTAAGCAGCAGTGAAGAGAGATTGTAGCGCGGCACATGGCGCGAATTCGGTGCGCATACTGATACGTGTCCAACACTGCTGCCTTTCACTATGAGACGACACTTCCACCCTGCATGCGTATCATCCCATCCATATTATAAGTTAGGGCTTTTGGCACATTGCACTCTTAAATTCAATTTTTGGCACTTTGCACCATTAAATTGTATGTAGCTTGGCACTTTGCACACATAAAAATGAGTTCACTCATTTTTTGGAGGGTAAAGACGTCAATCTCTAAATATTTTGGCAAATTGCACCCTCAAATTGCTACCTTTTGGCATAATACATCCTTAAATTGCATTTTTGGCATTTTCCACCCTTAAACTGCCACCTTTTTTGCGCAATGCACCCTTATTGATATTTTTTGACTCTTTGCTAGAACACACTCAATTTATAAATCTTTTTCTCAACTTTCTATGCTCCAATGAACGATAACTGAACTTGATTGCGCAATACTATTAATGTTTTATATTATTAATGTTATTAATGTTTTATATAATAACAAATACATTAATGTTATTAAGATTTTATTAATATATATCATTAATGTTGTATTAATATATATGTTGTTATATATTAAATATATATTATTATTATTTATATAATATTACTAAGTAAATATTTTTCTATACAAGCTCGTGAGCCCCCGAAAAGGTATAGTTGGTTCGAGCTCAACTCGTTAAAAAAGATTGGCTCTTTAGGCTTGGCTAAAGCTGAAAAAAACTTGAGCTCAACTGGACTCGATGCTTACTCTTATTCCCCGGCTAAAAGACATGATTTTCCAAACTTATGCATTCTTTTCGTCACTATCCTTGTTTTTCATGGATACTCATTCCAACTTTTTTTAAAAAAAAAATGTCTTATGAGAGAATTATTGTTCATTGGAGCATAGAGAGTTGAGAAAAAAGATTTCTAAAATTAAATGTATTCCAGCAAAAAGCTAAAAAAAATATCAACAAGAGGGCATTGCGCAAAAAAGATGGCAATTTAAGGATGCAAAGTGCCAAAAATGCAATTTAAGAGTGTATTGTGCCAAAAGGTGGCAATTTGAGGATGTAATCCGCCACATATTCAGAGATTGACATTTTTACCCTCTAAAAAAATGAGTGAACTAGTTTTTATAGGTGAGTTAGATGCTTGAGGGTGCAAAGTGCCAAGCTACATGCAATTTAATGGTGCAAAGTAGTGCATTGTGCCAAAAGGTGGTAATTGAAGGGTGCAATGTGCCAAAAGGTGGTAATTGAAGGGTGCAATGTGCCAAAAGCCCTATAAGTTATAACAAAATATTAATTTTGGAAATAATGTGAATAGAACTTGATATTTTATGAATTATCTTTTTTGTTTTTCTGAGCTAGTAGGAGATAAATAATATATTGCACTAACCTATTTTTTTTTACATTCTTTAGAATTAATGATCATTCTACTATATAAATTATTTATATTAATTAACATTTTCATATACGATAATATTATCGTTGTAATTAATAATTATTTCTTATCAAGATTTAGCGGAATTAATCGCACACTTTTATTGTATTTTTTTTTTTTGAGTTTTTCTCCAAAATATTACTCTAAAGAAAAATAATTTCCAAACTATTATTATTTTAAAAATATTTTTCAAACTATATATTGTTTTAATGGCCAGATGATTGTCATGCGGGTGCAAACTTCTTGGTTGAAATTTGTTATTTCTTTTTAGATAATTATATGTGTATACAATGCTAATATTTTCAAAATTTTGACCTCCTCCCAAAACATGAAGAGAAAAATAGTCATTTAGAGTTTGATTTCATGTTTTTCGATAATGTAAAAGTCGAAAAATTATGAATGTATAAAAAAATTAATTTTAAAATATCAGATATTCCCATTACTAATCAAAATTAGTTGTACAAATGTTATAATGAACGTATCTATAATATATCTCGATGTGGGTATGGTCCCCCCCCAAAAAAAAAAAAAGAACACGCTAGTTTGGGGTGGGGGGTGGGGGGGAATGATTGTTGTAGGAACTTCTTAATTTATTTGATTAGGATGTCAATGCTATAATACATAACCTGTTAGGCCATCTCCAATGTAGGGAGTTAAAATAACTCCAGCTTTATCTCTATTTTAGCTCTGCTACAGTACATTAACTCCAATGTACTGCTCTATATTCTGCTCTAAATCACTATTCATTATAATAATAATATTTTTACACCTCATTTATAATATTTCTCATATTTCACAAATACCCCAAATTTTATGTTTGTATTACATATTTATCCAAGTAAATAATTTTTGAGAGTTTTAATAATAATAATATTAAATAATTGAAATTTATTAAACTACTTCATTATTTTGTAAAGTATAATTAAAAATTACTCAATAATATAAAGACCGAATTTTTTCGTACATTTATATTTTACATAAAAAAACGTTCATATAAAATAAGCATACAAAACAAACATAATATTTGATCAATTAAAAATATTACAACATGATTGAAAAGGACTTGACAAAATTATTCACTATTGTCTTGTGCATTACCAAGTTGCTCCCATAAATGCTCTATTAATGCATTCCGGAGTTCAATATGAGCATCTCTGTTTTGTATTTGCCTATATCGACCAAGGAATTGTTGAAATCGGAGATGTTCATCTGGCGGATCAACAACTAGAACTGGTGTTTCCTGCGCATCTGTAATTGGTGCATTGAGATCACGTTCATCCTCAATTATCATATTGTGCATGATAATACACGCAGTCATTATGTCATGTAGCACATCTTTACTCCAAAAACGTACGGGTCCTGCAACAATTGCAAATCTTGATTGTAGAACTCCAAACGCACGCTCCACATCTTTCCTACACGCCTCTTGTTTCATTGCAAAATATTTTTTCTTTCTTCCACTCGGCTGATGAATACTTTGTACTAGAGTGGACCATTTTGGATAAATACCATCAGCTAAATAATATCCCATATTATATTGTTTTCCTTGAATAACATAATGAGCTGGGGGGGCAATACCTTGAGCAAGATTGGAAAATAGATGCGATGATTCTAACACATTAATATCGTTATTGGTGCCTGGCATACCAAAATACGCGTGCCATATCCAAAGATCATAATCAGCGACAGCTTCAAGAATGATAGTTGGTGATCCGCTACGTCCTGCGTATTGTCCGGCCCAGGCGGTGGGACAATTTTTCCACTTCCAATGCATACAATCAAGACTACCCAACATTCCGGGAAAACCCCGTTTTTGACCAATGTGAAGTAACCTTGCGATATCATTAGCATTAGGTGATCTAAGATATCGCTCTGAGAAAACTTCAACAACGGCTCGACAAAATCTCTTTAAACTTTCAATTGCGGTTGACTCACCAATCTTAACATACTCATCAGTAGCATCGGCCGCTACACCATATGCCAACATTCGGAACACGGCAGTTGTTTTTTGTAAAGTTGATAATCCAAGTTTACCAAAACCATCTCTCCGCTGTTGAAAATATTCATCATGAACTTTGATTGCATCAACAATACGAATGAACAAAGTTCGAGACATTCGATATCTCCGACGAAACATTTCATCATTAAATCGTGGAGTAGCGCTAAAATAATCATTAATCAGATTACGATCTGCTACTTCACGATCACGATTGATCATTCTATGACCTGGGACAGAGCCACGACGACTGGAAGATTGGTTGCCATGGCAATTTTGATAATATTCCATTATCATATTGTTATTTTGCAGCACAAGTTGAGCGCAAATTTCGTCGTGATCCAGACTTTGCATGAATAACTCATTATCCATGTCACCATAAGCAGAATAAGAAGGAGGAGATGAAGGAGGAGATGGTGTTGAAGATGAAGATGAAGTATTCATATCATAAGAAGAACCCCCAATATCAAAATTCATTTTGAAATTGTATTTCTTGCCTAGTTTGAAGATGAGAAAAAAGAAGTGATTTGTAAACAATGTCGATGATGGGAGTGATGAGAAAATCGATTCAGTATTCCATATATTTATAGAATATTGAGATAATATTTTGGATGATGATGATATTCATCCAACGGTTAAGATTTTTCAGAAAACTCATCCAACGGTTAAGATGATAAGGTGAGATTTCCTTCAGGATAGGTTTTCTTATCTATATATACATAGTAAATAATATATATTCAGTATATGATATATAAATACATATATAAATAATGTATACATACGTATATATATACATAGTAGATATGTATACATATATATACTATATATATATTAGATAAGATGATAAGATAAGATTTTCATCCAACGGTTAAGATGGTAAGAAAACTCATCCAACGGTTAAGATGATAAGATGAGATTTCCTTCAGGATAGGTTTTCTTATCTATATATACATAGTTGTTTTTTTACCACCATTTTGGGGGAGGAAGTGGATCCGATTTACCACCATTTTAAATTATTGTTGTTTTTTTATGCTCTATTTATCTTGTATTATGTATGTTTCCCTTTCAATTGTGTAATTTTAGGTATTTATGTAACATTGTTCTATGTTGAAGTTGATTTTAAATGTTTTAAATTATATGGAACATGCATTTTTTACTACTTTTAGTTAAATGTTTATTCTTTTGGTTAAATTAAAATAATATATACATTAATTGAAAAAAACAAGAAAAAAGATAAATACAAAATAAAGGGGCTAAAATGAAAGGGTGTGAAATGAAATAAAGGGCTGAAATGACTAATTACAAAACTTTGGGGGTGAAAATGAAAGGAAAAAAAAGACAAAAAAAAATTAAAAAAAAAAAGTAGCTCAGCGCTAAAAATAGCGCTGAGCTACAGTGCAGCGCTAAATATAGCGCTGCACTGTTCCCCTGCGCTATTTTAGCGCAGGGAAATAGCTCTCCATTGGAGAGCTATTTTGGAGCTAAAAGCTACAAAATAGCTCTCCATTGGAGAGGCCCTTAGGACTCGTTTGCTTTCTTGTATCTGGCACATTTTAAAACTTTTAATGCATAAACTGTTTAGTATTATTTCGAAAAGTATTATATTAGGGAGTTGTTAGAGGCACTCCAACTTTTGTTATTGACACTCCAACTCTCATTTTATTTCATCAAATAGACCAAGATGCCCTTTATTGTGAAATATAAAATTCCCGAAGATAAGTAGGAACATTTTTATTAATGATTTTAACAAAGCATTAATGCCAAATCTTACTCTTTCTTTTTTCCGGGTTCTTTTTTAATTTTTATTTTTCAGTACATCACACACGTAAAATGCAGTAATAAATAATATATAATCAAATAACAGCAATACCAATATGATCAAATTTTAGCGAGATGTAAAACTATTATAAAATCAAATCACGCAACAAAAATAAACTTAATACCAAAAAATATAAGAAAATTGCAAGAAACAATTATTCCTCCGTTATTTACACTAATGTATTGTGAGCATTTTACCATACCAAAAATAATTTAAGCTTCATTCCAATGAAAGTTAGGACGAAACAAAATTTATTCAATTCTCTGAATTTTAAAATAAAAGAATCATCCATCAGTTGCTGCATTGGTTCTTGGTAGCTTTTTACAATGATCAAATAAGCAATTAAATGATTCAATGGAGTTTGATGAGACATTGAAACTCGTAAATACTTAAAGTTTTGAGAAAATTTCAGAGTATTATCAATCATCTAATCAACCCATTGATCAATGGGTTGATTAAGGTTGTAAATGATTCGAATCAAATTGAGTTTGGATAAAATTTACTGGATCAATCTCGACGAGCCTAGCTAGTTTTAAAAACTCGAGCTCGATCTACAAAAAATACATAACTATTATTACTATATAAATAAGTAATATAATTAAAAAATGAAATATTTTAAAATTTATTAAGCTCGAACTCAACTCGACAAAGAACTCGAGCTCGAGCCGACTGGACTTTAGTGCACGCGTACCAGTGATAATGCAATTGGTAATTTTATTTCTTCATATTTTTTAACTCTTTTCCTCTTCTCATTAAATTTTGCTAGACTCTTAAAAACACAATTTAGGGTTTGTTCAATGTGTTATTTAGTTTTATAGTATTTTAAAATATTACCAAAATTTGATCATATTGATAATGTTGCTAATTGATTATATATCTTTATTCCTACATTTTACGTGTGTCATCTACTAAAGACCAGAAAAACAAAAAAGAACAAAAAAAAAGGTAAGATATTGTAGTAATGCTTCATTAAAATCCTTATTGTATTTATCTTCAAGAATTTTGTATTCCACAATGATGGGCATTTTGGTCTATTTGGTGAAAATAAAAGGGAGTTGGAGTGCCAATAACATAAATTGGAGTGCCTTTAACAACTCATTTATATTAACCTTAAAATAATTTTATTTGTTTCATTCCATACTCACATTTGACATCTCATTCATTTAATAAATGACGCAAATGATGACCCACAATTTTTTGCGGGATAATTGCATATCACACCCCTGTGAAACATGAAATCTACACACATCCCTCATGTGTTAGAAAAATAGCCTAATATAACCCTATGATTTTCAAAACCCTGCACGAAACCCCCAATCCGTGTTAAATCCGCAGAAGGTAGCATTCACGCGCAGTGCATTTGAAGCAGGGTTGGGGGTTTCGTGCAGGGTTTTGAAAAATATAGGAGCATTTCAGGCTATTTTTTTAACACAAGGGGAATGTGTGCAAGTTTCTTATTTCACAAAGGTACAATATGCAATTATCTCATTTTTTGCAACGAGTTTTGTCATAAGGTATTATCATAATTTTACTAAGGAATTTCTAAAAACAATTAGAAGGCCACTACTTATTTCTCTTACTGTTCATTTGTAGATTATCACTAAAATTAATAATATGAGAATTATTTTTGAAAGATTTTTTTTTTAAAATTTAAGAAGAGGGGTTACCCTACATATGTAGGCCGATAAATTCGAATTGATAATTATAATCTTGAGCTATAAAGACTCTATCTAATTCTATAAAGGAGGGAAAAACTACAACTTGTGGCAGAAGTCGAACCCAAGACTTCTCATTTTTGAAAGATTGTTTGTTTGAGAATTATTTTATTGTGAAATAATATTCACGAATTATAACCGAAAGTCAAATCCAAATGGGTAAAGCCCAAATAGTAGTAGACTGTGGACCTTTCAATCATCTAGAAACAAACTACTGTAGCTCTTTAAGATACATATGTTGGCCCCGGCCCAGTTCAGATTAGTTTTCTTGGATAATTATGACCATTCAATTAGTTTGGGTTCGTATGTAAGTAAATAGGAGAATAGTTTTCACTTTTCATTTGTCTTATAAGAAATTAATGAAAAAGTATCATATAAAAAAAAATCATGATAGGCATTTATATTTAGAAAATTGAATTACATGAAGGTTATCATCCTCACAATCCTTTTACAAAGCTCTTTGTTTCTTTCTTTTATTCGATTACATATATATTCAAATAAATTGACTATAGACATTCAATATTTTAATTACCAAAAATTATAATTAACTAGTTTTTTTTATTTTTATTTTAGGGACAAATGTATTTTACTTCATTATATTTTTGATCTTATTAATTCTAAAATTCATAATTAATCTCTGACACGGACAACATCATGATGGGCCGTGTTTGTTCTCATGGTAATAATTAATCTCTGTTGGCAATGCGATCCCATAAATCATAATTTTTTTTGTCATTTTATGAAATAATAGATTTCACTTAACTTTGGGGAGGATTATTAATGCATGGAAGCGTGCAATGATAGCCAGTTTGGCTTATTTTCCTCCCGATTATGATCCTTTTGTCACCGTCGTCACCATGCTTCCTACCCTTATATCCTTTGATGATCTTCACGCGAAACTTTTCCAGTTTGAGCAACGTATTCGTCAAGCCTTATCCTCCTCACATATCTCTCCTGCTTTTATCGCCCATTCCCCTTACACTCAGTCCCCTAGTGGTCGAGGACGTGGTGGTTCTCGTTGTCGTGGTAATGGTTCCGGTCATGGGAAAGGTCGCAATGGTCTCGGTAACTCCTCCACGCATTGGAATTCTTTTGAGCAGCAGTCTCCACGTCTTCCTTCTCAGTAGCAGTCCTCTCGACATTCATCTGGTTCTTCTGTTTCTGTTAGGCCATCTCGGCCCTCTGGATTTCAATATTCTCCTGGACTGGGTCTTCTTCCGACACCTGCATTTGGTCATACTTGCCAGCTTTGTGGTACCCCGTGCCATATCTCTGTCCCTGCCCCCAGCGGTTTAACCATGCCTTCGACTCTGATGAATTGCCGAAATCATTTTCAGCCATGTCTATTGCTAATACCTCTGACATTGCTTGGTATCCTAACAGTGGCGCCTCCGCCCATATGACTCCTAATTAGGGGTGTTCACGAGCCGAGCTTGGTGATTTTTCCAGGCTCGAGCTCGAGCTCGATTATTTTCACCTGAGCTCGAGCTCGTAATAGAAACAGGTAGCTCGGTTCGAGCTCGCAAGCTACATCTGTATTTTTTATTTTTTAGTAAATTATATTATTATAATAATAAATAAATATTATAATGTATATAATAAAGACTATAATATATATATATATATTAAAATATATTAATTAAAAATATATATTAAAGGGATCTCCCGAACACTTACAAACGAGCTCGAGCCCGACGATCTCGACAAATCTCGAGCTCGAGTCGAGCTTTTGTCCAGCCGGCTCGACTCAGTGAACATCCCTACTCCTAATGACGGTAAAATATCTAACATTACTCCTTATACTGGCACTAATAAAATTTTAGTTGAAAATGGTGCACTATTACCCATTAAGCATGTCGGTTCCTCTACTTTACGTACTCCTAGTCGTTCTCTTCATTTATCAATATGTTTTGCATATTCCCAACTTATCTCATAATTTGCTATCTATTAGAAAGTTGTGTCAAGATACTGACTGTCTAATAAAATTTTCTTCCACTGATTTTTGTGTTAAGGACAAATCAACTGGGAAGGTTCTTCTGGAGTCCCCTTCAGCTAGCAGTCTTTATCTTGTCTCCCCTAGTATGGTGTCCTCTCCCTCTAGTGCCTTTGTTGCCCGATCAGTCTCTGGTGATATTTGGCATCGGCGTCTGGGTCACCCTAGTATCTCCAGGCTTAAACAGTTATCTCGTAGTGGTCTTTTTAAAGATTGTTCCATTTCTTTTTGTCAACCATGTCAGTTAGGGAGGTCGCACAAATTACCTTTTCTGCTTGTTGAAAAGTGTAGTACTGTGACTTTTTCTTTAATACATTCTGATGTTTGGACGTCTCTTGTTACTTCAATTTATGGTTTCAAATATTATGTTATTTTTATTGATGAATTTACTCGCTTTACGTGGTGTTACCCTATGCATGTTGTTATTTCAAAACTTTAGTTGAAAATCTTTTCTCCACAAAGATAAAAATGTTTCAAAGTGATGGTGGTCGTGAATTTGATAATGTTTCATTCTGTAATCTTTTTGTTGCTTCAAGCATTCAGTTTCGTTTATCGTGCCCCTATACTTCGCAGCAAAATGGTGTGTTAGAGTGTAAGCATCGTCATATTTCTGAGTTACTGTGTACTCTGCTTCTCATTGCTCATCTGTCTCAGTCTTACTAGGTTGATGCGCTATATACTCTGTCTTAGTCTTACTGGGTTGATACGCTACACACTGCAGTTTTGCTGATTAACCGTCTCCCTACCCCTATGCTACGTCACAAGTCCCCTTATGAGGTTTTGTTTGGTCGTTTGCCTGACTACTCCTCATTTTGGACATTTGGTTGTGCGTGTTATCCTCACTTTGGCTATCGAGCTTCTCATAAGCTTGATCCTCGCTCCATTCCCTATATTTTTTTAGGTTATGCTCCGGACTAAGGGTTATAGGTGCCTCTACCCTTCTCCTGGTTCCATTCATATAAGTAGACATGTTGTCTTCGATGAAGACACGTTTCCCTCTTATGCCCTCTTCCCTTTCCGCCTCTGTCTCTGACCCTGCCTCACCGATTTTCCCTTCTTGTCCCATCTTTCTTCCTCATCCTCCCTATCTAGGTTCCATTAACCCTCCCGTCATACATCTATCCGCACCGTCTGTGTTTCCCACACCTCATGTGTCTCTACCCGATACCTCGTTTTCTGTCTCTAGGTGTTCTCTTCAGCCCTCAATATCCTCGTCTCTGCTTCCTGTTGTGTCTTCATCTAACCCGTCCCCTGTCACTGATTCTCCTTCGATCTCCCCTTCCCCTGAGTCCTATCCTCTTACCATTTTTCTGCCATCTCGTCATCCGATAATTACCCGCTTACAAGCTGGCGCTCATAAACCTCGTGTGATCCCTTCCTTATCTGCTGTTTCTCCGCCTTTTGAGCCGACATGTTATATTCAAGCCGCTAAAGATCCTCTTTGGCGTGCTGCTATGGATGATGAGTTTAATGCTCTACAAGCCAATCACACATGGATTTTGGTGCCACCTCATCCTTCGCAAAATCTTGTTGGTTCCAAAGGGATGTACAGGGTAAAGTTATAGTCTGATGGATCAGTAGAGCCATATAAGGCCCGCTTGGTTGCTCGGGGGTTTAAGCAACAGACTGGCATTGATTTCGGTGAGACATTCAGTCTTGTGGTTAAGCTGACTACTATACGCACTGTTCTCTTTATTTCTATCTCTTGTCAGTGGGTTATACGACAGCTTGATGTGAATAATGCATTTCTTCATGGTGATCTTACAAAGACTATTTTTATGGCTCAGCCCTGTGGCTTTATACATCCTCGGTATCCTGCACATGTCTGTCAGCTACAAAAGGCTCTTTATGGTCTAAAACAAGCTCTTCGTGCTTGGTTTCAGAAATTCGGTTTATACTTGTTGTGACTTGGGTTCACTGGCAGCAAAGCGGATATGTCCATGTTTGTCTAATGTTCTGGCTCTGTTACCTTGGTTCTTTTACTCTATGTGGATGATATTATCTTGACTAGGAATAACTCTGTTGCTGTTACCGCTCTTATATCTCATCTTTTTCGGAAGTTTTCCATCAAGGATTTGGGGGATCTTCATTACTTTCTGGGTATTCATGCTACACGGGACTCACATGGTCTCTTTCTTTCGCAGAAAAAGTATGCCACTGAACTTCTACGGCGTTTTGATATGATGAGTTTGAAACCAGTTGCTTCTCCTCTTTCTGCGAAGTCTACTCCCTCTGCTCTTGAGGGAGACCTTTCTTCGATCCAACTCTATTTCGTAGTATTGCTGGGGGTCTCCAGTATCTCACACATAACTGATATTTCTTATGCGGTTACCTTGGTCAGTCAGTTCATGCACTCTCCTCGGGATGTTCACTTTCAGATGGTTAAGAGAATTCTCCGTTATCTTCGGGATAGTCTTGATTTTGGTGCTTATTCGCCCCTCCTCCTTGGATTCTCTTACCGTCTATGCTGACTCTGACTGGGCCGGTTGTCCAGATAGCCGGCGCTCTACTACTGGCTATGCTGTCTATCTTGGCGATAACTTTCTCTCCTGGTCCGCCAAGAAACAAGCCACTGTCTCCAGATCTAGTACTGAGTCCGTGTACCGTTCCATTGCCTATGCTGTTGTTGAGACTTGCTGGTTATGTTATATTCATCTTGATTTGGGGGTCTTACTTACTCATACAATTCGGGTCTACTGCGACAATATCAGTGCGATTTATCTTGTTCTCAATCCTGTGTTTCATGCTCGTACGAAACACATTGATTGATTATCACTTTGTTTGGGAAAAGGTCGTTGTTGGAGATGATTTGGTAAAGTATGTCCCCATTGCTGATCAGATCGCTGATATCTTCACCAAGGCTTTACCTGCTCCGAAGTTCACATAGTTACAGACCAATCTTCGCGTTGGTCCCACTGCTCAGATTGCACGGGGGTGTTAGTATACATGTAGCCCAACCCATTTTTCCTATAGTTAGGGCTTCATTAATAGGGTTACATTTTGTTCTATATATACACTGTATTATCATATTGTAATTCATTCTGAAATATACATTAACTTTCATACTTTAGAGTCTAGTTCATTACGTGCCTAGAACTCTATCCGATTCCACCAATAAAATACAAGTGATTCGTCAAAGCTTAATTTCGGACTCAAAAGCTTACGAGCTCTTAAATAGCATAATTTTTTTTTTGTTACCTCATTCTTATAGTGCAACTTTTCCTTGACTATAATTCTAAATAAAATTAGGTAGAAGAATGATCTATACATATGGAATTGACTAAAATGTTGAAACTCAGATCAAGCTATTCGATGTTGAATTTAATGATTACTAGCTCATGTTCAAATTTTTATTGATAATTGTTATATGTCACTATTTTCATATCACCATCTTGCCAGTTGGCTGGCAGTGCAACCACAATACTCTCAAGTCACATTTCTTTTTACTAATTTAAATTCTCAAAATTTATTACTCTGAACAAGACAAAGTCCAGAATCACCCGAATAAGTATATAATGCTATTTTTTGTGCGTCAGAACTGCACATTAGTAATTAAAAACGGATACAATGTAAGAAAATTTATCACACTACACGAAACAGAAACTTATGGGGTATGTCAATCATTATTTTTATATAATTTCATATTTCCATAAAAGTATGCAGGTTGGCAATTTTATCAAGAAAGCACTATGCTTATTTAAATAGGAGATTGGAGAGATTATTGAAATTCATACAGAATAATAATGGAAAATGAATGGGAATCATTCACTGAATGTGGAGGTTATTAGAGATTATGGCAGTGATAGCCAACTTAATTGGAATATTATCTAAGAGATTAGATAGGGAAATGATATTGGAGCTCCACAAATTACTATATGAGCTCCACTTTTCTTTTTATCTCTAGGCAAATGACAATAGTACCCATTTATTAACAAAATACCAATTGCTAAAAAATTAAAAAATAAATATTCCTTTAATTTTAATAATCAATTCATTTTTCGCAATAATTTATCCAAATAATTACATGAAGAATGCATAATTAGACAATACATACATGTACGCAAGCACAAAACTACCAGTTTAAGAACATAAATGAATTACATAAAGAACAATTCTTTTTATTATTATTTTGACATTTTAAATATAAAATATACTTATATAATTTGTCTCTTTATATACAACTAAAGAAATTATTAGCTACTTCTAACATTATCATCATCATCACCACTATTATTATTATGATTACTATTACTACTACATTTTTTTTCATAGGGATTAGGTATACTTGACCTGTAATTATTTGTAACTAAATGTTGATTTACTACAATGATAAACTACATAAAATTGATGGTTTGGGTTTAATATACGGTAAAAATAAAATAATTTTCATTTGAAGTCTGATGTTTTGTCATTTCTAATTTGACATATGTTACTATGTTATATTGTTGATGATGGTCTAAAATTTTCATTGATATGGCGTTCCATATAAATATTTAAATTATTCAATTTTTAAATTTATATTTATTATTTGATATGTAATAAAATAGTCAAGTATAATAACTTGTTTTGATTGCATAAAAATACTTTTGGAATTTAATTTTGAAGTTTATAATATTTTTATATTCCATGGGTATTGTTGTCATATTTTAATAATAAAATTAAACTTGGAGCTCCTATAGTAACTGGTGGAGTGCCAATATCATTCCCCGATTAGATATCACCGGACTTATTCCTCAAAGAAGGTATTTCATGACAAGTATCGTCTTCTTATTTCAAACCTAAGAGTAGAAATTGATTCCGACCTCCAAATTTTGGATATTTTATTACTTTCGTGATAATTTATTTGTAGTTTTAAATTGTAATAAGCGACTAACTTATAAGTAATGATGCACCTCTTTAAAATATTACTCACAATTATATTAGGGATGGCAACGGATCCGGGTTGGCCTCGGAACCGCCCCGACGGTTCCGGTTCCCCCGTCTCTAACCGGATCCGGTTCCAGTTTATATGGGTCCTAGCGGTTCCTGTTCGGTTCCGGGTTCCCGGAACCACTTTTTTTTTATTTTTATTTTTAAAACAAATTTGTGAGTGGAGACATAGATAGAGAAAAACAAGTACTTTTCAACTTTAAGTCATATGTACAACATCAAGATCCTAATTACGATAAACATCATTTTAACGAGTGGAATTCGGATGACAAATCTCCATGCAAATGGCCTGGAATTTCATGCAACTCAAGAGGCGATCATATGATTCATATTACTGCAATAGATCTCTCCAACAAAATATTATGGGAAATTCGTTTAATAACTTCTCTTCATTGCCTGAGCTGAGATACCTTAACCTTCCGATTAACGTAATTGAAGGTAAGTTGAATTTTACTGGATTCAACAAATTGGAAGTTCTCGATCTATCTTACAACAGATATTATATGTCAATGTTTCCTCCAAAAGCAGTCTTTGAATCTGTCTTTTAATTATTTATACGGTTCAGTTGATGACTTATTCAGCTTGTGCATAAATTTAAACTTTCTTGATCTAAGAGGAACCGGCTTAAGAGGGAACATATTTTTTTTTTGTTATAATATTATTTACATACATATGGAGAACGTATAAAAGAAAAAGTAGTGAAAAAGAAAAAAAAAATACAAAAAAATGGCAAGAAAAAAGGCAAAATTCTAGCCCAAAAAAAGAAAAAAAAAAGGTCTTGCAGTTCCGGTTCCGATTCCAAACTCGCGGGTACCCGCGAGTCTCACGGTTCCGGTTCTCGCGGGTACCCGCAAGCGGTAGTGTAAAAACAATACTCGCGGGTACCCAGGTCTAGCGGTTCCGGGTCCTTCATTATGCGGTTTCGGTTTCGGATCCTCAAGAACCGACCCGGAACCGGCCCGTTGCCATCCCTACACAATCTTTACTATACTAAAAGTGTGGATCTCAAAAGTGTTTATTTCAATTCTGAAAAGATCAAATAGTTTTTATCCTTACTTAAGTAATTTCACAAATATCACACTTATTATTACTAAGATATTAATATTACTACTAATCTTATCATTCTGATCATTCATTAATTAATAATGGATGTAAATAAATTCGACTCATAATTTTTCAGTCGAAGCTATAAGGTCACAAATATAATTGAAGATGTTATGGCTAATGGCGATACCCTCATTTGTTGTAGTTTCTGAAAGTTGAGAAGAAGAAGATCATTCACTAATCATAGATATTACAACTAGAACGACAAAAAATAGAGAATTGATATTTGCACTCCTAAATCATATAATGACACTCCAATCTCTTTTTTATGTTGAGCAATTGACCAAAATATCCTTATAGTTTTAGAACACAATTTGCATCAATATTATAACATTCGATTTATTTAACTTTATTTCCAAGCTGAAAAGAAATGCATTAATTTATTTGGATCAAATTAAAATTACATTTAATAAACTGATAAAATTAAATGTATAACCAAATATATTTGCAAATATTCAAATAGATTGTATGGAAAAAAAATTCTAATATATAAAGTTGAATATATATATATATAAACCCTCTAGTGAAGTAAACATAATGTACAAAAAAAAAATGCCAAATTTATATATATATATATGAGAATTTTAAAAAAATAATATAAAATTAAATTGAAATTAAAAAAATAATACACAAAATATTGGTCCTCAGATAATAGCACATTCCGCGCCATGTCAGCGCGGAATAGAATTTTTTTAAAAAAAATTAAAAAGCATTCCGCCACGTCAGCGCGGAATAGCCAATTTTTATTTTTTTTAATAAATTTGGCTCATTCCGCGCTGACTCAGCGCGGAACGGCCAATATTTAATTTTTTTTTGTTATTTATTTTTTATTTTTTTCCTTATTTTCCGCTCATTTTTCTCCTTTTTTTGTGCATTTTTGAGTTTTGACTTGAACATATAAATTGTAGACTTTCATATAGACTTTGTAACCACACAAAAATGGACTCATTACGATACCCGAGTGAAGAAATATAACAAGTAAAAAATGACACATTAGAGTAATTTTTTAAAGAAAATAATAACGTTGTCTATGTTTCCGGCTCATTTTTCTCCCTTTTTCGTTCAATTTTGAGTTTTGACTTGAACACATAAATTGTAGATTTTCATATAAACTTTGTAACCACATAAGAATAGACTCATTTCGATACCTTAATGAAGGAATATGACAAGTAAAAAAAGACACACATATACGGATTTTTCAGAAAAAAATATTTTGTTGTCGTCTTCGGAATGATTTTTCGACCTTTTTTGTATATTTTCAGGCTTCGACTTCAACACAAAAAATGTAAATTGACTCACAAAGTTTGTAACGGTATGAGAATTGATTCATTTCAATATCCGAGTAAAAAAATACAACATATTAAAACGGAACGGATTTTTTCGATAAAAATATTTTTTCGTCATCTTCGGGATGATTTTTCGACCTTTTTTGTACATTTTCAGGCTTCTACTTCAACACAAAAAATGTAGATTGACTCACAAAGTTTGTAACGATGTAAAAATTGATTCATTTCGATATCCGGATGAAAAAATACAACATATTAAAACGGAACGGATTTTTCGGAAAAAAATATTTTTCATCATCTTCGGGATGATTTTTCGACATTTTTTGTACATTTTCAGGCTTCGACTTCAACACTAAAAATATAGATTGACTCACAAAGTTTGTAACGGTATAAGAATTGATTCATTTCGATATCCGGGTGAAAATATACAATATGTTAAAAAAATATATATACGAATTTTTTGGAAAAAAAATAATTTTTCGTCATCTTCGGGATGATTTTTCTACATTTTCTGTACATTTTCGAGCTTCAACTTCAACAGAAAAAATGTAGATTGACTCACAAAGTTTGTAACGGTGTAAGAATTGATTCATTTCGATATCCGGATGAAAAAATACAACATGTTTAATAACGTCTTTATTAAATTTAATGTATGTTTAAACCTGAATATCGAAATAAATCAATTCTTGCACCGTTACAAACTTTGTGAGTCAATCTACATTTTTTGTGTTGAAGTTGAAGCCCGAAAATGTACAGAAAATGTAGAAAAATCATCCCGAAGATGACAAAAAAAAAAAAAATTCCAAAAAAATTCGTATATATATGTCTTTTTTAACATATTGTATATTTTCACCCGGATATCGAAATGAATCAATTCTTATACCGTTACAAACTTTGTGAGTCAATCTACATTTTTTGTGTTGAAGTCGAAGCCTGAAAATGTACAAAAAAGGTCGAAAAATCATCCCGAAGATGACGAAAAAATCCGTTCCGTTTTAATATGTTGTATTTTTTCACTCGGATATTGAAATGAATCAATTCTCATACCGTTACAAACTTTGTGAGTCAATCTACATTTTTTGTGTTGAAGTCGAAGCCTGAAAATGTACAAAAAAGGTCGAAAAATCATCCCGAAGACGACAACAAAATATTTTTTTCTGAAAAATCCGTATATGTGTGTCTTTTTTTACTTGTCATATTCCTTCATTAAGGTATCGAAATGAGTCTATTCTTGTGTGGTTACAAAGTTTATATGAAAATCTACAATTTATGTATTCAAGTCAAAACTCAAAATTGAACGAGAAAGGGAGAAAAATGAGCCGGAAACATAGACAACGTTATTATTTTCTTTAAAAAATTACTCTAATGTGTCATTTTTTACTTGTTATATTTCTTCACTCGGGTATCGGAATGAGTCCATTCTTGTGTGGTTACAAAGTTTATATGAAAGTCTACAATTTATATGTTCAAGTCAAAACTCAAAAATGCACGAAAAGAGGAGAAAAATGAGCGGGAAATAAGAAAAAAAACAAAAGATAAATAACAAAAAAAAACAAAAAAAAATTAAATGTTGGCCATTCCGCGCTGAGTCAGCGCGGAATGGGCCAAATTTATTAAAAAAAAATAAAAATTGACTATTCCGCGCTTGGGCGCGCTGATGTGGCGCGGAATGCCTTTTAATTTTAAAAAAAAAAATTCTATTCCGCGCTGACGTGGCGGGGAATGTGCTATTATCTGAGAATCAATATTTTATTTATTATTTTCTTAATTTCAATTTAATTTTATATTATTTTTTTAAAATTCTCATATATATATACTCAGTCTGTTTAACTTTATTCAAATAATAACTTTAATCTAGCCAAATTGACTCGTTGCCTACCATAAAATAATCCGGAAGGATAAATAAATATTATAGGTCTTTTGCTTTATTTTCAGTTTTTTTTACATATATTTTATTTTATTACGAGATATCAACTCAACGTCATGATTGTTAAATTATGTTATAATGTAATTTTGATTACTTCACATATTTATATGCTTTTCCTTTTTCTTTTTTTATTAATTACATTCCTAAAATATTAAAATAGGTCGAAGGAATGCCACAAAACAAAAAGAAAGAATGAAAGTGATGACGTAGTAGTAAAATATGAAATTATAAAATTAAAATGGAAGAATAATAGATGGAGGGGTATAATTTATTTTACAATTGTTACAAATTGTGCTCTAAAATCATAGTGACATTTTGGTCCATTGTTTAACACAAAAAGGATATTGGAGTGCCATTACCAAATTTAGGAGTGCAAATATCAATATCCAAAAAAATATTGCTCTACCATTTTAACTCTTGGCAATGAACTCTCAATTTCAATGGAGATAAATACATACATGCTTATACCAAAAAAGCCATTGTAGTTTCTTTCAAATTTATTTCACCAAGCTGGAATTAATTTTCGGATAAAAGTGGTGTACCCACCAACTTGAAGAGCAACTTTCATTTTCTCATCAATTTGGAAAAATTGAATGTAATTTTATATTAATTTAAGGATCATACAGAGCAAATGTATTTGAACCGAGCTACAGATACATTAATTCAAAAACTGATCTTGTTGAGTTTTTGGTAAAATATTCACAAGATTCGAGATCGTAGAACCATATCAGATATCATGGAAAAAGAAGCTCGAAAGTCCAACAGGCTTGAATTTGGTAAAGTTATTGGAAAGAAAAACCACTTAATTGAAAGAAAATTACGTAGGGGCTATTCTTTGAATCAGTAGTAGTTTTTTGAAGATAAATGATTTCACAGGGGCCAATATGCAATTAACCTTTATTGTTTGGTCTATCTTTACAATTAAATATTTATGCTAATTGTTAGACTAAATTAGGAAATTAGAACTCATTGATGGACTTAATGTGCTCATATAAATTGTTATTTTAGAAATGACATGGAGTTTGATGCCACCATATTCTTTCAACTTTTTATTTGTGTATTAAGTGGAAATTAGTCCTGGTCTGTACATGTAACCAACATATTAATCTAATTGTTTTTGTTTCTTTGTCTAGCACACAAGAAAAATAACATACGACAAAATTAAAAGAAAGCACACACTTGCAAAATGTCTTTCCAGTTTCTACATTTCAATGTACGTGTATATTACAGTAGTGCCATATTTCTAAAATTAAATAGTTGTTTCCTTCGAATTTGCGCATTAATACTTTAAATTAGTTCGGTATAGAGTTAGACAAATCATAATTTTAAGTTTTTAAATTATGCAAACATAAAATAACAAATATTCTTATAACAAAGGATATTCACGTGCAACGCTTGTACTTTATACAAGTGCTGCATGTGCTTTATACTTGTGTCATAAAAAGGATGTTTCTCTTTTGAATTTTTGTTTGGATGTAAAATAGGAAAATGGGAAGAGGAAGAAAGTCATTTTTTCTTCACTTTCAAAAAAGTTAATTTTGAAGAATATGCACAGATCTAGTGTAAACTACAGGCATCATATATTTGTGTACAAGTTATTACATGTTTCATTATAACATGACGATCAATAATATTCATATGAAAAATGCTATACGTAATTCACATTTCATTGATATACGAACACTAAATCTATCAAAGTAAAATTATTACAATGATTTATCAAAATTAGGATTAAGAAAAAGGCTATCCACTGCATATAATCACTTAATTTATATATGTAGATAGATAAAAATTGCTCAATAAAATATTGACGCTCAAAAAAGGCTATCCACCATTTGCCTTACAATCGAATAGAGAAATAAAGTTATGGGCAATGATATTCGCACTCCACTTATTACTATAAAAGCTCCAATTTTAATTTTTACACCAAAATATGACAAGAATGCTCTTTAATCTTATAATGCATTTAATTATAATGTTCAAGATTTAAATCAAATCAAAATATTATAATATAAAACAACAAAAAACTAAATTCAATTTAAATACGCTTCTCTTTGACTGCATATTAACATCTAACAATCAATTTCAAATATTTCTTCCTTCAATAAAATACATCAAGAACAATGACACATAAAAAAATGGTCAAATAGGCATTGATTTTATTAAATGAAAGAATAATGATGATAGAATTAATTAGTACTTTTTTAACATACATATAAATACACAAAGTATATGAGTATTACATCTTTAATTAGAATACAAAAAATGTTAAAAAAATATTTTCCTTTAGAGATTTAATATTCATTTTATTCAATTTTATGCTTGAGTAAAAGTGTATGTTTTACACCATTATACAATTCATAAACATATTATTTAGACAAAGAGAAAATATTATATTAATCCATAAAAAAAAAGTATATGGTGGAAGAAAAAATATATGAGGTACAAAGATTTAATTGATTATTAAAATACATATTTATTTTGTAACTTGTTAGGCTTTTATTTGAAAGGGTGTTGAAGTCATTTTCTTAGAAAAAGAAATAAAAGTGGAGCTCCTATAATAATTTGTGGAGCTCCTATAATAATTTGTGGAGCTCCAATATCAATTCCTATAAGTTATTCTCTAAATCTGTTTGAATTATTATTGAGTCTCATAATTTGTGTTTGAACTTAATTTGATTATTAATTGAACCGAATATGAATCGAGCTCAAATATTTTGATTTTTTTGTATATATTTTATTATTTTTTCACTAATAAAGTCGAGCTTTAGACTTATAAAACACACCAAAAAAAATTCAAGATTGATTTGATATGTTAACAAACTAAACTCAAACGAGTATTTATCGAAAGATCACAAATTTAAATTTGGTTGGTTGCTACTAAGATTGAGCTCACACAAGATTAATCGAGTCTAACACAAATAATATCATATTTTAACATGTATAAATAGTGTGTATATATATATTTAACTAATCGAGTGAGTTTGAACCAATTTTTAAATTTTATCGCACAAAAAAGTTAATAATGTACATAAGGTGCCTTTGAATTTGGAGGCTGAAAATTACTGTCTCGAAATATTATCGGACACAATTGTATGTGACCTCTAATTTATGCGAGATCCCTTATCTAAATTCGTTTGGCGTTAAACAATTATATGAAACTACTGAATGCTGAATTAAACAAACTCAGTCACTCTAATTTCTCTCAGCCTCTTCTCTAATCTGTCAGAAAAGAGTACAATGTAATCACTATTAATATAGATACATACTTACACATTTTCCAATAGCAACAATACCTGGAAAAAGAACAAAAATAACCGCCTGCCACTTCTTCTGTCACCCATACACGCACCAAATTCACCGGCGAAACACTTCGTCGGCAATGTTGAAGCTCCGGCCAGTCATCTGCTTGTTTTCGCTTCTTCTGCTTTACTCCCCGGCGCCTTTACTTGCTGCTCAAGGATCTAGGAGCAGAGGCAGTAGTAAATGGCAAACACTTGCGGTAAAAAACTCTCGTCCTCTCTGTTTGTGTTGTGTGGGGGTACTTTCGCGTGTTTGTTGTGTGCTTTTTTGATTTCCGTTATTTTCGAGGTCTGTTTGCTGGATGATTGTGCTGTAATTGATGTGGAGAAATGTGAGGACTGAATTGTTGTTAAAGATTTAGTTTATTGATTTGTTGTGTGTCTAATTTAGTGAATTGTACAATGTAAATATACTGTTGTGGAACTCAGAGTCATATTCCACCAAATATAGAAATAGCAAGGGAAATATTGTACTAGAAAACCACACTAGATTTAATTCCCAGGAAAGATTGGAGGCGTCACAATGGTCGCGCTTAAAACCCAACCTCCTAGACAGAATTAACTAGACGAATTTAATAGCACAATATAACACTACAACTATAACTAACAATGGCTACTTGAAGAATAGCACAAAATAAAGAACACCAAATTTAACGAGGTTCGGCTAATTTAGCCTACGTCCTCGGACCCTCACCAAAATATTTCACTAAAGGACTAAAGTGAAACTATTACAAACTATAGAGGAAGAAAGAAGAAATTGCTAAAAGACTTAGGCAATTTGGGATGTTTTTCAAAGTGAAGAGGTGGGCTCCTTTTATACAACAAATGAGCCCATCACTTCCAATGTTTTCCTATGTGGGATTCTTTGCTCTTCTTTTGAAAGAGCCATTCTTCAACAAATCTCCACCTTGGCGAATTTCAAAATCTTCAATCTCCTCGTCAAACGGGGTCACCAAAACCAATCTTCAAACTTTGACAATGTTGATCAAGTCCAAACAAAATTTGAACTTGATTGCAGTCACAACTTTTGTCAACATATCAGCAGGATTCTCAGTAGTATGGATCTTCTCGATTCTGACTCCACCTTCTTCGAGTATCTCTCTTATGAAATGATACCGAACATCAATGTGCTTCGTCCTTGCATGATAAACTTGGTTCTTTGCTAAATGGATAGCACTTTGACTATCACAATGAATTTTGACATACTTTTGTCCATTCCCTAGTTCACCAAGCAACCCTTGAAGCCAAATTGCTTCCTTTACAGCCTCTGAAATTGCCATATACTCTGCTTCCGTAGTAGACAGAGCAACCGTTGACTGTAAGGTAGACTTCCAACTGACCGGTGCTTTAGCAAGAGTAAATACGTAGCCTGTAGTTGATCTACGCTTATCTAAATCACCAGCATAGTCTGAATCGCAATATCCGACTACATACTGACTATGTTCCCGCTCAAATATCAAACCAACATCAGCTGTGTCATGGATGTATCGCAAAATCCATTTCACAGCTTGCCAATGTTCCTTTCCAGGATCATGCATATACCTGCTCACAACCCCCACTGCTTGGGAAATATCAGGCCTCGTACACACCATAGCATACATCAAGCTACCAACAGCATTTGCATACGGTACTTTTGACATGTATTCCCGTTCTGCATCAGATTTCGGTGACAAAGCGGCGCTAAGCTTAAAATGAGGAGCAAGCGGAGTACTAACTGGTTTTGACTTTTCATCAATGCCAAAACGCTTCAACATCCTACTCAGATATTGTTTCTGAGTCAAACAAAGCCTCCTCAATTTTCTATCTCTGAAAATCTCCATGCCGAGAATCTTCTTCGCCTCACCTAGATCCTTCATCTCGAACTCCCTTTTCAAATGAGTCTTCAACTTCTCAATTTCTATTAGACTCGGGGAGGCAATCAACATATCATCAACATACAGAAGAAGATATATGAAGGATCCATCTTGTAGCTTGTGCAAATACACACAATGATCGTATTTGCTTCTTGTGTACCCAATTCCCATCATAAACTTGTCAAATCGCTTGTACCACTGCCTCGGAGATTGCTTCAATCCGTACAACGATTTTTGAAGTTTACAAACCAAATTTTCATTTTCAGCAACTTTGAATCCCTCTGGCTGAGTCATATAGATTTCCTCTTCCAAGTCTCCATGTAAAAATGCAGTTTTTACATCCAACTGAACTAGTTCAAAATCCAACTGTGCTACCAAAGCCAACAAAATTCTAATGGAGGAGTGTTTTACAACTGGAGAAAACACTTCATTATAATCAATGCCCTCCTTCTGAGCGTAACCTTTGGCCACCAATCTGGCTTTGTAGCGAACATCACCTTGGCTAGGAAATCCATCTTTCTTTGCAAATACCCATTTGCATCCAATTGCCTTCTTTCCCTTCGGGAGACTGGCCAGTTCCCATGTTTGATTCTTATGAAGGGACTGCATTTCTTCACTCATGGCAATCCTCCACTTATCTTTCTCTGGTCCTTTGACTGCTTCAATATAAGTGGTAGGAACATCATCAGCGGCAATTGCAGATGCACAAGCCACCATATCATCAAAGCGAGCAGGCTTTCTGATTGTCCTCTTTGGCTTGCTAGTTGCAATTGATTCAAGTTGCTGTGGAAGTTCTTGGGGTTGAACTTCCTCTTCTTCAAAATCTCCTTCTACCGTAGGAGAATGATCAAGAGTTTCTTGATCTGCTGGGACAACAAACTTTTCAAACTCCACCTGTTTGGGAGTACCATCCTGCTGTTCTGCATTCACCTTTTCCAACATGGTAGATTCATCAAAGGTGACATCCCTGCTAAAGATTATTTTCTTTGTCTCTGGACACCAAAGGCGATAGCCTTTTATACCAGAGGTGATCCCCATGAACACTGCTTTCTTTGCTCTAGGATCCAACTTTGATTCCTTAACATGATAATATGCAGTGGAACCAAACACATGTAAGGAATCATAATCAGCAGCAGGCTTTCCAAACCATTTCTCAAATGGTGTTTTTCCATCAATAGCAGTAGATGGTAGACGATTAACGAGATGACACGCATATGTCACAGCCTCAGCCCAAAATTCTTTACCCAACCCAGCATTGGATAACAAACACCGAACTTTCTCCAGCAAAGTCCGGTTCATGCGTTCTGCCACTCCGTTCTGTTGTGGTGTATGTCTAACAGTGAAGTGTCTGACAATGCCTTCATCCTCACAAAGTTTTTGAAATGGACCACTCCTAAATTCTCCACCATTGTCTGTACGGAGACGTTTGACCTTTTTATCAGTCTGAGTTTCCACCATCTTTTTCCATTTGAGGAATACCTCAAACACTTCATCCTTCGTCTTCATCGTATACACCCAAACTCTCCGGGAAAAATCATCAACAAAGGTTACAAAATAGTGTTTCCCTCCCAAAGAACTCGTTTTTGAGGGACCCCATACATCCGAATGAACATAATCCAAGATACCCTCAGTATTATGGATTGCTGTTCCAAATTTAACCCTTGTTTGTTTCCCACGAACACAATGTTCACAAAACTCCAATTTGGAGTATTTCACTCCTTTCAACAATCCTTGATTTATGAGGAGATTCAAGGATTTTCCACCTGCATGTCCCAAGCGCATATGCCATAGCCTAACTGCTTCTGAATTCCGATCATCAACAGTAACTGCTGCTACTGCACCCACAACTGTACCACCCATGTAGTGATAAGTATTGTTGTTCTTCCGAATTCCCTTCATTACCACGAGTGCACCAGAGATGATCTTCATCACCCCATCCTTAGCTCTTACTTCAAAACCTTTCGATTCTAAAGTTCCAACGGAAATAAGGTTTTTCCTCACTTCTGGTGCATACCGAACACCCTTTAGGGTTATGATTGATCCATCGTGATTCTTCAAGCGAACTGAACCAATCCCAAGTGTAGTAAGAGGAGCTTCATTTGCTGTGAAGACAACGTCATTTTGTTCTTTGAAATCAAAGAACCAATCCAAATGTGGTGTCATATGATGACTACATGCTGAATCCAGCATCCATACTTCAGAAGCACCGCTGGATGATGTCGCCAATGAGAAGTCCAATTCGGCATCATCACACGCAGTTACATTTGATTCCGCCACGGCCTTAGAATTGCCCTTAGTTGTCAGCTTTGGGCAATCTCTCTTCCAGTGTCCTGTTTCTCGACAGTAGGCACACTCGTCTTTGCTTAGTTTATGCCTGGACTTGGATCTCCCTTTCTTTCCTTTGTTTTTGTTTTGTGAACGACCTCTGACGAACAAAACCTCTGCATCTCCGCCTGAACTAACTTGCTTGTCCTTCTTTCTCAGCTCATAACTGTACAGGGCAGCACAAACTTCGCTAAGAGATACAGCAGCCTTCCCGTGAAGTAGAGTTGTTTCAAGAAACTCAAACTCCTCAGGAAGGGATCCCAGCAACATCAGAGCCAAATCCTCGTCTTTAAAAGTCTCATCCAAATTGATCAAATCGGTAACCAGTTGATTAAAACTGGTAATGTGACTATTCATAGTGGAACCCGAAACAAATGTGAAGCGAAAGAGCCGCTTCTTCAAATGGAGCTTATTCTGACAGCTTTTCTTCAGAAATTTCTCCTCCAGTGCCATCCACAATTTATATGCCGAGTTTTCTTTCGAAAACGCATATCTCTGCTCTCTGGATAGACACGAACGAATTGTTCCACATGCCAACCGATTCATCATACTCCAATCTTTTTCCTCTATATCATTTGGTTTCTTCTCTTCAATAGCTAAGTATAGACCTTGTTGAAAGAGTGCGTCTACAACTTCGCTTTGCCACATACCAAAATGGCCTGTGCCATCAAAAGACTCCACTGCCAATCGCGTATTCGCCACAGTGGTTCTCGCCCAAATGGACGACGACGATGCTTTTGAGGTGTCTTCCATTTTTGGTTTACAAATTATTCTTCAATAGCCCTCCAAATGCGAAAGCCAAATAGCCCGGGAAAACTTTTCTGATGTGGAAGATCAGATTAAACTGCGACCACAGAGCATACTCAGAATACCCGAGCTCTGATACCACTTGTTGTGGAACTCAGAGTCATATTCCACCAAATATAGAAATAGCAAGGGAAATATTGTACTAGAAAACCACACTAGATTTAATTCCCAGGAAAGATTGGAGGCGTCACAACGGTCGCGCTTAAAACCCAACCTCCTAGACAGAATTAACTAGACGAATTTAATAGCACAATATAACACTACAACTATAACTAACAATGGCTACTTGAAGAATAGCACAAAATAAAGAACACCAAATTTAACGAGGTTCGGCTAATTTAGCCTACGTCCTCGGACCCTCACCAAAATATTTCACTAAAAGACTAAAGTGAAACTATTACAAACTATAGAGGAAGAAAGAAGAAATTGCTAAAAGACTTAGGCAATTTGGGATGTTTTTCAAAGTGAAGAGGTGGACTCCTTTTATACAACAAATGAGCCCATCACTTCCAATGTTTTCCTATGTGGGATTCTTTGCTCTTCTTTTGAAAGAGCCATTCTTCAACAAATCTCCACCTTGGCGAATTTCAAAATCTTCAATCTCCTCGTCAAACGGGGTCACCAAAACCAATCTTCAAACTTTGACAATGTTGATCAAGTCCAAACAAAATTTGAACTTGATTGCAGTCACAACTTTTGTCAACATATCAGCAGGATTCTCAGTAGTATGGATCTTCTCGATTCTGACTCCACCTTCTTCGAGTATCTCTCTTATGAAATGATACCGAACATCAATGTGCTTCGTCCTTGCATGATAAACTTGGTTCTTTGCTAAATGGATAGCACTTTGACTATCACAATGAATTTTGACATACTTTTGTCCATTCCCTAGTTCACCAAGCAACCCTTGAAGCCAAATTGCTTCCTTTACAGCCTCTGAAATTGCCATATACTCTGCTTCCGTAGTAGACAGAGCAACCGTTGACTGTAAGGTAGACTTCCAACTGACCGGTGCTTTAGCAAGAGTAAATACGTAGCCTGTAGTTGATCTACGCTTATCTAAATCACCAGCATAGTCTGAATCGCAATATCCGACTACATACTGACTATGTTCCCGCTCAAATATCAAACCAACATCAGCTGTGTCATGGATGTATCGCAAAATCCATTTCACAGCTTGCCAATGTTCCTTTCCAGGATGGTGTGATGTTCGACTTACAAAAGATGGAGCAGGAATCTGCTTTCCAGATATCAGGCTACAAAATGCTTCTGATATTGATAATATTTACAAAAACAGGCAAAACACCTACACTGTAAATGGAGTCTCAATGCGAGGATGGTTTTCTCTGGATTTCACCCTTGACGACCTAGCACCTGTAAACCGTAAGTTCGATTCCTCGTCATATGTATGCTTTTCATTGTGGTTTGATGCTATCCATCTTTGTTACTCTCAGTGTATCCTGTGCTGGGTGCAATGCCCTAGCCTTTGGAAAACCATATAGCTGCTATCATGCTCAAAAAATGTTATGACACAACTGAATCTCCCATCACGAGTTTTTTTTTTCTTATTCTTCTCTTTTTGTCCCTATATTGAACTATATGGATGAGGTTCATCTTACCCATCAAAAGGGAGGAAGACAACAAAAATAGGGCCGCAATCTAGCCTCAGCCCCTTTAAAGAACAGAGCTCCACATTTGCTCTATATTGTAACTCCTCCAGCCCATAGCTTTCAGAAGAACCACCTAAATAACTAACCTGCAAAATCATTATTGCAATTTCATTTTCATTAAAACTAATTGGTTATCATATTTGGAGTAATAATATAAGCAAACCCAAAACCTGATTTCTTCACTGTTTCACAGCTTCATGTATATCTTGGCTTCTCAAGAGAGAAAATAAACTGCTCTGCCTTGGCTCATGGTTAGATTGACATGGTGAATGGCCCGCCAGTACATTGATTGATGTTATTGTCCCATCATTCTACAATCTAAAACTACTATTTCATGCTATTGAAGTTGTTCTATTCTGTGCTGGCCTCATTTGATGTTTGCTTTCTTGATAGTACTGATTGCACATACTGTGAGATCACTACATCCATGCTGACTGTCTTTCGTAATTGGGACAGTGAAACAAAGGATTTTTTCTCGGGCCCCGAATTTTGATGGTCTTCCGAATTTCGATGCAAATTCTTACTGTCGATGATGTATTTGACCTAAAGCCTCCTGGATTATGGTTAAATATCCCGTTAATATGATGCAAATCCTTCTAAATTGTATCTCAATTTTATATTGCTGTTATTTGGCGAGTCCTAATCAGTCTTGTTCTAATTCAAATGTTCGTGCAGAATGATTCATTTTTCAGCCAACATAATCTGAGTATGAGGAACTTCATTATTTCTGTATCTAGGCGCGTAATTGTTAATTATGTTTCATCCCCTGAGGTGGACTTTCTGAGAAGTATCAAATCACGTCTAAGAACAGGCCCGACAAAGCTTGTATTTCAGTTTCTGGGACGTGATGATGTGGAGCCTTCGACCAGACAAATATACGGGTCGCTTTTGAATAATCTTACATTTATCAAAACCTTTGCCACAGGAATTCTTGTTCCAAAAAATTACATATGGCCGGTAGACAGCAGCCTATATTTACAGAATTATACCTCCCTTGTACTGGATGCTCATAAAGCAGGTCTAGAAGTTTATGCATCCAGTTTCATGAATGACGACGCATCTTTACCGTACGATTATAGCTATGATCCTGTGGCTGAGTATCTCTCTTTTATTGACAATGGCAAATCCTCTGTTGATGGCGTGCTGTCTGACTTCCCAATAACGCCATCTGCAACCATCGGTACACATCAGTCTTGTACAACGTATGTCTTTCATGTTATGAAAGTCTATCTGCATTAAGTATGTGCTCTTCAAACATGTAACATGTGGCAATATTTATTTCGCTCATTTTACTTGCTTAATGGATCATTAAAATAAGTGTGTTTTTTGGAGTTGAATTTGATTTGACTGTCCTTATCAAATGCGATTAATGCTTTTAGACAAATGTGTTATCCAACTAAATAGTTGTTACGAAGCAAAATGATGTAGCTCCGATTCGAGTCTACTCCAGGCGCAAGAAGAAATTCACCAGCTGATTTGGTGTAATTAATTAGTCATTTATTACTTCATTAGTCATTTGTGGTGTAGTGGTTTGTGAGTGCTCAATAGTGGGTTGTAAGTGCTTAATAAGTGGTTTGTGAGTGCTGAGTGTTTGTGAGTGCTTATTAGTGGGTTGTGAGTGTTTAATAGTGGGTTATGAGTGCTTAGTAGTGGTTTGGGAGTGCTGAGTGTTTGTGAGTGGGTTGTGGCTTCTAACAAGTATATATACATTGTATTAGTTCTCTTGGATTATCAAGAAATACTTAAGAAATTCGGCTTTAAGCTTGGGCAAGAATTCGTTCTTGAGTTTGTGTTTGTTATTTGTGAATTAAGTGTTAACAATTTGGTCCGACCTGCCGGATCTTTTTCCCTGCGAATAATGACGAATACTCGTTCATCCTCGGATCAGCGAATGGACAAGTTGGAGGGGACCATGAATGAAGTGTTGGGCGATCAAGTTATGATGAAGCAACAATTGGCTGAATTGACGGCTGCAATCACCAATTTGACAACGGTGGTTCAAGCCACGCTACCCGCTGCACCACAACCAGCTGTATCTACCGTGCCAGAGAGCCCTCACGTTGCCGAAAGTCCAGCTACAGCGACGGTGGCAGCTGTTTCCGTGCCACCTCCGTCAATCCTACTACCTACTTTTGAAGGCTCTGATCCACTCGGTTGGCTGGCTCGTGTTAACCAACAGTTTGAAATCCAGCAAACTTCCCCGGAGCAGAAGGTGCCGGCGGCCATGGTGGCTATGGAGGGAGGAGCCTTGCACTGGTTTACGTGGATTCGTCAACGTAAACCCAATATGGGATGGACCGAATTTTCACAAGCATTTATGGTGAAGTTTGATAATCGTTACAAGGGGAGTCCATTTGAGCGGTTGTCGGATGTACGACAAACGGGATCGGTGGAGGATTATGTGAACTTATTCGTTCAACTGGCAAATCAAGTTCCGGGTTTGAGCGACGGCCATTACATGGGTTATTTCATGCACGGTTTGGTGTATGACATTCGCAGCAAATTACGATGGTTGCGCCCCGTCGATTTGGAGACGGCCATGGAATTAGCCCGCGACATCGAAGATGATCTCACTATTTCAACGGGTGGGAGACAGTTTCGCTCCTTCTCGTCTACACCCACACGCTCGGTTAATTTTAGCAAGCCAACCACGACAAGTGCAGCCAGCTCTTTCTCGACACTTCCGGGGGCTACTGCTCGACCAACTGACAGAAGTGGCCCAACTCGATCCACCGGCTCGGGCCAATCCACTGCACGCACTCCAATTCGAAGATTAACTCAGCAAGAATTATTGGATTTGCGTGCCAAAGGGTTGTGTTTCCGTTGCAAACAGCCATACCATCCTCTACACGAGTGCCCGAACAAGCAATTACGTGCATTATTGGTGGAAGACGGGGACTCCTTAGACACGGAGCTGATCGAAAATTTGGAGACGTAGATTGAAGAGCCGTTTATTTCGTCAGAAGGGGAGGTCACCGAGACAGCGTCCCTACCCTTGTACACATTAGCAGGATTCTCTAGCCCGCGCACCTTACGACTACGAGCACATGTAGGAGGGCGAGCTGTGGCCGTGCTCATTGACAGCGGTGCCAGCCACAACTTTTTGTCAAACACCTTGGTGGAGGCACTCGGTTGGACCCCACTAGCCACGGGCAGATTTGGCGTTCAATTGGGCGACGGGCAACGGCAAGAATCCGAGGGCCTTTGTCGAGCCGTGGCCATTCAATTTGATACCTGCACCGTCAAAGCTGACTGTTACGTTTTTCCTCTTGGCGGAATAGATGTAATTCTTGGAGTAGCATGGCTCGAAACACTCAAAGGAGGAGTCCACCTCGATTGGCAGGACTTGACCGTGACTTTCCAACACGGGGGGGGCCAAGTACAGCTTAAGGGCGATCCGGCCTTATGTCGTGGTCAAGTTAGTCTCAAATCATTAATGAAAATGCATGAGTCAGAATGTTGGGCTATTATTATGAAAGGTGATGACGGAGAAGGTACAACCGAGAGTATAAAGGGAGAGTCTGTGGGGGCTGGGGTTGAGGAGATAGTGGGGCGATATGATGATGTGTTTGGGGAACCAAAAGACCTACCTCCGTGGCGTGCCACTGATCACAGGATTGAGCTACACGTGGCGGCGGGCCCGGTATCGGTAAGACCATACCGATACGGTCACGCTCAAAAAGATGAGATCGAACGTTTAGTGTCGGACATGCTATTAGCCAGGGTGATACAACCGAGTTCGAGTCCTTTTTCGAGCCTGGTTTTGTTAGTAAAAAAGAAAGACGGGAGCTGGAGATTTTGTGTGGATTATCGCGAATTGAATAAAGTTACCGTACCAGATAAATATCCAATTCCGATAATACAAGAGATGCTCGATGAATTAGCCGGAGCGACTATTTTCTCTAAGATTGACTTACGTTCGGGTTATCACCAAATTCGGGTGATGGCCCGAGATGTGCCAAAGACGGCTTTCAGAACTCACAGTGGCCATTACGAGTTCTTGGTTATGCCATTCGGGTTGACTAACGCGCCGGCCACATTCCAGGCAACCATGAATGATCTCTTTCGTCCATTTCTGCGAAAGTTTGTTCTGGTTTTCTTCGACGATATATTGGTTTATAGTAGGACCGAGGGGGCTCATAAGGAGCAACTTGAACTAGTTCTCAACATTTTACGGGAAAATCAATTTAAGGCTAACCGAAAAAAATGTTCGTTTGGGTGCACACAAGTCGAGTACCTCGGCCATATTATTTCAGCCACTGGCGTGGCAATGGATCCTGTCAAAATCAGCGCTGTCATTGATTGGCCAGTGCCCCGTTCGGTGAGAAATGTTCGAGGTTTTTTGGGTTTGACAGGATACTACCGGCGATTCGTGAGGAACTATGGGATCATTGCGCGACCTTTGACACAATTACTAAAAAAAGAAGCTCCCACTCGGTTTGAGTGGCCGAAGGAAGCAGGGTCAGCTTTTGAGCAGTTGAAATTAGCTTTAACAAGTGCTCCCGTGTTAGCAATGCCCGACTTTACGAAGAAATTTACAATTGAGTGTGATGCATCGGGCTCGGGGATTGGGGCAGTGCTTATGCAAGAGAAGCGACCCATAGCTTACTTTAGCAAAGCCTTGGCCGATCGAACCCTCTCCAAGTCAGCATATGAGAGGGAACTTATGGGATTAGTGTTAGCGGTGGAGCAGTGGCGACCTTATTTAGTGGGTCGTCACTTTACAGTTCGAACAGATCATAGCAGTTTAAGACACCTCTTAAACCAACGCATTATCACTCCATCGCAACAAGTGTGGGTCGCAAAACTATTGGGGTATGATTTCGAGATCGAATATCGGACGGGAATCTCAAATAAGGCAGCCGATGCATTGTCCCGGAGGGAGGAAGACTCGGAATTACGGGTTGTTAGTGGGCCGATTTGGCCCGAAATCACTGAAATTTCCGCGGAACAGCAGGCGGATCCATTTATCCATGGCATAATGGAAGATCTAAGTAAGGACGTGACTAGTAAACCGGGTTTCCATCTGGAACAAGGGCGATTGTACTTCAAAGGCAGGTTGGTTTTGGCGGAAAAATCAAGTTGGATTCCAAAGTTATTATATGAGTTTCATGATACACCTACGGGAGGACATGCCGGGGCCTTTCGCACGTACCGTAGGTTGGCCTCAAGTGTATATTGGAGAGGCATGTTCAAACAAGTGCAAGATTATGTGGCCAATTGTATTGTCTGCCAAAAATCAAAGTATGAGGCAACGTCGCCGGCGGGATTATTACAACCATTACCAATACCTGAGGTAATTTGGGAAGACATTTCTATGGATTTTATAACTTGTTTGCCTAAATCGCAGGGTTTTACGTGTGTTATGGTGGTGGTCGATCGTCTTTCGAAATATGGTCACTTCATTGCCCTTAAAAGTCCAATCACGGCTAGAACGGTGGCTGAAATCTTCGTTCGCGAGATTGTTCGTTTACATGGGGTGCCTCGTTCTATTGTTAGTGATCGTGACCCGGTGTTCATTAGCTCATTTTGGCGGGAGTTGTTTACATTACAAGGGACAAAACTGAAATTTAGCTCGGCATATCATCCCGAAACGGATGGGCAAACGGAAGTACTTAACCGAGTTTTAGAGACATACTTGCGGTGTTTCTTTTCGGAACAGCCCCGAAAATGGGTTGGATGGTTACCGTGGGCCGAATTTTCGTATAACTCTGCTTTTCAGAACTCGGCAAAAATGACTCCATTCGAAATAGTTTATGGACGTGCACCACCGGCTCTTCTTCGATTCTTACCTGGTGAGTGCAAGGTGGCTGCTGTCGCAGCAGTTTTGGGAGGCCGAGATGAGGTATTGCGGCAATTAAAATATAATTTATTACGAGCACAACAGAAGATGGCACACTATGCTAATAAACGACGACGGGCGGTTGAGTTTAAGGTGGGCGATTGTGTTTTCTTGAAAGTTAGACCACATCGACAAACATCAATGGCACGAATTGGTCACAATAAATTGGCTGCGAAATTTTATGGCCCATTCGAGATCTTAGCACGTATTGGGGCCACCGCGTATCGACTAAAGCTACCGGATAATAGTCGCATACACCCGGTTTTTCATGTTTCCCAGTTAAAACGTGTGGTGGGGAATCATCCAATCGAAGGGGAGTTACCGCCTAGTTTGGAAATCTCGGGCACTAATGTATTTGAACCTGAAGAGGTACTAGAATGGCGCACTGTGCAGCAAGGACCAAATCACATTCATCAAGCCTTGGTCAAGTGGGTAGGCCAGTCACGAGATGATGCTACTTGGATGGATACCGATGAATTGGTACAGCAGTTTCTGAAAATCAGCCTTGCGGACAAGGCTGAATTTGAAGGGGAAGGCATTGTTACGAAGCAAAATGATGTAGCTCCGATTCGAGTCTACTCCAGGCGCAAGAAGAAATTCACCAGCTGATTTGGTGTAATTAATTAGTCATTTATTACTTCATTAGTCATTTGTGGTGTAGTGGTTTGTGAGTGCTCAATAGTGGGTTGTAAGTGCTTAATAAGTGGTTTGTGAGTGCTGAGTGTTTGTGAGTGCTTATTAGTGGGTTGTGAGTGTTTAATAGTGGGTTATGAGTGCTTAGTAGTGGTTTGGGAGTGCTGAGTGTTTGTGAGTGGGTTGTGGCTTCTAACAAGTATATATACATTGTATTAGTTCTCTTGGATTATCAAGAAATACTTAAGAAATTCGGCTTTAAGCTTGGGCAAGAATTCGTTCTTGAGTTTGTGTTTGTTATTTGTGAATTAAGTGTTAACAATAGTGCTCTTGATGCCTTTGCGCTGTTGCACTTTTCCTTTCCATTTCTCTGTCTCTCTGCTTTTCTTCCCGTTTAATTAATTCGTGTTGGTAGTTTTGTTTGTTATATTTTTTTGCCTATTCCTTTTTTCCGGGTGGGTGCGTTAGGTTTACAGAAGCTTCTCTTCCACATTTCAGTGATTGCACTTTGAAACATTTGCATGACCAGTTGACTACTCAAACCGACATCGCTGAGTTCTGATTTAACTTAGAATTCTGCATAGAGTTACATGAAAAAGGAGGTTGCAAGATCAAGTTCTTAGGGTCACCCTATTGGTCTAATTGGCAAACTGATATTTTCCCTATTTTTTTCTCATCTCATCTGGTTATGGCAATATGGTGAACATTTATTGTCCTCGTGTTCCATCCTGACTGATCGAATCTTGCTTATTGGAATTTTGCAAAAAAGTTTGTCTATACAGACTGTAAGGATGCACATGTTGAGGACACGAGTTTTATTTATATGCTTAGAATTACTAGTAGAAAAATAATGTATATATGGTGACATCGTCTGTACAATCTTCTGTTATGGTTTCGTATCTTCCCATCTAATATGTTTTGTTCTTGCAGATTGTTACTCGCACATGAGCAAAAATGAGACAGAGCAAGGCAGGCTAAGAATTGCATTTCGCTGGTTAGAGTTCAATGTTTCTTTCTTTCGTAAAATATAGCGAGAAAGCTATCTATATTGACATGATCCTTTTGCTATGCCTTTAATTCAGCAAAACTTTTAATTATATCATCTGAGGGAGCAAGTGGGGACTATCCCGGTTGTACTGACAAGGCATATGAGAAAGCTGTATCAGATGGCGCAGATATACTTGACTGTCCCGTTCAAATGACAAATGATGGAATACCCATTTGCTTGGGATCTGTCAACCTCAGAGATAAAACAAACGTTGCTCAATCAGAATTCAGCAACCTGGCGACAAATAATCCAGACCTCAACATAAAGGATGGGATTTTCACCTATAATCTCACATGGAATCAAATTCAGAGGTTGAAGCGTAAGTTAAACTTGAAACGCGAATTATGATCTCAAATTCTTTTCATTAACAATTTAACATCCAAATCCTCAAACTTAAGAGAAGATGAAAAGACTGGTCTTCCCTGATAGCAAAGAATATCCAATGGGATTTGCATACATAAAGATTGATTCTAGAAATTAACAATCATTGAGCTTTGGGGAGGCAGGAGCTTTTTTTTTTTTTTTTTTTTTTTTCCCAGTTTGCACATTTCTGACTGGACATTACCTTTTGCATTTACACACTCCCGTTAATTGTTGTAATGTGGAGGCTTGTTCTACCACTTAACTCACGTTCTCGTGTTGGTCCATGTACACTATGCTATACCTTCTGTATTTTAATAAAAGCTTTGTAAACATTACGGCTTCTTGACTGAACGATTTACTTAACATTTGCATCTGGTCCAAAATAGGATCTGACACTTTATGATGCTTCCAGAAATTAACCTTCTTAAAGTTGATTTAATTTTCTTATTTCAAAATTTCAGTCATTATCTAGTATATTTTCTTGCATTTCAGGGTATTCGTTTGATTACAAGATATAAATTTCAAAATTTGTAATATATCGTCTTGAAGTAGCTGCTAAAATTTGCACTCATGTATTGTTTTTGTTTAATTTCAGCTGCTATTTACAATCCATATATAAATTTTTCACTGTTTCGAAGTCCAAGAACCAAAAATGATGGGAACTTAATGCAGTTATCTGATTTTTTGGTATTTGCAAATAATGCATCTTCTGTCTCTGGAATCTTAATCAGTATAGAGGTGAGTCCACTAAATCTTGATCTCTGGAATCTTAATCCAGTTCCAGTATTTTCTACTACAGTTAAGCATTGAATATTTGTACGGGAAAGAGGAGCAATGAGAGAAAACTACAAAATAAACTAATCCAAGTAACATTCTCATTTTTAAGATTGACTGCATGATTTTGCATCAGAAACTTAAACTATACACCTGGTTTTGAGGCTTTCCAAAAACTAGAAGATTCCCTTATTGAATGTGTTATATATATATTATACCTTTTTTGTCTTCATTACATTAGATACTTTTTACTGGAAGTAATCTGTCATTATTTCCTGTCTTGCAGAATGCTGCCTACCTAGCTGAAAAACAGGGATTAGGGGTAACTGATGCAGTTTTGGATGCTTTAAGCAAATCCAGTTATAACAATCAACCAGCCAAGAAAATCATGATTAAATCTAGCGATAGTGCGGTACTCTCTAAGTTCAAGAGCAGAGGCAATGATGAGCGCTTTTACCTAGTTGATGAGGATGTTCGTGACATCTTGAACTCAACCATATTGGAAATAAAAAAAATTGCTACCTCTGTGGTCGTCTCCAAAAAATCAGTTTTTCCTACTGATAAGCTCTTTGTCACTGGTGAAACAGGAATTGTTCCTAAGCTGCAGGCTTTTAATCTCCCAGTGTACGTGCAATACTTCCAAAATGAGTTTGTATCTCAGCCATGGGACTTCTTCTCTGATCCGCACATGGAGCTTAACGAGCATGTCTATTCCATGGGAATTAATGGAGTCATAACAGAGTACCCTGCAACAGTTGCCAAGTTCATAAGTAAGTTCACTAGTAAATTCTTATTTCTTGTTCTTCTCTATCATGTAATATGTTTTGCTCAGAAGTCATTGGATAACTGCCACCCAACACTTGAAACACTTGCGAGATTTACCATATATTTTAGGGTTAATTACAGTACACCCCTCACTCATTCCTCAATTATTGGATAATTACGACGAGCCCCTTGAGGTCTTGCAAATTACCAAGACCTTGTCAGACCCGGAAGATCGTAAAACAAGGGTGAAATTGTAATATGTATTTATTGACAGGGTGGGAAAATTATGGTAATTTCTCAAATCTCGGTTGGTCGTATTTAGAGTCTCACACGGGGATGTCTATGTAATTTACCCTATTTTTAACGTACCCAAATTTTTTGATTCGTACACAGGGAACAGATGCTTAGGGTATAAAAATTTACCAATATACATGACTCCTGTTCCGCCTGGCGGTCTTATTCATCTTATGGCGTCTAAGAATTTGCCTCCAGCTGAGGCTCCAAATCCTATCCTGACAGAGAGCGATGTGGTGGAGCCTCCTCTACCACCTGTCATGCAGAGGCCTCCAAGTACTGGTAATAGCTGAACCGCTCCAGGTCCAACTCCACGAAAAGCCTACACTTGTTGTCAGCACTGTCCTCAGTATTGTTGCTATTCTTCTTGCAGCTTTTGTGCTATGCTGAGGTAAAGCATATAGGTATAAGTTAGACCATCTTAGAAGCTGATGGGGGGGGGGGGGGGGGTTCTTTTCGATGCGCAGTGTATTTGTTGTGATTAGGGATGTTTGTAGGCAGAGGCCAGAGGGTATATGGGCTGATTAAGATAAAGAATAAATTCAGATTAATTCTTTATGAGCTCGTAATTTCCTGTCAAAGTGGTGATGAATTCTACGGGACGGCGAAATGCACTAGAAAAATAGTAAAAATACTAAACTAAGATAAAAGAAAAAAACCATCATTGTCATTATCACTGGCCACAATGCAGAGACAGATTCACATTGTTATGATCGCCATGCATTTTGAATCTTACCACTCTAATCCCTTTATATACATTCTCCAATGTTCAACTACTACAACAAATAGGAATATTTATTATTATTATTATTATCACATTTTCTTATTCTCAAAACACAGTACAATATGGCTTCACTTGCTTCCACTCTACCAGCTCCTCCCGCCACCACCACCCTCCGCGGCTCCACCTCTGTGGCCAAAACCTCTGCCGCCACATTTCACACCATCCCAAGAACCCACGGCCTGAAACTCGTGCCTAAAACTAGTCAAATCGCCATTACAAAAGCTCGTAACTACAAGAGCCCAAGAGTTTCGTGCGCCATTGCAGAGCCCGAAACTCTGCAAATCGTTCAGAGCACGATAGCTAAACAACTGTCGATTGATGAGGGTACGGTAGCGCCACAAACGAAGTTCGTTGATCTAGGTGCGGATTCCTTGGACACAGTGGAGATCATGATGGCTTTGGAAGAGAAATTTGGTGTTTCCGTTGGAGAAGGCGGAGCAGAGAATATAGCCACCGTTCAGGATGCGGCGGATTTGATTGAGAAGGTGAAGGCAGCAGCAGCTTAAAAACAATATCAAATTAACAAATCTTATAGATTTTTGTTTGTGTTCCTGGTTTGGTTTTTTTTCATCAAGTGCTTAAAGATGATGAACTCTTGCATGCATTGTGCTAATTTAACCTCAAAGTGAGCTACTATTGTTGAACTTGTTTGGGCCTTTAAGTGTGGAAATTGTATTCGAATAAAAGTTTGATATAATTACGATTAAGGATTAACTCTTAGAATCTTCTCTTTGATTCATTATTATATATTTCCCTATATCTTGTTACAGCTTTCAATTTTATCTATAATACATACATAAATAATTGCACATATGTATGTGTGCTCTTTTTCCTTTTTTTTTTTTTTTTTTAGTATTTTAAGTTTGAAATCCTTTATGAGTTAAAAGTTATATATCTAATTTAAGACCAATCTAAATATCCAGCCAAGAGATTATTATAATTTTACATACCACAGTAGGAGTGTAGAAGTATGGATTGAAGTATTGTACATTAGACCTAAGTGAGACACCAACATCTTTCAACCAAATGATTATTGACAAACCCAAAATTATTAAACAGCGTGACTCGATAGACTTTTTATACTTAATTATTTAGAGAAAAAATTAGAAAAATTTCTGTATTTTACTTTCCTTTAATGATTATAGTTTTACTACCTAAAACTCTTTGATCATATTTTGTTCAAGAGAAAACTTAATAAAATAATTTCTTAAATATAATTCTCAATTAGGATATTGTATTTGTATTTCACCACAAAATATATATAATATCATCACTTAGAGATCTGTGCTGCATTCAAGCAATATGCACTTAGCAAGCAAGATATGATCCTTCTACTTATGTAGAGACAAGGATTAATATTTTGACCATCCAAGTAGTTGTAAAGAATTAAATAAAATATATCAAATTTTCCACACATCTATATAATAGTGTTTTGGCAATTTGATACAAATATTACTTATCTAGCTTGCACCAAAGCAAATCAATTATATACCAAATAAAGTGCCAACTAAGTCAATTCTGGTCACTTACCCATAAAAAAAAATAAAAAATAGTGCTGGTTGAAAAACAAGAGAAAGGGTAAATAATTCTTAATGCATTTTGAAAGTCCACCCATTGAAATATAAATCTCATTATATAAATAATTGCGATTGTCTTTTACCGTGCTCGGGAAGATTATTTTATTTTTAAAAAATGACTCATAAAACACTAACATATATGATAATAAATATATATATCTATATATATGTAGTACGTTGAATCAAGACAAATGAATTAAGATTAAGGTAAGATTAACAAAACGAAGCCGAAAAGTCAAAATTGAAACATGATTAGGAGCTGGAAAACGTCTTTAATTCGGATGCACATGATTTTGGTCAAGGGGAGCATTGGGATTGCATCAATCTATCGTAATTCATAGATCATCACACTCACAAGCTTTTATGGCTCTGAAAAACTCCACCACGTTTTCATAAAAATATTCCACTATATTTATATAGCTTCTATCTTCAATGTCGTGTGACGTACTGTTGGTATCATCCCACATACATATGTAATTAAATAAAATAAAATAGCGTATATTAGCTACCATTTTAATATGCCACTATTTGATATATATGTTCATATATTAATTTGAAAGGCATTTTGTTCAAGCTGAAAATGAAACTAGTGAAATTCCATATCATAAATGCCAACTGCAAATTGAATGACTGTTATAGTCTTTCTAATCTGAACAGCTGCACGTGGCAATATCCAAGTGTGTGCCTACTGTAAATTGATTAACTTTTTAATGTATTTCCATAAAAATCAATGAAACTGATAATAAGTTAGTTTTGGAAAATTCTAGTACAATTTCAATTTGGCCACACCCAAGTGTATTTTATAAGAAAAGTGTATTACACTTGTTATATGATTGATCATTCATTTTGTGAAATACATTTCAGTGTGGACGAGTCGAGAGCGTGCTAGAATTTCCTGTTAGTTTTAGCTTATGACAATTATTAAAAAAACAAAACAAAAACGTTCTAACCTATAATCTCATTGTTGTCAAGAAAAAAAATGCCAAGAAGAAGAAAAACTTTTATCTCATTTTGAAAGTAACGTGTTCGAATTGCATAGATATGAGATATTTTCAACTAATTGTAGCTTATATTCCCACCACCACAATTTCGTCATGCTTTTATTACAATGACGTCATACAATTTTAACTGAGGATTGAGTCGATTGACTAGAAATTTGGACATCCTTAATTAATAATATATCATATCAGCGGAATTTATTGTATAGTTTGGTTGCCTTTTCATATCTATCTGTAAATCTCTATGATTGATTGGACAATGTTTAATTGATTGTCATGTCTAATTAAAGTGACACCACCTCATAAGTAGTTAACGTTTTTAATTTAGTTTCCTGATTGACAAAGATATGAGATATTTCTTTTTCAACTAATTTGTTTTATTATATAATGGTTTAGAGCAATTTAGAAGAATTAGCAGTAATTTGAAAGTATTTTATATACTCCTATAAACAAATGAGGTATTTCTTACCAAAAAAAAAAAAACAAATGAGGTAATAAAGTAGACTTTGGGTTTAGGATGGCAGGAGTATTATAAATTCGAGAGGTTCTTGACGAAAAACTCCATGATGGTAGTTTGAGCAATATTCTTTATTTATTGTACTCTTTTACCCTATTGATGATCTTACTATTTTTCATGTACTTTAGTAACATAGAAAATGACCATTAATCCGATATATATACACACATGTATATATGTATATGTATGTAATTGAGTACATTTCTTATGAACATCACAATCTCACATATGCTCCTCCATCCAATTCTTCAAATGAATTGAAATGTAGTCAATTTTTATTTTTTTGGGAGTACATTTCAATTCATTTGAAGAATTCGATGAAGGAGCATATGTGAGATTATGATGTTCACTTAAGAATAAAATTCTAATGAGGAAATCTTTTTATTTTGCAAACAGACAAAGACAATACGGAGATTTAATGAATTCACCTCTAACTTTTTACTTGAATATTATGATTTTGAATTTCACTAAAAATGTACTTGCCATTGCCATTGTTGTACGAGTATTGAGGGTTGATGATGATAAACTTGCAAAAAAAACAATAATCTTGTGGGTTGATGATGATAAACTTACAATGCTCGATTCAATAAGGTCTAAGACTAGTTTTCTATTTCTAATTTATTAGTGAGCTTCAGTGACTGAATTGTGTTATACGTCTAGTGAACATTAGCGAAAAAGTATTTCATGAAAGTTAAATTATCTTCGTTAAGATAATCACGATATATTCAGATTTTAGACTAGTATTTTAACTCATAAAAAAATAAAGTTTACCTCTCAATTTCCTTATACATTGATGAGGAATTTATATACTGATGCGTATCCCAACCACACCAAAATTATTTATATTATATTTTGTAGGATAATTGAGAAAATAATATAAAAGATGAATAATTTGAGAGAGTAATATTATGAAAGCATGTAAAAGATTATAATAGAGATGATAATTTAACGTGGTTCGGTCAATGAGACCTACGTTGTGATCCTTTTATTCATTTTGAATGAGAGTATTTATACAAGTATTGAAGGCTTAGGCTAATCATGGCAGCTGAATTAAAGCTTGCTGCTTTTCTTATTTAATTATGGCAGGTAGGTGATCCGGGTAGCTGGTCCGAGTAGCTGGAAGAAAGTTAGCATCCTTCCATTTCTTTTATTTGGTAGCTTCATAAATGCTTAACCTTCCTTCCTTAGTAGTAAATAATAATTGCTACTAAATAAGGTAGCTTTGACTAACGTTATGGCAGCTCCTAGGTCAGGCGAATCCAGCTAGGATCATGCCCAAATTAGCTTGATATACTCCTCTTCTCATGGAAAGTCTTTAATGAATTAGACCTTGATTGAATATTAATTGACTCTTGTCTTCAATCTCCTCCTTATAGTTTTGGCCTTCTTTGAATACACATGGTAATTAGTATTCACTATGATCTCATTAACTAAGATTAGATCTTAACTTTCTTCTATTAGATGGATCTTGATTGGTCTTGTCTTGTGGCCAAAGACTTTCCTTATCCAACTCCAGCTAAGAATCCAGCCGGGCGGATTAGCCACCTGGGCCTTAGCCGTCAATTAAATAGATTTTCAGCCCATTGGTCTTGGGCTTTGTCAGCTTGGCCCAATATGTAAATTCTACCCACATCATATACATATATATATAGGGTATGTATCAAATACATTCTATTACATTTGGTAAGATATAAGACCCAATCTACATCATTGATACCGTTGGATCCCAAGGTCCAGATTTAACAGCTATTTTCAAATTATATTTTTTTTTTATTGAGGGCATGGGCATCTTAGTCAACGAAAAATGGGTTAAAAAATTCACTTTCTTGCAACTATTTTTCGATCAAATCTTCCGAAAGTATTTATAAACACACACAGGGAAGTAACACTTCGGCCACTGCAATCAGCTGGAATGAGTTGAAGAACGAGATCGAAAACGAAGAAGAAACCTAAATAATTGGCTATGACAGCCATTACTGATGATGCTGATGATTTCTCCTCAAGAACAGTCATGGCGGAAGAAGAAGTTGATGTTGTTACTTAAATAATTGATATGAATTTGGAAGCTCCTAATGAGAAATTGGAAACTAATTAATTACACATAATTTCAGTTTTATTATTATGGGAAAGCTTTAGCCAGATGAGACTAGGCACAGGCAATGGGATGATGAATGAATAATCCTCTGGCTAATATACTGTACAATGAGTTATAATATACTGTATAATGTGTTATAACATACTGTATAATGGCTTATAAAATACTGTATAATTGAATATTTTTAATATGTTATAAACACATACTATATAATGAGTTATAATATAATATATAATGTGTTATAACATACTATATAATGACTTATAAGATACTGTATAATTGAATATTTTTAATATGTTATAAACACATATTGTATAATGAGTTATAATATACCGTATAATGTATTGTAACATACTGTATAATGACTTATAAGATACCGTATAATTGAATATTTTTAACGTGTTATAAACACATACTGTATAATGAGTTATAATATACCGTATAATGTGTTATAACATACTGTATAATGGCTTATAAGATACTGTATAATTGAATATTTTTAATATGTTATAACACATACTGTAGAATGAATTATAATATACCGTATAATGTGTTATAACATACTGTATAATGGCTTATAAGATATTGTATAATTGAATATTTTTAATATGTTATAAACACATACTGTATAATGAGTTATAATATACCGTATAATGTGTTATAACATACTGTATATTAGGGAAAAAGAACGAGAACTTATAAAGGGCTGCTAGAAACGATGAACATTCCAGTTCAGTTGGACCCATTTCCTCATTCGACATTGACAGTATGATTATAGAGACAACAGCCTCAATTCTTTTCCAATTTTTCTTATTTAATTTAATAACAAATATATATATATATATATATATGTATATATAAGTGGTGAATGTACACTGATAGTTCAAATTCAATCAAACTCGATACATAAAATTTCATTATCTACACTAACCTGATTCTCCATGAACAATTGAAAAAGAAAAAAAAAAAAAAAAAAGAGAAGAGAAGAGAAGCAGTGAAAGACCAGAGAACAAGTGGGAGTCTCACATCTGAGAGAGAAGACGATAAAAAGTTTCTGAAACGTGGGGTTTGTGGGCTTTGAAAAATGACATCATTTGACTATTATACCCATATTCCAATTGGAATCAATTTCCCCACCTGTTTTTTTTATTCTTTTTGGACTGTTGGATTTAATGGATCCAATGGTATAGATTGAGTTTTATATCTTATTAATATAAAGTATGTATTAGATCTTGACTTATATATATATACACGTGTGTGTGTGTGTGTGTGTTGGTTTTCTAGATATCGATACCATGTAGGTGTTTTGTGCTTGCTCCTCTGGGAATCTTAACTTGAACATGTAAACACAATGATAAGTTGATATAGCTAATTGGGTGTTTTTTCCTTTTCGTTTTCGCACTAAAATATCCATTAATTTCACATTTAAACTTTATGGCATGTCAATATCATATTTCATTATCCAACGGCAAGGTCAATGACCCAAGAGGTAGTTTAAAATTTTTAAATTGAAAATATCATTCATATAAGTTTTACAAAAAATGCTTTTTTTTTAAAAAAAAATTATGGTTAACACTTCAAAATCCTTTAAAAGAACCTTCACCTAAAATGAATGAACACCTGAGATTTGATATCAATTCTCATTAACTTATTGATCTCTCTCAAATAATAGGTCACCATAACGAGTGACTACATGCATTGTAAATTGTAATCTAGTAATAAGTCCAAGATTCGAATTTAATTAAATAGATCTTCAATTACACATCGGTTTCAATCATTGTAATCCAAACAATTTGTTTTCCTTTTTACTCTAAATTTTTACATAAACTCTTTTTTTTTTTTTGGAAAATTACACCAACACCCACTGCTATAATAAGTAATTACACAAACTTACCCTCTCATAATTGAAATTACAAATACCTAAACCATTATAATTGAACATTATATTTAGCCTCTGAAAACCCTCGGTCAATGATCATATAGTACTAAATGATATTTTTGCCCTTCAATTAAATCATTTTTTAAAAAAAACTGAAATAATATTTTTGTTACGGCCATACCCC